>CM060920.1:1032090266-1034590266 GCA_030737875.1 Allium sativum | reverse complement strand
ACATCTTGCAACTCAGCCACACATGACCGACCACTCATTTGGCTTGAGTGTATCGAATGTATATCACCAACGGTTGGGATCAGCAACCGTTTCCCGAATGGGACAGCATCGACAATAGATTTTTAGAAGTAAATGAAACTCTAGGTCAGGTGATTATACACCCTAATAGGTGCGACCTACATAGCCATGCTGCTTGCCCGATTTCTGTCATTTACCGGTTGTTGAGGCCAGAAGCTACGCTTTATCATCACACCAGATTCACTTCGAATGCCACATCGTCAAATCCATCAAATCACCGATTAACGTCCTCAACAGTACATTACATGTTAGCTAAAAGAAGTTTCCTTCTCCGCTTCCACTCTTGGTACAGTTGAAGAAATCAATGTACGTGACCTTTCTGGAAATACTCTGTCAGACATTCATCCATACAAGTCACCCAGGAACAGGATGAATCGAAGGCACAATTTCTATTAATAGAAAAAGTCCTTGCACTCTACTCCGTCTTCGATTATCTTTATATAATCTGATTCGCACGCTACTGCCAATACGGAGTGGTTCTTCGGATAATAATCCAACCAGTCTCTCCAGAATGACAACGATGGTCAAAACTTCGATAGTATGTGATTTAACTATCGAATAAAAACAAGTGTTTCGATAGTCGATGATTTAACTATCGAAGAAAACAAGTGTTCATCCAATTATCAAACAATCAATGAGCCCTTAATTAATATTCCAATAATTAAATCACTTCTCTATTTCTTTATCAATATTTGTTAACCAAATATTTTCAATAACCATATTGGCCTTTCCTTTATTTTCTAACTTTAGAAAATATATGCTATTTATAATTGGAAAATATTCCAATTACTTATCTCTTTTCCGATCTCATTTATATCCATACTTACACTTATTTGGGTCAAAACAGATATTGTGTAAAACATCGTTACGACAACCCAAATACTATACTCAACTAACTCTTATCAAATATTGATCTTCGAGCCTCGAATCTGACTATTTATTTGTTAATAATGAAATCAATCAAGTTGGGGTATAACTACCTCTCAGACCTTGACTAAATAACATTTATAACGTCAAAACAGATGTGACTACTTACTCGAATAATCAATACCATATAATTAATTCTTCACTTTTAAACACATATACACTTCTCTTTCTATTCTTACTAGATTTTATTCTTATAATTCCTTTTTGATTATACTATTCTATTTCTAAGTTAGTTTCCTTATCGACTTCTATATATATCGATACGTTGATTTCTAACTATCAAATTATCTTAAAAATATTCTAACTCCTTAAATTCCCGGAAAAATTCGCCATAACCTCCTTTGTACCGGGAGCATCGGGATATTTCTAATAGCCTCTCATGGCCCTTACCAATCCAAATAGAAAGAGAAAAGCCAAGCGGCTAGCCGATATGGCGCATAAAATCTCATATATGAATTAAATACATACCTTTTTGTCGGGCATTCTATTTATATACCTTCTAACACTTTATTCCAAACCTGTCTCCTGTATATTTATACCTGTCCAATCTATTTCCAACTATACCTGATCGTTTTACTAAATTCGTTAATTAATTTGTTAATTAACTCTTCAGTCTACTTCACCTTCATATTTGAACATGACATGTTCAAATATAATTTAACTTGCATATTAACAAATCCTAATTATACTCATACTCTCGTTTCCTTATCGACTTCTCTATTCAAATTCCAATTCAATTCTATTCGAATTCTCTTTATTTAAACTTCATTTAAATTCTATTAGAATCCCTATATTTAAACTCCATTTGAAATTCTATTTTCAAACTCTATAATTAAATTCCATTTGAAAATCTATTTTCAAACTCTATAGTTAACTCCATTTGAAATTCTATTTTCAAACTCTATAGTTAACTTCATTTGAATTCTATTTTCAAATTCTATAGTTTAAAGTCCATTTGAATTCTATATTCAAATTCTATTTGGATTCTCTGCATTATTTATAAACAACGTTTATAACTTCACTTAAAATCCCACATTTATATATTTATAAACAAAGTTTATAAATTCAATTCAAATCCCACCTTTTCGTTTATAAACAGAGTTTATAAATTCAATTCAAATCCTACCTTTTCATTTATAAACAAAGTTTACAAATTCAATTCAAATCCCATATTTCCTTTATAAACAGAGTTTATAAATTCGATTCAAAACCCACATTTTTCATTTATAAACAAAGTTTATAAATTCAATTCAAATCCCATATTTCCTTTATAAACAGAGTTTATAAATTCGATTCAAAACCCACCTTTTCATTTATAAACAAAGTTTATAAATTCAATTCAAATCCCGTCTTTTCATTTATAAACAAAGTTTATAAATTCGATTCAAACCCACCTTTTCAGTTATAAACAAAGTTTATAAATTCAATTCAAATCTTGTCTTTTCATTTATAAACAAAGTTTATAAATTCGATTCAAATCCTGTCTTTTCATTTATAAACAAAGTTTATAAATTCCATACTTGTTTTATATATATTCAAAACAAGTTAATATTTTTATTCTATTCGGAATTTCAAATTCTATTCTATTTGAATCTTATATATTCAAATTTCAAATTCTATTTTAGAAAAATAGAATTTTCTTTCTAAATCTCAAATATCCTTTTTCATGATATTTTTAAATATCAATACTTAAGTCCAAGTGATATTTAAATAATCAAATCAACCAATTTTCAATCATTTGATTTTTAACACATCATATATGAATATATATGAAATCAAACAAACAACAACAGATAATATATTTTTGAGGAATCCAGTTGGATTCCTCCAACCTGTTTTCCTGCATCCACAGACGTTAGCACATAAATAATACCCATCCTGCTTCGAGGCGGGATATCGCGGTATAGAAGGTCATCCACTAATCATAGCGTGGGGCGTATAGGGTAATCATCCGCTATGAAACTGCGGGCATCCGCTAATGAAACTGCCGGAATCCAACCAATCATCAACCCAATATATATATATATATGTATGTATGTATGTATGTATATATCCTAAATAACTAATATATATTTTAAAACAATCAGACAGCATTCAAACAAGCACAGACAATTATTATTAACTATATAAAAATAATTTCTAAATAAAAGTGAGATTTACTCATAGTGATTTTATTTGCCGAAAATCCAATGAAGCCAATTTTATAGATTTCACAGTGATTTCTGCCACCGTCTTTTCTAAATTAAATTCGAAACCTGGCAGGCCATAGCTGCTGCCAGTAACTTTCCAACTCCTTGTCTAGCTGAATCGCAACCTTCAAATTAACTCCAACATACCATGCCGTGACCTGTAGCTTGCCGCACTCCACTACAACATTCAACCAAGTGTATGTTGTCCATCCCACCTACACCACAGTCAACACAGACTCCGCCCCCCCTTCCACTATTTTCAGGCAATCACCACGATCATCATCTTCCACTACAAGTTGTTCGAACCTGCTCTTCATCCTCCTGCACTGAACGCAGAACCCAACAGCTCCAAGTCCCAACATAAGTTCATTGTCTCAACCGGGAATCCACGCGAACTGCTGAATGCCCAAATCCAACATCGCGACTTCCTTCTTCTCATTGTCGAACATCGGAAATTCCCAAAAAGGAGTCGCACTAAAATTGAAGACCCTCGAGCTAAAGTATAACTCAAATCGTACCATAGATGCTTTCAAATGTGATGGTTATGAACCCGTTCTCCCCTTCGATCATCTTTTCCCTTGTCGCCATCGAGTACGAATCCTAGTTTACCGTAGAACTTCGAACTACGTCGCCTGCTGGTTCCCAAAGTCTTTGATTTTAGATCGAGGATAGGAGCGGATTTCATTTGAAAATAATTAAAGAGGATCGGCCCTTTTTGATTTTACTGAGAAGTGATAATTTAGAAGAGGCAGAGAATGGTGAGGGATCGCGATTATATAATTTGTGAAGGGAATAGACGAGTGAAAGAAATGAAGACAGCATGCCAATTTCTTGTGGTTTTGAAGAGGAAGGCGTGTTCCTCTTTTAATTTTCTATAGACAAGATAATCATCTTTAGTTTAGTTTTAAATAAATAAAAAAGAAAAATAGGTAAACAATTGGTTTTAATTCATAATTAAATTTTAATTCGATCAACTTCGTATTCCGATAAATTGATGTATTCGATATTAAATCGAAACTGATTATTAAGAATTGATAACTTAATATAAATGTTCATTTAATTTATCAAATAAATGTTTAAAACCGTATTAAATATTCAAATTTAACCGACGAAATATCCGGATCATTTCATACTTCCCCACTTAAAATAATTTCGTCCTCGAAATTGCTAAGGTAGGAAAAGTGCTACCAACCCATTTTCTTTTCAAAACTTATTTATGTTGATACTCAACATTTCAAACTTCCTTACGTAACTCTCTTTCGAATAAATCCCTATTCAATAACTCCTCCCTTCGAATAACTATATTCGATAATCTCTCTTTCGAATAACTAGATTTGAAAATCTTTCTTCGAATAAACTATATTCGATTTACTCTAACTCTATTCGAATAAACTATATTCGATAACTCCTTTTATTCTATTCGAAAAACTAATATTTGATTTAACTCCATTCGCTTGACTCTAGATCGCAGAGATCACAATGGTTACGCCTGATTCCCCCAGGAAACATCCGACCGCCCTAGGCTATCTGCAGCCCTGCGAATTACGCTAGCAGTCGTACGAAATGGCAACTTATCCTGAGTAACTATGTTTGACTAACTCTATCTCAATAACTAAATTCGATCAACTTTAATTGAATAACTAACATTCAATTAAATCCTAATTCGATTAACTATGTTCAATTAACTTTATCTGGTTAACTCTTTATTTGAATAACAAATATTCGATAAATTCTAATTGAATAACTAATATTCAATTAACTCTACGGATTAACCCAAACTGATTAACTCTAACTGGTTAATTCTTACTCTAATCTATTTATTCTAACACTAATCGACTTCTCCTATTCGAATAACTACTATTGGATAACGTTTATTCATTTATAAATATTTACTTTTAGTAACGGTTCTTCACTTTATAAATGTTCTCTTTAATAACGTTACTTCACTTATACAAGTGTTGTGTACCCCTTCTATTTAAAACTATCGGTATTAAAAACCAATATCTCTT
The DNA here is from genome assembly GCA_030737875.1 of Allium sativum. Lineage (NCBI taxonomy): Eukaryota > Viridiplantae > Streptophyta > Magnoliopsida > Asparagales > Amaryllidaceae > Allium > Allium sativum. Next base: position 1,034,585,063 of record CM060920.1, on the reverse strand, counting down.
CTCTATATAAGTTCAGACTTATATATTCCATTTATCGAATGATAAATATTTAATTTAATTTATAAACTGTTATTTATAAATCAATCTTTTCTATTTATCTGTTAAAACAGATTTCCATTTTCTATTCATCTTTTAAATATTCCTTTGATTAAATTCTATTTATTTAACAAATAAATATCTCATTTATAACATTATATTTATTTTCTATAAATAAATATTTCCATTGAATCTATTTGTAAATGTTTTACAAATATTCCCTTCTAAATTCTATTTGTTTGCACATAACTTCCTTTGTATTTGTTTTACAAATATATTTCCTTTTTAACTCTTTTGGTTTTTCCTTTCTTCACACCCAATTCATATTTCATTCACATTGATTTTACTCAATTTATTCATTTCGATCCATTTAACTTACTTAAGTTAAATTTAATTTCAATCATCCAAATTCCCATTAACTAGTTGCTAATTAACCGTTTTGCCTATTTCACCCTTTTTATTTGAATATAACTTGTTCAAATATATGTCAACTTAATTATAAACTAATCTAATTATATTTTCAACTCGAGTTATATATTCGATTTCGAATATGAATTCTCAAACTCTTTCACTTATCCAAAAACCCAATTTCAATTCAAATTTCCTTTAACTAATTATTTTCCCATTTAGTTAATTCTATTTAACCATTTAAAATATGATTTTTGTCTTAAAAATCATTTCACTCACTTCACTGGAGTTCATATTTATTTTATATCTCCAGTCTGGATTTTTCTAATGCCAATTCGGATTTTATTTCCTAAAAATCCTTTTATTTATTAAATTAAACCGTTATGGTTTTATAGTGGTTGTGGCGCTGCTTTTTCTAAAAATTTGATTTTGACATAACTCAAAATCTAAACGACGAAATCCAGATTTTTCTCTTTCATTAGAAAACTATTGTTCAACCGGTCCCGACGATTCTTATTTTAAAGAATTCCGACTTCAATTGAGTTCTGTATACTAAATTGAAGTTCGAATCGCCAATTTACGAACTGTCGCGCTACGACGAGCTCGTTTTAATAATATTTATAAATATAAACGTTTTAACTTTGTTTATAATAAATTCAACTCCATTCTGATATATTTTTAATATGTATCCAATCCATTTCATAATATTCCCGATCTATTTCACTTCTAATATTCAAATCCTATATATTTACAATATTCAAATTCCATTTGAATTTCTTTATTCAAACTCTATATTTGAATTTCCTTTATATTTGCAATATTCAAATTCCATTTGAATTTCTTTATTCAAACTCATTTGAACTTCTTTGAATTCAAATTCTATTTCACTTTTATTTGAATTATATATATATTCAAATTCCTTTATTTTACTTCTATTTGAATTCTGTATTCCAATTCCCATTTCACTTCTATTTGAAATCTATATTCCAATTCCCATTTCAAAATTCCTTTGAAGTAATATAAATATATACATATATTTATATCTATCTCAAATTCAAAACATTTGAATTTTCAAATAACTTGTTTCTTTTCAAACAAATTTCCATCAAAAACTTTTCTAAGGCCGCAATTCATTACTTAGAAACTCGAAAATGAACACTGATGATGTTGCGACCATCATCAGAATTATTTCTCAGCTACTGAATGAGTTCAGTACTATATTTCTTTCAAACTCCATTTAGAAAAATATTTTCCAAACTCCTAGGATTTTAAATTCTGAATTCATGTTGGAATTCGATTTCAATTTATCACATTTGTATATTTGATTTCATATACAAATTCAATTGGTTATATATATAACTATTTAATTTTATAATCTCATTTGATTATAATCCTAACAATCAACCCAACCATTTAAAAACAATATCATGTCCAATCTTCTGTTCAAGTGTTTATAAACTCCTATCGACATCGTGGCGTCCCACGATTCGATTAGAATTCATAATTCACTCAACAGACTAGTCGACACAATATAAAACAGTTTTTATATCAATTAACAAATACGCTCTCTCTTGTATATATATATATATATACACACTTAACTCATTCTAGGGTACTGCTGATCCTATCTCTAATGAGCACATTCCACAAAGCCTAGGTATTCGCTCAACCTAAGCTCTGATACCAACTGTAATGACCCGCATAGCCGCAAAATCAGAGTTGACTATATACATCATACGTCCAACCCAAATATCACGAAAATACTAAACATTTTTTTTAGAAGAAAAAGGTAGATGAAGGACAGAAACAACAACACAGAATCTCACATCGCAGCGAAACAAAATATAATATATCATATCTTTGAAATACAAAAGCTCAACTGTATAACATATACTTATCAGAGTACAACACTTACAACACAACGGAACAACACTATAACTAGATAACGCTGAAGCCTCCTGCTCCAAGCTCCTTTAGATATATCTGAAAAATCCTGAACTACTTGACTGCCCGTACAAATTTAGGCACCCAAGAGTTTAGGTAGAACAAAACAAATAAACTCCAGGTCAGTCATGGGACTGGTATGAGTAAACTGTTTAAAACAATTTCAGAAACTAAATGATATCTCATAAGACCACGCCGTATAACACGGAACGGGTTTTTCCCTTATGAGAATCCAAACACTTGATATAACTTTCAAAATCCCTTTGAAAGGAACTATAATCTTTATATCAAAACTCCTTTGATATTATAATAGTGTTTAAATCAAGTAAATACAATCTAATGGAACGTTTGCATCTCACATTCCACATATATAATATACAATCAAAACCGCAAATCACGTATTGGGTAATGGATTTCCAACTATGACAAGGTATGGAACCACCTTCCGCTGGTATATCTCTAGAGGAGAATACACCGAGTTCAACAAGAACATCTTGCAACTCTGCCACACATGATCGACCACTCATTTGGCTTGAGTGTATCGAATGTATATCACCAACGGTTGGGATCAACATCCGTTTCCCGAATGGGGCAGCATCGACAATAGATTTTTAGAAGTAAATGAAACTCTAGATCAGGTGATTATACACCCTAATAGGTGCGACCTACATAGCCATGCTGCTTGCCCGATTTCTGTCATTTACCGGTTGTTGAGGCTTGAAGCTACGCTTTATCATCACACCAGATTCACTTCAAATGCCACATCGTCAACTCCATCAAATCATCGATTGACGTCCTCAACAGTACATTACGTGTTAGCTAAAAGAAGTTTCCTTCTCCGCTTCCACTCTTGGTACGGTTGAAGAAATCAATGTAAGTGACCTTTCTGGAAATACTCTGTCATACATCCATCCATACAAGTCACCCAGGAACAGGATGAATCGAAGGCACAATTTCTATTAACAGAAAAAGTCCTTGCACTCTACTCTGTCTTCGATTATCTTTATATAATCTGATTCGCACGCTACTGCCAATACGGAGTGGTTCTTCGGATAATAATCCAACCGGTCTCTCCATAATGACAACGATGGTCAAAACTTTGATAGTCTGTGATTTAACTATCGAATAAAAACAAGTGTTTCGATAGTTGATGATTTAACTATCGAAGAAAACAAGTGTTCATCCAATTATCAAACAATCACTGAGCCCTTAATTAATATTCCATTAATTAAATCACCTCTCTATTTCTTTATCAATATTTGTTAACCAAATATTTTCAATAACCATATTGGCCTTTCCTTTATTTTCTAACTTTAGAAAATATATGCTATTTATAATTGGAAAATATTCCAATTACTCATCTCTTTTCCGATCTCGTTTATTTCCATACTTACACTTATTTGGGTCAAAAACAGATGTTGTGTAAAACATCGTTACAACAACCCAAATACTATACTCAACTAACTCTTATCCAATATTGATCTTCGAGCCTGGAATCTTACTATTTATTTGTTAATAATGAAATCAATCAAGTTGGGGTATAACTACCTCTCAGACCTTGACTGAATAACATTTATAACGTCAAAACAGATGTGACTACTTACTCGAATAATCAATACCATATAATTAATTCTTCACTTTTAAACACATATACACTTCTCTTTCTATTCTTACTAGATTTAATTCTTATACTTCCTTTTTGATTATACTATTCTATTTCTAAGTTCGTTTCCTTATCGACTTCTATATATATCGATACGTTGATTTCTAACTATCAAATTATCTTAAAAATATTCTAACTCCTTAAATTCCCGGAAAAATTCGCCATAACCTCCTTTGTACCGGGAGCATCGGGATATTTCTAATAGCCTCCCATGGCCCTTACCAATCCAAAAAGAAAAAGAAAAGTCAAGCGGCTAGCCGATACGGCGCATAAAATCTCATATATGAATTAAATACATACCTTTTTGTCGGGCATTCTATTTATATACCTTCTAACACTTTATTCCAAACCTGTCTCCTGTATATTTATACCTGTCCAATCTATTTCCAACTATACCCGATCATTTTACTAAATTCGTTAATTAATTTGTTAATTAACTCTTACGTCTACTTCACCTTCATATTTGAACATGACATGTTCAAATATAATTTAACTTGCATATTAACAAATCCTAATTATACTCATACTCTCGTTTCCTTATCGACTTCTCTATTCAAATTCCAATTCAATTCTATTCGAATTCTCTTTATTTAAACTTCATTTAAATTCTATTAGAATCCCTATATTTAAACTCCATCTAAAATTCTATTTTCAAACTCTATAGTTAAACTCCATTTGAAATTCTATTTTCAAACTCTATTGTTAACTCCATTTGAATTCTATTTTCAAATTCTATAGTTTAAAGTCCGTTTGAATTCTATATTCAAATTCTATTTGAATTCTCTACATTATTTATAAACAACGTTTATAACTTCACTCAAAATCCCACATTTATATATTTATAAACAAAGTTTATAAATTCAATTCAAATCCCACCTTTTCGTTTATAAACAGAGTTTATAAATTCAATTCAAATCCCACCTTTTCATTTATAAACAAAGTTTACAAATTCAATTTAAATCCCATATTTCCTTTATAAACAGAGTTTATAAATTCGATTCAAAACCCACCTTTTTCATTTATAAACAAAGTTTATAAATTCAATTCAAATCCCATATTTCCTTTATAAACAGAGTTTATAAATTCGATTCAAAACCCACCTTTTCATTTATAAACAAAGTTTATAAATTCAATTCATTTCATTTATAAACAAAGTTTATAAATTCGATTCAAAACCCACCTTTTCATTTATAAACAAAGTTTATAAATTCAATTCAAATCCCGTCTTTTCATTTATAAACAAAGTTTATAAATTCGATTCAAATCCCGTCTTTTCATTTATAAACAAAGTTTATAAATTCCATACTTGTTTTATATATATTCAAAACAAGTTAATATTTTTATTCTATTCGGAATTTCAAATTCTATTCTATTTGAATCTTATATATTCAAATTTCAAATTCTATTTTAGAAAAATAGAATTTTGCTTTCTAAATCTCAAATATCCTTTCATGATATTTTTAAGTATCAATACTTAGGCCCTAGTGATATTTAAATAATCAAATAAACCAATTTTCAATCATTTGATTTTTAACACATCATATATGAATATATATGAAATCAAACAAACAACAACAGATAATATATATTTTTGAGGAATCCAGTTGGATTCCTCCAACCTGTTTTCCTGCATCCACAGACGTTAGCACATAAATAATACCCATCTTGCTTCGTGGCAGGATATCGCGGTATAGAAGGTCATCCACTAATCATAGTGTGGGGCGTATAGGGTAATCATCCGCTATGAAACTGCGGGCATCCGCTAATGAAACTGCGGGAATCCAACCAATCATCAACCCAATATATATATATATATATCCTAAATAACTAATATATATTTTAAAACAATCAGACAACATTCAAACAAGCACAGACAATTATTTTTAACTATATAAAAATAATTTCTAAATAAAAGTGAGATTTACTCACAGTGATTTTATTTGCCGAAAATCCAATGAAACCAATTTTATAGATTTCACAGTGATTTCTGCCACTGTCTTTTCCAAATTAAATTCGAAACCTGGCAGGCTATAGCTGCTGCCAGTAACTTTCCAACTCCTTGTCTAGCTGAATCGCAACCTTCAAATTAACTCCAACATACCATGCCGTGACCTGTAGCTTGCCGCACTCCACTACAACATTCAACCAAGTGTATGTTGTCCATCCCACCTACACCACAGTCAACACAGACTCCGCCCCCCCTCCACTATTTTCAGGAAATCACAACGATCATCATCTTCCACTACAAGCTGTTCGAACCTGCTCTTCTTCCTCCTGCACTGAACGCAGAACCCAACAGCTCCAAGTTCCAACATAAGTTCATTGTCTCAACCGGGAATCCACGCGAACTGCTGAACGCCCAAATCCAACATCGCGACTTCCTTCTTCTCATTGTCGAACATCGGAAATTCCGAAAAAGGAGTCACACTAAAATTGAAGACCCTCGAGCTAAAGTATAACCCAAATCGTACCATAGATGCTTTCGAATGCGATGGTTATGAACCCATTCTCCCCTTCGATCATCTTTGCCCTTGTCACCATCGAGTAAGAATCCTAGTTCACCGTAGAACTTCGAACTACGTCGCCTGCTGGTTCCCAAAGTCTTTGATTTCAGATCGAGGACAGGAGCGGATTTCATTTGAAAATAATTAAAGAGGATCGGCCCTTTTTGATTTTACTGAGGAGTGATAATTTAGAAGAGGCCGGGAATGGTGAGGGATCGCGATTATATAATTTGTGAAGGGAATAGACGAGTGAAAGAAATGAAGACAGCATGCCAATTTCTTGTGGTTTTGAAGAGGAAGGCGTGTTCCTCTTTTCCCCTTTTAATTTTCTATGGACAAGATAATCATCTTTAGTTTAGTTTTAAATAAATAAAAAAGAAAACTAGGTAAACAATTGATTTCAATTTGTAATTAAATTTTAATTCAATCAACTTCGTATTCCGATAACTTGATGTATTCGATATTAAATCGAAATTGATTATTAAGAATTGATAACTTAATATAAATGTTCATTTAATTTATCAAATAAATGTTTAAAACCGTATTAAATATTCAAATTTAACCGACGAAATATCCGGGTCATTACAACTTTTCATATATAACTCTTCCAACTTGTCCCATATGCCTTTGGCGGTTGTCTTAACATTAATTTCGAAGATTACATTCTCCTCCATAGCAAATTGAAGAGTAGTGTAAGCCCACTCTTTCATCTTCTCTCTCTCAACATCTGAGATATTACTTGGTAACAATTGAGCATCAAATACCACTCGGAACACCCGATTCTTTCCAAGAACCACTTTCATCTTCCATTACCACTTCTCGAAGTTATATTCCCCATTCTACTTGTTAATAATCAATTGAGATCCTGACGTTTTCTCAAACACCTACCAATACCTACTGCTATGATACCAGATGTTATTGTGAAATTTGAATTCAAACATCAACCCACAAGCACTACGGAAAACGAGTCATTCATAGATATGCAAAAACAACCAAATCATAATATCTCAATTGCTAGAACTGCAAAAAACCAATCCAAACAAGACAATTTCAATCACAAGCCATCAATATTGACCAATAACAACAAAAATAATTCACATACCGAATTTATAATGGTTCCACAAATGAATCGTTAGTATGCATCTACTTTGAAGAGAGAATTTTATTATCATGATAAAAAGAGTATAAGAGATAGATATAATGATCATCAATAATCAATGCTGAATTAAGTTTGTGGAGAACGGAATTGAAGAATTAGAACTATATTGTAAGCCCTAATTTTTCTCTAGGAAGAACTGTTGATCATGCAAGCTCTCATATTTTCAAATTTGAAAATAACTTATACAAGTAAGGATCTCATGCAGATAAATTATCATTTTCCCCTTCAAGTCAATAGAAAATTCTCCACTAAGAAATATGCTGAAACTAGCTACAAACTAGATTCAAATGTCTGGAAATAGATTCAAAAGTCTGGATCTAGGTTCAACATATGAACTCTAGTAATTCAAACGTTTGGATTATATTTCAGGATATATCTTTGAGAAAACTCAGAAGTATGGATCTGAACTTCAGACGTCTGGATTGAGTTGCATGCATTGCAATTCGATCTTGTACCATCTTGCTTCGTATCGCAATATCTTGAGCTCTGTAGCCCCAAATTGCATGTCGTCTTCAGTGCTTCAAAGCTATCATCGACCACTTCAATCTACCATATAGTGTCGTTATAAAGTTTAATATTTACATTGATGTTGGTGTTGGGCTTTATTGCTACTGCTTGATTACTCTATTAGTCCCTGGAGGATGAATCGTCTCTCATCATTCTGTTAGTTCTCACAACATGAAAAATAAAAAGAAAAAATATATATTTCATATGTTATAAACCAAAAAGAAGAACACAAGAAAATAAAAGAGAGAAGACATTTTTATTCATTTAGATGTGTTTACAACATACACAAGCTCTCTATTTATAGGCTTTACATATCTCATCAATTACAATAGTGTCCCCTCCATTAAGCGTATTCACCCTTGAAAACATATATATTACAACACTCCCCCTTGAATATGTGTATGCAAAGATGATAAGATCGATTGCCTCATTAAAAACCTTTTTATGAAAAACCCTATGGGAAAAATCATAAACAAGGAAAAGAGTACATTTATTTCATCTCTAGGTAACATATTGACAATATGTTCCAGTAAGGGTTGATACTTCTGGATCAAAATAATGCCTCGTTAAAAACCTTACTAACAAAAACCCAATGGGAAAAATATTAGTGAAGGAAAAGAGTACACTATATCATTATATATGCTCCCCCTGATTCGTAACGCATTATTCAAATAGTTTTGTGATGCAAACGACGCATACCAATTTTATAAACCATCTTCTGAAATGTTGACTTTGGAAGTGCTTTAGTGAATAAATCTGCTGGATTTTCTTGAGACTGAATTTGCTTCACTTCTATCTTATTGTCCTTTTGAAGTTCAGTTCATGTGTGAAGAAGAATTTGGGAGAAATGTGCTTCGTTCTATCACCCTTGATATATCCAGCTTGAATCTGAGCTACGCATGCAGCATTGTCTCCGTAAATGATGGTTGATCTTTCTGTTGTTGAGGGAAGTTGACATGTGTTCGATTAATGATCTCAACCAAATACATTCTTGGCTTGCTTCATGTAGTGCTAATATTTCAGAATGATTAGATGATGTTGCTACCAATGTTTGCTTTGTAGATCGCCATGAAATAGCTGCATTGCTGTTAGTAAATACATATCCAGTTTGTGATCTTGCTTTATGTGGATCAGAAAGGTAACCTGCATTGGCTTAACCAACTAGAATCGGATTATTGCCTATGTTAGAATAAAACAAGCCTAAATCCGTGGTTCCTCGCAGATATCTCATGATATGTTTTATGCCATTCCAGTGTCTTTTAGTAGGTGCAGATCTATATCTGGCTAGAAGATTGACTGTAAATGCAATATCTGGTCTCGTGCATTGTGCTAAATATAATAATGCACCAATTGCACTGAGATATGGTACTTCTGGACCAAGGGCATTTTCATCATCTTCTTTTGGTCGGTAAGGATCCTTTTTAATATCTAGTGATCTGACAACCATAGGTGTACTAAGTGGATATGCTTTATCCATTTGAAAACGCTTCAGGATTTTCTCAATGTAATTTGATTGATGGATTAATATGCCATTTTTACTGTGCTCAATCTGTAGACCAAGAGAGTATTTGGTTTTGCCAAGACCTTTCATTTCAAATTCCTGTTTTAGGTAATCTATTGTTTAATTGTTCTCTTCTGGAGTTCCAATCAAATTTATATCATCAACATATACCGCTAAGATAGCAAATCCCTTTACCGATTTCTTTATGAAGACACATGGACAAATGAGATTGTTTTTGTACCTAGATTTTACTAAATATTCACTAAGACAATTATACCACATTCTACCAGATTGTTTCAAACCGTACAGTGATCGTCTCAATTTTAATGAATACATTGACTTTGATTTTGCTTCAGGCAATTTATATCCGTCTGAGATTTTCATGTAAATATCAATATCCAATTCACCGTATAGGTAAGCTGTCACAACATCAGTCAATCTTATATCAAGCTTCTCAGAAACTACAAGGCTTATTAAATATCTAAATGTTATAACATCCTTGACGGGAGAGTACGTTTCTTTGAAGTCAAAACCTGGTCTCTGCAGGAAACCTTGTGCAACAAGCCTTGCCCTGTATCTCACAACTTCATTTTTATCATTTCGTTTTCTAACGAATACCCATTTGTAACCGACTGGTTTAACACCTTTTGGTGTTTTCTCTATTGGTCCAAATACACCATGTTTTTGAAGTGAATCTAACTCAACCCGAATAGCATATTTCCACTTTGGCCAATCTTGTCTTTTTCGACATTCATTTATGCTAGTTAGTTCATTATCATTATTCTCATTATAGTCATGACTTTTAATTATTTCAGTAGCTACTGCGAATGAGAATACATCATTAATTATTATTTTACTTCGATCCCATATTTCTCCATAATTCGTATAAAACATTGAGATCTCATTATTGTTAGGTACCGTTTTATTTTCGGAAGCTTCTATTATTTCTTCTGGGATAATAGTTCCTTCACTGATTTTAGGAGAATTGAGATTTTCTTTTGAGTTATCCTTTGGATCATTTATAACCTCTTCGGGAGGTTTGCTAATTGATGATTTTTCATTAGACTTTCTTTTTCTAGGCGCCAAGTCTTTTGAACCTATCGATCTTCCACGTTTTTGTCTAGCTTTAGATTCTTGCTGCCATTGGTCCTTCGGGAATTTCAATTCTAGCTGGTGTATTTGCTGCTGGAATGTGAGATTTAGTTATTTGCAGCATCATTAAATGCATCTGGCATTTGATTTGCAATATTTTGAATATGCAAAATTCTTTGTACCTCGTATCGACATTGTTTGGTACGTGGATCCAAATGAAACATAGAGGGATTATTTCATGAAATTTCACGTCGTTCTACTGGAATGGTCTTTTCTCCCCCTAACGGCGGGAAATTTGACTCATCAAATTTGCAATCTGCAAATCTTGCAGTAAATACATCACTCGTAAGAGGTTCAAGATAACGAATTATCGAAGGTGAGTCAAATCCCACGTAAATTCCCAACCTTCTTTGAGGACCCATTTTAGTACGAAGTGGGGGACTAATGGGTGCATGCACAGCGCAACCAAATTTTCGTAGGTGTGAAATATTTGGTTGGAATCCAGTTAAAAGCTGTGATGGTAAAAATTGATGATAAGCCGTTGGTCTAATTTTAATCAATTTGGATGCATGCAAAATTGCATGTCCCCAAGCTGTAACAGGCAACTTTGTTTGCATAAGTAAAGGTCTTGCAATAAGTTGCAAACGCTTAATTAATGATTCTGCCAGACCATTTTGAGTATGAACATGAGCTACTGGATGTTCAACTTCAATTCCCAGTGATAAACAATAATCATCAAATACTTGAGAAGTGAATTCTCCTGCATTATCTAGTCGTATTGATTTGATTTGATGATCGAGGAAATGTGCTCTTAATTTAATTATTTAAGCAAGTAATTTGGCAAATGCCATGTTTCTAGTAGATAGCAAACATACATGTGACCAACGAGTTGATGCATCAATTAACACCATAAAGTATCTAAATGGCCCGCAAGCGGGATGAATTAGACCACATATATCAACTTGAATTCTTTGCAAAAATGCTAGAGATTCAGAGGTGATCTTACTGTATGAAGGTCGAGTAATTAATTTTCCTTGTGCACATGATGTACACATGTAATCATTTGAAAAATTCAACTGATTTGGTAAATCATGCCCATTTGAGTTCTTAGCAATTTTACGCATCATAATTGATCCAGGATGACCTAAACGATCATGCCAAAGAATCAATTTCTTTGTATCTGTGAGCTTCTGGCTCATGTTTATAAAATGAGATTCAACTATGCCAATTTTGGTAAAGTATAATCCAGTTGAAATTGTACCAAATTTTTCTAAAATAAGCTTTTGGCTTTCAATTTTAGAAATAACACAAAGATATTCTTTGTTGTTTTCATTTATAGTTTCAATATGATATCCATTCATTCTTATATCTTTGAAGCTAAGCATATTTCTTTTAGAATTGCTTGAATATAGTGCATTCTGAATGAATATATGTGTACCATTTGGTAACACTATATGGGCTCTTCCGGACCCTTCAATTATATTGGCTGAACCAACTATAGTTGAAACTTTATATGAAATATTTTCAGATAATTCAGAGAAAAACTTCGGGTTTTTCAATATCGTATGAGTAGTTCCACTATCAACCAGGCATATATCATCGTTTAAACATTGTCGATCCATACCTTAAGAATTAAAAACAATACAGCTAGTCAATAACTGAATAAAAACTAATAAATATAAATAATTGTCCACGAGAATAAACTAATTATCATGTCCAACATTACATATTATTTCCGCAATTCCATAAGAATAAACTAAAAAGGAAAAACAAATAAACAAAAGTTTCAAACTAATACATGCTGGAAGGAAATGAAATAACATAAAAATCACATAATAAGCTTCAGGCTACTTATTGGTTGGTTCGGTCATCTCTTCGAATATTGCATTCAAATTTTCATCGCTGAACAAATTCTCATCATAGTCTTTAAAGAAATCATCTAACTTCAGGTCAGTGTTATCTAGGGATGGCAATGGGGCGGGGCGGGCGCGGGTAGTACGACCCCATCACCCGCCCCGTTGGCTAATTTTTTGCCCCGTGCCCGCCCCATACCCACGCGGGTACCCGTTAAACGGGTTTTAAACGGGTTTCGGATAATGGCGGGTATTCGTGGGTATCCATTATATTTATTCAAATTATTTTTTAGTCGTTTATTGAAATTATTCAAAAGTACATTTGGTAAAAAAACAAATTAGACCAATGCTCAAATGCTAACTTCAAAATACCAATACATATTTAAACCAACATCCAGAAAAGAAGAGTCAACAACACAAGTATCCATCAAAATATCAACAGCAATTTATAAATTGTTGAGTAAAAGCATGCACACAAATACCGAACAGCCAACAATAATGTGTTTTTTCAATTGACTATTGATAATAAAACACATTCAATGCGGGCACGGGTACCCACGGACATGGATATCTTACTATCCGTACCCGCCCCATTAATTAACGGATATTAAAAATACCCGTTTATTTTACCCACGGATACCCATTTAACTGTCTGTTTCATATCCATGACGGATTTTACCCGCGGATAACCGCGGGTACGGATTTTTTTGCCATCCCTAGTGTTATCGGACAATCCCTCAGTATTATTTGTATCGATATTCTTCGATTTATGATATTCTTCGATTGTTTTCTTTGATGATCTACAAGTGCGTGACCAGTGCGCCCGCATCTGTAGCAAGTTTCCTCGTAATGTTTTTTATTTTCTGCAGCTGAATTTTTACTGTTTTCAGGCTCATTTTTGTTTTGCTGCTTTTTGAAATCAGTAGTTTTGTTGCCCCAAAACCACTGGAACCACCTCTGCTGGGGTTGTATCCACGCCCACGTCCACGACCACGTCCTCTACCTCTTCCTCTGCCTCTGCCACGACCTCTTCCGGAGTGGGCAAAGTTAGCATTAACTTCAGGTAATGCAGCTGAACCAGTTGGTTTTGAGGAGTGGTTTTTAAGAAGCAGTTCATTGTTTTGTTCAGCAATCAATAGACATTCAATGAGTTCAGAATATTTTGTAAAATGACGCTCTCGGTATTGCTGCTGCAGGAGCACATTCGAGGCATGAAATGTTGAGAAAGTCTTTTCCAACATTTGCGCGTCATCTACCTTTCCTCCACATAATTTCAGTTTAGAAGTAATTCTAAACATGACGGAATTATATTCCCTTACTGCTTTAAAGTCTTGAAACCTCAGGTTCAACCACTCTTATCTCGTATTTGGAAGTATGACTGTCTTCTGGTGGTCATATCGCTCCTTCAGGGAGTTCCATAGGTAGAGAGAGTCTTTTTCAGTTAAATATTCTGATTTTAGATCATCGTGGATATGACGTCGTAAAAATATCAGAGCCTTTGTTTTGTCCTGCTGGGACATATTATTGCCATTTAATGGCGTTTTCTAAGCATTGAGCTTGTAAATGGATCTCGGCATCCAGTATCCATGACAAATAATTGTCTCCAGAAATGTCTAATGCTTTAAATTCAAGCTTAGCGATGTTCGACATTTTGCTAACTACATATAAAACAAAACTCAGATCAACGCACAATTTAATTACACATATAAAACACATGTAACATGTTCAAATGAAAGAAAACATCTTGTATTTTGAGTAGACAATACACAGTATAGTATGAGCGACTACCTGTAACCCAAATAGCACAGTATAAAGCTTAAAACAAACATGGCAGGGAAGGAAGGAGATTTCATATTACAATCAGTGGCATGATACTTAAAAAAAATAAAAAAAATGAATATGCGCTGAACAATGGCGTTGAACAAGATATCACAGGGAGTAAGGACTGCAACGAAATGGTATGCTATAACATTACAAACAGTGGATGCATAACAAACATATATGAGAAACAAATTCATTATTCTTTCATTAAAATAACTTCTGAAAGAAAATGAAGAAATATATGGAATAAAAATGGACGATTCCTACCTGAGAGACAAAATTAAAGTAATAACAAACTCGTGTTGAAAAGAACTTTTTTTTCTTTTCGGTTAGAGTATATAGGTGGATCTGTAGGGATGATTGACATATAAAGAAGAATAAAGGCATTGATATTTGATAGGTGGAATGAGTAAAAAGAGGGTAAAAATATCATAGTCTAAAAACCAATTCAAACTCTTTCCAATAAAAAATGACGGGTAAGCAGCCATACGGATTAATAACATGACTATTCAAAATATTACTTAATTATAGCAAAAGACTATGTTTAAATCCAAATTTCGAGCATGAGCACCAAAATGGAAAAAGTAAAAAAAAAAAAAAAAAAAAAAATGTTTGAAGTGTTTGAACTGATGGTGTCGGCAATAGAATAAAATAATAATAATACATCGTGCTGATAACGTGTTATAAACTAAAATGAACACAAGAAAATAAAAGAGAGAAGCCATTGTTATTCATTTAGATCTCTGTACAACATACACAAGCTCTCTATTTATAGGTTTTACATGTCTCATCAATTACAATAGTGTCTCTTGCATTAAGTGTATTCACTCTTGAAAACATATATATTACAACATCATGTTTGTTTGTTAACTAATTTTTTTTAAACGATTGTTTTTTTACGATGGACATGCATCATTCACACTTTTGTTTGTACGAAAATTCAAATTAAAAAGGGTAAACCGAACATGTGGTAAATTGGTGTTTTCCTTGTGATCCTAATATAATGTTTATGGAAAATCAACAAAGAACAAGTTTTTTATTTTATTTTTCAAAAAAAAGTTTGTGAGAAATATTCTTGGTTTAGACTTGTAAAACCTTGAAAACGCACTGGCTGACAGAAAATAAGAAAACACGAAGTTGCACAATGAAAGGTAATGTGGTCAATATTTTATGGCATAAGGTCATAGCACGGAAATAGAAATTTAGTTATACAAGTCAGGTGGGAAAGCGACATAGTCTATTTAAATCCTAAACTAATAGATACGGAAATAGCCTGGAAATAGCAGTCACTACCTAAGGTGCAACGTCCGCAAATTGATGCCTTTCGTGCAAGCAAAGCAATTCTCGGGTCACAATCTCGCTTTGCCCAGAGTCCAGACATTCAAGATTTTAGAATATATTACGAGCATCCATAACCATTACAATTTACAATCCATGCTGATGCCATGTTCTATGAATGTGTATTATTATTAAAAGCAACGTCTATTTTATGTATATATAGAGAAAGAGAGGCGAGTACAGCCGTTAAAGTGGATCTCAGTTGCAGCTAAAAAGAATGAAGAATATATATCATCTGTTCCTTCCTGCTCACTGAATCTATTCTCAGGCTCAGGCTCAGGCTGCCTGCATTATTTTTGCATGCAACCAAATTGGGCTGTATGCGTTCCCGGTTCATAGGCATGTTGGGAATATTTTTGTCCCATGCTACTTACTCACAGTCGAACACGTGATATCAAAAGCTTTGTTTTCCACGTTATAATTTATCCCATCCAAGTTTTCCAAACAAAAAAGGTTTTCCAAACAAGTTCTCACACTTTACCTTTTTTCTATATATAACCATATCATTTATTATGAACTTTTAAAAGATTCAAATCCTTTGCCACTATAACACTGTTGAAAACACAACATATATGATCATTTAAATCAAAGATTTTTAACAGCCGAGTGAACAATATCCCTAGTCTTGAGATGTTATTTATTACATTACTGTGTGTTTTGAGATTTCGGTCCGCAGCATTACCCAACAGTTAAGAATTTGCGTCATGGTAACAATGACGTGACTTCTAAACCCAGAATGACATGCTAAAAGTTTGTCATGTACATACGCTAAAATCAACCACTTATGGGGTGCTCGCGGACCACCCTAGGTGCAATAGGGAGGGTTTTACGACTCCGATCAGTTTCCGTCCTGAACAAATTCAAAAAAAAAAAAAAAAGTTTCGGCTTAAATATTTGTTTCTACAATTCGAATAAGTAACCAACCAAGTCAATCGTATTAGTGTTAGTCGAAGAAAAGAAAATTATCGTAATAACTAGTAATGCAAAATAAGCCTATAAATCTAGAAACAAAAATGTGCATTATATTTTATCTTAATATCATTAAAAATAAAATCAAATAAATTTATATTTTTGTTTACGAAGTGTTTATCAACATATACTATCAAATCTTAGTATCATTAAAAGTAGAGTTTAACAAATTAATTACTAATTAAAAATTCATATTTTTAGAAACTAGTCGTTGTAATTTAGAAATAAAATTTAAACTACCAAAAAATAACATAAGAAAATAGTTAAATGCTTTAATAAATTATTTTCTCTTTAAAGTGTAAAGTACGTATAATTTAAAGAAAAATAATTCACACACAATAATAGTCATCATACATGCGAAGCGCATGCCATAACACCTATCCAATAATAAATAAAAGAGTTTTGCTATTATGACAAAAACATTTTTGTCAAAATGCTAGAATAATGTTATCAAAGGGACATGCAATAATTCGGGGGGGGGGGGGGGGGGGGGGTAATATGATAATTTATTGAGTGGTCTTCCCCTAAAATCGTCTGTGTGTATAATTTGACTAAAAATCATTTTTTTGTCACGCTAGCATTTTTGTAAATCAAATTAAGAAAAAAAGTAAACGCAGAATTCTAACTTTGTTAGTAGACCTAAAAAATTAGTCATCATAATGCAATGAATTAAGTGGTAATAAAAGTTCACTGTTTCCGTCGTTGCGTCGTGTGGTGATATTAGTTTAGATTTACCTTGAAACTATATCTTTATACCAACAATAACTAGGGCATGCGCTTCGATCAAGAGTTATTTGTTTGCAAACCTTATACGATTAACTCATTCAAAATAAAATGATTTACAATTATATTTTGGAATTAAAACCGTGTTTATTTATTCGTTTATTTCAATGTTGCAATATGTTATGACTTGTAAGTGTGAATCTTCACTATGAATCTATATTTTAAAGTTATTTGTTATATTATATTTTTAAGAAATATTAAGACTTATTAATATTTAAAGTGATTTGCATGTAAAAGTTTATGTGTAAGACCTCTCTTTACACAACACTATGATCTAACATTATTTGTAGATTGATATTTTGAATTGGTAAACAAGGTTTATTTGTAAAATTCAACATTTTGGTAATATTAAGAGTTTATATATATATATATATATATATATGGGATAGGATCAGGGAGCCACCCTGAATTTCAGCCCTCCATTTGCACCTGAACCACAACCACTGATTTATATTAAAGAATGTGAGTGGGAAATGAGAGAATGAGTGGAAGGAGAGAGGGTGTGGAATACTTGGTTGTGGTTGATGGGTCTTTGGGGTGCTGCACTGTTTGGGGTGCTCTCGAACGTGCCCATATATATATATATATATATATATATATATATATATATATCACTACAAAATGCATTAAAAAACATTAAAAAAGAATTACAAAATTGGTTCACTTTTATTATGTACTAAAAAACATTACAAAATGCAAGTTAGCATACTAATCATTACAAACATAAAACCAAAAGCGAAAAAAAAGCAAAAAATACAAGTAAATATAATCTAACTAACATAAATTATGCACATGATGAGGCGTCCATCCCATTGTCAAGTGCAACTCGTTCCGCTACACCCAAGCCAAGGGCTCCTCTTGTGCATGATCATTAACAGATCATCACCCAAAAAAAGATGCACCAGAAACACAATTAGCACCTGAATGCATAAACACATCTTCATTCTAATGAACACCCACCATGGAACGAAGATGGCACCACATTAATGTTGGGAAATCTCGGTTTTTCCCACTTTGTGAAGTTAAGATAGGCTAAGATTAAAAGTAGCAATAGAAGTACAAGAGTTTATAATTCTCCAATATGGAGATTCTTTCACTATGCAAAAGAATAGTAGGATTACAAGGATATGGTTACAAAAGTAACTCATACTCGGTGACTCACTCAAGCTTGATGATAGAGACTTCCCAAGCTATATATCTTTTCTCTCGAAGACTCAAGTTTTTTTCACTTTAAGAAGTGACTTCTCTCTTGATTTTTGGATGGATAGTAATGAAGACTCTTTCTCCTGTTTATACTACTCAACCTCCATGATGAATGGTGGAAATTACTTGCATCTAAGGGTGGAGATTGATTCTCTAAAATGCTCCATACTCTTTTGGAATCTCTACATTCTTCCATTCCCTTTCCATACTCTTCCGTAAGCTAGAAGGTTCAACACATTTTCAGAATATTTCAGAGGGTTTCACGCTCTTCCACAAGCTTCTAGAGGGTTCTACACTTCTCTAGAGTTCTTCGGAACATTATAGAAAATTCTAGATTTCTCTAGAAAGATATAAAATTGAAGATATAAAATTTTCTAGAAACTCTCCAATTAAGGAGGGATCCCAACAATTAATGCGTTGAGTTTTGCTGTAAGTGAGACATTTATCTCGTTTACATTGAAAAAAGCGTGGCATTAAAGATATTTCAACTATTAATATAAAAAAGACAATGTTAAAAGTTAAAGTTGAGATATTACAATTATTGACGATGAATATAATTTTTTTTGTGAAACACGTACAAATGCTATTCAATAGAACGTACATACGCTCAGCGACCAGGGAACCGTGCTTGCATATTTCAACCAATCATATAAGCCCACACGGGAATATGACGCTGCAACCAATAAAAAATCCCCGTATAGCAATTACCAACAATCGGAAGGTCCTAAATGCAAGGACAAATACGCAAAGGTCTACTCTTTTAAAAGGCAGAACTTCTCTCCTTCCCATCCTCCAAACGATCCAAACTCCATACGCATCCCACAAAACCCCACTCTTTCCTCTTTTCCATCCACTTCCCATAAAGGTGACTCTTCCCATCAATTCTCACTTCCCTCACAGACTTGTATTCCTTTGAATTATTATTCCAATCCGAGGCAAATTTCCAAATCTGGTAAGTGAACTCTATTTTTCACTCTTTTCTCTTTCGTATATCGTCCATTTTGATATAATTTACGCTGGTTCCTAACTAGGGATTCAAATTTAAGGATTCTACACATATCTGGTTAAGATCGGATCCTGAAGTTTAGATCTGAATGATTGTGTAGGGTAAGCATCCATTTCTGTTGAAGATTCGTGTAACTTATTTAGAAAAATGGGGAAAGGCGGGCAGAACGAAGCTAATTTTCCAGCTTGGGCGAAGACGATATCGGAATGTGAAGCCCACTATAATGTTTCCGCAAATCACGGTCTTTCGTCTGCTGAAGCTGCGAATCGGCTTAAGATCTATGGTCCGAATGAGCTTGAGAAGCATTCTGGACCGTCCCTTTTTAAATTAGTGCTGGATCAGTTTAATGATACCCTTGTGAGGATTTTATTAGTGGCCGCAGTGGTTTCGTTTGTGCTTGCTTGGTACGATGGCGATGAAGGCGGCGAGTTAGAGATTACGGCCTTTGTAGAACCGTTGGTTATATTTTTGATTTTGATTGTGAATGCTATTGTGGGTGTTTGGCAAGAAAGCAATGCTGAAAAAGCCTTGGAAGCGTTGAAAGAAATTCAGTCAGAACAGGCTACTGTAAAAAGGGATGGATCTTTTGTTCCAAACCTACCTGCTAAAGAATTGGTCCCTGGTGATATCGTTGAATTGAGAGTCGGTGATAAAGTTCCAGCTGATATGAGAGTTTTGTATTTGATTAGTTCTACTTTGAGAGTTGAACAAGGGTCTTTGACTGGCGAGAGTACGGCGGTTAACAAAACTAATAGACTGGTCGAGCTTGAAGATTCTGATATACAAGGAAAAGAATGTATGGTTTTTGCAGGCACAACCATTGTGAATGGAAGCTGTGTTTGCATGGTTGTTGAGACTGGTATGAATACTGAAATAGGTAAAATTCATTCGCAAATTCATGAAGCCTCACAAGAAGAGGATGATACACCTTTAAAGAAGAAACTGAATGAATTTGGAGAAGTTTTAACAGCTATTATTGGTGTCATATGTGCATTGGTTTGGCTTATTAATGTGAAATATTTCTTGACTTGGGAATACGTTGATGGATGGCCAAGGAACTTCAAGTTTTCATTTGAAAAGTGTACGTATTACTTTGAGATTGCAGTGGCATTAGCGGTTGCTGCTATACCCGAAGGATTGCCTGCAGTAATTACTACTTGTTTAGCATTAGGCACAAGAAAAATGGCTCAGAAAAATGCATTAGTTAGAAAACTTCCCAGTGTCGAGACTTTGGGATGCACTACTGTGATTTGTTCGGATAAGACAGGAACTTTGACTACTAATCAAATGTCAGCTGTTAGACTACTGGCTACTGGGAGATGGACAGATAGTTTGAGAAGTTTTAAGGTCGATGGAACTACTTATGATCCTTGTGATGGCAAAATCCATGACTTTCCCAGAGGAGAGATGGATGCAAACCTTCAAATGATTGCAAAGATAGCTGCTGTTTGTAATGATGCAAATATTTCGGTATCAGACCATAAGCATGTTGCTAATGGAATGCCCACGGAGGCTGCATTGAAGGTATTTTATTTCAATCTGACAGTCTATTTCCATTTGATTCTCATAGGTCATGATAATATTGGTGTTGACTGCAATACGTATTTTAACATAGATACTCATGAATTAGATTTATGTATTTTGGAATCATGATCTTAGATAACCTACTGGGAGATGCTTTTGATATTGCCCTTTACTTTTTTTGCCTACATATTTTCATATCTGATAATGTTCCAGGACATGTGTACAACTTGTGGTCTTCATGTTCATGTGGTTTTAGTTGAAATCAACACGGGCTTCTGTAGATCGATATCTTTTTTCTGTATTGCTTTTAATCTTAGATGTATAACAAATATAAACTACATTTAAATCCAGGCCGTGAATTTTGATTTTCAAGTGATTCAAATACCGGCTATGCATCAAAAACCTAGTTGGATAATATCTGTGACTATCATTTTTTTTCTTGGGTCCAGATTGCCTAGTCTCTAGTTTTCCTTTCCTTGGGCGCCCATCCAATTGTAATTTATTTGTAGAAAATACACTTTACTGTGTGATTTTTGCAAAAAAAATTACAAGCTCTCTTCTTTACAGTTAAAGCTGGGTTTAGATATTTAACTCCTGTTTTTCAGAGGATAATTTTGCATTTTGCTCAATAAAACGATTTTTTATCGACTTGGAAGTTGCTACTGTAACCAGTTTTACCTAGTAATGTAATACCCATTTTGTTCCTGTCAGGTACTGGTGGAGAAAATGGGACTGCCAGCTGGATGCAATCCTTCAGTGGATCCTGGTTTGTTAAGTATGTCAATCCTGCTTCTCGTATATTGTTCTTAAGAACACAGACTTTTTGATTTAGATTTCGCACAGTACAATAATCTTGCTATCATGTTTTTCCCTAAGGATGCTGTCAATGGTGGAATGAGACTGCAAGAAGGATTGCAACCCTTGAATTTGACCGTACTCGGAAGTCAATGGGTGTCATTGTCAAATCAAAATCCGGAAGCAATTATTTACTAGTGAAGGTGATACCAATAACTTCTATGTCACATTTTGCATCTGATGTCTTTGTATGCAGGCAAAATGTACTACATTATATGATAGGATATTTTTGCAAAATCTGTTATGTGTTCGTTTTTCATATGCATTTCATATATTTTTGCTAAAATTAAAGATAATCGGGGCATCAGTTTGATAATAGCTGGCTTACACTTAGAATTTCCATAAAATTTCGAAGTTTGATATTCGTTGTGTTGTCAGTTAGTGGGTGTTTTGATAGTCTAGTTTATTCTTTCTACTGGAGATTCTTTGTTGGCTCCAACAATTAACAAACTGCAATTCGTCCTTAGTTTACTTTAGTAGCTATTGTGCTATGACTGAATTACTGTCATATTTTTTCATATTTATTTCCATCGAAGTGACACTGATGCCTCTAGGATGGCATTCTCCAAAGTACATTTTATGTTACAAGACAGTATATCATTTCTTTGTTCTTTGTGGATTGTTTCACCTTTTAATTTTTATTTATTACACCTGTAATAATAACAATTGATGATAAAATCTTTTCCTTTTCAGGGTGCTGTGGAAAGTTTATTGGAAAGAAGTACCCATATTCAATTACTTGATGGTTCTGTGGTGTTATTGGAGGACACTTCTAGATCTGTCATTTTAGATGCTCTTCAGGAAATGTCCTCGAACGCTTTACGCTGTTTGGGTTTTGCATACAAAGAAGAACTTTCAGAGTTCTCAACATATGACGGTGAATACCATCCAGCTCACAAGCTTTTACTCGATCCTTCTAATTATTCAGCAATTGAAAGCAACCTCATATTTGTTGGCATGGTCGGGCTAAGGGTAAGATAGGTTACGATATATATTGTTTTGATGTTTCATCAATGTTCCATAATTTAAAAATTAAAATCACTGTTGCTAGATTTAGGCTATTTTGGTATTTATCCACATTAATCAGTTTAGATAGGTTCTATGTGTTTTATTAATGTTTCATCAATGTTCCATAATTTAAATTCATTCTTCATTTATAAATCTGTATTCTTAAAAGCTGCGATCAATGCGCGTATCTGAAAAATGCACTAATAAACATAATGATCTACTTAGTAGTAGACCGAATCTCATGGGATTCACTTTATTAATGATCATGATTTGAAATGGATAACTGGAAATATAGCTATCATTACCGATAGAGCGTTTTGTTTCATTATTTGGTTATTTATTCTTTTCTTCCACTCATTTGCA
Source organism: Allium sativum (assembly GCA_030737875.1). Taxonomy (NCBI): domain Eukaryota; kingdom Viridiplantae; phylum Streptophyta; class Magnoliopsida; order Asparagales; family Amaryllidaceae; genus Allium; species Allium sativum. The sequence goes on along the minus strand of CM060920.1, from coordinate 1,034,561,526 downwards.
TGACTCTCTCCGAATGTAGACCGTACATGTTTGTTTCATTGTTTGTTTGAGGGCTGCCCATCTTGTAACATAAATAAGGTAGCACTTGCTTTTAATTTGATATGATGTATACCTCGAATATTTATTCAGTGTAAAAAGCAACAGGTTAGATCCATTTCCCATGTGCAACACGACTTCTGGCCATTGGTCATTTCTCTAATAATTCCTTTGGTAATAGGATCCCCCAAGAGAAGAGGTACATAAGGCGATCGAGGATTGTAGAGCAGCTGGTATTCGAGTTATGGTTATAACAGGAGATAACAAAGGAACAGCAGAAGCAATATGTCGTGAAATTGGCATATTTGATGCTAATGAAAATATCAGCGGAAAGAGCTTTACTGGAAAGGAGTTCATGTGTCACTCTGATAAAAAGAATCTTTTGAGGCAAAAGGGAGGACTTTTGTTTTCTAGGGCAGAACCAAAGCATAAGCAAGAGGTAGTGAGATTGCTAAAAGAGGATGGAGAAGTGGTGGCAATGACCGGAGATGGAGTTAATGATGCGCCTGCATTGAAAATGGCTGATATTGGTATTGCAATGGGCATTGCTGGGACTGAGGTATTTTTTCCCCCTTTCGTATTTCAGTTCTTAGCAGGATTTTGTCCACCTTTAAAAGCAATGTGGTGAATTAACTGGTGTGTATACATGGAATTTTGTCAAAAAGCTTCTCCCTTGAATCCTTGGAGTTTTCTGTCATTCTATAAAGGCATTTTAATAATAGATGTTTGATAATAACATCCTCTTTTATATTTTGCTGTCTTGAAGGTTGCTAAAGAAGCTGCAGACATGGTTTTAGCGGATGACAATTTCAGTACAATAGTTGCAGCAGTTGGTGAAGGAAGATCTATCTATAACAACATGAAGGCTTTTATAAGGTCTGGTCATTTCATATATGTTTCATTTTACATGTAACATTCCACTTACTTTCAAATGTAGATAATTACTTTGGTCCCCAATTTTGGCATTATTGATGCTTGATTACTTTGGTCCCCAAATTACACTGTTTGTGTTGCTAAAACACAGGTACATGATATCCTCTAATATTGGAGAAGTGGCCTCTATATTTTTGACTGCTGCATTAGGCATTCCTGAAGGACTGATACCAGTTCAGTTATTATGGGTGAATCTTGTAACCGATGGACCTCCTGCCACTGCGTTAGGGTTCAATCCTCCTGATAGAGATATTATGAAGAAACTACCAAGAAGAAGCGATGATTCATTAATTAGCCCATGGATTCTATTCCGCTATCTGGTGAGCTTAAGCACTCCCCCTTTACCTCGTCTTGAACATTTAAATTTTTTCTTAACAGTATTATAATATATTGCTAAAAGTATCAAGAAAATGTCTGCTTGACAACATTGTTTTATTGCCAAAATGAAAATACTGTCTTCTTGATGTTGTGCGTATGCATTTTTTGCAGTTCAGGGTTGAAAAATCTGGAAGTTTAGGGCTTCTTTGGCCTGTAACTTCTTTTTGAATGATTTGAGTTTCCGATTTATAAAATGCTCAAAAAAAAAAAAAAAAAAAAAAAAAAAAAAGCTTCATCATCATTCAGAATCCGATTTGGAGAATACTCATATTTCAAAATGAATTTAGCACTTCAAATCAAAAGCATTTTTTCGTTTTGAATTTTGAAAGTGAGTTTAAAAGGAGGAACACAGATAAAAACGGCTGAAAATTAATCAAATTGGTGGAATACAAATTGAAAATATGGTGAGTTGAAGTCAATTTTTGTATTAAAAATTTAGTACTGAAATATAATTTTTGAGAAGTCGACGTGTGTGTTCCTGCACACACAGTGTATATGTATGTGTAATACATATATAAATACTTGAAGCTGATTAAACTTTGTTTGAACTTCACCATCTTAATCTAAATTCAGAACTCAAATTTCTCTCTTGCTTTATTTTTAATTTGTTTATAAAACATTGTGGATTCAAAGTGAAATAAGTGTGTCAAATATAATGGTGTAGGTCCAAATGACTTTTCTCGATTGCAATTTTAATTAATTTTGGATAGTAATTTATATCAAATCATGAGAAGTCCGATTTGAAAGGAGATTTAAATTGTACATATTTTATAACATGTGCATCATTTCTATTAATGTTCACCCAAAATATCACATTCAAATGCAGGTGATAGGACTATACGTAGGCATGGCAACAGTAGGTGTTTTCATCATATGGTACACCCATGCCTCCTTCATGGGAATAGACCTAAGCGGCGACGGCCACTCCCTCGTCTCCTACTCGCAACTCTCAAACTGGGGCCAGTGCTCCACATGGCAAAACTTCACAGCCTCCCCATTCACAGCTGGGTCCCGCACCTTCTCCTTCGACGAAAACCCATGCGACTACTTCCAGACCGGCAAAGTCAAAGCCATGACCCTTTCCCTCTCCGTGTTGGTCGCCATCGAAATGTTCAACTCCCTGAACGCTCTGTCCGAAGACGTCAGCCTTTTGAGCATGCCACCTTGGGTCAACCCTTGGCTCTTGCTGGCCATGTCCGTTTCTTTTGGCCTTCATTTCATCATTCTTTACGTGCCTTTCCTTGCTCAGATATTCGGGATTGTGCCCCTCAGCCTGAACGAGTGGCTTCTGGTTTTGGCGGTCGCTCTTCCTGTTATTTTGATCGATGAGGTGCTTAAGTTTGTGGGTCGGCGCATGAGCTCTAGGAGTCTTGAAAAGAGGATGAAGCACAAGGACGAATGATGGACCGACTGCCTCGCTCTTTCTTTTTGGCTTTTATTTGATTTTGGAAAAGGAGATTAGAAAAGAAAAAGGAAAATGGAGAATTATTGGACCTATTTTCATTTTTATGTGGCGATTCTTGTTTCATTTTTATTTTTTCTTCTTCTGTGGCTGTTAGTAATGCCCATATGAATACCGTTTAGAATTGTAGCAGGATATGCTTAATTTGTAGAAAACTAATCATGCCATGAATAGCTGTACCTTGATTTATTGGTTTGAACTTTGTTGGCAATCAATAATTCACGGTTTCTTATGGAGAATTATAATTTGTATCTGATTCTGAATTATTCTGTTTTTTTGTTATATATGCCACTGTGATAGTTGAACTTGTCTTTTTCTATGATTGTGGATGGTCGTTTTATCGGGTAAATGACGTAGATAAACGAAAGAACATAATTTTTTTGGTTTAACATGCTTTCTGTCCAGAATATAGTATTAAGTTTTGAGAGATATAAATGCATAATATGTATACATCGTAGTGAGGCATTGTTATTGACATTCCAAATATTATCAGGAGAGGAAGGTTTTTTTTTTTTTTTTTTAAGTTGTTAAGGGGAGTACCAACAAGAAAAGTAGTCCCTTAACAAATAAAGGTAATTTTACCTTAACAAATACTGCAAGGGCCATAGTAATTTTTTTTTTTCAATTCGCATATATCGATTTTTTTAAACTTTAATGGATAAATATGCTAAATTTTACAAGTACAATTTTTTTTTTTTTTTTGGTCGACATAAATATGCCGAATTTTATAACTACGAAGACAATGCATCGAAGTGATTATTAATTTTCGACATATCACTGTCGAATACATACATAATTGATTAAGTGCTGCATTTGGTGCAGTGGTGACGAACTGCTTATTTTAATTCGGTTTTGTCAAATAAGTTTTTATTTAATCCAATTTGAAGGGGCAATCCGGGATTATTGAGTAGTGTGAAATAATATGTTTGTGTAGCCCCTTAACAATTTTTCAAAAAGTGGAGTGTTTTTAAAAAATGACACTCCCTTAACAATAGTTGAAGTGTCAATAACAACACCCATTATAAAGTATCAATTAATAAAAATAATAAACACTTGTCTTTATTGATAATGAACATTCATAAAATAAACTGTAATCATGACAAAAGCAAAACGGGCAATTTTTAAATGCTGATATCTTTGTATTGTTGTATCTACATTTATATTTGTATTTTGAGATTTGAATATTTATCTGTTTTTTGAATACAAATGGGAATGAATATTGGATTTTTTTTTTTGGTATCACATATTTGACTGCATCGAGTATGAAATATTATAACTGGACCTTCCACAAACAAAATCTGAAATTTCAATTTTTTTTCCTTTATTGGATCTTTAATTAACCTATGAGATTTGGTTTATTTCAAACATTTCATTTAAATAAAATCTTTTCTTTTTATAAATATAAACTGATAATATTTCATTTAATTTATGTTATGATGTCTGTGTGTATGTATGCTTATATGTGTGTAAGTATATATGTTTAACTTGTCTTTTACATGACTGTTACACGTTGAATTCAGGTACATGAATTACTTGATCATCAAGCCGAATAGCCAGAGAGATGATCAGGTCAATCATAAATCGAAGCATGAGGCTACAATTAACCAAATTTACTTGAATGAAATGTTAAAGCTGAGTAAATATGGAATTATATGGTTTAAAGACCGGGTCAACACAATATCATGGATTAGAACGACATGCACTTAACCCGTGGATCAGATTTATCTAGAAGTGTGGAGTTGGGATTGGTACGACTCTGTGTCGTGGGCTTAGCACGAATCCTAGTCATGGTTTGGATCAACGAGAATAGACTACTTCAGATCAGCTTGCGTAGGACGTCTTAGAATCCGCGTGATACAACTAGATTTTTGGTCAGTTAGGTTTATTCTGTTTTTTCTGCTTCTACGGATCCTAGTTTTCTAGCTACCAGAGATTGGTTATTATCTCCTTTTGGTATTTATATATGTCTTCTTTCTGTTAAAAAATCAAAGGAATAAAAATGGAAGGGGTTGGATTGGTCCACCCATGTTTGGGTGAACCCGGATCGGTACCGATCTGAGACTCAAAATGTGGGCGATCTAGCCTGTATTACTCTGACTTGGTTGCCTTCATTACCCCTGTTTTTCTGTGGATTTCCAGACTAATCCGAGCTCGCCTACATTTATAAATAAAGGATCTGAGATCACTTTGGCTCTTTATGCTGAAGCTCTACAAACTAAAAACTGAACTTCTTCTCTCTAATTTCATATAGTCAAGCGCTACAACAGTAATCTATCAGTATAAATAAGAGATTATACCAAGTTGGCGTAAGCCAAAAATTTTCAAACCACTATAAAATTTTGTGTGTTCTTTTACTATTCCTGCATTCTTTAGCTGTGGATTTGTGACTTGTGATATTTCATTATTCGTTCGGGTGTTAGTGCTTATTTGACTAAAAACAAGTATATTATTTGATTCTAATGGAAGGGGATAACAAAGTATTGTTTGGAAATCTAAAAGATTGACAATGTCCAGAACTAGGAGAAATACTTCTTAGCTTAGTAAAGTTGGTAATGTATGGAGTTAAAAGGCTTTCTCAAGAAAATAAATCTCACCATCAACCTTAAAGGAGAGGAGATGGATGAAATGGTAGATCGATTACAAAGTAGATTAGAGTGCCAAGAAAACATGCTTATGAGACAAGAGGAAATGATGCAAGGGTTCCTCACACGACTTAGACAAGATGGGAAGCCTGTGGGTCAGAAAGGAGGTAGTGAAGCATAAGCCGTTGGAAAGGAGATGCTATTATAGGAACCAAAAGCAACCCCTGATCGACTAACCTAGATTGGTGTCGATATGAATCGCATAGGGGGTACCATCGCCGGGCCCCAACGAGCAAGCATTGGGATCAGTGCAATTTATGCCCCGTTATTGCTCCGCGATATCCCCACTATATCATGTAGCGAATTTCCACCGCTACGCTATATCCAAATAGCCTCTCCGCTTTAAGCCCCGCTATGTTCCGATATTCCCGATATATCCTATTATTTCAGCTATATTCCGTTATTTCCGCTATATCTTCTATAAAAGAAATGAATTTAAAAGTGACATTTGTACATTATAAATTAGTAAAATTAGTTTTTTAATATAATTTTTTAATATATATTATTCAGAATAGAAAATACTACAATATTATATTAAACTTAATCAAACTAGGTAAATATTTACATTTATTTACATATATTTGCATATACTTCTTTTTAAAATTAAGAATGTACTAATTTTAATTAAGTTAAATGTTAATTTTCCATTTATTTATCATTTACAAGTTTGTAAAAGCATAAAATATGAGTTATATATCTATTTTAGTCTCATCAGCTATATCCCGCTATTTCCTCGCTTTATCCTCGATACAACTTTTTGCACCTCCGCCGCATTGGATCCGCAGAGCGCTTTAACTGCACAGGTTGGGATCGATGAAATTCACTTTGATTTAGGAAATGCTGGTAGGTCCATAGTTGGTGTGGGGCAGGCTGGCGCGAATTAAATATTGGACAACAATATGAGGAATATGTATAAAATATTCCCTCAGACTTGGGGTTGGGCTATAGATCACAATCAAGGAATACCAGCGGATGAAAACGAGAGGTTAACAGAGATGATCAGACATATGATAAGGGGCATATTACGTAGTCATAGTTTTGAGGATGTTAACAGAAGTCCATTCACTCCTTACATTAGAAATGCAAGGATCCCACCAAAATTCAAGCTTTCAGTGTTAAATGCATATGAATGACAATCGAAACCTAAAGTGCACTTGATACGATACATCAGACACTTAAAGGTACTGGGGCATTTGAAGAATTGTAGGCAAAGTGTTTTTCTTTATACTTGATGAATTTGGCTGCGCTCTAGTTTAGGCAACTGAACTATGGACCGATTAAGTGCATGAAGCGAGCTGGTCGATAGGCTCATGCGATACTTCAGAGTTCATGTTTCGAGGCCTTAGAATGTCATGATTTTGAAGATGATTAAATAAAAGGTAGGATGGTTTTTAGGCACGATTTAACGTGACAATTGCATCAATAGACAAACTGGAGCGTTCAATGATGTTAATGGTGGATACTTCAGGAGTAATCGCTGATTCTGAGTTCAAGGCCAGTTTGGAAAGGGACCTTAAGGGATATCGGTGAGTGTTACCATGAAACATATAGATACTTATGTCATAAGGACACATGAGCGGAGAAGAGAGTAAATAATGTTGTGAAAGACGAGGAATTGCTTGAATTGAAATTGAGGGACAAAGGGAAAAGTAAGGTCAAGAGCAAGTAGGAGTGCTCGAGGAAGAGTAAAATTCAAGAGCGAGTAGGAGTGCTCGAGGAAGAGTAAAATGACCAAAATTCCCTTTGTACATAGAGTTGAATGAATCTATTGAAAGGATCTATATGGATACTAGGGAGAAACTCTCCTATCGGAAACTGGCCTAGAGAGAGATGGAAGATAAGGAATGAAGGTATGAGAAATGCCATCTGCTTAATGAATTGGACAGACACGCAACAACCGAATGCATACATCTTAGAGACGTGAGATAGGAGCATGTGCGGAATGGACAGCTCTTGTAATACAATAGGAATCAAATGATGACAACAGAACAATGACAACCATCAACAACACAAAATCCAAGCATGTTGCGCTCAAGAAACCAAATCGTCTTCTCTTGAAGGTAATAGCATGGAGCGATTATAACATGTAGTCACCTCCTACAAATCGGCTCGATTGTTTATATGTGTATGAGATCAGAACATGGTCTCCAGGCATGCTTTGTGCCGACATTGTGCCACAAAACATGAAGATGCTTAGATTAGTTTCCTTTTCTTAGTTTTCGGACCTTTATCATGTAAACACTTGGATCAAGTTAAGCAATGAATAAAATTGGTTATGGTTGCTTCAACCAGAGAGATGAAATAATAACCCTAAGTTACGAATTCCTTTCCCGAAGAGTGATTAGATGAACTGGTATGGGTAAACAGTAATTAAGTCTCCAAGCGAAAAGTAAGGGCCAGATAAAGCAAGATACTACACAATCCATTACATTTTTATTTGACCAAAGGATCGAGACTAGAGTGCAAGAAGTAATGTCGCTTCACTTGAGAGCAACGTGATCGACTTACTTGCGTTGAACCCTGTACATCGGAGAGTGAATGGATTGGGTTCAGCTAGGGCTCGGAGTGGTCACATAGATTTAGGAGAACCAAGACATCACTATATATTTCAGGACGTGAAAGTAGAGTGCAAGATGTTTTGCCATGTGTCGAAGAGTGACTTAGTTGTTGTTGAACTCATTTCAATGAAGAGCGATCAGATCATGTTCAACTAGAGTTCAAAGTGTTCATACAAACTAGTAGAGGTCTTGACGCTTCTATATGTGCTATGACTTAGGTTTGGAATGCAAGGAATATGATGCTTCACCAGAGAGCGACATGATCGGGTTACTCAGCCGTTAAATCATGTTTTCCAAAAAGCAAATGGATTGATTTGGCAAAGGTTCGGAGAAACTGACAGTTTTCCTAGGGAGATCATGGTATGGATATCGATTTCAATCCGAAGAGATCACAACGTAAGTACCAACTTCCCTCAAATTTAGACATCAGCTTGATGTGAGATCGGTGAGGCAACGATCATCAACTGTGGACTACGCTCAATAAAAGCTCAATGAAGCTATGCATCGTCAAGGAAGGATTACATTTTCCATGAAATAACTAGAATTTTCGAGTGTGGATTACGCTTCACCGAAAGGCTATACTAAAAAAGTGCCAAAAAGACAAAGTATTAGTCTAGAAAGGCTACAAATTTGTCTCAAAGCGATCGTTGAAACTTATGAATGAGCTAAAGAGATCGTGGATTATAGATTTTGGATTTACAGCAATAAAAAAAGATACACGCCATTTTACAAGGTCATTGCACATCGGATTTGGATACATGGATTATGTAATCATCATGGTTGGTAGCCTAAAGAGATAGCCACTTAGGAATTGAGTACGGACAATATATTAAGGCTACAGATAGCCGGACTTACTTGGATGAAATGTTGAAGTTGGATAAGTATGGAATTATATATTTTTATGCTCGAATTGACCCAACATTAGGGATCGAGTCAGCAAGCACTTAACCCTCGGATCGGATCAGACCGGTCCAACATTGTGGGGTTGGAGTCGGTACGATTCCCTATAATGAGATCAGCAGGATTCATTGTTGTGTTTGGATCGACGAAGATAGATCACTACAAATCGACCTACGTGCGATGTCTTAAGAAGGGGTCATATTGGTTCACTCGTATTTGGGCTAACCTGGATCGAAACAAATCTGAAACCCAAACTACGGGCGACGCAGCCGTAGTTCTCTTATTTGTCACCTCCACTAACTATTTTTCTATGAATTATCAAGTCAATCCGAGCTCACCAACTACTATAAATAGTGTACTTGGAACACTTAAAAAATGTTCCTTTTTCTTTTTATGTGGAAGCTTTTCTGAACTAAATATTTAATTACTTCTCTCTATTTTCATAAAATCAAGTACTATAACTATAATCTATTAGTATAATCAACAAGTGGACGTAGGTCAGAGTTTGCTGAACCAGTATATAAATATGTGTGTTCTTTTGCTATTCCTGCATTCTATGGCTGTGGATTTTTGATTTGTGATATTTCATGATTCATTCAGGTGTTAGTGCATGTTTGACCAAAAATGAGTAAAATAATATATAGTATGTATTCTGTGTGTTATGTGTGCATGTGCGCATGTCCATGTGCAAGTGTAACATATCAATTTTTGCAAGGTATAACATGCTCGTGTATAGATGTAGTTTACATCGCAACAAATACGTTACCTCTTCCTATACGCAAACATATTATGCAGACTTCCCTATACCACCGACACCAATACTAAGTAGTGTGCTACTGACATGCCCAATAGACATAAGATGATCATCAAAATAAAAAAGGGAACAATAACAAAATATCATGTCGTATATCTCGCACTTCATGGATAAAGTATAATATCATATTTACAACAAAAGAGACAGTAATGAGATTGTGAACGAGCCATCGAAGGAATACCCATAGGTTATACGTCAAATATTATAGAGCAGATAACACGACCATATCAGATAAACTATCTCAATATGAGAAGAATAAGCAACATTATCATGGGCTCCACAGTACCACTCAATGGAAAGCATAGAATCCACAGTACCTAGAATTCTAGTTATTAGGTTATAATTTTATCTATAATTTATACGAGTTTGATTTCGAGAGCTCCAAAATCATTTTGGGTATGGATTGGTTGGATCATTATGAAGCTAGGATATTTTTACCAAAGTAGGGAAATATCATTGAAACACTCTAGTTGTGGTAGTCATATTATATATTTGGTGGAGAGTGCTAGTCCATAGGTTTGTGCTTTGTTGGGTGCATTATTATTGAAAGATGAAGTAAGTCGAGTTACTATTCTAAAGAAGTTTGCAGGTGCCTTGAACCAGTTACAAGATTGGCCCTGTAGAAAGTTTATAATAGATCTCATACCAGGAGCTGAACTAGTTAGTAGACCATCTAGCAGGATGACACCTACAGAGATGTGATTTCTGAATGTGCAATTGGTTAAGTTGAAAGGAAAGAATTTTATCTGTCCAAGCAATTCGTCGTAGGGATCAATATAATTTTCGTAAAGAAATCTGATGGATCATTGCAGTTGTGTATCAATTTTCATAATCTCAGTGAGAAAATAAGCATCCTCTGTCGAGAATAAATAACTTGTAACGACTCACAAAACTTAAACCAAATTTTAATAGTATGATTAGTTTAATTTAAATTAAAGTTACATTTTAAATTGAAATAATGAATTTGTTATTTTAGTTGTACGTTTGACTAAATTTAACAAAAGGAAAAAAAAACTCCTGAAAAATTAGTTTTTGGCCAAATTTGGTAGATGTTTAAATTTTAGTTGAAAATTTAAAAGTTAAAAATTTTGAATTTTTTTAAATATACTAACTTAAATTCTAAGATGTCTACATTTTTCATTTCATGGAAATCATATTTTTGGAGCTCTGAGTTTGCCATTTACACTACAAAATTGCAAAAAAGGATGGTGTTTGTATGTGTATTTTACATTCCTCTTCTCCCTATCTTCATAGTACACCATGCTCTCTTATTGGGGATTGTGAATTTTTTATTAGGCCATATGGACCAATATCTTTATTTCTTAAAATATCTCTTGGTTTCTAAGTTGCTTGGTTATCTACATTATATTCGAGAAAACACCAATGACAAATAAATCACGTCTTCTTCCATATCCTTCTTCTTAAATTTATTATTATCCTCCATTTATCCTTCCTTCTTTCAGAAAACCTATACTTAAATCAACTCGTATCTTTTCTTCCCCTTTATCTTCTTCCTCCAAACTAAATCAAAATTCAAAATTCGATTCTTCTTCAAAAATTTCTCCCTCCTTCTCTACGCAAACCCAACTGTAATAACTTTTCCTTGCTTCAATTGTGTAAGAATTGGAATGAAGGATCCAGAGCATGTGATGATCAGATTCCGGCCACTGGATCATCAGAGTGGGTGCTGGAGGTGAAGACAAGCCAAGGCAGTCCAATTGCGAGGAGCAATGATGAAGGATCCAGCTACAAATGAGAGTGCACACATGTATCAGTGTGCACGTGCACACCAAAATATGATGAAGAAAATGTAATGTGAACAAGAAAATGTTAAATATGAGGTGGCTTGTAATTATTGGATATAAGGCAACTAGCCGTTGTGTTTGAGGCTATAAGTAGATGCCATATCACTTGTAATTACATCATCAAAGTGAATAAATTTTTTGCTTTTACCTCTTAATTTTCTGCTATCATCTCCTCTTTCAATTTCTCTTCTATCCCTAAATCCCCAATTCTATTTCCTTCCCAATTCCCCTTTATTCGTCCGAAATCCTTAATTCTGTTCTTTCCTTAGTCCTTATTTCACCTCTATTTCTAACCCTCTTTCTAAATTATCTTCCTTTAACCCTCTGCAGGTTCTTCCTTCTTCTTAGTTATATCCACAAACACCTTGCTGACCTTGTTGAACACCTTGCCATGACCAATTTTGATAAAGGTCGTGACACATTGGTATCAGAGCAGTCGTCTGAGCAAACTTCTGACCCTCAGACAACCGATCAAAGCCCTGGATTTATTGCATTTTCATAGGATCAAGAAGAAGCATGGAGAGTGCAACAAGAATTCAATTCTATTAAAAAAGAATTCGACTCCTCCACCACTACTGCATTAAAAAGACTTGAAACAACTGTTGCAGGCTTTGACAACAAACTGGAGCGATCTATCAATGATTTGAATATCGAATATGAAGGAGTTATGAATGTCATGAATTCAATTGCACAAGATGTACAACAAATCAAGATTAACAGCTCTATTGGTCAATCAACTTCTTCAGCTACGCAAGTACATGGTATATTGGCTCCTAATCCTCAAATCAGAGCTACTAATACACTTCCAACCCAACATAATTCCAGAATCACTTCTTCTGATACACAGAGTAATCCTAATGCTACCACCTCTGGTACTCCAATTCTACCCATAGTCATTCAAGAAAATCAGTGCCAAACAATCGAAGAAAATATTTCTTGGAACAAAAACTCTTTATTCCCTAAACTTAAACTGGACCTTCCCTTTTACAATGGAGATGATATGGTGCAAGAGTGGATTGACCAAGCTGAGCAGTTCTTCAAATTCCATCAGATAGATGCATAATTATGGGTAGAAGTTTCTACACTATATCTAAAAAAAGATGCTCTGAAGTGGTACAATTGGTTAAAGAAGAATGTCCAAGACTATGGTGACTGGAATATATTCAAAGAGGAAATTCTGACAAGATTTAATCCTGATGACATGGAATTGCCTTATGAAACCTTGGCAAAGCTCAAACAAATCACCACAGTTGCTGCTTATCTAACCAGATTTGAAAGCTTACAGGAAACCATTGAAACTCTTCCTCCCCAATTCCTTCTAGATAGATTCATTGGTGGTTTAAAAAAGGAAATTAGGTATGATGTATTAACCTCTAGGCCTGCAAATTTTAAAGAAGCTGTCTCATTAGCCAAGATGTTTGAAAGAGTATGGAATTTGACCAAGAAAAATAAAAATACTCATACCTTTATTAAAGGGAATCCTACTCCATGCATTACCTATCCTAAAGGCCCACAAGTTAATGCAGAAAGAAATCCAACTAATATAGAAAGGACAGCCAAAGGTAAAGGTTTAACCCCACAACAACTACTAGATCTAAGGAGGCAGAACTTGTGCTATGGGTGTAAAGAACCATGTTGTAGGGACCACAAATGTAAGATTCCTCAAATACACATTTTGGAGGGTGTGATGTCTTTTGTAGAAAACAGTGAAGAAAGTAACATGGAAATAGTAGAAATCAGTAATGAAGCGGACAGTGATGAAAGCATTCAAGAAACTCATGATATTACCCTACAGTCTATGTGTGGAATTCCTGCTTTATCCACTTTTAAAGTGCAGGGTATTATAAAGGGTACTACAGTTCAAATATTAATTGATTCTGGGTCCACTCATAGTTTTATTGATAAAGAATTAGCACACAAACTTCGACTTAAAATTGATGATTTTAAAACCAATGAAGTCATGGTCACTAATGGTGAAAAACTACAAGGCTATGGCATTTGCAACATTGTAATTCTTTCTTGCCAGGGTTACAAAATGCTAGTGGATTTACTCCTATTAACACTGGAAGGATGTTAGATTGTGTTGGGTGCTCAATGGATGAAAAAGCTTGGAGAAATCACATTAAATTTAGAGAACTTACTGGTGAAGTTTACTTATCAAAACAAAGCTTATGTTTGGCAGGGCATTCAACAATAGCAAGTCAAACTGGTAGACAAGAAAACTATTGGTAAGGAGCAATCAAATAGTCAGCTTACCATGATGCTCTACTCCATTCAACAAACTCCAGAAGTCTTAAATGAAGCACCAATATTGCTTGAAATTCCTCCAGAAATACAAACTTTAATGCATCATTATTCAGAGGTCTTTTCTGTATCCACTACTCTTCCTCCACCACGCAGGTATGACCACAAAATTCCTCTGAGAACTGGGGCTAACCCTATCTGGTTGAAACCCTATAGACATGCATATCATATAAAAACTGAGTTGGAGAAAATTATTAAAGAAATGCTTGATAATCGCATTATAATACATAGTTTCAGTTCCTATTCATCCCTTGTCGTTATGGTAAGGAAAAAAGATGGGTCATGGAGATTATGTATAGATTATAGGGATTTAAACTCTTTAACTATTAAAGATAAATTCCCTATCCCCTAATTGATGACCTATTTGATGAATTATATAGATCCAAATATTTCACTAAATTAGATTTGAAATCTGGTTACCATCAAATCAAAATGTGGGAGGAAGACATACACAAAACAACATTTAAAACACATGACAGGCATTATGAATTTGTTGTTATGCCCTTTGGATTAGTAAATGCCCCTTCTACCTTTCAAGCTTTAATGAATGATATTTTTAGACCCTTTCTCAGGAAATTTGTATTAGTATTTTTTGATGATATACTCATATATAGCCAGACAATGTCCGAGCATGTAGCATAATTAGGATTTGTATTTCAGGTATTAAAGGAAAATCATCTGGTGGTCAAGCTATCTAAATGTACCTTTGCAAAAGAATTTTTGGATTATCTGGGGGATGTTATTTCTTCTAAAGGAGTGTCAATGGATCCTCAAAAAGTTAAAGCAATCATGGAATGGCCACTTCCAAAAAAATTGAAGGCACTCAGAGGGTTCCTTGGCTTAACAGGGTGCTATAGAAAGTTTATTAAAGGTCACGGAACAATTGCTAGACCTCTCACTAATAAGCTTAAAACTGAATCTTTCTATGGAATGAAGAAGCTCTACAAGCCTTTGAAACCTTGAAACAATGCCTAGTGACCCCACCCATCCTAGTTATGCCAACCTTTCATATTAGAATGTGATGCAAGTGGCTATGGTGTGGGAGCAGTACTGCTACAAGAAGGAAAGCCTCTAGCTTACATAAGCAAAGCTTTAAAGGGAAGGAACTTATTGTTATCTACCTATGAAAAAGAACTAATGGCTATCATAATTGCTACTAGAAAATGGTCTCAGTATTTGATGGGTAGTCCGTTTATTATAAGGATTGATCATCAGAGTCTCAAGCATCTTTTAACCCAGAAAATTCACACTAGTATTCAGAACAAGTGGCTTGCGAAACTACATGGATTAGACTATAAAGTGGAGTACAAATGTGGTAAAAAAACTTAATTGCTAATGCATTATCCAGAAGAGAAGAGGACTTACCTGCTGTACATTCACATGTTATTTCCATAGTACAAACTCCATGGTTATCTGAATTGAAAATACACTTTTATCATCAGAATGGTATAAAAATTATTGCAGGATATTACTGATAGAAAAGTAGCAAGCTATAAATATCAGGTTGTTGATACTTTAATTTTTTATAAGAAGAAAATTCTTATAGACCCTCAACTACCTACCCTAGTGCAATGCATTATTGAAGAGCATCATTCTACTCCATTGGGGGGCTACACTGGAATTAAGGGAACTATGAAGAAAATAAGGCTAGTATTTTACTGGAGACATATGAAAATAAGTGTTGAATTTTTTGTTAAAGCTTGTGAAGTCTGTTAAAGGTGTAAAGTAGAGAATGTACCCATGACTAAATTATTAAATCCCCGATCTATTCCAAAGCAAATTTGGTAGGATATTTCTATGGATTTTATTACATGTTTGCCAAAGATCCATAGATATACAGTGATTTATGTAGTGGTGGATAGGTTAAGAAAATATGCTCATTTCTTCCTTTATCTCATCCATATACTGCTAAGGAAGTTGCAAGGGTATTTTTCAATGGCATGTTCAAGTTATATGGAATTCCTAAATCTATTGTGAGTGATCGAGATGCTATGTTCACAAGCAATTTTTGGCAAGAGCTCTATAAACTTCAAGGAAGTAAACTGAAATTCAGTTCAGCCTACCATCCTCAAAGTGATGGCCAAACTGAAATCACAAACAAGATACTAGAAGGCTATTTGAGGTGTTTTGTTTGTCATCGTGCACATGAATGGAGTGAATGGTTAACATTGGCAGAATATTGGTATAATACCACATGGAAGTCATCTACTAATACCACCCCTTTCAAAGCTGTTTCTGGGGGTAAATCCACCTGTTCTCCTTCATTATGTACCAAACACTGCTAAAGTAGAACAAGTAGAGGAAATGTTGTTTAGCAGAGATATCACTCTAGAGTTTCTTAAAGATAGTTTGAAGTTGGCTCAAGATCGAATGAAAAGAAATGCAGATTTGAAAAGAACAAAGAGGAAATTTCAGGTAAATGAATGGGCGTATTTAAAGCTACAACCATATAAGCAAACAACTGCAAGAAATTACCAAACACATAAGCTGTCTCCAAAGTATTTTTGCCCATATATGATCACTGAAAAGATTGGTGCTGTAGCCTATAAATTAAAGTTACCTGAGCAAGTGAAGATCCATCCAATATTTCACGTTTCTCAATTGAAAAAGAAAGTGGGAGCTAACATAGTGATACATGATGATATGCCCAATTATGAAGAAGAAGAGGTGAGACAACCTGAAAAAATAATAGAAAGAAGAATGATCCCCCGCGATGGCCAAGCGTGGTTCAAATACTAGTAAATGGAAGGGAAAACCCGAAGAAGATGCCACGTGGGAGGACTACTGGCCATTGATAAGAAGATTCCCCACTCTCGACCTTGAGACAAGGTCTTTTTTTGAAGAGAGGGGGAGTTGTAATAACTTTTCCTTGCTTCAATTGTGTAAGAACTGGAATGAAGGATCCAGAGCATGTGGTGGTCAGATTCCGACCACTGGACCATTAGAGTGGGTGCTGGAGGAGAAGGCAAGCCAAGGTAGTCCAATGGCGAGGAGCAATGATGAAGGATCCAGCTGCAAATGAGAGTACACACATGTATCAATGTGCATGTGCACACCATAATATATTAAGAAGAAAATGTAATGTGAACAAGAAAATGTTAAATATGAGGTGGCTTGTAATTATTGGATATAAGGAAACTAGCCGTTGTGTTTAAGGCTATAAGTAGATGCCATATGACTTGTAATTTGAATAAAATTTCTTCTTTTACCTCTAAATTTTCTGTTGTCATCTCCTCTTTCAATTTCTCTTCAATCCCTAAATCCCCAATACTATTTCCTTCCCAATTCCCCTTTCTTCGTTTGAAATCCTTAATTCTGTTCTTTCCTTAATCCTTATTTCACCTCTACTTCTAACCCTCTGTCTAAATTCTCTTCCTTTTACCCTCTGCAGATTCTTCCTTCCTCTTAGTTATATCCACAAACACCTTGCTTACCTTGTCGAACACCTTGCCATGGCCAATTTTGATAAAGGCCGTGACACATTGGTATCGGAGCAGTCGTCTGAGCAAACTTACGACCCTCAGACAACCGATCAAAATCCTGGATTTATTGCATTTTTACAGGATCAAGAAGAGGCGTGGAGAGTGCAACAAGAATTCAATTCTATTAAAAAATAATTCAACTCCTCTACCACTACTGCATTAAAAAGACTTGAAACAACTGTTGTAGGCTTTGATAACAAACTGGAGCGATCTATCAATGATTTGAATATCGAATATGAAGGAGTTATGAATGTCATGAATTCAATTGCACAAGATGTACAACAAATTAAGATTAACAACTCTAATGTTCAATCAACTTCTTCAGCTATGCAAGTACATGGTATATTGGCTCCTAATCCTCAAATCAGAGCTTGATACACTTCCAACCCAACATAATTCCAGAATCACATCTTCTGATACACAGAGCAATCCTAATGCTACCACCTCTGCTGCTCCAAATCTACCCATAGTCTTTCAAGAAAATCAGTGCCAAACAGTCCAAGAAAATATTTCTTGGAACAAAAACTCTCCATTCCCTAAACTTAAACTGGACTTTCTTTTTTACAATAAAGATGATATGGTGCAAGAGTGGATTGACCAAGCTGAGCAGTTCTTCAAATTCCATCAGACAGATGCACAATTATGGGTAGAAGTTGCTACGCTATATCTAAAAAAAGATGCTATGAAGTGGTACAATTGGTTAAAGAAGAATGTCCAAGACTATGGTGATTGGAATATACCCAAAAATCCATGCTTTAACTTTTATTTGTTTTAAATATAGCGTTTTCTTCTAGATTCCGCAGCGGTAACTCCAGGGCCGACCTTTTGGTAAAGCGGCTGAAGCGTTCGCTTTGGGCCCAGAAATATACGGGGTACCGGATATCTCACATTGCATTGCAGGAACGAAAAAATAGAAAGTGAACGTAGTAGGGAAAAAAAAACTAAAAGCAATTAGTTCTGTCAGCATCAAAGCTATTTTGCTGGCAATTGAAGATCTGCAAATGCAAAGCATCGGGTTTCGCCTCTTCAGTAGGCCAATTCATCGGATTAACTGTTGTAATCTTTTTAGAGTTCAGGAGTATTGATGATTTGATGTCGTTGAATTTTATTTTTGATGTCGATCCATTTACAATCGATCCTCAATTCTCTTTTAGGGTATTTCTTCTTGTTACAATACATTACTAAATTTTCCTGGCTTAGTTACTGTGACTTTTATTGATTAACTATTGGAGTTAAGAACTGATTTTTATTTGTATTCTATTTATGAAATCCAAACTTGGGACCTATATTGTTTTGATTTAAAGTACTGAATAAGTTAACTTGTATTATTTATAACATTTCTTCAATGAATTTTTAACCAATATTGTAGAATGTGCCCCTTTAGTTTATTGTTATGTTGTGTTTGTTGATGGCTAATTATTTTTAGCAATTGTGCTGCAAATAAATAGAGTTGGTCTTTATATTTCCATGATCTGAGTTTCTTTATGACCAAATGAGAACAATAATTATGTTTAATCTTGGATATTCTTTTCTACACATCTGTAGTAAAATTCTAGTTACTGAAAGATAACTTTTTTTTACTATACACAAAACTTTAGTTAAGCAGTGTAGCCATTAAACTGTACTATGGATAAACTAAATAATGAACTTATATTGATTAAGTACTGTCATGAAAAAATTGATATTTTGTTCCTCTTTTGTTATTTATAAACTACTCTATTGGTTTAGGATAATCGTATTACTTTATGTATAAGGCCTCGTTTTTTCAATTGGATTTGGGTATCAAAACTTCTAGGACCGGCCCTGGGTAACTCCCTCTAAGAAGCTCCAAATTAATATCTTATTTTTCTCGGATTTAGTTAAATTTAGTTGGCTACATTTTTCATTTTAACCACTTTTCCAAAATTTGTGTATTACTATGTCAAAACTGCAAAATCTTTCAGACTAATTTTCGGGCCCATGAATCAAAATCTTGTTTTTTTTATCAAATTGTACACAAAAGAATTTTCAAGAAAACTTGCTTTTGAATACCTTTTCAAATTCGATGGTTAGCATATCCAAAATTCAGCTTTAAACGCTCAATTTGGTTCTGTTTTGTTAATTCTATGAAAATTTAAACCCGAATTCCCTAACCAAAACCCTGCTGCTCTCTTGTTTAAAATTGATTAAGATGGTGTTGTGTTTTTTTATTGGTATATCTGTCATCTCTTAGCCAAGAAAGGCAAGAAACACTCACGACTGAATGTGTTAAGTGAATTAATTTATATGAGTTGTCATTGAAATGTTGTATTGATTTAGTTTTTTAATAGTTTTCGAAACATATCATAATATTATGCTATATTGGTTTCAAATTGTTCATATGACGCAATATTATACTATGTTGGATTCAAATGCTCACTTATGACACATGAACATGCTATGTACGATACATCACGCAAAATGATGTTCGTGGTATATTTGTGATATAATGCGATACATGTATTGTTATATTATTTATACAAGTGTGAACCCATGCTTCGCACATAGACTAACACTAATTTCTGTGTAGTTATCGACATATCTGATTAAAATAGAGGTTAAATTTAATGGATGGATAGAAAGTCTCGTTGAACCATTCACTTAATCGCAAGATTCATTGGATGATTGGTGTGGATAAGCAATATGGTATAAAGCAAACACTCATTAAAAAGCATCATAATGGCACATAATTTGTGTAGTTTTCGATGATATAGGATGAAGATAAGTTGTAAACTAAAACTACAGAATTTGAGAACTAAAAAATCAATTTGCTATACTCATGAACAGAACGAAGGAGATAATATATTTAAAGCATAAAAGCCAAAGCACATAAAAATAGAGATGTACAAAATATTTGTATACGTAGAGAGATATATAAATTAATTTGGTTCTTATACAAATAAATGCGAAAAATCATTTTTATGATAGTGGTTGATGATGGACCTGAACTGAAAGGATGCAATTAACACACATAATGAGCAAATTGTTACAAGGAGTATAAATGGTATAAACCCTACTGAGGATGCTTATGTATGGTACATAACATGTCCAATCGTCATTCCCCTCCAGCCTGGGAGTAAGAAATGCACATGAAGACTGACAATTGATGAAAGTCTGCTCATTGTGTGTAAATTAAAGATGAAGTAACTTTGAGACCTAAATTTATATATAGGTAGATTGAAACATGAATTATAACGTCTATCAACCTAGTTTAGATATAGCTAGAATGTAATGGGAATAAGGTTAGAAGGAAGCAATAGCTTTTACTATATGTCTTATATAAAAAAATATGCTTAGATCTAGCATTTTGTGGAAAAGGAAAACAGATGTCCAAATGCATCCATTGCAATTGTTAACTTTAAAGGTTTACAGTTTAATATAGGAATAGTACTAGGTTTAACACCTAGATTTCCAGTCTTTTCCAGCAAATCAAGGACGTATTTTCATCGAGACATAACAACACTACCATTATCTCTTGTAATTTCCACACCTAGGAAATACTTTAAATCTCCTAGTTCTTTAATGTGAAACTGGTTGTAAATAAAGGTATTAAAGGATGAAATACCTTGCTCATCATTGCCAGTTATCACAATATCATCAATATAAAACCACAAGTAAAATTATGCCAGACTTAGTATTCTTATGGGACACTGAATAATCACATCTATACTTCACCATTCCTAAGGTTCCCATTGCATTACTGAATTTTCTAAACCAAGCTCTAGAACTCTGTTCTAATCCATACATTGTCTTCTTCAACTTGCACACCAGACCACTCTTCCCTTGTGCAATGAATCCAGAGGGTTGAACCATGTAAAATTCTTCTTCTAAATCACTATGAATAAATGAATTCTTTGTATCAAGATGATATAATTTCCAGTTATATGCTCCAGCTAATGAGACAAACATCCGAATAGATGTTAACTTTACTATTGGAGAAAAAGTTTTAGAATGATCTACTCCATAAATTTATGCATATCCTTTTTCACCTAAGCATTCCTTTAATCTAGCAATTGAACCATCAGAGTTTTCTTTTTTAGTGAATAACCACTTACACCCAATAGGACTTTTATTTTCAAGCAACTGAAATAAACTCCAAGTTTGATTATATTCAAGAGCATTCATTTCCTCAACCATAGCAGCAATGCCATCCATGATTTGATAATGCTTCCTCAATGGTTTTAGGGATAGAAACATATTCAAGAAAAGTGATAAGTGAATGAGTGGATGAGGATAAATGTTTATATGAGATAAATGAAGAAATAGGATACATGCACTAATGTTTTCCCTTTCTTAGAGCAATAGGAGGATCAATATCAAGATAAAATGTAGAAACAGGTTCATGTTCAAGCTGAGAGATTGTATCTGTGACACCCCACGTCCGTTAATGTCACTCACTAAGGGAATGCATTAAGTTTCGTGAAGCGTTATAGGTAAATAGACACAAAATAATTACAAGACATATATAAATAAGATAGCAGTGGAAATTTAAATTTTTATTTCAAACATAAATCATAATACCGTAGTACACAATACCATAAGTCACAAAAACCATTACAATAAATAACTTCTGTCTTGCACCATCAGAGTACATAAGAATATAAAAAACATAATTCCCCAATTGAAAGAGTTAAGCCATAGTAGAGACAAGAACTTGAGCCATACTTCAGAAGTAGCTCATAGCAAGATGATATCCGAGTCCTGACTAAGCCTGAGTGTTTCCTCCCTGAGAACTTGGGGGGAGGGGACGAAAGAAAGAAGGAGAAACAAAAGGGTCAGACATAAAGTTTGGCGAGTCTAGTTACTTTTAGCCAGTAAATAAATAAAAGTAACATGATAGACATATAAAGTGGATAGGAGAGATCACTACATAAATGGCAGGTGTGACAAGGTAGACAGGGTAAGGTGTATACACATCTTGTAGCACCCCGGATTTTTGAATAATCGAATTAACTAAATTAAAGAATAATTAATCTCAGACGTGAGAATTACAGGAATGGGGTTGCGCCATTGTGTTCGTCTCGGAATTCTGGTTGAAATAGAGTCCGAGTTTGCGGGAAACGGGTACCGGATGAAGGAGTTATGGACGAACGAAGTTTGGTGGCAAAAGAAAAAAAAAATTGCACTGGCTTTCTGGTTCAGTCTGACCCATGTTGCTGAGTCCTTTCTGACTCCTTGCTGAGTCATTAGGGCTGAGGTGTCACCCTATTCCGATTGAATGGTTTTAATTAACCCTAAGATCATCCGACGGCTTAAATTAATTCAAAACTCTATAAAAAGACCCATAGACTCAAACCCTAAATCAGAATTAAAACTAAAACTATGGCCGTCATGCTGTCATCTTGAACCCTAGAGTAGCCGCCACCAATTAGAGAGGAAGAACAACAAATCAAATCAGTTCTCTTCAACCCTAACAACGAATCTTCTTCAAAGGAGAGCTAATACAACTTCAGAAATCAGAATTCAGAACTCAAGACCGCTTTTGAGTTGTGAGTTCGATAGTTTTAATAAAATAATTAGCAATTTAATTGGATTAAGTTATGATGCGGATTGTATGGATGTGATGTGAATTATTGATCACATGTTGTAATTATGTTGTAGAACTGTGTTGAAATCTCTATGACGTTATGTTGTGATGCTATCATTCATGATGTAAAGTTATGTTGCTATCATCTATGTTGTAATTTTATATATAATCAAATCATCATGTTTCATATGCTAGTTTGGTTATGTTGATTCATATGAAAAATCATATGTATGCAAGTTTAGATTTTTATTTAAACATGAATCATATACAAGTTGGGTAAAATTATATGTGACCTTACATGGTTATGACATCTAGTTTATGTGAAAATTTGATTAAAAGTTAGGCTAAGACATGTGTGAGTTATATGCTAAATTCTACATGATATTTTACATATTAGATGCAAGTTTACACCATTGTTATGATGCATAAATCACATACGCAAGTTTATATAGATATATGAGTTTGGGATATGAATAATGTTATGCAAGTTTAGGGTTATTGCCTATGCAAGTTTACACCTTTAGATGTAGATCTATGACATACATGATTTATGCAAGTTTGTGACCATTATCTCAACAAGTTCACACCTTTTGGATCTATGACATATGTTGTTTATGCAAGTTGTAACTTTGGCCTATGCAAGTTTTAGATGTAGAACATCCTTCACACATGCAAGTTCACCCCTATGTTTAGATCTATGTTTTAATTATGTGTATATTATGATGTTTTCTCTTTATTCCATGAGTTAGACTATTCGAGTCTAACGTATATTTTACATTAAACGAACAAACGTACAACATGGGGTAAAGGGGATAATATTAAAAAGATTTAATTTGGCATAAATGCCTTAAAAGGCATAAAATAAATTTGTGATGAAAATTTTTATGATTTTACATACCATAAATGGATGGACATAATTGAATCAATTATGGACATCGTTAAATTTGGAATTGATTGATAATTTGAATAGGGAAAGTAATTCAAATTGGGGAATGATTAGTTAGGAGTAATTAATCGTCTAAGACACGAGGTTAGGCTCTTTTGTGGTGTAAGACTTCCCGGACCCGTCCGACAAATCCGGCTGCCACAAATGCCCGTCTAATGTGGGAGGTCTTAGGCATAAATTAAATACGTAACAATTGTAAAGACACGAGGTTAGGCTCTTTTGTGGTGTAAGACTGCCCAGACCTGCCTGGCAAATCCAGCTGCCACAAATGCCAGTCTAATGTGAGAGGTCTTTATGAGGTTACGGTCTTAATGAATTAAGAAACACTTAACCAGATAAACATGTAGTGGGACATGAGGGGGTTAAGTGGGTGCCTTGGGTGGCATGTGGAATCTAGTGGGTGCCTTGGGTGGCATTTGGAAATGCGATTAGAAACACTTAACCAAAATTGAAACATGTAATTGAAACATGAATAAGAAATGGGTTAAGTGGGATGTACTAGAGGGGACCAAGCTTAGGTGGATAGCTTGTGTCAAGTGATGGGGGCCCATTTCAACCAGTAACCCATACGTATCTTTGTGGGCTCGACCCAAGTCAAGGATGGGACACACATACTGGGCTTGACTGTAAGAGGCCAAAACGGGTTAGCGGTGGCAACGCAAGTCCAACGGATTCATATGCGTGTGTGGGCCCGGGCTGGTAGGTAAGACGTTGTTGCACCGTGTAGGTATAAGCCGTGCATTTTTTTGTGGTATCGGGTTGCCACTTTGGGGAGTGATACACCCCACTGTGGGGCCAGCACGGTTGTCTACGAGTTAGGGAGCCGATCACTTGGGGGTAGTGGGTACACCTAGTGGAGATAGGGGCAGGCGGCACCTATGAAGGCGGCTAGGGGTGCACGAAACTACCAATATCATTATTAAGTCTGTAGGCGGGATCAACCTTAGGGTGACTAGTGGTGGTGCAGTATAGCAATTATCCTATATTGTTGGTGCAGTATAGCAATTATCCTATAGTGTCGGTGTAGTTTAGTAATTATCTTATAGTGGTTTAGGGACGCTTTAACGATATCGTTGTTCATCTTGTTTCCTTATTTACTCTGCCATACTCAATGGTTCATGGTCATTTCCTTATTTTCCAACTTATGCCTTAGCCTAGTTGCTTTGTTAATTATATTGTTAAAATTGTCGCACTCGCCAGACTTTATGTCTGACCCCCTTTGTTTCCTCCTCTTTTCTTCTTTCCCCCCCAGGTGCTCAGGTTGGAACTAGCACCAGTGGAGCTTGATTTTGGACTGCTGTTTCTCTTCTTTTAGAAGATTGCTTAGATCGATGAAGTAAAGTTCAGCTTCTCTTTTATTTATGGCTATTTTGTTTTGGGGATTATGTTTTTCAGTTTATGTACTTTTGGTAGTCAAGATGGATATTATGTACTTTGACTCTGGTTTTTGATAATGTAAGCAAACATATGTGTTTTCCGCTGCAATGAAATAAAGTTTTAAATCTTTGAGTACTATTTATATATGTCTTGTTGTTAAGTTTCTGTTCTATACTTACTTAAAACGCTCCATAGAAGTTAATGCATTCCCTTTGTGAGTGACATTAATGGACGTGGGGTGTTACACGTGGTATCAGAGCTGAAGGTTACCAGAACAGATATGAATTTTGAAAAACTATTTTTTCAAAATAATTTTTATAAAGAAGTACCTTCAAGAGTACGTTTTAAGGAAAGTATTTTCATGAGAAAAGCTTATTTTAGAAAGCATAACCCCAAGAGCCATATATCTTTCCTTTGATTCTCCGTTTTGAATCTCTTCCTCTTTCCCTTTATTGAATCTCTTCCTCTTTCCCTTTATTGAATCTCTTCCTCCGCGTATAGATGCTTTTTCCTAAGATATATGAGGACTTCCGTACGATGGGCGGAAAACCGCTTCATGGGACTTAAACGTTTGTCGGGGTTAGAATTTGGCTCAAGAAAGTGGAGGACTTGTTTGTATCTTTGAGATAGACGAAGGGAGGAAGGTTCGACTAGCTGCTTGGTTGATGAAGGACGAAGTTTCTTGTAGGTCGGAGGTCACGAATGGAGAACGTATAGTGGAGGCATGGATAGGGCACAGGGTAAGAAAGTAGAACCTAAGAAGGGTGCAAAGAATAATAAACCCCGTGACAAGAGGAAATATCTTTACTGTGGGACACCCGACCATCTAAGCAAAGATTGTAGGAAGAAAAAGAAGACTGGTTGTTTCCACTGTGGCGAGGCGGGACATCTTATTACGAACCGCCCAAAGAAAGGGCAGAGGGCAGGGTCTACCTCGGGAGGACAGGTGCAGGCTCTTATGGCACCAGGGCAGGCAAGGGGACAAGTTCAGGCTCTCATGGTCCCACCGCTGCAAGAACGAGGTAGAGTAATTTCCGTTGAAAGTTTAGTTTTTCTGTTTGATCATCATGTCCGTACTTTATTCGATTCTGGCGCATCACATTCATTTATTTCTACATCATTAGTTGAAACACTGGACCTTGATACTAGTCTAGTTACTGATCCCTTAGTAGTCTCAAATCCTATCGGTGGTTCGACTCATCTTTCTATGATTTGTCAGGATTTGAGAGTGTTTATCTTGGGCGTTGAGTTTCAGTGCAACACTTTTGTTCTTGGCTTCATGGACTACGGTTTAATTCTAGGTATGGATTAGCTAACTAGATATGGAGCCATCCTAGATTGTGAAAGAAAGGTAGTTAGATTGTTGACTCATTGTGGAAAGACCCTTGATATTTATTGTGACCCTAGAGGTCCAGTAATGCTTAGCTACCTAGAATCCCTTGACGCATCCGATGATGATCTACATTCTGTTCCCATAGTCCATGAATATCTTGATGTCTTCGATGAGGTGAGGGGTTTACCCCTAAAATGTGAAATAGACTTTCGAATATATCTAGTAGATAATGCAAAGCCAGTTGCATTACCAGTGCTCCACATGGCTCTAAGAGAGATAAGAGAACTCAGTAAACAAGTGAAGGAATTGCTTGAGAAGGGGTTCATCAGACGTAGTATATCGGAGTGGGGTGCTCCAGTAGTATTTTCCACGAAGGCGGATGGGTCCCTTAGACTTTGTGTGGACTATAGAGAACTTAGTAAGCTTACTAAGAAGAATAGACACCCACTGCCGAGGATTGACAATCTCTTCGATCAGTTAGTTGGCGCCTCAGTGTTTTCGCAGTTAGACTTAGCCACGGGTTTCCATCAGTTGAGAGTGGCTGAGGATAACATAGACAAGACTACCTTTAGGACTCCAGACGGTTTCTTCGAGTGGCTTGTGATGCCTTTCGGTTTGACAAAGCCCCCGCATACTTTGTTGACCTGATGAGTAGGGTGTTTAGGGAGTACCTTAATAGATTCGTGGTAGTCTTTGTGGACGACATCTTGATCTTTTCTAAAAGCGAGGAAGAGCATGCCCTACATCTTAGGGAAGTGTTGGAGACTCGTCGAGCGCATAGCCTTAAAGCTAAATTTTCTAAATGTCACTTTTGGAGGAAGGAAGTGCGATTCTTAGGGCATGTGGTTTCCAAAGAAGGGATAGCTGTGGATCCCGTGAAGATAGTGGCCATCCAAGATTGGAAGGTTCCTAAAAATGCTACCGAGGTGAGGAGTTTCTTAGGGTTGGCTGGCTAATATAGGAAGTTCATTAAGGACTTCGCAAAAATATCAGCCCCATTAACACGCTTGACGAAGAAGAACTTAGTTTTCATGTGGGACTTAGATTGTGATGATGCGTTCCAACGTTTAAAGAGAGTTTTGACCACAACCCCAGTCTTAGTGTTGCCAGATGGGAGTAAGCCATTTACCGTTTATACCGATGCTTGTGGGACAGGACTAGGCACAGTCTTAATGCAAGAGGGAAGGGTAATAGCCTATGGTGGAAGGCAATTGAGAGTACATGAGAGAAATTACCCTACACATGACCTAGAGTTGGCAGCTATTGTCTTCGCGCTTATGTACTGGCGTATTTATCTTCTTGGCGAAAAATTCGAATTATTCACTGACCACAAATCGCTAAAATACTTATTTTCTCAGAAGGAATTGAACTTAAGGCAACAAAGGTGGATGGAATTCTTAGCATCCTACGACTTCGAGATAGAATATACCCCTGGCAAACGTGGTGGCAGACGCCTTAAGTCGGAAAAGGTTGTCCTTGAGTCCGTTGTTTGTTGAGCGGCGAAGCTTAGAGTTCATCTCTACATTTGACTTTAAACCTTCCATTGATTTTGTGCCTGGTTTGCTAGCGTCCTTGGAGGTATGATCTACGCTTTTGGGATGGATTGGTGAGGCACAGCGAGATGACCCACAGTTGGTTAAGTTAGTAGAAAAGTTCAAAAGAGGGGAGTCATCGAGCCATCTATATAGGTATACCCTAGATGATAAGGGTTGGTTACGTATGGATGGTAGAATTTGTGTACCACAGGACGAGAACTTGAGGAAGACCATTCTTGATGATGCACATCGTTCGAAGATGACCATCCATCCCGGCGGGGACAAGATGTACATGGACATGAGACGAGTTTACTTTTAGGCCGGTATGAAGAAGGACGTGGCAGAGTTTGTTGCTAGATGCTTGGTGTGCCAACAAGTAAAAGCAGAGCAAAAGAAGCCCGGTGGATTGCTTCACCCATTAGAGGTCCCACAATGGAAGTGGGAAAGTGTTTCGATGGACTTTGTTGACGGATTACCAAGATTGAGGAAGGGTAATACGGGGATTTGGGTCGTGGTAGACAGACTTACTAAGAGCGCCCATTTCATTCCCGTGAAGAGTAAGAGGACTGCTCCATTGTTAGCCTCCGTATACATTCGAAAAATAGTTCGTTTGCACGGTGTTCCTTCTAGCATAGTGAGCGACCGCGATCCTATTTTAACTAGCGAGTTTTGGAAGAGCTTGCAAGAGGTGGTAGGGACTCAGTTATGTTTGAGCACCGCATATCATCCTCAGACGGACGGCCAGACCGAGAGGGTGAATCGTATTCTAGAGGACTTATTGAGGTTGTGTGTCTTAGATTTCGGAGGTACATGGGAGGAACATCTTCCATTGGTAGAGTTCGAATATAATAACAGCTTTCAGTCTAGCATTGGCATGGCACCATTCGAGGCTCTTTGTGGACGACCGTGTCGTTCGCCTACATGTTGGTGGGAGTCTACAGATAAGATCTTACTTGGGCCCGATATGATTAGAGAGACTTCGGAAAAGATCGATTTGATTCGAAGGAGGATGAAGACGGCGCAAGATAGGCAGAAATCTTATGCGGACAGGAGGAGGACAGATCTTGAGTTTGATATTGGGGACATGGTCTTTGTCAAGGTGTCTCCATTACGGAACGTCGTTCGCTTTGGGTCCGTTGGGAAGTTAGCACCAAGGTTCGTAGGACCGTTTCCTATTAAGGAGAGGATTGGGCAGATGGCGTATAGAGTAGAGTTGCCCAAGAGACTTAGTGGCGTACACGATGTATTCCATGTATCACATTTGAGGAAGTGCTTGCACGAGACCGTGGATGTGGTAGAGCCGAGCTTGCTTAGAGAGGTGAAGATAGAGCGTGATGTGACGATTCGACGAGCTCCTACGTGTATTCTTGGGTCGGAGATTAAGAAGTTGAGGAATCGAGAGGTCAAGCTGGTCAAAGTGCAATGGGGAGATGATGAGAGTGACGCTACTTGGGAGATGGAAGCGAAGATGCGTTCATTATACCCTTTTCTTTTCGAGGGTATGTCATTTAATTTCTCCTTTATCGCTTACCTTGTACTTATCTTATCTTTAGTATGTCCTCTCGCTAGTACCTTTGACCATTAGATAGGGTAGTCCAATGGTTGAAACATGTGTTTGAGACATGTTATGTATGATGGATGCATGTGGAAGCAAGTGTTTGCTCGTGGATGCATATACACACACTTAGGCACTAGATCGGCTCAGTCACTTCATATTGCATATTACATATAAATATGTGTACATATTTAAGTAATGGATGTATAATGGTTGTACCATCATATGGATGTTGAATTTTGGTGAATTGTTGTGCACACATGTAGAAATAATGTGTATCGATAGGGTTCTTTCGCATACATAATGGACGCACGACACTATCATGGTTTGCATTAAGGAGGTCAACTGAATCAGTAAACCACCTGATTTTGCATTAAATAAGGAACATATACACACACTTCTTGCATATGTTCATACAACATTAGAGATTTTATAAGGACAATGGATGCCAGTGTTTGATGGTTGAGTAGATGGTTGTTTGGATGGCAGGATATGCATTCTCCTTAACTTGGAGATTTCGGGGGCGAAATCCTTTAAGGAGGGGAGAATGTAACACCCCGGATTTTTGAATAATCGTATTAACTAAATTAAAGAATAATTAATCTCAGACGTGAGAACTAAGGGAATGGGGTTGCGCCATTGTGTTCGTCTCAGAATTCTGGTTGAAATAGAGTCCGAGTTTGCGGGAAACGGGTACCGGATGAAGGAGTTATGAACGAACGAAGTTTGGTGGAAAAAGAAAAAAATACATATATTTGCACTGGCGCACTTGGGAAGTGCGCCAGTACAAATTTGCACTGGCGCACCTGCCAAGTGCGCCCAGGCCGAGGCAGTAGGCCTGCACAGCTTTCTGGTTCAGTCTGACCCATGTTGCTGAGTCCTTTCCGACTCCTTGCTGAGTCATTAGGGCTGAGGTGTCACCCTATTCCTACTGAATGGTTTTGATTAACCCAAAGATCATCCAACGGCTTAAATTAATTCAAAATTCTATAAAAAGACCCATAGACTCAAACCCTAAATCAGAATTAAAACTAAAACTATGGTCGTCATGCTGTCATCTTGAACCCTAGAGTAGCCGCCACCAATTAGAGAGGAAGAACATCAAATCAAATCAGTTCTATTCAACCCTAACAACGAATCTTCTTCAAAGGAGAGCTAATACAACTTCAAAATTCAGAATTCAAAACTCAAGACCGCTTTTGAGTTGTGAGTTCGATAGTTTTAATAAAATAATTAGCAATTTAATTGGATTAAGTTATGATGCGGATTGTATGGATGTGATGTGAATTATTGATCGCATGTTGTAATTATGTTGTAGAATTGTGTTGAAATCTCTATGACATTATGTTGTGATGCTATCATTTATGATGTAAAGTCATGTTGCTATCATCTATGTTGTAATTTTTATATATAATCAAATCATCATGTTTCATATGCTAGTTTGGTTATGTTGATTCATATGGTAAATAATATGTATGCAAGTTTATATTTTTATTTAAACATGAATCATATACAAGTTGGGTAAAATTATATGTGACCTTACATGGTTATGACATCTAGTTTATGTGAAAATTTGATTAAAAGTTAGGCTACGACATGTGTGAGTTATATGCTAAATTCTACATGATCTTTTACATGTTAGATACAAGTTTACACCATTGTTATGATGCATAAATCACATACGCAAGTTTATATAGATATATGAGTTTGGGATATGAATCATGTTATTCTAGTTTAGGGTTATTGCCTATGCAAGTTTACACCTTTAGATGTAGATCTATGACATGTATGATTTATGCAAGTTTGTGACCATTAACTCAACAAGTTCACACCTTTTGGATCGATGACATTTGTTTTTTATGCAAGTTGTAACTTTGGCCTATGCAAGTTTTAGATGTAGAACATCATTCACACATGCAAGTTCACCCCTATGTTTTAATTATGTGTATATTGTGATGTTTTCTCTTTATTCCATGAGTTAGACTATTCGATCTAACGATTATTTTACGTTAAAAGAACAAACGTACAACGTGGGGTAAAGGGGATAATATTAAAAAGATTTAATTTGGCATAAATGCCTTAAAAGGCATAAAATAAATTTGTGATGAAAATTGGTATGATTTTACATACCATAAATGGATGGACATAACCGAGTCAATTATGGACATCGTTAAATTTGGAATTGATTGATAATTTGAATAGGGAAAGTAATTCAAATTGGGGATTGATTAATTAGGAGTAATTAATCGTCTAA
The DNA here is from genome assembly GCA_030737875.1 of Allium sativum. Lineage (NCBI taxonomy): Eukaryota > Viridiplantae > Streptophyta > Magnoliopsida > Asparagales > Amaryllidaceae > Allium > Allium sativum. The sequence goes on along the minus strand of CM060920.1, from coordinate 1,034,529,667 downwards.
GACACGAGGTTAGGCTCTTTTGTGGTGTAAGAGTGCCCGGACCCGCCCGGCAAATCCAACTGCCGCAAATGCCAGTCTAATGTGGGCGTTCTTAGGCATAAATTAAATACGTAACAATTGTAAAGACACGAGGTTAGGCTCTTTTATGGTGTAAGAATGCCCGGACCCGCCCGACAAATCCATTTGCCATAAATGTCAGTCTAATGTGAGAGGTCTTTATGAGGTTACGGTCTTAATGAATTAAGAAACACTTAACCAGATAAACATGTAGTGGGACATGAGGGGGATAAGTGGTTGCCTTGGGTGGCATGTGGAATCTAGTGGGTGCCTTGGGTGGCATTTGGAAATACGATTAGAAACACATAACCAAAATTGAAACATGTAATTGAAACATGAATAAGAAGCGGGTTAAGTGGGATGTACTAGAGGGGACCAAGCTTAGGTGGATAGCTTGTGTCAAGTGATGGGGGCGCATTTCAACCAGTAACCCATACGTATCTCTGTGGGCTCGACCCAAGTCGAGGACAGGACACGCATACTGGGCTTGACTGTAAGAGGCCAAAACGGGTTAGCGGTGGCAACGCAAGTCCAACGGGTTCATATGCGTGTGTGGGCCCGGGCTGGTAGGTAAGACGTTGTTGCATCGTGTAGGTATAAGCCATGCATTTTTTGTGGTATCGGGTTGCCACTTTGGGGAGTGATACACCCCACTGTTGGGCCAGCACGTGTATCTACGAGTTAGGAAGCCGATCGCTTGGGGGTAGTGGGTACACCTAGTGGAGATAGGGGCAGGCGGCACCTATGAAGGTAGCTAGGGGTGCACGAAACTACCTTATTATTAAGTCTGTAGGCGGGATCAACCTTAGGGTGACTAGTGGTGGTGCAGTATAGCAATTATCCTATAGTGTTGGTGCAGTATAGCAATTATCCTATATTGTTGGTGTAGTTTAGTAATTATCTTATAGTGGTTTAGGGACGCTTTAACGATATCGTTGTTCATCTTGTTTCCTTATTTACTCTTCCATACTCAATGGTTCATGGTCATTTCCTTATTTTCCAACTTATGCCTTAGCCTAGTTACTTTGTTAATTATATTGTTAAAATTGTCGCACTCGCCAGACTTTATGTCTGACCCCCTTTGTTTCCTCCTCTTTTCTTCCTTCCCCCCCAGGTGCTCAGGTTGGAACTAGCACTAGTGGAGCTTGATTTTGGACTGTTGTTTCTCTTCTTTTGGAAGATTGCTTGGATCGCTGAAGTAAAGTTCAGCTTCTCTTTTATTTATGGCTATTTTGTATTGGGGATTATGTCTTTCAGTTAATGTACTTTTGGTAGTCAAGATGGATATTATGTACTTTGACTCTGGTTTTTGATGATGTAAGCAAACATATGTGTTTTCCGCTGCAATGAAATAAAGTTTTAAATTTTTGAGTATTATTTATATCTGTCTTGTTGTTAAGTTTCTGTTCTATACTTACTTAAAACGCTCCATAGAAGTTAATGCATTCCCTTTGTGAGTGACATTAATGGACGTGGGGTGTTACACTTCTCTAATGATTACTCTGCAATATTACTAGTGTAACCAGATTGAGATTAGGACATATGTCCAAATATACCCTAACCTCTACCCTAATCGATCGGCTCCCTACTCCGTAGATACTTTGTGCCGGACCCGCGGTAGGATGTATCACATCCTACTGTGGCAACCCCTCACTGATATGCACAACACCATCTCTACTGGTGTTACAGTCGTCTTATCCCCCTCTTTCCGGCTCATGGACGCACATGGCCCGGTCGGCTTGAGCCGTTCACACCATTCTCCACGTTTGGATCTCTTACAATCAGTCAATCAGTGTGTCCCCTCTCCGCCTAGTACGAAGTATTTTATTTGATACTTACTTCGGGTTACTGACTGAAATAGGTCCCATACAAAATGATACAAGCTCTCCCCTTTGTCTTGTATCCCCCACTAGGTTTTTCACCGTCTATGTATACCACTAGGTGTCTTTAATTACCTTTATACCAATTATGCTTACCCTAAAAGGTGTCTTTAATTACATAACTTTTATATTTTCCTCCGGTTATGTATACCACTCTTTAATTACATAACCTTATCAGGTAAAGTTGTGGGCCTACATGTAAATATTATCCAACCCCTCCAAATTTTCTTAACCCATCCACTATTCCAATCAATTTACTTAACCCTAACGTTATTTCATAATCATACAATCCCTATAGATTAGATTTATTTAAGTAGTCCAATTCATTACCATGTCCATTTATGGTTTATAATGGGCTAGACCTCCCACATTAAGCCTACAACGTGTGGATGCTGGATAGGCCGGTCGGGTCAGGCAATCTTATTCCACAGTTGGGCCTAACCTCATGTCTTAGCCCAATTCGTATTTGCGTACTTAGACCTCCCACATTAGGTTCAACATCAGTGGCTGCTAGATATGCTGGTCGGGTCCGGGCAGGCTTCCACCACTAATGCAACCTAACCTCGTGTCATAAGTACAATTACAATTCCTAATTGTAATTACTAGACATTCCATTATTAATTAATTAATCAATTAATTAATCCTTATCCTTTATATGTGTTAATGCCTATTTTATCCAATAATTTGAATTATAGGTCCAAAAATGTTTATATTCAAATTATGCCAATATTACCCTTTTTGCTTCGTTTCCTAACTAGTGCACTCATAAACTGGTGGCATGCCTAGGCTAGTCAATAGCCTAGTCATAAATGATAATAGGGAAAATAATGGGAATATAACCAAAGTAGTCATCTTGGCATAAACATAATACTAGCATGATGATAGGATGAACGTACATACTGGCATGGACATGTAATTAACATCATAACAAGGTGGTCATAACAAGGTGGACATAAAACTGATGAACTGGTGGTAGTCAATTGATTCTAACATAAATACGATGTCAAAATAAGCATAGTAAGATCTAAATTAGCAGTTTAGATGTCAATTTGGTTTAGATCTAACATGATAACACAAGGTGATAAATTAGGCTACAAAATTCAGATCTAGAGGTTAAAAATAGATCTAACACCATTAGAGTGACATAATAGCATGTTGAGATCTAAATACGTATTCACATGTCCAACTTACAACATATCTAAGTTGATCGCAATATGATAGGTGAAAGGTGATTTACATAACGAGTTAGATCTAACCAATGTTACAACTGTCCAAATTAACAATTTACATTCACCATAACATAGTTACAAGTCAAGATCCACATAGGTAACATAATAGAATAACCACAATTGCATTGGATCTAAAAGTGTAGATCTATCATGACATATGATTTAACAATAGCATAGATTCATAGTTTACAACATATCCAATTCACATTCTTTCACAATTTACTTTTATTTATCTAAACCTAAAATATAATGACCTAAACTTCTCCGTAAAGGAAAGCCCGGATTGCTTTGAGAACACGACAAATCAGAATGCAAACAGAAGAACATTTCATTGTTATTACAACAATTACATTAGAATACAAGAATATTTCAGAGCATACATGGATAATATACAACAGAAAAATATCAGAGATTAAACTACATTACATTAGAAACGGAAAAATAATACAAAACACAACTGAAAGGAATATACGGATACAGAGCGTTCCGAGTATAGCTCCAGCTGTTAACCAGGATCCTGTGAATACAATATCTGTAAAACCAAAACTACTAGCTGCCCATGTGGAAAATAGGGGCACCCAGAGTTTAGGTTAAAACAATAAACTCCAGGTCAGTCATTTGACTGGTGTGAGAACTAAAACAGTTATTAATCTTTATTTTAAAGTTGGGTAAATCAAGGGACCATGCCGTATAACACGGAACGGGTTTTACCCCCAAGAATACCAGTGCATAAAACAAACAACACAATGCTAAATAAAGAACTGTGAAACTATTATAAGACTCAGGTCCTATCACACAATGCAATGCAAGCCTGATGATAGAGTTTTTACCTTATAATAGCCAAAAATGCTTGGTACGTGAAATTTCATGTTTTATTGTTACTATAAGTGTATAATGTCAAAAAAAAACTTCGAATATTAATGTATCAATCATAGACGGCACGAGTGCCCCATCCCACTTGGTCGCCATACTAGGCTCTACAATCAAAACCGAAATGTCACGTACTGGAAGTTGAGTTTCCACCTGTGAGCCAAGGCAAGGGATCGTCCTTACCGCTTCGAGACTCTCTAGTCCGAGCCTCAGGCAAGTACTCAGTCAATCCTTTAGATCGTCAGGGTCAGTCCACACAGAGTGGATTAAAATGTTTGAACACTACGTTTCCCTGCTCTATGGGGCATAAATCTGGTCTGTATAAATACCATACCATCCATCGGCCCCGTAGTGTCGATATATCTGAGGCGCTTCGCTATCCATCATCCACATAAGTAAAACATATGGGCTTGCAAGACCCAGACACCACTCCTAGCTAGAAGGAAACACATGCCCTCCCTGAGGTCCTCTCCCATTTCTGGTTCACACCGGGGTGCGAGGCTCACGAATTAACGCTACACAAAGCTATGCTATATTAAAGCCGTGCTTTGAATATCAACCACAAGACCCTGCTTTTCAACAAAAGCCTTGATCATTTGCATCTCAGCATGCCACATAGGCAATTCACGTTATGCAACCGATGTCTATCAATCACACAGAATGAAATCCAATGTCAGACACACGGTCCATTTACAAGTTTGTTCTGGGTCTGAGCGAAACCGGAGGCACCTTATTCCTTGTCTCGTATGTCCAATACAGGAGAGAGGTCCTCGCATATCCTGTCGATCTCCAAGTATGTCTGGAACGATCACCACTTATTACCTTGTCTTGGGTGTAAATCCCAATCAAGACATCAGTAATCATCCAAACGATGTGAAGACCTCCGGTCTTCAACCACCGTCTTCATCGTTGACTCATCGCCGATTCAATTATTCAGAATGGGATAAACCCGGTCCTTCTGAATAACTCGCGTATATGATAAACAAGTGCTATAAAAACACAACATACACCTTATTCCAATTATGAATATTCTTTTATTTATATATTCATATCCTTTGGAAAAGGTTCCCATTAAATTTTCAAAGATAAATTCTTTAAATTTATTCTCTATTCTTCCTTTGGAAATCAATCAATACCAAATTATGATTTATCCAAAGTAGTCGGGATTAGCGAACCTTACCGAAGTAATCATTTTTTTTTAAATTCCCAATCCCAACCTATTCATCCCATGAAGTAAAACTGGTAATACTTCATATCTAACACCATGGTATTATCGGTAAAATTAATTACCATTTTACGTTCAAATCTAATTAAAGATTTAACTAACACTTAGAGCAAAAATGGTGATATCCCATTCTCGACCATTTCTTGGATTTGATAATTTTAGTTATCAAATTCACCTTTTAATCTATATAAAGATTCATTAAAATTCTAATTCAGTTTTAATTTCCAACAATCATTACTTAATGATTTTTCCAATTCGGGAAATAAATCCTGTCTTTTACTAGGTTAAAGAACTAATGTCATTTAAAACACAGTTCACGATAAACCCAAAATCACATTCCATTAGTTATGGAATTTTCATGGAAAAACAAACCAATATATAATCGATATCAATTTCTGTATCCGACTAAAATTATAAATGGAATAACGGCAAAGCCTTTTAAATTCCATATATATTATTAGTCTTCCTCCAAAAAAGTTCATTTCGATTATTATTAAATCGAATCCCATTCTGTTCCAATTTATTTTATTAAACTGGAAAACTTAACTTTGGAAATTCCATTAAATCTTAGAATAAAGATTTATAAATTCCAAATCACATTTCACTGCAAATCGGGTTAAAGAACGAATGTCATTAAAACACAGTTCATAATAAACCCGATTTATATTCCATTTTAACTCCAACTAAATGTTTATTAATTGGTAATTCTTCTTTAAATATTAGTTAAAAGACTTATTCTTTTCACGCGGGGTTTCAGAACAATGTTAATGAAGACACCATTCCATCAGTCTCTAACCATAAATTAGTAAGAGAACAATTCCCTAAGTATTAATACCGAAGGCCGAAACCAACATCTGATCAATACCCAGGAAACCATTCAACTTAGCTAACCTCCAGTTAGTTTCTAATTTCCTTAACTCCATTGGGTTTAAGAACAGTGTTAGTGAAGACACCGTTCACGACAAACCCAAAATCCCATATAATATTAAATACAAGGCTCTGAATAGAAAATATATCGGTTTATATTCAATATCAAATTCTGAACTCAACAAACATCGTATTGGAATGACGATATATATATCTTCCAAATTCCTCCACAATGCCCATAAAATCACGGAATCCAATATCAAATTATTCCGAAGATAATTTCGATCCAAATCCATTCTAATTCATATATTGGAAATTCTGGTTATTTTTAAAACCATTTCAAATCAAATTTATTTATTTAAAAATAATTGGATTAGAATTCTAGTTAATAACTAGCTCATTTCGATAAAAATCTATTTTTATCTTTTCAAATATGAAAATTTTCATTCCAATTCTTTCCAAATCATTTCTTATGATTTGACACGAATTACTGATATTTTTAATAATTTTATAAAGGCCCGTACAGTCAATTTCCATAAACGGCCATCGAACTGCACTTACAGCGACCTTTTCCAAATTTGATTCGGACATAATTACAAATCCAACCATTAGATTTCAAATATCTAATATTTTTTAGAAAGCACATTTCGATATGAACCCAACGGTTCCGGTTTTAGGAGAATCCAACGGTCGGATCTCCCGTAATGTCCATTTGAAGTCAGTGGTCGAAATTCGCAAACTACCGCGGCACGTTCTATTTAGGCCATTATATAATATATATAATACATATATTATATAAATTTTGTTGATTTCTATTTAAAACTTAGTATATAAATTGCTTTAAATTCGTTTTCAAAACGATTTCAACTTCATATTCAATTTCAAATCAAAATTGAATTTTCCATATCATTAATATATAAATGATAATATTTTCAAAACATTATATTTTGCAATCAATTCTTTTTCAATATTCATTATAAAATGAATAAAATCGATATAAATATCGTTCGCGTCAAAATGGCGCATATCTAATCAACACGGCTATATATATTTAAATATATTCGTGTCCATCCCAAATTGGACATCAAAATCAGATTTTGATTCTTTTCTGAATATTATTTTAAAATATTCGTTATTTTAAAATATTCATTCTTTCTGAACTAGAATCAGACACAGTCAGTTACCATATAATGTGATTTATATGGATTTCATACAACACACGTATATAACAGCAATGATAAACAATCAACCATCATCCAGAGTGCATTCTACACTGCACAAGCTTTAAATATAAATAATTCATGCTTACACAGTCTGTCGACCAAACGATCGACATACCACTAAAAAATCGGGATTAGTGTACGTGAAATATCATCCCAACACCCGTGTGGGGTTTCAGTCAACAAACACAGATTTTATTTGTGCGGTTGAGAGATGTGTGAAATTTATCGTCCCAATCCATATCATTCAAATATGTGTACAGAAACAAATCATCTGATTTGTAAATGACTATTTATTCTCATTCATAAACATACTGAAAAATTATATTTTTAATGATAAAATATTTATTTCAACTCATGAATACTTTATACATTCCGTTTCTACAATAAAAATAATATTTTTATTCTTCAAATATTTTATTCAACATACGAATATTTTATATAGCCCATTTCACATCACAATCAATCTCAACAACACAATATAATCAAACAAACAAGTCGTCCATGGTCTGTGGACGACGGTGTCGGGTGCTGCTAAGCACCTTCTGCATCCTAGCATATATTTTTAACTATAAAACAAATTAGAGTGAGAAGTTCTCACCTATGGTTCCTTTATTTCTGAATTTCATCGCCGTTTGGGTCTGAATTTGTTTAAAATTCCAACGTGCCCCGTTTTGGATGCGGTCAGTTTTTTTGCGAATCTTTCGTCCCCACGATCGCAATGGATCCAGTTTCGCGCGATTTTGACCTTGCATGGAGAAGATAATAAATTTAATGCGTTAATAACAAAATTGGATAATTAAATTAATTAAAACTAAATTAATAACGCTAATTATAACGTTTAAAATGTTACCATCCATTCTTCCTTCTACAGGCCCACTGAACGCATCGTTCCAAGCGGGAGTTGACCCGCCGCCGCCTCTACAGGGGTTTGGATCCCCCATCGATCCCACCACGTGACGCGCTATGGCGAATCGCCCCTCCACCGTCAATGATGCCACCATCGGCGGCTCCAATCGCCTCCGATCTAGCCTTGAATGCGGCAGCTTCAAGCCCCCGATTCGCGCTCAACTCTCAACGGAATCTCCTCTAACTACCACGGGTTTGAAGATCAGAATTTGTTCTTTAATTTTCGTTTTGGCTGTGGAATCAAAATCGCCAGGACGAGGGGGAAAAATCTCTCCAAAGATCAGACGCTTCCCACAATTCGTTTGGGTGGGCGGCTAGGGTTTTGCCCCCATAGAAGATTTATTTTACTTTAATATTATTAAATTTTCTTTTAATAAAAAAATAGTTGTTCGTCCATACTAACTCCAAATCGAACCCAACGAGTATTTCCCCTAGCTAAATACCCCCATTCCGAACACAATGATGTACGTTTAGCAAGCTAATTCGGCTGTTATGATCAGTTTTCATCAAAATTAAAATATAAAACAGTATATATTTAATTTAAACGTATATTTCAATTTACCGAGGCCATATACGGACTCAAAAAATTCCAGAAAAATAAATCTGGCTATGTTTTGACGATACGGTCCTAACAAAACTAATTTCGTCTAATTTGGAGACTGTTTGAAAAATGGTCATTTTCTGGTCGATCCAATTCAATTGAAATTGACAAAACACGTTTTCTTTTGCCATGCTCGCATATTGATTTCAAAAATTATGAATTTTGGAATCCAGCAATAATTTGACATTCCGGGTCCAACAAAAGTGGTTTCGTTGAAAACGGAGGTCGTTTGAAAATTTTCTATTTTTAAGCGCTATATTTATTCCATAGCGACTATTCTGAATATTCAACTAGCCATAACTTTTTATTCCCGGTATGAAATTTCAATTTTTCAGAATCGTTAGAAAGATATAACTCAAAAAATTTAAATATTTCTTGCTTCGCTAAAATCCGATATATTTTGAATCCTGTACATTCAGTCAAAGTTTGAAATCGAATTTTAAGACTACCCCGCTATTTCCAATTCCTTTTTTAATTAAAAATAAATATTTATATTCTAGTTTCGATTTAAATAAATTTATACGTTCTAATTCTATTCAAAATAAATTTCTAGTCGTTATTATTCAAAATAAATCATTTTAAATATTCAAAATTCATTAAAATTGCCAAAATAAAAATTTTAAATTGGTTCTGATTTTCCAGGTTGTTACAATCTCCCCCACTTAAAATCTTTTCGTCCTCGAAAAGGAACGGAGATGAAAGTTGTTTTACTAATCAACTCAACTTTCATTTTGGCTTTCATTCTTCAACTTTCCAGTTTCTAAGAATTTTCAAATTCTTCAAAAATTTGGCTAACACCCTAAATTTTCGAAAAATTTCGCTATAACCTCCTTTGTACGGGGAGCACCGGGAAAATTTCCATACCGCCACACACTCCCTCTCATCTCTAAAAGGAAAAAAAAAGCCAATCGGCTCATAAAATCATCAAATCCAATAAATTAGTAAACATGTACCTATTTGTCGGGCATACAATTTTATTCCTCTTTTCTAGCCTCCTTGCTATGAGCTGTTCAATGTATATACATGTATATGCATGCAATTGCCATCAATTTTCAATTCAGTTTAATATTTTGATTAAAATTGGATTAACTTCTCTTATAGGTTTTATTTGCCCCAATATGTTAATTAGTTCAACTAATTATCAAACAACACAATCAACAATCAATTAGTTGATTAGTTTTTCAATCATATATCTTTAATATGTATACAAAAACCATCTTTTTGGTGCAAAATCACAACAAATAACCCTATCTAGTTTTGGTTATGACACCAGTCAATTGGAAATATATAGATATCCCACTTTCGAAACTCGAGCACAGATGCTGATGATGTGGCCGCATCATCAGAATCATCCCTGAGCGCCTAGAGTGTGATTCTATATTCATCCAGTATATTTGAGACTTTCTAATACACGTGGATCAGACATATATTAAAATCTCAATATACCCGACAGTCCAAACAAATTTAAAATAAATAATCAAATACGATCTTCACACTCGTTCTAGGATACAACTGATGCTGTCTCTAACGAGTCATTCTTATTGGATATTACTAATCCAATCTCTGCTGAATTCTTTCATCCGTTTCTAATGTGCCTTCTTCTTGAGCTCTGTAAACCAAAGCTCCAATACCAACTATAACGACCCAAACTTCCCCATAAAGGAAAGTCCGGATTTCTTTGAGAACACGACAAATCAGAATGCAAACAGAAGAACATTTCATTGTTATTACAACAATTACATTAGAATACAAGAATACTTCAGAGTATACATGGGTAATATACAGCAAAAAAATATCAGAGATTAAAATACATTACATTAGAAGCGGAAAAATAATACAAAACACAACTGAAAGGAATATACAGACACAGAGCATTCCGAATATAGCTCCAGTTGTAAACCAGGATCCTGTGAATGTAATATCTGCAAAATCAAAACTAATAGCTGCCCGTGTGGAAAATAGGGGCACCCAGAGTTTAGGTTAAAACAATAAACTCCAGGTCAGTCATGTGACTGGTATGAGAACTAAAACAGTTATTAATCTTTATTTTAAAGTTGGGTAAATCAAGGGACCACGCTGTATAACACAGAATGGGTTTATCCCCAAGAATACCAGTGCAAAAAACAAACAATGCAATGCTAGATAAAGAACAATGAAGCTATTATAAGACTCAGTCCCATCACGCTATGCAACGCAAGCCGGAGGATAGAGTTTTTACCTTATAATAGCCAAAAATGCTTAGTACGTGAAATTTCATGTTTTATTATTACTATAAGTGTATAGTGTCAAAAAAAACTTCGAATATAAATGTATCAATCATAGACAGCATGAGTGCCTCATCCCACTATGTCGCCATATTAGGCTCTACAATCAAAACCGAAATATCACGTATTGGATGTTGGGTTTCCATCTGTGAAACAAGGCAAGGGATCGTCCTTATCGCTTTGAGACTCTCTAGCCCGAGCCTCAGGAAAGTACTCAGTCAAGCCTTTAGATCGTCAGGGCCGGTCCACACGGAGTGGATTGAAATGCCTGAACACTATGTTTCCCTGCCTATGGGGCGTAAATTGTTGAGTCGAAGCGTCGATGGTTATTTTGATTTATGACAAGAAGAAGCTTCTACATCGACAAAAAGAAGACAAGATGACTTCATAGGTTAGAAGTTGATTATTTAGAGTTATAAAATGTTAAAATCTATCCTCAAATAATCATACTTCTAATTGTTTGAAAATACTACTCATGAAGACATTTTTTATGCATATGACCGAAAACATGTCGACCTACAATTTTTTATAGGTCAACAGGTTTTTAAATTGTAACGGTCAAAAATAGGTCGACCTACAAAATTTTATAGGTCAACAGGTTTTTGAATTCCAACGGCTAAAAACATGTCGACCTATAAAATTCTATAGGTCAACAGGTTTTTGAATTTTGACCGTTATATTGAAAAGTCATCTTCTTTCTTCAAGAGTTGCATCCATTTTTCTTCATGAATAATCACTCCTTTTAGATGCATCTTTTTCACCAACATTTGCAACCTCTCGATCCCTATAAATACATGATTTTACAATCATCCAAACCACCAAATTTACTCTCTATTTTCTGATCTATCTTGCATTATTCTTTTCACTCAAAAAGCACTCAAAAGCATTCAATAATCGTTTGAATCACCAAGCATATTTCATACATTTGTGATTCAACTCGATATTTTACTTCCTAATCTTACTAAACATCAAATTACATTTGAGGATAAGATTATAGGAAGGGTGTACTCAATTGTTGACAAATCAGTGTTGAAGGAAGAACACATTCAAAGTCAAAATCTTATTATTGTTGAAGTCCTCGGTGTTGTAAGAGGCAAGTGTTGAAGTCCTCGTGATATAAGAGGCAAGTGTTGAAGTCCTCGTGTTATAAGAGGCAAGTGTTGAAGTCCTCGTGTTATAAGAGGCAAGTGTTGAAGTCCTCGTGTTGTTAGAGGCGTGAAATCCCGTTCGGCTGCTCGGGTATTGTAAACCTGTTTCCTCCGGGTGAAGTGAGGTTGTTGTTAAGTGAAAATCCAGATAGAAGTCTGGGACTGGACGTAGGACGGTGCTCCGAACCAGTATAAAAATCCCTGGTGTGATTTTTCCTATTTACTGCATTTGCTATACTTGCTTATCTGTGATATTGCTTCTGTGAGATCTTTTTACATTAAATATTTACCTGCATAACTATTGTAAATATACAAGTTAGTATATCACATACTTTCCGCATAGCCATATTATAGATCCTGCATAAGTCGTGCACACCCGACTTTTCATAAATCCGGTCTGTGTAAAGACCATACCATCCATCGGCCCCGCAGTACCGATATGACTCGAGGCGCCTCGCTATCCATCATCCACATAAGTAAAACATCTGGGCATGCAAAATCCATGCACTACTCCTTGCTAGAAGGAAACGCATACCCTCCCTGAGGTCCTCTCCCTTTTCTGGTTCACATCGAGGTGCGAAGCTCGCGAATTAACGTACACAAAGCTATGCTATATTAAAGCCGTGCTTTGATCATCGACCACAAGACTCTGCTTTTCAACAGAAGCCTTGATCATTTGCATATCAGCATGCCACACAGGCAAATCACGCTATGCAACCGATGTCTATCAATCACACAGAATGTTTTTAATGTCAGACACACAGTCCATTTACACGTTCGTTCTGGGTCTGAGCGAAACCGGAGGCACCTTATTCCTCGTCCCGTATGTCCAATACAGGAGAGAGGTCCTCGCATACCCGGTCGATCTCCAAGTGCGTCTAGGACAATCACCACTTATTACCTTGTCTTGGGTGTATAGCCCAATCAAGACATCAGTAATCATCCAAACAATGTGAAGACCTCCGGTCTTCAACCACCGTCTTCATCATCGACTCATCGTCGATTCAGTTATTCAGAATGGAATAAACCCGGTTTTCTGAATAGCTCGCGTATATGATAAACAAGTGCTATAAAAACACAACATACGCCTCATTCCAATTCTGAATATTCTTTTATTTAAATATTAATATCCTATGGGAAAGGTTCCCATTAATTTTATCAAAGATAAATTCTTTAAATTTATTCTTTCATCTTCTTTTGGAAATCAATCCATACCAAATTATAATTTATCCAAACTAGTCGGGATTAGCAAACCTTACCGAAGTAATAATTTGTTTTAATTTCCCAATCCCAACCTATTCATCCCATGAAGTAAAACTGGTAATACTTCATATCTAACACCACAGTATTTTCGGAAAAATGAATTAACATTTCACGTTCAAATCTACTTAAAGATTTAACTAACACTTGGAGCAAAACTGGTGATACTCCATTCTCGATCATTTCTTGGATTTGATAATTTTAGTTATCAAATGCACCTTTCAATCTATTTAAAGATTCATTGAATCTCTAATACAGTTTTAATTTTCAACAATCATTACTTAATGATTTTTCCAATTTAGGAAATAAATCCTGTCTTTAACTGGGTTAAAGAACTAATGTCATTTAAAACACAGTTCATGATAAACCCAAAATCACATTCCATTAATTATGGAATTTTCATGGGAAAACAAACCAATAAATAATCGATATCAATTTCCGTATCCGACTAAAATTATAAATGGAATAACGATAAAGCCTTTTAAATTCCATATATATTATCAGTCTTCCTCCACAAAAGTTTATTTCGATTATAATCAAATCGAATCCCATTCCATTCCAATTTATTTTATTAAATTGGAAAACTTTACTATGGAAATTCCATTAAATCTTAGAATAAAGATTTATAAATTCCAAATCACATTTCACTGCAAATCGGGTTAAAGAACGAATGTCGTCAAAACACAGTTCACAATAAACCCGATTTACATTCCATTCAACTCCACTTAAATGTTCATTAGTTGGTTATTCTTCTTTAAATCTTAATTAAAAGACTTATTCTTTTCACATGGGGTTTCAGAACAGTGTTAATGAAGACACCATTCCATCAGTCTCTAACCGTAAATTAGTAAGAGAACAATTCCCTAAGTATTAGTCCCGAAGGCCGAAACCAACATCAGATCAATGCCTAGGAAACCATTCAACTTAGCTAACCTCCAGTTAGTTTCTAATTTCCTTAACTCCATTGGGTTTAAGAACAGTGTTTGTGAAGATACCGTTCATGACAAACCCAAAATCCCATTTTATATTAAATACAAAGCTCTGAATAGAAAATATATTGGCTTATATTCAATATCAAATTCTGAACTCAACAAACATCGTATTGGAATAACGATATATATACATATCTTCCAAATTCCTCCACAATGCCTGTATAATCACGGAATCCAATATCAAAATATTTCGAAGATAATTTTGATTCAAATCCATTCCAATTCATATATTGGAAATTCTTGTTATTTTTAAAACCATTTCAAATCTAATTTATTTATTTAAAAATAATTGGATTATAATTCTAGTTCATAACTAGTTCATTTCGATAAAAATCTATTTTTATCTTTTCAAATATGGAATTTTTCACCCCAATTCTTTCCAAATCATTTCTTATGATTCTACACTAATTATTGATATTTTTAATAATTTTATGAAGGCCTGTACAGTCGATTTCCATAAACGGCCACCGAACTGCACTTACAGCGACCTTTTCCAAATTTGATTTGGACATATTTCCAAATCAAACTGTTAGATTTCAAATCTCTAATATTCGTTAGAAAACTCTTTTCGATACAAACCCAACGGTTCCGGTTTTAGGAGAATCCGACGGTCGGATCTGTCGTAATGTCCATTTGAAGTCAATGGTCGAAATTCGCGAACTGCCGCGGCATGGCGCGTTCTATTCAGGCCATTATATATTATATATTTCGTCGATTTCCATTTAAAACGTAGTTTATAAATCGTTTTAAATTCGTTTTCAAAACGATTTCAACTTCATATTAAATTTCAAATCAAAATTGAATATTCCATATCATTAATATATAAATGATAATATTTTCAAAACATTAGATTTTGAAATCAATTCCTTTTCAATATTCATTATAAAAATGAATAAAATCGATATAAATATCGATCGCGTCAAAATGGCGCATATCTAATCAACATGGCTATATATATTTAAATATATTCGTGTCCATCCCAAATCGGACATCAAAATCAGATTTTGATTCTTTTCTGAAAATTATTTCAAAATATTCATTATTTTCAAATATTTGTTATTTTAAAATATTCATTCTTTCTAAACTGGAATCAGACACAGTCAATTACCATATAATGTGATTTATATGGATTTCATACAACACATGTACATAACAGCAATGATAAACAATCAACCATCATCCCGAGTGCATTCTACACTACATAAGCATTAAATGGAAATAATTCATGTTTAACAGTCTATCAACCAAATGATCGACATACCACTAAAGAATTGGGATTAGTGTACTTCAAATATCATCCCAACACCCGCATGGGGTTTCAATCAACAAACACAGATTTTATTTGTGAGGTTGGGCGATGTGTGAAATTTATCGTCCCAATCCATATCAGTCAAATATGTGTACATAAACAAATCGTCTGATTTGTAAATGACTATTTATTCTCAGTCATATACATACTGAAAATTATATTTTTAACGATAAAATATTTATTTCAACTCATGAATATTGTATACAGTCCATTTCTACAATAAAAATGATATTTTTATTCTTTAAATATTTTATTCAACATACGTATATTTTATATAGTCCATTTTCACATCACAATCAATCTCAACAACACAATACAATCAAACAAACAAGTCGTCCATGGTATGTGGACGACGGTGTCGGGTGCTGCTAAGCACCGTTTGCATCGTAGCATACATTTTTAACTAGAAAACAAATTAGAGTGAGAAGTTCTCACCTAGTTCCTTTATTTCTGAATTTCATCGTCGTTCGGGTCTGAATTTGTCTAAAATTCCAACGTGCCCCGTTTTGGACGCGGTCAGTTTTGTTGCCAAGTGTAACGACCCGAATTTCCGTACTCTTTGAGTCGACTAATAACACCACATGTAACAGCCCGCACCTCTGTTCATGCAAGATATTATCCCTAACTTAGCCACTGTATAGGTATGGGGTTTTGTTCCTCAAAAGGCCTCGGCGTTAGTAAGAGATGGGCTCTACTATATAAGTACCCACTTCACATAGGCTTCCACGATGTGGGATTTAGGGGCGTTACATTCTCCCCTCCTACAGAGCCCAACGTCCCCGTTGGCTCACAAACACCTCACCCAGGCACTATGGTTCACACAGGAGCCACAATTCCGGCTGGGTATTGGCTCTGATACCACTGTAACAGCTCGCACCTCTGTTCACGCAAGATATTGTCCCCAACTTAGCCACCGTATAGGTGTGGGGTTTGGTTCCTCAAAAGGCCTCGGCGTTAGTAAGAGATGAGCTCTACTATATAAGTACCACTTCACACAGGCTTCCGCGATGTGGGACTTAGGGGTGTTACATCACACGTCCACCCAAATTGCACAGAAATACGAATCATTATTAGAAAGAAGTTAGAGGATGAGAAATAGAAAGAAAGAAATATTAGAATAGAAGAAAACGAAGATCACAAACTCTTAGCGGAACAAATAAAATATATTAGATAACATGAACTTTGAAATACAAATCAGTAACTGTATATACATACCATCATCAAAGCACAACGGTTATTCCTGGAACAGTTATAAACACCTGTTTCCAGATACAACATAGTACACAGCGGAAAATATGATCGTCTATAGCTAACAGGTGAAGCCTCCTACTTCAGGCTCCTCCAAAATGAATCTGTAAAATCCCAACTATTTGACTGCCTGTACAAACTTAGGCACCCAAGAGTTTAGGGAAAACAAACAAAATAAATTCTGGGTCAGTCATGGGACTGGTGTGAGTAAACTCCAACCATTTATTTAACTTTCAAAATCCCTTTGAAAGAAATGATAATCGTAAGACCGATCCACACATAAACACGGATGGTTTTTACCTTACGATAGCCAAAAATATTTTTGATATAAAATCTGGTGATATTATATTAATGTCTACATCAAATAAATAGAATCTAGCGGAGCGCTTGCATCTCACGCTCCATATATAATATAAAATTAAAAACTGCAGGGCGCTTATTGGAGATTGGAGATTGGATTTCTAACATGACAGGGTATGGGACCACCTTCCGATAGTGTATCTCTAGAGGCGAATACACTGGGGTCAACAAGAACGCCTTGTAACCCGGCCCACACATGACCGACCACTCATTTCGCTTAAGTGTATCGAATGTATATCACCAACGGTTGGGATCAGTAACTGTTTCCCGAAAGGGACAACATCGATAGATTGAAGAAGTAAATGAAATTTCTGTAGATAGGTGATTATACATCCTAATTTGAGCGACCCACATAGCCATGCTGCCTGCCCGATTTTTGTTAATCTGCGGTTGTGAGGCTTGAGGTTTGAAGTAACAGAACAACCCTTGCATTTTTCTCTGTCTTCAAGATCTCTTCAACATAAGTTGATTCGTAATGCTTATGCCAATACGGAGTGGTTTTCAGATATTAAATCTGTTCCCGGTCTCTCCATATTGACAACGGAGGTATAAAATAAATCAAAACTTTGATAGTCGGTGATTTAACTATCAAAGAAACATCCATACAATCAATGGTCCTATTTCCAGTTGGAAATTCTACCGATCAAGCATCAACAACATTGGGCCCCTTTTTAATTGAATTCCTTATTATATTATCATTTCAAATTCCTATTTCCTTTATTCGAGAAAATATTTCTTATTCTAGTTAGAAAACATCTAAATTAACGAATCCTTATTTCTATATTCAGAAAATATACTTTATTAATATCAGAAAATATTTTCATATTCCATCCGTTAATTCCTCCTTGACCAATTCATTTCATTTTCTATTTGGGAAAAATATTTCAAAATCCTTTAAGTGAACGCGATGTTATAAAACATCATTATTATAACTCAAAAATCATTTGTTAACTAATGGTATCACTAACCAATCCTTGCCACCAAACCTTAACCATTTCTCCGTCAATCATGACGTCAGTCAAGTTGGGGCATAATTAGCTCTAAGACCTTAACTGAACGACATTCTTAACTTCGAAATAGTCAAAGCTCACAACTTTAACCAAAACATCACTTACACGACTCTCGGATTCGATCTAAGAACATACTTCATTTACAAAAAATATTGATTATAACGGTAGAGCTATAATCGCTGTTTCCAAATATTTAGTTTATAAAACATTGCTTTTTAACAACAACGTTACAATCGCTGTCTAGAATTATAGAACATTTATTTTAACAATAGCGTTAAGATCGCATTATAACGGCATCGTTAAAATTGCTGTTTAGAATTTACAAAACATTTACTATAACAATAACATTATAATCGTTGTATAAATTTACAAAACATTTATTATAGCAGTAGCATTATAATCGCTATTTTCAAATATTTGGTATATAAAAATATAACTTGTACTTATTGATTTCAATTAATAAGTAATTAATTAAATAATTAAATTTGATTCAAAACGGAAGGTAGAAATAGCTACTTTCCTAAATTAGATATAATCAAATTCCAATAAATCTCTCTCGAATAATCTATATTCTATCATATTCCGAACTTCGGAATTTATCTACCATTTTACGTTAATTCAAATTCCCAATTCCCTTTTGAATTCATGCTTTCCAAATCATTACGTTATCACCATATATTTTATATTCCACATTTTGAAATAAAACTTATTGTTTTCTTTAAATTGATTCCCCGTTTCCCTATCTCATTCAAACTCCAATTTGGATTCATATTCAAATCTGAATTTCCATTATATATATTTTATTTGCAAAATCTTTTACTCTAAACCATTATTTACTTTAATCCTAAATATATTTATTTCATGTACAATCATTTGGTTTCGTTTTTATAAATATTCCTTTAAATCCTAATTCTATTTATTTATTTACAAATGTTTGTAAAAATCTCACTTTTAACTTCAAACATTTATAATCTCATTTATAATCCCCTTTAAAATCAATAAGATCAAATCCAATTACAACTATTGGTTTCAAAACCAATTTCCCCTTTTCCATATAAATTCAATTTAATCCAATGACAATATTTTACTAAATTTACAACTGATGTTTATAATCAACTTCTTGTTTTATTTATTAAAACAAGTTCCTACCTTCAAGTCCATTCAAAAATTCAATTCTCTACTTTGGAACTTAATTTCCCTTTTTATTTATATTTCAAACCCCCTTTTATATTCGAAAATATTTTACGGTATTAAAATACCAAATTTCTAGGGTCTGGGAATTCACCACAACATAATTTATCTCAGTAAACAATAATATAAATGTTGAGGAACCCAATTGGGTCCCTCTAACCCGTTTCCCTACATCCACAGATGTTAATCAACATCAACAATATTATTTCACATCAATATGAAATATCAGAACTAATTATCGATCAACGATGTAATCATATCAACCAATTTTATTAACCATTTCAACCAAGCAACCATTTCACAGTATAAAATAAATTAAAATTTTCGTTTATAAAAATATAAACGAAGCAGAGTTAGTGAGTTTACTCACATCGGTTCGCAGTTGGTGATTTTGCTATTTTTTGTTTAAAATCAAACACGCATTTGATTTCATCTCGAGATTCCGGTAGCTTTGTTCTTAGCTAAAATAATTCCACAATGTATATTTCGCCATTACGATCCCAACGTAACTGACGGCGTTAAATTCTGTTTACATATGAAATTAATATACTTGTCACAAGTTTCGATAACGAATAAATATCATCATTAGTATAGTTATATAATTAACAAAATTCAGCAACTTTGTATATGTTAATAAAACCAGGATGATATTCATTTAGGTATACAAGTTAAATATTATTGTTTTCAAAATAAATAAAAATAAAATAAGGAAAGAAGTTATAGTTTTAGATAAAATAACTTAGGTGTGAAAATCAACTTTAAATATGAAGTATCACCGTGGAATCAATTATTAATGCTTTCATGTACATAAATATCATTACTAATCTAATGATTAACTAATACCATCATTAAGGTTTTAATTATTCCATGATTAGCCAAAGTAATCGGCCTCTAATCACATGCCTCTCCAGGAAAAAATCACGATGATCAAGGGTCCAGTAGTACGCTTAAAACTTGGCTTCCCCATCTTAACTTCTTCTCAAAACGAATACGCACACCTTAAACTTTTTCAATCCAAAGCCCCATCATGTTTCTTACACCATGAAAAAGAAAATGATCTCAACTTCACTTCAACTGACTCGAGGCTCCCCTTTTCCCACTGCGAATCCCTTAACTTGCCTAGTCACGTTTCAAGCAAAATGGGGCTTTCTTCTATAGTGAATACCAATTAGTGATCCATCCCATTGATGCCTCCCACCACATCACACTGTTCATCAAACAGATTCCACCAGTATTTGTTCAGTTCCATTTTCAACTTCACCATAAATAAACAAAACCATCTTATTCACTCTTTGTAATGCCATATACCAGTTTTCAGAACTTCCCTCGACCCCGGATCCTCTTTGAACCATTTCCGTCATGAATTTCGACAACCGGACACCACACCATTCACTTCGTGGAACCGCCATTGGACCGTCAACTACCTACGATCCACTCACCACCGAGTTGAGCTCCTCTCCACCACCTTCATTTCCTCCCTGGTCTGAACTCCTCACGTCATCCACAACTCCGACAATCTCCATTCGAACAACACCATTCTCGAGCCCACCACCACACTAATACGCCACCTTAGTGCCATCGCCTCTGGCCGAGTATAGAGCTCCCTGAGGCCGACCTTTCTCCTTCAGAAGCCATGTCGAATAAGAGTGGAATGGAAGAGATCGGTGGAAGGTTTTGAGGGGAATAGTGGTCATTCGATACGTGAGTTTGGATGTACATAAGGGTTGGGTTTCTTTTATATAGAAGGAAGAAAACAACGAAGGTCCTTTTTGAAAGTCAGAATGAGGACCAATGGCCTTTGTTTATAATAGGAGACAACTTGATCTCTATAGAAATGAGATAGCGTGACTGCCACAGAAATGAACAACTTGGAAAACACGGTTGGACAACTTGGCAGCCACTGCTACAAGGCTTGGGAGGTACGGGAATACGATGGCTTGGTTAGTCTTGGCACCCACGGTCTTTTGGTTTGGGGAACACGACAGGTAAAGGCTTGGTTGACACGGAACCGATGCCGTGTCGTGCACGGTTTGAAAAGAAAACTTGATAAACATAGGTTAGAACATTGGGGAGCACGGTTTTGGAAAACACGCTGCTATGGTCACACTGAGTTAAAATATTTAGCATACACAATTTTAATGGTTTGGACGTTGTTTATAAAAGGAATTTTCGAACTTTGTTATCTAAAATTATGTTCATGTCTGCCTCGTTACAGACATAAGTAAGAATGCGATCGTGTCCAGCGAGTGCCACGATCCCAAAAATATAATAATATCGGTAGTTTAACTTATATTATGAAACCCCAAAATATTGATATAGGGTGCAAAATACTCCAAATAAAAAGTTGCGTATTTAATTAATTAAATTCTAAAAATTAAATTATAAATACGCTTCAAAAGAATCTTGTACAAATTCAAGACTGATATTTAAATATATTTAAATAACCCTTATGGCCTATAGGCGATTCTACGGCGACTTTCTAAAAATTTGATTTGGGCATAACTTTTTATTTCCGCTATGAAATCTGGATTTTTCACATTCGTTGGAAAGATATTTTCAAACAGATTCAAATATTTCTTGTTTCGCTAAAATCCGATTTATTTTGAATCCTGTATATTCATTTGAAATTTGAAATCGAATTTTCAAACTACCGCGCCATTTTAAACTCGTTTTAAATTATATTATAAATTATACGTTTAAATATCGTTTTATTAAATAAATTCCTTATAAATCATTATATAAAATTCAAATAAAACATTTAAAACAAATTTAAATATTTAGACCTCAATGGCCAAAAATCTGGGACGTTACATTCCTTCCCCCTTAAAATAATTTCGTCCTCGAAATTGCTAAGGTAGGAAAAGATGCTACATTCCTTATTAACTAGGTCCAAAATTCATTTTTGTTTAATTCTTAACTTCAGTTTAAATGGACCAATTTGTTTCAATTAAAATATTAATTTATTCTTACTAACGAATATTTTAAAAATTCTAAAAATTTTCTAACACTTCAAATTCTAAAAAATTTCGACACCATCTCCTCTGCACGGCTCAATTGGTACAACCACAACTCGCCTTTCTAGGCCTTCTCCAATCCAAAAGAAAATCGAAAAGCCAAGTGGCTTGCCCCATAGGCTCATAAAATCATCAAACACAAGTAATATGGTAAACATGCACCTTTTTATCGGGCATAATTCTATCTCTTGCCTTTGCTTCCATTCAATATCTGCTCAGCATACATATATCCATTTCCAGTTGGTTTCAAATAGTCCCAACTTCCCATTGTTTTTACTCTCTAATCAACTTCTGATTAGTTCACCTCCATTCTATCAATTCAAATCTGATCTTTACTTCAGGAATCAAACCACTTATTCAGTTTGAGTTTCAATTCCATCAAAGTTTAATTCCAAAAACAACATCCAATATATATTCAACTTGTTTATACATAGGTCAAATTCATATTAATATTTCGAATCCCAACATTTCTCTTTATTTAATTTTATTCGGAATTATTTGTAATCTAATCCAAATTTATTTAACTTAAGTTAAATTCCAATTCATTTGATACATTTTTACCATATAAATCTATTCAACTTATACAAGTCAAATTTTAATTTTAGAATTCAAATTCCCAGGTTTTATTTTAAATTAGTTTGAAATCATATATATATATATATGTATATATACAATCATAATAATTCAAAACTTTTGAATGCTCCAACAACTTGTTTCTCAACCCAATTTCGTTAAAAATCTTTCTTTGATAGCAATTCATCACTTAGAAACTCGAAAATAGATATAAATGATGTGGCCATCATCGTCTGAATTATTTTCTAGCGACTGAAGTGATTACAGTGCTTTAACAAATTTCAAAAATCCACTTAGACAATTTTTTTATTCAAATCCTTTCAAATTACCTCTTTATTATTTCCAAAACACTTCAGAAATATCCTTTAATTTCCGGGATTCAAATTCCATATTCTAGTCTGAATCCAACTTTAAATTTAGCTTATTTGTATATCCCATTCTTATACAAATTTGATTTTGTTTTATTTAACCATTTCAATATTATAATCTTATTTGATTTTAATAACAACCAACCAGATTAATAATTTCAGAAAATTATTCCTTTTATATCAAAAATAGTTTTAGGCAAAATTAATTCATTTACCCCTTTTAAAATGATACTAAGTCGAATTGTTTTGTTCGAGAGTTTAGAAACACCTATCGATACAGTTGTACATTTCTATATCGACCAGAATTCATAAATCACTCAATAAACCAGCCAACACAATATAAAACATTTTTATCTCAAATCTACAAATACGTGCTCTTGTATACATACACTCAAACTCAATCTGGGGTATCACTAACCCCATCTCTATTTAGTTACGCCATAGAGCTAAGGTTATCTACTCAGCCTTAAGCTCTGATACCAACTGTAACAACCCGAATTTCCATACTCTTTGAGTCGACTAATAACACAACACGTCCAACCCAAATTGCACAGAAATACGAATCATTATTAGAAAGAAGTTAGAGGATGAGAAATAGAAAGAAAGAAATATTAGAATAGAAGAAAACCAAGATCACAAACTCACAGCAGAACGAATAAAATATATTAGATAACATAAACTTTGAAATACAAATTAGTAACTGTATATACATACCATCATCAGAGCACAACGGTTATTCCTGGAACAGTTATAAACACCTGTTTCCAGATACAACATAGTACACATCGGAAAATATGATCGTTTATAGCTAACAGGTGAAGCCTCCTACTTCAGGCTCCTCCAAAATGAATCTGTAAAATCCCAACTACTTGACTGCCCGTACAAATTTGGGCACCCAAGAGTTTAAGGAAAACAAACAAAATAAACTCTGGGTCAGTCATGGGACTGGTGTCAGTAAACTCCAACCATTTGTTTAACTTTCAAAATCCCTTTGAAAGAAATGATAATCGTAAGACCGATCCACACATAAATACTGATGGTTTTTACCTTACGATAACTAAAAATATTTTTGATATAAAATCCGGTGATATTATAATAATGTCTACATCAAATAAATAGAATCTAGCGGAACGCTTGCATCTCACGCTCCATATATAATATAAAATCAAAAACTGCAGGGCGCTTATTGGAGATTGGATTTCTAACATGACAAGGTATGGGACCACCTTCCGATAGTGTATCTCTAGAGGCGAATACACTGGGGTCAACAAGAACGTCTTGCAACCTGGCCCACACATGACCAACCACTCATTTCGCTTGAGTGTATCGAATGTATATCACCAACAGCTGGGATCAACAACCGTTTTCCGAAAGGGACAGCATCGATAGATTAAAGAAGTAAATGGAATTTCTCTAGATAGGTGATTATACATCCTAATGGGAGCGATCCACATAGCCATGATGCCTGCCCGATTTTTGTCAATCCCCGGTTGTGAGGCTTGAGGTTTGAATTAACAGAACATCCCTTGCACTTTTCTCCGTATTTATAATCTCTTCAACATAAGTTGGTTCGTAACGCTTATGCCAATACGGAGTGGTTTTCAGATATTAAATATGATCCCGGTCTCTCCATATTGACAATGGAGGTATAAAATAAATCAAAACTTTGATAGTCGGTGATTTAACTATCAAAGAAACATCCATACAATCAACAGTCCTATTTCCAATTGGAAATTCTACCGATCAAGCATCAACAACACTGGGCCCCTTTTTAATTGAATTCCTTATTATATTATCATTTTAAATTCCTATTTCCTTTATTCGAGAAAATATTTCTTATTCCAGTTTGAAAACATCTATATTAACGAATCCTTATTTCTATATTCAGAAAATATACTTTATTAATATCGGAAAATATTTTCATATTCCATCCCTTAATTCCTCCTTCACCAATTCATTTCATTTTCTATTTGGGAAAAATATTTCAAAATCCTTTAAATGAACGCGATGTTATAAAACATCGTTATTATAACTCAAACCATAAATCATTCGTTAACTAATGGTATCATTAACCAATCCTTGCCACCGAACCTTAATCATTTCTCCGTCAATCATGACGTCAGTCAAGTTGGGGGCATAATTACCTCTAGGACCTTAACTGAACGACATTCTTAACTTCGAAATAGTCAAAGCTCACAACTTTAACCAAAACATCACTTACACGGCTCTCGGATTCGATCTAAGAACACACTTCCTTTAAAGAAAAATATTGATTATAACGGTAGCGTTATAATCGCTGTTTCCAAATATTTAGTTTATAAAACATTGCTTTTTAACAACAGCGTTACAATCGCTGTCTAGAATCATAGAACATTTATTTTAACAATAACGCTACAATCGCATTATAACGGCAGCGTTAAAATTGTTGTTTAGAATTTACAAAACATTTACTATAACAATAGCATTATAACCGCTGTATAAATTTAAAAACATTTATTATAGCAGTAGCATTATAATCGCTGTTTCTAAATATTTGGTATATTAAAATATAACTTGTACTTATTGATTTCAATTAATAAGTAATTAATTAAACAATTAAATTTGATTCAAAACGAAAAGTAGAAATAACTACTTTCCTAAATTCGATATAATCAAATTCCAATAACTCTCTCTCAAATAATCTATATTCTATCATATTCCGAACTCCGGAATTTACCTACCATTTCACGTTAATTCAAATTCCCAATTCCCTTTTGAATTCATGCTTTCCAAATCATTACGTTATCACCATTTATTTTATAATCCACATTTTGAAATAAAACTTATTGTTTTCTTTTAAATTGATTCCCCATTTCCCTATCTCATTCAAACTCCAATTTGGATTCATATTGGAATCTGAATTTCCATTATATATATTTTATTTGCAAAATCTTTTACTCTAAACCATTATTTACTTTAATCCTAAATATATTTCTTTCGTGTACAATCATTTGGTTTCGTTTTTATAAATATTCCTTTAAACCCAAATTCTATTTATCTATTTACAAATGTTTATAAAAATCTCATTTTTAACTTTAAACATTTATAATCTCATTTATAATCACTAAGATCAAATCCAATTACAACTATTGATTTCAAAACCAATTTCCCCTTTTCCATATAAATTCAATTTAATCCAATGACAATATTTTACAAAATTTATAACAGATGTTTGTAATCAACTTCTTGTTTTATTTATTAAAACAAGTTCCTACCTTCAAGTCCATTCAAAAATTCAATTCTCTACTCTGGAACTAATTTTCCCTTTTTATATTTCAAACCCCCTTTTATATTTGAAAATATTTTATGGTATTAAAATACCAAATTTCTAGGGTCAGGGAATTCAACAGAACATAATTTATCTCATTAAACAATAGCATAAATGTTGAGGAACCCAGTTGGGTCCCTCCAACCTGTTTCCCTGCATCCACAGATGTTAATCAGCATCAATAATATTATTTCAAATCAGTATGAAATATCAGAACTAATCATCGATCAACGATGTAATCATATCATCCAATTTTATCAACCATTTCAACCAAGCAACCATTTCACAGTATAAAATAAATTTAAAATTTCGTTTAAAAAAATATAAACGAAGCAGAGTTAGTGAGTTTACTCACCTCAGTTCATAGTTGGTGATTTTGCTATTGTTTGTTTAAAATCAAACACGCATTTGATTTCATCTCGAGATTCTGGTAGCTTTTTCCTTAGCCAAAATAATTCCACAATGTATATTTCGCCATTACTATCCCAACGTAACTGACGGCGTTAAATTCTGTTTACATATGAAATTAATTTACTTGTCACAAGTTTCGATAACGAGTAAATATCATCCTTAGTATAGTTAAATAATTAACAAAATTCTGCAACTTTGTATATGTTAATAAAACCGGGAAGATATTCATTTAGGTATACAAGTTAAATATTATTGTT
Organism: Allium sativum; assembly: GCA_030737875.1. Classification (NCBI taxonomy): domain Eukaryota; kingdom Viridiplantae; phylum Streptophyta; class Magnoliopsida; order Asparagales; family Amaryllidaceae; genus Allium; species Allium sativum. Next base: position 1,034,502,097 of record CM060920.1, on the reverse strand, counting down.
TTCAAAACAAATAAAAAATAAAACAAGGAAGGAAGTTGTAGTTTTAGATAAAATAACTCAGGTGTTAAAATCAACTTTAAATATGAAGTATCATCGTGGAATCAATTATCAATGCTTTCACTTACATAAATATCATTACTAATCTAATGATTAACTAATACCATCATTAAGGTTTTAATTATTTTATGATTAGCCAAAGTAATTGACCTCTAATCACGTACCTCTCCAGGCAAAAATCACGATGATCAAGGATCCATTAGTACGCTTAAAACTTGGCTTCCCCCTCTTAACTTCTTCTCAGAACGGATACGGACACCTTAAACTTTTTCAATCCAAAGCCCCACCGTGTTTCTTACGCCATGAAAAAGAAAAGGATCTCAACTTCACTTCAACTGACTCGAGGCTCCCCTTTTCCCACTGCGAACCCCTTAACTTGCCTAGTCACGTTTCAAACAAAATGGGGCTTTCTTCTATAGTGAATACCGATCAGTGATCCACCCCATTGATGCCTCCCGCCACATCACACAGTTCATCAAACAGATTCCACCAGTATTTGTTCAGTTCCATTTTCAGCTTCACCATAAATAAACAAAACCATCTTATTCACTCTTTGTAATGCCATATACCAGTTTTCAGAACTTCCCCCGACCCTGGATCCTCTTTGAACCATTTCTGTCATGAATTTTGACAACTGGACCCCACACCATTCACTTCGCCGGAACCGCCATTGAACCATCAACTACCTCCGATCCACTCACCGCCGAGTTGAGCTCCTCTCCACCACCTTCGTTTCCTCCCTGGTCTGAACTCCTCACGTCATCCACAACTCCGACAATCTCCATTCGAACAGCACCGTTCTCGAGCCCACCACCACACTAATACACCACCTTAGTGCCATCGCCTCTGGCCGAGTATAAAGCTCGCTGAGGCCGAGTTTTCTCCTTCAGAAGCCATGTCGAATAAGTGTGGAATGGAAGAGATCAGTGGAAAGTTTTGAGAGGAATAGTGGTCATTCGATACGTGAGTTTGGATGTACAGAAGGGTTGGGTTTCTTTTTATACAGAAGGAAGAAAACAACGAAGGTCCTTTTGAAAGTCAGAATGAGGACCAATGGCCTTTATTTATAATAGGAGACAGCTTGATCTCCACGGAAATGAGATAGCGTAACTGCCACGGAAATGAACAACTTGGCAAACACGGTTGGACAACTTAGCAGCCATTGCTTTAAGGCTTGGGAGGCACGGGAATACGATGGCTTGGTTAACACAGTTTAATTGTCTTGTCACCCACGGTCTTTTGGTTTGGGGAACACGACAGGTAAAGGCTTGGTTGACACGGAACTGATGGCGTCCATGCACGGTTTGAAAAGAAAACTTGATAAACACAGGTTAAAACGTTGGAGAGCACGGTTTTGGAAAACTCGCTGCTATGGTCACACTGAGTTAAAATATTTGGCATACACAATTTTAATGGTTTGGACGTTGTTTATAAAAGGAATTTTCGAACTTCGTTATCAAAAATTACGTTCATGTCCGAGCCGTTACGGACAGAAGTGAGAATGCGATCGTGTCCAGCGAGGTGTCACGATCCCAAAAATATAATAATATCGGTAGTTTAACTTATATTATGAAACCCCAAAATATTAATATAGGGTGCAAAATACTCCAAATAAAAAGTTGCGTATTTAATTAATTAAAAATTTCAGTAAAATTCTAAAAATTAAATTATAACTACGCTTCAAAAGAATCTTGTCCAAATTCAAGACCGATATTTAAATATATTTAAATAACCGTTATTGCCTATAGGCGATTCTACAACGACTTTCTGAAAATTTGATTTGAACATAACTTTTTATTTCCGCTATGAAATCTGGATTTTTCACATTCGTTGGAAAGATATTTTCAAACAGATTCAAATATTTCTTGTTTCGCTAAAATCTGATTTATTTTGAATCCTGTATATTCATTTGAAATTTGAAATCGAATTTTCATACTACCACGCCATTTTAAACTCGTTTTAAATTATATTATAAATTATACGTTTAAATATCATTTTATTAAATAAATTCCCTATAAATCCCTATATAAAATTCAAATAAAACATTTAAAACAAATTTAAATATTTATACCTCAATAGCCAAAAATCTGGGCCGTTACACCAAGCTCTCGTAATTGGTTCCATTTTCGCAATGGATCCAGTTTCGCGTGATTTTGACCTTGCGTGGAGAAGATAATAAATTTAACATGTTAATGAAAAAATTGGATAATTAAATTAATTAAAACTTAATTAATAACGTTAATTATAACGTTTAAAATGTTACCATCCATTCTTCCTTCTACAGGCCTACTGAGCCCATTGTTCCAAATAGAAGTTGACCCGCCGCCGCCTCTACAGGGGTTCAATCCCCCATCGACCCCACCACGCGACGCGCCATGGAAAATCGCCCCTCCACCGTCAGTGATGCCACCTTCGGCGGCTCCAATCGCCTCCGATCTAGCCTCAAATGCGGCGTCTTCAAGCCCTTGTGTAATAACCCGAAAATCTGGGCCAGTTTAAAATTTTTATTTTGGCCATTTTGGCGAATTTTGAATATTTAAAATAGATTATTTTAAATATTATCGACGAGAAATTTATTTTGAATATAATTCGACGTATATTTTATATACGTCGTCGTTAGAATATATAATAATTATATATAATTATAAATAGAATTGAAAATGGCGCGGTAGTTCGATAATTCGATTTCAAACTTCAATTGAATGTACCGGGTGCAAAACAATCTGGATTTCAATTGAATAGTCGCTATGGAATTCAGGCCCTTAAAAATGGACATTTTGCAAATGACCTCGGATTTCGACGAAACCAGTTTTGTTGGGTCCGTGATGTCAAGTTATTGCTAGGTTTCAAATTTCGTAATTTTTCGAATCAATATGTGAGCGTGGCAAAGGAAAACGCGTTTGACTAGTTTTAGTTGATTTTAATCGACTGGAAATTGGCCATTTTTTCTAACGGTCTCAGAATTCGACGAAACTAGTTTTGTTAGGACCGTATCGTCAATATGAAGCTAGAAAATATTTTTCGAGAATTTTTAGAGTTAGCATGTGACCCCGGTAATTTGAAATGTACGTTTAAAATTCAATATAGTGATTTAAATGCAAATTAAACGGAAACTGATTCAAACAGTCGAATCAGCTTGCGGTACATATCCCATCGTGTTCGGAATGGGGGTGAAACGCTATGGGCGACAGGCGGTGGGCCTCGTTTCGAGGTCGTATGTGAAAGTCAACTCTTTAGGATAAAATAAATAAATTAATAATAAAAAAAAAACAATTCTCTCCCTTTAACCCGCTGGCCCCCCCGATCAAATTGATTTTTCAGAAATAAAAAAATAAAAAAAAAGGGGGACGAAGGCGACGGGGAGGGAGAGCCGCCGCCGCCACCTCGCGCGCCCCCCTCCGACCAGAGCGCCGCCCCACTCCTCCCCCCCACTCTCCTCCTCCACTTGAAATCGAGACCCACGAACCCCCTGAAGCCGTGACGCAAACACCCACCAACCCTAATCCGCCTACCAGACCTCCGAACGCCGAGCGCCTCCAGCCCCCTTTCCAGCCACCAGCGACAACTCCGACCCCCCCCTGCGCTGACGTCAGCAACCACCACCACCGACGGCGAAACCCTTCCCCCCCCCAGACGACCGACGTAGCCTCCCTGTAAGTTATTTTATTTTATTTTATTTGTTTGTTTTTATTTTATATAAATAGGAATATTAAAACTGATTTTATATTTAGGATATTAAAATTGATTTTAAAATAAAGAAAACTGATTTTAAAAGATTTTTAAAACTGATTTTTTTTTTTAGAAAAATAAAACTGATTTGTTTAAGATTTAAAAACTGTTTTTTTATTTACTTTAAACTGTGAATTCTATTTATTTTAAACACTGTTTTTTTATTTACTTTAAACTGAATTTTCTTTACTTAAAAACTGATTTTTTTTATTTACTTTAAAAACTGTTTTTTTTATTTATGTTGTAGAGTGTTAAAAATGTAATCTTTTACATTGTAGAAAGATAAAGGTATGATCTTTATATTTTTAAAAGTGTTAAAAATATGATTTTTATATTTTTAAAGTATTAAAAATATAATCTTTATAGGATAGAGAATATAAAAATATAATCTTTGTATATGTAGCGAAATAAAAATCTGATTTTTATTTTATATACGTGGAAATAAAGTGGTGATTTTCATAACGATGAAAACTTTATTTTTATAACGATGAAAACTCTATTTTTATAACGATGAAAACTTTATTTTTATAAATTTTTATAAAGGCGAAAACTTTATTTTTATAAAGGCGAAAACTTTATTTTTATAAAGGCGAAAACTTTATTTTTATAAAGGCGAAAACTTCATTTTTATAAAGGCGAAAACTATATTTTAGAAAGGCGAAATCTATATTTTTGAAATGGGATTTTTATATATTAGATAGCATAGTAAAGAAATTCGATTTTTAAATAAATGAGTGATTATAAAAATATGATTTTAAATTGAAAATGAATAAATAAAAATGTGATTTTTATTTTAAAGACATCAAAATATAAAAATGTGTGATTTTTATATATGTAGTAACTACGGGCAACGAAGATGACGAAGATGGGATAACGAAGAAGATTTCAATCAAAAGAAGAGTCAAGATGATCGGATAGCTTTCTGTGAGAACTTCTCACTCTTAATTCTCTTTTTCTAGATATATATATATATACTAGGATGCAGACGGTGCTTATTAGAAGCACCCGACACCCGTCCACATACCATGGACTTGTTTGTTTGGATGTTTGGTGATTGATTGAGATATTGGTTTGAATGTGGTTTGTGGTGTGAAAAATCGAATCAATAAATTGGTTAGGATTAGACGTGCGCCGTTATAAGGCGAAGGAGTAAGACTAGGTTAGACTCTTACTCCAAATTTTGTGGTTTGCATAACGAAAGAGATTTGATTGATGTGTGAATGGCGTGGGCCTTCACTAGACCGGGGATAAGGCTAGGCCTTGTCCCGTTTCTAGTATCGTGCCGTTATGCCGCCGAAATTTTCTAAAATATGTTAGAAAAATAAAAATATCATTTTTATTGTGTAAATGAAATGAATAGAAATTCAAGTGTTGAAATAGAATATTTTGTCGTTAAATATAATTTTTAACGTGAAAGTGAATAAATAAATATTTATAAACAAATCGGCCGATTTGTTTATATACACTGATTTGACTGATATTGATTGGGTCGATAAATTTTACACATCGCCCAACTGCACAAATAAAATCTGTGTTTGATTGTTTGAAACCCCACACGGGTGTTGGGATGAAATTTGAAGTTCACTCATCCTGATTGATTAAATATGTCGATCGGTGGATTGACAGGCTGTTATAAGCGTCGGATATCTATATTTGATGCTTATACAGTGTAGTGCACTTTGGCTGATGGTTGATTATTTTTCAATGCTATTATATACATGTGTTGTATGGAATCCATATAATTAACACTATATGGTGATTGATTGGGCCTCATTCCAATCGGGAAAACAATGAATATTATAAAAGAAAATTCATGTGTTGAATAGAAAAATAGTCATGTGTTGACGATGATCATGTGTTGAAACTATTCATGTGTTGAGTAGAATATTTTAAATAAAATAAATTACATCTTTATCATATTTACAATTAGAACTACTTCCTAGTAGAAGTCTAATTAAAATCAAACGATAGATACCATAGTTTTATAAAATATTTTACATAACAAAAATAGTGAGGTGTTGACAGTACTCATGTGTTGAGATTAGTCGTGTGTTGAAAGAAATATAGATTCATGTGTTGAATGAGATAAATATTCATTTGTTGGATAGAATAAAGGAGTTTTGAAAAATATAAAGCCGTGTTAATTAGAGATGCGTTATTTCGACGTGAACGATATTTATATCGATTTTAAACGATTTCGAAATGAATTGAATTGAAAACGATTTCGAAATGAATTGAATTGAAAACGATTTCGAAATGAATTGAATTGAAAACGATTTCGAAATGAATTGAAAGTGATTTCGAAATGAATTGAATTGAAAGTGATTTCGAAATGAATTGAATTGAAAACGATTTCGAAAGGAATTGAATTGAAAACGATTTCGAAATGAATTGAATTGAAAACGATTTCGAAATGAATTGAATTGAAAACGATTTCGAAATGAATTGAAAACGAATTCAAATTGAATTAAAATTTGAATTGAATAGAAATGAATTTTAAAACGAATTTATAAAGAAGAATTCAATTTTGGCTTTGAATGGAAATAGTGTTGAAATGGTTTTGAAACGAAGTTAAAATGATTTGTAAAATTCGTTTTAAAAGGAAATCGACGAAATATATATAATATATATATATTATATATATAATGGCCTGAATAGAACGCGCCGCGCCGCGGTAGTCCGTGAATTTCGACCATTTAATTCAAACGGACATTGCGGGAGATCCGACTGTCGAATTCTCCTAAAACCGGAACCGTTGGGTTCGTATCGAAAAGAGCTTTCCAATGAATATGAGAAATTTGAAATCTAACGGTTGGATTTGGAATTATGTCCAAATCAAATTCGAAAAAGGTCGCTGTAAGTGCAGTTCGATGGCCGTTGTTGGAAATCGACTGTACGGGCCTTGATAAAATTATTAAAAATATCTATAATTTGTGTAAAATTATAATATGTGAATTAGAAAGATTTGGGCTGGAAAATTCCACATTTGAAAAGATAAAAATAGATTTTTATCGAAATGAACTAGTTTTGAACTAGAATTGAAATCAATTTATTTTTAAAATAAATAAATTGAATTTGAAAGTGATTTTGAAAATAATCGATAATTTCCAATACGTGGATTGGACTGGAGCTGAATCGAAATTATCTTCGGGATATTTCGATGTTGGATTTCGTGACTATACAAATATTGTTATGGGGATTTGAAAGATATTTTATATCGTTATTTCCAATACGATATTTGTTGGTTTCAGAATTTGATATTGAATATAAGCCGATATATTTTCTATTCGGAGCCTTGTATTTAATATCAAATGTGATTTGGTTTGTCGTGAATCGTGTTTTTGATGACATTGGTTCTTTAACCCAGTTAAAGGCAGGATATTGATTTTTGAAAAGATTAAAACTAAGTAGAGTTTTAATGAATCTTTAATTAGATTAAAATGTGAATTGATAATTTAAATTATCAAATCTGAAAGGTGATCGAGAGTGGAGTATCACCAGTTTTGCTCCAAAGCGATAGTTAAATCTTTAATTAGATTTGAACGTGAAATGGTAATTAATTTTACCGAAACACCGTGGTGTTAGATGTGGAGTATTACCAGTTTTCTCCATGGGATATATAGGTTGGGATTGGGAAATAAAATAAATAATTACTTCGGTGTGGTTCGTTAATCCCGACTAGTTGAAATGATATCCAAAGGAGGATTAAAGAATAAATTTAGAAGAATTTATCTTGGATAAAATTAATGGGAACCTTTCCCTAAGAATGTGATTTTGTGAATAAAAGAATATTCTGAATTGGAATGAGGCGTTTGTTGTGTTTGTGTAACATTCGTTTATTATATACGTGGGTTATTCAGAAAGGCCGGGTTTATACCCATTCTGAATAACCGATTCGACGAGATGTCGAAGATGAAGACGGTGGTTGAAGACCGGAAGTCTTCACATCGTTTGGGTGATTACTGATGATCTTGATTGGGCTGTACACCCAGGATGAGGGAATCAGTTGGTGATTGTCCAGACGTACCTGGAGATGGATGGATATGCGAGGAAAGTGCCTCCGGTTTCGTTCAGACCCAGAACGGACTTGTAAATGGACTGTGTGTCCGACATTGGATTTTAGTCCGTGTGATTGATCTCTATTAAATATATATCTGTTTGGCGGCGGAGAATTTATTCTCTTGCTTAACGCCCTTCTCTGAGACGTACGAGCTCAGGGGTTATATATTGATGGATATCAAACGCATGGAGTGAATTGCCTGTGTGGCATGCGTAAGTGGCAATTGATCAAGGCTTCTGTTGAAAAGCAAAGTCTTGTGGTTGATGATCAAAGCACGGCCTGTGTGGCATAGCTTTGTGTATAACGTGAATTCGCGAGCCTCACGCCTCGGTATGAGTCAAAAACGGGATACGGACCCAAGGAGTGCACGACGTTTCTTTCTAGCTAGGGTGGTGTCAGTGACCTACCAGCCCTGACATTTATATACTTTTCACCTGTGTGGTTGTTGGATATGAGGCGCCTCGGATATAGGTCTGTAAGGACCGGGAAACGTGTGTTCAGGAATAACTAATCCTCAAAAGTAAGAGAGGACCGGCCTTGGAGGTTCCAAAGGATCAGAGTGGGGTCCTGAGGCATTGCTAGAGTGTCTCGAACGCGGAGAGGAGCTTGCCCCTTTGCCTCGGCTCATGACGGAATCCAATTTCCAATACGTGATATTGCGGTTTTAATTGTAGAACTAGTATGGCGACATGATAGATGGTACCCATGCCGCCTATGATTGATATTTATGATTGAAATTGTTTTGACACTATACACCTATAATAGTATCAAATAATGTGTTTTAAACGTATCAAGCATGCTTTGGCTGTTATAAGGTAAAAACCCTATCCTCCGGCTTGCGTTGCATTGTGTGATGGGACCTGGGTCTTATAACAGCTTCATTCTTCTTTATTTAGCATTGCGCTGTTTGTTTTATGCACTGGTATTCTTGGGAGGAAACCCGTTCCGTGTTATACGGCGTGGTCCCTTGATTTACCGAACTTTAAAATAAAGAATTATAACTGTTTTAGTTCTCACACCAGTCACATGACTGACCTGGAGTTTATTGTTTTAACCTAAACTCTGGGTGCCCCTATTTTCCGCACGGGCAGCTAGTAGTTTTGGTTTTGCAGATTTATATTCACAGGGTCCTGATTTACAGCTGGAACGATGCTCGGAAAGCTCTGTATCCGTGTATCACTTCTAGTTGCGTTTTGTATATTTTTCCGCTGCTATGTAATTTATTGTAATCTCTGATATTTGTTTAATGTAATTTATTCATTTATACTCTGTATATTCTTGTATCTGATGGAATTGTTGTAATAACAATGAAATTGTGACGGTCCGCCCCGCACCAGCCTGCATTTCCTCCAAGAGTGCGCTGTACACATGCCCGACTAGCACAAGACGGTCGTCAGAAGAAAGGAAAGAAGAGAATGAACTAATCAAAGAACCTGTAGAATGTCTCACAGCGCATGGGATAAAATATAATAATAACATACTTGACATAAAACAGGCGAGACAGTGCATAAGCTGATAACTAATAATCAATGTCAACATCAAAGCAGCGGAAATCCATATACAGCTTATTACAACTTTCCAAATTTACTGTCTCTAACCAAAAGAAAGCTAAAATAGAAGATACACCAACAATGCCCAAGCAGTGATCTTCAACAACACAGGGAGAATATTATGTATATAGTACGTGGAAGCCTCCTGCTCGTCTCCGGATCATCTACCCGTGCATCACCAGCTAACCTGTCTCTAGTCTGCTCGTGTGAGCACCCAGAGTAATAAGAAGAGACATAAAACTCTGGGTCAGACATAAAGCCTGGTATGAGCGATAAGCATCTAAACAGAGAAATAACAGGTATACTAAACCATACCTGAACCTGGACCTGCAACCAAAGAGTTAGTACCACATACCGTACAATACTCCAAGGTGCCATAATAAATAGTATAAGAATACGGGGGTGGGGTGTGCATGTCACAACGATAGCAAACAAATCATCCATAGCAACCATCCTCGCATCTCTCACTCAGTGCGTAAAGCGTACGACATCTACCACTTTGGAACACTAGACAAACTGAGGCAACGACGAATCCCGACTTGTAGAAACCCTGCTGTGACCAAGCCAAACACTTGGAGTCATGACCAAACATTTCAATGACCCACTTCATTGGTCATAGCCCTTGGTTCTACCAATGCCATAATGGCCCTGAATCCGCCTTCGTACCTCCTACCATAGTGGTCCAAAGCTATAGGTGTCGATAACTCCTTAGCACGCGTCCCGTAGCAAAGCCCAACCATGAAGCGAACTCGTTGATTCCCATCTGAATCCTGAGCTCTAACTTCTCATTCGGACTTCCTTTGCATCTCGGGTTTGGTCGAATTGGAGTTGGTCTTCAGAAGAGTCATCACGAAGTAGTAAAAGTACACGTCCAGTTCCCCATGCTCGGTTCGGTTCGGATACGTTCCCCGGTTCGGTTCGGAATGCCCCCATCCTCTGGGTTCGGGTCCTTCTCCCTCATGCGGTTCGGTTCGGTGCTCTCCCTCATGCGGTTCGGTTCGGTGATTCTGAAGCGGTTCGGTTCGGATACCCCATAGCTTGAATGTCTCCGTCTCCGTCTCGTCAGCATCAGTTCGGTTCGGATTGCTCTCGGTTCGGTTCGGAATATGGTATCCATGCTCCTCTTTCTTCCACTTCAGTCCTCCTTGTTCCTTCCGATCCCACGCTACGCCCCTCCGACCAGGCCTTCCTTGTTGCCTCTTCACGTCATGCTCCAGAAAGTACCACGCCCCGGTCCGGTTCGGATATGTCCGATCCGATTCCTACCCGATCCGATCCCCTACCCGATCCGATCCGGATCTCTGTAGCATTTCCTGCAGCTTTTCTAGCGAGTGTTTTGCGCCATACGACGGCGTTTTCGACCAATCTAACTATTCTAATCAATCATAAAACATACCAAAGAGTCATAGCAACATATAACAGCAACCACAAGCAACAAACAACAATTTAAATGAATCAAAATGGATCAAAAGTGGCCAAAACCCCACATTTTCCTATAATCCCTCTTAATCATGTTTAGGCATACGATTAGCAAAACACATCGAAATTAACCCAAATTTCTAACAGAGCCTTAAAACATTATTTTAGAATTTTAAGAATTTTTCCAGAATTTATTTACGTATAAATTCGCTAATCTTCACTAATTACCCTTAATCACCGTAATTAGTGTCAAAATGATGCTATCACTCACCTTGGCCACAAATGAAATTCTCAGAACTGAAACTCCTCTGATTTGGGGCGAATACTGATGTCTAACAGCGGCTCCAACCTTGCTTTGGTGCTTTTTCCCCTTAATTTGGTGTTGCTAAGCCTAATCTTCAATTAGAGAGTGATTTTGGGGTGTCTTAGATGTAGGAAGCCATTACTAAGGTTTCAAGGAGGTTTGTGGCGGCTCAAAACTGAAATGAAAGTGATAACCTAACCCTAATCAGACCTCCTATACCTCTAAACCCGAAATTCCCCTTGGGCCTAGCTGCTAATTACCCGCTTAAGCCCAATTAAGCTGTCTTTCACCATCTGAAACTTGTTTCAGCCATATCTCCCAAACGGTAAGTCCGTTTGGCTAATGTGACCACTCTACGGAAAGAGAAACCATCATCCGAAGCCAATGGAAGTGGTTTCAGGTCAAAATTCCTTTCCAGTCAAAAGTTATGGCCAAAACAGTGCCAACTAGGGGTAAAATGGTCATTTAAAATCGGGAAAAATCATGAACATGGGAAATGACCCCAATAGTCGTCTCCCAAAGTTACATGACCATACGACTTCGTATGTGAAAGAAATAAATATCCTACGATCCTATGATGCGTAGAATGCGGGTCGTTACACTCTCCCCCCCTTAAGAAATTTCGTCCCCGAAATTCCTTAACCCAAAACATACAAAGGATCCCGCATGCCTAACAACCACATATAACAAAAATCAAACATGCAAAACAAGCAAACAAGCCTATCCTAGCATGCGGAAAAACTAAATCGAAGTCAAAATCTTACCAGGCAAAGAGTTCAGGATAAGTCTTCCTAATGTTCTCCTCTGTCTCCCAAGTACAATCATTCTCGTCCTCACCCCACTGAACCTTGATTAGTTTCACCGCCTTCCTTCGAAGTTGCTTCATGTCGTGCTCGACAATACGGGCCGGCTTGCGGTTCCCAACCGCCTCGGGTTCTACTTCGAAGTCCTCCAACTGATCAGGTGAAATAGTCATATCTGAGTCGTGAACGAACTTCCTTAGTTGGGAAACATGAAATACGTTATGAACTCCCGCCATCTTCTTCGGTAAGTCAATTCTATATGCCAAATTCCCTACTAATTCAAGAACATGGAATGGGCCAACAAACCTTGGTGCCAACTTGCCTCTCCTACCAAATCGTATTACGCTCTTCAACGGAGAAATCTTGACAAACACCAAGTCGCCAACGGAGAATTTTAAGTCTCTCCTCCTCTTATCAGCATAACTCTTCTGCCTATCCTGGGCAGCCTTCATTCGTTGTTGAATGACCTTGATCTTATCCGACGTTTCTCTCACCACCTCTGGTCCAAGCACAAACTTCTCGCCAGTCTCTATCCAACATGATGGTGAGTTGCATGGCCTTCCATACAAAGCTTCAAACGGAGCCATACCGATACTGGATTGGTAACTATTATTATATGCAAACTCTACTAGATGCAAATGGTCATCCCATGATCCACCAAAGTCCAACATACATGCTCTCAAGAGATCTTCCAAAATACGATTCACCCTTTCCGTCTGACCGTCGGTCTGAGGATGATATGCGGTACTGAGATGTAACTCTGACCCTAGCGCCTCTTGCAAGCTCTTCCAAAACCCACTAGTGAACAACGGGTCTCGGTCGCTCACAATGCTTTTAGGTACTCCATGAAATCTCACTACCCACTTCATATACAATTCTGCTAACTTAGCTGTCGTTCTTGTCGATTTGACTGGTATAAACCTTGCACTTTTAGTCAGTCGGTCTACAATCACCCAAATGCTATCATATCCCGATCTAGTCCTTGGTAAACCATCGACGAAATCCATCGAGACTTGCTCCCATTTCCATTCGGGAATTTCTAATGGCTGTAACAGACCACTAGGCTTCTTTTGCTCGGCTTTAACTAGCTGGCAATTCATGCACTTGGATATAAACTTCCCAACGTCTCTTTTCATTCCTTCCCAGTAGTAAGTCTGCTTCATATCTCGATACATCTTGTTACCACCGGGGTGTATAGTCAGTCTTGAGTGATGACATTCTCTAAGCACTTCATCTCTCAATCCATTGACATTGGGTACAACGAGCTTTCCATTCCTTCTAAGCCATCTATCTTGATCAAGCCCGTACTTGCTCACCTCTTCATCGATACCCATCTCTAACTTGGAGATGATTTCCAATAGGTTAGGATCGTCCCTCTGACTAGAGCCGATCCGCTCAATCAAAGTGGGTCTGATCGTCAAACTCGCTAACATTTCTGGATCCAATTCGCACTTTGGTCTGAAATCAAACCCCGCGATATACTCCAGTTGCTTCCATTCAAGGAACATAGCCCCTAAGCTGGCATGTCTTCTACTCAATGCATCAGCCACCACATTTCCCTTTCCTGGTGTGTATGCGATGTCAAAATCATAGGAAGCTAAGAACTCTAACCACCTCTGCTGACGGAGATTTAAATCCCTCTGGGAGAATAGATACTTCAACGACTTATGATCTGTAAACAGCTCAAATCTTTCTCCCAAGAGATAGTGTCTCCACATCTTTAACGCGAACACGATCGCTGCCAATTCTAAATCATGGGTAGGGTATCTTCTCTCGTGCGGTTTCAATTGCCGACTTGCATAAGCTACAACCCTACCGCCTTGCATCAATACAGCACCCAGTCCGGTACCACAGGCATCCGTGTATACCGTCATCTCTTCATCCCCCTTAGGAATGACTAACACTGGTGCGCTTGTCAACTTGTCCTTTAGGCTTTTGAATGCATTCTCGCACCTTTCATCCCAGACAAAAGCTTGATTCTTCTTGGTCAACTGGGTCAATGGTGCTGCTATCTTGGAGAAACCTTGGATAAACTTACGATAATATCCCGCTAACCCCAAGAAACTTCTTACATCAGTTGCATTCTTGGGCGTAGGCCAATCTTGTACCGTAGCCACCTTCGCTGGGTCCACGGCAATACCATTCTCTGATACAACATGGCCCAAGAACCTCACTTCCCTCTTCCAGAAGTGACACTTAGAAAACTTTGCTTTCAATTGGTGTTTTCTCAACACCTCCATCGCTACTCTTAGATGTTCCTTGTGTTCCTCCTCTGTCCTCGAATAGACCAAAATATCATCAACGAACACAAGGACAGACTTATTCAACTGATCTCTGAATACCCTATTCATAAGATCCACAAAATATGCTGGGGCATTGGTCAGCCCGAATGGCATGACCAACCACTCATAAAACCCAGACGGCGTCCGAAATGCCGTTTTAGCTATACTCTCAGCTTCCACTCTAAGCTGATGAAAACCTGTCGCGAGATCCAACTGAGAAAATACTCTCGCGCCACTCAACTGATCGAACAAATCATCTATCCGCGGTAGAGGATACTTATTCTTCCTCGTCACTTTATTCAATTCGCGGTAGTCTACACACAAACGAAGGGAACCATCCGCCTTGGTAGCAAACACAACTGGTGCTCCCCATTCAGAAACACTCCTTCTGATAAATCCCTTCTTCAAAAGATCGCTGACTTGCACCTCGAGCTCTCGCTGCTCCCTTGGTGCCATACGACGAAGTGGCATCACTATAGGTCTGGCATCCTTTACCAAATCAATACGAAACTCAATCTCTCGGTGTGGTGGAAGTCCGGTCACTTCTTCGAAAACATCCGGATACTGGCCAACCACGGGCAAACCTGACAACTCACTATGCGGAATGTTGAGGGAGTTTAGAAAACTAGCCAATACCCCCTTACTGGGTAGACCACCAAACACTATCCTCCGCCCATCATCCGCTCTAGCTGTCACCAACAAGCCCTCACAGTCTACCACCACCCCGTATCTTTGGAGCCAATCTACTCCCAAAATAATGCCAAACCCAGTAAAGCCCAAAACAAAGCAATCACAAACAAACATGCATCCATGACTCGATAAGACCACATTACGACAAATCATGCTAAGGCTAGTCGAACCACCAATCGGGTTCGTCACTACTAAAGGTCTATCGACAATCTCGGGCTCCAATCCCAACCTATCTACCAGGTCACTAGATATGAAAGAACTGGAAGCTCCGGTATCAAACAAAACTCTAACAGGAACATCATAAACAGAAAGCATACCTTGAATGACGACATTCTTTCCCTTCTCCGCCGCTGTTGGGGCATTCGACGAAGAAGGAATAGCATTAAGAGCATATGCTTTCACCATTTGCTTTTCTTTAGGGGGCTGTGGACACTTGTCCTTGTGATGTCCCAATTGGCCACAATTGAAGCACTTCCTATCCGCTGGCTTGGCCCGACAATTACTAGCATAATGGCCCTTCTTACCACAGCTGAAGCACTCCACATCTTGCTTATTCTTTTTCTTCTGGCCATCCTTAGCCTGATTCTGCTTTCTCTTATTCTGGGAACCACCCTTGCCTCCACCACTTGCTTGTGGTTTTGGCTCTTCTGCAGATGCAACCTCAGTCTTCGACTTAGGGTAGAGACTTTCTGATCTTAACGCTTTCCCCACAATCGATTCAAACGTCTCATCGATGTGGTTAATAAGTTTTTCCCCCAAGTACTGATCCAAACCAGTTATGAATTTCTCATTCTTTTTCTCGGCAGTATCAATAAGAGATAAACCATATTTTGACAAAGTGTCAAATTCAGCAATATACTCCGAGACAGCTCTGCCATTCTGCTTGAGCTCCAAGAACTTCTTAAACAGCATTGACTTCTGAGCAGCTGGAATGAACTTCTCGCTAAAGCGAGCCTTAAACTGCTCCCAAGTAATCTGGTCTTCGGGAGTAGCTGCTTTTATAGCATTCCACCAATTCATTGCCCGCCCTTGCAGCTGACGGGACGCTAGCTTTCTCTTCATCGCATCCTCGATACCTAAATCCTCGAAGATACGTTCGCAACTATCCAACCAATCTTGAACATCCGTGGCCGACTCCGTTCCGTGGAACGGCTTCCCACCAAGGCTAGTATAGTCTTTATTCAGCTTGGCGAAGTCGACCCTCGGCGCCTGCACTATTGGACCACCACCATTTCCGCCATTGGGAGCTGCCCTCTGAACATCCCTAAGCATCTCTCTCATGAGGTCTGTAAACATCGCCCTCATGTCAGCAGCATTCCCATTATTGGCTCCCCTACCAACACCTCTAGTATCTCGGCTCATCGTCAATCTGAAAAAGGAAATGATTAACGACTCCATAGTGGTGCTAGTGCAGTACGACTTCATCCTTATACTACTAATAGTATGTATATATATAGCTTTTAAAAACCAAAGTAATCACAAATACGCTCTCTCGTATACGTATATTATCTCTCCCTGATAACTTCCCTAGATTAACTACGCAACCTCGCTCTGATACCAAGTGTGACGGTCCGCCCCGCACCAGCCTGCATTTCCTCCAAGAGTGCGCTGTACACATGCCCGACTAGCACAAGACGGTCGTCAGAAGAAAGAAAAGAAGAGAATGAACTAATCAAAGAACCTGTAGAATGTCTCACAGCGCATGGGATAAAATATAATAATAACATACTTGACATAAAACAGGCGAGACAGTGCATAAGCTGATAACTAATAATCAATGTCAACATCAAAGCAGCGGAAATCCATATACAGCTTATTACAACTTTCCAAATTTACTGTCTCTAACCAAAAGAAAGCTAAAATAGAAGATACACCAACAATGCCCAAGCAGTGATCTTCAACAACACAGGGAGAATATTATGTATATAGTACGTGGAAGCCTCCTGCTCGTCTCCGGATCATCTACCCGTGCATCACCAGCTAACCTGTCTCTAGTCTGCTCGTGTGAGCACCCAGAGTAATAAGAAGAGACATAAAACTCTGGGTCAGACATAAAGCCTGGTATGAGCGATAAGCATCTAAACAGAGAAATAACAGGTATACTAAACCATACCTGAACCTGGACCTGCAACCAAAGAGTTAGTACCACATACCGTACAATACTCCAAGGTGCCATAATAAATAGTATAAGAATACGGGGGTGGGGTGTGCATGTCACAACGATAGCAAACAAATCATCCATAGCAACCATCCTCGCATCTCTCACTCAGTGCGTAAAGCGTACGACATCTACCACTTTGGAACACTAGACAAACTGAGGCAACGACGAATCCCGACTTGTAGAAACCCTGCTGTGACCAAGCCAAACACTTGGAGTCATGACCAAACATTTCAATGACCCACTTCATTGGTCATAGCCCTTGGTTCTACCAATGCCATAATGGCCCTGAATCCGCCTTCGTACCTCCTACCATAGTGGTCCAAAGCTATAGGTGTCGATAACTCCTTAGCACGCGTCCCGCAGCAAAGCCCAACCATGAAGCGAACTCGTTGATTCCCATCTGAATCCTGAGCTCTAACTTCTCATTCGGACTTCCTTTGCATCTCGGGTTTGGTCGAATTGGAGTTGGTCTTCAGAAGAGTCATCACGAAGTAGTAAAAGTACACGTCCAGTTCCCCATGCTCGGTTCGGTTCAGATACGTTCCCCGGTTCGGTTCGGAATGCCCCCATCCTCTGGGTTCGGGTCCTTCTCCCTCATGCGGTTCGGTTCGGTGCTCTCCCTCATGCGGTTCGGTTCGGTGATTCTGAAGCGGTTCGGTTCGGATACCCCATAGCTTGAATGTCTCCGTCTCCGTCTCGTCAGCATCAGTTCGGTTCGGATTGCTCTCGGTTCGGTTCGGAATATGGTATCCATGCTCCTCTTTCTTCCACTTTAGTCCTCCTTGTTCCTTCCGATCCCACGCTACGCCCCTCCGACCAGGCCTTCCTTGTTGCCTCTTCACGTCATGCTCCAGAAAGTACCACGCCCCGGTCCGGTTCGGATATGTCCGATCCGATTCCTACCCGATCCGATCCCCTACCCGATCCGATCCGGATCTCTGTAGCATTTCCTGCAGCTTTTCTAGCGAGTGTTTTGCGCCATACGACGGCGTTTTCGACCAATCTAACTATTCTAATCAATCATAAAACATACCAAAGAGTCATAGCAACATATAACAGCAACCACAAGCAACAAACAACAATTTAAATGAATCAAAATGGATCAAAAGTGGCCAAAACCCCACATTTTCCTATAATCCCTCTTAATCATGTTTAGGCATACGATTAGCAAAACACATCGAAATTAACCCAAATTTCTAACAGAGCCTTAAAACATTATTTTAGAATTTTAAGAATTTTTCCAGAATTTATTTACGTATAAATTCGCTAATCTTCACTAATTACCCTTAATCACCGTAATTAGTGTCAAAATGATGCTATCACTCACCTTGGCCACAAATGAAATTCTCAGAACTGAAACTCCTCTGATTTGGGGCGAATACTGATGTCTAACAGCGGCTCCAACCTTGCTTTGGTGCTTTTTCCCCTTAATTTGGTGTTGCTAAGCCTAATCTTCAATTAGAGAGTGATTTTGGGGTGTCTTAGATGTAGGAAGCCATTACTAAGGTTTCAAGGAGGTTTGTGGCGGCTCAAAACTGAAATGAAAGTGATAACCTAACCCTAATCAGACCTCCTATACCTCTAAACCCGAAATTCCCCTTGGGCCTAGCTGCTAATTACCCGCTTAAGCCCAATTAAGCTGTCTTTCACCATCTGAAACTTGTTTCAGCCATATCTCCCAAACGGTAAGTCCGTTTGGCTAATGTGACCACTCTACGGAAAGAGAAACCATCATCCGAAGCCAATGGAAGTAGTTTCAGGTCAAAATTCCTTTCCAGTCAAAAGTTATGGCCAAAACAGTGCCAACTAGGGGTAAAATGGTCATTTAAAATCGGGAAAAATCATGAACATGGGAAATGACCCCAATAGTCGTCTCCCAAAGTTACATGACCATACGACTTCGTATGTGAAAGAAATAAATATCCTACGATCCTATGATGCGTAGAATGCGGGTCGTTACAGAAATGTTCTTCCGTCTGCGTTCTATTTTGTCTTGTACTCAATTCTATCCGTGCTTTCCTTCACGTGGAAGTTCGGGTCGTCTCATTTTGGTATCAGAGCTTTGGTTTACAGAGCTCGAGAACAAGACACATTAGAACCATATGAAAGAATTCATCAGATATTGGATTAGTAATATCCAATTAGAATGACTCGTTAGAGATAGGATCAGTAGTATCCTAGAACGAGTGTGAAGAGTATATTTTTCAAATGAAAACAAATTTGTTTTGAAAATTTAAATTGCTTTAAACGTATTTGATTATTTATTTATGTTGAATATGGACAATCGAGTATATATAGATTTCGCGTATACGCGTCATGAACGTATATTCGAAGTTTTAATATACTGGGTAGATATAGAATCACATTCTAGACACCCGGAGATGGTTCTGATGATTGATATATCATCATCAGAATTTATGTTCGTGTTTCGAAGGTGTGATTTCTATATATTTCCATTAGACTGGTGTGAGAACCAAAACTAGTATAGTTAGAACACTTTGTTGTGAATTGGCATCAAAACATGATTTTTTGTAGATATACCAAAATTATGAATTTGAAACTCTAATTCACTAATTGATTGATGTTTTGTGTTGTTTGTTTATTTGTTTGCTAATTTTGAACTATTTAGCCTAATTGAATCACATATTGGCTTATATTGAAAATTGGTCGCGTTTGCTTGCATATACATATACTTACATTGAACAGGTCATAGCAAGGAGGCTAGAGCAGAGAATAAAATTTGTTTGCCCGACAAATAGGTACATGTTTACTACATAATTTCCTGTTTTGTTTGGGTGATGATGATTTTGTGAGCCTATTGGCTAGCCGCTTGGCTTTTTCTTTTTCTTTTTGAGATCTGAAGGACCGGGGAAGCTATTTGAAATTCCCCGATGCTCCCATTGCAGGGGAGGTTATGGCGAAATTTTTCAAAAATTTAGGGTGTTAGCCAAATTTTTGAAATTTTGAAAATTCTCAGAAACTGAAAAGTTGGAGAATGGAAGTCAGACCGAACGTAGAGTTGAATAATCAAACCACTTTCGACTTTGTTCCTTTTCGGGGACGAAAAGTTTTAAGTGGGGGAGATTGTAATAACCCGAAAATCTGGGCCAGTTTAAAATTTTTATTTTGGCCATTTTGGCGAATTTTGAATATTTAAAATAGATTATTTTAAATATTATCGACGAGAAATTTATTTTGAATATAATTCGACGTATATTTTATATACGTCGTCGTTAGAATATATAATAATTATATATAATTATAAATAGAATTGAAAATGGCGCGGTAGTTCGATAATTCGATTTCAAACTTCAATTGAATGTACCGGGTGCAAAACAATCTGGATTTTAATGAAACCAAAAACATTAGGATCTAATTGATAATATCTTTCTAACGGATGTAAGAAACTGAGATTTCACTTTAAAAATTGAGAGATATGTCCAGTTGAAAATTCTGAATAGTCGCTATGGAATTCAGGCCCTTAAAAATGGACATTTTGCAAATGACCTCGGATTTCGACGAAACCAGTTTTGTTGGGTCCGTGATGTCAAGTTATTGCTAGGTTTCAAATTTCGTAATTTTTCGAATCAATATGTGAGCGTGGCAAAGGAAAACGCGTTTGACTAGTTTCAGTTGATTTTAATCGACTGGAAATTGGCCATTTTTTCTAACGGTCTCAGAATTCGACGAAACTAGTTTTGTTAGGACCGTATCGTCAATATGAAGCTAGAAAATATTTTTCGAGAATTTTTAGAGTTAGTATGTGACCCCGGTAATTTGAAATGTACGTTTAAAATTCAATATAGTGATTTAAATGCAAATTAAACGGAAACTGATTCAAACAGTCGAATCAGCTTGCGGTACATATCCCATCGTGTTCGGAATGGGGGTGAAACGCTATGGGCGACAGGCGGTGGGCCTCGTTTCGAGGTCGTATGTGAAAGTCAACTCTTTAGGATAAAATAAATAAATTAATAATAATAAAAAAAAACAATTCTCTCCCTTTAACCCGCTGGCCCCCCCGATCAAATTGATTTTTCAGAAAAAAAAAAAAAAGGGGGACGAAGGCGACGGGGAGGGAGAGCCGCCGCCGCCACCTCGCGCGCCCCCCTCCGACCAGAGCGCCGCCCCACTCCTCCCCCCCACTCTCCTCCTCCACTTGAAATCGAGACCCCCGAACCCCCTGAAGCCGTGACGCAAACACCCACCAACCCTAATCCGCCTACCAGACCTCCGAACGCCGAGCGCCTCCAGCCCCCTTTCCAGCCACCAGCGACAACTCCGACCCCCCCCCCCTGCGCTGACGTCAGCAACCACCACCACCGACGGCGAAACCCTTCCCCCCCCAGACGACCGACGTAGCCTCCCTGTAAGTTTTTTTATTTTATTTTATTTGTTTGTTTTTATTTTATATAAATAGGAATATTAAAACTGATTTTATATTTAGGATATTAAAACTGATTTTAAAATAAAGAAAACTGATTTTAAAAGATTTTTAAAACTGATTTTTTTTTTAGAAAAATAAAACTGATTTGTTTAAGATTTAAAAACTGTTTTTTTATTTACTTTAAACTGTGAATTCTATTTATTTTAAACACTGTTTTTTTATTTACTTTAAACTGAATTTTCTTTACTTAAAAACTGATTTTTTTTATTTACTTTAAAAACTGTTTTTTTTATTTATGTTGTAGAGTGTTAAAAATGTAATCTTTTACATTGTAGAAAGATAAAGGTATGATCTTTATATTTTTAAAAGTGTTAAAAATATGATTTTTATATTTTTAAAGTATTAAAAATATAATCTTTATAGGATAGAGAATTGTTAGACCCAAATCTGGTTCTAACACCCAAATTGATTAGAAACAAGATAAAATAAAACAGAAATAAGAATGAACACACAAGATTTATAGTGGTTCGGCGAATAAATGCCTACGTCCACTTAATTCTCACTATATTCAGTAATTCAGTTACAAAGGCAATGTAAGATTCACTCACAACTCACTTTTGTTCACTCAAATGATTAAAACAAGAAATGAAAGATGGTTTGGATTTTCCGGGAGTAAAGGAATTCGAATGATAGTGGTACTTGGATTCTCAAAAGTGCTGAAAAAAGATCCTTCTCCTTGTCTCTAGATGGGGTATTTATAGGTGTGAATTTGCCTGAAATTCAATCCGGGTCGGAACACGTGTCATCCATCGCACTCTCTTCGGGTTCGGATGAACTATCAAGCTGACAACACATCAAAGAGATGGACGTTAGGGGTAGGAATCAGTCATAGCCGGTCAGGTTCTCCAGGCTATTTTATAGGAGATTTTCCTGGATCATGGGTGCGGGTCGGAGACGTGCAGGTTGGGGACTCGGATCGGAATACCCGATCCGAACCGGAGTAGCTTGGACGTCTCTTCTTCTCTAACCATACTCCGCTCCGCTCCAGCGTCGTGGCAAGCAGACGGCTTTCCGATCCACTTGAGATTTATTGGCCTTCCGATCCGATCAGGTATGCTTTTCCAATCTATCCAGTAAGAGCCATCCGATCCGAACAGAGAATCCTACCCGATCCGAACCGATATGCTGCTATCAATCTGAGTTGTGGTGTTTCCTTCCGATCCGAACCGGAGTTTTATATCTTGAAATATTCTTCAATGGTTGGTTTCTTGACTTTGTGTTGCCTAGTTCACAAAGTAGGCTAACATTTTGCCCCCTCGAAGTACACTCTTATTTAAGATAAAGTGTGCTTTGAAGCATTTTACAAAACATCCTTTGAATAAGAACGGTTGAACGATCACTTCCATCTACTTATAGTACCATGTCGCTTTATAACATCGTGACCTTTGCTGCTTAATATATCATAATCGATATGAATTACTTCCTTCATTTTCAAACAACTTTGATAGCTTTTATTTAACGTCCACTGATTCTTCCAGGTAAGCTCTTTTTTTTTTTTTTTTTTTTTTTTTTACTTTTCTTCAAATTCAACTTGCATGTCAAGTCATTGCTTAGTTCCTTTCGGTTCGGACCCGAGCCCAACATGCTTTCCCTTTGTATTGTTTAGCGTTGGTCCAACAGGCCAGAATGTGTTGGCGGGCTCGATATCCGATCCGAACAGAGCAAGAATCAATGGGGTGAGCTCCACCAGACCAAACAATTTTTTCCTTTCTCCATCGTTACCGAATGGATGGGCTTGATTTATCAATATGGGCTTCAATTCCGGTCCGAACAAAATCAGAGGCCAGGAATACTAAGAGTCGCCTTGAACCCATATAAATTCGCTACCTCTTTCCTTCTTTCTCCCTTTCCTTTATTGTTCTCGGCTAAGAAAACCTGCACCAAAACCCTAACTTTTAAAAAACTCCAAAACTCTCGTTTTAATCCTCGAGTCAAAATTCATAGGTAGCTTTATAATCTCGAATCGCTTTGCTATAGTTGTTTTCAGTTTGGACTTGTAGTTAAATCGAACGATATGAGCATGGTATTTGCGTAATTCTTACATCGCGGCGCCTTCCACCCACCACCGTCGTCGTTAATGGCATCAATCGTCATCTCAAGGCAGCGATGGAGAGTGTTAGGGTCCTTCGTCGAATATCTGAACACACGAGCACTCGTCGAATATTTGAACACACAAGCACTTAA
Organism: Allium sativum; assembly: GCA_030737875.1. Taxonomy (NCBI): domain Eukaryota; kingdom Viridiplantae; phylum Streptophyta; class Magnoliopsida; order Asparagales; family Amaryllidaceae; genus Allium; species Allium sativum. Next base: position 1,034,478,411 of record CM060920.1, on the reverse strand, counting down.
TTTCAATTGGGGCTCCTAGCACGGAAGTGGGTTCGATGTTAAGGAGGAGGAAGAAGAAGATTATGGGGAACCGGTTTGGGTAAAGAAGCGTGGAAGTGGAGAAGGGAGGAAAGAAAACGTCGGTTCGGGTCGGAGAAGTGAAGGCTGAAGTAAACGGATCGGCTGAGCGGTGCTATTTCGGTTCGGATCGGGCCATCCGATCCGATCAGATCAGTCCTGCTTCCGAACCCATTGCTTCCCTTGTCTTGAACTGGCCCTGCCTTAATGACGCATCCGAACCGATTACTATCTGTATTTGTATTGAACCAGCCATCATACGTATATCCGAACCGAACCGAATATATCAAACTTGGCACATAAAGACTACCCAATCAATTCAACTAACGCTTACTCTAAACGAATATGCTTCGCGAACAGTTAGGATAGTGCCTTGCGAACATAAACGAGAATCAAGGACAACTCTGACCATTACATTCTCTTTAAAGCTTCGTCTTACATTGCTGTACTTCTATTTAGTATTTCCCACATTTGTTGTATACACTTTAGTTCACACACATACACAAAAAGGGGACACGGGATAATTCACTCTAATCCGTGCTATTGCTTCTTCAATAGTTCCATGACAATGAGGCCCAGACGCTCTTCTCGTTTAGCTGAGAGGAAAGAAGCTCCAGAAACTTCCAACAAAACCACTCTCGAGGATATATCTTCTTCATCTGACCCAGAATGGGACAGCGAGGGTCCGGATTACGGAGTTGGTCATCGGGAAAGCGATGAAATGTCTTCAGAAAATGAAGTTTCCCTAGGCTTTGAGGAGGAAGGAGGGATTGGTGACAACCGAGCACCCGATGAATTTGACTCAGCCATTATATTGGAATCACCTCCAGATTCCGTAGAATCAACAATTGACAATGACCGACTCGTGAGAATTTGCTTGAAGTACGGAATAATGAAGAGAGACACTCTAGTGCCCTCACGTTCTGACCGTCTACATAGCCCTCCAGAAGGATATATGACGGTCACTCGTCTGATGTGCATGGTTGGCGCCATTCCTCCTTTCTCGCCTTTCATCGTCGACTTCTTAAGACAAATGCGGATTGCCCCCATGCAGCTGCATCCCAATTCATATGCCTATCTGCATACCTTATTCATAGCATATCGTGAAATTCTAGGCGTGGAGCTTACGTTTGACGATGTTCATTTCTTTTATAATTTCAAGCATCGGACTAGGGAAACCCCTTCTTTCTGTTATTTTGAGTCGGTCCCAAAGAGGAAGATAATCTCTACGCCGTTTAGCAGCAAGGCTGGAGATTCCAGACTGGAGTGGTTCTATATAAAGCAACAGTCTGGATGCGCCAGAAGATGGACAAAATCAAGTAAAGCACTGATTTTCTGACCTTGGACTCTATACACTTGAATCATCACCCTGACCTGTTTTCCTTTTTATTTGCAGTCGATAATCCCAAACAGGTATCAGACCAAGTGTTCTTTGATCGAATGCACCGTCTCCTCAATGGCGACCAAAAATTCCTTACTATTGACGAGGTTCTTAAAGATGAGTACCTTCATTTTCACGGGCTGCTATCCGTCTTCCGTAGCATCGGTCATGGGACAGTCCCTTATGCATATATTCCTCCAGTGGAAACAGTTCCAGAAATAGGAGAGGGCTCGGGAATTCCTGCAGCTTCTCTTCAAACTTCACCCTCTCCCTCTTCCACTCAAGATGATGAACTGGCTAATCTGGCCAAAAAACATCGTGAAGGGTATATTGCCCCCGAGGAAACTACCTCGGTAGACAAATCAAAATCTCCCCAAGGGTCGCCACCCCACGCTTCCGAAGGGGATGTTCCTAGCACCGACGAGCACATATTTCAGGGTTTGGGGGATCTCCCCTTACCCGAGACTATATATACTTCGGAAGATTTCAGAAAGGACCCTTTAGTCTTCACTTCTTCTGAAGAGACTACTCCTGCTAAGGCCAAAGAACCTGCCCGCACCAGTCTAGCTTCAGACTCGGGTTGGTTGGGGGGACACACACACACCACATAGGATGCACTTTGCACCGTAGCACTAGCATTCATTGCACTTCTTTTTCCATGGATCCGTCGATTCTAAACTTCGTTTAACTTATCGTGCAGGTACAATGTCTCGATCTTCTTATGATATACGAAAGCTTCGCCGTAGCATGTTCAATCCTCCCCAGGATGCCGAATATAACCGCCGGGATGACCGCGGCAGGGAGGAAAGAAGACCCTATGATCCTTATCGATCTCGATCCTCACGCTCCCGCTCACCAGTCCGACCGGAACAAGAAAAATACAAAAGCTATCAAGGTCGTAGGGAGGAGGATAGACCACAACCAGGGATTCCACTTCCTCCCATGAAAAGCGGAGTAGAGAGAAGACTCCTCCAAAGGAAACTGGGTCTAGAAGCAAGCAAAAAGTCCCTGCTACTAAGCGACCTCGGACAGACAAGGGTTCTACAGAATCTTCTTCAGGAAGGGACACTGAACTAACAGTCCTCGCCCCTCCTCCACCAGATGCGGGAACCGCAGTAAGGCTGGCATATTTAAAGGAGCAATTTCCCGAGCACTACTTCGAGACTCTGACCTTTCTACCTTCCCTTGAACCTATTTCTTCTAATTGGGCAGAGGAGGCCAGAGCAAAGATTGATTTGGTGGAAAAACAATATACCGAGATGTTCAAGTATTCCCGCACTCTTTCCAGAATCATCCGCACGCTAATGACAAATGCTGACTCAATGCACAAAACTGCGGAGGAAGATGCTAAGGCCCTAAAGACTTTAGGAAAAAATTTAGAAGATACTCAAGCTCAACTAGCTATCGCTCAGAAGAACGCTTCTAACTTCAAACAACAGTTTGAGGACATGCAAAAGCGCTATCATGATTTGCTAGAATCCCACACTCAGGAGCGTTCTGAGTTGAAGAAGCAAGCTGACGAAGCCAAATCAGAGGCCGCTAAGACACGTCTCGCTTATGCTGAGCTTGAGCAGAAGAACGCCGAGTTAGCGAAAAGGAATGCTGAGTTAGAAAAGAAAAACGCTGACTTGGCTTCAAAATTGTTAGAGGCGGAAAATAGGGCTGCTCTGGCTGAAGGCAATGTGGAATGCGCTATTAAATCTGCGGAGGAAACCCGCAAACAACTATCAGAGGCGGAAGCCGATATTCAGGGTTTCGGCGAGCTAATGATCGAATTCTTCGCACACATTATTCGTCGTCGAAACATTTCCTGGATCGAGGACTATCCATCCACTTTGGTTCATGTGTGGAATCAAATTGTCGAGTGGGAAAAAGAAGAGCTTAAGGTTGATTCCCTCGATGAAGATAAGTTGATGGAGAAATATTTGAGAGACGACGAACCGGAGCGCCTAGCTGAAGGGCGCCGTCTAATTGCTGAGGCCATGGAAGAAGAGAGGCGGAAGTCTAAACAGAAAACCATTCCTGAAGCTGGTTCCTCTTCTTCTGCTCCTGTAACTCCTGAAGTGGAAGGGTATGATCCCGAAAACCCGGGAATTCCCCGATCAACTTTACTATCTCCCATTCCTGAAATAACTCCAGAGGTAGTAGTCACCCCCGCTGAGAAGTCTTCAGAAGGTATCCCTGTCTTTTCTCCTCAACTTTTCAAGGCTACTACTACCTTTGGCTACATGACTGAACGTTCGATGAGAAATCCTTTGCTCTTGCCTGAGTTGATAACCGATGTTTCTCATTTTGTAGGCGTTGAATCATTCGCGAAGACAGATGTAGCTCAAGGAGCTACCGCTGGGACACAACCCGCTGATAGGGTCAAAGAAGGGGAAGACAAGGCTGCTTCAACAGACCTGGGGGAAAGAAGTGAGCCAACCAAGGTCACTACTCCCCATGATGAAGAAATGATTGCAGCTTTAAAAGACGACGGAGGAGACGAGGGGCATGATGAGGAACCGGAGATTGTAATAACCGGGGAATCGAAAAGCGCTGATGACGTTACCTTAGCTGCCATGAAGGCTGATCAAGACAAGCGCTTGCAATTAAAGGCTGAAGAATTAGACCCTGAGGTCCTCAAGCCCCTCGCAGTTATGGATGCAGGTTCAAGGTTAGTTGTTAAGCTCTCCACTAGATCTATTACCGAAGAACTTGCTAAAAAATCTTCTCTTGATTCCAGTGCCCCGCCCTCCGGGAAAAAGTCTGCTGGCTCCAGTACTACATCCTCGGGGAAAAAGAAATCAAAGCGGATCTTGACTGAAGCCGAGAAGGAAGCAAAAGATGCGGAAAAAACTGCCAAGAAATCGAAGGCTCATCCCAAACCCAAATAGTGGGTTCTCCGTGTCCTTTTAGCATCTTTGTGAATCAATAAGTGCTGCCACCACAGCAGCTCCTGCACTTTCTTTTTTAGTTATTTCCCTGTACAAATTCATTCATTTGTAAATAAAGATAATTCACTTTTTGCAATATTTATTTGTTAGCAGTTCTGCACTTATGTAAAAATGCATATCTATAGTTATGAAACAAAGTTGTGGAGAGGGGAGACATGTGTATGTATAGGTATCCCCAGTCAATCTCCATAAGTTATTCAGTGCTTAACCATGCAATCTGAATACTTCCGATTCTCTAACGGAATGGCATTTCCTGTGTCATCAATGCCTGTTGTTTTTTCCTGGCATTTCTTTTATACTCTCTCTCATTCTCTTGAGAGTTAGAGTTCGAGTTCAGTCATTCGTCTATTCCCCGGTCGTTCAACGGGAAAAGATTTCTTTCTCGGCGCTCGGTCGGAGACGCCTTTATACTCTCTTTCTCTCTGGAAAGTTAGAGTTCGGAGTTGAACCCTTCTCAGCGCTCAGTCGGAGACGCTTTTATACTCTCTCTCTTTCTCTGGAGAGTTAGAGTCAGAATGTCGTTTTCTCATTCTTTCATGTCTTATCGCACAAATAATCATTGTGCTTCTTTTTACGTCTAGACTGTTTTCAACCCTCTTTAGGCTCTCAGTTGTCCTGTATTTTATAATCACAACAGAACAAGTAATGAATGTAAATGCATAAAAGTAAATAACACACAATATTTTTATAGTGGTTCAGCTAAGTCATAGCCTACATCCACTTTATAGTCCTTTATTCATATCGTCATATTTTCCAAAGGCATGTCGTGCCTTATTACAGAGTTTACAGGAAGAACAGCAAAAAGTATAGCATTTCTAATCCAAATATCGCATTAAGTGTTGGGCGTTCCATGCTCGAGGGACTTCTTCGCCATCTACGGTCGTTAACTTGAATGTTCCTTTATCAAGTTTCCGTTGGATGACAAAGGGTCCTTCCCATTTTGGGCCAAGGTGAGGAAGAGATGGAAAAACTCTCTTTAGCACCAAATCTCCGGGTTCAAAAGTTCTGAGGCGAACTTTTTTGTCATAATAGCGCGCCATCTGACGCCGATGTCTTGCTGCACGCAAGTCTGCTTCGTCCCTCTTCTCTTCGACTTCATCAAGAGACTCAAGTAAAAGTGCCCGATTCGTCATCGGGTCATAATACGTAATCCTGTGGGAAGGAACTTCCAGTTCAACTGGAATTACTGCTTCTGAGCCAAAGGAGAGAGAGAAAGGGGTATGACCGGTAGCCGTTTTAAACGTTGTTCGATATGCCCACAAAGCCAGGGGCAATTCATCAACCCATTTTGCCTTTGCACGCTCTAATCGCTTCTTGAGGATGGATTTTATTACCTTGTTTATTGCCTCTACTTGCCCATTAGATTGTGGATAGGCAACTGCAGTATAACGTTTGTCTATCTTATATTTCTGGCAAAAGTTTCTGAATTCAGTGCTATCAAATTGGGTCCCGTTGTCGGTAATAATCGTCCTTGGGATTCCGAATCGGCATATAATATTTCGGACCACAAAACTTATCACCTTTCTTGCGGTGATCTTAGTCAAGGGTTCAGCTTCCACCCACTTTGTGAAATAATCCACGGCTACTATGGCATACTTAGCTCCCCCTTTAGCAATCGGTAAAACTCCAATGATATCGATTCCCCATGTGGCAAATGGCCAAGGACTCACCATCGATTTAAGCTGAGTTGACGGTGCCCTGGGGATTTTGGCGAATCTCTGGCACTTATCGCAGCGTCGTGAATAATCAGCTGCATCTTTGTTAATCGTAGGCCAGAATTATCCATACCGCAATATTTTCTTTGCTAAAGTTTGACCTCCTGTATGATCTCCACACTCACCTTCGTGCACTTCTCTCAGTACACGCTTGATGTCGTCGTGTGCGATACATCGTAACAGGGGCATAGAAAATCCCTGTCTATAGAGGGTATCGTCTTGTATAACATATCTGGTAGCTTTGCGCACTACAGCTCTCTTTTCACTCTTCTTTAATGGGAGTGTCCCATTCTTAAGAAAATTCTTGATTGGAGTCATCCATGATTCCTTCTCTGGTTCCGCTTCAAGAACGAATTCCATTTCCATTGACTCAAAGCTTGGCGACTCCAACGTTTCAATTGGAATTACCTCAGTCCCTTCTGGATTGTCAGAACTAGCTAATTTTGCTAGTCTATCCGCTTTCTGGTTTTCTTCTCTGGGAATATGTGTTATGTTGTACCGCTCTAAGCTACTTAATAGCTCTTTCACTTTCTTGAGGTAAGCGACAAGTCGAGGTCCTCGAGCCGCGAACTCCTCTCGCACTTGACAAACAACAATCTTAGAGTCACAAAATATATCCATCACTTTTACTCTGAGGTCTTTAGCGAGTTTCAGCCCGGCAATCAGGGCTTCATACTCAGAGTCGTTGTTTGTTGCCGAAAATTCTAATCGCAGGGCGTAATATAACGACCGTCCCTCCGGAGTGACTAAGACAATTCCAGCTCCGGATCTTCGGTCATTTTTAGCTCCATCTGTATATAATTCCCACGGATTCATCTTTAGCTTATCCTCGGATTTAACCACTCGGTCATTGATTATTTCTTCCTCTGGAATGGTGAACTCCGCAATAAAGTCTGCTAGAGCTTGCCCCCTGATTGACTTTCGTGGTTGAAAATTCAAATCAAACTGGCTTAGTTCTATGTTCCATTTAATCAACCTTCCCGACGCTTCGGATCTCTGCAACACTTGTCTTAACGGCTGATCGGTGTATATGGTTATTGGATGGGCTTGGAAGTAGTGACGAAGCTTTCGGGATGCAATCAGGAGGCTGTAAGCAAGCTTCTCGATCTTTGGGTAGTTACGCTCTGCCGCTGCTAATTTCTTACTCACATAGTATACTGGCCTTTGTACTTTGTCTTCTTCTCGAACCAGAACTGTGCTGACAGCGTGAGCCGAGACTGCTAGATAAACAAATAGTTCTTCGTGGTCTACGGGCTTTGATAAGATTGGCGGTTTTTCTAACAGTTCTAACAGGTTTTGAAAAGCCTCGACACAATCGGGAGTCCACTGGAAGTTCTTCTTTCCCCTTTTTATCAAATCAAAAAATGGAACACATTTATCGGTGGCTTTGGAGATGAATCTACTTAGCGCCGCTACCTTCCCTGCCAGACTTTGGACGTCTTTAATTTTCCTTGGTTCTTTGATATTTCTAATCGCCGCTATTTGGCTAGGGTTGATCTCAATTCCTCGGGAACTCACAATGAAGCCAAGGAACTTTCCCGACGCCACTCCAAATGAACATTTTAAAGGATTCAATTTCATACGGTATTTTCGCAAGATACCAAACATTTCTGCTAAGTCTTGCGTATGACTGGAGGACTGCTTTGATTTAACCAGCATATCATCCACATAAACTTCCATAGTTTTTCCTATCTGATCGTAAAACATTCTATTTACCAATCGCTGATAAGTAGCTCCAGCGTTTTTTAATCCGAACGGCATTACAACATAACAATATAATCCCAAATTCGTAATGAAACTCGTATGCTCTTGGTCTGGCACATGCATAGGAATTTGATTGTATCCAGAATATGCATCCATGAAAGAGAGAAGTTCATGACCTGCTGTCGAGTCTACAAGCTGGTCAATTCTGGGAAGTGGGAAACTATCTTTTGGGCAAGCCTTATTTAAATCTGAAAAGTCAATACAAGTTCGCCACTTTCCGTTTGGCTTCTTTACCAAGACAGGATTCGATATCCAGTCGGGATAAGTCGAATCTCGAACAAATCCATTTTGCTTCAATTTCTCTACTTCTTCTTTGAGAGCAGCCGACCTCTCTGGGCCCAGCATGCGTCTCTTTTGCTTCACAGGCGGATGCTTCAGATTTACATTCAATTTGTGACTGATAACGGAAGGCGATATCCTACACATGTCAGCATGGGTCCAGGCGAACACATCTAAGTTTGCCTTCAAGAAGTCTGTCAGCTCTTCAGCACGACGTGGATCCAATTGGGAACCAACCTTCAAAACTTTCGTCGGATCAGCTTTATCAACAGGAATTTCCACTGTCGCTTCATTAGGAGTTGCATTCCTAGCCTCTGGTTCCTCGTCTTTTCTAGGATCCAGGTCTTCAGGCGTTCCTTTGGGCAACTCCCTTGGGTTCAATCTCTCTAATTGCTATGCCGAGCCCCCCTTTGAGGGAGATGAGGCATCCTTACTCTCAGCATTAACTCCTTTCATCAACATCTTCAGTTCGGCCACATAGCAGGCCCGTCCAGAAACCTGATCCCCTCTTATTACTCCAGTCCCGGCTTCGGTTGGGAACTTTAGTAACAAGCACCAAGGGGCGATACAAATTCTAAACTCAGCGAGGGCAGGCCTCCCTAAAAATGCGTTATATGGCGAATCTACGTCCAGTACTACAAACTGAAGCATTCGCACTCTTCTACGTTCTCCTTGCCCTAGGGTCACAGGCAACTCTATATATCCCATAGGAGCTGTCGTCGCTCCGTTGAAACCTCTAATCCATCCTTCACAAGGTTTCAGATCTTCGGGCTCAAGCTTCATCTGATCAAATGACTTCTTGAACAAAATATTAACGGAACTTCCGTTGTCTACTAATACCTTATGGACCAAAGCCGGCCCAATAGTGGTAGTAATAACCAACGGATCATTGGTGGGAGATTGTATTCCCGTGTTGTCTCGGCTGCGAAACACCACGTCATCGAACATGGTTTTTTGTTGTTTGATGGGGGTGACATCTTCCAAATCGTCACCTTCATTCACATCTAGATGCTTGGCAGCATTCACATATTGGTCCATTGACCTAAAGCTTCGGATTGCCGGGTGAGGTCCGCCTACTATGGAGTTGATGACGATCCCTTTACCTTTCTGCTGCGCGGTAGGCTTAGGAGCAGGTAGGATTTGCTTTGGAGCCTGCTCTCCTTGCCCCCTGTCCCTCGGGGCAACCTTGTACTCATCCAACTTTCCTTCACGCAGCAGCTTTTCAATTACATCCCTCAAATGTCGACACTCATTGGTCGAATGTCCATGTGTTCCGTGAAACAAGCAAAATTTCCCTGTCGCCATTTCTTTCTCGGTCGAATCACGAGGTGGCGGTCTTTTGTACTGCAACACATTATACGTGTCCAGGTAAATATTTTCCAATGTGTCATTCAATGGTGTGTAGTTCTCGTAGTTCTGGAATCGGGGCCTTTTGTTTGGGTCGCTTCCCCTATTTCTGTTTCTCCTGTTACCGTTCGAATTACGGTTGTTGTTGTTTCCCCCGCTTCCAGTATTGCTGTTTCCACCCTTGTTTCCTACATTTACTTCAACCTTGCCAGAACTTTCCCCAGACTGCTTCACGGCAATATTACTCTGCACATTCTCCTTTGAAGCTGTCTCAGACTTTCTCTTCCGGTTTGCCCGGGCCTCCTCTCGTCTTAGATAAATATCGGCTTTTTCGTAGAATATCGCCCTTGTGGGGGGTGTCTTCCCAGAAAGGTAGTCTCCAAATTCAGATTCGGGATCGACTCCTTCCTTCAATGCCATCAGAATAGTGGGCTCATGCGGGTCACTGACCTCAGTTACAGCTTGGTTAAAACGATCTAAATATGCCCTTAAAGATTCTCCTGGTGCCTGTTTGATCCTCGACAATTCAATAACACTCTTGGACTTTCGAGCATGTAGTCGGAACTGGTTCATGAAACGCTCGCTTAGTTCTTTGTAATTAGAAATTGAACGAGGAGGAAGTCGGGTAAACCAAAATAAAGCCACATCTTCTAGGTAGATTGGGAACGCTTTGCACTTTACTTCATCGGGGGCAGCAGCGGCATTCATAAGCCACGAATACCGCATCAAGTGCTGTCCTGGATCAGTCCTTCCGTTATATTTATCCATCTGTGGCAAATTAAAGCGTCGGGGGAACTGGAAGTCTAGGATGTCGTCAGTGAACGGAGTATGGCTTCGCTCAATGCCATAGTCTTCATTTGTATAATTCCGGCTTTCGGACATAATTCGACGAACCATCGCCTGCACATCGGCACTAGTTAGGGGTTGCTCAGGTTCCCTGGCCCTAGTGTCCGAGTTCCTCCGGGGCTCTTGCTCAGGAGACACCCTTCTTCTTCGAGCTGCCTCTGCTCGATTCCTTTCCCTGCGTTCCCGGTCGATCTCGGGAAGAGGGGACTGGAGTCTTTGCCCCCGAGAGGGGCTATCGTTTCCTAATGCTCGTGCGATATCCTCGCGAGATCCCAAAGATCCAAACGTTAGCTGCTCCACGTTCTGAGGTCGTTCGAGTGGCCTTCGTTCACGGGGCCTCTCTTCCTCGGAAGATGAAGATTGATCTACGGGTGTATGACGAACCGGTGACGGAGTTCTTTGCCGGCGGAGCTCATTGATTTCCCGACTCATGAGCCTCATATTTTCCTGCATCATGAGATTGGTGCGCTCATGAACTCTCATAGCTTCCCTCGTGCTCTCAAGCATATCAAGCAAGCGCGAGAAATCTCCTTGAGTGATGGGAGCAGATGGATTGGCCTGGTCTCCAACCCTGGCAGCTGGAATTGGAGCATTCGCGGGGACTCGAGTAGATGTTCCAGCTTCACCAAGCATCGGGTCGGATCGGAGGTAGGAAGTCGGGTCGGGTCGGAGCTGGGGTGCCTGGTCGGATCGGTGTGCAGCGAGCAAGTCGGGTCGGTTCAGACTGGGGGAGTGCACTGCTTCAGAGTCTCCAACCCGGATCGGATCGGAACTTTCCCCTTGCTGTCGGTTCGGATTTCCTGCATTGATTCTCCCTGCTGCTGAACTCTGCCCCCTAGACCTTGTTACAACAGCATGTTGCTGATCTTCACCAGCTCCATTTCCTTGAACAGACTGGACTTCCTTGCCTTTTCCTCTGGCCATGAGTCTTTGACAATTACTTCAACGAATGTAAGAAAGTGGAGAAACTTAAGGATTCACTTCTTTGAACTCAGCGGTCCAAAAAGTAGAAAGAGATCCTGGAAAATAAAGAATTTAGATGAGGATTCTCAGTGAAAGCACCAAAATGTTAGACCCAAATCTGGTTCTAACACCCAAATTGATTAGAAACAAGATAAAATAAAACAGAAATAAGAATTAACACACAAGATTTATAGTGGTTCGGCGAATAAATGCCTACGTCCACTTAATTCTCACTATATTCAGTAATTCAGTTACAAAGGCAATGTAAGATTCACTCACAACTCACTTTTGTTCACTCAAATGATTAAAACAAGAAATGAAAGATGGTTTGGATTTTCCGGGAGTAAAGGAATTCGAATGATAGTGGTACTTGGATTCTCAAAAGTGCTGAAAAAAGATCCTTCTCCTTGTCTCTAGATGGGGTATTTATAGGTGTGAATTTGCCTGAAATTCAATCCGGGTCGGAACACGTGTCATCCATCGCACTCTCTTCGGGTTCGGATGAACTATCAAGCTGACAACACATCAAAGAGATGGACGTTAGGGGTAGGAATCAGTCATAGCCGGTCCGGTTCTCCAGGCTATTTTATAGGAGATTTTCCTGGATCATGGGTGCGGGTCGGAGACGTGCAGGTTGGGGGCTCGGATCGGAATACCCGATCCGAACCGGAGTAGCTTGGACGTCTCTTCTTCTCTAACCATACTCCGCTCCGCTCCAGCGTCGTGGCAAGCAGACGGCTTTCCGATCCACTTGAGATTTATTGGCCTTCCGATCCGATCAGGTATGCTTTGCCAATCTATCCAGTAAGAGCCATCCGATCCGAACAGAGAATCCTACCCGATCCGAACCGATATGCTGCTATCAATCTGAGTTGTGGTGTTTCCTTCCGATCCGAACCGGAGTTTTATATCTTGAAATATTCTTCAATGGTTGGTTTCTTGACTTTGTGTTGCCTAGTTCACAAAGTAGGCTAACAAGAATATAAAAATATAATCTTTGTATATGTAGCGAAATAAAAATCTGATTTTTATTTTATATACGTGGAAATAAAGTGGTGATTTTCATAACGATGAAAACTTTATTTTTATAACGATGAAAACTCTATTTTTATAACGATGAAAACTTTATTTTTATAAATTTTTATAAAGGCGAAAACTTTATTTTTATAAAGGCGAAAACTTTATTTTTATAAAGGCGAAAACTTCATTTTTATAAAGGCGAAAACTATATTTTAGAAAGGCGAAATCTATATTTTTGAAATGGGATTTTTATATATTAGATAGCATAGTAAAGAAATTCGATTTTTAAATAAATGAGTGATTATAAAAATATGATTTTAAATTGAAAATGAATAAATAAAAATGTGATTTTTATTTTAAAGACATCAAAATATAAAAATGTGTGATTTTTATATATGTAGTAACTACGGGCAACGAAGATGACGAAGATGGGATAACGAAGAAGATTTCAATCAAAAGAAGAGTCAAGATGATCGGATAGCTTTCTGTGAGAACTTCTCACTCTTAATTCTCTTTTTCTAGATATATATATATATATACTAGGATGCAGACGGTGCTTATTAGAAGCACCCGACACCCGTCCACATACCATGGACTTGTTTGTTTGGATGTTTGGTGATTGATTGAGATATTGGTTTGAATGTGGTTTGTGGTGTGAAAAATCGAATCAATAAATTGGTTAGGATTAGACGTGCGCCGTTATAAGGCGAAGGAGTAAGACTAGGTTAGACTCTTACTCCAAATTTTGTGGTTTGCATAACGAAAGAGATTTGATTGATGTGTGAATGGCGTGGGCCTTCACTAGACCGGGGATAAGGCTAGGCCTTGTCCCGTTTCTAGTATCGTGCCGTTATGCCGCCGAAATTTTCTAAAATATGTTAGAAAAATAAAAATATCATTTTTATTGTGTAAATGAAATGAATAGAAATTCAAGTGTTGAAATAGAATATTTTGTCGTTAAATATAATTTTTAACGTGAAAGTGAATAAATAAATATTTATAAACAAATCGGCCGATTTGTTTATATACACTGATTTGACTGATATTGATTGGGTCGATAAATTTTACACATCGCCCAACTGCACAAATAAAATCTGTGTTTGATTGTTTGAAACCCCACACGGGTGTTGGGATGAAATTTGAAGTTCACTCATCCTGATTGATTAAATATGTCGATCGGTGGATTGACAGGCTGTTATAAGCGTCGGATATCTATATTTGATGCTTATACAGTGTAGTGCACTTTGGCTGATGGTTGATTATTTTTCAATGCTATTATATACATGTGTTGTATGGAATCCATATAATTAACACTATATGGTGATTGATTGGGCCTCATTCCAATCGGGAAAACAATGAATATTATAAAAGAAAATTCATGTGTTGAATAGAAAAATAGTCATGTGTTGACGATGATCATGTGTTGAAACTATTCATGTGTTGAGTAGAATATTTTAAATAAAATAAATTACATCTTTATCATATTTACAATTAGAACTACTTCCTAGTAGAAGTCTAATTAAAATCAAACGATAGATACCATAGTTTTATAAAATATTTTACATAACAAAAATAGTGAGGTGTTGACAGTACTCATGTGTTGAGATTAGTCGTGTGTTGAAAGAAATATAGATTCATGTGTTGAATGAGATAAATATTCATTTGTTGGATAGAATAAAGGAGTTTTGAAAAATATAAAGCCGTGTTAATTAGAGATGCGTTATTTCGACGTGAACGATATTTATATCGATTTTAAACGATTTCGAAATGAATTGAATTGAAAACGATTTCGAAATGAATTGAATTGAAAACGATTTCGAAATGAATTGAATTGAAAACGATTTCGAAATGAATTGAAAGTGATTTCGAAATGAATTGAATTGAAAGTGATTTCGAAATGAATTGAATTGAAAACGATTTCGAAAGGAATTGAATTGAAAACGATTTCGAAATGAATTGAATTGAAAACGATTTCGAAATGAATTGAATTGAAAACGATTTCGAAATGAATTGAAAACGAATTCAAATTGAATTAAAATTTGAATTGAATAGAAATGAATTTTAAAACGAATTTATAAAGAAGAATTCAATTTTGGCTTTGAATGGAAATAGTGTTGAAATGGTTTTGAAACGAAGTTAAAATGATTTGTAAAATTCGTTTTAAAAGGAAATCGACGAAATATATATAATATATATATATTATATATATAATGGCCTGAATAGAACGCGCCGCGCCGCGGTAGTCCGTGAATTTCGACCATTTAATTCAAACGGACATTGCGGGAGATCCGACTGTCGAATTCTCCTAAAACCGGAACCGTTGGGTTCGTATCGAAAAGAGCTTTCCAATGAATATGAGAAATTTGAAATCTAACGGTTGGATTTGGAATTATGTCCAAATCAAATTCGAAAAAGGTCGCTGTAAGTGCAGTTCGATGGCCGTTGTTGGAAATCGACTGTACGGGCCTTGATAAAATTATTAAAAATATCTATAATTTGTGTAAAATTATAATATGTGAATTAGAAAGATTTGGGCTGGAAAATTCCACATTTGAAAAGATAAAAATAGATTTTTATCGAAATGAACTAGTTTTGAACTAGAATTGAAATCAATTTATTTTTAAAATAAATAAATTGAATTTGAAAGTGATTTTGAAAATAATCGATAATTTCCAATACGTGGATTGGACTGGAGCTGAATCGAAATTATCTTCGGGATATTTCGATGTTGGATTTCGTGACTATACAAATATTGTTATGGGGATTTGAAAGATATTTTATATCGTTATTTCCAATACGATATTTGTTGGTTTCAGAATTTGATATTGAATATAAGCCGATATATTTTCTATTCGGAGCCTTGTATTTAATATCAAATGTGATTTGGTTTGTCGTGAATCGTGTTTTTGATGACATTGGTTCTTTAACCCAGTTAAAGGCAGGATATTGATTTTTGAAAAGATTAAAACTAAGTAGAGTTTTAATGAATCTTTAATTAGATTAAAATGTGAATTGATAATTTAAATTATCAAATCTGAAAGGTGATCGAGAGTGGAGTATCACCAGTTTTGCTCCAAAGCGATAGTTAAATCTTTAATTAGATTTGAACGTGAAATGGTAATTAATTTTACCGAAACACCGTGGTGTTAGATGTGGAGTATTACCAGTTTTCTCCATGGGATATATAGGTTGGGATTGGGAAATAAAATAAATAATTACTTCGGTGTGGTTCGTTAATCCCGACTAGTTGAAATGATATCCAAAGGAGGATTAAAGAATAAATTTAGAAGAATTTATCTTGGATAAAATTAATGGGAACCTTTCCCTAAGAATGTGATTTTGTGAATAAAAGAATATTCTGAATTGGAATGAGGCGTTTGTTGTGTTTGTGTAACATTCGTTTATTATATACGTGGGTTATTCAGAAAGGCCGGGTTTATACCCATTCTGAATAACCGATTCGACGAGATGTCGAAGATGAAGACGGTGGTTGAAGACCGGAAGTCTTCACATCGTTTGGGTGATTACTGATGATCTTGATTGGGCTGTACACCCAGGATGAGGGAATCAGTTGGTGATTGTCCAGACGTACCTGGAGATGGATGGATATGCGAGGAAAGTGCCTCCGGTTTCGTTCAGACCCAGAACGGACTTGTAAATGGACTGTGTGTCCGACATTGGATTTTAGTCCGTGTGATTGATCTCTATTAAATATATATCTGTTTGGCGGCGGAGAATTTATTCTCTTGCTTAACGCCCTTCTCTGAGACGTACGAGCTCAGGGGTTATATATTGATGGATATCAAACGCATGGAGTGAATTGCCTGTGTGGCATGCGTAAGTGGCAATTGATCAAGGCTTCTGTTGAAAAGCAAAGTCTTGTGGTTGATGATCAAAGCACGGCCTGTGTGGCATAGCTTTGTGTATAACGTGAATTCGCGAGCCTCACGCCTCGGTATGAGTCAAAAACGGGATACGGACCCAAGGAGTGCACGACGTTTCTTTCTAGCTAGGGTGGTGTCAGTGACCTACTAGCCCTGACATTTATATACTTTTCACCTGTGTGGTTGTTGGATATGAGGCGCCTCGGATATAGGTCTGTAAGGACCGGGAAACGTGTGTTCAGGAATAACTAATCCTCAAAAGTAAGAGAGGACCGGCCTTGGAGGTTCCAAAGGATCAGAGTGGGGTCCTGAGGCATTGCTAGAGTGTCTCGAACGCGGAGAGGAGCTTGCCCCTTTGCCTCGGCTCATGACGGAATCCAATTTCCAATACGTGATATTGCGGTTTTAATTGTAGAACTAGTATGGCGACATGATAGATGGTACCCATGCCGCCTATGATTGATATTTATGATTGAAATTGTTTTGACACTATACACCTATAATAGTATCAAATAATGTGTTTTAAACGTATCAAGCATGCTTTGGCTGTTATAAGGTAAAAACCCTATCCTCCGGCTTGCGTTGCATTGTGTGATGGGACCTGGGTCTTATAACAGCTTCATTCTTCTTTATTTAGCATTGCGCTGTTTGTTTTATGCACTGGTATTCTTGGGAGGAAACCCGTTCCGTGTTATACGGCGTGGTCCCTTGATTTACCGAACTTTAAAATAAAGAATTATAACTGTTTTAGTTCTCACACCAGTCACATGACTGACCTGGAGTTTATTGTTTTAACCTAAACTCTGGGTGCCCCTATTTTCCGCACGGGCAGCTAGTAGTTTTGGTTTTGCAGATTTATATTCACAGGGTCCTGATTTACAGCTGGAACGATGCTCGGAAAGCTCTGTATCCGTGTATCACTTCTAGTTGCGTTTTGTATATTTTTCCGCTGCTATGTAATTTATTGTAATCTCTGATATTTGTTTAATGTAATTTATTCATTTATACTCTGTATATTCTTGTATCTGATGGAATTGTTGTAATAACAATGAAATGTTCTTCCGTCTGCGTTCTATTTTGTCTTGTACTCAATTCTATCCGTGCTTTCCTTCACGGGGAAGTTCGGGTCGTCTCATTTTGGTATCAGAGCTTTGGTTTACAGAGCTCGAGAACAAGACACATTAGAACCATACGAAAGAATTCATCAGATATTGGATTAGTAATATCCAATTAGAATGACTCGTTAGAGATAGGATCAGTAGTATCCTAGAACGAGTGTGAAGAGTATATTTTTCAAATGAAAACAAATTTGTTTTGAAAATTTAAATTGCTTTAAACGTATTTGATTATTTATTTATGTTGAATATGGACAATCGAGTATATATAGATTTCGCGTATACGCGTCATGAACGTATATTCGAAGTTTTAATATACTGGGTAGATATAGAATCACATTCTAGACACCCGGAGATGGTTCTGATGATTGATATATCATCATCAGAATTTATGTTCGTGTTTTGAAGGTGTGATTTCTATATATTTCCATTAGACTGGTGTGAGAACCAAAACTAGTATAGTTAGAACACTTTGTTGTGAATTGGCATCAAAACATGATTTTTTGTAGATATACCAAAATTATGAATTTGAAACTCTAATTCACTAATTGATTGATGTTTTGTGTTGTTTGTTTATTTGTTTGCTAATTTTGAACTATTTAGCCTAATTGAATCACATATTGGCTTATATTGAAAATTGGTCGCGTTTGCTTGCATATACATATACTTACATTGAACAGGTCATAGCAAGGAGGCTAGAGCAGAGAATAAAATTTGTTTGCCCGACAAATAGGTACATGTTTACTACATAATTTCCTGTTTTGTTTGGGTGATGATGATTTTGTGAGCCTATTGGCTAGCCGCTTGGCTTTTTCTTTTTCTTTTTGAGATCTGAAGGACCGGGGAAGCTATTTGAAATTCCTCGATGCTCCCATTGCAGGGGAGGTTATGGCGAAATTTTTCAAAAATTTAGGGTGTTAGCCAAATTTTTGAAATTTTGAAAATTCTCAGAAACTGAAAAGTTGGAGAATGGAAGTCAGACCGAACGTAGAGTTGAATAATCAAACCACTTTCGACTTTGTTCCTTTTCGGGGACGAAAAGTTTTAAGTGGGGGAGATTGTAATAACCCGAAAATCTGGGCCAGTTTAAAATTTTTATTTTGGCCATTTTGGCGAATTTTGAATATTTAAAATAGATTATTTTAAATATTATCGACGAGAAATTTATTTTGAATATAATTCGACGTATATTTTATATACGTCGTCGTTAGAATATATAATAATTATATATAATTATAAATAGAATTGAAAATGGCGCGGTAGTTCGATAATTCGATTTCAAACTTCAATTGAATGTACCGGGTGCAAAACAATCTGGATTTTAATGAAACCAAAAACATTAGGATCTAATTGATAATATCTTTCTAACGGATGTAAGAAACTGAGATTTCACTTTAAAAATTGAGAGATATGTCCAGTTGAAAATTCTGAATAGTCGCTATGGAATTCAGGCCCTTAAAAATGGACATTTTGCAAATGACCTCGGATTTCGACGAAACCAGTTTTGTTGGGTCCGTGATGTCAAGTTATTGCTAGGTTTCAAATTTCGTAATTTTTCGAATCAATATGTGAGCGTGGCAAAGGAAAACGCGTTTGACTAGTTTCAGTTGATTTTAATCGACTGGAAATTGGCCATTTTTTCTAACGGTCTCAGAATTCGACGAAACTAGTTTTGTTAGGACCGTATCGTCAATATGAAGCTAGAAAATATTTTTCGAGAATTTTTAGAGTTAGTATGTGACCCCGGTAATTTGAAATGTACGTTTAAAATTCAATATAGTGATTTAAATGCAAATTAAACGGAAACTGATTCAAACAGTCGAATCAGCTTGCGGTACATATCCCATCGTGTTCGGAATGGGGGTGAAACGCTATGGGCGACAGGCGGTGGGCCTCGTTTCGAGGTCGTATGTGAAAGTCAACTCTTTAGGATAAAATAAATAAATTAATAATAAAAAAAACAATTCTCTCCCTTTAACCCGCTGGCCCCCCCGATCAAATTGATTTTTCAGAAAAAAAAAAAAAAAAGGGGGACGAAGGCGACGGGGAGGGAGAGCCGCCGCCGCCACCTCGCGCGCCCCCCTCCGACCAGAGCGCCGCCCCACTCCTCCCCCCCACTCTCCTCCTCCACTTGAAATCGAGACCCCCGAACCCCCTGAAGCCGTGACGCAAACACCCACCAACCCTAATCCGCCTACCAGACCTCCGAACGCCGAGCGCCTCCAGCCCCCTTTCCAGCCACCAGCGACAACTCCGACCCCCCCTGCGCTGACGTCAGCAACCACCACCACCGACGGCGAAACCCTTCACCCCCCAGACGACCGACGTAGCCTCCCTGTAAGTTTTTTTATTTTATTTGTTTGTTTTTATTTTATATAAATAGGAATATTAAAACTGATTTTATATTTAGGATATTAAAACTGATTTTAAAATAAAGAAAACTGATT
The DNA here is from genome assembly GCA_030737875.1 of Allium sativum. Lineage (NCBI taxonomy): Eukaryota > Viridiplantae > Streptophyta > Magnoliopsida > Asparagales > Amaryllidaceae > Allium > Allium sativum. The sequence goes on along the minus strand of CM060920.1, from coordinate 1,034,458,657 downwards.
TTAAAAGATTTTTAAAACTGATTTTTTTTTTTAGAAAAATAAAACTGATTTGTTTAAGATTTAAAAACTGTTTTTTTATTTACTTTAAACTGTGAATTCTATTTATTTTAAACACTGTTTTTTTATTTACTTTAAACTGAATTTTCTTTACTTAAAAACTGATTTTTTTTATTTACTTTAAAAACTGTTTTTTTATTTATGTTGTAGAGTGTTAAAAATGTAATCTTTTACATTGTAGAAAGATAAAGGTATGATCTTTATATTTTTAAAAGTGTTAAAATATGATTTTTATATTTTTAAAGTATTAAAAATATAATCTTTATAGGATAGAGAATATAAAAATATAATCTTTGTATATGTAGCGAAATAAAAATCTGATTTTTATTTTATATACGTGGAAATAAAGTGGTGATTTTCATAACGATGAAAACTTTATTTTTATAACGATGAAAACTCTATTTTTATAACGATGAAAACTTTATTTTTATAAATTTTTATAAAGGCGAAAACTTTATTTTTATAAAGGCGAAAACTTTATTTTTATAAAGGCGAAAACTTCATTTTTATAAAGGCGAAAACTATATTTTAGAAAGGCGAAATCTATATTTTTGAAATGGGATTTTTATATATTAGATAGCATAGTAAAGAAATTCGATTTTTAAATAAATGAGTGATTATAAAAATATGATTTTAAATTGAAAATGAATAAATAAAAATGTGATTTTTATTTTAAAGACATCAAAATATAAAAATGTGTGATTTTTATATATGTAGTAACTACGGGCAACGAAGATGACGAAGATGGGATAACGAAGAAGATTTCAATCAAAAGAAGAGTCAAGATGATCGGATAGCTTTCTGTGAGAACTTCTCACTCTTAATTCTCTTTTTCTAGATATATATATATACTAGGATGCAGACGGTGCTTATTAGAAGCACCCGACACCCGTCCACATACCATGGACTTGTTTGTTTGGATGTTTGGTGATTGATTGAGATATTGGTTTGAATGTGGTTTGTGGTGTGAAAAATCGAATCAATAAATTGGTTAGGATTAGACGTGCGCCGTTATAAGGCGAAGGAGTAAGACTAGGTTAGACTCTTACTCCAAATTTTGTGGTTTGCATAACGAAAGAGATTTGATTGATGTGTGAATGGCGTGGGCCTTCACTAGACCGGGGATAAGGCTAGGCCTTGTCCCGTTTCTAGTATCGTGCCGTTATGCCGCCGAAATTTTCTAAAATATGTTAGAAAAATAAAAATATCATTTTTATTGTGTAAATGAAATGAATAGAAATTCAAGTGTTGAAATAGAATATTTTGTCGTTAAATATAATTTTTAACGTGAAAGTGAATAAATAAATATTTATAAACAAATCGGCCGATTTGTTTATATACACTGATTTGACTGATATTGATTGGGTCGATAAATTTTACACATCGCCCAACTGCACAAATAAAATCTGTGTTTGATTGTTTGAAACCCCACACGGGTGTTGGGATGAAATTTGAAGTTCACTCATCCTGATTGATTAAATATGTCGATCGGTGGATTGACAGGCTGTTATAAGCGTCGGATATCTATATTTGATGCTTATACAGTGTAGTGCACTTTGGCTGATGGTTGATTATTTTTCAATGCTATTATATACATGTGTTGTATGGAATCCATATAATTAACACTATATGGTGATTGATTGGGCCTCATTCCAATCGGGAAAACAATGAATATTATAAAAGAAAATTCATGTGTTGAATAGAAAAATAGTCATGTGTTGACGATGATCATGTGTTGAAACTATTCATGTGTTGAGTAGAATATTTTAAATAAAATAAATTACATCTTTATCATATTTACAATTAGAACTACTTCCTAGTAGAAGTCTAATTAAAATCAAACGATAGATACCATAGTTTTATAAAATATTTTACATAACAAAAATAGTGAGGTGTTGACAGTACTCATGTGTTGAGATTAGTCGTGTGTTGAAAGAAATATAGATTCATGTGTTGAATGAGATAAATATTCATTTGTTGGATAGAATAAAGGAGTTTTGAAAAATATAAAGCCGTGTTAATTAGAGATGCGTTATTTCGACGTGAACGATATTTATATCGATTTTAAACGATTTCGAAATGAATTGAATTGAAAACGATTTCGAAATGAATTGAATTGAAAACGATTTCGAAATGAATTGAATTGAAAACGATTTCGAAATGAATTGAAAGTGATTTCGAAATGAATTGAATTGAAAGTGATTTCGAAATGAATTGAATTGAAAACGATTTCGAAAGGAATTGAATTGAAAACGATTTCGAAATGAATTGAATTGAAAACGATTTCGAAATGAATTGAATTGAAAACGATTTCGAAATGAATTGAAAACGAATTCAAATTGAATTAAAATTTGAATTGAATAGAAATGAATTTTAAAACGAATTTATAAAGAAGAATTCAATTTTGGCTTTGAATGGAAATAGTGTTGAAATGGTTTTGAAACGAAGTTAAAATGATTTATAAAATTCTTTTTAAAAGGAAATCGACGAAATATATAATATATATATATATTATATATATAATGGCCTGAATAGAACGCGCCGCGCCGCGGTAGTCCGTGAATTTCGACCATTTAATTCAAACGGACATTGCGGGAGATCCGACCGTCGAATTCTCCTAAAACCGGAACCGTTGGGTTCGTATCGAAAAGAGCTTTCCAATGAATATGAGAAATTTGAAATCTAACGGTTGGATTTGGAATTATGTCCAAATCAAATTCGAAAAAGGTCGCTGTAAGTGCAGTTCGATGGCCGTTGTTGGAAATCGACTGTACGGGCCTTGATAAAATTATTAAAAATATCTATAATTTGTGTAAAATTATAATATGTGAATTGGAAAGATTTGGGCTGGAAAATTCCACATTTGAAAAGATAAAAATAGATTTTTATCGAAATGAACTAGTTTTGAACTAGAATTGAAATCAATTTATTTTTAAAATAAATAAATTGAATTTGAAAGTGATTTTGAAAATAATCGATAATTTCCAATACGTGGATTGGACTGGAGCTGAATCGAAATTATCTTCGGGATATTTCGATGTTGGATTTCGTGACTATACAAATATTGTTATGGGGATTTGAAAGATATTTTATATCGTTATTTCCAATACGATATTTGTTGGTTTCAGAATTTGATATTGAATATAAGCCGATATATTTTCTATTCGGAGCCTTGTATTTAATATCAAATGTGATTTGGTTTGTCGTGAATCGTGTTTTTGATGACATTGGTTCTTTAACCCAGTTAAAGGCAGGATATTGATTTTTGAAAAGATTAAAACTAAGTAGAGTTTTAATGAATCTTTAATTAGATTAAAATGTGAATTGATAATTTAAATTATCAAATCTGAAAGGTGATCGAGAGTGGAGTATCACCAGTTTTGCTCCAAAGCGATAGTTAAATCTTTAATTAGATTTGAACGTGAAATGGTAATTAATTTTACCGAAACACCGTGGTGTTAGATGTGGAGTATTACCAGTTTTCTCCATGGGATATATAGGTTGGGATTGGGAAATAAAATAAATAATTACTTCGGTGTGGTTCGTTAATCCCGACTAGTTGAAATGATATCCAAAGGAGGATTAAAGAATAAATTTAGAAGAATTTATCTTGGATAAAATTAATGGGAACCTTTCCCTAAGAATGTGATTTTGTGAATAAAAGAATATTCTGAATTGGAATGAGGCGTTTGTTGTGTTTGTGTAACATTCGTTTATTATATACGTGGGTTATTCAGAAAGGCCGGGTTTATACCCATTCTGAATAACCGATTCGACGAGATGTCGAAGATGAAGACGGTGGTTGAAGACCGGAAGTCTTCACATCGTTTGGGTGATTACTGATGATCTTGATTGGGCTGTACACCCAGGATGAGGGAATCAGTTGGTGATCGTCCAGACGTACCTGGAGATGGATGGATATGCGAGGAAAGTGCCTCCGGTTTCGTTCAGACCCAGAACGGACTTGTAAATGGACTGTGTGTCCGACATTGGATTTTAGTCCGTGTGATTGATCTCTATTAAATATATATCTGTTTGGCGGCGGAGAATTTATTCTCTTGCTTAACGCCCTTCTCTGAGACGTACGAGCTCAGGGGTTATATATTGATGGATATCAAACGCATGGAGTGAATTGCCTGTGTGGCATGCGTAAGTGGCAATTGATCAAGGCTTCTGTTGAAAAGAAAAGTCTTGTGGTTGATGATCAAAGCACGGCCTGTGTGGCATAGCTTTGTGTATAACGTGAATTCGCGAGCCTCACGCCTCGGTATGAGTCAAAAACGGGATACGGACCCAAGGAGTGCACGACGTTTCTTTCTAGCTAAGGTGGTGTCAGTGACCTACCAGCCCTGACATTTATATACTTTTCACCTGTGTGGTTGTTGGATATGAGGCGCCTCGGATATAGGTCTGTAAGGACCGGGAAACGTGTGTTCAGGAATAACTAATCCTCAAAAGTAAGAGAGGACCGGCCTTGGAGGTTCCAAAGGATCAGAGTGGGGTCCTGAGGCATTGCTAGAGTGTCTCGAACGCGGAGAGGAGCTTGCCCCTTTGCCTCGGCTCATGACGGAATCCAATTTCCAATACGTGATATTGCGGTTTTAATTGTAGAACTAGTATGGCGACATGATAGATGGTACCCATGCCGCCTTTGATTGATATTTATGATTGAAATTGTTTTGACACTATACACCTATAATAGTATCAAATAATGTGTTTTAAACGTATCAAGCATGCTTTGGCTGTTATAAGGTAAAAACCCTATCCTCCGGCTTGCGTTGCATTGTGTGATGGGACCTGGGTCTTATAACAGCTTCATTCTTCTTTATTTAGCATTGCGCTGTTTGTTTTATGCACTGGTATTCTTGGGAGGAAACCCGTTCCGTGTTATACGGCGTGGTCCCTTGATTTACCGAACTTTAAAATAAAGAATTATAACTGTTTTAGTTCTCACACCAGTCACATGACTGACCTGGAGTTTATTGTTTTAACCTAAACTCTGGGTGCCCCTATTTTCCGCACGGGCAGCTAGTAGTTTTGGTTTTGCAGATTTATATTCACAGGGTCCTGATTTACAGCTGGAACGATGCTCGGAAAGCTCTGTATCCATGTATCACTTCTAGTTGCGTTTTGTATATTTTTCCGCTGCTATGTAATTTATTGTAATCTCTGATATTTGTTTAATGTAATTTATTCATTTATACTCTGTATATTCTTGTATCTGATGGAATTGTTGTAATAACAATGAAATGTTCTTCCGTCTGCGTTCTATTTTGTCTTGTACTCAATTCTATCCGTGCTTTCCTTCACGGGGAAGTTCGGGTCGTCTCACCTTGATTCGCGCTCAACTCTCAACGAATCTCCTCTAACTACCACAGATTTGAAGATCAGAATTTGTTCTTTAATTTTCGTTTTGGCCGTGGGATCAAAATTTCCACAACAAGGGAGAAAAATCGCTCCAAAGATCGGATGCTTTCCACCGTTCATTTGGGCTGGAGGCTAGGGTTTTGGCCCCTCCCCTTATAGAAGATTTATTTTATTTTAATATTATTAAATTTTCTTTTAATAAAAAAAATAGTTGTTCGTTCATATTAACTCCAAATCAAACCCAACGAGTGTCGCTCCTAGCTAAATACCCCCATTCCGAATACAATAGGAAACATTAAGCAAGGCAATTCGGCTATTACGATCAGTTTTCATCAAAATTAAAATATAAAACAGTATACATTCAATTTAAACGTACATCAAATTACCGACGCCATATACGGACTCCAAAAATTCCAGATAAATAAATATGGCTATGTTCTGATGATACGGTCCTAAAAAAATTAATTTCGTCGAATTTGGAGACCGTTTGAAAAATGGTCATTTTCTGGTCGATCCAATTCAATTGAAATTAACAAAACACGTTTTCTTTTGTCACGCTCACATATTGATTTCAAAATTTATGAATTTTGGAATCCAGCAATAATTTGACATTCCGGATCCAACAAAAATGGTTTCGTTGAAAACGGAGGTCGTTTGAAAAAAATTCTATTTTTAAGGGCTATATTTATTCCATAGCGACTATTCTGAATATTCAACTGGCCATAACTTTTTATTCCCACAATGAAATTTCAATTTTTCAGTTTCGTTAGAAAGATATAACTCAATAGATTTAAATATTTCTTGTTTCGCTAAAATCTGATATATTTCGAATCCTGTACATTCAATCAAAGTTTGAAATCGAATATTAAAACTACCACGCTATTTCCAATTCCTTTTTTAATCAAAAATAAATATTTATATTCTAGTTTTGATTTAAATTAATTTATACATTCTAATTCTATTCAAAATAAATTTCTAGTCGTTATTATTCAAAATAAATCATTTTAAATATTCAAAGTTCATTAAAATTGCCAAAATAAAAATTTTAAATTGGTTCTGATTTTCCAGGTTGTCACATAAAAGCAACCAGTAACTCACTGCGTTAGGTTTAGAGAACAGAGAGAATGGATCTTGAATTTCTGGATTTTATTTGCAAAGTTGAATGTCATTAAAGAAAACGAATCTGTCTCAGTTCGCACACTGGCAGCATTTGGCTCCCATAATTTCGAATGAAGAAATAGGAGAATTGGACATATATATATTGCTACAGAACCCTCTGAAACTGACTTCCACCTCAGCCCTAGGGTGTCGACACCCTTGTGGGTGGGTCGACCCATAGGTCGACACCCCTTAAAGGGAGTTCGACCCCAGTGTCCCCTCTAGGGGGGTCGACCCCCTAGAGCGGGAAATTTACCGCTTTGACAAAATTTTTATTTTCGAACTGTTCTGGATAGGGTCTGACTCATATCTGACTCAAACGTGATTCATATGTGTATATATGTTCTTTCTGCGCATATACGAACTTAAAAACCCTCATAACTTCTTCATATGGTGTCCGTTTTATGCAAACCAAATGTCTATCTTGACCAGAATTTCGAGACGGACATGATGGCGCAGTCTGTTTTCCTTAATTATGAATATTAAACTAATTATTATCTAATTTATCCTCTTTTAGTGTCGTTAAAAATTCGGGGTGTTACATTCTCCCCTACTAATAGTATTTCGTCCCCGAAATCTCTAAGTTGAGAAGAATGCATATCCTACCATCCATCATCCATCTACTCATTCAACAACCACAGGCATCCATTGCCCTTAGAGACATCTAATGCTTATATGATTATATGCAACGGTGTGTGTATATGTCCCAACACTAATGCGAAAGATCAAGCGGTTTACTGGTTCAGTTGACCTCCTTAATGCAATGTGTGTTAGTGCCATAAATCCAATATGTATGCAAATAAACCTATTATATCATATAAGTTCTATATGTGTGCACACTCATTCGTCCAAATGCAACATCCATATGCTAGTTCATCCATTTCCATCCATAAAAGAAAAGAAAATGCATACACATCCATATGCAGTATGAAAGTGATTGAGCCGATCTTAGTGCCTAATGTGTGTGTATATGCGTCCACAGGCAACCACTAGCAAACACTTGCCTCCACTTGCATCCATCAAACATAACATGTCTCAAGCACATGTTTACATCCATTGGATTCCTATCTAAAGGTCGAAAAAACTGTGGATAAGAAATACTCAAATGATAGAAACAAGCACTGATAAAACTTTTGAAAAAAATGAGTTAAGAACATACCCTCGAAAAGGAAAGGGTACGAAGCACGAATCTTGTCTTCGGTTTCCCAAGTCGCATCCTCTGGATTATCTCCCCATTGGACCTTTAGCAACTTGATCTCTTTATTGCGTAGCTTCTTAACTTCAGATCCCAGTATACGGGTAGGGACTCGCCTAACTGTCACCTCCCGTTCCACTTCTACTTCTTCCAACATAATCGACTCAACGATTACTGCAGTGTCATGCAAGCACTTCTGCAAATGAGAAATGTGGAAAACATCATGAACTCCGAATAGATTGTCTGGGAGTTTTACCGTATAGGCCATTTGGCCAACCCTCTCGGTTATGGGAAATGGTCCCATAAACCTAGGTGCAAACTTCCCTACTGATCCGAAGCGAACCACATTCCTCAAAGGTGACACCTGATAAAAACCAAGTCTCCTACTTCAAATTCGAGGTCAATCCTTCTCTTGTCTGCATAAGATTTCTGCCTATCTTGAGCTGTCTTCATCCGCCGTCGAATAAGGTCAATCTTTTCGGACGTTTCCCTAACCATATCTGGCCCAAGTAATAATATTTCTGTAGATTCCCACCAACAAGTTGGTGATCTACAGGGTCGTCCGTACAATGCTTTGAAGGGTGCTATGCCGATGCTAGCTTGATAACTATTATTATAGTCAAACTCTACTAAAGGAAGATGCTCTTCCCAAATCCCTCCGAAGTCTAGGATACACAGACTCAAAAGATCTTCAAGAGTCCTGTTCACCCTCTCTGTCTGTCCATCGGTCTGAGGATGATAAGCGGTGCTCATACACAACTGTGTACCTAATGCTTCTTACAAGCTCCTCCAAAATTTGCTGGTAAAGATTGGGTCATGATCGCTCACAATGCTGGAAGGTACTCCATGAAGATGAACTGCATCACGAACATAAATTGCTGCCAGCCATGATGCCATCCTCTTACTCTTAACTGGAATAAAGAGAGCGCTCTTAGTGAGTCTATCTACCACAATCCAGATACTGGTGTTGCCTTTCTTCGATCTAGGCAAACCATCTATGAAATCCATAGAAACGCTCTCCCATTTCCACTGTGGAACCTCCAACGGATGAAGTAATCCACTGGGCTTCTTTGCTCAGCTTTGACTTGCTGGCAACCTAAACATTGAGAAACAAATTCGGCCACATCTTTCTTCATTCCAGCCCAAAAGAAAACCATCTTCATGTCCCTGTACATCTTATCACCACCCGGATCAATGGTCATCTTAGAATGATGGGCTTCTTCTAGGACTGCCTTTATCAAGCTTCCAGTTTGAGGAACACAAGCCTTCCATCTCATCGCAACCACCCATTTTCATCTATGGCATATCTACTAAGCTGACTAGAAGTCTCCCCTCTTCTGAGCTTATCCATGATGTCTAGAATCTGTGGGTCACCTTGTAGCGAAGCTCCTACATGGTCCGTAAGAGTCGGTCGTATCTCTAAGGATGCAAACAAATCAGGCAAAATCTCGATGGAGGGTCTAAAATCAAAAGATGATATGAACTTCAAGTTATTTCTTTCCACAAACAGAGGATTCATAGCCACCCTATGCCTACTTAGCGCGTTTGCCACCACATTAACCTTTGTCAGGGGTATAAGAAATCTTAAAATCATAAGAAGCTAGAAACTCCATCCACCATTGTTACCTTAAATTGAGGTCTTTATGCTAGAAGATACTTGAGATATTTATGATCGGTGTATAACTCGAAGTTCTCTCCAAGTAAATAATGACGCCACGTCTTTAATGCAAACACTATGGCAGCTAGCTCTAGATCATGGGTGGTGTAGTTCTTTTCATGAAATCTCAACTGTCTACCCCTATAACACACTATTTCCCCTTCTTGCATTAGAACCGCACCAAGCCTTATACCACATGCATCAGTGTAAACAGTAAACAACTTACTCCCGTCAGGCAAAGTCAAGACTGGGGCTGTTGTCAGAGCCCTCTTTAGTCATTGGAAAGCAACGTCACAGTCTATATCCCATGAAAATGTCAAGTTCTTCTTCGTCAGCCTAGTGAGTGGGGCTAATATCTTTACGTAGTCCTTAATGAACATCCTATAGTAACTTGCTAACCCAAGAAAGCTTCTCACCTCGGTTGCATTTTTAGGAACCTGCCAATCTTGCAATATAACCACCTTCGCGGGATCTACAGCTATCCCCTTTTTGGAGACCACATGCCCTAAGAATCTCACCTCTTCTATCCAAAAATGGCATTTGGAGAATTTTGCTTTAAGCTGATGGTCACGGAGAGTTTTCAAAAATTCTCTCAAATGTTGGACATGCTCTTCTTTGCTTTTGGAGAAGATCAAAATATCATCGACAAAGACTACAACAAATTTATTTAGGAACTCCCGAAACACCCTAGTAATCAGATCGACAAAATAGGCGGGTGCATTCATCAGCCCAGAAGGCATAACTAGCCATTCAAAAAACCGTCCGGAGTCCTAAAGGCAGTCTTATCTATTCTATCCTCAGCCACCCTCAACTGACGAAAACCCGTGGCCAAGTCTAACTGGAAAAATACCAAGGCACCAACAAGCTGATCAAATAAATCATCAATCCTCGGAAGCGGGTGCCTATTCTTCTTAGTGAGTTTATTCAGCTTTCTATAATCAGCACACAAAGGGAACGAACCATCCGCCTTAGTTGCGAATACTACTAGATCATCCCATTCAGATATGCTTCGTCTAATAAACCCTTTCTCAAGTAGCTCCCTACTTGCTTACTCAGCTCCCTTCTTTCCCTCGGAGCCATGTGGTGTACGGGCAATGCAACTGGCTTTGCATTATCCACCAAATATATATGAAAGTCGATCTCGTGCCTCGGAGGTTAACCCGAAACCTCATCAAAAACATCGTAAAAATCTTGGACTACTAGAACAGATTGCAGATCGTCGATAGACGCATCAAGAGACTCTAGGAAACTAAGCATAACCAACCCTTGTGGGTCACACGAAATCTCGAGGGTTCTCCCATGACAAGTCAGAAGCCTAACAACCTCTTCTCACAATCCAGAATGGCACCATAAGTGGTAAGACAATCCATTCCTAGAATCAACCCATAGCCCATAAACCCGAGCACATACGCGTCGCATTCAAACTCGATGCCTAATACAGATATTTTCTAGCCTCGAAAAATCATAGATAAATGAGCCGAACCACCAATAGGGTTTGAAACAACTACGAGATCTACTACCATACTAGTAATTGAGTGTAGAGATTCAACTACAGTACTTGATATAAATGAATGTGAGGCACTAGAATCAAAAAGTGTTCTAATAGGATGGTTTGAAAGAGAAATTAAACCTTCCACAGAAATTTTTCTACCTCTATCAGGAGCACTGATTGCGAGAGCATGCACCTGCCCTCCAGAAGTCCCTGTCCTTTTACCCTATCCCTGTGATCCCTGTTTCTTCGGGCACTCTTTAACAAAGTGTCCGACCTCTCCGCGGTGGTAGTAAGAGTTCTTCCTTCGCTTACAGTCTTTAACCATATGACCTTCCTTCCCACAATGGTGACATTTTCTCTTATCCTTACGTTTATCATTTTTCCCTCCTTTCCTCTGTTGTTATTGTTGTTGCTGCTGCCCCTTCTTGGGCCACACCTTCCTATTTTGCGATGTCTCCTCAGCCTTCTTTTCTCCCTTGTCTTCCTCATGCATTAGGGCTATAACGACAAGCTTTTCAAAATTAAACCCCATTGGAATATGGGACATGGATGAACCATGCAGAGGCTCATTCAGCCTTTTAGCAAACCGCAAAGCCCTTTTGTGTGGCGTATCCACCAACTAAACCGAACCTTGCTAGCTCGTTGAATTTATTCACATACTCTTTTACCGTCAAGTTTCCTTGTTTGAGTGCTAAGAATCTCTCCATCTGCATGCTTCTCTCAGCTTGGGAGAGAAATTTCATTTCGAAGCTCTGTCTAAAATCTTCCCAAGTTTCCACTGGACGTCCAGCTTGAGCGACCTCCCACCAAAATGAGGTTTCATCCTTCAGTAGCCAGGCAGCTAACTGGACCTTCCTTCTATCCTCTACCTCAAAGATTACGAATAACTCCTCAGTCTCCTTAAGCTAATTCCGAGCTTCTACGAACGTCTCATTCCCATGGAATGGCTTCCCTCCCATAGCACGGAAGTCCTTGCAGATCTTAGCGAAGTTATGTGCTTTGGAGGGGGAGGAGGAGGAATGACTGGTGCAGCTAGAGGAAAACATTTCCTTGGCTTTCGGTAGGTGCCGTGGCCACCAAATATCTACAGAACCAACCGGGTATTGTGACGCCCTCTGGATGTTAGAAATGTTTTGTTCCCCGGACATGCTAAAAAAGGAAAAGGAAAAAAATTAGATAAAGGACCGAAAAGTACAACATATGGCTTTTTGGGGAATTTTTTACAAAACATACTTTTCTTTATGAAAATGCTTTCTTTTAAAAAAAAATTAAAAATAATTTTCAATCTTTTTTATCAAATCTGGTAACCTTTAGCTCTGATACCAAGTGTGACACCCCACGTCCGTTAATGTCACTGACTAAGGGAGTGCATTAAGTTTTGTGAAGCGTTACAGGTAAACAGACACAGAATAGTTACAATATAGATATAAATAAGATAGCTGCGGAAATTTATATTTTTATTTCAAACATAAATCATATTACCCACCCCCTCCAAATTTGCTTAACCCATCCACAATTCCAATCAATTTACTTAACCCTAACCTTATTTCATAATCATGCAATCCCTATGGATTAGATTTGGTTAAGTAGTCCAATTCATTACCATGTCCATTTATGGTTTATAATGGGCTAGACCTCCCACATTAGGCCTGCAATGTGTGGATGCTGGATATGCCGGTCGGGTTCGGGAAGTCTTGTTCCACAGTTGGGCCAAACCTCGTGTCTTAGCCCGATTCGTATTTTCGTACTTAGACCTCCCACATTAGGTTCAACATCAGTGGCTGCTGGATATGCCGGTCGGGTCCGGGCAGACTTCCACCACTAATGCAACCTAACCTCGTGTCATAAGTACAATTATAATGCTTAATTGTAATTACTAGACATTCCATTACTAATAATTAATCAATTAATTAATCTTTTCCCTTTATAGGTGTTAATGCCCTTTTTACCCAATAATTTGAATTATATGTCCAAAAACGTTCATATTCAAATTATGCCAATATGAACCCTTTTTGCTTCGTTTCCTAACTAGCGCACTCATAAACTGGCGTCATGCCTAGGCTAGTCAATAGCCTAGTCATAAAGGATAATAGGGAAAATAATGGGAATATAACCAAAGTGGTCATCTTGGCACAAACATAATACTAGCATGATAATAAGGTGAACGTACATAATGGCATGGACATGTAATTAACATCATAACAAGGTGGACATAAAACTGATGAACTGGTGGCAATCAATTGATTCTGACATAACTACGATGTCACAATAAGCATAGTAAGATCTAAATTAGCAGTTTAGGTGTCAATTTGGTTTAGATCTAACATGATAACACAAGGTGATAAATTAAATCACATAATTCAGATCTAGACATTGAAAATAGAACCTACACCATTAGAGTGACATAAGAGCATGTTTAGATCTAAATATGGATTCACATGTCCAACTTACAACATATCTAAGTTGATCGCAATATGACAGGTGAAAGGTGATTTACATAAGGAGTTAGATCTAACCAGTGTTGCAACTGTCCAAATTAACCTATTTGCATTCACCATAACATATTTACAAGTCAAGATCCACATAGGTAACATAATAGAATAACCACAATTGCATTGGATCTAAAAGTGTAGATCAATCATGACATAAGATTTAACAATAGCATAGATTCATAGTTTACAACATATCCAATTCACAGTCTTTCACAATTTACTTTTATTTATCTAAACCTAAAAGCAACTAGAAACTCATTGCATTAGGTTTAGAGAATAGAGAGAATGGATCTTGAATTTCTAGATTTGATTTGCAAAGTTGAATGTTGTTGAAGAAAACAAATTCGTCTCAGTTCGGATACCAATAGCATTTGGCTTCCATAATCTCCAATGAAGAAATAGGAGAATTGGACACATATATGCAGCCGCAGAACCCTCTGAAACCAACTGCCACCTCGGCCCTAGGGGTATCGACACCCCTGTGGGTGGGTCGACTCATAGGTCGACGCCCCTTAAGGGGCTCAACCCCGGTGTCGACACCCCTCTAGCGGGGTCGACCCCCTAGAGTGTGAAATTTACCGCTTCGATGATTTTTTGATTTTCGAACTGTTCTGGATAGGGTCTGACTCATATCTGACTCATACATGACTCATATCTGTATATATGTTCTTTCTGCGCGTATATAAACTTAAAACCCTCATAACTTCTTTATATGGTGTCCGTTTTACGCAAACCAAATGTCTATCTTGACCAGAATTCCGAGATGGACGCGATGGCGCAGTCCATTTTCCTTAATTCTGAATATTAGACTCATCATTATTTAATTTATCCTCTTTTAGTTTCGTTAAAAATTCGGGGTGTTATAGTATCAGATGTAGATGGGGCAGTATCACGAGAAGGTGATAAACTAGTTTCAATAAAGTCACTGATATTGTTCTCTTATTGCATAGAATGTGATATTTCATTTACAAGAAAATCATTATTCTCCCATTGAATTTGATAAGGTAATCTTTATGATAACTGAAAGAATGATGTTTCTTCAATGAAGGTGACATTAATAGATATAAGATATTTATTTAGAGAGGGCAGAAACACCTATATCCTTTTTGCAAACGATAATAACCAAGGAATATACATTTGATAGATTTTGGATCAAGTTTAGATGTTTATGGTCTGATATCTCGAACAAAACACGTATACACAAATATTTTTGGATTAATAGGATATAATGATTTGTTTGGAAAGAGAATCGAGTATGGTATGTCACCATTTAGAACAGTTGAAGGCATACTGTTTATTAAAAAATAGGCTGTGGAAACAGCATCAGCCTAGAAACTCTTATGCATGTTCATATAAAATAACAATGCCCATGCTGTGTCCCGCAAATGTCTGTTCTTTCTTTCAGTAACTCCATTTTGAGATGTTGTGTCAACACAAGACGTTTCATATAGCATTCCAATTTGACTCATGTAAGTTTGATATAAACTCAAAGTATGCTCCTTAAATACAATCGATTTTTTTACTCCAATCGAAGTAAATTGATTCACTTAACTTGTTCTCAGTTATCTTAGGTATCATCGGCATGACCTCCATCATCGATTTGGTCTCTCCCATGATTCACTAGTAAGATTGACAAATATATTTGAGATCTTGGAATTAATTCGAGGATCGGTGCTCTGATACCATTTTATAAACAAAGAAGAAATTAAATGTATAAGAGAAGATAAAAATTTCTCATTATTCTCAAATCAGCAGTACACCATCACTATTTATAGAAGAAATACAATGGGTAACAATACTACGTTAATGCCACTAGCATTATTCTTGGTATCGCCTTTATGTATCGCTTCCATTTCCTCTTGGTATTGCCTTCTTATATTGTCTCCTCGGCTTTGGTATCTACTTCTTGTATCATCTCCCTGGAATCAGCTTCGGTTTCGTCTTCGGCTTCGGTATCGCTTCTTGTATGATCTTCCTAGCATCGACTTTGGTTTTGTCTTTGGCTTCAGTATCGCTTCTTCTATTGTCTTCCCGATGTCGGCTTTAGTATCATTGTCAGCTTTGGTATCGCTTCTCGTATTACCTTCTTGGTGTTGGATTCGGTATTGCCTTCTTAGCTTCGGTGTCGACACCAAGCTGTTTGTTCCAACAACTTGATGCCGATAGCATATTTACATCAAACATGACACCATATACATATTTACATATAAACAACTTCTACTCACAACTGATGGAGATATATACTATATATATTGCAATATTGCATGCATTATATTAAAATCACTATAGAATATGAATTTTTAACGATTGGTTGAAATATTACTTTGTTAGGGAAAAGTACATCCATTACCATTTTAATTAACACATAAAATTATAATTCCATCAATTAATCAACATCTATACAAAATTATGATTAAAAATGACGTTATTCTATTAAAATAATAAGCACAATAAGTAAGCAACCATTTAGGCCTTTGCTACAACGTATTCTTTTGGAATATATTCCAATTGCTGACAATAAAATGGAGGAAAGATATTTCTCAGCACACAAACACTTTTTTAGTCTTTTTGCTTGCTTATTTTATTTATATAACTCTTTATGAAATTGTCCACCCCTATATATGTGTATGTATCTCTCCTCTAGGTTTTCCTATCAACGTCAATAGATCTCTAAATTTACATCTATAAATATTGTAGTGCAAAAACAATGGTTTGGGTAGCAGAAGCAGAACGCCCAATAATCTAGCCCGTTGACAATTTCAACAATGCAAATCCAACAAAGATGATAAAGAAAAACAAATGGCTCAAATTATAGAGAAAAACAAAAATAGAAAAAAAGGAAAGAAAACACCAATATAACGAGGCTCGGCTATGCCTACGTCCTCGGACCCAACAACAATTTATTTCCTTGCTTCAAGAGGAGGTACAATATGAGAAGAAATACATAACCCAATACATCTTTCTCACCCTATAATAGATACGGAAAGTAGGGATCTTATTGAAGATAATATATGGAGAGAGCTTTTCTTCTTGTGTGTGTTGAAAATATGAGCCAATGCATGCTTTTATATATATATATATATATATATATATATATGAGGAAGGATGAAGAGTGCTTCATGGATAAGGAAGAAATGTTTCCTGATTTATTCCACCATAAATCTGGCACAATTTTAAATTGTTTCCACCATTACCAATATTTGATTGATTCCTCAAATCAAATATATACCTTCCCCGTATTAATATATTATCTTCTTGTTTTGACTTGATTACGAGAATCAATTAATATCTCCTCATTAATATATTTAAAACGTCCAATTTTAACACTCCACCTCGATTTAAATATATTCATCAATCAACAAGAAACGGTTGGTGGGTCAATGCCCCATGGCGCTAAGTAGCTCGTACCGCACCTATCAAGTTTGAGCAATGCTCAAACTTGTCCTTTGGAACCGACTTTGTTAGCATATCAATTGGATTGTCATTTTATGAATCTTCGATAGCTTTATCTTAGTTCTCTCTTCTTCAAGCATGAGAAAGAAACTTCTAACATTAATGTGCATTGTTCCTGAGTCGTAGGCTTGATTTTCCACAAGACGAATGGTGCTATGACTATCTATAAATAACTCCACGGTCTTCTGCATTATTAATAAATCGTCCATAAGCTACAACAAATAAAGTCCTTCTTTAGTTGCTTCCATAATGGAAATGATCTTTGCCTCTGCAGTTGATAAAGCTACAATGGAGTGTAGCTTGGATCTCTAAGAAATCGGGCCTATGCCAAGTGTAAAAACATAGCTCGAAATTGATTTCCTACCGTTACTATCCCCAGCATAATCTAAATCACAATAACTCCTTAGAGTTATGTCACTACCTCCAAACAACAATCTGATGTCAGAAGTTCCTCTCAAGTATCTTAGATCCACTTTATTGCTTGCCACGAGTCTTTTCTGGGTTAGACATGTATCTGCTAACAACACCAACTACATGAGCTAAATCAGGCCTTGAGCATACCATATCATACATAAGGCTTCCAACCGCACTAGAGTAAGGAATATTACACATATCTCTTTTGTCTTCATCCGATGTGGGACACATATCTCTGGATAGCTTAAATTGAGAGTCTAATGCAGTAGCCACCGGTTTAGCATTTTCCATACCGAATCGAGACAAGATTTTCTTGATATATTGAGTTTGAGTGAGCCTCAATACTCTTTGCTTTCTATCCCTCTAAATCTCCCATCTCCAAAATTCTTAGTGCGTTTCCAAAATCTTTCATCTCAAATTCCTTTTTGAGCTCCATCTTCAACTATGAAATTCTAATCATGCTCT
The DNA here is from genome assembly GCA_030737875.1 of Allium sativum. Classification (NCBI taxonomy): domain Eukaryota; kingdom Viridiplantae; phylum Streptophyta; class Magnoliopsida; order Asparagales; family Amaryllidaceae; genus Allium; species Allium sativum. The sequence continues at coordinate 1,034,440,907 of CM060920.1, read as the reverse complement.
TAGAAGCTATTAAAATATTATCAACATAAAGTAACAAACAAATGATGTCATTATTACATTTCTTAAAATTGACCATTGGTCCTTAAAGCTTCTAGAGTAACCATGTGAGAACATAAACTTATTATATTTTTTGTACCACTGTCTAGGAGACGTCTAAACCATAAAGAGATTTGTTTGGTTACAAACATGACTAGGTCTGCTACTATCAATGAACCCCTCTGTCTGTGTCCTCCTTAAGGTCAGCATGCAAGAATGCCATCTTGATATTTAATTGTTTCAACTCCATGTCGAAGTGAGAAATCAACGTCAAAAGAATGCAAATGGATGTGTGTCTAACAACTGGCGATAAAATATCATGGAACTCCACACCTTTCTTTTGAACATATCCCTTCGCCACTAATATTTCCTTGTACCTTAAGTCACCATTGCGTCGTCTTTCACCTTATAGATCCATTTACATACAATTACTCTCTTGTCGAGAGGAAGTGACATTAAATCCCAAATGTGATTTTTGTGCAAAGACTCTATTTCCTCTTCCATTGCGACTAACCAATTGGAAATATCAACTGAACTAATGGCATCTTTATAGTCTTTAGGTTCATAATGAAATATGTTTAATGCATAAGCTGCCATGTCATCAAAGTCATGATTAATCCCACAAAATCATCAAGCCATGCAGGTCTTTTCTTCTCTTTGGTTGGTCGAGTTTGAATTTGAGCTCCATCTTGAGATTGATCCTCTGTCCTCTCCCCATCAACCACGGTGTCATCGAAATCACCATTTTTACTCGTACGGAAGTCTGATGATCTACCTTGTGTTTGGTATTCTGAATTTGTCCTCTTAACATCATCATTAATTGAAGAAGAAGGCTCTACCTTCAACATAGCCTTCTCATCAAATGTAACATGCCTGCTAGTAAAATCTTCTGGGTAGTAGAACACCACAACCTATAACCCTTAATTCCTTACTTACAGTCGAGAAAAATACACTTGCGCGATCTTGGATTCAACTTCCCTTTGCTTCATGCACATAAGTTGGAAAACCGAACACTTTGACAAAGGAATATGAAATAGGCTCTCCTTTCCATATTTTGTTCCGGAATCTTCATATCTATGGTGGTAAAAGGTGCGCGGTTGATAAGGAAAACTGTCGTAGATATTGCTTCTTCCCAAAATCTCTTCTATAATCCCGCAGTTAGACGTAAGCAACGAGTTCTTTCCAACAAAGTATGATTCATTTCCCTCTGCAACCCCATTTGACTGAGGCTCCCCTGGTGTGGTGTAGTGTCTTTTGATTCCTTCGAATTCGCAAAATTTGATGAATTTTTGAGAAGTGAATTCACCACCATTTTCTAAACAAAGAACCTTCACTTTCTTTCCTGACTGATTCTCAACAAGAGATTTTCAACTTTGAAATCTGGCTCCTCCAAAAGACAGGCGTGGTGCGGGCCCCCGAACATTAGTGTGAACATATTCTAAAACATCTTTAGACTTATGCACTATATTGCCAAAAGAAACTTTCTTCTACTTTCCAAGTACACATCCTTTACAAAACCCAAGTTTTGAATGATGAACACCGTCAATCAAACCTCTCTTTCTTAATACTTCTAAACTGCACTCTCCAATGTGACCTATATGAAAATGCCACAATCTGGTAGAATTGGAATCAACATCTAAAGCAGACTCTGCAACAGCTGTTGTACCCTTCAGCAAATATAGATTTCCTGCTTTTACCTTTATCATTACTATCAATGATCCACTTGTGATTTTAATGAATAATTTTTTTATTACTACTTCAAACCAAAATTACATAATGCTCCAATGGAGGTCAAACTAAGCCTTAAATCAGGCACATGCCTGACTTCACATAAAGTACAAATAACACCATCAAACATCCTGATTTTTACCATTCCAATACCGACCATGCGATAAGAAGCATTATTTCCCATGGGAACCTCTCCTCCATCAAATTAACAATGAGTGAAAAAGTGCCTGTACGGTGTCATGTGATAAGATTATCCTGAGTCAATAATCGACGTAGCACTCTTCATAAAAGAGGCAGAACCTGTAAAAATGCTAAGATCACTTTCAGAATCTGATGTCTCCGCAGTAGAAGCTGAAGCCTTTTGCAAAATAACTTTTTTTTATTCTCCAACTTGGGGTAACTTGTAATATAATGTCCAAATTTTCTATAATAATGACAAACTCCCTTCCCAGCTCCCCTTGACTGAGATCTGGACTTAGCTCTCTCTCCACCATATTTGGGTTTACTCTTACTTCTTCCCCTTTGTGTAATAAGGCCTTCAGAATCATTCTTCATGCTCATGCTTGCAAACTTTCCCCTCAACATCTCGTTATGTAAATTGTCTTCACATCCTCTAATCAAATAGATGAATGACAATAGATCATAGAGTTAACAAAAGTGTTATACAGTGCAGGCAAAGAACATAACAGAATAATAACTTGCGCTTCATCCTCAATCTTTACATTAGTTTGTCGAAGATTCATGACAAGAATGTTAAGGCCATCCACGTGAGAAAATACATCGGTTCCATACTTCATCTTGAATAAATAAAGTTGTTGTTGTAGGTTGATGCGGTTAATATGAGACTTGTCGTTTAACTTTCTGTGAAGAACATCACATGGTTCCTTAGCAGTTTTCACATGATAAAACTCTCTTAGTACTTCATCAGAAAGGCTAAGTTGGATGGTAGTAAGAGCATCCTCTTCCAATTCTTCTATCTCTTTAGGTGCTAAATTCCTCAATTACTCTGGATCTGAGACAACCTTAAATGTCCTCTCTTTCTTCAACACTGCTTCCATCTTCATCTTCCATGTACTAAAATCCCCTTTTCTACCAAATCTTGCAACTCCATAATTTGTAGTGCTTCTGCCATCATTATTTTTTGTAGAATTAGACATAAGTGAAATAGTCTTTGAACAGAACAACAAGCTCTAATACCAATATGTTGTGAACAAACAGTGGTTTAGGCAGCGGAAGCAGAACACCCAATAATCTAGCCTGTCGACAATCTCAATAATGCCAATCAGACAAATATGATAAAGACAAACAAATGGGTCAAATTATAAAGAAAAACAAAAATAGAAAAAAAGAAAGAATACACCAATATAACGAGGTTCGGCTATGCCTACGCTCTCGGACCCAACAACCTTTCATTTCTTTACTTCAAGACAAGGTACAATATGAGAAGAAATACAGTACAACTTTCTTACACTACAATAGATACAAAAACTAGGGATCTTATTGACGATAATATATGGAGAGAGATTTTCTTCTTGTGTGTGTTGAAAATATAAGCCAATGCCTGCGTATATATAGGAAGAAGGATAAAGAGTGCTTCGGGGATAAGGAAGAAATATTTCTTGATTTATTCCACCTTAAATCTGGCATAATTTTAAGTTGTTTCCCCTATACCAATATTTGATTGATTCCTCAAATCAAATATATACCTTTCCCATTTTGATATATCATCTTTCTGTTTTGACTTGGTTACGAGAATCAATTAATATCTCCTCATTAATATATTTAAAACGTCCACTTTTAACAAATATATAGTCAATCAATCATTTTTAATTTTTATTTATTGGAATATAAATGCTTTCTAAATTTGTATAAGAAACTATGATAACAAAAAATGAAGTCTTGTTGCATATGATCATAAATATAGATGTAAAAATGAATTTAGTTAATTTAAAATACGGATAAGTAAATAACACATAGACGAATGTATAAATAAAAAACTCAAAGCATTTTCATACTCACATCTAAGATAGTTTCGCAAAACCTTCCTAGAACATAAATTACTCAAACGTGGTACTCATACCTATTCACATCTTAATGATAGTTTTACATAATATTAAAGAATCATATGAGCAAGAAATAGAAGGGTAAAAATCACATTGACCATAAGTTTTTTTGAAATGAATAAATTGGCCTTAATTTAGCTCTAATTAATTTTATAAAAAACAACAAAATTTAAGCACAATTACAATTATAAACAAACTGAATCATGGAATGAAAATGCGAAAAAGATCTAACAAATTGACGTTAATAAATTTAAATTTAAATTCAATTATTTTATGTTGTTTAGGTTTTGTTTTAAGACTCTAGGCATATATAAATAAATGTAAGTGAAATAAAATTTACCATATACCTTTTTAATTGAAATGCAATAATAACTTTGTATTTGAAATTTTGAATATCAAAGAACCTACATCAAAGGATGTATGATTCCGTTCAAGGAGCTTTAATTCATAATCCTGAGCACCAATATTAGAAAATTGAGTTTAACATGATCGTACACAAATTCAGGAAAAATATACCATATACAGGGGAAATATTTAATTTCAATAAATTTGATATATAAAGTGAATAAATATATAGTGCGGTAGAAAAATCAAATGACTGGTTTTGAAGGGTTTCTAGAATTGATCACTGACTAAAATAGGCAAGGTAAGGACTACGTATGAAGTTACATAAAAGAGAAGTAAGGTCGGGAAATCTAATGGACCCTTTATGACAAAGGAATTCTTCAAATGCCAATCTATAATTGACGACTAAAAAACATACAGTATGTGACCGAAAATTAATCTTCAATGTCAGTATGAAGTACAAACCCTTAAGTCCGCTTTTACTTTAAATGTGATAACCCTAAACTTCAGTAGTGCGAAAGCAAGAATAATCATTGGAATATAACATATTTACAACAACAGTAGATCTCAAATAACACATAAATCATAGCAGTGAAAAATAGAAATGTCATCAACATCAGAACATTAGAGTGGCACAGTTACATGATACAACTCTGCATATAAAAGTCTCAGCGAATAGAAATAGGTCTAAAACACCATCAAGTACAATATAGATGAATGATGTTTAAATGTCTCAAAGAAGAAATAAAAGATAAAAATGATCTTCATCTTCTGTCCATAAGCATACTCCAATCCAGCACGTGTCCAAAATAACCTATACCTGTCACTTGGATGCCCATGTAAAAAAGAGGGCACTCGAGTTTGCAAAGTGAAACAAACTATGAGTCAGTCATGGGACTGGTATGAGAAATCTTTCCTAACTTATCTAACAATATGGCTAATCACAGGACTATGCCGCTAACGTGAAACGGGTTTACTCCATTGGATTTCCAGTGCATATATTAAATAAATTTTTATTCAAAAAAACGCAATGCTTTTTAGAAAAATGAAATCATTATAAGACTCAAGTCCCATCACACACTGCAACGCAAACCGAAGGATAGAGCTGTAACAACTCAGAAAATCGTAACTAATTTAAATTTTGGCAATTTTAATGATTTTTGAATATTTAAAATGAAATATTTTAAATAATAACGACGAGAAATTTATTTTGAATAGAATTAGAATGTATATATTTATTTGAATCGTCGTTATAATATAAATATTTATTTTAATTATAAAAGGAATTGGAAATGGCGCAGTAGTTTGAAAATTCGACTTCAAATTTCAAATGAACGTACAGGATTCAAAATAAACCATATTTTAGTAAAACCAAAAATATTATAATCTATTTGAAAATATCTTTCCAATGAGTCTGAAAAATCAAAATTTCATAGCGGGGATAAAAAGTTATGCGCAGTTGAAAATTCATAATGGTCGCTATGGAAAATATAGCCCTTAAAAAGGGAAATTTTGCAAATGACCTCCGTTTTCAATGAAACCACTTATGTTGGATCCGGGATGTCAAATTATTGCTAGATTCCAAATTTCGTAATTTTTGAAGTCAGTATATGAGCGTGGCGAAGTTAAACGTGTTTTAACAGTTTTAGTCAATTTGGATTGACCAGAAAATGGACATTTTTCAAATAGTCTTCAAATTTGACGAAATTAGTTTTGTTAGGACTGTATCGTCAGTACAAAGCTAGAAATAATTTTTCGGGAATTTTTAGAGTTAGTATGTGGCCCCGGTAAATTGAAATGTACGTTTGAAATTAAAATATAATGATTTATATTTTAAATTTTGCGGAAATTGATCGTAACCGTCGAATCGGCTTGCGGGACATATCCCATTGTGTTCGAAATTAAAATATGAATTTTATATTATAAAGATAATAAAAATATGATTTTTATATTATAGAGATAAAAAAAATATGTTTTTTATATTGGTAGAGTATTAAAAATATGATTTTTTTAATGTAAACATCAAAAAAAAATTTGGTTTTTATTATGAGTATAACGAAATAAAAATATGATTTTTATAATCAAAATAGCGATATAAAAATTAGATTTTTATATATGGAATAACAGCATAAAAATATGTTTTTTAATGTATAAACATCGGATTATAAATATGATTTTTACTATGAACAGCGGGAAAAGGTCGCATTGGAATTTTGGGCAAATCTGAACCGTTCAGAAATAGAGAATGGAGGAGTGGATCCCAAAGGTGAGAAATCCTCACTATAATTTTCTTATATAGTTATTTATTTTATAACTGCATATATGAACTGTTCCCCATCGTCCATAGACCATGGACGACTTATTTGATTTTTTGGTTTGGTTGATTTGATTATTTGGTTGAATTTGGTTGTTTAGGTGAAATGAATTGATTATAATTGTTATGTGTGTATGGCACGAGCCAATATCAGGAGAGCGGTAATGCTAGACATTACCCGATTTTGATATCACGCCGTTATGCCGCCAAAATTTCTAAAATATGTCAGAACAATAAAAATATTATTTTTATTGAGTAAATGAGTTGAATAAATATTTTATTGTTAATAATATGATTTTTAACATGTGTATGAATAAAATAAATATTCATTTACAAATCAGGCAATTTGTTTATGTACACCCATTTGACTGATATGGATTAGGACGATAAATTTTACACATCGCCCAACTGCACAAATAAATATGTATTTGTTGATTGAAACCCCACATGGGTATTCGGATGATATTGGACATACACTAATCCCAATATTTAGTTGTATGTCAATCGATTGGTTGACAAGGTGTGTAAGCGTTGAATATTTATTGTAAATGCTTATACAGTGTAGAATGCACTCTGGATGATGGTTGATTATTTATTATTGTGGTTATACACATTTGTTGTGTGAAATCCATATAATCAAAATTATATGGTAATTGACTGTGTATGATTCCAGTTCACAAAGAATGAATATTTTAAAATAACGAATATTTTAAAATAATATTCAATAACAGATCAAAATCTGATTTTGATGTCCAATTCGGGATGGACACGAATATATTTAAATATATGAAGCCGTGTTGGGTAGATTAACGCCATTTTGACATGAACGATATTTATATCTATTTTATTCATCTTTATAATGAATATTGAAAAGGAATTGATTTCAAAATCTAATGTTTTGAAAATATTATCATATATATATATACCGATGATATGGAATATTCAATTTTGATTTGAAAGTGAATATGAAGTTGAAATCGTTTTGAAAACGAATTTAAAACGATTTATAAAATATGTTTTAAATGGATATCGATGAAATATATATTATATGTATTATATATATATAATATAATGGCCTGAATAGAACGCGCCGCGCTGCGGCAGTTCTTGAATTTCAACCGTTGACTTCGAATGGACATTATGGGAGATCCGACCGTCGGATTCTCCTAAAACCGCAACCGTTAGGTTCGTATTGAAAAGAAATTTCTAAAGAATATTAGAGATTTTAAATCTAATGGTTGGATTTGGAATTATGTCCAAATAAAATTTGGAAAAGATCGTTGTAAGTGTAGTTCGATGGCCGTTTATGGAAATCGACTATACGTGCCTTGATAAAATTATTAAAAATATCAATAATTAGTGTAAAATCATAAGAAATGATTTGGAAAGAATTAGGATGAAAAATTCCCTATTTGAAAGGATAAAAATATATTTTTATCGAAATGAACTAATTATGAACTGGAAATATAATCCAATATTTTTAAAATAAATAAATTGGATTTGAAATGGTTTTCAAAATAACCGGAATTTCCAATATATGAATTGGAATAGATTTGAATCGAAATTATTTTCAGAATATTTCTATATTGGATTCTATGATTATACGGACATTGTGGAGGAATTTGGAAGATATATATATCGTTATTCCAATACGTTATTTCAGAATTTGATATTGAATATAAGCCGATATATTTTCTATTCAGAGTCTTGTATTTAATTTCAAATGGGATGTTGGGTTTGTCGTGAATGATGTCTACTAACGCTATTCTTAAACCCAGTTGAGAAAAGATTAAATCTTTCATTAAGATTTAACGAAGTTTACCAATTAATTAATATTTAATTGGAATAGAATTGAATTGGATTTTTGGGTTTATCGTGAATGGTGTTCTAAATAACACTTGTTCTTTAACCTGATTAATAATGGAATGAGATTTTGGGTTTGTCATGAATGGTATTTTTAATAATACTATTCTTAAACCCAATGGAGTTAAGAAAATTAGAAACTAACTGGAGATCAGCTAAGTTGAATGGTTTCCTGGGTATTGATCTGATGTTGGTTTCGGCCTTCGGGATTAATACTTAGGGAATTGTTCTCTTACTAATTCACGTTGGAGACTGATGGAATGTTATTTTGGGTTTATCATGAACCGCGTTTTAAATGACATTGGTTCTTTAACCCAGTTGAGGATAAGATTAATTTCTTAGCTTTGAATAATCATTGATATTGATTTTTGGGAAGATTAAAACTAAATGGAGTTATAATGAAACTTTGATTGGACTGAAAAGTGAATGTGATAATTAAAATTATCAATTCAAGAAAATGATCGAAAATGGAGTGCCACCAGTTTTACTTCAGGCGATAGTTAAATCTTTAATTAGATTTGAACGTGAAATGGTAATTGAATTCACCGATAACACCGTGGTGTTAGATATGAAGTATTACCAGTTTTGCTTCATGGGATGAATAAATTGGGATTGGGAAATTAAACAAATGATTACTTCGGTAAGGTTCGTTAATCCCGACTAGTTTGGATAAACCACAATTTGGTTTGAATTGATATCCAAAGGAAGATTAAAGAATAAATTTAAATGATTTATCTTTGATAAAATTAATGGGAATTTTTCCCAAAGTATAAGAATATTTGAATAAAGGAATATTCTGGATTGGAATGAGGCATATGTAGTTTTTTTATAGCGCTTGTTTATTATATACGCGAGTTATTCATAAAAACCGAGTTTATCCCATTCTGAATAACCGATTTGATGATATGTCGAGGATGAATACGATGGTGGAAGACCGGAGGTCTTCACATCATTCAGATGATTACTGATGTCTTGATTGGGTTGTACACCCAAGATAAGGTAATAAGTGGTGATCACCTAGACATACTTGGAGATGGACCGGATATGCGAGGGCCTCTCTCATGTATTGGACATACGGGATGAGGAATTAGGTGCCGCCGGTTTCTTTTAGACCCAGAAAAAACTTGTAAATGGATGTGTGTTTGACATCAGATTTCATTCTGTGTGATTGATAGACGTCGGTTGCATAGCGTGAATTGCCTGTGTGGCATGCTGAGATGCAAATGATCAAGGCTTCTGTTGAAAAGCAAAGTCTTGTGGTTGATGATCAAAGCACGGCTTTAATATAGCATAGCTTTATGTAGCATTAATTCGCGAGCCTCACACCCCAGTGTGAACCAGAAACGGGAGAGGACCTCAGGGAGGGCATGCGTTTCCTTCTAGCTAGAAGTGGTGTCAGCGTTTTGCAAGCCCTGATATTTGGTCGGGATATGACCAGTTTACGCCCCATAGGGCGGGGAAACGCATTGTTCCGGCATTTTAATCCACTCCGTATGGACTGGCCCAGACGTTCCAAGGGTCGATGCGCTCTGACCCTGAGGCTTGGGCTAGAGAGTCTCGAAGCGGTAAGGACGATCCCTTTCCTTGGTTCACAGATGAAAATCCAACTTCCAATACGTGACAATTGCGGTTTTGATTGTAGAGCCTAGTATTGGCGACATGATATATGGTACCCATGCCGCCTAGAATTGATACATTTATATTTGAAGTTGTTTTATACACTATGCACTTATAATAGTATCAAATGATTTGTTTTAACGTACCAAGCATGTTTGGCTATTATAAGGTAAAATCCTATCCCCAGCTTTCGATGCATTGTGTGATAGGACCTGGGTCTTATAATAGCTTCATTTTTCCAAAAAGCATCGCGCTGTTTTGTTATATGCACTGGTATTGTAACAACCCAGAATTTTGGAGCTAATTTAAAAAAATTATTTTAAGAAATTTTATTAGAAAACGCGTCAGAATTTTAAATTCCACTATTAAATTAAATTATTGAATTTAATAAAGAATAAAATTAAATAGAATTATGATGTCATTTATGAATGATTTCAAATTTATTTCTAAAAAAAATTATTTGTAAATAGCGATTTATTACAATTGAAATTAGTATCAAATTGTATGTTTATTTGTAATAATTGACTTCGAACAATTGAAAATAAAAGAAAACAGTAGTTGAGTCATTGCTTTGTTAAAAACATTAATATAGGAGTTTCATGATAATTAATAATAAATCAACATTTAATTTCTTTTCTTATTCACATTTCATGCAAGTTTATTTAGCTTTCTTTTTTTTCTTTTCTTTTTCCAGTTTTACCAAATTCACTACCTCTTACACATTCATTTATTTTCTTTGTCTGGTAATTTATTACTCTTCATTCTATTAATTCATTTCTCTTCACATATGTATTCTTATTTCTTAAACTAACATCCTTTTATTTTTCCTTGTATTTTTTAATCTCTTCTCAAAAACAAATCAACTCTATGTATGTATATTTACATGTTTTATTTATTCTTGCATAAGCATTGAATATGTTGATTCAAAATAATAGGTAGACTCTAAATAAATTATGACATGTCATTATGTTAGATAGATATGTAGTGTCGTTATGTTATTTAATGTTATGTGTTTTGAAATTTAAAAAATCACATAACTTTCTTGTAGTCATCATTAAATAATAAGATATGCATTCATTTCTTTCCGTTTCTTCTCTTTTCTTTATAAATTTTCTTTTGAAACATATATGAGAAATCATTATGCCACCTCATCCTTAGTCTGCAATTCATTTTTGTAACGTAAAAAGAGGAAATCTTAGTAAGTATTAATTAGCAAATTTGGGAAGTTTCATCTCTAAATAAATTTAACTAGCAGTTAATATTATAAAAAAAGAGAGAGGATTAAGCAAATTTATAAATACCCTAAAATTAAATCAAAACCCTAATACACTCTAAAAACACAGCCACCGCCTTATCTTCAAATCAATGGCCTGCGCCTTCTCTCTTCTTCTCGATTTTTCTCTCCATCCCCTCAACAACTTCGAACAACTTCAAATGGATGGACATTAAGCTCAAATAGGTCTTTATAACCAATAGCTATGATCGAATGAAATGGCACGAGTTGTTCGATTTTTCACCTTAACGGCGTCAACCGTAAGCTGTTTTTGGTGAAGCATAGTCCACCGAAGTGGCTGCGGTCAAGGGAGGTGTTGGAGCTTGTGGTGGCGCGCAAGGAGGTGGGTGTCAATCTAGGTCTGGCATGGTAGAAAGTGGTGCGATTTTGGTCCAAGGGGGACTGGGTTTTGGGTTCGTATGGAACTATAGGAGAACGATGATAAGTGGTTCTCTAATGACATGGTTAACTAAGTAGGGTAATTAGATTTATTTTAAATTTAAATTTAATTATCTATGTAACCAAATGTTTAAAACTCTATAATTCTCTCAAACCGAAACCGATTTGAATGATTTAAATAGCGTTTGATTTGTAGCGATGAGATCTACATGATGAAATTGACTAAAAATAATTTGGAACTCGTCTAAACTTTTGGCAGAGCGGAAAGCATTCGGTGAGATTTCTATATTTAATTATTAAAATTAAATTATTCCTCACTATGTGAATTCTATATATGTATGTTGTGAAATCCATATTGTTGAGTGCTATGTAATTTGAATTGATTGAGATTGTTATGTGGATTTGTAGATGTGAAGATATTTGTGTTGAAACAAAATTGTTGAATCAAATTATACCATTGGGTTGAGGTTTGATTTGTCAAAAAAAAATCGTTATTCTTGTTAAATCAAAAATGAAAATTTTTACATTGGAATTTAGTTAAAATAAAGAGGACAATAATAAACATTGCTTTTGTTAAAAACAAAAAGGACGTTTTCCATTGTCAATTATGTAGAAATTAAAAAGGGTCAATTTTTGTTGGAAATAAAAAGATTCATTTTTCACCGTCATTTTGTTAAATTAGATCGACACACAAAATAGACATTTTTGTGTAATTAGAAATGACATCAAAATGGTCATCTTGGTTGTAATGAATGGCACTCAAAATATACATTTTGTTAAAATAGTATGACATCAAAATATTCAATTTTGTTGTAATAGAATTTACACCCAAAGCATACATTTTTGTGAAATTGGATTGACACCATAAAAATACGATTATAGAAACCTTATTTTGAAAAGGACATTTTTTTATTTACAATTTAGTTGTAAGTAAAAATATGATTATAGAAATATAATTTAAAGAAGAACATTTTTTTATTTGCCTTTTTATTTGCAAATAAAAACATGAGTAGAAAAAGATGACATTTTTATTTGTAAACTATTTGCAAATATATACATGAATAGAAAGAAATACATTTTGCATTTAAAAACCTGGGTAGAAAAGATGACATTTTTATTTGCAAACTATTTGCAAATAAATACATGAACAGAAAGAAATACATTTTGCATTTAAAAACATGAGTAGAAAAAGATGACATTTTTATTTGCAAATTATTTGCAAATAAACACACGAATAGAAAGAAATACATTTTGTAAATAAAAACATTTGTTTTTGTCTAAATTGAGAAGGAATGAAATTTAACATTCACTTTGTCATTTAATTAAAAGTAGACAAAAACATTTATTCTTTTCAATTTAAAAGAATGACATAAACACTATTTTTTGTCTAATTTGAATAAGGATATAAATAAACATTCATTCTGTCAAATTTAATAGAATATAACCAAACATTCATCTTTGTATCATTTAAATGGAGTGAGAACTTTTATCTCACTCAAACGTCTGAATAGTTATTTATTTTATAATTAAATTTAAATTAATTATCTGTGTTGGAATAGTTGTTTGTTGGATAAATGTTGATTTGGATGTTATATGGTGAAATGTTTGGAATTGGAATCATGTAGCATGTTATAATAGTGTTATTACTTTTTAATTTTCCAAAAACATGTTTACATAGCCATAACAAGCTTCCTGACTTGTTTATGTTGATTGGACGATAAATTTTCATACATCATCCAAAAGAACAATTAATAATATATTATTCGAATTTGTGTTGGTTGAAACACCACATGGGTCTCGGGTTGATATTTGACTACACCTCACCCTTGTGTTTAGTTGTAAATTACACTTTGGCTGTTATTTGAATGTTTTGTCATTATTATGGAAGTAATGCAATGTTTTAAATTGTACGGAAATTATCGGGTCTCATTCCAATTTAGGATTAAAAGAATATTTTAATCTAATATTCAATTAGGTAATTAAATGATGGTTTTGATATTGACAGTTAAAAAGATTATATCTTTGTTGTTAAAAAGTTACCATAAAAAGGATTGAATTAAAAGATTGCATTTTTAATTGTCATATGTTAAATTAAAAAGTTTGATTTCAGAATTGAACATATTGAAAAAGATTTTTATTATTATATTATAATAATAAGGAAAGTTCAGTTTTTATTAAAAATTGAAATATAAGTTAGGATATTTGGAAAAAAAATATTTTTAACAATTTAATAAAATCATAATTTTATTATGTAGAATATTTTAATAAAGTTATATTTAAAATAGGAGATATTTTAAATTTAAGATATTTTAAAATAAAGGATGTTTTGAAATAATATTTCCTAATGAAATAATTATAATTATAAATTACAATTGTACTTGGACACGAGGTTAGGTTACATTTGTGGTGGAAGTCTGCCCGGATCCAACCGGCATATCCAGCAGCCACAAATGTTGGGCCTAATGTGAGGGGTCCATGTGCGCAAATACTAAACGGTCCATGACACGAGGTTAAGCCCAATTTATGGAATAAGTCTGCCCGGAACCAACTGGCATATCCAGCATCCACAAATCGCAAGCTTAATGTGGGAGGTCTTGCCCAGTATAAAGTATAAATGAATAAGATAATGAATTGGGCTATTGAAACACCCCACCTCAGTTAGGGTCACTCTCAAAGGGAATGCCCTAGTTTTGGTGGAGGTTTATAAGTATAAGTCACAGATATACAAGACAGATATAATAACACATATTTTTTGAACAACGGAAAATAACAACTTTTATTTCATCAAAATACGTGTTACACAAACCATGCCATAATCTGCCTTACAATACTTCCAAAATCATAACTGTCTTGATTACATTATTTAAAGAAGCATAAAGAAAACATAAATAAACTGCAAAAGTCCCCTAATTGCTGTCCAAAGCCATAGTCCAAAACGGAAAAAGATCCAAGCAATACATTCTTTCTCTTCAAGCTGGATGTGAAAACTGGTCAAGCTGCGGTATTCCCTCCCTGAGAACCTAGGGGGGGGAACGAAAGAAAAAGAGGCGAAAGGAAAAGGGTCAGTCATAAAGACTGAGTAAGTTCTAGTGACTTTCAGTGTAGAAACGGTTAAAACAACCTGTCATGTATGAACTGGAACTAAACTTAAGAATGGTGTCAAGGTGAACAAGATAGACTAAGGTGATCAGGATAAGTCAAGACAAGTCAAGTAAAGCATCACATGTTCAAGATTCGTTGCATCGACTGTACTAGTATACTAAGCCCATATCACAAGTTCATCACGAAATAAATCCCACAGCCCAATGTCATGAAATGACCCTGAAACGGGGTTTGACCCAAGTACGGGGTCCTACGGAGCGATTATCTAGTCGATCGGCTCCCTACAAGTTCTAGCTCGTCAAGTGTCAGTGTCATACGGCTAATCACGAATGTAGTCACCTGTGCTGGGTCCACCTTCGGGTGTATCAGCCCTAGGGTGTCAACCCCTGACACGATTCAAGATGCACAGATAAATCTACGGATACCCAGTGTCTGCTCCGGATACGTGCACGATCGTAGTCCACCGAACCTACACTGGCGTACCCCACTGCCGTCGTTCACCTCTTACAATCAGCCCAGTAATCGTGCCCCACCCGGCCTAGCCCCAGGGTACCTTGATACATCTAGAGGGTTACTGCTGAAAGGGGTCGTGTCTATGGTTTCACCTAATAGATTAGGTCATGTAATTCGTGACCTAACCCGCCTAACAGATTAAGTCATGTAATTCGTGACTTAATCCTTTTCCAGTCTAGTCATGTCAAGATGGTTAAGTATGTCATTTCAGTTCACGACTTAACCCGCCTACGTGTCATGTCAAGTTGGCTAAGTGTTGTCGTTTTCAAGTTCATGACTTAGCCCTACAAATCGTGTTCAAGTTGGTTAAGTTGTCTTTTCATGTTCATGACTTAACCCTAATTGGCATTAATTGATTCGTTAATGCACCGAACCACTCACATTGGATCCTATTGTTCGTAGCCACTGGATTTGCTGGGCGGTTCCGGGCAGGTTTACGCTACGAACTCAACCCAACCTCGGGTTTCAAGCGAGATGTGACCAACTACCCACATTGGATCCTATTGTTTGTAGCAACTGGATTTGCCGGGCGGTTCCGGGCAGATTTACACTACAAACTCAACCCAACCTCGAGTTGGCCACTTTCTTGTTTTCTAAAGTCATGCCCATGTTCTTATCAGATTTTTCTATTTCCACATCATGTTCATATATCAACTTCGTGCCCAACTAAGGCATGTTTAAAGTCAAGTTATGGCATGTTCAAGTCAAGTTTTCGTGCCATATTTCATTTTCTACTTATGCCAAATTTCACAGTTTATGCTTATAATTAATTCAAGTTTTGCCTATTCTACCCAATCGTATACCCAACGTATATAAACGTACTTCGTTCACAAGCATAAACAATTCAAGAGATAAAGGGGAATAACACCAAACATGTGATAGGCATATGTGACAATTCCAACATTACTTGCATAATAAACAGGCTATAACATATCACATGGTTTCAATACTAGTATGATGATAACTTGGCATAGTAATGATTCCAACTTAATTTAACATGATGATTTCAACTTTACATCATAGGCATAATAATCATTGCAGGCATAATAATAATTTTATTATAAACATGAAACATTAAAGGCATAGTAATCCTAATAGGCATAGTGGATTCCAATTTAGCATTTTTAACATAATAATTCTCATAGACATAATGATTCCAATTTATCATAATGATTCTCATCTAACATTATAAACATAATGGTTCCAACTTAGCATTTTTAACATAATGATCCTCAACTAACATTATAGACATAATGATTCCAATTTAGCGTTTTTAACATAATGATTCTCAACTAACATTATAAACATAATGGTTCCAATTTAGCATTTTAACATAATGATTCTCAACTAACATTATAGACATAATGATTCCAATTTAGCGTTTTTAACATAATGATTCTCAATTAACATTATAGACATAATGATTCCAATTTAGCATTTTTAACATATCTAACATTATAAACATAATAATTCCAACTTTTCATCATGGGTATATTAACATCATAGGCATAATTCCATCAATAGTCATAGCCATGGTTTAATTAGCATCATAGGCATGGTTTAATCAACATAAAGATTTCAATAAACATAGTGATTCCATGGACATGTATTAGTCCAACTTGCCAAACAATTAAGCCCAAGTGATTCATAACAACATCAAAATCATGACAAGTTTAACTTGCAACGTTGCCATAGCAATATCCCCAAATTATAATTCAAATATAAACAATATAAACAATGGATTAACAATAGTTCCTAAATCCGGTTTCAATTCATGGCATGTCCATATTGTTTTAGCGTTTTTGCCTAAAAAGTAACATAGAACTTACAATATGAAGCAAATAATCCAAATAAAAATCCCAAATCAAATAGTCCCAAACTCGTTGTCTAAAGCGTCGTAGTTGTTGTAGCTTCTAGTTGTAGCCTTCAAGAATCGTCCTTTATCTTCTATAATTTTGTTCTTTGTATTTTTAATTTAGAGCTCTAGGTTTTATGGCGGCGGCCTGAGGCTAAAATGAAATAGTATGATTTAGGATAGGTCTTAGGTCCTTTTTATAATGTTTGTGAGTTGTTTTAGACCATCGATGGAGCTTGATTCAATAATAGCCGTTCATTTGAAGGAGAGGCCAATCCGGAGCTGACACCTAGCCCTAGTGACAAGACAAGGCTCAGAAAATTCGACCAAACATAGACCAGGCCAGCCAAGACCTGACCGGCCAGCACATTCTGACCTGGGCGCACTTGGCAGGTGCGCCAGGCTAAAAATGCACTGGCGCACTTCCCAAGTGCGCCAGTTCATTTTTGTTCTGGCGCACTTCCCAAGTGCGCCAGTGCATTCTGACCGTTTTCTGGTTTTTCGCCCAACTTCGTCCGTCCATATCTTCTTCATACGATATCCGTTTTACGCAAACTCGGACTCTATCTCAAGCAAAATTCCGAGACGAACGCAATGGCGTATCCCGTTTCCCTTAATTCTTTGATTTGAAATTAATTATACTTTAATTTGTGAATCTTACTGTTATAAAATACACGGGGTGTTACATTCTCCCCCACTTAAAAGGATTTCGTCCCCGAAATCTTCAAGTTCAGGAAGAATGTACATCCTAACATCCAAACATCCATCTACTCATCCATCAAACACGAGCATCCCTTTGTCCTTAAAACACTTCTAATGCTTCGTGATCATATGCGAAGAGTGTGTGTATATGTTCCTTAGCTAATGCTAATGATCAGGCCTGATTGATCTTCTAAATGCAAAATATGTTTAGTGAAATGAATCCAATATGTATGCAAATTTTTTCCTATTATAATTCATAATTTCTATATGAGTGCTCGAACATTCAATCATATGCAACAACCAAATGATAGCACAACCAAGTTTCCAAAATAAACACTCATGCATATGCAACATGAAAATGTGTCTGAGCCGATCTAGTGCCTAATGTGTATTCATGCATCCACGAGCAACCACTTGCGACCACTTGCAACCATTTCGCAATCATAACATGTTTCAATTACATGTTTACATCCAAAAATATTCTACCTATGGTTCTCAAGATAGGATCGAGGAGAGAAATAAGATAAAACAAAGCATCTAGAATAAGTTAACGATGTACCGCCAGAAGGTCCGGTCTGCTTCTCAGGGCAGTCTTTGCTGATGTGTCCAGTCTTCCCACAATGAAAACATTCACCTTGCTTTTTCTTCCTCTTTCTACAATCCTTGGCTATGTGCCCTTCCGTACCACAGTAATTGCATTTCCTTTTATCACGTGAGTTGTTGTTCTTGCCTCCTTTCTCGGAGTCTACCTTCTTATTCTTAGAATCGTTAGGCTTGACCTCTTTCTTCCCTTGAGAGTTTTCTGCCTCTGTCTCCTTCTTGCCCTTATCTTCCTCGTTCAACAATGCCATCTGCACCAACCTTTCGTACGTAGCTCCCATGGGTATATGGGTCATGGCCAAACTGTGTAATGGCTCATTCAACCCTTTGACAAAGCGAAGAGCCTTCTTGTGCGGGGTGTTGACTAGGTCCAGTCCGAACCTAGCCAGCTCATCGAATTGATTAACATACTCTTTGACTGTCATATTCCCTTGCTTAAGAAATAAGAATTTTTCCAACTGAAGACTCCTTTCAGCTTCTGAGAGAAATTTAGCCTCAAACCTTGCCCTAAAGTCCTCCCATGTTTCCACTGGTCTTTCTGCATTAGTGACTTCCCACCAGTAGGAAGCCTCGCCCTTTAGTAGCCACACTGCCAGTTGTACTTTCTGCCTATCTTCTACCTCAAAGATGACGAATAAGTCCTCGGTTCCTTTCAGCCAATTCCTAGCTGCCACGAAGGACTCAGTTCCATGAAAGTCCTTTCCTCCCATAGCCTTAAAATCTTTACATATCTTAGCAAAAGTGTTTCCCCACGGAGGAGGTGGAGGAAGAGGTGCTGCTGCAGCTGGATGATTTCCTGCAGCTGGGGGAGGAGGAACGGTAGGACCTGGCTGGGTGGCCCTTGCTTCTAAGAATCGCCTAAACCAACCAGGTATTGGTACACCCTCTGGCAAGTTAAGTTCTTCGGACATGCTGAAACAAGAAGGATAAATTCAAAACGAAGGATAAGAGATAACACCTATGGCTTTGGGGGACTTTGCCTTTTTAAAATAAAATAATATTTTATCTTTTTAAAAATGCTTTTTAAATTTTCCTTTGAAAATAAATTTTCGAAACTTTTATCTTATCTGGTAAACCTATGCTCTGATACCAAGTGAAACACCCCACCTCAGTTAGGGTCACTCTCAAAGGGAATGCCCTAATTTTGGTGGAGGTTTATAAGTATAAGTCACAGATATACAAGACAGATATAATAACACATATTTTTTGAACAGCGGAAAATAAGAACTTTTATTTCATCAAAATACGTGTTACACAAACCATGCCATAATCTGCCTTACAATACTTCCAAAATCATAACTGTCTTGATTACATTATTTAAAGAAGCATAAAGAAAACATAAATAAATTGCAAAAGTCCCCTAATTGCTGTCCAAAGCCATAGTCCAAAACGGAAAAAGATCCAAGCAATACATTCTTTCTCTTCAAGCTAGATGTGAAAACTGATCAAGCTGCGGTATTCCCTCCCTGAGAACCTGGGGGGGTGGGGGGAACGAAAGAAAAAGAGGTGAAAGGAAAAGGGTCAGTCATAAAGACTGAGTAAGTTCTAGTGACTTTCAGTGTAGAAACGGTTAAAACAACATGTCATGTATGAACTGGAACTAAACTTAAGAATGGTGTCAAGGTGAACAAGATAGACTAAGGTGATCAGGATAAGTCAAGACAATTCAAGTAAAGCATCACATGTTCGAGATTCGTTGCATCGACTATACTAGTATACTAAGCCCATATCACAAGTTCATCACGAAATAAATCCCACAGCCCAATGTCATGAAATGACCCTGAAACGGGGTCTGACCCAAGTACGGGGTCCTACGGAGCGATTATCTAGTCGATCGGCTCCCTACAAGTTCTAGCTCGTCAAGTGTCCGTGTCATACGGCTAATCACGAATGTAGTCACCTGTGCTGGGTCCACCTTCGGGTGTATCAGCCTTAGGGTATCAACCCCTGACACGATTCAAGATGCACAGATAAATCTACGGATACCCAGTGTCTGCCCCGGATACGTGCACGATCGTAGTCCACCGAACCTACACTGGCGTACCCCACTGCCGTCGTTCACCTCTTACAATCAGCCCGGTAATCGTGCCCCACCTGGCCTAGCCCCAGGGTACCTTGATACATCTAGAGGGTTACTGCTGAAAGGGGTCGTGTCTAGGGTTTCGCCTAATAGATTAGGTCATGTAATTCGTGACCTAACCCGCCTAACAGATTAAGTCATGTAATTCGTGACTTAATCCTTTTCCAGTCTAGTCATGTCAAGATGGTTAAGTATGTCATTTCAGTTCACGACTTAACCCGCCTACGTGTCATGTCAAGTTGGCTAAGTGTTGTCGTTTTCAAGTTCATGACTTAGCCCTACAAATCTTGTTCAAGTTGGTTAAGTTGTCTTTTCATGTTCATGACTTAACCCTAATTGGCATTAATTGATTCGTTAATGCACCGAACCACTCACATTGGATCCTATTGTTCGTAGCCACTGGATTTGCCGGGCGGTTCCAGGCAGGTTTACGCTACGAACTCAACCCAACCTCGGGTTTCAAGCGCGATGTGACCAACTACCCACATTGGATCCTATTGTTTGTAGCAACTGGATTTGCCGGGCGGTTCCGGGCAGATTTACACTACAAACTCAACCCAACCTCGAGTTGGCCACTTTCTTGTTTTCTAAAGTCATGCCCATGTTCTTATCAGATTTTGCTATTTCCACATCATGTTCATATATCAACTTCGTGCCTAACTAAGGCATGTTTAAAGTCAAGTTATGGCATGTTCAAGTCAAGTTTTCGTGCCATATTTCATGTTCTACTTATGCCAAATTTCACAGTTTATGCTTATAATTAATTCAAGTTTTGCCTATTCTACCCAATCGTACACCCAACGTATATAAACGTACTTCGTTCACAAGCATAAACAATTCAAGAGATAAAGGGGAATAACACCAAACATGTGATAGGCATATGTGACAATTCCAACATTACTTGCATAATAAACAGGCTATAACATATCACATGGTTTCAATACTAGTATGATGATAACTTGGCATAGTAATGATTCCAACTTAATTTAACATGATGATTTCAACTTTACATCATAGGCATAATAATCATTGCGGGCATAATAATAATTTTATTATAAACATGAAACATTAAAGGCATAGTAATCCAAATAGGCATAGTGGATTCCAATTTAGCATTTTTATCATAATAATTCTCATAGACATAATGATTCCAATTTATCATAATGATTCTCATCTAACATTATAAACATAATGGTTCCAACTTAGCATTTTTAACATAATGATCCTCAACTAACATTATAGACATAATGATTCCAATTTAGCGTTTTTAACATAATGATTCTCAACTAACATTATAAACATAATGGTTCCAATTTAGCATTTTAACATAATGATTCTCAACTAACAGACATAATGATTCCAATTTAGCGTTTTTAACATAATGATTCTCAATTAACATTATAGACATAATAATTCCAATTTAGCATTTTTAACATATCTAACATTATAAACATAATAATTCCAACTTCTCATCATAGCCTAGCAATACCCAATTTTTCATTAATCATGATGGGTATATTAACATCATAGGCATAATTCCATCAATAGTCATAGCCATGGTTTAATTAGCATCATAGGCATGGTTTAATCAACGTAAAGATTTCAATAAACATAGTGATTCCATGGACATGTATTAGTCCAACTTGCCAAACAATTAAGCCCAAGTGATTCATAACAACATCAAAATCATGACAAGTTTAACTTGCAACGTTGCCATAGCAATATCCCCAAATTATAATTCAAAAATAAACAATATAAACAATGGATTAACAATAGTTCCTAAATCCGATTTCAATTCATGGCATGTCCATATTGTTTTAGCGTTTTTGCCTAAAAAGTAACATAGAACTTACAATATGAAGCAAATAATCCAAATAAAAATCCCAAATCAAATAGTCCCAAACTCGTTGTCTAAAGCGTCGTAGTTGTTGTAGCTTCTAGTTGTAGCCTTCAAGAATCGTCCTTCATCTTCTATAATTTTGTTCTTTGTATTTTTAATTCAGAGCTCTAGGTTTTATGGCGGCGGCCTGAGGCTAAAATGAAATAGTATGATTTAGGCTAGGTCTTAGGTCCTTTTTATAATGTTTGTGAGTTGTTTTAGACCATCGATGGAGCTTGATTCAATAATAGCCGTTCATTTGAAGGAGAGGCCAATCCGGAGCTGACACCTAGCCCTAGTGACAAGGCAAGGCTCAGAAAATCGACCAAACATAGACCAGGCCAGCCAAGACCTGACCAGCCAGCACATTCTGACCTGGGCGCACTTGGCAGGTGCGCCAGGCTAAAAATGCACTGGCGCACTTCCCAAGTGCGCCAGTTCAATTTTGTTCTGGCGCACTTCCCAAGTGCGCCAGTGCATTCTGACCCGTTTTCTGGTTTTTCGCCCAACTTCGTCCGTCCATATCTTCTTCATACGATATCCGTTTTACGCAAACTCGGACTCTATCTCAAGCAGAATTCCGAGACGAACGCAATGGCGTATCCCGTTTCCCTTAATTCTTTGATTTGAAATTAATTATACTTTAATTTGTGAATCTTACTATTATAAAATACACGGGGTGTTACAACTATTTAATCTGTTTTAAATAACAACGCCATTTTAACTGGAACGTGTTTATCGATTTATTTTATCCATTTTATACTGAATATTAAAAGTGCTAATTTCAAAATTAATATTTCGGAAATAATATTATTTTAATATTATAAAAGATAGAATCAAAAGTTATATTTTTATTTACACTTTTGATGTAAATAAAAAGAATCGAAATTTATGTTACATTTTTATCGTCATTTTAGATGTGATAAAAAGAATAGATTTAAATGTTACATTTCTATCGTCATTTTAGATGCGATAAAAAGAATATATTTAAATGTTACATTTTTTATCGTTATTTTAGATGCGATAAAAAAAAAGAGATTTTAACGTTACATTTTTAAGAGATTTTAACGTTACATTTTTTTAGTGTAATAAAAGATTGGATAAAGGATTACATTTTTCAGTGTAATAAAAGAATAGAAAAAGGTTTACACTTTGATGTAATATAAAAAGTTTACTTTTTTTATGTAATATAAAAAGTACACATTTTTATGTAATATAAACCGCATTATTAATGTGGTGAATGAATTATAAAAATGTCATGTTTTAAATTATAAAACATGTTTACCTTAAAAACCTCATTTATAATGGAAGAAATGAAATTAAAATATTGTCATGTTTTAAACTATTAAAACATGGTTACATTAAAAATCACATTTTTAATGTAAAGAAAGAGAATATAAAAATATTCATAGTTTGGAATGGAAAAGATAAACAATAAAAATTTACATTTTTGTTGTAATGCAATAAATGAAGGAAAATATTCATCGCTTGAAATAGAAATGATAAACAATAAAATTTCACACTTTTATTGTCATATAAGGAATGAAGAAAATGTAAATGTTTTGAAATAGACTTCTATTCATTAAAAATAACTTGAATACGAAGTGTAGAAAATTATTTAAAGAATAAATAATTTGAAATCGTCGAACGAATGAATTATATTTGTGTATATATATATATATATGTAAATTAAAATAAAATGAACCACGCTGCTGTAGTTCACGATTTGAAATTGTAACTTCAAACGATTATACCGAAAAATCCGACCGTCGGATTTTCCCAAAACTGGAACCTTTAGGACCGCATTGGAAAGATCTTTCCAACGATATAAATCTCGTCAAAATCCAACGGTTATATTACGAGATAAGTGCAAATCAAATTTAGATAAAAACAGCGCCAGGGCCGCTCATGTAGAAACCCGTAACTTCCCAGGTAAGGAAAGCACGGATTGTACTGAGGACAAGACGAATCAGAACACAAACAGAAGAACATTTCATTGTATATTTCAACAATTCTTCAGAATACAAGAATATACAGAGTATGAATAAATATTACACATTCGATAAATATCAGAGATTACAATACATTACATAGCAGCGGAAAATAATACAAAGCACAACTGAAGAAGATATACGGATACAGAGCTTTCCGGATACCATTCCAGCTGTAAATCAGGATCCTATGAATATAAATCGGCAAAACCAAATATACTAGCTGCCCATGTCAAAATAAGCGCACCCAGAGTTTAGGTTAAAACAATAAACTATAGGTCAGTCATGGGACTGGTGTGAGAACTAAAACAGTTATTAATCTTTATTTTAAACTTAGGTAAATCGATGGACCACGCCTTATAACACGGAACCGGTTTCCTCCCAAGAATACTAATGCATAAAACAACAGCGCAATGCTAAATAAAGAACAATGAAGCTATTATAAGACCCAGGTCCCATCACATAATGCAACACAAGCCGGAGGATAGGGTCTTACCTTATAATAGCTAAAGAATGCTTGATACGCTAAATTTCATGTTTTATTATTACTATAAGTGTGTAGTACCAAAACAATTTCAATCAAAAGTATCAATCATAGACGTCATAGGTACCATATATGTAACAACCCGGAAATCCGAGCCAACTAAAAAATTTTATTTTGGCAATTTTAGCGGAATTTGAATATTTAAAATGAATTATTTTAAATAATATCGACGAAAAATTTATTTTGAATAGAATTTGAACGTATATATTTATATAGATCGTCGTTAGAATATAAATATTTATTTTAAATTATAAAAGGAATTGAAAATGGTGCGGTAGTTCGATAATTCGATTTCAAATTTCAAATGAATGTATAGGATTCAAAATAAACCGGATTTTGGCGAAACCAAAAATATTTGAATCTAATTGAGAATATCTTTCCAACGAATCCGGGAAATCAAAATTTCATAGCGGGAATCAAAAGTTACGTCCAGTTGAAAATTCAGAATAGTCGCTTTGGAATTCTGGCCCTTGAAAATGGACATTTTGCAAACGACCTCGGTTTTCGACGAAACCACTTTTGTTGGATCCGTGATGTCTAGTTATTGCTAGATTCCAAATTTCGTAATTTTTTGAATCAATATGTGAACGTGGCAAAGGAAAACGTGTTTTACAGTTTTAGTTAATTTCGATCGACCTGAAAATGGATATTTTTCAAAAGATCTCAGAATTTGACGAAATTAGTTTTGTTAGGACCGTATCGTCAATACGAAGCTAGAAAATATTTTTCTGTAATATTTAGAGTTCGTATGTGACACCGATAAATGGAAATGTACGTTTGAATTGAATATATACAGATTTATATTTTAATTTCGATGAAAACCTATCGAAACAGTAGAATTGGCTTACCGGACATATCCCATTGTGTTCGGAATGGGGGTATTTAGCTAGGAGCGACAGTCGTTGGGCTTGAATTAGAGTTGGAAATTTAAAAGGTAAATTCATGAATTAGATATATTATTTAAATTATTATATATCCCTAGATTCTAAAACCCTATTGGCCATTCGGAAAGACGCCGCCTCTTCTTCATGAACGAACGAACTCGTTCAAACCTTCTTCTTCAATTTTCATCCGATCTGAACAATAATAATCGGAAATTATAAAACCGAAATCGGAGTATGAAGTGAGAGCTTCAAATCTAGATTGGTCTGAGGGTTTTTGGTGGAGTTTCTCATATGAAATCCCACCTCAAGAGCCGCCGGTTCGAGCTAGGATCCCGGCGAGAGGACCCTACCAAGTTGGCCACGGTTGGGGGAGGAAGTGGCTGGCGCTCCGGCGCTCCAGGAGGCAGACAACGATGGTGATCCGGCGTAGCATATGGGTGGTGGTGGCGTGCCCTAGGAATCGAAGAAGGGTGAAGCTTTCAACGTGAAGGGCAGGAACCTGGAGAAGATACAGACGATGAAGAAAGGTCTTGTTCCTTTGTTATTTATTTATTTTTATTAATGATTTTTTTCTAATAACATTATTAAAAATCAGTTTTTAAAATATGAAAACATAGAAAAAAATCAGTTTTTGTTTGATAAAATACATTGTAAAATTCAGTTTTTATTAAATAAATTAGCATTGTTTATAAAGAAATTTAGCGATGTGTTTTAAAATAAAATAGCGATGTTTATACATTGTTTTTAGAATAGAAAATTTACATGGTTTTTGTCATAAAAGAAGCAAATTTACATGGTTTTTGTAATAAAAGAAGCAAATATAATTTTTGTCATAGAAAAGCAAATATAATTTTTGTCATAAAAGAAGCAAATATGCAAATATAATTTTTATATAGAAATAAGCGTTGTAAAAATATATGAAGTAAAAATAAAAATATGATTTTTATTTATTAGAATGAAGTGATAAAAATATAATTTTTATTATGAGCAGTGGGACAAGGACTGCATTGGAATTTCAAAACAGATCCAGACGGTTCAGTAGTTCAAAAGCAAAGCACGGCGGAGTGGAACCCTCTGTGAGAACTCCTCACTTTTATTTTAAATTTCTAGTTTAAAATATATACTAGGATGCAGACGGTGCTTAGCAGCACCCGACACCCGTCGTCCACAGACCATGGATGACTTGTTTGTTTGGTTGCTATGTTGTGAAATTTGATTGTGTGATGTGGAAAGAAATAAAATATTTTATAGTGGAAAATATTCTATAGTTAAAAATATAATTTTTAACGTGTATATAAAGTAAATATTTATAAACGAATCGGACGATTTGTTTATATACACTGATTTGACTGATATCGATTGGGACGATAAATTTTACACATTGCCCAACTGCACAAATAAAATCTGTGTTTGATTGTTTGAAACCCCACACGGGTGTTGGGATGATATTTGGTGTACACTAATCCCAATTATTTAATTGTATGTCGATCGATTGGTCGACAGACCGTGTAAGCGTTAATTATTTGTATTTGATGCTTATGCAGTTGTGTGGTGCACTTTGGATGATGGTTGATTATTTATCGTTGCTATTATATACATGTGTTGTATGGAATCCATATAATTAACATTATATGGTAATTTATTGGGCCTCATTCCAATTGGGAAAATGAAGAATATTAAGAGATAAAGATTCACGTGTTGACGGTACTCATTCGTTGAGATTAGTCATGTGTTGAAAGAAATATAGATTCATGTATTGAACGAAATATTTTAACAATAAAATTAAACGATAGAATTCATAATTTTATAAAATATATTAAATAACAAAAATAGTCACGTGTTGACAGTACTCATTTGTTGAGATTAGTCATGTGTTGAAAGAAATATAGATTCATGTGTTGAATAGGATAAATATTCATTTGTTGAATAGAATAAACGAAGTTATTGAAAAATATAAAGCCGTGTTGATTAGAGAAGCGCAATTTTGACGCGAACGATATTTATATCGATTATATCCATTTTTAAAATGAATATTGAAGAGAGATTTGAAAATTGAAAATGAATTCGAATTGAATAGAATTGAAATTGAATTCGAATTGAAATTGAATTCGAATTGAATAAAATTGAAAATGAATTCGAATTGAATAGAATTGAAAATGAATTTGAATAGAATTGAAAATGAATTCGAATAGAATTGAAATTGAATTCGAATTGAATAGAATTGAAAATGAATTCGAATTGAATTGAATTGAAAATGAATTCAAATTGAGTAGAACAGAAATTGAAATCGAATTGAAATTGATTTGAAATTGAAATGGAAGTTGAAATTGTTTTTGAAACGAATTTGAAACGATTTATAAAATTAGTTTTAAAAGGAAATCGACAAAGTATATATTATATATATTATATATATATATAATATAATGGCCTGAATAGAACGCGCCGCGCCGCGGCAGTTCGCGAATTTCGACCATTGACTTCGAATGGATAATGCGGGAGATCCGACCGTCGGATTCTCCTAAAACTGGAACCGTTGGGTTTGTATCAAAAAGTGCTTTCCAATGAATATTAGAAATTTGAAATCTAACGGTTGGATTTGGAATTATGTCCAAATCAAATTTGGAAAAGGTCGTTGTAAGTGCAGTTCGGTGGCAGTTATTGAAAACCGACTGTACGGGCCTTGATAAAATTATTAAAAATATCTACAATTTGTGTAAAATCATAAGAAATGATTTGGGAAAAACTGGGATGAAAAACTCCATATTTGAAAAGATAAAAATAGAATTTTATCGAAATGAACTAGTTTTGAACTAGAATTAAAATCAATTTATTTTTGAAATAAATAAATTGAACTTGAAATGGGTTTTAAATAACCAGAATTTCTAATATATTTAATTGGAATTGAATTAAAATTGATTTATGGGTTTACCGTGAACAGTGTTTTAAATAACACTTATTCTTTAACCCGATAATCAATAGAATGTGATTTGGGTTTATCGTGGACTGTGTTTTAAATGACATTAGTTCTTTAACCTAGTAAAAGGAGTTTTAATGAATCGGTAATTAGATTGAAATGTGAATTGATAATTTAAATTATCAAAATTTGGAAATGATCGAAAGGGGAGTATCACCAGTTTTACTCCTAGCGATAGTTAAATCTTTAATTAGATTTGAACGTGAAATGGTAATTAAATTTACCGATATCACCGTGGTGTTAGTTATGGGGTAGTAACAGTTTTGCTCCATGGGATGAATAGGTTGGGATTGGGAAATAAAATAAATAATTACTTCGGTGTGGTTCGCTAATCCCGACTAGTTTGGAAAACCATAATATGGTTTGAAATGATATCCAAAGGAAGATTAAAGAATAAATTAAAAAGAATTTATCTTTGATAAAATTAATGGGAATCTTTCCCTAGGAGTGTGAATATTCTGAATTGAAATGAGGCGTATATTGTGTTTTATAGCACTTATTGATTAAGATACGCGAGTTATTCAGAAAGTCCAGGTATAACCCATTCTGAATAACTGATTCGACGATGAGTCGAAGAGATTGAAGATGGTGCAAGACCAACGATCTTCACATCGAATGGATGGGTGCTACTGATGCTCACGATGGGAGTAGCTACCTTGAAGGGGGCTAAAGTGGTAGCCGTCCGGACGTACTTGGAGGTCGACGGATACGCGAGGAAAGTGCCTCCGGTTTCATTCAGACCTGAGCGGACTTGTAATTGGATGGTGTGTCTGACATTGTATTCCTTTATATTGTATTCGTTGATCTCTGCTAAATATATATCTGTTTGGCGGCGGAGAATTTATTCTCTTGCTTAACGCCCTTCTCTGAGACATACGAGCTCAGAGGTTATATATTGACAGAAATCAGTGGTACGATATGGATTGATAGTGTGGCATGCTGAGATGCAGTGATCCAGACTTTGTTGAAAAGCAAAGTTTGGTGGATGATGATCAAAGCGCAGCTTTAATATAGCACGACTTTGTGTATAGCGTTAATTCGTGAGCCTCACACCCCGGTATGGTAGTAAACTGATTGTTTGATCAGTATGCTTTTTAGTGGATGGGCACCTTAGTGTTGTCGTGGATTCGGTCGACCGAGATTGAGCTTAGTGCTCAGAGGAATAGGGTAAGAAGTGTTTTCTCTCGCCGAGACGTAAGCCGCAGTGAAACTCGATTTCCCAAAGGTGCGGATGTGCATTACGGTGTTTTCTCTCGCTGAGACGTAAGCCGTTGTGGAGGCACTACGCGATCGATCTTTCGAATCAGGAGCCACCATGATGGAAATCCAATTTCCAAATATGACATTTTGCGGTTTTGATTGTAGAGCCTAGTATTGGCGGCATGATATATGGTACCCATGCCGTCTGTGATTGATACATTTATATTTGAAGTTGTTTTCCTCACTTATAGTAATAATATAAGATGAAATTTCACGTATCAAGCATATTTGGCTATTATAAGGGAAAACCCTATCCTCCGGCTTGCGTTGCATTATGTGATGGGACCTGGGTCTTATAATAGCTTCATTGTTCTTTATTTAGCATTGCGCTGTTTGTTTAATGCATTGATATTCTTGGGAGGAAACCCGTTCCGTGTTATACGGCATGGTCCCTTGATTTACCTAACTTTAAAAACAAAGATTAATAACTATTTTAGTTCTCACACCAGTCACATGACTGACCAGGAGTTTATTGTTTTAACCTAAACTCTGGGTGCCCCTATTTTCCGCACGGGCACCTAGTAGTTTTGGTTTTGCAGATTTATATTCATAGGATCCAGATATATAGCTGGAACGATATCCGGAAAGCTCTGTATCTGTATATCTCTTCTAGTTGTGTTTTGTATTATTTCCAATGCGATGTATTTAAATGTAATTTAAATCTCTGATATTTTGTGTGTAATATTTATTCATACTCTGTATATTCTTGTATTCTGATGAAATTTTTGTAATAAGCAATGAAATGTTCTTCTGTTTGGGTTCTGATTTGTTGTGTTCTCGAAGCAATCCGGGCTTTCCTTCATGGGGAAGTTTGGGTCGTCTCAATATATCATGTCACCAATACTAGGCTCTACAATCAAAACCGCAAATGTCTCGTATTGTAAATTGGATTTCCATCTGTGAACCGAGGCAAAAGATAGTCCTCTACCGATTCGAGACGCTCTAGCCCGTGTCTCAGGCAAGCGCGCAGGCAAGCCTTGGATCGTCAGGGCCGGTCCACTGATGTGGATTAAAATGCCTGAACACTGCATTTCCCCACCCTATTGGGTGTCAATGAGTACAATGACTCCATCGGCTCCACACAGTCACCGATATATCCGAGGCGCCTCGCAACCCAACAACCACATAAGTCAATCTCGTCAGGGCGTGTCAAACCACTGATGCCACTTCTAGCTAGAAGGAAACGCATGTCCTCCCTGAGGTCCTTCTCCTGTTTCTGGTTCACAACCGGGGGTGTGAGGCTCGTGAATCAACGCTACACAAAGCTATGCCATACAGGCTGTGCTTTGATCATCAACCACAAGACTCTGCTTTTCAACAGAAGCCTTGGTCATTTGCATCTTAGCATGCCACATAGGCAAACCACTCCATGCAACCAATATCTATCAATCACACATAATGATATCCAATGTCAGACACACAGTCCATTTACAAGTCCGTTCTAGGTCTGAACGAAACTGAAGGCACCTTGTGCCTCGCACATCCATCGTTCTCCAAGTACATCTGGACGATCACTAACTTATTCCCTCCTTTTGGGTGTACGGCCCAATCAAGATCATCAGGAATCATCCAAACAATGTGAAGACCTTCGGTCTTCAACCACCGTCTTCACCTTCGACTTATCGTCATATCAGTTATTCAGAATGGGATAAACCCGGTCTTTCCGAATAACTCGCGTATATAATAAAACAAGTGTTACACAAACACAACATACGCCTCATTCCAATTCATCAGTCACTAACCGTAAATTAGTAAGAGAACAATTCCCCAAATATTAACCCCGAAGGCCGAAACCAACCTCAGATCAATACCCAGGAAACCATTCATCTTAACTAATCTTCAGTTAATTGCTAAATTTCACATTCTTAGGGAGAGGTTCCCATTAATTTTATCAAAGATAAATTCCTTAAATTTATTCTTTAATCTTCTTTTGAAAATCAATTCAAACCATTATGGTTTATCCAAACTAGTCGGGATTAACGAACCTTACCAAAGTAATCAATTGTTAAATTTCCCAACCCAACCTATTCATCCCATGAAGTAAAACTGGTAGTACTTCATATCTAACACCACGGTGTTATCGGTAAATTCAATTACCATTTCACGTTCAAATCTAATTAAAGATTTAACTATCGCCTGGAGCAAAACTGGTGATACTCCATTCTCGATCATTTCATTCTAATTAAAGATTCATTAAAACTCCACTTGGTTTTAATCTTCCCAAAAATCAATATTAATGATTGTTTAACTTAGGAAATCATATCCTGTCTTTAACTGGGTTAAAGAACCAATGTCATTTAAAACACGGTTCATTATAAATCCAAAATCACATTCCATTCTATCAGCCTTTAACCGTAAATTAGCAAGTGAACAATTCCCTAAGTATTAAACCCGAAGGCCGAAACCAACATCAGATCAATACACAAGAAACTATTCAACTTAACTAATCTTCAGTTAGCTTCTGATTTTCTTAACTCCATTGGGTTTAAGAACAGTATTATTAAAGATACCGTTCATGACAACCCAAAATCAATTCAAATTCAATTCCAAATAAATACCATTTAATTGGTGTACTTCATTAAATCTAAATAAAAAGATTTAATCTTTTTCTCAACTGGGTTTAAGATTAGTGTTAATGAAGACACCATTCACGACAAACCCATATCCCATTTGATATTAAATACAAGGCTCTGAATAGAAAATATATCGGCTTATATTCAATATCAAATTCTACTGTAACGTCCCGCATTTTTATCGGTTTGTATTTGAATATTTAAATTAGTTTAAATATTGAATTCGTAATATAAGTGGATTTATATATTAATTAAAATGAAGTTGAATGTATAAAAATATATATTAAATATAATCGAGCCCGTAATATCGCGGTAGTTCGTAATTTAACGTTCTGAACTTCAACTGAGTGTACATGACCCGTTATTAGTCGGATTTCTTCGAAACAAGAAGCGTTGGAATCTGCTGAACTGTTAGAAGTGAAAATTCGATATTTCGGATTATAGGTTCTGAGTTGTATCAAAATCAAATATTCAAATAGTCGGTGTAGAATCGTATATCGACCGTAACGGTTTATTTGATATAACTAGATACCGGTCGCAAATTTGAACAAGGTTCTTTTGAGTCATAGTGATAATTTAATTTTTAGAATTTTACTGTAATTTTTAATTAATTAAATATGCAACTTTTTATTTGGAGTATTTTGCACCTTGTAACAACATTTCAGGGTTTCAGAATATGAGTTAACCGACAGGTATTATTATATTTTTGAGACCGTGGCACCTCGTTAGGCACAACCGTATCTTTATCTCTGTCCGCAGCCACCCAGATATGGACGAATTTTATGTAACGTGGTACATTTAGGTTTGTGAAACATAAATATAAATATTTGGTTCCTTCCCGGATAATCTGTACGTCCTTTCTCTTCATGAAGCAAACCTTAAGGAGGACCATTACCTAAATTTTTAACATCATGACCTATATAGGACACGAAGGCCACATTGATATCAAATCATGTGGGGAAACTTAATGGCGAAGTCCTCAATTTTCTACCCTATACAGACATGCCTAAGATAATAAATTAATACAAACCCATACCCTACTAATAAAACCATGACCCACGTACAGACAACTCATGCTAATATCTATCGTACATCAAAATGAACATGCTACCTGAAATTAAAGACATGGAGCTATATACTATTTCCTAAGGCCATAACACCCACATCCTATTTTCCATGAATTGCGCAGTAAAGTGAAAGTATAAAATATTTCAATATAACCTATGAAGCTACGGTACCATCCTAAAGCCTAATACTTAGAGATTAAGAAACTTCATGATATATATAAATAAACACACAGAAAGGAAATATCGTGGCAACCATAACCTACCTATAGCACACCCACACCTTACGTTGAAGATATTAAAACT
Source organism: Allium sativum (assembly GCA_030737875.1). Lineage (NCBI taxonomy): Eukaryota > Viridiplantae > Streptophyta > Magnoliopsida > Asparagales > Amaryllidaceae > Allium > Allium sativum. The sequence continues at coordinate 1,034,406,942 of CM060920.1, read as the reverse complement.
ACTTTACAACCAATGCTACTTGCCTACTCTCTACAAGCTAATACTTCGCTGTGAAGCTTTCGAACCCATATAAATACATGCAGCAGGTACCATTCCTTCGATGGGAGTGAAAGTAATAAAGAAAAATCAGTTCGTTTTACAAAACAAAATCCGAAACTCAACACAAATTGAAAAAGAAAAGTAATAGTAATGTAAATAGAAGGAGCGAATGAATGGCACAAGGGGGGGTCGGACTTCAGAACGTGAAAAGCATGCAGTACGCATGAAGTGAAGTTGCGGCATAGAGTTCGGATCATATGAGTTTTTGTATGGGAAAGGATCGTGGCGTGAAACAAAGGGAAGGAGAGCAGGCATCGAAATGAGTTCATGTAGGGGAGGATACACAGAAATGGAGTACAAATGTATACTGGAGATGGAAAGCATGGTCAAAAGTTCATGCATGGATGGCACCGGCGATGGAAATCGGAGATGGAGCTCATTGGTGGGACAGTAGCGAGTGCAAGGAGCAGGGAAAGGGGCGCTCACGAGCACAATGTTCTGGAGTGGAGCAGCAAGCCGGAAAGAACGAGTGTATGAACGCAAGAGAGGAGGAGGAGCATTCGCGTGTAGCAAGAAGAAGCTATATATTCGGCAGTGCATAATACTGTGTGAAGAATAACACTCATTGGGTAGACGATGTACTGTGCATGGTGTGTTTGGAACCAAGGGCGCTAGGTCGAATAAGTGGTTGGCAGCGTGAATATTGTGCAAACTGGGAAGTTTGTAAAAAAGGGAGCAAGTCAAAAACAATGTTTGGGCTGTCATGTTGAACATCTGCAGGCATAACAAACAAGAGCGAAGAAACCGGTATAAACAATTAACTGTGGAACAAAACTAGTGAAGTCGGATCGTATTTTCGAACGCTGCATTCTTGAAATAGTCAGACGGATTTGGAAGCAAGAGAGGTTTTCGATTAAACTAAGTCGACTGACGCAAATCGTTATTTAACGGTTAACGCGCGAAGGTGAGTAAATTCACTAACTCTGATCTATTTTAAAATATTATAATTATATTTTTATGTTGTTTGAATGCTGTGTGATGGTAGATTAAAATTAAATTGGTTGAAATATTATATATCGTTGCATAGTTTGGATGCTGATTCTACCGATTATAATATTCCCTAGTATGAAATCAGTGTTAATTGTGTTGACTAACATCTGTGGACGCGGGAAACCGATTGGAGGAATCCAACCGGATTCCACGATATTTATATGTACTGTTGGTTTTATATTATTTATATAGACGTGACTATTATGTCGAAATTAGTTATAAAGGTGAATATTACGGCGTATGACAAGCTTTTGAACTATAACGATAAAATAATGTTGTTGACTAGGCTTAAGCGTGACTGTTGTGTCAAGATTAGTTATAAAGGGAAATATTACATCGCATGACAAGCTTTTGAACTATAGCGATAAATTAGCGTTGTTGACCAAGCTTAAGCGTGATTTTTATATTAGCACTACTCCCTAGGAAATGTATTAAAGTAATTTTAGAAATTATTATCTAATAGGATAGTTAATATTTGGTTATAAACCAATAAATTATAATAGGGTATGCAATCAATATTTAGTTATAAACTTGATATTGATTTAATAAGAACCTGACTTAGAAATAGAGTTTATCAAGTGGAATGGGAATATAAATTATAAAAGGGAAGTCGGTAAATAAGATATGAACATGTAAGAGTATTTATTTCTTGAATGAAGAGTTAAGCAAAAAAAATTTGCAGATTGAAATGATTAAATGGGAATTGGAAATGCTTTCCAAAGATTAATAAGTTATATTTTCTAAAGTATAGAAAATAAGAAATGGGGAAAATGATAGGAATGGTTTCGAACATTAATAACGTATATCTTCTGGGATATGGGAAGTTGGAAAATTAATATAAATAAAAAGGGGCTAGTGATTGTGTGATGTTTAGTCGTACATTTGAATGGATGTTTGTTTTTACTTCGATAGTTAAATAACCGACTATCGAAGTGTTTGACCATCGTTGTCAATACAGAGAGACCGGTTGGATATATTATCTGAAAACCTGTAACACCCCGCCTCCGCTAGGGTCACTCGCAAAGGAATGCACTAGCTTTAGAGGGGCATTATTGGTAAACATGCACAGAAATATCACAAGACAGAACATATATAAATAGCGGAAGTAAAATCAAACTTTCATAACATGAATAAATAAGGTCTAAAGCCTTTTACATCAGAGTACATCAAAACCTGTCTTGCAATAGTAAAGAAGCATAAAGGCTTTTTAATAAATTATTCCCCAAGTAAAACCGTAAAGTAGCCATAGCCAAGAGGAGTCCAAGCCATCCATGATGACCTTCAAGCAGAAGAAGTCCGAACTAAACAGCATTGTTTCCTCCCTGAAACCGGGGGGGGGGGGGGGGGAAACGGAAGAAAAGAGGCGAAACAAAACGGGTCAGTCAAAAAGACTGAGTAAGTCCTATCTACTTCCAGTATAAAAACAGGTAAAGGTAACATGACATGCATAAACTGAAAGTAAACATAAGGATAACTACAAGATAGATAAACCAGGGTAGCCGGTTGAACTACTGTGGCAAGGTAAACTAAGGTATCATGATAACTACGGTGTTATGATAAGTCAAGGTATCACATCGTCAGATTTCTATCGAGTACATTATCCCAAGGTATCTACCCCGTCTAACATCCCACGGTATCTATTATGTATATTCTTCCTAGTTCTAACATGTATATTTGCTCTGCACCTCTCGTACTAGTATCTCTACCCGCGTCATGTGTTAACCATGAACGTCCCTTGCTCAAAGTCGTGTAATGGTCCATGTCAACCTAATATATCACATATATAGGTTACTCAAATCATATGTTTCTTTCCATGTATATAAGTTCAGTCCTTTGCCGTACCTCGTACGGGCTTCCTCATGTCGTATTATCCTTGAAGTCGTTTGGACTGTCACCCTTGTTCTAGCTAGGCTCTTCCATATGAATCATCGTTTGAACTACTAGGACTTACGCCACCTAGCACCACTAGTGATTACGCTTACCTATTGCACGCTTTCGTATTTCAGTTTGGGTTAAACCACCTAGGCCACTAGGGATTACGCTAACCCTCAACCGCGCCCTTTTTCCCACGCATTCATCGTGAATCGTTTTTCTATAACTGTATGCACATGTATCACATCGTGCCATCCGAGTCCTGTCACAGGGCAAAACAAGAAATACAGGACTCGGTCGGGAGCTTTAGATTTATCTGCCGATGCAGATACTAAGGTCTGCTTTTCTACACGTGGCTATGGTCCCACGAGACCCCTCCCTCAACTAGTGAAAGGCAACACAAGAGAAAATCTTGCATGAGAACTACACTCCGGCCAGCCCACATCCTACGGCCTACCTCACCCATAATTAGATAGCAATTATGGTCTGTTGGGTGTTCCCTGCCTTTCCGTACGTACACGCTTGACTCAAGATGGTAGATGATCGACGAACTTGCTATCTAGGGCACTATCATGTATTCGTTGACTCACTGCTATCCATCCCAGTCTTTAGGTCGCTCGTATAGCAACCAAGGCATACTCTTGGTTCTTCTAACGCAGACCTTAACCTCTTGTGAGCCCAGGATGATCACCTGCGACCTCACAGAGGGATACCAAGAATATCCTCACGTTCCCCGAAGCCGCTGCTTCGTTACCCAGTTCGCTGGAGCCTTTATCTAAATCAGATAGCCTGCTCCTACACGTATACTTAAACGATGACCTACCGTATCGGGTTACTCATCTATCTAAGAGGTGGTCCACATTTCCTTGGCTAAGGATTATTACTTAGTTTCCCTAAGGTTTACCACTTAGCCTTATTTCCATAATCCTTGTTAACTATGGTTATTTACCTAATCCTCCGAATTAGGGTTTATCTAATGGGTTAGGTGTCACTTAAGTTCATAACTTAGCCCGTCTACAAACCATGTCAAAATTGGCTAAGTATCCAAGTCCAAGACTTAACCCTACAAACCATGTGTCAAGTTGGCTAAGTATATTAAGCAATCCATAACTTAACCTTGTCTAATTATCATTTTAGATTGGTTAATTATATAAATTAACTCGACCTTGTCAAATTACCGAGTCAAATCGGTCAAGCGTATTCAAGTGATTCGTGACTTAGCCTTATCATGTTTTCACGTTAGATTGGTTAAGTATAGGTTAACTTAACCTCATCAAATTAACGAGTTAGATTGGTTAAGTATAAGTCACTTAACCTCATCAGATCATCGTGTTAAATTAGTTAAGTGTTTAACTTAACCCCATTAAATTACCAAGTTAAGTTGGTTAAGTATGGGTTACTTGACCTCATTGAATTACCAAGTTTAAATTGGTTAAGTGTGGATTACTTAACCCCATCTAATTACCGTGGTTGGGTTAGTTAAGTCTTAATTACTTAACCCCATCTAATTACCCCGTCGGATTAGTTAAGTGTAAATTACTTAACCCCATCTCCTAATCATCTTGCATGATTAAGTGTCATTAAGGAATCAAGTCCGGTCCCACTTAACCTACCCATTCGTGTCATATCGGTTAAGTGTCATTAGTCAAATTTACTTAACCTTATTATGTGGCATTAATTCAATTAATGCACTCTTAACCTCTCACATTAGACCTTGTTGTGGTTACTAGTTAAGCCGGGCGGGTCCGGGTAGATTTACACCACAACCTAGTCTAACCTCGGGTCTTAAGCGCGACATGACCAACTTCTCACATTGGGTCCTATTGTTTGCAACTACTAGTTAGGTCGGTCGGTTCCGGGTAGTTTTACGTTGCAAACTCAACCCAACCTCGAGTTGGCCACACTTATATTATCTAAGTTCATCATGTTTCCACAACATGTTACAAGTTTTCAAGCATTTGGGTAGACCTAACTTAATAGGTAAATTCCCAAAGGGTAGACCTAACTTAATAGGTAAATTCCCAAGCTCATGTTTTTTTTATGCATACTTACATGCCAACTTCCATGTTATCTTTCAAGTCATATTTTCAAGTATAAACACATGTCATAATCAAGTTAAGATTTCACGACATGTTCATGTTTATCTAACTACCCAAAAATCATATTTTCCCAACGCAAACAAAAGCGAGTCAACATAGTAAGAATACTATGTCATATATTGGTCTCAAAACATGCATGATGCCAAAAAGGGATTGGCTTCCACATGCATAACATCATAAAGGGATTAGCCATAAACATGCATAGTGTCATAAGGTAATTTAGCCACAAACATGCATATTATCAAAAAAAAAGGGTTTGGCCATAAACATGCACAACTTAGAAGAGGGGATTGGCCACTAGCATGCATAATCTCATAAAGGATTTGGCCACAAACTCGCATGTTACCATAAGGGGTTTGGGTTCATAAACATGCACAAGTCCCAAAATCTTGTCTTAGCCAATGTTTCACACATAAAGTGGTTCCTAAAGGTTCATGCTAGCATTTCATGCATAAAGATCCAAACTTGCAAGTTAAACTAGGTTATGCATAGCATAAGAGGCATGATTAAGTCACTCACATGGCCTAAAATCATAAACATGAACACAAGAGGCAAGGTAAGGTTCATATAGGTTCGCATAATCATGTTTAGCCTCATTTTGTCCCATGTCAACATTAAAAATACCGTTTTGATCCAAAAGTAGCTAGAACTTACATAGTATGGCAAGAGGACTAGGAGCATGAATCGTTTTGGCGAAGAAAGGTGGCTCCTTTGATGAAGATCCGTCATGAAACTCGCATAGCAACGTTGATTTGGCCTCTATTTGGTGTAGCAAGCTTGCACCTTTTGATTTGAACCCGATTTGAATGCATAGGCTCTAGGGATTGGAGATGGAGGCCATGATCAAGATTGATTTTGGCAGCACTTAGTTGCTAGGTTTGATTTTTAGGGATTTAGGTTAGGTTTAGGGTCTTTTTATAGAGATTAGGATAGTTTTAGGCCCTAGGATTAGATCTAGGATTAATCTAGGCTACAGAAATCGTCACAGGCCCATCAGACCAGACCAAGACTGCATCCAGGTGCACCAGGCCACAAAACACGGAGTTGTGTTTTTGGACCCAGTCGACACCCAAGTCGACAGCCCTGTCGACTTGGGGTCCAGGGGTGTCGACAGCCCTGTCGACTCCCCTGTCGACATGGGCTTTGGCGGGAAAATTCCCGCCTACCCCAAAACTTGAACTTCCTAAGTGATTTTCAAACTTGAAAACCCTGAAAACTTTGACGGATCATAACTTGGTCATACGGACTCCGATTCTCGAAAACTCGGACTCTATTTCGCGTATTTTTCCGAGACGAACGCAATGGCATAGCCTGTTTCACTTGATTCAGAATTTAAAATTAAATTCTGCCTTGATTCTCGTTTTACCATGTTATCGAAAAATACGGGTTGTTACATTCTCCCCACCTTTTAGGATTTCGTCCCCGAAATCTCCAAGTTAGGAAGAACATATCCTACCATCCATCATCCATCTACTCAAAACATCATCCACAAGCAACCATTGTCCTTAGATGATTTCTAATGCTGTATGAATATATGCAAAACGTGTGTGTACATGTTCCTTAGCTAATGCTAATGATCAGGCCTGAATAATCTTTCTAATGCAAAATATGTATAGTGCCATGAATCCAACATGTATGTAAATAGTCCTAGTCATATAGATACTATATGCGTGCACAAACATTCATCCATATGCAACGTCCACATGGTAACACATTCAATTTCATCCATAAACAAGTATAAATACTCGTGCATATGCAATATGAAATGTGACCGAGTCGAGCTAGTATCTAATGTGTATTCGCGCATCCACGAGCAACCACTTGCAATCACTTGCGACCATATCAATCATAACATGTTTCAAATACATGTTTACATCCATAGGGTTTTACCTAAGATTCCCTGAAACAGGGTCGAGAAGATAAACAGGACAAACTCCTTACAGGGTTTGTAACGGAGAATAGGACCGAGAGGATGTCCACAAAAGATAGCCTACAAGTAAGCTCTACAGAAAACAGGGATCAAGGATATACTCCCAAAAAGAGATATCATGCGCGTATCTAGTCTTTGACCATCAAAGTCGTCTTTTAACTTCGCGATTTTGTAGCTTCTTATTCCTGTTTCCATAACATGAGCTGGAACTCATTTCTTCGTCGCCTCTCGTTCCACTTGCACTTATCCTTTTCCTAGAATACTTGACGCAAACATGACTGCGTACTCATGATCTCATGTAAGCTTTCCAAAATTCACTAGTGAATCTTGGATCTCGTTTATATACTATAAGGCATTCCATGTAGAAGAACTTTCTCTTGAAAGTAAACAGATGTCAATCAGGTTATCATGCGCACTTACTAGGGTGATTTCTATAACCCACGCATAAGTGAAGTAAACCATCCGTCTTATCGGCGAACACCGCTCGATCGGGCTTAAAATTTCCAATAAAGGCATCAAGGGATTCTAAGTAACTAGTCATGACAGAACCTCAAAAAGGTTACACGATACTTCGAGGGTATTACCAAGGCTAGTCAAGAATCTAACTACCCTCCTATCAAAACCGAGAGTGGCACCCCTTACTGGATAACCACTTCATCCTTAGAATCCATCCATAGCTTATGAATATAAGCATTATTTCCAAGCTCAACACTTGACATAGACATTCTCAAATCCAAACAAGCCATGAATAAATGGACTGATTCTCCAATAGGACTTTGAGACAAAAATGGGATTCTCTATTACGCTAGTACTTAAGGTGCAGAGACTCAACTATCGAAGCGGGCTTAAAAGATGCGGTGATCAAAACAAAGTCCCGACAGGATGATAGAGAAGAAAAGCTAAACCTTTAACAAGATCGTTACCCTCCTTCCGAGGTACCCTAGAAATGAGAGCATACTATTGCCCTCCCAATGATCTTGTCCTTGTCCCATGATACTTAACTATCCGTCCCGTTTCACCATGCCAAAGGTACTCTCTCGTCCTGGGTTTCATTGTTCATCTTTCTCCCTCCTTTTAGGACTCAGCCATACCAACATGTTGCTTATCCCTGAGCTCGTATCCTTTATCCTTCTTCCTCACGATCCCTTCTTATAACACGGTCACTGGCCTCTCGAGAACCACCTCCATCGTATGGAAAGCACTTTCGTAGGTAGAAAAGACTAGTCGCAGTTAAAACTACTGTGACTACAGATGGAGGAAAGAAAGGAAAAGAGACTCAATTAAGGAAACAAGGATAGTGCTAATGGCCTTTGGGGAATAGCCTTTTTCTTTTAAAAGAAAATTTTCTTGAAAAATGCTTCTTTGTAAACGATTTTCAAATAGTTTTCAGAGGGTCTTTAAAAACTTTTGCCCAGTCTGGTAACCTTCTGCTCTGATACCAAATGTAACACCCCGCCTCCGCTAGGGTCACTCGCAAAGGAATGCACTAGCTTTAGAGGGGCATTATTGGTAAACATGCACAGAAATATCACAAGACAGAACATATATAAATAGCGGAAGTAAAATCAAACTTTCATAACATGAATAAATAAGGTCTAAAGCCTTTTACATCAGAGTACATCAAAACCTGTCTTGCAATAGTAAAGAAGCATAAAGGCTTTTTAATAAATTATTCCCCAAGTAAAACCGTAAAGTAGCCATAGCCAAGAGGAGTCCAAGCCATCCATGATGACCTTCAAGCAGAAGAAGTCCGAACTAAACAGCATTGTTTCCTCCCTGAAACCGGGGGGGGGGGGAAACGGAAGAAAAGAGGCGAAACAAAACGGGTCAGTCAAAAAGACTGAGTAAGTCCTATCTACTTCCAGTATAAAAACAGGTAAAGGTAACATGACATGCATAAACTGAAAGTAAACATAAGGATAACTACAAGATAGATAAACCAGGGTAGCCGGTTGAACTACTGTGGCAAGGTAAACTAAGGTATCATGATAACTACGGTGTTATGATAAGTCAAGGTATCACATCGTCAGATTTCTATCGAGTACATTATCCCAAGGTATCTACCCCGTCTAACATCCCACGGTATCTATTATGTATATTCTTCCTAGTTCTAACATGTATATTTGCTCTGCACCTCTCGTACTAGTATCCCTACCCGCGTCATGTGTTAACCATGAACGTCCCTTGCTCAAAGTCGTGTAATGGTCCATGTCAACCTAATATATCACATATATAGGTTACTCAAATCATATGTTTCTTTCCATGTATATAAGTTCAGTCCTTTGCCGTACCTCGTACGGGCTTCCTCATGTCGTATTATCCTTGAAGTCGTTTGGACTGTCACCCTTGTTCTAGCTAGGCTCTTCCATATGAATCATCGTTTGAACTACTAGGACTTACGCCACCTAGCACCACTAGTGATTACGCTTACCTATTGCACGCTTTCGTATTTCAGTTTGGGTTAAACCACCTAGGCCACTAGGGATTACGCTAACCCTCAACCGCGCCCTTTTTCCCACGCATTCATCGTGAATCGTTTTTCTATAACTGTATGCACATGTATCACATCGTGCCATCCGAGTCCTGTCACAGGGCAAAACAAGAAATACAGGACTCGGTCGGGAGCTTTAGATTTATCTGCTGATGCAGATACTAAGGTCTGCTTTTCTACACGTGGCTATGGTCCCACGAGACCCCTCCCTCAACTAGTGAAAGGCAACACAAGAGAAAATCTTGCATGAGAACTACACTCCGGCCAGCCCACATCCTACGGCCTACCTCACCCATAATTAGATAGCAATTATGGTCTGTTGGGTGTTCCCTGCCTTTCCGTACGTACACGCTTGACTCAAGATGGTAGATGATCGACGAACTTGCTATCTAGGGCACTATCATGTATTCGTTGACTCACTGCTATCCATCCCAGTCTTTAGGTCGCTCGTATAGCAACCAAGGCATACTCTTGGTTCTTCTAACGCAGACCTTAACCTCTTGTGAGCCCAGGATGATCATCTGCGACCTCACAGAGGGATACCAAGAATATCCTCACGTTCCCCGAAGCCGCTGCTTCGTTACCCAGTTCGCTGGAGCCTTTATCTAAATCAGATAGCCTGCTCCTACACGTATACTTAAACGATGACCTACCGTATCGGGTTACTCATCTATCAAAGAGGTGGTCCACATTTCCTTGGCTAAGGATTATTACTTAGTTTCCCTAAGGTTTACCACTTAGCCTTATTTCCATAATCCTTGTTAACTATGGTTATTTACCTAATCCTCCGAATTAGGGTTTATCTAATGGGTTAGGTGTCACTTAAGTTCATAACTTAGCCCGTCTACAAACCATGTCAAAATTGGCTAAGTATCCAAGTCCAAGACTTAACCCTACAAACCATGTGTCAAGTTGGCTAAGTATATTAAGCAATCCATAACTTAACCTTGTCTAATTATCATTTTAGATTGGTTAATTATATAAATTAACTCGACCTTGTCAAATTACCGAGTCAAATCGGTCAAGCGTATTCAAGTGATTCGTGACTTAGCCTTATCATGTTTTCACGTTAGATTGGTTAAGTATAGGTTAACTTAACCTCATCAAATTAACGAGTTAGATTGGTTAAGTATAAGTCACTTAACCTCATCAGATCATCGTGTTAAATTAGTTAAGTGTTTAACTTAACCCCATTAAATTACCAAGTTAAGTTGGTTAAGTATGGGTTACTTGACCTCATTGAATTACCAAGTTTAAATTGGTTAAGTGTGGATTACTTAACCCCATCTAATTACCGTGGTTGGGTTAGTTAAGTCTTAATTACTTAACCCCATCTAATTACCCCGTCGGATTAGTTAAGTGTAAATTACTTAACCCCATCTCCTAATCATCTTGCATGGTTAAGTGTCATTAAGGAATCAAGTCCGGTCCCACTTAACCTACCCATTCGTGTCATATCGGTTAAGTGTCATTAGTCAAATTTACTTAACCTTATTATGTGGCATTAATTCAATTAATGCACTCTTAACCTCTCACATTAGACCTTGTTGTGGTTACTAGTTAAGCCGGGCGGGTCCGGGTAGATTTACACCACAACCTAGTCTAACCTCGGGTCTTAAGCGCGACATGACCAACTTCTCACATTGGGTCCTATTGTTTGCAACTACTAGTTAGGCCGGTTGGTTCCGGGTAGTTTTACGTTGCAAACTCAACCCAACCTCGAGTTGGCCACACTTATATTATCTAAGTTCATCATGTTTCCACAACATGTTACAAGTTTTCAAGCATTTGGGTAGACCTAACTTAATAGGTAAATTCCCAAAGGGTAGACCTAACTTAATAGGTAAATTCCCAAGCTCATGTTTTTTTTATGCATACTTACATGCCAACTTCCATGTTATCTTTCAAGTCATATTTTCAAGTATAAACACATGTCATAATCAAGTTAAGATTTCACGACATGTTCATGTTTATCTAACTACCCAAAAATCGTATTTTCCCAACGCAAACAAAAGCGAGTCAACATAGTAAGAATACTATGTCACATATTGGTCTCAAAACATGCATGATGCCAAAAAGGGATTGGCTTCCACATGCATAACATCATAAAGGGATTAGCCATAAACATGCATAGTGTCATAAGGTAATTTAGCCACAAACATGCATATTATCAAAAAAAAGGGTTTGGCCATAAACATGCACAACTTAGAAGAGGGGATTGGCCACTAGCATGCATAATCTCATAAAGGATTTGGCCACAAACTCGCATGTTACCATAAGGGGTTTGGGTTCATAAACATGCACAAGTCCCAAAATCTTGTCTTAGCCAATGTTTCACACATAAAGTGGTTCCTAAAGGTTCATGCTAGCATTTCATGCATAAAGATCCAAACTTGCAAGTTAAACTAGGTTATGCATAGCATGAGAGGCATGATTAAGTCACTCACATGGCCTAAAATCATAAACATGAACACAAGAGGCAAGGTAAGGTTCATATAGGTTTGCATAATCATGTTTAGCCTCATTTTGTCCCATGTCAACATTAAAAATACCGTTTTGATCCAAAAGTAGCTAGAACTTATATAGTATGGCAAGAGGACTAGGAGCATGAATCGTTTTGGCGAAGAAAGGTGGCTCCTTTGATGAAGATCCGTCATGAAACTCGCATAGCAACGTTGATTTGGCCTCTATTTGGTGTAGCAAGCTTGCACCTTTTGATTTGAACCCGATTTGAATGCATAGGCTCTAGGGATTGGAGATGGAGGCCATGATCAAGATTGATTTTGGCAGCACTTAGTTGCTAGGTTTGATTTTTAGGGATTTAGGTTAGGTTTAGGGTCTTTTTATAGAGATTAGGATAGTTTTAGGCCCTAGGATTAGATCTAGGATTAATCTAGGCCACAGAAATCGTCACAGGCCCATCAGACCAGACCAAGACTGCATCCAGGTGCACCAGGCCACAAAACACGGAGTTGTGTTTTTGGACCCAGTCGACACCCAAGTCGACAGCCCTATCGACTTGGGGTCCAGGGGTGTCGACAGCCCTGTCGACTTAGGGTCCAGGGGTGTCGACAGCCCTGTCGACTCCCCTGTCGACATGGGCTTTGGCGGGAAAATTCCCGCCTACCCCAAAACTTGAACTTCCTAGGTGATTTTCAAACTTGAAAACCCTGAAAACTTTGACGGATCATAACTTGGTCATACGGACTCCGATTCTCGAAAACTCGGACTCTATTTCGCGTAATTTTCCGAGATGAACGCAATGGCATAGCCTGTTTCACTTGATTCAGAATTTAAAATTAAATTCTGCCTTGATTCTCGTTTTACCATGTTATCGAAAAATACGGGTTGTTACAAAAACACTCCGTATAGGCATAAGCGCTGTGAATTATATTATGCTGAAGAGAATTGAAGATGGAGTTAAATGCAAGGGTCGTCCTGTTTCAAAGCGATGCTTTCTGTTTGTCCAGTCCCGGGACAACTTGTATGGACGAGTGTCTGACAGAGTATACCTGATAAATCACGTATGGTTGATCTTTTTGAATGTATTACGCCTGGTGGCGGAGGAATTCGTTCCTCTTAGATTTTTATACTCGTGATATTTTTGGAAGACGATTAGTGAATTGACGGGTTTGACGATGTGGCATTCAAAGTGAATGGTGATCAGATGTTCTGAAGATAGACGTAGCCTCTAGCCTCACAACCAGGAAGTAACAAAAGTTGGGCTAGGCAGCATGGCTAGTTGGGTCATCCCCAAGCAGGGTGTTTTGTCACCGATCTAGAGAAAATTAATAATTTGTTCTTCTTTTTCGATTCTGTATCTTCGGATGATGGTTGGATGGCCAACAACCGTGGGTGGCAATATATTCGCGACACTCAAGCTAAATGAGTGAGCAGTCATGTATGGTCGGGTTGCAAGACGTTCTTGTTGAACCCTGGGTGTATCCCCTCTAGAGTACACTGATAAGAAGGTGCTCCCATACCTTGTCTGTCGGGGTCCAATCTCCAATAAGCGCCCTGCGGTTTATGATTTTATACTATATATATGTGGAGCGTGAGATGCAAGCGTTCTGCTACTTGGATATTTATTTGTTTAAACATTACTATAATATCACTGGATTTTGATATCAAAGATATTTAAGTTATAGTAAGGTAAAAACCGTCCATGTTTATGTGTGGGCTATTCTTACTATTATCTTTTTGTTTCAAAAGGATTTTCAAAGTTAAATGATATGGTTGGAATTTACTCACACCGGTCCCATGACTGACCCAGAGTTTATTTTGTTTGTTTTCCCTAAACTCTTGGGTGCCCAAATTTGTACGGGAAGTCAAGTGTTTTAGGATTTTGCAGATTCACTTGGAGGAGCTCGAAGCAGAAGGCTCCACCATTAGTATTTAGAGATTATTTCCGCTGTGATATGATGTATTGTAATCTGATAATGGCATATATATACAATACAGTTTTGTATTCAAAGTTATGTTATATAATATGTTTTATTTTGTTCCGCAGTGAGACTCGTGTTTTACTCTGATTAAATCAAATCCAGTGATATTATGATAATGTCTAAGCAAATAAATATCCAAGTAGCAGAACGCTTGCATCTCATGCTCCACATGTATATAGTATAAAATCATAAATCGCAGGGCGCTTATTGGAGATTGGATTCCAACAGACAAGGTATGGGAGCACCTTCCGATCCGTGTACTCTATAGGGTATACACTGCAGGTTCAACAAGAACGTCTTGCAACCCGGCCACACATGACCGCCCACTCATTTAGCTTGAGTGTAGCAAATATATTGCCACCCACGGTTGTTGGCCATCCAACCGTCATTCGAAGATACAGAATCGAAAAGAAGAACAAATATGAATTTTTTTCTAGATCGGTGACAATACACCCTGCTTAGGTATGACCCAACTAGCCATGCTGCCTAGGCCAACTTCTGTCATATCTGGTTTGTGAGGCTAGAGGTTACGTCTATCTTTAGAACATTTGACGAGACCAACAAATATCGTATTGGAAATAACGATATAAATATATCTTTCAAATTTCCATAACAATACCTGTATAATCACGAAATCCAACATCGAAATATTCCAAAGACAATTTCAATTCAAATCCATTCCAATTCAATTATTGGAAATTCTGGGTACTTCTACCCTTTCAAATCCAATTTATTTGTTTTTAAAAATAAATGTATTATAATTCTAATTCGAAACTAGTTCATTTCAATAAAAATCTATTTTTATCTTATCAAATATGGAATTTTTCATCCCAATTCTTTCCAAATCATTTCTTATGATTTCACACAAATTATTGCTATTTTTAATAATTTTACCAAGGCCCGTACAGTCGATTTCCATCAACGGCCATCGAACTGCACTTACAGCGACCTTTTCCTAATTTGATTTGGACATAATTCCAAATCCAACTGTTAAATTTCAAATCTCTAATATTCGTTAGAAAGCTCTTTTCAATACGAACCCAACAGTTCCAGTTTTAGGAGAATACGATGGTCGGATCTCCCGTAACGTCCATTCGAAGTCAATGGTCGAAATTCGCGAGTTGCCGCAGCACGGTGCGTTCTATTCAAGCCATTTAATATATATAATATATATGTTATATATATTTCGTCGATTTCCTTTTAAAACGTATTTTATAAATCATTTTAAATTCGTTTTCAAAACGATTTCTACTTCACATTCAATTTCAAATCAAAATTGAATATTCCATATCATTAATCTATAAATGATAATATTTTCAAAACGTTATATTTTGAAATCAATTCCAATTCGATATTCATTATAAAATGAATAAAACTGATATAAATATTGTTCGCGTTAAAATGGCACATAACTAACCAACACGGCTTTATATATTTCAATAACGTGGTTATTCTATTCAACAAATGAATATTTTCTTCAACACATGAATAAATATTTTTATTCAACACATGAATATATATTTTATTCAACACATGAATATTTATTTTATTCAACACATGAATTTATTTTATTTAACACATGAATTTTCTTTTTATTCAACACATGAATTTTTATTCTACTCAACACATGAATTTTTATTCTATTCTACACATGAATTTTCTTTCTATTCAACACATGAATTTTTATTCTATTCAACACATGAATTTTCTTTATATTCAACACATGAATTTTCTTTCTATTCAACACATGAATTTTTATATTATAGTATTCCTTATTTTCCAAATTGGAATGAGGCCCAATCAATTACCATATAATGTTAATTATATGGATTTTCTACAACACATGTAAATAACAACAACGGTAAATCATCAACCATCATCCAGAGTGCACCACACCACTGCATAAGCATTAAATATAAATAATCAATGCTTACACAGTCTGTCAACCCATCAATTGACATACAACTAAACAATTGGGATTAGTGTACGTCAAATATCATCCCAATACCCGTGTGGGGTTTTAAATCAACAAACACAGATTTTTATTTGTGCAGTCGGGCGATGTGTAAAATTTATCGTCGCAATCAATATTAGTCAAATGGGTGTACATAAACAAATCGTTCTGATTTATTTATAAATATATACTTTATATACACGTTAAAAATTATATTTTTTAACTATAAAATATTTTATACGATAGAATATTTTATTTCATTCCACATCACACAATCAAATTTCACAACACAGAAGTCAAACAAACAAGTCATCCATGGTCTGTGGACGACGGTGTCAGGTACTGCTAAGCACCGTCTGCATCCTAGTATATATTTCAACTAGAAACTAAAATAAAAGTGAGGAGTTCTCACCTTGGGGATCCACTCTGCCATTTCATTTCTGAATTTCTGAATGGGTTGGATTTGCCCGAAATTCAACGTAGTCTTTTCCACGCTGTTCATAGTAAAAATCACATTTTTATTACGATGATTATATATTTAAAAATCTCATCTTTTTATTTTATCCCTACATGTATAAAGATCATATTTTATCTCATTGTTATGTATATAATATTTTCTTTATATGTTATTCATATAAATAAAAATCAAATCTTTATATAAAGCCATTTACATAAAATCACATTTTTATGACAACACTTCATGTTTAAAAATTATATTTTAATATCGCTATACATCAAATAAAAATTGTATTTTTACTTCACTAAAAATCATATTTTGCTCTAATTAAAAATCGAATCTTTCTATGATTAAAAATCGAATCTTTCTATGATTTAAAATCGAATCTTTCTATGATTTAAAATCGAATCTTTTTATGATTAAAAATCGAATCTTTCCTTTAATAAAATCAGAATTTTTATTTACTTTATATATATATATATATAAACTGATTTTTCAAAAATAAATTAGAATAAATAATAAAAAAACTTACAGTGGAGATTTGGGAGAGGGGAGGGGCGTGGCCATCGCGAGGAGGGGGGACTGGCGACAGGTGGTTGCAGGCGGAGGCGGTTTAGGGTTTACGTGGGGGGGGGGGGGGGTTGGTTCGAAATGGTGGAGGAGACGATGGAGAACGGGGATGTGGTGGTGGCGGCGGCCTACCCGAGGTGGCGATGGCCTCCTAGAGCGACGGCGGAGGACCTAGGGAGGCACGACATCGAACTGCTGAGCGAATTTTAGATCTAGGTTTTTTTATCAGTTGACTTATGAGAGAAGGGAGGGGGTTTGTGAAAGAAATATATATATATATTTAATTATCTTTAATTTCTAAAAGTATGTTTTTTTTAACTCGTAATCCAACCCACCGACTATCCTCCATAACTAATTACCCCCATTCCGATCACAATGGGATATGTTTCATAAGCCAATTCGGGTGTTACGATCAGTTTCTGTCAAAATCAAAATATAACTCTATATATTGAATTTAAACGCACATTTCAATTTACCGGGGCCACATATTAACTCTAAAAATTCGCGAAAAATATTTTCTAGCTTCGTATTGACGATACGGTTCTATCAAAACTAATTTCGTCAAATTCTGAGACCGTTTGAAAAATGGCCATTTTCCAGTCGATTGAAATTAACTAAAACTGGTCAAACGCGTTTTCCTTTGCCACACTCACATATTGATTAAAAAAATTACGAATTTTGAAATCTAGCAATAACTTGACATCACGTATCCAACAAAAGTGGTTTCGTCGAAAACGGAGGTCATTTGCAAAATTTCCATTTCTAAGGGTTATATTTTCCATAGCGACTATTCTGAAATTTCAACTGGGCATAACTTTTTATTCCCGCTATGATATTTCAATTTTTCGGATTCTTGGAAAGATATTTTCAAATAGATTCTAATATTTTTGGTTTCGCTAAAATCCGGTTTATTTTGAATCTTGTACATTCATTTGAAATTTGAAATCGAATTTTCAAACTACCGCTCCATTTTCAATTTCTTTTATATTAAAAAATAAATATTTATATTCTAACGTCGATCTATATAAATATATACGTTCTAATTCTATTCAAAATAAATTTCTCGTCATTATTATTTAAATAATTCATTTTAAATATTCAAAATTCACCAAAAATGCCAAAATAAAAATTTTAAATTGGCTCAGATTTCCGGGTTATTACAATCTCCCCCACTTAAAACTTTTCATCCCCGAAAAGGAACGAAGCTGAAAGTTGTCTTACAAATCAACTCAACTTTCATTATTTTCATTATGGCTTAAGTTCTTCAACTTTTCAGTTTGTAAGAACTTTTCAAATTTTTCAAAAATTTGGCTAACACCCTAAATTTTCGAAAAATTTCGCCATATTCTCCCCTACACCGGGAGCTTCGGGGTATTTCAAATAGCCTCCCATGGCCCTCACCAATCCAAAAGAAAAAGAAAAAGCCAAGCGGCTCATAAAATCATCCAAACCCAAAGAAATACAATAAACATGTACCTATTTGTCAGGCAAACAATTTTATTCCTCTTCTCTTGCCTCCTTGCTATGACCTGTTCAATGTAAGTACATGTATATGTATGCAAATGCGACAAAATTTCAATACAATTCACTATTTGGTTCAAATTGGCTAAAGGCTCAACATTTAATTAATCAAACAATAATCAAACAACACAACGAGCAATCAATTAGTTGATTAACGTTTCAAATTCATAATTTTGATACATAGTCAAAAAATCACATTTTTGGTGCCAAATCGCAACAATAGGCCCTATCTAATTTTGGTTCTCACACCAGTCTATTGGAAATATATAGAAATCCCACTTTCTTCACTCGAATATAAACACTGATGATGGTGCGCCATCATCAGAATCAGACCCGGGCGATTAGAGTGTGATTCTGTGTCTATCGAATATATTTGAGGCTTTAATACACGTGGATCAGACGTATACTAAAATCTCTATATATTTGATTCTCCAAATCAATACAAATAAATATTCAAATACGAATAATTGAATTAAATTTTCAAAACAAAACTGGTTTTCATTTTAAAAATATACTCTCCACACTCGTTCTAGGATACTACTGATCCCATCTCTAACGAGTCATTTTTATCAGATATTACTAATCCAATCTCTGATGAATTCTTTCGTTTGGTTCTAACGTGTCTTGTTCTCCGAGCTCTGTAAAACAAAGCTTTGATACCAAATGTAGAAAACCGTAACTTCCCCAGTAAGAAAAGCACGGATTGTACTGAGGACAAGACAAATCAGAACACAAACAGAAGAACATTTCATTGTATATTACAACAATTCATCAGAATATAAGAATATACAGAGTATGAATGAATATTACACATTTGATAAATATCAGAGATTAAAATATATTACATGGCAGCGGAAAATAATACAAAGCACAACTGAAGAAGATATACGGATACAGAGCTTTCCGGTTATCATTGTAGCTGTAAATCGGGATCCTGTGAATATAAATCTTCAAAACCAAAACTACTAGCTGCCCATATAAAAATAAGGGCACCCAGAGTTTAGGTTAAAACAATAAACTCCAGGTCAGTCATGGGACTGGTGTGAGAACTAAAACAGTTATTAATCTTTATTTTGAAGTTAGGTAAATCGAGGGACCACGCTGTATAACACGGAACGAGTTTCCTTCCAAGAATACCAGTGCATAAAACAACAGTGCAATGCTAAATAAAGAACAATAAAGCTATTATAAGACCCAGGTCCCATCACACAATGCAACACAAGCCGGAGGATAGGGTTTTACCTTATAATAGCCAAAGAATGCTTGATACGCTAAATTTCATGTTTTATTATTACTATAAGTGTATAGTGTCAAAACAATTTCAATCATAAGTATCAATCATAGACGGCATGGGTACCATATATCATGTCGCCAATACTAGGCTCTACAATCAAAACCGCAAATGTCTCGTATTGGAAATTGGATTTACATCTGTGAACCGAGGCAAAAGATAGTCCTCTACTGATTCGAGACGCTCTAGCCCGTGTCTCAGGCAAGCGCGTAGGCAAGCCTTGGATCGTCAGGGCCGGTCCACCAATGTGGATTAAAATGTTAGAACATTGCGTTTCCCCATCCTATGGGGTGTCAATGAGTCCAATGACTACATCGGCTCCACACGGTCACCGATATATCCAAGGCGCTTCGCAACCCAACAACCACATAAGTCAATCTCGTCAAGGCGTGCCAAACCACTGACGCCACTTCTAGCTAGAAGGAAACGCATGTCCTCCTTGAGGTCCTTCTCCCGCTTCTGGTTCACAACCGGGGTGTGAGGCTCGCGAATCAACGCTACACAAAGCTATGCCACACAGGTCGTGCTTTGATCATCAACCACAAGACTCTGCTTTTCAACAGAAGCCTTGATCATTTGCATCTTAACATGCCACACAGGCAAACCACTCCATGCAACCAATATTTATCAATCACACGGAATGATATCCAATGTCAGACACACAGTCCGTTCTGGGTCTGAACGAAACCGGAGGCACCTTGTACCTCGCATATCCATTGATCTCCAAGTACATCTGGACGATCACTAACTTATTCCCTCCTTTTGGGTGTACGACCCAATCAAGATCATCAGGAATCATCCAAACGATGTGAAGACCTCCGGTCTTCAACCGCCGTCTTCACCTTCAACTTATCGTCGTATCAGTTATTCAGAATGGGATAAACCCGGTATTTCCGAATAACTCACGTATATAATAAAACAAGTGTTACACAAACACAACGTACGCCTCATTCCAATTCATCAGTCATTAACCATAAATTAGTACGAGAACAATTCCCCAAATATTAACCCCGAAGGCCGAAACCAACCTCAGATCAATACCCAAGAAACCATTCATCTTAACTAATCTTTAGTTATTGCTAAATTTCACATTCTTAGGGAAAGGTTCCCATTAATTTTATCAAAGATAAATTCCTTAAATTTATTCTTTAATCTTCTTTTGAAAATCAATTCAAACCAAAATTATGGTTTATCCAAACTAGTTGGGATTAACGAACCTTACCGAAGTAATCAATTGTTAAATTTCCCAACCCCAACCTATTCATCCCATGAAGTAAAACTGGTAATACTTCATATCTAACACCACGGTGTTATCCGTAAATTCAATTACCATTTCACATTCAAATCTAATTAAAGATTTAAATAGCGCCTGGAGCAAAACTGGTGATACTCCATTCTCGATCATTTCAATCTAATTAAAGATTCATTAAAACTCCACTTGGTTTTAATCTTCCCAAAAATCAATATTAATGATTGTTTAACTTGGGAAATCATATTCTGTCTTTAACTGGGTTAAAGAACCAATGTCATTTAAAACACGGTTCACTATAAACCCAAAATAACATTCCATTCTATCAGCCTTTAACCGTAAATTAGCAAGTGAACAATTCCCTAAGTATTAACCCCGAAGGCCGAAACCAACATCAGATCAATACCCAAGAAACCATTCAACTTAACTAATCTTCAGTTAGCTTCTGATTTTCTTAACTCCATCGGGTCTAAGAACATTATTATTAAAGATACCGTTCATGACAACCCAAAATCAATTCAAATTCAATTCCAATTAAATACCATTTAATTGGTATACTTGGTTAGATCTAAATAAAAAGATTTAATCTTTTTCTCAACCGGGTTTAAGAACAGTGTTAATGAAGACACCATTCACGACAAACCCAAATCCCATTTGATATTAAATACAAGGCTCTGAATAGAAAATATATCGGCTTATATTCAATATCAAATTCTACGACCAACAAATATCGTATTGGAAATAACAATATAAATATATCTTTCAAATTTCCATAACAATATCTGTATAATCATGAAATCCAACATCAAAATATTCCAAAGAGAATTTCGATTCAAATCCATTCCAATTCAATTATTGGAAATTTTGGGTACTTTTAAAACCCTTTCAAATCCAATTTATTTATTTTTAAAAATAAATGGATTATAATTCTAGTTCGAAACTAGTTCATTTCAATAAAAATCTATTTTTATCTTTTCAAATATGGAATTTTTCATCCCAATTCTTTCCAAATCATTTCTAATGATTTTACACAAATTATTGCTATTTTTAATAATTTTCTCAAGGCCCGTACAGTCGATTTCCATCAACGGTCATCGAACTGCACTTACAGCGACCTTTTCCAAATTTGATTTGGACATAATTCCAAATCCAACTGTTAGATTTCAAATCTCTAATATTCATTAGAAAGCTCTTTTCGATACGAACCAAACAGTTCCGGTTTTAGGAGAATCCGACGATCGGATCTACCGTAACGTCCATTCGAAGTCAATGGTCGAAATTCGCGAACTGCCGCAGCGCGGCGCGTTCTATTCTGGCCATTTAATTTTTATAATATATATATTATATATATTTCATCGATTTCCTTTTAAAACGTATTTTATAAATCGTTTTAAATTCGTTTTCCAAACAATTTCAACTTCACATTCAATATCAAATCAAAATTGAATATTCCATATCATTAATCTGTAAATGATAATATTTTCAAAACGTTATATTTTGAAATCAATTCCTATTCGATATTCATTATAAAAATGAATAAAATCGATATAAATATCGTTCGCGTCAAAATGGCGCATAAATAACCAACACGGCTTTATATATTTCAATAACTTCGTTATTCTATTCAACAAATGAATATTTTCTTCAACACATGAATAAATATTTTTATTCAAAACATGTATATATATTTTATTCAACACATGAATATTTATTTTATTCAACACATGAATTTATTTTATTCAACACATGAATTTTCTTTCTATTCAACACATGAATTTTTATTCTATTCAACATATGAATTTTTATTCTATTCAACGCATGAATTTTCTTTCTATTCAACACTTGAATTTTTATTCTATTCAACACATGAATTTTCTTTCTATTCAACACATGAATTTTCTTTCTATTCAACACATAAATTTTTATATTATAATATTCCTTATTTTCCAAATTGGAATGAGGCCCAATCAATTACGATATAATGATAATTATATGGATTTTCGACAACATATGTGTATAACAGCAACGATAAATCATCAACTATCATCCAGAGTGCACCACACCACTACATAAGCATTAAAAATAAATAATCAACGCTTACACAGTCTGTCAACCCATCGATTGACATACAACTAAACAATCAGGATTAGTGTACGTCAAATATCATCTCAATACCCGTGTGGGGTTTCAAATCAACAAACATAGATTTTTATTTGTGCAGTCAGACGATGTGTAAAATTTATCATCCCAATCAATATCAGTCAAATGGGTGTACATAAACAAATCGTTCTGATTTGTTTATAAATATTTACTTTATATACACGTTTAAATTTATATTTTTTAACTATAAAATATTTTATACGATAGAATATTTTATTTCATTCCACATCACACAATCAAATTTCACAACATAGAAATCAAACAAACAAGTCATCCATGGTATGTGGACGACGGGTGTCAGTTGCTGCTAATCACCGGCTCATCCTAGTATATATTTCAACTAGAAACTAAAATAAAAGTGAGGAGTTCTCAGCTTGGGGATCCACTCCGCCATTTCATTTCTGAATTTCTGAATGGCTTGGGTTTGCCCGAAATTCAACGTAGTCTTTTCTACGCTGTTCATAGTAAAAATCACATTTTTATTATGATGATTATATATTTAAAAATCTCATCTTTTTATTTTATCCCTACTTGTATAAAGATCATATTTTTATCTCGTTGTTATGTATATAATTCTTTTCTTTATATGTTATTCATATAAATAAAAATCAAATCTTTATATAAAGCCATTTACATAAAAATCACATTTTTATGACAACACTTCATGTATAAAAATTATATTTTAATATCGCTATACATCGAATAAAAATTGTATTTTTACTTCACTAAAAATCATATTTCTCTCTAATTAAAAATCGAATCTTTCTATGATTAAAAATCGAATCTTTCTATGATTTAAAACCGAATCTTTCTATGATTAAAAATCGAATCTTTCTATGATTAAAAATTGAATCTTTCCTTTAATAAAATCAGAATTTTTATTTGCTTTATATATATATATAAACTGATTTTTCAAAAATAAAATAGAATAAATAGTAAAAAAAACATATAGTGGAGATTTGGGAGAGGGGAGGGGCATGGCCATCGCGAGGAGGAGAGGGGACTGGCGGCAGGTGGTTACAGGCGGAGGCGGTTTAGGGTTTGGGGGGGCGTTTGGTTCGAATTGGGGGAGGAGACGATGGAGAACGAGGATGTGGGGGTGGCGGCGGCCTACCCGAGGTGGCGATGGCCTCCTAGAGCGGTGACGGAGGACCTAGGGAGGGCGCGACATCGAACTGGTGAGCGGATTTTAGATCTAGGTTTTTTTATCAGTTGACTTATGAGAGAAGGGAGGGGGATTATGAATGAAATATATATATTTAATTATCTTTAATTTCTAAAAGTATGTTTTTATTTTTAACTCGTAATCCAACCCATCGACTGTCCACCATAACTAATTACCCCCATTCCGAAAACAATGGGATATGTTTCATAAGCCAATTCGGCTGTTACGATCAGTTTCCGTCAAAATCAAAATATAACTCTATATATTGAATTTGAACCCACATTTCAATTTACCGGGGCCACATACTAACTCTAAAAATTCCCGAAAAATATTTTCTAGCTTCGTATTGATGATACGGTTCTATCAAAACTAATTTCATCAAATTCTGAGACCGTTTGAAAAATGGCCATTTTCCAGTCGATTGAAATCAACTGAAATTGGTCAAACGCGTTTTCCTTTGCCACGCTTACATATTGATTCAGAATTTTACGAATTTTGAAACCTAGCAATAACTTGACATCATGGATCCAACAAACGTGGTTTCGTCGAAAACAGAGGTCGTTTGCAAAATTTCCATTTTTAAGGGCTATATTTTCCGTAGCGACTATTCTGAAATTTCAACTAGGCATAACTTTTTATTCCCGCTGTGAAATTTCAATTTTTCGGATTCGTTGGAAAGATATTTTCAAATAGATTCTAATATTTTTGGTTTCGCTAAAATCCGGTTTATTTTGAATGCTGTACATTCATTTGAAATTTGAAATCGAATTTTCAAACTACCGCGCCATTTTCAATTCCTTTTATATTTAAAAATAAATATTTATATTCTAATGTCAATCTATATAAATATATACGTTCTAATTCTATTAAAAATAAATTTCTCGTCATTATTATTTAAAATAATTCATTTTAAATATTCAAAATTCACCAAAATTGCCAAAATAAAAATTTTAAATTGGCTCAGATTTCCGGGTTATTACAGCTCACTGACCCGAAGCGTCGTTTAATTATAATTGAGCTATTTTAAATAAACAAAAATAGTGATAGATCGTTATAAATAGATTTGAACGACATGAAATGATTAAAATGATAAGTATTCGAGGATTATTTGAAAAGATCGAGTTTAACTCATTTCAAATAATTATTACGACGATTTAAGTCGAAGATTTGAAGACGGTGATTGAAGACAGACGATCTTTACATCGAATGGATGAGGACTACTGACGCTTGTGATTGGAGTAGATACCTTGAAGGGGCTGTAGTGGTAGTTGTCCGGACGTATTTGTTGATTGTTCGGATATGCGAGGAATAAGGTGCCTCTGGCTTCGTTCAGACCCAGAACGGACATGTAAATGGATGGTATGTCTGACGTTGTATTCCTTTATGCTGTATTCGTTGATCTCTGCTAAATATATATATCTTTTTGGTGTTTAACACCTTTCTCTGAGACGTACGAGCTTAGAAGATATATATTGGTAGGAATCAATAATATGGTATGGATTGACAATGTGGCATGCTAGGATGCATGGATCAAGGCTTTTGTTGAAAAGCAGAGCCTTGTGGTTGATGATCAAAGAATAGCCTGTTTTGGCGTAGCTTTGCGTATAGCGTGACTTCACGAGCCTCACACCCCGGTATGAGTCAAAAACGAGATATGGACCGTAGGGAGTACACACGTTTCTTTCTAGCTAGAGTGGTGTTAGTGACCCACCAGCCCTGACATTTTTACTTATGTGGATGATGGATTATGAGGTACCTCGGTTTTATAGGTTGTTAGTGGTCATATTTGTGGTCCAAAGGGACCGGGAAACGTGTGTTCAAGAATTCCTAATCTACTAACATTAGGCATGGACCGGCCCTACCACATCCAAAGGTTGCCCATAGGTGTGATCCTGAGGCATTTACTAGAGTGTCTCGAATCGGAGAGGACGATCCCTAGCCTCGATTTCATGATGGAAAACCAAATCTCCGATATGACATTATGGTTTTTATTGTAAACCTATATATGGCGACATAGTATATGATACCTATGTTGTCTAGGATTGATACATTTACTTTAAAGTATTTTCTAAAACTGATTAGACACTAACAATAATATTAAAATACTATTATATAAATATCAAGTCATATTTGATGATTATAAGGTAAAACTCTATCCTCCAGTTTGCGTTGCATTGTGTATGGGACTTGAGTCTTATAATGATTTCATTTTTCTAAAAAGCATTGCGTTATTTTGTATAAAATTGATTTAATTATGCACTGGCAACCCGATGGAGTAAACCCGTTCCGCATTAGCGGCGTGGTCCTGTGATTTGCCATACTGTTAGATAATGTAGAAAAGATTTCTCACACCAGTCCTTGTCTGGCATGCCTGGTAATAGGATGGAACATTATAGGGGTTTCTCGCCATGGTGTTTGGTGGCTAGTAGTGGACTCTTACTCCTACATGTCCTTTTTGAGGGTTGGCTGAGCAGTCGAAAGGCAAGCCGTAAAACAAGGCAGAATAGGGTACCAATGTAATGCCACAGCGGCGGGTAGCCGCTGGATCAGGGTTGAAAAGCCTATCCCGTTACAGTTGGTATCAGAGCTCTGGTTAGCTCAAATCTTTGGGATACAACTCGTTAGAACTGAACAAAAGACTTATCAGAGATTGGATTAGTAATATCCAGTAAGAATACTCATTAGAGATAGGATCAGTAGTATCCTAAAATGAGAAAACTTATTAGAGATGAGGTTAGAAATGCCCTAGAATGAGTTGAGAGTAATAAGTTTATAATTAACGTATTTATATAATCCGATCTTAGAAAATATGATTTTTGAAAATTTAAAAGTTATATATATTTTGAAAGTTAATCAATTAATAAAATTATTGAAACCAATAAGGGAATGAAAGTTGATTTGTTTAACTAGATAACCTTTAGCTTTGTTCATTTTCGAGGGCGAAAAGATTTTAAGTGGGGGAGATTGTAACAACCCAGAATTTTAGAGCCAATTTAAAATTTTTATTTTAAGAAATTTTGTTAGAAAATGCATCAGAATTTTAAATTCCACTATTAAATTATTGAATTTAATAAAGAATAAAATTAAATAGAATTATGATGTTATTTATGAATGATTTCAAATTTATTTCTTAAAAAAAATTATTTGTAAATAGCGATTTATTACAATTGAAATTAGTATCAAATTGTATGTATATTTGTAATAATTGACTTCGAACAATTGAAAATGAAAGAAAATAGTAGTTGAGTCATTGCTTTGTTAAAAACTTTAATATAGGAGTTTTATGATAATTAATAATAAATCAACATTTAATTTTCTTTCTTATTCACATTTCATGCAAGTTTATTTAGCTTTCGTTTTTTCTTTTCTTTTTCCAATTTTATCAAATTCACTACCTCTTATGCATTCATTTATTTTCTTTGTCTGGTAATTTATTACTCTTCATTCTATTAATTCATTTCTCTTCACACATGTATTCTTATTTCTTAAACTTACATCCTTTTATTTTTCCTTGTTATTTTATCTCTCCTAAAAAACAAATCAACTCTATGTATGTATGTTTATATATTTTATTTATTCTTGCATAAGCATTGAATATGTTGATTCAAAATAATAGGTAGATTCTAAATAAATTATGACATGTCATTATGTTAGATAAATATGTAGTGTCATTATGTTATTTAATGTTATGTGTTTTGAAATTTAAAAATCACATAACTTACTTGTAGTCATCATTAAACAATAAGATATGCATTCATTTCTTTTCGTTTCTTATCTTTTCTTTATAAATTTTGTTTTGAAACATATATGAGAAATAAATATGCCACCTCAGCCTTAGTCAGCAATTCATTTTTGTAACGTAAAAAGAAGAAATCATGATAAGTATTAATTAGCAAATTTGGGAAGTTTCATCTCTAAATAAATCTAAGTAGTAATTAATATTATAAAAAAAGAGAGGATTAAGTAAATTTATAAATACCCTAAAATTAAATCAAAACCCTAATACACTCTAAAAACACAGCCGTCGCCTTATCTTCAAATCAATGGCCTGCGCCTTCCCTCTTCTTCTCGATTTTTCTCTCTATCCCCTCAACAACTTCAAACAACTTCAAATGGAAGGATGTTAAGTTATAAGAGGTCTTTATAACCAACAACTATGATCGAATGAAATGGCATGAGCTGTTAGATTTTTCACCTTAACGGCGTCGACTGTAAACTATTTTCTGGTGAAGCATAGTCCACCGAGGTGGCTGCGGTCAAGGGAGGCGTTGGAGCTAGTGGCGGCGCGCAAGGAGGTGGGTGTCGATCTAGGTATGGCATGGTAGAAAGTGGTGCAATTTTGGTCCAAAGGGGAGTGGGTTTTGGGTTTGTATGAAACTGTTGAAGAACGATGATAAGTGATCCTCTAATGACATGGTTAACTAAGTGGGGGTAATTGGATTTATTTTAATTTTAAATTTAATTATCTATGTAACCCAATGTTTAAAACTCTATAATTCTCTCAAACAGAAATCGATTTGAATGATTTAAATAGCGTTGGATTCATAGCGATGAGATCTACCTGATGAAATTGACTAAAACAGATTTGGAACTCATCTAAACTTTTGGCAGAGCGGGAAGTATTCGGTGAGATTTCTATATTTAATTATTAAAGTTAAATTATTCCTCGTTATGTGAATTCTATATATGTATGTTGTGAAATCCATATTGTTGATTGCTATGAAATTGAATTGATTGAGGTTGTTATGTGGATTTGTTGATGTAATGATATTTGTGTTGAAACAAAATTGTTGAATCAAATTATACCATTGGGTTGAGGTTTGATTTGTCAAAAAAAAAATCATTATTCTTGTTAAATCAAAAATGACAAATTTTACATTGGAATTTAGTTAAAATAAAGAGGACAATAATTAACATTGCTTTTGTTGAAAACAAAAAGGACATTTTCCATTGTCAATTACGTAGAAATTAAAAAGGGTCAATTTTTGTTGGAAATAAAAAGATTCATTTTTCACCGTCATTTTGTTAAATTAGATCGACACACAAAATAGACATATTTGTGTAATTAGAAATGACATAAAAATGGTCATCTTGGTTGTAATGAATGGCACTCAAAATATACATTTTGTTAAAATAGTATGACATCAAAATATTCAATTTTGTTGTAATAGAATTTACACCTAAAGTATACATTTTTGTGAAATTGGATTGACACAATAAAAATATGATTATAGAAACCTGATTTTGAAAAGGACATTTTTTTATTTACAATTTAGTTGTAAGTAAAAACATGATTATAGAAATATAATTAAAAGAAGAACATTTTTTTATTTGCCTTTTTATTTGCAAATAAAAACATGAGTAGAAAAAGATGACATTTTTATTTGCAAATAAATACATGAATAGAAAGAAATACATTTTGCATTTAAAAACATGTGTAGAAAAAGATGACATTTTTATTTGCAAACTATTTGCAAATAAATACATGAATAGAAAGAAATACATTTTGCATTTAAAAACATGAGTAGAAAAAGATGACATTTTTATTTGCTAACTATTTGCAAATAAATACATGAATAGAAAGAAATACATTTTGTAAATAAAAACATTCATTTTTGTCTAAATTGAGAAGGAATGAAATTTAACATTCACTTTGTCATTTAATTATAAGTAGACAAAAACATTTATTCTTTTCAATTTAAAAGAATGACACTAAACACTCTTTTTTGTCTAATTTGAATAAGGATATAAATAAACATTCATTCTTTCAAATTTAATAGAATATAACCAAACATTCATCTTTGTATCATTTAAATGGAGTGAGAACTTTTATCTCACTCAAATTTCTAAATAATTTTTTATTTTATAATTAAATTTAAATTAATTATCTATGTTGGAATTGTTGTTTGTTGGATAAATGTTGATTTGGATGTTGTATGGCGAAATGGTTGGAATTGGAATCATGTAGCATGTTATAATAGTGTTATTACTTTTTAATTTTCCAAAAACATGTTTACACAGCCATAACAAGCTTCCTGACTTGTTTATGTTGATTGGACGATAAATTTTCCTACATTATCCAAAAGCACAATTAATAATATATTTTTCGAATTTGTGTTGGTTGAAACCCCACATGGGTCTTGGGTTGATATTTGACTACACATCACCCTTATGTTTAGTTGTAAATTGCACTTTGGCTGTTATTTGAATGTATTGTCATTATTATGGAAGTAATGCAATGTTTGAAATCCATGTAATTAAATTATATGGAAATTGTTGGGTCTCATTCCAATTTAGGATTAAAAGAATATTTTAATATAATATTCAATTAGGTAATTAAATGATGGTTTTGATATTGACAATTAAAAAGATTATATCTTTATTGTTAAAAAGTTACCATAAAAGGATTGAATTAAAAGATTACATTTTTAATTGTCATATATTAAAATAAAAAGATTGATTTCAGAATTGAACATTTTGAAAAAGATTTTTATTATTATATTATAATAATAAGGAAAGTTAAATTTTTTATTAAACATTGAAATGTAAGTTAGGATATTTGGAAACAAAGTATTTTTAACAATTTAATAAAAAGATCATATTTTTATTATGTAGAATATTTTAATAAAGTTATACTTTAAAATAGGAGATATTTTAAAATTAAGATATTTTAAAATAAAGGATGTTTTAGAATAATATTTCACAATGAAATAATTATAATTATAAATTACAATTGTACTTGGACACGAGGTTAGATTACATTTGTGGTGGAAGTCTGCCCGGACCCAACCGGCATATCCAGCAGCCACAAATGTTGGGCCTAATGTGAGGGGTCCAAGTGCGCAAATACGAGAAGGGCCATGACACGAGGTAAAGCCCAACTTGTGAGATAAGTCTGCCCGGAACCAACCGGCATATCCAACATCCACAAGTCGTAGGCTTAATGTGGGAGGTCTGGCTCAGTATAAAGTATTAATGAATAAGATAATGAACTGGCCTATTTAATCTATTTTAAATAACAACACCATTTTAACCCGAACGTGTTTATCGATTTATTTTATCCATTTTATAATAAATATTAAAAGAGCTAATTTCAAAATTAATATTTTGGAAATAATATTATTTTAATATAATAAAAGATAGAATCAAAAGTTATATTTTTATTTACACTTTTGATGTAAATAAAAAGAATAGATATTTATGTTACATTTTTATCATCATTATAGATACGATAAAAAGAATAGATTTAAATGTTACATTTTTATCGTCTTTTTGGAGGCGATAAAAAGAATAGATTTAAATGTTACATTTTTATCGTCATTTTAGATGCGATAAAAAGAAGAGATTTTTAATGTTACATTTTTTTTAGTGTAATAAAAGATTGAATAAAGGACTACATTTTTCAGTATAATAAAAGAATAGAAAAAGGTTTACATTTTGATGTAATGTAAAAGTTTGCATTTTTATGTAATATAAAAAGTACACATTTTTATGTAATATAAACCTCATTATTAATGTAATGAATTATAAAAATGTCATGTTTTAAATTATAAAAACATGTTTACCATGAAAACCTCATTTCTAATGTAAGAAATAAAATTAAAATAATGTCATGTTTTGAACTATTAAAACATGGTTACATTAAAAATCACATTTTTAATGTAAAGAAAGAGAATATAAAAATATTCATAGTTTGGAATGGAAAAGATAAACAATAAAAATTTACATTTTTATTGTAATGCAATAAATGAAGGAAATTATTCATCGTTTGAAATAGAAATGATAAACAATAAAAATTCACACTTTTATTGTCATATAAGGAATGAAGAAAATGTACATGTTTTGAAATAGACTTCTGTTCATTAAAAATAACTTGAATACGAAGTGTACAAAATTATTTAAAGAATAAATAATTTGAAATCGTCGAACGAATGAATTATATTTGTATATATAGATATAAATTAAAATAAAACGAATCGCGCTGCTGTAGTTCGCGATTTGAAATCATAACTTCAAACGACTATACAGAAAGATCCAACTGTTAGATTTTACCAAAACTGGAACCGTTAGGACCGCCTTGGAAAGATCTATCCAACGATATAAATCTCGTCAAAATCCAACGGTTAGATTTCGAGATAAGTACAAATCAAATTTGGATAAAAACAGCGCCAGGGCCGCTCATTGACCCGAAGCGTCGTTTAGTTATAATTGAGATATTTTAAATAAACAAAAATAGCGATAGATCATTATAAATAGATTTGAACGATATGAAATGATTAAAATGATAAGTATTCGAGGATTATTTGAAAAGACCGAGTTCAACTCATTTCAAATAATTACTACGATGATTTAAGTCGAAGATTTGAAGACGGTGATTGAAGACCGACGATCTTCACATCGAATGGGTGAGGACTATTGACGCCCGTGATTGGAGTAGCTACCTTGAAGGGGCTGCAGTGGTAGTTGTCCGGACGTATTTGTTGATTGTTCGGATATGCGAGGAATAAGGTGCCTCCGATTTCGTTTAGACCCAGAACGGACTTGTAAATGGATGGTATGTTTGACGTTGTATTCCTTTATGCTGTATTCGTTGATCTCTGCTAAATATATATCTGTTTGGTGTTTAACACCCTTCTCTGAGACGTACGAGCTTAGAGGTTATATATTGGTAGGAATCAATAGTATGGTATGGATTGACAATGTGGCATGCTAAGATGCATGGATCAAGGCTTTTGTTGAAAAGCAGAGCCTTGTGGTTGATGATCAAAGCATAGCCTGTTTAGGCATAGCTTTGTGTATTGCGTGACTTCACGAGCCTCACACCCCGGTATGAGTCAAAAACGGGATATGGACCGTAGGGAGTGCACACGTTTCTTTCTAGCTAGAGTGGTGTCAGTGACCTACCAGCCCTGACATTTTTACTTCTGTGGATGATGGATTACGAGGTATCTCGGTTTTATAGGTTGTTAGTGGCCATATTTGAGGTCCAAAGGGACCGAAAAACGTATGTTCAAGAATTGCCAATCCACTAATGTTAGGTGTGGACCGGCC
Organism: Allium sativum; assembly: GCA_030737875.1. Taxonomy (NCBI): domain Eukaryota; kingdom Viridiplantae; phylum Streptophyta; class Magnoliopsida; order Asparagales; family Amaryllidaceae; genus Allium; species Allium sativum. The sequence goes on along the minus strand of CM060920.1, from coordinate 1,034,373,598 downwards.
CTACCGCATCCAAGGGTTGCCAATAGGTGTGATCCTGAGGCATTTTCTAGAGTGTCTCGAATCGGAGAGGACGATCCCTAGCCTCGATTTCATGATGGAAAACTAATTCTCCAATACAACATTACGGTTTTGATTGTAAACCTATATATGGCGACATTGTATATGGTACCTATGCTGTCTAGGATTGATACATTTACTTTGAAGTATTTTATAAAACTGATTGGACACTAACAATAATATTAAAATATTATTTTATACGTATCAAGTCATGTTTGATCATTATAAGGTAAAACTCTATCTTTCGGTTTGCGTTGCATTATGTGATGGGACTTGAGTCTTATAATGATTTCATTTTTCTAAAAAGCATTGCGTTATTTTGTATAAAATTGATTTAATTATACACTGGCAATCCAACAGAGTAAATGTAACACCCCACATCCATTAAGGTCACTCACAAAGAGATTGCCTTAACTTCAATGGACCATTACGGGTATTGGAACAGAAATATTACAAGACAGACATATATAAAACAGCGGAAAGTAAAGTAGGAGTACTTCAAATCATTTATTAAATATAATTGTTTACAACAAAAGCCCATCAACTTCCAATACCCAATTACATAGCTAAAATATTTGTCTTGCTCAAAAACAAAGAAGCATAAAAATAAATTCTGATATTCCCCAATAAAGCAAGGCAAGCCATAGCCAAGAGAAATCCAAGCCGTACATGAAAGAGCCTTGGAGCTTGGTTAGATCCGAACTAAGCTGTATTCCCACCCTGCGAACCTGGGGAGGGGGGGGGGAACGGAAGAAAAAGAGGCGAAACAAAACGGGTCAGTCATAAGGACTGAGTATGTCCTAGTGACTTTTAGCATCAAAACAGGTAAAGATAACATGGCATGAATGAACTGAAAATAAACATAAGCATGATGACAAGTTAAGCTACAGGCACGATGAATCAAGTATAACATCCAATAATTCCTATCAAGAGTAGCATCACAAGGTTCCTACCAAGTATCACATCGCAAGGTTTCTATCAAGTATAACATCGCAAGATTTCTAAGTTTCGTCATTAAAATATTTCGGTGACATCTATTTGCTCTGCACCACCTGACTAGCGTCCCAACTAGTGATCTATATAAAATGATCATATGATAACGTGATCCCAATCCACGAAATTGTGGTTGGTTTCAGGTGTACATCTATTATTTATCACCTAGATAATCTAGGGTTTTCTATCGGGTGCTTCCTAGATTCAACCAGGGTTTACGCGACCTAGGTCCAACTGAGGGTTTATGCTACCTATTGAACGCTTCTCGGATTCAGGGTTTATGCGACCTAGGTCCAACTAGGGATTATGCTACCTGCGTGTGTCATACGGCCCCGATGATTGTAGATACCTATGCTGGTCCCACCATGGGGTGTATCAAGTCCCATGGTGGCGGCCCGACACAATTCTAGAATGCATAGTGTATACTACTGGTGCCCAGTGCCTGCTTTTTCTGCTCCAAAGTGTGTGCACGCCCGCGCTCCGTTAGAACCTACACTGTTGCACCACTCGTCGTCGCTTTGACCGCTTACAATCAGCCCAGTAATCGTGCCCCACCCTGCCTAGTTTCAGGGTACCATGATACACCTATGTGGGTTACTGCTGAAATGGGTCCCTGTTACTAGGGTTTCCTACTGGTTAAGTTTGTGGGCCTATATATACAGATATTACCCACCTACCCGTGATGTACTTAACCCACCGATTCAAGCATGTTTATTAATGGTTAAGTTTGTGGGCCTATATTTACTAATATTACCCACCAACCTGATATGTACTTAACCCTCTCACTGATTCAAGTATGTTTATTTAACGGTTAAGTTCGTGGGCCTATATATACTAATATTACCCACTAACCTGATATGTACTTAACCCTCTCCATCCATCACGTTAAGTTGGTTAAGTGTTTTCTCTTGTTTTACTTAACCCTACCACACATCATGTTATATCGGTTAAGTGTTGCTCCTTGTATACTTAACCATACCGCAAGTCTTGTTATACCAGCTAAGTGTTCTCCCTTGTGTTAACTTAATCCCACCGCATGTCATGTCATATTGGTTAAGTGTACGTTGACTTAGCCCACCTACTTATCATGTTGTGACGGTTAAGTGTTACCCTCTGTTGTTACTTAACCTTACCACGCATCACGTTATATTGGTTAAGCGCATGTTAACTTAACCCCATCCACTAGTCATATTATAATGGTTAAGTGTTACCCTCATGTGTTTACTTAACCCACCCATTCATGTCATATTACTTAACCTTTCCATTCTTATCATGTCTTTTTATTGGCATTAATTAATTATCAATGCACCAACCACTCACATTAGACCTATTGCTGCGGCCACTGGATATGCCGGGCGGTTCCGGGCAGAATTACACCACAACTCAGTCTAACCTCGGGTTTAAGCAAGATATGACTAACTTCTCACATTGGATCTTTTTATTTGCAGTCACTGGATATGCCGGGCGGTTCCGGGAAGAATTACACTGCAAACTCAACCCAACCTCGAGTTAGCCATGTTCACGTTCGTGTTCATATTCATGTTCATGTTTCAACCACGTTCATATTTCCAGTTATATGCCAATTACCAAGTTCATAATTCATGTGTTTGCCCCAAAACGTATTCCCAAAGTATTATCATAATTCACTATAAAGTTATGCCAAGTTATAGCCTTTTTATTTACAATACATGCCAACTACACAAAACCCAACTTAGGCGCGTTCATATTAAACCTCTACCAAGTCATAAATTATCATATACGTTTTAACTCCAAATTTTACATAATTAACATATGCCCAAATTCTAGATTACATTTCAGTTTTACATATGCCCAATTCATACCGAATTTATATATTTTCAATTCATGCTGTTTTACATGTATGCCAATTTTATGCCAATTTACACATATACCAAGTTTCATGCCGTTTTACATATGTCAAGATTCGTGATTTACATGTTTACAAGGCTATGCTCAATTTACATAGATCAAGTTTTATACCCAAAATTACATGTATACCACGTTTACACCAATTTACCCATAACAAGTTCTAGCCAAATTACATATATCAAGATCCATATCAAATTACATATATCAATCCCAATCGCGCAATAACCATTATAATGACAATATCCAAAATTACCCCGTTTCATGTTAATGGTAAATTATCCCCAAACATCCAATTTTCATATTATGCCTTCGATTCCACCAAACACATATATTCCACTAGGCACTATTCCAATATTTCCCCCGTATACCATCGCACGTATATTGTAGTTTAGGCCTAGGTCCGAAATTGACCTAGGTTCATCAAAAGAAAATAAATAGGGGAAGGTAGAAGTTGTAATAAAAACGAGATCAGAGAGAAAATGGCATAAAAACATCATCTCAGGCATAAAGAATAGATCTTGATAATAATATCAGCATGAACCAAGAAAATTGATTTACAACAAGCTGAATAGACCATAAACTTGTCATGAGAATAAAGATAGAAAGGTTCCCAAAATCAAGACCCAAGAGGAAACAAGAATAGACTTGAATCAGAAGTCCAATTTCACTTCATCACATGTCCATATTAAATTTAATTATTTTAATCTGAAAATAACTAGAACTTACATATCGTGGACAAGGAATTAAGAACTGAATTTGTTGTAAAAATGTCGCGGCATTGTTGATTTATTGTCTTGAATCATTGTAGAAGCCTTAATCTTCGAATTGGATTGTGTATGAAAGCTTAGGAAATTTATTAGAGGTGGCGGCCATGATCAAGAGGGATCTCAGCAGCATTTTGGTGTAAGAATGATTTGTTATGAATTAGGTTAGGTCTTAGGGTGTATTTATAGGTGTAGGAACTATTTAGGGCCTTTAGATCAACCTTAGAATCAATCCGGACCATCAAAACACTTCTCGGGCTTCAAAAATGGGTTCTGGGCCAAAACAGGCCGACCAGGTCGACCTGTAAGGGGGGAGGTCGACCATATGGTTGACCTGTAGGGGGTAGGTCGACCCCCAGGTCGACCTTCCTGGTTCTGTGCTGCCTGAAATTTGCTGAATTTTCTACAGGCCATGACTTCTTCATCCGTACTCCGATTTTCAAAAACTCGAACTCTATTTCATGCAGAATTCCGAGACGAACTCAATGGAGTAACCCGTTTCCCATAATTATCATTTTAAAAATTAATTATACCTTGATTTGTTGTTTCAACATGTTATTAAAATTCGGGTTGTTACATTCTCCCCGCCTTAAAGGATTTTGTCCCCGAAATCTTTAAGTTAAGAAGAATGTGTCCTACCATCCAATCATCCATCTACTCAATCATCAATCACAGGCATTCATTGTCCTTAAGAGATTTCTAATGTTGTATGAACATATGCAAGAAGTGTGTGTATATGTTCCTTATCTAATGCAAATGATCAGGCCCGATTGATCTTCTTAATGCAAAATATGTTCAGTGCCATGATTCCAACGTATATGCAAATAGTCCTAGTCACATAAACACTATATATGTGCACAAACATCCATCCATATACAACATCCACATGATAACACATTCAAATTCATCCATAAACAATTATAAACACTCATGCATATGCAATATGAAAGGTGATTGAGCCGATTTAGTGTCTAATGTGCGTGTATATGCATCCACGAGCAACCACTAGCAACCGCTTTCAACCATCAATCATAACATGTCTCAAACACATGTTTACACCCAATTGTTCCTACCTAAAGATATAGTCGAATGATAGAAGCAAGTAAAAACTTTGTGCCCAATAGGCAATGTCAAAACTGGAAATCTACGTCACATATATACTGATTACGAGAAGAACTCCCTAAGCACCAGCCCCGAAGACCGAAATCTGAAAATGTGTGCGTGTACTTGCCGAGTATAATACACACAAGGATCGTGTAATATGACAAACAATATTCAAGTATAAAGTAATAACTATTCGTAGATAAGTAAATATAGTAAATGCAGTAAAAAGGAAAATTCACACTAGGGATTTTTATACTGGTTCGGAGCACCGTCCTACGTCCAGTCCCAGACCTCTCTCTGGATTTTCACTAACAACCTCACTTTACTCGGAGGAACAAGTATACAACACTACTTGATTTACGGGCCATAAGCTTACCCACTTGATTTCACGGGCTAACAGCTTACCCACACAGGACTTTAACAATTACAAGATTTTGACTTCTGAATGTGTTCTTGTTTCAACACTGATTAGTCAATAATTGAGTACACCCTTCCTATAATCTTATCCTCAATTGTAATTTGATGTTTTCAAAGATTCGGAAGTGGATTATCGTTGAATCACAAGTGTATTAAATATGCTTGGAGATTCAAACGATAATATAATGATTTTGAGTGCTTTTTGAATGCCAAGTAATAATGCAAGATAGATCAAAGAATATAGAGTGAAATTCAGTGATTTGGATGAATGAATCACGATGTATTTATAATGATTGAAAAGATGTAATTATTGGTGAAGAGTTGCAATCAAAAGAAATGATTTCTAATGAAGAGAAATGGATGCAACCCTTCAAGAAGGAAGATGACTTTTCAAAAGATGTTTGTTATTATGAAAAGCTGTCGACAGATAAAGATTACAGGTAGACAGGTTTTTGACTGTTATTTTAAAAAACTGTTGACAGGTTAATTTTAACAGGTAGACATTTGAAATGCAACAACCCGTGTTTTTATAACGTGTAATAACGATAAATCAAGGCATAACTAATTTTAAAATAAAAATCGAGGGAAACGGGTTGCGCCATTGTGTTCGTCTCGAAATTCTGCATGGAAACGAGTCCAAGTTTTCGAAAATCGGAGTCCGTATGACCAAGTTAAGACCATTCGAAGTTTTCAGAAATTTTCAAGTTCAAAATAGACTCAGTTCGAATTCAAAATTCGAATTTCAAACCTCCAAATGGACTGGGCGGGAAATTTCCCGCCTAGGACCAGGTCGACCTGGGGGTCGACTATGTATTCGACCTACCCAGGGCCAGGTCGACCATAGTGTCAACCTGGGGGTCGACCTGGTGCCCGAGCCCATTTCTATAGCAAGATTCACTCTGATGTATGTGGCCTCATTTCTGTCCACATTCGTTGACCTGAACCTATAAATACAGCCCCTAACACCAGTCTCTCTACACCAAATTTCTTTCTGACCTTATGCTGCTCTGATTCTGGTTGAAAAGTTTGAGAGAGGGACTGCTTCTACTACGTTGAAACTGCGTTAAAGGAATTGTTGATTAGGGGACTTCTATTAGGACTTGACTAAGAAAAAAACGACTCTCTTTTTCTAATTCTCGAACCACGATCTGTAAGCCCCAGTTATTTTCAGATTTAAACTGTAAATGTATTATGAATATGATGTAAAATCGAAATTGGACCTATGTATGATGACTGTTTACATTCATTCTTGTTCATCTTGGATCTTGACTCTTGAATATTACTATGACATCGATTTGGGTCCTACTCATGTTGTAAATCAAAAAGAGAAACCCCTCTTATTATCATGTTGAATCTGTTATTAGCCACATGTTTATGATTATCATCTTATGACAATCGTTACTATGACTATACTATCATCTTATGACAATCGTTACTATGACTATACTATCACCTTATAACAGTCGTTACCATGACTATACTATCACCTTGTGACAACTGTTATTTTAACTAGTACCTTACCTTGCTAGATTTGGAATCTTTATGTTTGAGGCCAATATTTCATATCCCAGTAATGTTTTATTTCAAGTCATATCATGCTATGCTAGTAATCACTCTTGCCACCTTATACCCATTTCTTTTTATGTCACTCCCTAATTAGATTTATTTGTATCGATTCGAACCTTCATGCGATGGGAATACGATTTGGGTAGATTAGGTAAAATATGAATTAGCTTTAAACTTGAACATGAACATTATTATGGCTTGAACCTGAATATGGACATGAACTTGACACGATTTGACATAAAACATGACTTGAAAACTCGGCATGAATCTAAACATGAAAACTTGAACGTGGGCATGACAGTTAGATAAACTTGAAAATGGCCAACTCGAGGTTGGGTTGAGTTTGCAATGTAAATCTGCCCGGAACCGGCCGGCAAATCCAGTGGTTGCAAACAATAGGATCCAATGTGGGTAGTTAGTCATGTCGCACGTAAAAACCCGAGGTTAGACTATGTTGTGATGTAAATCTTCCTGGAACCGCCCGACAAATCCAGTAACCACAACAATTGGTCTAATGTGAGCGGTTGGCGTGCACTAATGAATTAATGCCACATGTTAGGGTTAAGTCATGAACCACTTGAATATACTTAACCAACTTGACATGATGACTTGATAGGGTTAAGTCATGAACTGCTTGAACACACTTAACCAACTTGATACATGATCTGGATAGGGTTAAGTCACGAATTTGAATGACAACACTTAACCCATTAGAAACCCTAGTTACGCGGTCCTTTTCAGTAGTAACCCACTTAGATGTATCACGATACCTTGGGACTAGGCAGGGTGGGGCACGATTACTGGGCTGATTGTAAGCGACCAGAACGACGACTGAGTAGGTGCGCCATTGTAGGTTCAGGCGGGCAATGGTCGTGCACGTAGTCCGAAGTTGAAAAAGCAGGCATTGGGCACCCGTAGATTTACACTATGCGTGCTTGATTCGTGTCGGTGGTTGGCACCATAAGACTTGATATACCCTATGGTGGACCTAGCACAGGTAACTACATTTCTGGATAGGGCCGTATGACACAGACACATGACGAGCTAGGACTTGTAGGGAGCCAATCAATTAGTAGATCGTACCGTAGGACCCCGTAATGGGTCACTTCATGACACTGGGCTAAGGGATCATTTCATGGTTAATACTTGATATGGGTTAGAATACTAGTACAGTTGGTGCAGCGAACCTTGAACATGCGATGCCAGACTTGACTTATCTTGTTATCTTAATTATCCAACTAGTTCTGTTATCATCCTTATGTTTAATTCCAGTTTTCACATGTCATGTTACCTTACTATTTTTCATACTAAAAGTCACTAGGGCTTACCAGTCTTTATGACTGACCCTTTTTCTTTCGCCCCTTTTTCTTTCGTTTCCCCCCCGGTTCCCAGGGAGGAAACACTAGCTCTTAGCTTGGATTCAACTTGCTTTCTGACAGCTCATGTACGGTTTGGTCTTGGGCTATGCTATGGCTGCTTCTGCTATTTATAGGGAATAATTTACTTTTGTTTTAAAGTTTATGCTTCATTACTATGAACTTGATGTAATGGAATAATTTGTATCTTGGATATATGAGCTTTTGACTCCTTTCTTGGAAATAATAAAAAGTTGGTTTTTAATTTCTACCGCTGCTTTATTTATGTTCTGCCTTGTGATATCTCTGTGCATGTTTACCTATATAATACTCCACCAAAACTAGTGCACTCCCTTTGTGAGTGACCCTAGTAGAGGTGGGGTGTTACAAATTTGGTATCAAAGCAGAAGGTTACCAGGTTGGGCAAAAGTTTTAAAAACCTTTTGAAACTGTTTTCAAAACCATTTATAAAGAAGCATTTTTCAAGAAAAGTTTTATGTTTAAAAAGGTTATTCACCAAGAAGCCATTAGTACTTCCCTTTGTTTCCTCATTTGAATCTTTTCTTTTCGTTTTTCAACATTGCTTCTAACACCCCGTAATTTGAACATAAAAATTCACAAATTGAAGTATACTTAATTAAGTGAAATGGGTTGCGCAGAGAAATATATATATATATTGATATATATATATATATATAATTGAAAACTAAATAAATAAATATGCAAAAATGTTCAAAACAGCGAATTGGGAGAGGGGAATAACTGAACCGGCCGATTTTTGAGGTCGACCCGAGCTCGCTGGGTCGACTAGGGGTTAATCCAGGGTGTTTGGCTGTCAACCCGTGGGCCGATTCGCTCAAATGCAGATTTTGCATTTGAGTGGTTCTCATGGTTCAGCTTTAATCTAAAGTCCCTAGATGGTTCCTACACTTGACTTCTTCCCCAAGACATGCTTTGATGGCTAGGATCTAAACTAAGGTTTATCCTATGGCTAAAACTATCCTAGTCTTCTATAAAAAGACCCCTAGCCTAAACCTAAATGCTCATTATTCAATCCTATAGCTAAACTATGCCAAAATGTTCTCTCATGGCCTCCACCCTCATCCTCTTGTCATAATCTCCATCTCTAATCATATGAGAGAGTTTCTAAAGAAGTATAAGAGTTCCTAAGCTTGCTTAAGTGTTTCTAAGTTTGATTCAAGGCTTTTCTTCATCAAAGCTAGGATCTTTATTATTGATTTGTCTCAAGGGTTTTCATTTGGAGCATTCTTATTTGGAGTTTTTGAGTTGATAGCTTAGTGGCTTCGTCTCAATCTTTTAATATATTCATAAGAAGGCTAATCAACAAGTTGTGAGTTTTCTACAGCCAGAGGTCTCTACAACGGTTACGTTCTTAATCAATTAAGAAACACTTAACCATATTATCATGTAGAGGACATGGGGGGGGGGGGGGTTAAGTGGGTGCCTTGGGTGGCATGTGGAAAAATCTAGTAGTTGCCTTGGGTGGCAATAGAAAATACGATTAGAATACTTAACCGAAGTGGAACATGTAATTAAACATGATTAAGGGGTTAAGTAAGTGCTTTGGGTGGCATGGGAAAATCTAGTGGTTGCCTTGGGAGGCAATAGAAGATAAGATTAGAATACTTAACCAAAGGGGAACATGTAACTAAACATGATTAAAGGGTTAAGTGGGTGCCTTGGGTGGCATGTAGAAATCTAGTGGGTGCCTTGAGTGGGAATTAAAATATGATTAGATGACTTAACTAAACCTTAACATGTAGGTGGGCATGATTATAAAAAGGGGTTAAGTGGGATGCACTAGATTAAATGACAAGCTTAAGTAGTAGCTTGTAGGGGCCTTGAGTGGCAATTGAAATAAGATTAAATGACAAGCTTAAGTAGTAGCTTGTGGGGGCCTTGAGTGGCAATTGAAATAAGATTAAATGACAAGCTTAAGTAGTAGCTTGTAGGGGCCTTGAGTGGCAATTGAAATAAGATTAAATGACAAGCTTAAGTAGTAGCTTGTGGGGGCCTTGAGTGGCAATTAAAATATGATTAGATGACTTAACCAAACCTTAACATGTAAGTGGGCATGATTATAAAAAGGGGTTAAGTGGGATGCACTAGATAAAATGACAAGCTTAAGTAGTAGCTTGTGGGGGCCCATTTCAACCAGTAACCCATATGTATTTTATTGGGCTCGACCCATGTCGAGGACGGGACACGCGTACTGGGCTTGACTATAAGAGGCCAAAACGGGGTAGCAGTGGCAACGCAAGTCCAACGGGTTTCATATGCGTGTGTGGACCCGGGCTGGTAGGTAAGACGTTGTTGCATCGTGTAGATATAAGTCGTGCACCATTTTCGGGTTGCCACTTTGGGGAGTGATACACCCCACTGTGGGGCCAGCACGGGTATCTACGTTAGGGAGCCGATCGCTTGGGGAGTAGTGGGTACACCTAGTGGAGATAGGGGCAGACGACACCTATGTAGTCAGCTAGGGGTACAAGAAACTACTGGGTAAAATTACTAAGTACACTTAGTGGGATCAACCTTTAAGTAGGAATTACCCTTGGTGGGTAGAACTGGTGTGGTGCAGTGTAGGAATTACCCATTGGTGGGTAGATCTAGGGTGGTGCAATATAGTAATTATCCTTGGGTGGAGAGGCGCGTCTTTACCGCTATCTTAGTTTATCCTAAGTCGAGTTGGCTACTTAGTGTAGTCATTTATCCCCAGTCGTACCGTACCAGGTTTATATCATACCCTAATTACTTTAATGATTGTATTGTTAAGGTTATAGGGCTCACTCAGACTTATGTCTGACCCCGTTGTTTTTATCTTTTTCCCCCTCAGGTCCTCAGGTTGGGCCTAGCACTAGTGGGCTTTGATCAGACTTCTTTATCTATCTTCTGGAGCTTGGACCGTGATGTAAAGCCCAACTTATCTTTTCTTTTATGGCTATGGTTTATGTAGTGGGATTATGTACTTATGTTTTTATCAGGATGGATATTTAGTACTTAACTCTTTATGGTGTTGTAACTAAACATGTTTATCTTCTGCTGCTATGAAATGATGTTTTACATTTTCAAGTATTTATATCTGTCTTGTTCTAATTTTTCTGTTCTATACTCACTTAAAATACTCCACCGAAGTTAAGGCATTCCCATAGTGAGTGACCTTAGCGGGTGTGGGGTGTTACACGTGGTATCAGAGCTCATGGTTACCAGAACAGATAAAATTTTTAGAAAACTATTTTTCTAAAACCATTTTTGGAAGAAGTATTTTCAAAAACATGTCTTTTAAGAGAAAAGTTTTTGAAAGAAAAGCATAATCCCCAAATAGCCATATCTTTATCCTTCGGATTCTCCGTTTTGAATCTCTTCCTCTTTCTCTTTTTGAATTTTCCCTCCGCGAATAGATGTCTTTTTAAGATAAATAAGGACTTCCGCATGAAGGACGGAAAAACCACTTCAAGGGACTAAGACGTTTGCCAGGCTAAGAAGATAGTCCAAGGAGGTGGAGGGCTTATGGGTACCTTTAAGATGGACGAGAGAGGAAGGTTCAAATAGCTATTAGGTAAATAAAGGACGAAACCTCATCGTGGTAAGAAGGCCACGAAAGGAAAATGTGAAGGGGAAGGCTAGTTGTTTTGGAAATAGGACACCTTGGGGTTGTCCAAAGAGGTAAGGACGAAGTACAGGATCTTCTGGAGGGTAGATGTATTCCCTCACGACGGGTATACCTGATGGGGGTAGGACCGTCTAAGTTGAAATTTGGTTCTCTCGATCATCCTGTTCGAACTTTATTCGACTCTGGCGCACCACATTCGTTTATCTCATCATCATTAGTTGAGTCACTGCACCTAGACACCAGTTTGGTAGATGATCCCGTGGTTGTTTCAAACCCAATTGGGAGGGCTCCACTTGTTTGTCCATGATATGTTTGGGTTTGAAGATTTCCATACTTAGCGTTTAGTGTAGAGGTGATGCTTTTGTTTGGGCATCACGGGCTATGGGTTGATTTTGGGCATGGACTGGTTATCCAGTAATGGTGTCGTTCTTGATTGCGAAAGGAGAGTTGTTAGGCCCATGACCCGCTTGGGTAACACTCTCGAGATCTTGTGAAATCCCATAGATTCTGTTATGCTAAGTTATCTTGAATCGCTTGACGCTTCAGTCGAGAGTTTGCAATCTGCTAGAGTGGTCCGGGAATACTCGGATGTGTTTGAGGAGGCGAAGGGCTTACCTCCGAAGCGGGAGATAGACCTCCGAATATATCTGGAAGATGATGCTAAACCAGTATCTTTGTCAGTGCGCCACATGGCTCCTCGTGAGAGGAGGGAACTCCATAAGCAAGTAGGGGAGTTGCTTGAGAAGGGGTTCATAAGACGAAGTATATCAGAGTAGGGTGCTCCAGTAGTTTTTGCTACGAAGGCGGATGGGTCCCTCAGACTTTGTGTAGACTATAGAGAACTCAACGAGCTCACAAAGAAGAATAGACACCCATTGCCAAGGATTGATGATCTTTTTGATCGGTTGGTTGGCGCCTCAGTGTTTCGCAGTGGGACTTGGCCACGAAGTTTCATCAGTTGGGAGTGACTGAGGATAGTATAGAGAAGACCGCCTTTAGGACTGCGGATGGTTTCTATGAGTGGCTTGTGATGCCATTTGGTTTGACGAACGCCCCCGCATATTTTGTTGATTTGATGAGTAGGGTGTTCAGGGAGTACCTAAACAACTTCGTAGTGGTATTTGTGGATGACATCTTGGTCTTTTCTAAAAGCGAAATAAGTTTTCGTGTGTGCCGAATAGGTTAAGTGAAGCCAGTTATTTGATCAACGGTGGTTTTGGAGCAAGATTAGCAAGGACATCCAGAGTTGGACAAAGACTTAATTATTCAGCCGTTTTTGCTAGTATCATCTCACGTAGGTCGTCTGAATTCGAAGGAGGTGTCTCTTGGGTGTTTGTCTGATATTGGTTTAGGCCTTTGGGGCTTGCACTTGGGGGATGTCGAGTTCGACTAGGATGGTCTGCGTGAGAGATGGATAGTTATGATGATTTTGTGTGGGAGAATATCCTGATTTTCTCCAGAAGTGGAGAAAAGCATGCCCTACATCTTAGGGAAGTGTTGGAGACTCTTCAAGCGCATAGTCTTGAGACAGAAAAGGTGAATGGAGTTCTTAGCATCCTATGATTTCGAGATAGCATATACCCCTGGCAAGGGTAACATGGTGGTGGACGCCTTGAGCGGAAAAAGGTTGTCCTTGAGTCCATTGTTCGTGGAACAACGAAGCTTGGAATCTATCTCGATGTTTGATTTCAGACCTTCCGTTGACTATATACCCGGTTTGTTAGCATCCTTGGAGGTTAGACCTACTCTTTTGGGGCAGATTGGAGAAGCACAGAGGGACGACCCATAGTTGGTTGAGTTGGTAGAGAGGCTCATAAGGAGGGAGTTGTCCAGCCATTTGAGTAGGTACACCATAGACGATAGAAGGTGCTTGCGTAGAGACGGTAGACTTTGTGTACCGCAAGACGAGGGTTTAAGGAAGACTATTCTTGATGATGCGCATCGTTCTAGGATAACCATTTATCCCGGAGGGGACAAGATGTACCAAGACATGAAGCGAATTTTCTTTTGGGCCGGTATGAAGAAAGATGTGGCCGAGTATGTCGCTAGATGCTTGGTGTGCCAACAAGTGAAAGCGGAGCAAAAGAAACCTGGTGGGTTGCTTCACCCATTAGAAGTTCCGCAATGGAAGTGGGATAGCGTCTCGATGGATTTTGTTGGTGGGAATCTACGGATAAGATCTTGCTTGGGCCCGATATGGTTAGAGAGACTTCGGAAAAGATTGATTTGATTCAAAGAAGGATGAAAGCGGCGCAAGACAGACAGAAATCTTACGCGGATAAGAGGAGAACGGATCTTGATTTTGATGTTGGGGACATGGTCTTTGTCAAGGTATCTCCATTACGGAATGTTGTTCGCTTTGGGTCCGTTGGGAAGTTAGCACCAAGATTGGTGGGACCGTTTCCTATTAAGGAAAGGATTAGACAGATGGCATATAGAGTAGAGTTGCCCGAGAGACTTAGTGGTGTACATGATGTATTCCATGTATCACATTCGAGGAAGTGCCTACATGAGACTGCGGAGGTGGCAGAGTCGAGCTTGCTTGGAGAAGTGGAGTTAGAACGTGATGCTATGATTCGACGAGCTCCTACTTGCATCCTTGGGTCAGAGAGTAGGAAGTTGAGAAACAGAGAGGTTCAACTAGTCAAAGTACAATGGGGAGAAGATGAGAGCAACGCTACTTGGGAGACAGAAGCGAAGATGCGTTCATTGTACCCATTCCTTTTTGAGGGTATGTCTTTTAATTTCTCCTTTATCGTTTGTCTAGTACTTATCTTATCTTTAGTATGTCCTCTCGTTAGTATCTTTGACCTTTAGATAGGGTAAACCTATGGTTGAAACATGTGTTTGAGACATGTTATGATTGATGGATGCATGTGGATGCAAGTGTTTGCTAATGGTTGCTCGTGGATGCATATACACACACTTTAGACACTAGATCGGCTCAGTCACTTCATATTGCATATAATTGTGTGTAGGTAGCTATATTTATGGATGTATAATGGTTGTGTTATCAGATGGATGATGCATTTTGGTGTATGGTTGTGCACACATGTAGAAATAGTATGTGTCGATAGGGTTCTTCCGCATACATATTGGATGCATGGCACTATCATGGTTTGCATTAAGGAGGTCAACTGAATTAGTAGACCGCCTGATTTAGCATTAGTATATGGGCATATACACACACTTTTTGCATATGTTCATACGTCATTAGAAATTTTAAGGACAATGGATGCCAGTGTTTGATGGTTTAGTAGATGTTTGTTTGGATGGTAGGATACGTTCTTCTTGACTTAGAGATTTCGGGGACGAAATCCTTTAAGGAGGGGAGAATGTAACACCCCGTAATTTGAACATAAAAATTCACAAATTAAAGTATACTTAATTAAGTGAAATGGGTTGCGCAGAGAAATATATATATATTGATATATATATATATATATATATAATTGAAAATTAAATAAATAAATATGCAAAAATGTTCAAAACAGCGAATTGGGAGAGGGGAATAACCGAACCAGCCGATTTTTGAGGTCGACCCGAGCTCGCTGGGTCGACTAGGGGTTAATCCAGGGTGTTTGGCTGTCAACCCGTGGGCCGATTCGCTCAAATGCAGATTTTGCATTTGAATGGTTCTCATGGTTCAGCTTTAATCTAAAGGCCCTAGATGGTTCCTACACTTGACTTCTTCCCCAAGACATGCTTTGATGGCTAGGATCAAAACTAAGGTTTATCCTATGGCTAAAACTATCCTAGTCTTCTATAAAAAGACCCCTAACCTAAACCTAAATGCTCATTATTCAATCCTATAGCTAAACTATGCCAAAATGTTCTCTCATGGCCTCCACCCTCATCCTCTTGTCATAATCTCTATCTCTAATCATATGAGAGAGTTTCTAAAGAAGTATAAGAGTTCCTAAGCTTGCTTAAGTGTTTCTAAGTTTGATTCAAGGCTTTTCTTCATTAAAGCTAGGATCTTTATTATTGATTTGGCTCAAGGGTTTTCATTTGGAGCATTCTTATTTGGAGTTTTTGAGTTGATAGCTTAGTGGCTTCGTCTCAATCTTTTAATATATTCATAAGAAGGCTAATCAACAGTTGTGAGTTTTCTATAGCCTTAATGACCAATTATTGAAGTGATTATGATAGGATATGATGAGGTTATGGCTATGAATGTGGATCAATGCAAGTTATGCAAGTTATATGCTATGTGTTAATGATGTTATGCATGTTATGCAAGTTATATGCTATGTGTTTGAGATGTTATGCATGTTATGCAAGGTATATGCTATGAGTTTGAGATGTTATGCAAGTTATGCAAGCCATATGCTACATGTTCATGATGTTATGCAAGTTATGCAAGTCATATGTTACATGTTCATGATGTTATGCAAGTTATGCAAGCTATTATGATCATGATGTTATGCAAGTTATGCAAGTGTTCATGATGCTAGTTGCTATGATAAACATTGATCCACTATGACACCATGATTATGCAAGTTTGGTGTATGATTATATGCAAGTTCATATATGATATGTTATGCAAGTTTGGTGTATGATTATAAGCAAGTTCATATATGATATGTTATGCAAGTTTGGTGTATGATTATATGCAAGTTCATATATGATATGTTATGCAAGTTTGGTGTATGATTATATGCAAGTCCATATATGACATGTTATGCAAGTTTGGTGTTTGATGATATGCAAGTAACATGTGCAAGTTTACACCTTAGAATGATATGCATACATATGCAAGTTAACCCCTTTGTATGTCATACATACATATGCAAGTTAACCCCTTTGTATGTCATACATACATATGCAAGTTTACCCCTTTATATGACATAAGTAACTTATGCAAGTTAATCTCTTTATGACATATGTGATTCATGCAAGTTTGGGTTGATTATTTATGCTAGTTGGGTTTGATGCTATATGCATGATGACACCTTTAAAAACCCATGTTGATGCTAATGTTATGCAAGTTGAACCCATTGTATTTGTGATGAATCTTCCCTTTTATGTCATGTCCGCGAATTACGTAGGGAACGATGGGGTCAATAAACATGTTAATGAAATTGTGTGAAATTGGTATGATTATGCATACCATAAAGTGGATGGACATAATTGAGTCAATTATGTACATCGTTAAATTTGTAATTAATTAGGGATAATTAATACAAATTATGGGGGTGATTAATTAGGTGTAATTAATCGACTAAGACACGAGGTTGGACCCTTTTGTAGCATAAGACTGCCCGGAACCGACCGGCATATCCAGCGGCTACAAATGATTGGCCCAATGTGAGAGGTCTTAGGCACAAACTATATACGTGACAATTGTAAAGACACGAGGTTAGACTCGGTTATGGCGTAAGGCTGCCCGGATCCGACCGGCAAATCCAGCTGCCATAAGAGATAGTCTAATGTGAGAGGTCTCTACAATGGTTACGTTCTTAATCAATTAAGAAACACTTAACCA
Source organism: Allium sativum (assembly GCA_030737875.1). Taxonomy (NCBI): domain Eukaryota; kingdom Viridiplantae; phylum Streptophyta; class Magnoliopsida; order Asparagales; family Amaryllidaceae; genus Allium; species Allium sativum. The sequence continues at coordinate 1,034,356,333 of CM060920.1, read as the reverse complement.
TATTAGCATGTAGAGGACATGAGGGGGGGGGGGGGGTTAAGTGGGTGCCTTGGGTGGCATGTGGAAAAATCTAGTAGTTGCCTTGGGTGGCAATAGAAAATACGATTAGAATACTTAACCGAAGTGGAACATGTAATTAAACATGATTAAGGGGTTAAGTAAGTGCCTTGGGTGGCATGGGAAAATCTAGTGGTTGCCTTGGGTGGCAATAGAAGATAAGATTAGAATACTTAACCAAAGGGGAACATGTAACTAAACATGATTAAAGGGTTAAGTGGGTGCCTTGGGTGGCATGTAGAAATCTAGTGGGTGCCTTGAGTGGCAATTAAAATATGATTAGATGACTTAACCAAACCTTAACATGTAGGTGGGCATGATTATAAAAAGGGGTTAAGTGGGATGCACTAGATTAAATGACAAGCTTAAGTAGTAGCTTGTGGGGGCCTTGAGTGGCAATTGAAATAAGATTAAATGACAAGCTTAAGTAGTAGCTTGTGGGGGCCTTGAGTGGCAATTGAAATAAGATTAAATGACAAGCTTAAGTAGTAGCTTGTAGGGGGCCTTGAGTGGCAATTGAAATAAGATTAAATGACAAGCTTAAAATATGATTAGATGACTTAACCAAACCTTAACATGTAAGTGGGCATGATTATAAAAAGGGGTTAAGTGGGATGCACTAGATAAAATGACAAGCTTAAGTAGTAGCTTGTGGGGGCCCATTTCAACCAGTAACCCATATGTATCTTATTGGGCTCGACCCATGTCGAGGACGGGACACGCGTACTGGGCTTGACTATAAGAGGCCAAAACGGGGTAGCGGTGGCAACGCGAGTCCAACGGGTTTCATATGCGTGTGTGGACCCGGGCTGGTAGGTAAGAAGTTGTTGCATCGTGTAGATATAAGCCGTGCACCATTTTCAGGTTGCCACTTTGGGGAGTGATACACCCCACTGTGGGGCCAGCACGGGTATCTACGTTAGGGAGCTGATCACTTGGGGAGTAGTGGGTACACCTAGTGGAGATAGGGGCAGACAGCACCTATGTAGTCAGCTAGGGGTACAAGAAACTACTGGGTAAAATTACTAAGTACACTTAGTGGGATCAACCTTTAAGTAGGAATTACCCTTGGTGGGTAGAACTGGTGTGGTGCAGTGTAGGAATTACCCTTGGGTGGGTAGATCTGGGGTGGTGCAATATAGTAATTATCCTTGGGTGGAGAGGCGCGTCTTTACCGTTATCTTAGTTTATCCTAAGTCGAGTTGGCTACTTAGTGTAGTCATTTATCCCCATTCGTACCGTACCAGGTTTATATCATACCCTAATTACTTTAATGATTGTATTGTTAAGGTTATAGGGCTCACTCAGACTTATGTCTGACCCCGTTGTTTTTATCTTTTTCCCCCTCAGGTCCTCAGGTTGGGCCTAACACTAGTGGGCTTTGATCAGACTTCTTTATCTATCTTCTGGAGCTTGGACCGTGATGTAAAGCCCAGCTTATCTTTTCTTTTATGGCTATGGTTTATGTAGTGGGATTATGTACTTATGTTTTTATCAGGATGGATATTTAGTACTTGACTCTTTATGGTGTTGTAACTAAACATGTTTATCTTCTGCTGCTATGAAATGATGTTTTAGATTTTCAAGTATTTATATCTGTCTTGTTGTAATTTTTCTGTTCTATACTCACTTAAAATACTCCACCGAAGTTAAGGCATTCCCATAGTGAGTGACCTTAGCGGGTGTGGGGTGTTACATGGCTGATCTTAACCTTCCTGAGGGAATACCCGTGCCTGGATGGTTCCGAAGGTACTTAGAAGCCAGGGCCAACGACGCGGGCACGACAGACATCCCTCCTCCTCCCCCAGTGGTCGCGGTTCCTCCTCCTCCTGGTACCGCCTTTGCCAAATTATGCAAAGATTTTAAAGCGATGGGCGGCAAGAACTTCGTTGGAACTGAAAGCTTCGTTGAGGCACGAAACTGGCTAAAGGAAACAGAAGACTTGTTCATTATCTTTGATATGGAGGACCATAGGAAATTTCAATTGGCAGCATGGTTGTTGAAAGAGGAAGCTGCATTTTGGTGGGAAGTCACCAATGCTACCAGGCCAGTTGAGACTTGGGCAGACTTTAGAGAAAGTTTGGGCTCAAATTCCTATCGTCGGCAGAGGAGAACCTTCAGATGGAGAGGTTCCTAGCACTCAAGAAAGGGATATGTCTGTGAGGGAGTACGTGAATAAGTTTAATCAGCTTGCTCGGTTCGGTTGGATTTGGTCAACACAACCCAGAAAAAGGCTGTACGCTTTGCTCGAGGATTGAACGATCCACTACACAGCTTGGCCCTAACTCATATACCCATGGGGGCGACCTTTGAAAGCTTGGTGGATATGGCTCTACTCCATGAGGAAGACAAGAATAACAAGAAGGAGGTTAAGCCTACTGAAACTCAGAATAAGAAAGCTGACTTCAAGAAGGGGAACAACAAGAATAATAAGAATAACAAGAGCAACAACAAATCACGTGAGACGAGGAAGTGCAACTTCTGCGGTATTACTGGACATCTAGCTAAAGACTGTAGAAGGAAGAAGAGGAAGTTGGGTGAATGCTTTCATTGTGGAGATACTGGACACATCAGCAAGGATTGCCCTAAGAAGCAAGGGCAGAGGAAAGGGCAGACTCAGCGAGCAGGACCTTCTGGAGGGTAGTTGCATGCTCTCAACACCGCTCCAGCTCGTGACCGAGGTAGTAATATTTCCGTAGAAAGCCTTGTTTACATTTCTGACTTTCCTGTTCAAACTTTATTTGACTCTGGCGCATCGCATACTTTTATTTCTTCCGATATTGTTGAAAATATGCACCGAAGTACTAGTCTAGTTGAGGATCCCGTTATAGTTTCAAATCCAATTGGGGGCTCCGCCCATTTATCTATGATGTGTGTGGATTTGAGGATCTCTATTTTAAGCGTAGAATTCACGTGTAATGCTTATGATCTCGGATTCATGGGATACGGTTTGATCCTAGGTATGGACTGGCTGTCCGATTATGGAGCCATTCTTGATTGTGAACGAAGGGTAGTGAGGCTCATGACTCGCCTTGGAAATACCCTTGAAATTTCTTGTAACCCTAAGGGTCCGGTCATGTTATGTTATCTTGAATCCCTTGACTCGTCCGACGATAATTTGCAATCTGTAAGAGTGGTCCGAGAATATCCAGATGTCTTTGATGAAGTGAGGGGATTACCTCCTAAACACGAGATAGAGTTCCGAATTTATCTTGTCGATAATGCCAAGCCAGTTTCATTGCCCGTTAGGCACATGGCCCCGAGAGAAAGAAGAGATCTCAGTAAACAAATCAACGAGTTGCTTGAGAAAAATTTCATAAGACGAAGCATTTCTGAATGGGGTGCTCCGGTAGTATTCGCTACTAAGGCGGATGGATCGCTTCGTCTGTGCATAGATTATCGTGAGTTAAACAAGCTGACAATGAAGAATAGGCACCCACTACCAAGAATCGACGATCTGTTTGACCAGCTTGTGGGAGCATCTGTTTTCTCTTAACTCGATCTAGCCACAGGATTCCATCAGCTCAGAGTGGCTGAGGATACCATTGACAAAACTGCGTTTAGGACTCCGGATGGGTTCTTCGAATGGCTCGTTATGCCGTTTGGGTTAACGAATGCACCCGCATACTTTGTAGATTTGATGAGCAGGGTGTTTCGGGAGTTCCTTAACAAGTTTGTGGTAGTTTTCGTGGATGATATTTTGATCTTCTCAAAAGATGAAGAAGAGCATGCTAGGCATCTCAAGGAAGTCATGGAAACGCTTAGAGCACACCAGTTAAAGGCTAAGTTCTCCAAATGCCATTTTTGGAGGAAGGAAGTTCGGTTCCTTGGACATGTAGTTTCTAAGCAAGGCATAGCCGTGGACCCCGCAAAGGTAGTTGCGGTACAGGACTGGAAAATTCCTAAGAATGCAACGGAGGTGAGGAGCTTTCTCGGTTTGGCGGGCTACTACAGGAAGTTCATTAGGGACTTCGCTAAGTTTTCAGCCCCTCTTACTAAATTAACAAAGAAGAACCTACCTTTTGCATGGGACCTAGAATGTGATGCAGCATTTCAGAGACTTAAGAGAGCCCTCACCACAGCTCCAGTCTTAGCATTACCCGATGGATGTAAGATGTTTACCGTGTACACAGATGCGTGCGGCACGGGGTTAGGCACTGTCCTAATGCAAGAAGGGAGAGTAATATGCTACGGGGGTAGACAACTTAAAGTCCATGAGAAAAACTATCCCACGCATGACTTGGAGTTGGCCGCGATTGTTTTTGCACTTAAAGCTTGGCGCCACTATCTTTTAGGGGAGAAGTTCGAGCTGTATACCGACCACAAATCGCTTAAGTACCTCTTCTCACAGAAAGACTTGAATCTAAGACAACAGCAGTGGATGGAGTTCTTGGCATCATATGACTTCGATATAGCTTATACCCCTGGCAAGGGTAATGTGGTGGCAGACGCGCTAAGTAGAAAAAGGCTGACTTTGAGCCCCTTGTTTGTTGAAATGAAAAGCCTTGAGTTTATAGCAACCTTTGATTTTACACCTGCTGTTGAGTCATTGACTGCTACGTTTGCATCTCTTGAGTTAAGACCTACACTTCTAGATCAAGTAGCGACTTCACAGAAGGAAGACCCACAGTTAGTTGAAATCATGGACAAGCGGATTAGAGGTGAGACGTCAAGTCACCTCAATAGGTATGCCATAGATGACAAGGGATGGCTAAGGCGCGATGGAAGGTTATGTGTCCCACAAGTGGGAGACTTAGTAAGGAGAGTTCTCGAAGAAGCGCACCACTCGAAGATGACTATACATCTCGGAGGGGATAAGATGTACAGGGATATGAAACACATTTTCTTTTGAGATGGAATGAAAAAGGACGTGGCAGAGTTCGTTTCGAAGTGCATGGTGTACCAACAAGTAAAGGCCGAGTCGAAGAAGCCCGGTGGGCTATTACATCCTTTGGAGTTTCCGCAATGGAAATGGGAGAGTATCTCGATGGATTTCGTGGATGGACTGCCTAGGTCTAGGAAGGGAAATACTAGCATATGGGTCATAGTTGATAGACTCACGAAAAGCGCTCACTTCATTCCGGTGAAGAGCAAGAGGACCGCATCAGGGCTAGCGTCTATTTACCTTCGAGAGATAGTACGATTGCATGGAGTTCCTTCTAGTATAGTTAGTGATCGTGACCCGATTTTCACTAGCCAGTTTTGGAATAGTCTACAAGAAGCAATGGGAACACGACTGAACTTAAACACGACCTATCACCCACAGACGGATGGACAAACCGAAAGGGTAAATAGAGTACTAGAAGATCTCCTAAGGCTATGCATTCTTGACTTTGGTGGTACTTGGGAAGACCATCTTCCTCTCATGGAGTTTGCGTATAATAACAGTTACCAAACTAGCATCGGAATGGCACCATTCGAAGCCCTATATGGAAGACCGTGCAAGTCGCCAACTTGTTGGTGGGAGACGACAGACAAACTTGTACTTGGGCCCGACATGATAAGGGACACTTCTGAGAAGATTGAGTTGATACGAAGATGGATGAAAATGGCCCAAGATAGACAGAAATCTTATGCGGACCAGAGAAGGAAAGACTTAGAGTTCGAAGTCGGAGATATGGTCTTTATAAAGGTTTCTCCGTTATGCAATGTAGTTCGTTTTGGAGAAGTTGGAAAGCTAGCACCAAGATTTGTAGGACCGTTCCCCATCATTGAGAGGATTGGATGGATGGCCTACAAGGTAGACTTACCCGAGAAGTTGTCTGGAGTACACAATGTCTTTCACGTCTCGCATCTCTGGAAGTGTTTGCATGAGTCAGCCGAAGTGGTTGAGCCAAGCATCCTTGAAGACGTGGAAGTGGAGAAAGAAGCAACATTGAGGCGAGTTCCGATTCGTATCTTAGGAACGGAAATTAAGAAGCTAAGGAATCGAGAAGTCAAGCTAGTGAAAGTGCAGTGGAGTGAAACCCAAGAGGACGCAACTTGGGAAACCGAAGAAAAGATACGCGCGCTTTACCCATTTCTTTTTGCGGGTACATTCTCGATCTCTTTTTTCTTGAAAACCTTTTCGTATCACGCTTCTACTATCTATGTTTGTCTTGTTATCTTCTCGATCTTATCTTGAGAACCTTAGGTAGAACCATATGGATGTAAACATGTGATTGAAACATGTTATGGTTGATGTTTGCAAATGGTTGCAAGTGGTTGCAAGTGGTTGCTAGTGGATGCATGACACACATTAGGCACTAGATCGGCTCTGTCACATTTTCATGTTGCATATGCATGGGTGCTAATACTTGTACATGGATGGAACTTGTTATGCTATCACTTGGATGTTTCATATGGATGAATGTTTATGCACTCATGTAGAGATTATAAACTATGCTAGGAATTTGCATACATGTTGGATTCATGACACTAACATATTTTGCATTAACGAGGTTTACTGAATCAGTAACCGCCTGATCTTTTGCATTAGATAAGTACATATACACACACTTACTGCATATGTTCATACAACACTAGAAATCTCTTAAGGACAATGGTTGTCTGTGGATGATGGTTTGAGTAGATGGATAATGGATGGTAGGACACATCCTTCCTAACTTAGAGATTTCGAGGATGAAATTCTTTAAGGAGGGGAGAATGTAACAACCCGTGTTTTTATAACGTGTAATAACCATAAATCAAGGCAGGATTAATTTTTAAAATAAGAATCAAGTGAAATAGGTTACTCCATTGCGTTCGTCTCGAAATTCTGCTTGGAAACGAGTCCAAGTTTTCGAAAATCGGAGTCCGTATGACCAAGTTATGATCATTCGAAGTTCTCAGAAATTTTCAAGTTCAAAACAGACTCAGTTCGAATTCAAAATTCGAATTTCAAACCTCCAAATGGACTGGGCGGGAAATTTCCCGCCCAGGACTAGGTCAACTATGTATTCGACCTACCCAGGGCCAGGTCGACCATAGTGTCGACCTGGGGGTCGACCTGGTGCCCGAGCCCATTTCTGAAGCTAGATTCACTCTGATGTATGTGGCCTCATTTCTGTCCACATTCGTTGACCTGACCCTATAAATACAGCCCCTAACACCAGTCTCTCTACACCAAATTTCTTTTTGACCTTATGCTGCTCTGATTCTGGTTGAAAAGTTTGAGAGAGGGACTACTTCTACTACGTTGAAACTGCGTTAAAGGAATTGTTGATTAGGGGACTTCTATTAGGACTTGACTAAGCAACAAACGACTCTCTTTTTCTAATTCTCGAACCGCGATCTGTAAGCCCCGGTTATTTTCAGATTTAAACTGTAAATGTATTATGAATATGATGTATAATTGAAATTGGACCTATGTATGATGACTGTTTACGTTCATTCTTGTGCATCTTGGATCTTGACACTTGAATATTACTATGACATCGATTTGGGGCCTATTCATGTTGTAAATCATAAAGAGAAACCCCTCTTATTATCATGTTGAATATGTTATTAGCCACATGTTTATGATTATCATCTTATGACAATCGTTACTATGACTATACTATCATCTTATGACAATCGTTACTATGACTATAGTATCACCTTATGACAGTCGTTACCATGACTATACTATCACCTTGTGACAACTGTTATTTTAACTAGTACCTTACCTTGCTAGATTTGGAATCTTTATGTTTGAAGCCAATATTTCATATGCTAGTAATGTTTTATTTCAAGTCATATCATGCTATGCTAGTAATCACTCTTGCCACCTTATACCCATTTCTTTTTATGTCACTCCCTAATTAGATTTATTTGTATCGATTCGAACCTTCGTGCGATGGGAATACGATTTGGGTAGATTAGGTAAAATATGAATTATCTTTAAACTTGAACATGAACATTATTATGACTTGAACCTGAATATGAACATGAAGTTTACACGATTTGACATAAAACATGACTTGAAAACTCGACATGAATCTAAAGATGAAATTTTGAACGTGGGCATGACAGTTAGATAAACTTGAAAATGGCCAACTCGAGGTTGGGTTGAGTTTGCAGTGTAAATCTGTCCGGAACCGCCCGGCAAATCCAATGGCTGCAAACAATAGGATCCAATGTGGGTAGTTGGTCACGTCGCACGTAAAAACCCGAGGTTAGACTATGTTGTGGTGTAAATCTGCCCGGAACCGCCCGGCAAATCCAGTAACCACAACAGTTGGTCTAATGTGAGAGGTTAGCGTGCACTAATGAATTAATGCCACATGATAGGGTTAAGTCACGAACCACTTGAATATACTTAACCAACTTGACACGATGACTTGATAGGGTTAAGTCATGAACTGCTTGAACACACTTAACCAACTTGATACATGATCTGGATAGGGTTAAGTCACGAATTTGAATGACAATACTTAACCCATTAGAAACCCTAGTTACGCGGTCCTGTTCAGCAGTAACCCACTTAGATGTATCACGATACCCTGGGACTAGGCAGGGTGGGGCACGATTACTGAGCTGATTGTAAGCGACCAGAACGACGGCTGAGTAGGTGCGCCATTGTAGGTTCAGGTGGGCTATGGTCGTGCACGTAGTCCGTAGTTGAAAAAGCAGGCATTGGGCACCGGTAGATTTACACTGCGTGCTTGATTCGTGTCGGTGGTTGTAACACCCTGTGTATTCTATAACCGTGAAATTCATAAATTAAAGTATAATTAATTTCAAATCAAATAATTAAGGGAAACGGGATACGCCATTGCGTTCGTCTCGGAAAAATACGTGAAATAGAGTCCGAGTTTTCGAAAATCGGAGTCCGTATGACCAAGATATGGCCTCCGGAAGTTTCAGAATTAGGTTTAAAATTCGAACAGACGAAAACAGCTCAGAAAAACTAATTCAAAATTCAAAATTGGGCCCAATTGGCCAAGGCGGGAAAATTCCCGCCCAAAGCACCCAGGTCGACTTGGCAGTCGACCTGGGGCTAGCCAGGTCGACTGGGCAGTCGACCTGGGTAACCCGTGTCGACTGCCAAGTCGACACGGTGTCGACTGGGGTGTCGACCTGGCCCCTGAGCCAGGTCGAACCCAGCCCACCCTGGCTGGTCAGGTCTGTGTTTGGTCGATTTTCTGAGCCTTGCCTTGTCACTAGGGCTAGGTGTCAGCTCCTGGTTGGTCTCTCCTTCAAACGAACGGCTATTATTGGACCAAGCTTCATCGACGGTCTAAATCAACTCACAAACTCTATAAAAAGGACCTAAGGCTAACCCTAATTCACATAAACTAAAATGGAGATGAGACCGTCATGCTGCTGAGGAGAGACTGAAGATAGACGTCAGAAATAGAGAGACAACTAGGAGATAATTCAAAGCTTAAAGCAACGTTAATCAAATCAAAGCAACGCCTACAACAAAGGATAGCATCTCCAAATTCAGAATTCAGATTTCTGAATTGAAGATTCGCCATACGCTGTAAGTAGAGTGCTATTCCGATATGAATTAAATAATTGTGTTGATTTGTGTAATGTAAGAAATGGAATTGTGGCGATAATAATCTATATTTGTATGTTGCTTTAATGCAAAACGATTTGGGAATATTATGGTATACGATTGGATATTAGCAAGTACGCGATTTGCGTTGGAAACGAATTGGAATTGTGGCGATAATGACTTATATTTGTATGTTATTTTGATTTTAAACGATTTGGCAATGCTATGGTTTGATTCATACAAGTATGTGGCTTATGTTGACAACCACATGTTGTGGAATTTTTGATTGGGACTTATGCAAGCATATGATTCATATTGAAAACTACATGTTTGTGGTAGTTATTTACAACACCCATTTGGTAAATGCAAGTATAAGATTCATGTTGAAACAACAACTATATGTTGTAATAGTTTATTTTGAAATTCATGCAAGTCTATGATCTATTGTTATGACAACATGATGTAAAATTTTATGGTCATCTTTAGTGTAATTTGATTCACCTAAGTATTATGATTCATATGAAGGTTATGTTGAAATTGGCATCATAGTTCAAGTATAAAAATCATGATTTCGTGACAGTGACAAAAGCAAGCGTCGTTGTAAGCTTGTATTAATTTTATGAACATGTCTAAGCTATGTTTGTTATTATGCCTAGTTAAAAACATGTTTTCTAAGCTTATGTTATTATCTTAATCATATGATAATATATTTTTGGCACATAAGTTACATTAGAAATTTACACTAGAATTGCATCCCCTTACAAGTTACATAGATTGGACAAAAACCCATGATTATATGAATAATAGGATTCATAATCAATTATGTTTATGCCATGACCATATAAGGACTCATGTTTAATTATGATTATGCCATAATTATATGATTAGAGTGGTTCATGTTTAAGTACTATTTATGCCAAGACTACATGTTTCGTTTACACCATGATTTTGTGAATAGAATGATTCAGGTTTAAGTATTGCTTATATTATATGTTGTTACAATTGCAAGTTCACATATGCCTATCTTATGATAATTAGATCGTATGTTGCAAGTTCATGAGTTCACACTCCCCTTTTTATGTCACCTTATAAACACCATGTTATAGCCTCCCCTTTTCATATGGCTAAATTGGGTTTAAATATTAAACCCAACACACCTTACATTGGAACGAACGAATAAAACGGGGGAAATGACATTTGGGTTAAAAATATAGAACATATGTGTTGGCTTGTTTGACGCACGCCAATAACTTTGAAAAACAATTAAGTGGCATAAATAAATCTTAACCAATAAAGATGAATTTGAATAACGGGCCGCAAATATTTACATATAAAAAGAAGAAAGACAAAATATGTAAATGTAGAAAATACGATGTGTTTAACCCGAGGTTGGATTGAGTTGTGATGTAAACCTGCCCGGAACCGCCCGGCTGTCCAGTAGTCACAACAATACCTATCCAATGTGGGTGGTTAAACATGGAGCCCAATAAGGACCCGAGGTTAGACTGAGTTGTGGCGTAAGACTGCCCGGACCCAACCGGCAACAGGCAGCCACAACAATACCTGTCTAATGTGAGAGGTCAAGGCTTTAATAAGACAATTAAGGCTGAGTCAGGATTGATAGGATTAAGTAAATTATATTAATACTTAATCAAAATGGAACATGCTAAACTAAACAGACTGATTGGGGGTTAGGTTTATAAAACACTTAACCAACTTAGCATGTTGGCTAGAAATAGAAAACCTAGTAGCGGGGGACCCTTTTCAGCAGTAACCCTATAAGGTATCATGATACCCTGAAACTAGGCAGGGTGGGGCACGATTACTGGGCTGACTGTAAGAGGTCAAATCGACGGCGGTGGTGCAGCAGTGTAGGTTCTAACGGGGAGCGGGCGTACACACACTCCGGCGCAGAAAAATAAGGCACTGGGCACCAGTAGCATACCTGTGCATTCTAGGATTGTGTCGGGCCGCCACCATGGGACTTGATACACCCCATGGTGGGACCAGCATAGGTAACTACAACATCGGGGGCCGTAAGACACATGTAACTATGCGAGTAGGAGCCGATCATCATAAAATGGATCACTTCACCCTGATTATGGGGTGCCTATTGGGAACTAGTTTATATGGGTACAGAGATTAATACGGGGTACGATAGTATATTCGACCCTAGACAACTTAACTAAGTTTATGGTGCTTTCCCATTTCTAGTTTATACTTACCATACCCAGTTCTTTATTCATAGACTGAATAGTCCTAGACTTACTCAGGCTTTATGTCTGACTCTACTTTTCTTTCGTCTTCTTTCCTTCCGTTCCCCCCCCAGGTCCATAGGGAGGGAATACCGCAGCTTGACCAACCTTCACATCCAGCTTGAAGAGAAAGAATGTATTGCTTGGATCTTTTCGTTTTGGACTATGGCTTTGGACAACAACTATGGGACTTTTGCAGTTTATTTATGTTTTCTTTATGCTTCTTTAAATAATGTAATCAAGACAGTTATGAAGATGTTATGTTTTTGGAAGTATTGTAAGACAATTATGGTATGGTTGTTGTAACACGTATTTTTAATGAAATAAAAGTTGTTGTTTTTCCGCTGTTCAAAAATATGTGTTCTTATATCTGTCTTGTATATCTGTGACTTATACTTATAAACCTCCACCAAAATTAGGGCATTCCCTGTGAGAGTGACCTTAACGGAGGTGGGGTGTTTCACTTGGTATCAGAGCATAGGTTTACCAGATAAGATAAAAAGTTTTGAAAATTTATTTTCAAAAAAGAAATTTAAAGAAGCATTTTTAAAAGAAAATATTATTTTATTTTATTTTAAAAAAAAGGCAAAGTCCCCCCAAAGCCATAGGTACTATCTCTTATCCTTCGTTTTGAATCTATCCTTTTTGTTTCAGCATGTCCGAAGAACTTAACTTGCCAGAGGGTGTACCAATACCTGGTTGGTTTAGGCGGTTCTTAGAAGCAAGGGCCACTCAGCCAGGTCCTACCGTTCCTCCTCCCCCAGCTGTAGGAAATCATCCAGCTGCAGCAGCACCTCTTCCTCCACCTCCTCCACGGGGAAACACGTTTGCTAAGATATGTAAAGATTTTAAAGCTATGGGAGGAAAGGATTTTCATGGAACTGAGTCCTTCGTGGCAGCTAGAAATTGGCTGAAAGAAACCGAGGACTTATTCATCATCTTTGAGGTAGAAGATAGACAGAAAGTACAACTGGCAGTATGGCTACTAAAGGGCGAGGCTTCCTACTGGTGGGAAGTCACTAATGCAGAAAGACCAGTGGAGACATGGGAGCACTTTAGGGCAAGGTTTGAGGCTAAATTTCTCTCAGATGCGGAAAGGAGTTTGCAGTTGGAAAAATTCTTATTTCTTAAGCAAGGGAACAAGACAGTCAAAGAGTATGTAACACCCCACCTCCGCTAGGGTCACTCTTTCGGGGGCACTAGCTTCTGGGGGGCGTTAGAACTGGGTAAGCATGCATAATGATATATCAAGGCAGAACACGAACATAAATATATATGTAAAACAGAGTAAGTGAGAATAAAACAACGGAATATCTCAAACCATCTCAAAACAAGTCTAGTACATCATAAAGTCATCTGCCAAAATAAATATGTCTAGTACAACATAAACAGAAATACTGAAATACATAGTGCTATCCCCAAAAATAAAGATGATAAACCATAGCGAGCTCAATGTCCAGGCATACATGAGCTATCCAGCAAACAAGCAAGCGATCCAAGCTAAGCACCACTGTTCCCTCCCTGAGAACCTGGGGGGGGGGGGAACGGAAGAAAAGAAGCGAAAGAAAACAGGTCAGTCAAAAAGACTGGTAAGCCCTACTACGATCAGTCTATAAACTAATAGAGTTAACATCATGATGGAAACTGAGATGAACATACTAGCAATAGATAAAGGTGTCATCACATAAAGAAGATTAAGCTTTGCACCACAGTGTACTAGCAAACTAACATAATAGGTATTGATCCCTCAGCCCCAACTTTGGCCCAATAGCATGAGGTGACCTTAATGCAAGGTCCAGCCCAACGGTCTAGTCGATCGGCTCCCTATAAACCTAACACGTCAAGTGTTGGTGTCCATACGGCCCACATATGATTGTAGTCAGACTGTGCTGGGTCCACCTTCGGGTGTATCAAGCCCTCGGGTGTCAACCCCAGACACCTAAGCAATAATGCACAGTCTAAAACTACTGGTACCCGTGCCTCGAGTTTGTCCAACACCGAACTACGTGCACGTCCGTAGCCCGCCTGGACCCGCACCGCTGTACCACTCAGTCGTCGCTTTGGTCGCTTACATCAGTCCAGTAATCGTGCCCCGCCCTAGCCTAGCCTCTAGGGTTGTGAATGATACCAAACTGGGATTACTGCTGGAACAGACCACGTTGCTAGGGTTTTCTAAGAGGGTTAAGTGTGGTTTAACCCCTCACTAATCATGGATTAAATTAGTTAAGTGTAACCAACAGTTCACCACTTAACCCCATTTAATCCCTCGCATCCCCAAAATTGGTTAAGTATTGGTGGGCCATGACTTAACCCTAATCATGAGGCATTAATTTAATTGTACCTTAACCTCTCACATTAGACTTTGTTGTGGTTACTAGTTAAGCCGGGCGGGTCCGGGTAGCTTTACACCACAACTTGGTCTAACCTCGGGTCCAAAGTACACATGACCAACTTCCCACATTGGGTCCTATTGTTTGTAGCAACTAGTTAAGCCGGTCGGTTCCGGGTAGGTTTATGCTACAAACTCAACCCAACCTCGAGTTGGCCACACATGTTTTCTAAGTGTCATGTCCACTTTATTTTCAAACCATAATTACAAGTTTAACAAATACTTGGGTAGACCTAACTTAATAGGTAAATTCCCAAGGGGTAGACCTAACTTAATAGGTAAATTCCCAATCTTATATTTTCATGTATTTTAAGTTTTACCCAAAAAAACCCCAACGTCATTCTATCGCTTACATATTCGTCATAACGCATAAAGGATAGAAAGAGGGAACTTGGCACAACATACATGACAAATCTTACATATCATAATAAACATGCATAACATGTTGGACTTGCATAACTTAGCATAGTGAGCTTGCATAAACATGCATAACTTGTTAAACTTGCAAATCATGGCATAGTGAACTTGCATAAACATGCATAACTTGTTAAACTTGCAAATCATGGCATAGTGAACTTGCATAAACATGCATAACTTGTTAAACTTGCAAATCATGGCATAGTGAACTTGCATAAACATGCATAACTTGTTAAACTTGCAAATCATGGCATAGTGAACTTACATAAACATGCATAACTCATCAAACATGTGTAACATGGCATATTGAACTCGCATAAGCATGCATAACTTATCAAACATGCATAACATAGCATAGTGAACTCGCATAAGCATGCATAACTTATTAAACATGCATAAATCCCAACTTTCATCACATATTAACTTTAGAGTTTCTAAAATGAAGGTAAGAGGGCTTACAAATATTATGAAGACACAAATCTACTAATAAAGATTGAGAAGCCCTTTTATGCAAGCATATAAAAACCCAAAACAAAGCTCCAATTAACAAAAATCCCAAAAACTCTAGCTTAGCAAATAAAGCTTGCAAATTGATGATGTATGCAAGCTAATGATCATTCATACAACTTAGAAAAGCTTGTATGAACATCAAAATCTTCATAGAAATGATTTTTGAAGAGGGTGGAGGCTAGGGTTCTTAGGTGGAGGCCATTTGAGAATTCAATTTGACATAGTTTGGTTGCTAGAGTGAATAATGAGGTTTTAGGGTAGGATTAGGGGCTTATTTATAGAAGATTAGAATGTTTTTAGCCCTAGGATTAACCCTAGGTTAGTTTAGGTCCGTCAGATTTAGGAACTCTCTAGAACCAAGCCACAAGACCAAGCCCCAAATCAAAATGGTGCGCCAGGCAAAACTGCCCGGCCACCCCGTGTCGACAGGGCTGTCGACAGGGCAGTCGACACCCTAAGACCCCTGTCGACATGCCTGTCGACATGGGGGTCCTGGCGGGAGTTTTCCCGCCTGACGCCAATTAGCCCTAATCCTTGTTTTTAATTTGAAATTTAAATCTGTTTTTAACATGGAAATTTCTGAAAACTTCAATGGGCCTTAACTGGGTCATACGGACTCCGATTTTCGAAAACTCAGACTCTATTTCGCGTATTTTTCCGAGACGAACGCAATGGCATAGCCCGTTTCCCTTGATTCAGATTTTTGAATTAAATTCTGCCTCGATTTATGTTATAACAGGTTATTGAAAATACGGGTTGTTACATTCTCCCCTCCTTAAAGGATTTCGTCCCCGAAATCTTCAAGTTAGGAAGAACGTATCCTACCATCCAATCATCCATCTACTCAAAGCATCATCCACGAGCAATCATTGTCCTTAAAAGATTCTAAATGCTGTATGAACATATGCAAAAGTGTGTGTATATGTACTTATCTAATGCAAAGATCAATGCAAAATATGTTAGTGAAATGTATCCATATGTATGCAAATCCCTAACATAATGTATAATATCTACATGCGTGCTCAATCATACATCCATATGCAACATCCATGTGATTGCATACAAATTTCATCCATGAATAAGCATAAACACTCACGCACATGCAATATGAGGAGTGTGTGAGCCGATCTAGTGCCTAATGTGTATCATGCATCCACGAGTAACCACTTGCAAACACTTGCAACCACTTGCAACCATCGAACATAACATGTCTCAAACACATGTTTCATCCAAAGGGTTTCTATCTAAGGTTCTCATGACAAGATTAGCACGATAACTAGATAAACATGGATAGCAAAGAGAAAGATATGCTAACAAAGGAAAGAGATTGAGAGTGTACCCTCAAAAAGGAATGGATAAAGCCCACGCATCTTCTCCTCGGTTTCCCAAGTTGCGTCTTCTTTGGCTTCACCCCATTGGACCTTCACCAGCCTAACCTCTCGATTCCTTAGCTTCTTGGTCTCCGTCCCCAAGATACGAATCGGAGCTCTCCTCAAAGTTGCCTCTTTCTCTACTTCCACGTCTTCAAGAATGCTAGGTTCAACCACCTCAGCGGACTCATGTAGGCACTTTCGGAGATGCGAGACATGAAAGACATTATGCACTCCGGACAACTTCTCGGGCAATTGCACTTTATAAGCCATCTTCCCAATTCTCTCTATGATAGGGAAGGGTCCAACAAATCTTGGTGCTAACTTCCCAACAGCTCCAAATCGGACCACATTCCGTAAAGGAGAAACCTTTACGAAAACCATGTCCCCAACATCAAACTCCAAATCGGATCTTCGCTTATCAGCATAGGATTTCTGTCGGTCTTGGGCCGCCTTCATCCGTCTTCTAATCAACTCGACCTTCTCGGATGTATCTCTAATCATGTCGGGTCCAAGTATAAGCTTATCTGTAGTCTCCCACCAACATGTGGGTGACTTGCACGACCTCCCATATAAAGCTTCAAATGGTGCCATCCCTATGCTCGCCTGATAACTGTTATTATATGCAAACTCAACAAGAGGAAGATGGTCTTCCCAAGCACCACCAAAATCCAGAATGCAAAGCCTCAACAAGTCCTCAAGTACCCTATTCACCCTTTCTGTTTGGCCGTCTGTTTGTGGGTGATAGGCCGTACTCAGGTTCAACCTCGTGCCCATAGCTTCCTGCAAACTGTTCCAGAACTGACTAGTAAAGATGGGGTCTCGGTCACTGACTATGCTGGAAGGGACTCCATGTAGTCGTACTATCTCACGAAGATATACTGATGCTAGTCCAGATGCGGTCCTTTTGCTCTTCACCGGAATGAAATGAGCACTCTTCGTAAGCCTATCTACAATGACCCATATGCTCGTATTCCCCTTCCTTGACCTTGGAAGCCCATCAATAAATTCCATAGAAATACTCTCCCACTTCCATAGCGGGACCTCTAGAGGATGCAATAGCCCACCGGGCTTCTTCGACTCGGCTTTTACTCTTTGACAAACAACACATCTGGAGACAAACTCTGCCACATCTTTCTTCATTCCAGGCCAGAAGAAAATGCGCTTCATATCCTTATACATCTTATCTCCACCCGGATGTATAGTCAACTTGGAGCGATGTGCTTCATCAAGAACTTTCCTCACCAAATCTTCTACCATCGGAACACAAAGCCTTCCGTCTCTCCTCAGCCAACCCTTATCATCTATAGAATATCGAGCAAGGTGACTAGATGTCTCCCCTCGAATCAGCTTCTCCATAATCTCAATTATCTGAGGGTCTTCCTTCTGCGAAGCCCCAACTTGATCCAGAAGGGTAGGCCTGAGCTCAAGAGATGCTAAAGAACCGGTCATCGACTCAACTGTCAAAGAGAAATCAAAGGTTGCCAAGAACTCTAAATTCTTCATCTCAACAAATAGAGGACTTAGTGTCAACCTTTTCCTACTCAACGCATCCGCTACAACATTCCCCTTGCCAGGGGTATAGGCTATATCAAAATCATAGGACGCCAAGAATTCCATCCATCTCTGCTGCCTCAAGTTCAGATCCTTCTGCGAAAAGAGATACTTTAAAGACTTATGATCAGTATACAGCTCAAATCTCTCTCCCAGAAGATAATGACGCCAAGCCTTGAGTGCATATACTATCGCTGCCAGCTCTAGATCATGAGTGGGATAATTCTTCTCGTGCACCTTAAGTTGCCTCCCACCAAAACATATAACTCTGCCCTCTTGCATCAGAACGGCGCCCAATCCCGTGCCACAAGCATCAGTGTACACGGTAAATATCTTACAACCATCGGGTAAAGCTAGAACTGGTGCTGAGGTAAGGGCTCTCTTGAGTCTTTGAAAAGCAAGCTCACAGTCCATATCCCAAGCAAAAACTAAGTTCTTCTTCGTCAACTTAGTAAGAGGAGCGGATATCTTCGCGAAGTCCTTGATGAACTTCCGGTAAAAACCCGCAAGACCTAGAAAGCTTCTCACCTCGGTTGCATTCCTTGGAGTCTTCCAATCCTGAACTGCAACCACCTTAGCGGGATCCACCGCTAAGCCTTGCTTGGATACGATATGCCCAAGGAATCTGACTTCCCTTCTCTAAAAGTGGCACTTGGAGAACTTGGCCTTTAACTGATGTGCTCTAAGCGTATCCATCACCTCTACAAGATGCCTCGCGTGCTCTTCTTCATCCTTGGAGAAGATCAGAATATCATCCACAAAGACCACGAGAAACCTGTTCAAGAACTCCCGAAACACCCTACTCATCAAGTCCACGAAATACGCGGGTGCATTCGTCAAGCCGAACGGCATAACAAGCCATTCAAAGAATCCATCTGGAGTTCTGAATGCAGTCTTGTCTATACTATCTTCAGCCACTCTGAGCTGATGAAATCCAGTAGCAAGATCAAGCTGAGAGAAAACAGAAGCACCAACAAGTTGGTCAAAGAGATCATCGATCCTCGGTAACGGGTGTCTGTTCTTCTTAGTCAGCTTATTCAATTCTCTATAGTCCACACAGAGTCGAAGAGAACCATCTGCCTTAGTAGCAAACACCACAGGCGCTCCCCATTCGGATATACTTCGTCTGATGAAGTTCTTCTCAAGCAACTCTTTCACTTGCTTGCTCAGCTCCCGTCTCTCACGCGGAGCCATGTGCCGAACGGGCAAAGAAACAGGCTTAGCATTATCCACCAGATAAATGCGAAAATCAATCTCTCGTTTAGGGGGCAACCCCTTAACTTCTTCAAAAACATCTGGATAATCTCGGACCACCCTTACAGACTGAAGGGCTTCCTATGACGAGTCGAGAGATTCAAGATAGCACAACATGACGGGATCCTTCGGATTGCATGAAATCTCTAAGGTGTTGCCAAGGCGAGTCACAAGCCTCACAACCCTATGCTCACAATCAAGAATGGCTCCATATCGGGACAGCCAATCCATGCCCAATATCAATCCGTATCCCCTGAAACCAAGAACATATGCACTACACCAGAACTCTACACTGAGTATAGAGATCCTCAGATCCTCACATATCATAGATAGATGAGCAGAACCCCCAATGGGATTCGAAACACAAACAGGATCATCCACTAAGCTAGTACTAAGGTGCAAGCTATCAACAAGATCAGATGAAATAAAGCTATGTGATGCACCAGAATCAAACAAGGTACGAACTGGAAGATCAGAAACATAAACAAGGTTCTCAACAGAAACACTACCTCGATCGGGAACTGGAGCGGTATTGAGAGCATGAACTTGCCCTCCTGAAGGTCCAGCCTGTCCTTTCTTCTTCGGATACTCCTTGCTGAAGTGTCCAGCCTCACCACAGGAAAAACATCCACCACTAAGCTTCCTTTTCTTCTTCCTACAATCTTTAGCAAAGTGTCCAGGCACACCACAGTAATTGCACTTTCCCTTGCCTTTGTTGTTGTTCCCCTTCTTGTTCTTACTCTGATTCCCCTGACTGCTTTGACCACCTTGATTGCCTTTACCTTGAGAATCAGTCTTCTTTGCTTGAGTATCACTCGTCTTGACCTCTTTCTTTCCATCTCCCTGAAGTAGAGCCATATTGACCAAACTCTCAAAAGTAGCCCCATGCGGGATATGTGACATCGCCAAGCCCTGCAGCGGCTCATTCAACCCTCTAGCAAATCGAAGAGCCTTCTTCTCCGGAGTGTTCACCATATCCAAACCAAAATGGGCCAGCTGATTAAACTTGTTCACATACTCCTTAACAGACATATCACCTTGCTTTAATGCAATGAACTTCTCCATCTGTAAATTCGCCTCAGCAGAAGATAGAAACTTGGCCACAAATCTAGCCCTCAAATCGGCCCAAGTCTCAACGGGCCTCGTCCCATTGGTGACCTCCCACCAATAGGCCGCTTCATCCTTCAAAAGCCATACTGTCAATAAGATCTTCCTTTCGTCATCAATCCCAAAGATAGCAAACAAGTCCTCAGTGTCTTTCAGCCAATTCCTAGCTTCAACAAAAGATTCCGTGCCTAGGAAATTCTTGCCTCCCATCGCCTTGAAGTCTTTACAAACCTTTGTGAACTCAACCTGAGGATGCTGAGGGGGAGGAGGAGGAAGAGGAGCCTCAGCAACAGGAGGGGGAGGAACATTAGCAACGGGAGGAGGAATATTAACCACTGGAGGGACCACTGGAGGAGGGACATTAGCAACGGGAGGAGGAATATTAAAATTAGGGGGAGGATTCTCAACTACAGGAGGGGGAGTGGGAGTAGGGTTTGCGGGGCCGGCTGCCGCACTAGCTTCTAGGAGTCTCCTATACCAGAGTGGCACATTTACTCCATCCGGGATGGCAAGATCCTCAGCCATACTGAAACGAAAGATAAGATAAGATTAGGTCAAGGGAACGAAGGATAACGCTAATGGCTTTTTGGGGAATAGCCTTTTAAAATACTAGACTTTTCTTTGGAAAATACTTTATACTTGTTTTGAAAATAGTTTTTCAAAAGTCTTTTAAAAACTTTTTGTTCTTTCTTGTAAACCATATGCTCTGATACCAAATTTGTAACACCCCACCTCCGCTAGGGTCACTCTTTCGGGGGCACTGGCTTCTGGGGGGCGTTAGAACTGGGTAAGCATGCATAATGATATATCAAGGCAGAACAGGAACATAAATATATATGTAAAACAGAGTAAGTGAGAATAAAACAGCGGAATATCTCAAACCATCTCAAAACAAGTCTAGTACATCATAAAGTCATCTGCCAAAATAAATATGTCTAGTACAACATAAACAGAAATACTGAAATACATAGTGCTATCCCCAAAAATAAAGATGATAAACCATAGCGAGCTCAATGTCCAGGCATACACGAGCTATCTAGCAAACAAGCAAGCGATCCAAGCTAAGCACCACTGTTCCCTCCCTGAGAACCTGGGGGGGGGGGGGAAACGGAAGAAAAGAAGCGAAAGAAAACAGGTCAGTCAAAAAGACTGGTAAGCCCTACTACGATCAGTCTATAAACTAATAGAGTTAACATCATGATGGAAACTGAGATGAACATACTGACAATAGATAAAGGTGTCATCACAAAAAGAAGATTAAGCTTTGCACCACAGTGTACTAGCAAACTAACATAATAGGTATTGATCCCTCAGCCCCAACTTTGGCCCAATAGCATGAGGTGACCTTAATGCAAGGTCCAGCCCAACAGTCTAGTCGATCGGCTCCCTATAAACCTAACACGTCAAGTGTTGGTGTCCATACGGCCCACATATGATTGTAGTCAGACTGTGCTGGGTCCACCTTCGGGTGTATCAAGCCCTCGGGTGTCAACCCCAGACACCTAAGCAATAATGCACAGTCTAAAACTACTGGTACCCGTGCCTCGAGTTTGTCCAACACCGAACTACGTGCACGTCCGTAGCCCGCCTGGACCCGCACCGCTGTACCACTCAGCCGTCGCTTTGGTCGCTTACATCAGTCCAGTAATCGTGCCCCGCCCTAGCCTAGCCTCTAGGGTTGTGAATGATACCAAACTGGGATTACTGCTGGAACAGACCACGTTGCTAGGGTTTTCTAAGAGGGTTAAGTGTGGTTTAACCCCTCACTAATCATGGATTAAATTAGTTAAGTGTAACCAACAGTTCACCACTTAACCCCATTTAATCCCTCGCATCCCCAAAATTGGTTAAGTATTGGTGGGCCATGACTTAACCCTAATCATGAGGCATTAATTTAATTGTACCTTAACCTCTTACATTAGACTTTGTTGTGGTTACTAGTTAAGCCGGGCGGGTCCGGGTAGCTTTACACCACAACTTGGTCTAACCTCGGGTCCAAGGTACACATGACCAACTTCCCACATTGGGTCCTATTGTTTGTAGCAACTAGTTAAGCCGGTCGGTTCCGGGTAGGTTTATGCTACAAACTCAACCCAACCTCGAGTTGGCCACACATGTTTTCTAAGTGTCATGTCCACTTTATTTTCAAACCATAATTACAAGTTTAACAAATACTTGGGTAGACCTAACTTAATAGGTAAATTCCCAAGGGGTAGACCTAACTTAATAGGTAAATTCCCAATCTTATATTTTCATGTATTTTAAGTTTTACCCAAAAAACCCCCAACGTCATTCTATCGCTTACATATTCGTCATAACGCATAAAGGATAGAAAGAGGGAACTTGGCACAACATACATGACAAATCTTACATATCATAATAAACATGCATAACATGTTGGACTTGCATAACTTAGCATAGTGAGCTTGCATAAACATGCATAACTTGTTAAACTTGCAAATCATGGCATAGTGAACTTGCATAAACATGCATAACTTGTTAAACTTGCAAATCATGGCATAGTGAACTTGCATAAACATGCATAACTTGTTAAACTTGCAAATCATGGCATAGTGAACTTGCATAAACATGCATAACTTGTTAAACTTGCAAATCATGGCATAGTGAACTTGCATAAACATTCATAACTCATCAAACATGTGTAACATGGCATATTGAACTCGCATAAGCATGCATAACTTATCAAACATGCATAACATAGCATAGTGAACTCGCATAAGCATGCATAACTTATTAAACATGCATAAATCCCAACTTTCATCACATATTAACTTTAGAGTTTCTAAAATGAAGGTAAGAGGGCTTACAAATATTATGAAGACACAAATCTACTAATAAAGATTGAGAAGCCCTTTTATGCAAGCATATAAAAACCCAAAACAAAGCTCCAATTAACAAAAATCCCAAAAACTCTAGCTTAGCAAATAAAGCTTGCAACTTGATGATGTATGCAAGCTAATGATCATTCATAAAACTTAGAAAAGCTTGTATGAACATCAAAATCTTCATAGAAATGATTTTTGAAGAGGGTGGAGGCTAGGGTTCTTAGGTGGAGGCCATTTGAGAATTCAATTTGACATAGTTTGGTTGCTAGAGTGAATAATGAGGTTTTAGGGTAGGATTAGGGGCTTATTTATAGAAGATTAGAATGTTTTTAGCCCTAGGATTAACCCTAGGTTAGTTTAGGTCCATCAGATTTAGGAACTCTCTAGAACCAAGCCACAAGACCAAGCCCCAAATCAAAATGGTGCGCCAGGCAAAACTGCCCGGCCACCCCGTGTCGACAGGGCTGTCGACAGGGCAGTCGACACCCTAAGACCCCTGTCGACATGCCTTTCGACATGGGGGTCCTGGCGGGAGTTTTCCCGCCTGACGCCAATTAGCCCTAATCCTTGTTTTTAATTTGAAATTTAAATCTGTTTTTAACATGGAAATTTCTGAAAACTTCAATGGGCCTTAACTGGGTCATACGGACTCCGATTTTCGAAAACTCGGACTCTATTTCGCGTATTTTTCCGAGACGAACGCAATGGCATAGCCCGTTTCCCTTGATTCAGATTTTTGAATTAAATTCTGCCTCTATTTATGTTATAATAGGTTATTGAAAATACGGGTTGTTACAGAGTATGTTAATCAGTTCGATGAGCTGGCTAGGTTTGGGCTGGACCTAGTCAACACCCCGCACAAGAAGGCTCTCCGTTTTGTCAAAGGGTTGAATGAGCCATTACACAGTTTGGCCATGACCCATATACCCATGGGAGCTACATATGAAAGGTTGGTACAAATGGCATTGCTGAACGAAGAGGATAAGGGCAAGAAGGAGACAAAGGCAGAAAGCTCTCAAGGGAAGAAAGAGGGTTTGCAGCCTAAGAAGACAGACTTTAAGAAGGGCGGGAAAGGCAACAAAGAGAAGAGGAAGTGTAATTTCTGTGGCAAAGTGGGGCACTTAGTGAAAGATTGCCGGAAAAAGAAGGCCAAGGAGAATGGTGGGTGCTTTTCTTGGGGTGAGACAGGCCACAGGGCTAAGGACTGCCCAAAGAAACGAGGACAGGGGCAGAGGGATGGATCCACCTCGGGGGCACAAGTTCATGTGCTAGAAGCGCCACCTCTGCAACAACGAGGTATAAATACTTCTGTAGAAAGTGTAGTTTATCTTTATGATCACCCCGTTCGCACTTTATTTGACTCTGGCGCATCACACTCCTTTATCTCGTCTGCTTTAGTAGAATCTCTGCACCTAAAAACTAATATGGTAGAGGACCCCTTAATTGTTTCAAACCCAATTGGGGGCCCAGCTCATTTGTCTATGATCTGTTTGGGATTGAAAATTTCTATTCTAAGCGTAGAATTTCAATGTAGTGCCTTTGTTTTGGGCTTTTCAGGATATGGTTTGATTTTGGGCATGGATTGGCTATCCAGTAATGGGGCCATCCTTGATTGTGAGAAAAGGGTTGTTAGGCTCCTAACCCAGCTCGGTAATACTTTGGAAATTTCTTGTAATCCCTCGTATGCGGTTATGCTTAGTTACCTTGAATCGCTAGATGCCTCTGTTGAAAATTTGCAATCAGTTAGAGTGGTCCGGGAATATCCGGATGTCTTCAAAGAGGTGAAGGGCTTGCCTCCGAAGCGGGAGATAGACTTCCGCATATACCTTGTAGATAATGCAAATCCCGTTGCATTGCCCGTTAGACACATGGCTCCACGGGAAAGGAAAGAGCTCAGTAAACAGATTAAAGAGCTTCTAGAAAAGGGGTTCATTAGGAGGAGCATTTCAGAATGGGGCGCTCCAGTGGTGTTCGCTACAAAGGCGGATGGTTCACTCCGTCTATGTGTTGACTATAGGGAGCTCAACAAGCTAACGAAAAAGAATAGGCACCCTCTCCCCAGAATTGACGATTTGTTTGATCAGCTTGTAGGAGCGTCTGTTTTCTCCCAACTCGATTTAGCGATCGGTTTTCATCAGCTAAGGGTGGCTGAAGATAGTATCGATAAAACGGCATTCAGAACCCTAGACGGCTTCTTTGAATGGCTTGTCATGCCTTTCGGCTTGACAAATGCACCTGCTTACTTCGTGGACCTGATGAGTAGGGTATTCAGAGATTTCCTCAATAAGTTCGTAGTGGTCTTCGTAGACGATATCCGTATCTTCTCAAAGAATGAAGAGGAACATGCTCAGCACTTAAGGGCAATCATGGAAACTCTGCGAGTCCATCAGCTAAAAGCCAAATTCTCCAAATGCCACTTTTGGAGAGAAGAGGTGAGGTTCCTTGGGCACATAGTATCCAAACAAGGGTTAGCAGTGGACCCGGCTAAGGTAGTGGCGGTACAGGATTGGAAGACACCAAGGAATGCAACTGAGGTCCGAAGTTTTCTAGGACTAGCAGGTTTCTATCGAAAGTTCATAAAGGATTTTTCGAGAATCTCAGCTCCGCTCACGAAATTAACCAAGAAGAATCTAGCGTTCAATTGGGACTTGGATTGCGAGTTTGCTTTCCAGCGACTAAAAAGGGCTCTTACAACAGCCCCAGTTTTGACGTTGCCAGATGGAAGCAAGATGTTCACTGTTTATACAGATGCATGTGGGACAGGGCTAGGCGCCATCTTAATGCAAGAAGGAAGGGTAGTAGCTTATGGCGGGAGGCAGTTGAAAGTGCATGAAAAGAACTACCCGACCCACGATCTTGAGTTAGCCGCCATCTTCTTTGCACTCAAGTCTTGGCGACAATATCTCCTAGGTGAGAAGTTCGAACTTTACACTGACCATAAATCGTTGAAATATCTTTTCTCGCAGAAAGATCTTAACTTGAGGCAACATAGATGGATGGAGTTTCTTGCCTCGTACGATTTCGAGATCTCCTACACTCCGGGCAAAGGCAACGTAGTGGCAGACGCGTTGAGCCGAAAGAAATTGACCCTAAGCCCGCTGTTTGTTGAAAGACAAAGCCTAGAGTTTATAGCCAGCTTCGACTTTAGGCCTTCCTCCGATTTTGTACTAGGCTTGCTAGCATCTCTCGAAGTGCGCCCGACTTTAGTGGACTCAATAGGGACAACACAACGCGAAGACCCTCAACTTGTGGAAACGATTGTTAGGCTAATTAGGGGTGAGACTTCAAGTCACCTCAACAGATACTCCATCGACGATAAGGGTTGGCTAAGGCGAGACGGAAGACTATGCGTCCCACAGACAAGGGATTTAGTAAAGAGGGTTCTCGAGGAAGCACATCACTCCAAGATGACGATACACCCAGGCGGAGAAAAAATGTACAAGGACATAAAAAGAACTTTCTTCTGGAACGGCATGAATAAGGACGTGGCAGAATTCGTTTCTAAGTGTATGGTGTGCCAACAGGTTAAGGCGGAGCAGAAAAAGCCTGGCGGTCTGCTACATCCTCTAGAGGTCCCGCAGTGGAAGTGGGATAGCATCTCAATGGACTTCATCGATGGGCTGCCTAGGTCTAGGAGAGGCAACACTAGCATTTGGGTAATAGTGGATAGGCTTACTAAAAGCGCCCACTTTTTACCTGTCAAAAGTAAAAGAACTGCCTCATCCTTAGCATCTCTTTACCTCAAGGAAATCGTTCGACTCCATGGAATACCATCCAGCATTGTTAGTGACCGAGACCCTATCTTCACCAGTGAGTTTTGGCGGAGTCTGCAAGAAGCAGTAGGAACGCAGTTATGCTTGAGCACAGCCTATCATCCCCAAACCGACGGCCAAACAGAAAGAGTGAACAGAGTTTTGGAGGACCTTTTAAGACTGTGCGTCCTTGACTTCGGAGGGACATGGGAAGACCATCTTCCTTTGGTGGAATTTGCCTACAATAACAGCTATCAAGCAACCATCGGGATGGCGCCCTTCGAAGCTTTATATGGAAGACCGTGCCGATCGCCCACTTGTTGGTGGGAGTCTACTGATAAACTCATACTTGGACCAGATATGATCCGAGAAACTTCAGAAAAAGTAGACTTAATACGAAGAAGGATGAAGACGGCCCAAGACAGACAAAAGTCCTACGCCGACAAGAGGAGGACCGACCTTGAATTTGAGGTTGGAGACAGAGTTTTTCTTAAGGTATCTCCGCTAAGGAACGTTGTCCGTTTTGGAACCACAGGAAAGCTAGCACCAAGGTTCGTAGGGCCATTCCCTATCATCGAGAAAATTGGGAAAATGGCCTATAGATTAGAGCTACCCGAAAAGCTGGCCGGAGTTCACAACGTTTTTCATGTTTCACATCTCCGAAAATGTCTACATGAGTCTGCTGAAGTGGTAGAGCCAAATATCCTAGAAGAAGCTGAAGTGGAACGCAAAGCAACCGTGAGGAAAGTTCCAACCCGCATATTAGGAACGGAAGTGAAGAAGCTACGCAACCGCGAAGTCAAGCTCGTCAAAGTTCAGTGGAGCGACGCCGAAGGAGATGCAACTTGGGAGACTGAAGCTAGAATACGCGCTGCCTACCCTTTTCTTTTCGAGGGTACATCTTTGATCCTTCCTTTTCCTTAAGTTGCGCTTTTATCTATCTTTTTTTTAGGTATATCTCCTCGACCCTATCTTTTAGGTAGAAACTCTTTGGATGAAAACATGTAGTTGAAACATGTTATGGATGATGGTTGCAAGTGGTTGCAAGTGATTGCTAGTGGTTGCTCGTGGTTGCATATACACACACAATCTAGGTTTTAGATCGGCTCAGTCACTTTATATTGCATATGCATATATGTTTGCATTCGTATATGGTTGAACTTTAATGTGTTGTCATATGGATGTTGCATTTATATGAATGATTGTGCACTTATGTAGAATCATGAATAGGAGGATTTGCATACATAATGGATTCATAGCACTTACATAATTCGCATTAAGGAGGTCAACTGAATCAGTAGACCGCCTGATTTTGCCTTAGATAAGTACATGTACACACACACTTCGCATATGATCATGAAGCATTAGAAGTCTTTTAAGGGCAATGGATGCTCGTGTTTGATGGATGATTAGATGTATGTTTGGATGTTAGGATATACATTCTTCCTAACTTGAAGATTTCGGGGACGAAATCCTTTTAAGTGGGGGAGAATGTAACACCCCGTGTATTCTATAACCGTGAAATTCATAAATTAAAGTATAATTAATTTCAAATCAAATAATTAAGGGAAACGGGATACGCCATTGCGTTCGTCTCAGAAAAATACGCGAAATAGAGTCCGAGTTTTCGAAAATCGGAGTCCGTATGACCAAGATATGGCCTCCGGAAGTTTCAGAATTAGGTTTAAAATTCGAACAGACGAAAACAGCTCAGAAAAACTAATTCAAAATTCAAAATCGGGCCCAATTGGCCAAGGCGGGAAAATTCCCGCCCAAAGCACCCAGGTCGACTTGGCAGTCGACCTGGGGCTAGCCAGGTCGACTGGGCAATCGACCTGGGTAACCCGTGTCGACTGCCAAGTCGACACGGTGTCGACTGGGGTGTCGACCTGGCCCCTGAGCCAGGTCGAACCCAGCCCACCCTGGCTGGCCAGGTCTGTGTTTGGTCGATTTTCTGAGCCTTGCCTTGTCACTAGGGCTAGGTGTCAGCTCCTGGTTGGTCTCTCCTTCAAACGAACGTCTATTATTGAACCAAGCTTCATCGACGGTCTAAATCAACTCACAAACTCTATAAAAAGGACCTAAGGCTAACCCTAATTCACATAAACTAAAATGGAGATGAGACCGTCATGCTGCTGAGGAGAGACTGAAGATAGACGTCAGAAATAGAGAGACAACTAGGAGATAATTCAAAGCTTAAAGCAACGTTAATCAAATCAAAGCAACGCCTACAACAAAGGATAGCATCTCCAAATTCAGAATTCAGATTTCTGAATTGAAGATTCGCCATACGCTGTAAGTAGAGTGCTATTCCGATATGAATTAAATAATTGTGTTGATTTGTGTAATGTAAGAAATGGAATTGTGGCGATAATAATCTATATTTGTATGTTGCTTTGATGCAAAACGATTTGGGAATATTATGGTATACGATTGGATATTTGCAAGTACGCGATTTGCGTTGGAAACGAATTGGAATTATGGCGATAATGACTTATATTTGTATGTTATTTTGATTTTAAACGATTTGGCAATGCTATGGTTTGATTCATACAAGTATGTGGCTTATGTTGACAACCACATGTTGTGGAATTTTTGATTGGGACTTATGCAAGCATATGATTCATATTGAAAACTACATGTTTGTCGTAGTTATTTACAACACCCATTTGGTAAATGCAAGTATAAGATTCATGTTGAAACAACAACTATATGTTGTAATAGTTTATTTTGAAATTCATGCAAGTCTATGATCTATTGTTATGACAACATGATGTAAACTTTTATGGTCATCTTTAGTGTAATTTGATTCACCTAAGTATTATGATTCATATGAATGTTATGTTGAAATTGGCATCATAGTTCAAGTATAAAAATCATGATTTTGTGATAGTGACAAAAGCAAGCGTCGTTGTAAGCTTGTATTAATTTTATGAACATGTCTAAGCTATGTTTGTTATTATGCCTAGTTAAAAACATGTTTTCTAATCTTATGTTATTATCTTAATCATATGATAATATATTTTTGGCACATAAGTTACATTAGAAATTTACACTAGAATTGCATCCCCTTACAAGTTACATAGATTGGACAAAAACCCATGATTATATGAATAATAGGATTCATAATCAATTATGTTTATGCCATGACCATATAAGGACTCATGTTTAATTATGATTATGCCATAATTATATGATTAGAGTGGTGCATGTTTAAGTACTATTTATGCCAAGACTACATGTTTCGTTTACACCATGATTTTGTGAATAGAATGATTCAGGTTTAAGTATTGCTTATATTATATGTTGTTACAATTGCAAGTTCACATATGCCTATCTTATGATAATTAGATCGTATGTTGCAAGTTCATGCGTTCACACTCCCCTTTTTATGTCACCTTATAAACACCATGTTATAGCCTCCCCTTTTCATATGGCTAAATTAGGTTTAAGTATTAAACCCAACACACCTTACATTGGAACGAACGAATAAAACGGGGGAAATGACGTTTGGGTTAAAAATATAGAACATATGTGTTGGCTTGTTTGACGCACGCCAATAACTTTGAAAAACAATTAAGTGGCATAAATAAATCTTAACCAATAAAGATGAATTTGAATAATGGGCCGCAAATATTTACATATAAAAAGAAGAAAGACAAAATATGTAAATGTAGAAAATACGATGTGTTTAACCCGAGGTTGGATTGAGTTGTGATGTAAACCTGCCCGGAACCGCCCGGCTGTCCAGTAGTCACAACAATACCTATCCAATGTGGGTGGTTAAACATGGAGCCCAATAAGGACCCGAGGTTAGACTGAGTTGTGGCGTAAGACTGCCCGGACCCAACCGGCAACAGGCAGCCACAACAATACCTGTCTAATGTGAGAGGTCAAGGCTTTAATAAGACAATTAAGGCTGAGTCAGGATTGATAGGATTAAGTAAATTATATTAATACTTAATCAAAATGGAACATGCTAAACTAAACAGACTGATTGGGGGTTAGGTTTATAAAACACTTAACCAACTTAGCATGTTGGCTAGAAATAGAAAACCTAGTAGCGGGGGACCCTTTTCAGCAGTAACCCTATAAGGTATCATGATACCCTGAAACTAAGCAGGGTGGGGCACGATTACTGGGCTGACTGTAAGAGGTCAAATCGACGGCGGTGGTGCAGCAGTGTAGGTTCAAACGGGGAGCGGGCGTACACACACTCCGGCGCAGAAAAATAAGGCACTGGGCACCAGTAGCATACCTGTGCATTCTAGGATTGTGTCGGGCCGCCACCATGGGACTTGATACACCCCATGGTGGGACCAGCATAGGTAACTACAACATCGGGGGCCGTAAGACACATGTAACTATGCGAGTAGGAGCCGATCATCATAAAATGGATCACTTCACCCTGATTATAGGGTGCCTGTTGGGAACTAGTTTATATGGGTACAGAGATTAATACGGGGTACGATAGTATATTCGACCCTAGACAACTTAACTAAGTTTATGGTGCTTTCCCATTTCTAGTTTATACTTACCATACCCAGTTCTTTATTCATAGACTGAATAGTCCTAGACTTACTTAGGCTTTATGTCTGACTCTATTTTTCTTTCGTCTTCTTTCCTTCCGTTCCCCCCCCCCCAGGTCCACAGGGAGGGAATACCGCAGCTTGACCAGCCTTCACATCCAGCTTGAAGAGAAAGAATGTATTGCTTGGATCTTTTCGTTTTGGACTATGGCTTTGGACAGCAACTATGGGACTTTTGCAGTTTATTTATGTTTTCTTTATGCTTCTTTAAATAATGTAATCAAGACAGTTATGAAGATGTTATGTTTTTGGAAGTATTATAAGACAATTATGCTATGGTTGTTGTAACACGTATTTTTAATGAAATAAAAGTTGTTGTTTTTCCGCTGTTCAAAAATATGTGTTCTTATATCTGTCTTGTATATCTGTGACTTATACTTATAAACCTCCACCAAAATTAGGGCATTCCCTGTGAGAGTGACCTTAACGGAGGTGGGGTGTTTCAGTGGTTGGCACCATAGGACTTGATACAACCTATGGTGGACCTAGCACAGGTAACTACATTTCTGGATAGGACCGTATGACACAGACACATGACGAGCTAGGACTTGTAGGGAGCCGATCGATTAGTAGATCGTACCGTAGGACCCCGTAATGGGTCACTTCATGACACTAGGCTAAGGGATCATTTCATGGTTAATACTTGATATGGGTTAGAATACTAGTACAGTTGGTGCAGCGAACCTTGAACATGCGATGCCAGACTTGACTTATCTTGTTATCTTAATTATCCAACTAGTTCTGTTATCATCCTTATGTTTAATTCTAGTTTTCACATGTCATGTTACCTTTACTAGTTTTCATACTGAAAGTCACTAGGGCTTACCAGTCTTTATGACTGACCCTTTTTCTTTCGCCCCTTTTTCTTTCGTTTCCCGCCAGGTTCCCAGGGAGGAAGCACTAGCTCTTAGCTTGGATTCAACTTGCTTTCTGACAGCTCATGTACGGTTTGGTCTTGGGCTATGCTATGGCTGCTTCTGCTATTTATGGGGAATAATTTACTTTTGTTTTAAAGTTTATGCTTCTTTACTATGAACTTGATGTAATGGAATAATTTTTATCTTGGATATATGAGCTTTTGACTCCTTTCTTGGAAATAATAAAAAGTTGGTTTTTAATTTCTACCGCTGCTTTATTTATGTTCTGCCTTGTGATATCTCTGTGCATGTTTACCTAGATTATACTCCACCAGAACTAGTGCATTCCCTTTGTGAGTGACCCTAGCGGAGGTGGGGTGTTACATGAAATCCTGTTGACGGGTTAAAAATAACTTGTTGACAGGTTCTTGTCAACATGCACCAAAAATGAGTTTTCATGCATATTTTTGAAAGTGATAAGAAGTATGATTATTTGAGGATAGATTTTAACATAAAAGACTCTAAATAATTAACCTCTAATCTATGAAGACATCAATTCTTCTTTTTATCGATCATGAACTCCTTCTTGTCATTAATTAAAATTAAGCATTGAAACCGTTAACTCAACATTCTCTCCCTTTTTGATTGATGACAACATAGCTTGATATTTTAATCTCCATTGCTATCTCCCCCTATATATATGCTCCCCCTGAAATATATAACTAAATTTCTGCAAGAAGAAATGTTAGTAACAGTTTCTCCCTCTTTGTCTTCGACAAAAAGGGTATATAACAACAATATTAAGATGAAATAGCATTATATCCAGAGTGTATCAAATATTACAGACCATATCAACCATACCATATGAAAACGAAGTTTTATAGCATACATACCAAGCACAAATCACATACAAGTGCTGATAAAAGTGTTTGAAGATTAAAAAACATAAAAAAATTAGACGGAACTATTGAGGTGGTAAATCGGAATCGGTTTCGTTTCCTTCTTCGTCTGACGATTCCTCTTCCTTATCTCCTTCTTGTTCCTCATCATCTTCAACTTGTTCTTCTTCATTTTTAACTTCTTCAATGTAGGATGTGCCACGACCCCGTCCATGTTCAGTACTTGCTCCAGAGCTAGTACTCTCCTCTGAAGATGTCCATGTGAATGTAGGAGGCCTTGGACGTTTTGCCGGGTCTTGAGCATGTGTTGTGGAGGATGATGCGCCACAAGAAATTGCATCCAAAAGAATCCCGAAGAATGACTTAAGTTTATTAAATCGTTTATCAAGTTTAGTGTCTAAACGATAAAGTTTGTTATCGGTTCGTTTAAGTCGTGCTTCGAGAAGAAATTGATTCCTTGCAATTTTTTCGAGAGATTCCTTAGTTGTAGAAGTAGGTGAAGGAATCCTAACATCTTCTGGTTTCGGCCTAGTAATTTGTGAGGAAGAAGCTTTGGGAGGACCTTGGTGTTTATATTGCTCAAAAGGAATGATGTTTAAGTATGGCTCAGGAAGTTTCATTCTCTTTTTTGATGCTTTATTAATACACTTTGGCCCAGAAACCTTGGACTCGGGAGATTTAATTCCGCAAGCAAGTAACAGACGCATTAGGTATTCATTGTAAAATAGATGTGGTCCTTAATGATTATTCACCATTGAAATTTCGTCGAAGATCATCTCTATCCAATTTACATTTATTTCTCCATAAATTGCGTACAAGGCCTTAAAGTTTTCTTTATAAACGACATAAAAATTTCTAGTCCTTGGCAACAAGGAATGCGTGATACAGAGATGAAGAAGTCTAGCCGTAGGTCGTAAATTAACTCCTTTTGTACTTGGCTTGTAATCTTCAATAAACAAGTGACTGACTTTATCTCTTGTATGAACAGTGCAGAAATCACTAGAGAATTTAATACCACTATTTTCAAAACGAAGAACTTGTGCCATACTATCTTTTGAGATAAAAACATGTTTTCCACACACAATGGACCAGAAACAATTTGATGAATTCTTCGGTTTGAATTTCTCTAAGTTGAGGTTAGCGTAGAACAACTTAATCATGATATGATTGATTTCAATGTTGTTCTTTTCGAAGTCAAGAAGAGAATCAATACCTGCTCTCTTTGCAAAGGTCTTTACATCGTAGAGAAAGAAATCAAAGAACTTGATAAATGATCCTTGATGAATAGTATAGTCTTTCATTTTGTTCCATCTCCTAATAGCGATTGGATCCATTAACCACTGTTTAATGTGTGAATTAATAGGTTATAGGGTTGAAGAGGAAGAAGATGTTTTTAATTTCTTTTGCTTTAGAGCCATTGGAGATTGAAGAAATTGAAATTGGAGAAATTAAGGTTGAGAGGAATGGGTTTTTTTTGAGTTTAAAAAGAGTTAAGAATGAAATGGCGTTTGAGTTTGGAGTATGAACCCATGTTTATGTAAGAAAAAAATGTTTTTGCGGAAATCAGTCTACAGGAATGTACTGGCGGTCGACCTTTTTTGTCACGGGTTCTATAAATTAAAGGCAGAGAAGAAATCGGTCGACAGCAAGGAATTGGGCGGTCGACAGATCAAGTATCGGGTTCAAAAATTAAAAGATTAACATAACTGGTCGACAACAATTTTTGGACCGGTCGACCTATTTTCTTTCGGTTTGAATCTGAAGCACATTCGGTTGACAGGAAAAATGGAGGTGGTCGACCGAAAATCTCTCTGGATTGTAATGTTATAAAACTGGTCGACAGGAAGTTTTCAGCGGTCGACAGGTTCTGTTATTCTTCATTTTTCTGGCTTTCTCACTAGTATTTTGATCTCCAAAAAAAACAAATTTATTATATAAAAAAAAGTTATACATGAAGAATAAGACATGGAAATAACAAAGCAATATAAATGATCTCCTTAGATATGATATAGTTTTATTCCCGAGGTTCCCAAGGAGAATATTTATCGTTTGCACCTTCATTTTTACTGAAATTCCTATCCCATGTATTTGGTGTTCTTGATGACGATGGCATATGTGTGGGCTCATGAACGTTGTGCTTATTAGAGCTACAGAAGAATGAATCTATCTGTTCGAGATACATGAGCCGAGAAGCCGTTAACTTCTGCTCGTAATACATCTCCCTCTGGAGATCAACTTGATGCTTTTGATAATGGTGTATCTCATCTATTTTCTCTCGTGTACGTGGAGAACAAAATAACGCTTTCTTGCAATGTTTTGAGTTAGGTATGGTGCCAGGTGTACGTGAGTTTTGATGGAAACCAGGAGGATGTTCTAGTGTCTTCGGGGAGTAGTGCTCGTTTGATTTGGAGCTAGTTATGGTGATGTGTGATCTTCAAGCACATTTGTCGCAAATATGAGCCATTACAAAATGAATGAAGATTGAAAGGACGAATTCAGAAAGCACTCAACGAAGAGGTATATATAAGACAACTTCTATTTTTAGAAGAGGTCCATATTAATCTCACCACAAAATAACACTTTATTTTAAGAGAGAAAATAGTTAAGTAATAACTATTTGTATTAGATAGAAAAGAACTCTGCTACGTTTAAAATATAGTTTAATTTTCAAGTTCCTTTCTAGATAATAAGCCTAGCTCTCTACGTAATTTTATGAAACTTGATTCGAGTAGAGGCTTGGTTAATATATCAGCTAGTTGATTCTCTGTGCTTATATATTCAAGATTTATATTTCCTTTTTCAATATTATCTCTCAGAAAATGATGTCGAATGTCGATATGTTTAGTCCGAGAGAGGTTAACCGGGTTTTTGGATAAGTTTATCGCACTTGTGTTATCATAATATATGATTGAATTTGATAAAATTATTCCAAAGTCTTTAAGTGTTTGTTGCATATATAAAACTTGTGTACATGCAAGAGCAACTGATATATACTCCGCTTCACACGTCGAATGTGAAACACAATTTTGTTTCTTACTAAACCAAGAGACAAGTGATTTTCCAATAAAATGGCAAGTACCACTTGTGCTTTTTCTATCCGTTCGAGATCCTCCGAAATCCGCATCACTATATGATACTAACTCAAATGAACAATCTTTTGGATAGAAAAGACCAAAATCTTTGGTATTATTAAGATAACGAATTATACGTTTCACTGCACGTAAGTGTGATTCTTTAGGATTGGCTTGAAATCGTGCACATAAACAAACACTCATCATAATGTCAGGACGACTAGCCGTTAAATATAAAAGAGAACCTATCATACTACGATATGTCTTTTGGTATACACTTTTTCCATTTTCATCTTTTTCAAGATGAGTAGATGTACTCATAGGAGTAGTTTTTCCGGAAGTATTTTCAAATCCAAATTTTTTAACAAGATTTCCACAATATTTATCTTGATTTATGAAAATACCATTCGGAAGTAGTTTAATTTGAAGACCAAGAAAGTATGATAATTATCCCATATGTGACATTTCAAATTCTTTGGTCATAACATCTGCAAATTCTTTACAAAGTTTTTCATTTGTTGATCCAAAGATTATATCGTCCACATATATTTGAATAACCAATATGTCTTTTTCCGAATGTTTAATAAATAATGTTTGATCAACCTTCCCTATATGAAAACCCGAATCAATAAGATAACTTCGTAAACGTTCATACCAAGCACGTGGTGCTTATTTTAAGCCGTACAAAGCCTTTTTAAGTTTAAATACATGATCCGGATATTTTTCATATTTAAATAAAGGAGGTTGTTCAACATATACTCTTTCTTTTATAAACCCGTTTAAGAATGCACTATTGACATCCATCTGATATAATTTAAAATTGTGATGACAAGCAAAAGATAATAAAATTCTAATAGCCTCTAGTCTTGCGACAGGTGCGAATGTTTCTTCATAATCGATACCTTCTTCTTGATTATAACCTTGTGCTACTAACCGTGCTTTATTTCTAGTGATATTCCCTTGTTCATCAGCCTTATTTTTATAAACCCATTTAGTTCCTATAACCGATTGGTCAGTTGGCCTTGTAACAAGTTCCCATACGTCTTTGCGCTCGAACTGATTTAGCTCTTCTTGCATGGCAATGATCCAGTAGTCGTCGGTAGCATCTTCCTTAGGATTTTTCGGTTCGATATTCGAAATAAACGCAACATGAACCATTTGATTAAGTTGACTCCTTGTCCTAATCTGTGAGGTTACTTCTCCAATAACATTTTGAACCGGATGATCTCTTAGAATTTTTGGAGGAGATCTAAATCTAGGTGGAGAAGGTGCCACATCTGGTTGAGGAATATCTTCAATAATTTCTGAGTCAGAGTCATTATTTGTGATGGTAGGATTATTAGTGACTATATTTTCTTCGTCATCTGATATATTATGAGATGGCTTATAGAATTCGTCAAAAGATACATGAAGTGATTATTCAATAGTTTTAGTTCTCTTATTGAATATACGATAGGTCTTGCTTCGTTCCGAATATCCGACAAATATACCTTTATCGGATTTTGGATCAAATTTTCCTAGATGGTCTTTTGTATTTAAAATAAAACATTTAGAACCGAAAACTTTGAAATATGAGATATTTGGCTTT
Source organism: Allium sativum (assembly GCA_030737875.1). Taxonomy (NCBI): domain Eukaryota; kingdom Viridiplantae; phylum Streptophyta; class Magnoliopsida; order Asparagales; family Amaryllidaceae; genus Allium; species Allium sativum. The sequence continues at coordinate 1,034,318,355 of CM060920.1, read as the reverse complement.
TTTCTGATTAAATATCTCATAAGATGTATTTTTCATGAGATGTCGAATAGATACACGATTCAAAACATAACACGCAGTTGCAACAGCTTCTACCCAAAAATGTTTTGGTAAAGTGGATCCATTTAATAATGTTCTTGCACATTCTTGTAAAGTCCGATTTTTCCGTTTTACAACTCCATTTTGTTGTGGAGTTCGAGGAAACGAAAAATTAGGATTGATACCTTTCTTTGTAAAAAATGTTCAAATTCATTATTTTCGAACTCTCCGCCATGATCACTTCTTATATTCTTAACCTTAAGTCCTTTTGACTTTTGAATTTTCTTGACGAAGGATTTGAAATGATTAAACGTGTCACTTTTATTTTTCAAGAAAATTACCCATGTATAACGAGAATAATCATCAACCATTACAAACACATACCGACTATGATTTATTGACTGAACCTGTGTTGGTACGAATAAATCCATATGTAATAACTCAAGTGGTTGTAATGTTGATATGACTTTCTTGGATTTAAAAGATGATTTAGTCAATTTTCCTAGTTGACATGCATCACAAATATTGTTAACCGTAAAGCTCATTTTGAGTAGTCCTTTAACTAGATCATTTTTGGCTAGCTTGTCAATAGTTCTGAAGTTTATGTGACAGAAACGTTTGTGCCATAGCCATGGATCATTGTCATTTGCTACAAGACATATATCTGAATTATGATTGATGTTCATATTCAGAATATAGATATTTGTGTCTCTATAACCTTCAAAAACTAGATTTCGATCTTTATCTAAAATACTACATTTATTATCCGAAAAAGAAATGATAAAACCTTTGTCGCACAGTTGACTAATACTTAGTAAATTATGTTTCAAGTTTTTAACTAGCATGACATTAGTAATAAGAGGTAAGTTAGATATACCGTAATTGCTCACATCGCCTTTGTCGATGATATAGCCTTTTGAATTATCTCCAAAAGTGAAAGAGCCACCATCTGAATAAGTGATATTTGTTAATAAGCTCTTGTTTCCAATCATATGCTTCGAGCAACCAATGTCCAGTATCCACTTTCCTCTTTTCTTAAGTGGGACCTGCAAAAAATAGAATTAAGATCATGGTACCCACTTTTTATAGGGTCCTAAGAGTCAGGTCTTAGGAGTCAAAACCCATACGGGTCCGGTATCCCCTTTATATAAATAATTGGAATATGATGCACATTATTCAAAAAAATTGAATGTACTTGTTCCTAATTAAATTGTTATTTGTTTTAGGAACCCATATTTTAATATTCTTGATATTTTTCTTCTGAAATTTCACAACTGATTTTGGTTTGGAATATAATAAACTAAGATTTTTCTTAGCTTTAGTTTCTTGCACCTTTTTCTTTCTTTTATTACCAAGATGTTTCTTGGTATCTTGTTTCTTATAACCCAAACCATGTTTATTTGTAGCAGACTGTGAACTTTCAATAATCTTTGTCAAATTTTCTCGACCTTTGTTGAAGTTAGAAACATTTTGAGTAATGTCATCTAACTTAGTTTGTAAGCTAGCTTTTTCTAGGTCTAGAATTTTGACTTTTGCATTAAGCCCATGATTTTCAGCAGTAAAAGCATCATTTTTCTCTTTTTGAGTTTCAATTTCTTGACCCAAAAGAGTTAATTGAGAATTAACATTAGATGATAACTCTTGAAAATTTTCAAGTTCCTCCTCTAATATTTTCTTCTCGTCTTTTAGCATATCACGCTCTAACTCTGCTCTACGTAAGTCTGCTTGAGCTTGTTTGCATTGTCGTTTCATATCTTTGAATTTATATATCAATTCAGCATTTATATCAAGAACTTCTTCAAAAGAAGGAATTTGTACCACATCTTCTTTTGCCATAAAACATACATTTTCTTTTTCATCGTCTAAGTCACTTTCACTATCAAACGAAGATGAGTCTGAATCATCCCATGTTACTGAGAATGCTCGTTTCTTTGACTTGTCCTTCTTGTGTTTGAATTTTTCGTTTCCTGTCTTCTTCTTTTGCTCCGGACAATCCTTTTGCATACGTCCCTTCTTGTGACAGTTGAAGCATTCTACATTTGATGAAGATGGTTTAATTGATCCGAATTTTTGTTGTTGTAACGACTAGCCTTTCGTTGCTTTAAGAATTTCTTGAATCCTTTTGCAATGAATGCTAGATCTTCATCTTCGGAATATGAGATGTCTTCATCCTTTTCGGCATGAAATTCTACAATTTTCTTTTCTTCTTTTTGTTCTTTTCTAGCCTGCAGGTTAGCTTCATAGGACATTAGATTTCCTATCAATTCATCTGGCTTCATGGTGGAAAGGTCATTAGCTTCTTCAATCGCTAATACTTTTCCTTCCCATTCACTAGTCAGAGAATGTAGGACTGTTGAAACAAAATCAAAATCTGAATACTTTTGTCCTAAACCAATGAGTGCATGATGAATAGTTTGAAATCGTGAATACGTCTCATTGATTGTTTCATTCGGCTTCATTTTGAAATTTTGAAATTGACTTTTTAACATGGCTATTTTTGCTTGTTTAACCTTGTTAGTACCTTCATGAGTAGTTTTTAGCGTTTGCCAAATTTGATATGCAGTGGTACAGATACTAACACGGTTATATTCATTTTGATCTAATGCACAAAACAACATATTTATTGCTTTTTCATTTACAGTTGCTGCAGTTTTCTCAGTAGTCATCCATTCTGTATACTCATTTGTTGGATTTACTATTTCTTTCTGAGTAGCATTCCAAGCATCATAGCTAGTTGATTGCATGTAAAAATCCATACGTGTTGCCCAATAACTATAGTTAAGACCATTGAAGAAAGGAGGTCTTTGTGTCGATTGACCTTCAATGTAAGTGGTATTTGTGCTACTACTTGGGTTATTTGCCATATTACTAAAATATATCAAATAACTGTGTTACGGTTATGAGATGACCGTGCTCTGATACCAACTGAAAATGTGTGCGTGTACTTGCCGAGTATAATACACACAAGGATCGTGTAATATGACAAACAATATTCAAGTATAAAGTAATAACTATTCGCAGATAAGTAAATATAGTAAATGCAGTAAAAAGGAAAAATCACACCAGGGATTTTTATACTGGTTCGGAGCACCGTCCTACGTCCAGTCCCAGACCTCTCTGAAACGACCCGCAAATCCGGCTATCTGAGTTGACTAAATACACCACACGTCCAACCCAAATAACACAGAAATACGACTCATTATTAGAAAGAAGATAGAGGGTGAGAATAGATAAGATAGAAAACTTAGAATAGGAGAAAAACGAAGATCACAACTCACAGCGGAACGAAAAAAATATATTATATAACATAAGCTTTGAAATACAAATCTGTTCTGTACATATATACATACCATCATCAGAGTACACATAACATTTGATTCAGCGGAAGTAACTCGAAATAACTAACGTTGAAGCCTCCTGCTTCAAGCTCCTCCAAGTGTATCTGTAAAAGCCTGAAACACTTGACTGCCCGTACAAATTTGGGCACCCAAGAGTTTAGGAAAAACAAAACAAAATAAACTCTGGGTCAGTCATGGGACTGGTGTGAGTAAACTCCAACCACTTGTTTAACTTTAAAAACTCTTTTCGAAAGAAAAGTAATAGTAAGACCAGCCCACACATAAACATGGACGGTTTTTACCTTACTATAACCCAAAACATTTTGATATCAAATCCAGTGATATTATAGTAATGTCTACATCAAGTAAATAACCAAATAGCAGAACGCTTGCATCTCACGCTCCACATATATAGTATAAAATCAAAAAAACCGCATGGCGCTTATTGGAGATTGGATTTCCAACATGACAAGGTACGGAACCACCTTCCGACGATGTATCTCTAGAGGCGAATACACCTGGGTTCAACAAGAACGTCTTGCAACCCGGCCCACACATGACCGACCACTCATTTCGCTTGAGTGTATCGAATGTATATCACCAACGGTTGGACTCAAACCACTGTTTCCCGAATGGGCAGAATCGATAGATTTAGAAACAAAAGGAATTTCTCTAGATAGGTGATTATACACCCTAATGGGTGCGACCCACATAGCCATGCTGCCTGCCCGATTTTTGTCATTTCCCGGTTGTTGAGGCCTGAGGCTACGCATACTTACCATTCATTGATAACACAATCACTTTGAATGCCACATTGTCAGATCCGTTAATCACTAATTGATTTGCACAAATATTCTGGATATTATGCTAAGGGATAAATCCGTTGCAACCATATACATTCATACAGACCAACCCATTTGATCATTGGAAATACTTTGTCAGACATTCGTCCATTTACGTTCGTTCTGGGATTGAACGACACCGAAGGCACTATTTCTATTAATAGAAAAAGCCCTTGCACTTCACTCCGTCTTCAATATATTCAGCATACTTGGTTCGCAACGCTTATGCCGATACGGAGTGGTTCTTCGGATAATAATCCAACCGGTCTCTCCATATTGACAACGATGGTCAAAAACTTCGATAGTCTGTGATTTAACTATCGAATAAAAACAAGTGTTCAATCAACATATCAAACAAATCACTGGGCCCTTTAATTAATATTCATTAATTAAATCACTTTTCCATTTCCTTATCAATATTTGTTAACCAAATATTTTCAAAAATCAACCTTGGCCCTTTACGCTATTTTTGATTTCGTTTCCTTATCGAATTCTATATATATCGATATATAGATTTCTAATTGTCAAATTTCTTAAAAATATTCTAACTCCTTAAATTCCCGGAAAAATTCGCCATAACCTCCCCTGTATCGGGAGCATCGGGAAATTTCAAATAGCTTCCCGGTATCTTCCAATCTCAAAAAGAAAAAGAAAAAGCCAAGCGGCTTGCCGATACGGCGCATAAAACCCATATATGAATTTAAACATGTACCTTTTTGTCGAGCACATAAATTTAAATCTTCATATGCTTCATAACAAACCTGCTTACACATGTCCACCTGTTTTCAATTCAATTCAACTCAATCCATTCGTTTGAATTCAAATTTGAATCGTTTGAATTCGGTTTCGCTTAATTATTCTTTAATTAGCCTTTTTGCCTATTTCACTTCTTTGTTTGAACATAACACGTTCAAAATAAAATGTTTAACTTGCTCACAACCAAATTGAATTACAATTTCAATTCTAGTTCTCTTTTCTATTTTGAATATAAATTCTCAAATCGAATTCACTTATTTAAATCCCAATATCCCTTCGAAATCTCATTAACCAATTACTATTCGAATTAGTTAATTCTATTCAATAATCAAAAATCTAATTCCTGTTTCAAAGATCAATTCATTACTCCACTTGAGTTCACATATATTTTAAAACTAAAATCTGAAATTTTCTAAATAGAAATTCGGATTTTATTTGCTTAAAATCCTTTTATAATATTAAATAAACCATTATGGTTTTAAAACGATTCTGGCGCTGTTTTTCTGTAAATTTGCTTTTGACATAACTCAAAATCTATACGACGAAATTTATATTTTTCTCTTTCATTAGAAAACTATTATCAAACCGGTCCTGACGTTTCTTGTTTCAAAGAATTCCGACTTCAATTGAGTTCTGTATACTCGATTGAAGTTCGAATCGCCAATTTACGAACTGCAGCGCTGCGGCGAGTTCGTTTTAATTATATTTATATAAAATATATATAAACTTTTAAACTTCTAAACTTCTTTTAAAATGAATTCAACTCCATTTAACTCTATTTGAATTCCTTGATTCAAATTCAAATCTCACTTTTGAATTCTATATTTCAAATTCCAATTCCTTTTCTATTTGGTATTCAAATTCAATATTTGAATTTCTATTATTCAAATTCATTTGAATTCCCTTGAATTCAAATTCCATTACAACACTATTTGGATTTCCTATTTTGAAATCCTATTTAAATCCTACTTTGAAATCCTACTTTCAAAGTTTATTTCAATTTCTATTTTCAAATTCGATATTCAAATCTCTATTTGAATTTCTATATTCAATTCCATGTTCAAATTCAATACTTGAATTTCTATTTCAAATCTCTATTCAAATTTCATATTTCAATTCTATTCAAATCTCTATTCAAATTTCACATTTCAATTCTTCTTTTGAAATTCTATATTTCAAATCTAATTCGATTTTTCTTTGAAATTCTATATTTCAAAGTCTGTTCAATTCTTCTTTGAAATTCTATATTTCAAATCTATTTGAATTTCTTTATTCGAATTCCTTTGAATTCAAATTTTATTTTAATCTCCCGAATTCAAATTCTATTTTTTTCATTGTAATTTCGTCTATTCAAATTCCATTTGAACTTCGATTTGAATTTCTAATATTCAATCTCCTCTTAAAATTCAAATATTTAAACCCCTTCTCTAATTCTACTATTCAAATGTTATACTCAAATTTCATTTGAGTTATATATTTAAAAATTCCATTTCACATCCTATTTGAAATTCCATTTCAAATTTCCAATTTCGCACTTGTATTTCTATTTCTGAATTATCAAATGATAATTCTTTTCACTTTATTTATAACTTCGTTATAAAAGAACTATTTATAAAATTCGTTTATAAAGAAACTACTTGTTTTATTTTTTCCAAAACAAGTTTATATTTTTATTCCATTTAAAATTCAAATTCTATTTAAAAATAGAATTTTTTTCCTTTTTAAATCTCAAATATCCTTTCACGATATTTTTAAATATCATTACTTAAGCCCAGTGATATTTAAACACACAAAGCAACGAATTATTTATTTTTCTAACACATCATATATAACAATATATATGCAACAAATAAACAAACAGATAATATATTTTTGAGGAATCCAGTTGGATTCCTCCAACCTGTTTTTCCTGCATCCACAGATGTTAGCACATAAATAATACCCATTCTGCTTCGTGGCAGAATATCGTGGTATAGAAGGTCATCCACTAATCATAGCGTGGGGCGTATAGGGTAATCATCCGCTATGAAACTGCGGGCATCCGCTAATGAGACTGCGGGAATCCAACCAATCAATCAACCCAATATATATATATAGCCTAAATAACTAATATATATAAAGCAAGCAGAAATCATTCACACAAGCAACAGACAATTATTTTTAATGAAATAAAAATAATTTCAAGTAAAGGTGAGTGAGATTTACTCACCTTGAATTTCATTGCGATGAATATCCAATTTAATTCCATAATGTTGTGCCAACGAATCATCTTGAATAATCTTGAATGAATTTATTTTTTTGCCTATGATTATTAAATTTTAACCGCCGATTAACATTTATTTAAATTAACCGTTATCGTAAAATAAATTATTTTGAGTATTATAAAATGTATACCTTTTCTCTCGGAATCTCGATTAACCGACAAACAACTTGCCGATCAACTCCACATCAACCGTCGAACACCAAAACTGTCATTGTCCATTGAGGCAATTCCTCGAACACCTTACATTCAACCTATGTTTCCTTTACTCGCAGCCAGTCCATGCTGTTGTACACCACCAAAATGGCCTCAACACCACTACATAACCCAACTCCAGTCACCCTCTGCACCATTCGAACAACACTTCCATCCAACAGTCAAACTCGAGCAATTGGAACCCAGGAACAAAATCACGACTTCATCATATCCTTCCCAAAAATAAGCCATCGCACCTACCAATTCATCCCGTTCGAACTTCATCTTCATCCCAAAACCACGTCTCCCCCTTCAATACTGCATCGGCCTTCCTCAAGTTGGCCTTCTGATGTCACGGTGGCCTAAATCGATAACCTCCATAGATCGCGATCGCTTTACGAGCCTCAGGAAGTCATCGCTTCCAATTTCGATTCGCAATTTCAGATCCTTGAATGAGGCCGACTTCGAACGAACTATGAGGCCTCCCTCTTCTTCTTGAAATCGCGACTGTCGCGATGTCCGACCCCCTTTTCTTTTTCTTTTTAATTTTTCTTTTGATGGTCTGATTCCCTTTTTGATTTAAGTTGTAGCTGGGAAGCAAAGAACGAAAGGGGGATGAAATAGACAGAGCCTTGAAATTTCTTTGTTGGTTTGGGAATGGAAGGCGTTAGCCTTATTTATAAGTGCGAATGGAAAACAATTCGTACCAGCCATTAATTGGTTGTCTCCTTGATATTGAAGGTGAGAGACATTTTCTACGGCTCGAGAAACAGCTTCGTGATTTTCAGTTTTAGGATGGCTGGCATTTTACAGTATAGGTCGGCTGAATTTGATTGATTAGATTTTAGGATTTGATACTGCTTTAATTAAATAACCAAAATACCTTGCGGTCCATAATTCGCAACCCCGAACCCAAATCTAGTGGTAACGACCGACATTTCCAAGCTTATACAATATTCGGAACATATTCTGAAATTTTATTTGATCGTTTATACAGACCGTCCATATTAATTTGACAATTTAAATATACTTTGATTTAATAAATTTCTAAGGCTTAAATTAAAACGATATAAAATATTTAAAATTAATCGACTAAAAATACGGGTCGTTACATTCTTCCCCCCTTAAAAGAATTTCGTCCTCGAAATTGCTAAGGTAGGAAAAATGGTACAAATCCATTTATATCCAATCTATGTTCTATTAAACTAACTCAAATTGATTCTAGTCAATCGATCCACCCTGAACCATTTAACTTGCTTCAGTTAAATTTTAATTCCAGAATCCAAATCCCAGGGTTTTTCTTTCAAATTCTTTTGAAATCCCATAAATATATACATATATTTATTTTCATTTCAAATTCAAAACATTTGAATTTTCAAACCAATTTGTTTTCTTTCAAACAAATTCCATCAAAAATTTTTCTAAGGTAGCAATCCATCACTTAGAAACTCGGAAATGAACACTGATGATGTTGCAATCATCATCAGAATTATTTCCCAGCCACTGAAGTGAGTTCAGTGCTTTATTATTTCAAAATCCATGATTTTCTCTCAAATCCTTTAAAATAAATCTATATTATTTTAATATACTTTGAAAAATATTTTTCAACTTCCCAGGATTTTGAATTCTTAATTCTGGTTTGAATTTAATTTTAATTCATCTCATTTGTATATTTTTCATTCATATACAAATTCTACTCTGGTTATAAATAACCATTTTAAATTTATAATCTCATTTGATTATAAAGTCAACATCCAACACATCCATATAATAATTTCAGAAAATTATTAGTTATATATATCAAAATAGAATTTTTGGGTAAAATTATTTCATTTACCCACTTTAAAACAATATTATGTCGATTCTTCTGTCCAAGTGTTTACAAACTCCTATCGACATCGTGGCGTCCCACGATTCGACCAGAATTCATAAACTACTCAACAGACAAGCCAACACAATATAAAACAAATTTTATATCAACTTACAAATACGCTCTCTCGTATATATATACTCAACTCATTCTAGGGTACTACTGACCCTATCTCTAATGAGCACATGTCACACAAGCCTAGGTGTTCGCTCAACCTAAGCTCTGATACCAACTGAAACGACCCGCAAATCCGGCTATCTGAGTTGACTAAATACACCACACGTCCAACCCAAATAACACAGAAATACGACTCATTATTAGAAAGAAGATAGAGGGTGAGAATAGATAAGATAGAAAACTTAGAATAGGAGAAAAACGAAGATCACAACTCACAGCGGAACGAAAAAAATATATTATATAACATAAGCTTTGAAATACAAATCTGTTCTGTACATATATACATACCATCATCAGAGTACACATAACATTTGATTCAGCGGAAGTAACTCGAAATAACTAACGTTGAAGCCTCCTGCTTCAAGCTCCTCCAAGTGTATCTGTAAAAGCCTGAAACACTTGACTGCCCGTACAAATTTGGGCACCCAAGAGTTTAGGAAAAACAAAACAAAATAAACTCTGGGTCAGTCATGGGACTGGTGTGAGTAAACTCCAACCACTTGTTTAACTTTAAAAACTCTTTTCGAAAGAAAAGTAATAGTAAGACCAGCCCACACATAAACATGGACGGTTTTTACCTTACTATAACCCAAAACACTTTGATATCAAATCCAGTGATATTATAGTAATGTCTACATCAAGTAAATAACCAAATAGCAGAACGCTTGCATCTCACGCTCCACATATATAGTATAAAATCAAAAAAACCGCATGGCGCTTATTGGAGATTGGATTTCCAACATGACAAGGTACGGAACCACCTTCCGACGATGTATCTCTAGAGGCGAATACACCTGGGTTCAACAAGAACGTCTTGCAACCCGGCCCACACATGACCGACCACTCATTTCGCTTGAGTGTATCGAATGTATATCACCAACGGTTGGACTCAAACCACCGTTTCCCGAATGGGCAGAATCGATAGATTTAGAAACAAAAGGAATTTCTCTAGATAGGTGATTATACACCCTAATGGGTGCGACCCACATAGCCATGCTGCCTGCCCGATTTTTGTCATTTCCCGGTTGTTGAGGCCTGAGGCTACGCATACTTACCATTCATTGATAACACAATCACTTTGAATGCCACATTGTCAGATCCGTTAATCACTAATTGATTTGCACAAATATTCTGGATATTATGCTAAGGGATAAATCCGTTGCAACCATATACATTCATACAGACCAACCCATTTGATCATTGGAAATACTTTGTCAGACATTCGTCCATTTACGTTCGTTCTGGGATTGAACGACACCGAAGGCACTATTTCTATTAATAGAAAAAGCCCTTGCACTTCACTCCGTCTTCAATATATTCAGCATACTTGGTTCGCAACGCTTATGCCGATACGGAGTGGTTCTTCGGATAATAATCCAACCGGTCTCTCCATATTGACAACGATGGTCAAAAACTTCGATAGTCTGTGATTTAACTATCGAATAAAAACAAGTGTTCAATCAACATATCAAACAAATCACTGGGCCCTTTAATTAATATTCATTAATTAAATCACTTTTCCATTTCCTTATCAATATTTGTTAACCAAATATTTTCAAAAATCAACCTTGGCCCTTTACGCTATTTTTGATTTCGTTTCCTTATCGAATTCTATATATATCGATATATAGATTTCTAATTGTCAAATTTCTTAAAAATATTCTAACTCCTTAAATTCCCGGAAAAATTCGCCATAACCTCCCCTGTATCGGGAGCATCGGGAAATTTCAAATAGCTTCCCGGTATCTTCCAATCTCAAAAAGAAAAAGAAAAAGCCAAGCGGCTTGCCGATACGGCGCATAAAACCCATATATGAATTTAAACATGTACCTTTTTGTCGAGCACATAAATTTAAATCTTCATATGCTTCATAACAAACCTGCTTACACATGTCCACCTGTTTTCAATTCAATTCAACTCAATCCATTCGTTTGAATTCAAATTTGAATCGTTTGAATTCGGTTTCGCTTAATTATTCTTTAATTAGCCTTTTTGCCTATTTCACTTCTTTGTTTGAACATAACACGTTCAAAATAAAATGTTTAACTTGCTCACAACCAAATTGAATTACAATTTCAATTCTAGTTCTCTTTTCTATTTTGAATATAAATTCTCAAATCGAATTCACTTATTTAAATCCCAATATCCCTTCGAAATCTCATTAACCAATTACTATTCGAATTAGTTAATTCTATTCAATAATCAAAAATCTAATTCCTGTTTCAAAGATCAATTCATTACTCCACTTGAGTTCACATATATTTTAAAACTAAAATCTGAAATTTTCTAAATAGAAATTCGGATTTTATTTGCTTAAAATCCTTTTATAATATTAAATAAACCATTATGGTTTTAAAACGATTCTGGCGCTGTTTTTCTGAAAATTTGCTTTTGACATAACTCAAAATCTATACGACGAAATTTATATTTTTCTCTTTCATTAGAAAACTATTATCAAACCGGTCCTGACGTTTCTTGTTTCAAAGAATTCCGACTTCAATTGAGTTCTGTATACTCGATTGAAGTTCGAATCGCCAATTTACGAACTGCAGCGCTGCGGCGAGTTCGTTTTAATTATATTTATATAAAATATATATAAACTTTTAAACTTCTAAACTTCTTTTAAAATGAATTCAACTCCATTTAACTCTATTTGAATTCCTTGATTCAAATTCAAATCTCACTTTTGAATTCTATATTTCAAATTCCAATTCCTTTTCTATTTGGTATTCAAATTCAATATTTGAATTTCTATTATTCAAATTCATTTGAATTCCCTTGAATTCAAATTCCATTACAACACTATTTGGATTTCCTATTTTGAAATCCTATTTAAATCCTACTTTGAAATCCTACTTTCAAAGTTTATTTCAATTTCTATTTTCAAATTCGATATTCAAATCTCTATTTGAATTTCTATATTCAATTCCATGTTCAAATTCAATACTTGAATTTCTATTTCAAATCTCTATTCAAATTTCATATTTCAATTCTATTCAAATCTCTATTCAAATTTCACATTTCAATTCTTCTTTTGAAATTCTATATTTCAAATCTAATTCGATTTTTCTTTGAAATTCTATATTTCAAAGTCTGTTCAATTCTTCTTTGAAATTCTATATTTCAAATCTATTTGAATTTCTTTATTCGAATTCCTTTGAATTCAAATTTTATTTTAATCTCCCGAATTCAAATTCTATTTTTTTCATTGTAATTTCGTCTATTCAAATTCCATTTGAACTTCGATTTGAATTTCTAATATTCAATCTCCTCTTAAAATTCAAATATTTAAACCCCTTCTCTAATTCTACTATTCAAATGTTATACTCAAATTTCATTTGAGTTATATATTTAAAAATTCCATTTCACATCCTATTTGAAATTCCATTTCAAATTTCCAATTTCGCACTTGTATTTCTATTTCTGAATTATCAAATGATAATTCTTTTCACTTTATTTATAACTTCGTTATAAAAGAACTATTTATAAAATTCGTTTATAAAGAAACTACTTGTTTTATTTTTTCCAAAACAAGTTTATATTTTTATTCCATTTAAAATTCAAATTCTATTTAAAAATAGAATTTTTTTCCTTTTTAAATCTCAAATATCCTTTCACGATATTTTTAAATATCATTACTTAAGCCCAGTGATATTTAAACACACAAAGCAACGAATTATTTATTTTTCTAACACATCATATATAACAATATATATGCAACAAATAAACAAACAGATAATATATTTTTGAGGAATCCAGTTGGATTCCTCCAACCTGTTTTTCCTGCATCCACAGATGTTAGCACATAAATAATACCCATTCTGCTTCGTGGCAGAATATCGTGGTATAGAAGGTCATCCACTAATCATAGCGTGGGGCGTATAGGGTAATCATCCGCTATGAAACTGCGGGCATCCGCTAATGAGACTGCGGGAATCCAACCAATCAATCAACCCAATATATATATATAGCCTAAATAACTAATATATATAAAGCAAGCAGAAATCATTCACACAAGCAACAGACAATTATTTTTAATGAAATAAAAATAATTTCAAGTAAAGGTGAGTGAGATTTACTCACCTTGAATTTCATTGCGATGAATATCCAATTTAATTCCATAATGTTGTGCCAACGAATCATCTTGAATAATCTTGAATGAATTTATTTTTTTGCCTATGATTATTAAATTTTAACCGCCGATTAACATTTATTTAAATTAACCGTTATCGTAAAATAAATTATTTTGAGTATTATAAAATGTATACCTTTTCTCTCGGAATCTCGATTAACCGACAAACAACTTGCCGATCAACTCCACATCAACCGTCGAACACCAAAACTGTCATTGTCCATTGAGGCAATTCCTCGAACACCTTACATTCAACCTATGTTTCCTTTACTCGCAGCCAGTCCATGCTGTTGTACACCACCAAAATGGCCTCAACACCACTACATAACCCAACTCCAGTCACCCTCTGCACCATTCGAACAACACTTCCATCCAACAGTCAAACTCGAGCAATTGGAACCCAGGAACAAAATCACGACTTCATCATATCCTTCCCAAAAATAAGCCATCGCACCTACCAATTCATCCCGTTCGAACTTCATCTTCATCCCAAAACCACGTCTCCCCCTTCAATACTGCATCGGCCTTCCTCAAGTTGGCCTTCTGATGTCACGGTGGCCTAAATCGATAACCTCCATAGATCGCGATCGCTTTACGAGCCTCAGGAAGTCATCGCTTCCAATTTCGATTCGCAATTTCAGATCCTTGAATGAGGCCGACTTCGAACGAACTATGAGGCCTCCCTCTTCTTCTTGAAATCGCGACTGTCGCGATGTCCGACCCCCTTTTCTTTTTCTTTTTAATTTTTCTTTTGATGGTCTGATTCCCTTTTTGATTTAAGTTGTAGCTGGGAAGCAAAGAACGAAAGGGGGATGAAATAGACAGAGCCTTGAAATTTCTTTGTTGGTTTGGGAATGGAAGGCGTTAGCCTTATTTATAAGTGCGAATGGAAAACAATTCGTACCAGCCATTAATTGGTTGTCTCCTTGATATTGAAGGTGAGAGACATTTTCTACGGCTCGAGAAACAGCTTCGTGATTTTCAGTTTTAGGATGGCTGGCATTTTACAGTATAGGTCGGCTGAATTTGATTGATTAGATTTTAGGATTTGATACTGCTTTAATTAAATAACCAAAATACCTTGCGGTCCATAATTCGCAACCCCGAACCCAAATCTAGTGGTAACGACCGACATTTCCAAGCTTATACAATATTCGGAACATATTCTGAAATTTTATTTGATCGTTTATACAGACCGTCCATATTAATTTGACAATTTAAATATACTTTGATTTAATAAATTTCTAAGGCTTAAATTAAAACGATATAAAATATTTAAAATTAATCGACTAAAAATACGGGTCGTTACACTCTCTCTGGATTTTCACTAACAACCTCACTTTACCCGGAGGAACAGGTATACAACACTACTTGATTTACGGGCCACAAGCTTACCCACTTGATTTCACGGCCTACAAGCTTACCCACACAGGACTTTAACAATTACAAGATTTTGACTTCTGAGTGTGTTCTTGTTTCAACACTGATTAGTCAATAATTGAGTACAACCTTCCTATAATCTTATCCTCAAATGTAATTTGATGTTTGCGAAGATTCGGAAGTGGATTATCGTTGAATCACAAGTGTATTAAATATGCTTGGAGATTCAAACGATAATATAATGATTTTAAGTGCTTTTTGAATGCCAAGTAATAATGCAAGATAGATCAGAGAATAGAGAGTGAAATTCGGTGATTTGGATGAATGAATCACGATGTATTTATAATGATTGAAAAGATGTAATTATTGGTGAAGAGTTGCAATCAAAAGAAATGATTTCTAATGAAGAGAAATGGAAGCAACCCTTCAAGAAGGAAGATGACTTTTCAAAAAGATGCTTTGTTATTATGAAAAGCTGTTGACAGGTAAAGATTACAGGTAGACAGGTTTTTGACTGTTATTTTAAAAAACTGTTGACTTCTTAATTTTAACAGGTAGACAGGTTTCTTTTGAAATCCTGTTGACAGGTTAAAAATAACTTGTTGACGGGTTTTTGTCAACATGCACCAAAAATGAGTTTTCATGCATATTTTTGAAAGTGATAAGAAGTATGATTATTTGAGGATAGATTTTAACATAAAAGATTCTAAATAATCAACCTCTAATCTATGAAGACATCAATTCTTCTTTTTGTCGATCATGAACTCCTTCTTGTCATTAATCAAAATTAAGCATTGAAACCGTTGACTCAACAAAATCAACATCAGGCTGACACCCAAAGAATTACTCAACCCAACGGACACCCTCAAGCCCCAACATGTATTACTAACAGATGATCCCTATGGGGTTTGCAACAGAAATAGGATTGAGAATAGGAACGAGAGGATATACTTAAAAGATAGAATGCAAGTAAGCTCTACAGGAAAAGAGGGATCAAGGATCTACTCTTAAAAAAGGAGATATGATGCGCGTATCTAGTCTTCAATCTTCTAACTCGCATTTCCTTGAGCTTAACTCCATTGTGCTTTGGCCGTCTTTAACTTCACAATTTCGTAGCTTCTTAATTCCTATTTCCAAAATATGAGTTGGAACTCATTTCATGTCGCCTCTCATTCCACTTTCACTTATTCTTTTTCTAGTATACTCGACTCAAACATAACTGCGTACTCATGGTTTCATGCAAGCTCTCCAAAATTCATTAGTGAATCCTGGATCTCGTTTACTTATTATAAGGTATTCCACGCAGAAGAACTATCTCTTGAAAACAAACAAATGAAAACCATGCTGCCAAATGAACTTACTAAGGTGATTTTCTATAACTCATGCATAAGCGAAATGAACCATCCGCCGTAGTGGCGAACACTACTCAAGCGGATCAATAAATGTATCAAGAGATTCTAGGTAACTAAGCATGGCAGAACCCTAGGGGTTACACTAGACTTCGAGGGCATTACCAAGGCAAGTCAAGAGTCTAACTACCCTCTTTTCATACTCAAGAATGGCACCATTACTGGATAACCACTCCATCCCTAGGATCAACCCGTAGCCCAAAAAAACATAAGCATTACTTCTAAACTCAACACTTAGCATAGACATTCTCAAATCCAAACAAGTCATGAATAAATGAGCTGATTCCCCAACAGGATTTGAGACAAAAATGGGATCCTCTACTATGCTAGTACTAAGGTGCAGAGACTCAACTATCGAAGCAGAATTAAAAGGATACGATGTACAAAAACAAAGTTCTAACGAGATGATAGAAAAGAAAAGCTAAACCTTTAACAGAAACGTTACCACCTCTCTAGGGTACGCTAGTAGTGAGAGCATACAATTGCCCTCTCGACGATCTTGTTCTTTGCCCTTGTCCTTGTCCTATAATACTTAACTACATATCCCTTTTTACCATACTAAAGATACTCTCTCTTGTCATGGGTTTTATTATTCCTTCACTTTGGCCTCTTCCCTTTCACCTTTTTCTCCTTGTGGATTAAGCCATATCAACAAGTTTCTCATCCTTAGGCTTGTTGAAAAGTTTCTCGAATGCTACCTCCATCGCACGGCAACCCTATAAAGCTTGAAATAAGATTAGTCGCAAGTAAAACTACTGCGGCTACAGATGGAGGTTGGGCACTCCTTTGCCCTCCGACATGTGTCGTACGCCTACAAAACTATGGTGAAAAGAGAGAAAGAAGAGATTCAAAGAGAGAATCAAAAGATAGTGCATATGGCTTTGGGGAATATGGCTTTTTAACCAATCAAAACTTTTTTATAAGAATGCTTCTTTGTAAACGTTTTGAAAATAATTTCAGAAGGTTTTTAAAAGCTTTCGCCCAGTCTGGTAACCTTCTGCTCTGATACCAAATGTAACACCCCACATCCGTTAAGGTCACTCACAAAGGGAATGCCTTAACTTCAGTGGAGCATTATGGGTACTGAAACAGAAATATTACAAGACAGACATATATAAAACAGCGGAAAGTAAAGTAGAAGTACTTCAAATCATTTATTAAATATAACTGTTTACTATAAAAGCCCATCAACTTCCAATACCCAATTACATAGCTAAATTTTTTTTTCTTGCTAAAAAACAAAGAAGCATAAAAATAAATTCTGATATTCCCCAATAAAGCAAGGCAAGCCACAGCCAAGAGAAATCCAAGCCGTACATGAAAGAGCCTTGGAGATTGGTAAAATCCGAACTAAGCTGTATTCCCACCCTACGAACCTGGGGGACGGGGGGCGGGGGGGGGGGGGGGGGACGGAAGAAAAAGAGGCGAAAGAAAACGGGTCAGTCATAAAGACTGAGTAAGTCCTAGTGACTTTCAACATCAAAACAGGTAAAGATAACATGGCACGAATAACCTGAAAATAAACATAAGCATGATGACAAGTTAAGCTACATGCACAATGAATCAAGTATAACATCCCATAATTCCTATCAAGGGTAGCATCACAAGGTTCCTACCAAGTATCACATCCCAAGGTTTCTATCAAGTATAACATTGCAAGATTTCTAAGCTTCGTCATTAAAATATTTTAGTGATATCTATTTGCTCTGCACCACCAGACTAGTGTCCCAACTAGTGATCTATATAAAATGATCATATGATAACGTGATCCCAATCCCCGAAATTGCGATTGCTTTCAGGTGTACATCTATTATTTATCACCTAGATCTAATCTAGGGTTTTCTATCGGATGCTTCCTAGATTCAACTAGGGTTTACGCGACCTAGGTCCAACTAGGGTTTATGCTACCTATTGAACGCTTCTAGGATTCAGGGTCTATGCGACATAGGTCCAACTATGGATTATGCTACCTACGTGTGTCATACGGCCCCGATGATTGTAGATACCTATGCTGGTCCAACCATGGGGTATATCAAGTCCCATGGTGGCGGCCCGACATAATTCTAGAATGCATAGTGTATACTACTAGTGCCCAGTGCCTGCTTTTTCTACTCCGAAGTGCGTGCACGCCCCGCTCCGTTAGAACCTATACTGCTGCACCACTCGCCGTTGCTTTGACTGCTTACAATCAGCCCAGTAATCGTGCCCTACCCTGCCTAGTATCAGGGTACCATGATACACCTATGTGGGTTACTGCTGAAATGGGTCCCCGTTATTAGGGTTTCCTACTGGTTAAGTTTGTGGGCCTATATTTACAGATATTACCCACCTACCCGTGATGTACTTAACCCATAGATTCAAGCATGTTTATTAATGGTTAAGTTTGTGGGCCTATATTTACTAATATTACCCACCAACCTGATATGTACTTAACCCTCTCACTAATTCAAGTATGTTTATTTAACGGTTAAGTTCGTGGCACGTATATACTAATACTACTCACCAACCTGATATGTACTTAACCCTCTCCGTCCATCACGTTAAGTTGGTTAAGTGTTTTCTCTTGTTTTACTTAACCCTACCACACATCATGTTAAATCGGTTAAGTGTTGCTCCTTGTATTACTTAACCCTACCGCAAGTCTTGTTATACTGGCTAAGTGTTCTCCCTTGTGTTAACTTAACCCCACCGCATGTCATGTCATATTGGTTAAGTGTACATCTACTTAGCCCACTTACTTATCATGTTGTGACGGTTAAGTGTTACCCTCTGTTGTTACTTAACCTTACCATGCATCACGTTATATTGGTTAAGCGCATGTTAACTTAACCCCATCCACTAGTCATATTATAATGGTTAAGTGTTACCCTCGTGTGTTTACTTAATCCACCCATTCATGTCATATTACTTAACCTTTCCATTCTTAGCATGTCTGTTTATTGGCATTAAGTAATTATTAATGCACCAACCACTCACATTAGACCTGTTGTTGCGGTCACTGGATATGCCGGGCGGTTCCGGGCAGAATTACACCACAACTCAGTCTAACCTCGGGTTTAAGCAAGATATGACTAACTTCTCACACTGGATCTTGTTATTTGCAGTCATTGGATTTGCCGGGCAGTTCTGGGCAGAATTACACTACAAACTCAACCCAACCTCGAGTTAGCCATGTTCATGTTCGTGTTCATATTCATATTCATGTTCATGTTTCAACCACGTTCATATTTCCAGTTATATGCCAATTACGAAGTTCATAATTCACGTTTTTGCCCCAAAACGTATTCCCAAAGTATTATCATAATTCACTATAAAGTTATGCCAAGTTATAGCCTTTTATTTACAATACATGCCAACTACCCAAAACCCAACTTAGGCGCGTTCATATTAAACCTCTACCAAGTCATAAATTATCATATACGTTTCAACTCCAAATTTTACATAATTAACATATGCCCAAGTTCTAGATTACATGTCTGTTTTACATATGCCCAATTCATACCAAATTTACATATGTTCAATTCGTGTCGTTTTACATGTATGCCAATTTACACATATACCAAGTTTCATGCTGTTTTACATATGTCAAGATTCATGATTTACATGTTTACAAGGCTATGCTCAATTTACATAGATCAAGTTTTATACCCAAAATTACATGTATACCACATTTACACCAATTTACCCATAACAAGTTCTAGCCAAATTACATATATCAAGATCCATATCAAATTACATATATCAATCCCAATCGCGCAATAACCATTATAATGACAATACCCAAAATTACCCCGTTTCATATTAATGGTAAATTATCCCCAAACATCCAATTTTCATATTATGCCTTTGATTCCACCAAACACATATATTCCACTAGGCAATATTACAATATTTCTCTCGTATACCATCGCACGTATATTGTAGTTTAGGCCTATGTCCGAAATTGACATGGGTTCATCAAAAGAAAATAAATAGGGGAAGGTAGAAGTTGTAATAAAAACGAGATCAGAGAGAAAACGGCATAAAAACATCATCTCAGGCATAAAGAATAGATCTTGATAATAATACCATCATGGACCAAGAAAATTGATTTACAACAAGCTGAATAGACCATAAACTTGTCATGAGAATAAAGATAGAAAGGTTCCCAAAATCAAGATCCAAGAAGAAACAAGAATAGACTTGAATAAAAAGTCCAATTTCACTTCATCACATGTCCATATTAAATTTAATTATTTTAATCTGAAAATAAATAGAACGTACAGATCATGGACAAGGAATTAAGAACTGAATTTGTTGTAAAAATGTTGCGGCGTTGTTGATTTATTGTCTTGAATCATTGTAGAAGCCTTAATCTTCGAATTGGATTGTGTATGAAAGCTTAGGAAATTTATTAGAGGTGGCGGCCATGATCAAGAGGGATCTCAGTAGCATTTTGGTGTAAGAATGATTTGTTATGAATTAGGTTAGGTCTTAGGGTGTATTTATAGGTGTAGGAACTATTTAGGGCCTTTAGATCAACCCTAGAATCAATCCGGACCATCAAAACACTTCTCGGGCTTCAAAAATGGGTTCTGGGCCAAAACAGGCCGACCAGGTCGACCTGTAAGGGGGGAGGTCGACCATATGGTCGACTTGTAGGGGGTAGGTCGACCCCCAGGTCGACAATCTGGTCGACCTGACCCCCAGGTTGACCTGCCTGGTTCTGTGCTGCCTGAAATTTGCTGAATCTTCTACAGGCCTTAAATTCTTCATCCGTACTCCGATTTTCGAAAACTCGGACTCTATTTCATGCAGAATTCTCATTTTAAAAATTAATTGTACCTTGATTTCTTATTTCAACATGTTATTAAAATTTGGGTTGTTACAGTAAACCCATTCCACGTTAGCGGCATAGTCCTGTGATTAGACAATGTACAAAAGATTTCTCATACCAGTCCCATAACAAACCTGTAGTTTGTTTCACTTGCAAACTCGGGAGCCCTCTTTTCCACACGGGCAGTTGAGTAGCTTTTTGCAGATATTTATCTCTTGAGCAGGATTCTGGATCGAAGCCTAAAGCTATGTCCAGAGCATAGAAAGTCTTCCGTTGTGTATTATGTTAATTTATTATAATACGTCTTCCGCTTTATTTTATTTATCGATGTACTCTGATATTCTGTACTCTGGTGTAACATTATTATGATGTTTATAGAAGTCTGCTGTTATACTAATGTGTTGTATGCCCAGAGTTAATGCATTCAAGAATTTCCAACTTTTGGATCATACCTGTGTGGTTTATGGTCAATTTAAAGGGCGGGAATTTTCGGGTCATTACAGGTATTCTTGGGAGGAAACACGTTCCATATTATACGGCGTGGTCCCTTGATATATCTGATTTTAAAGTAAAGTTTTAAATAACCGTTTTAGTTCTCACACCAGTCACATGACTGACCTGGAGTTTATTGTTTTAACCTAAACTCTGGGTGCCCCTATTTTCCACATGGGCAGCTTGTAGTTTTGGTTTTGCAGATTTATATTCACAGGATCCGTGTTTACAGCTAGAATGATATTTGGAAAGCTATGTATCCGTATATTCTTTTCAGTTGTGTTTTGTATTATTTTCCGCTGCATTGTAACTTGTAAATCTCTTAATTTAGTAAATATGTAATATTTATTCATATGTTGTATATTCTTGTATTCTGATGAAATTGTTGTAATAAGCAATGAAATGTTCTTCTGTTCGTGTTCTGATTCGTCGTGTTCTCAAAGCAATCCAGGCTTTCCTTCACGGGGAAGTTCGGGTCGCTTCATTTGGTATCGGAGCTTTGGTTTACAGAGCTCGGAGAACAAGACACTTTAGAACCAAACGAAAGAATTCATCGGAGATTGGATTAGTAATATCCAATAGGAATGACTCGTTAGAGATGGGATCAGTAGTATCCTAGAACGAGTGTAAAGAGTGTATTTTAAAAAAAATAAAAATGAAAACCAATTTTGTTTTGAAATTTTAAATTTTATTATACTATTTAATTATTTATTTTATCTTGAATTTGGACAATCAAGTATATAAAGATTTTGCGTATACGTCTGATCCATGTGTATTCAAAGTTTTAATATACTAGATAGATATAGAATCACACTCTAGTCGCGTGGAGATGATTCTGATAATGGCATGCCATCATCAACATTTGTGTTCGAGTTTCGAAAGTGAGATGTCTGTATGATTCCAATTGACTGGTGTGAGAACCAAAACTAGATAGGGCTTATTTGTTGTGACTTGGCATCAAAAACATGATTTTTGGATACATAAAAGCTATAAATTTGAAACGTTAATCAACTAATTGATTGATGGTTGTGTTGTTTGATTAGTAGTTTAATTAATGAGATTGTTGAAACTAATATGTACATGAAAGGTAAATTTAGCCAAATCAAGTCAAATTTGAACTGAATTGAAATTTATTGCATTTGCATATATGCACATGTATATACATTGAACAGGTCATACCAGGAAAGCTAAGCAGAGGAATAAAATAGTTTGCCCAACAAATAGGTTCATGTTTATTGTATTTCTTGGGATTTTTGATGATTTTAAGAGCCGATTGGCTAGCTGCTTGGCTATTTCTTTTTCTTTTTGATTGGAGAGGCCTGTGTGGCTGTTTAGGGATTTTCCCAGTGCTCCCGTACAAAGGAGGTTATGGCGAAATTTTTTGAAAATTTAGGGTGTTAGCCAAATATTTGAAAATTTTGAAAGGTTCATAGAAACTGAAAAGTTGAAGAACTCAAGCCATAATTAAAATAATGAAAGTTGAGTTGGTTTGTAAAACAACTTTCAGCTCTGTTCTTTTTTGAGGACGAAAAGATTTTAAGTGGGGGAGATTGTAACAACCCGAAAAATCAGAACCAATTTAAATTTTTTATTTTGGCAATTTTAATGAGTTTTGAATATTTAAAATGAATTATTTTAAATAATAATGACGAAAAATTTATTTTGAATAGAATTAGAATGTATATATTTATTTGAATCGTCGTTAGAATATGAATATTTATTTTAATTATAAAAGGAATTGGAAATGGAACGGTAGTTTGGAAATTCGATTTCAAATGAATGTACAGGATTCAAAATAAACCGGATCTTAGTGAAACCAAAAATATTAGAATCTATTTAAAAATATCTTTCCAATGAATCCGAAAAATCAAAATTTCATAGCGGGGATAAAAAGTTATGCCAGTTGAAAATTCAGAATGGTCGCTATGGAAAATATAGCCCTTAAAAATGGAAATTTTGCAAACGACCTCCGTTTTCGAAGAAACCACTTTTGTTGGATCCGGGATGTCAAATTATTGCTAGACTCCAATTTTAGTAATTTTTGAAGTCAGTATGTTAGCGTGGCAAAGATAAACGTGTTTTAACAGTATTAGTCAATTTGGATCGATCAAAAAATGGCCATTTTTCAAACGGCCTTCAAATTTGATGAAATTAGTTTTGTTAGGACCGTATCGTCAATACAAAGCTAGAAATAATTTTTTGGGAATTTTTAGATTTAGTATGTGGCCCCGGTAAATTGAAATGTACATTTGAAATTAAAATATAATGATTTATATTTTAAATTTAGCGGAAACTGATCGTAACGGTTGAATTGGCTTGCTGGACATATTACATTGTGTTCAGAATGAGGGTAATTAGCTAGAGGCGGCTGTCGTTGGGTCTCGTTTGGAGATCATATAAAAGTCAACCTTTTGGATATTATTAAATATAATGTAATATAATTTTATTTAAAAGCCCGCCCTTTTTCTCTGTAATCCTAAGCTGCCGTTACTTCAGAAAAGAAAAGAAAACCGCGTAACCTTGCTCCCTCCCTCAAATCACGATGACGCCCCTCGTCCCCAAGCCGCCACCTCCAATCGACCGTCGCTCTCATCGCAGCGCCTCCCCAGTCTCCGGCGAAACCCCCTCCGGTCGCCTCTCTCTCACTTCCTCCTCTTATGCTCACTCAATCCACTTCTTCCCTTAAATCGTCTAAACTACGCCGTCACCCTAGAAGCTACCACCCCCTGAAGCCGCGACCGCCTGAAGTCCTCCCCCTTCTCTTCCCGTCTCCTTTTACAAGCCCTTAAGCCCAACGCCATCCCCCACCACCTTGTTTTAGCCTGTAAATTTTTTTATTTGCTTATTTTTACTGATTTAATGTATTATAAAAAAAGGAAATCAGTTTTGTTTTAAAGAAAATGATAACATTGTTTTCAAATTTCAGTTCTAAAAATATGATTTTGGTTAGTAGAAAAGATCAAATTTTTTGCTGTAGAAAAGATAAAATTTTTAATATAGAAAAGATTATATTTTTGAAGTTAAAAATTAGATTTTTATAGTTATAAAGGATATGATTTTTCATAACGAAAAAGATTTGGTTTTTTTATAGAAGTAAGCGAGATAAAGATACGATTTTTATATTATAGAAACAATAAAAATATGTTTTTTATATTATAGAGATAATAAAAATATGATTTTTATATTATAGAGATAAAAAATATGATTTTTATATTGGTAGAGTATTAAAAATTATGATTTTTTTGATGTAAACATCGAAATAAAAATTTTCCTTTTATTATGAGGATAACGAAATAAATATATGATTTTTATAATTGAAATAGTGATATAAAAATTATATTTTTATATATGGAATAGCAGCATAAAAATATGATTTTTAATGTATAGACATCAGATTAAAAATATGATTTTTACTATGAACAGCGGGAAAATGTCGCATTGGAATTTTTGGCAAATCTGAACTGTTCAGAAATGGAGAATGGAGGAGTGGATACCAAAGATGAGAACTCCTCACAATAATTTTCTTATACAATTATTTATTTTATAACCGCATATATGAACTGTTCCCCGTCGTCCATAGACCATGGGCGACTTGTTTGATTTTTTGGTTTGGTTGATTTGATTATTTGGTTGAATTTGGTTGTTTGGGTGAAATGAATTGATTAGAATTGTTATGTGTGTATGGCGCGAGCAAATATCAGGAGAGGGGTAATGCTAGACATTATCCGATTTTGATTTTGCGCCGTTACACCGCCAAATTTTTTAAAATATGTTAGAACAATAAAAATAATATTTTTATTAAGTAAATGAATTGAACAAATATTTTATTCTTAAATATATAATTTTTAACATGTGTATGAATAAAATAAATATTCATTTACTAATCAGACGATTTGTTTATGTACACCCATTTGACTGATATGGATTGGGACGATAAATTTTATGCATCGCCCAACTGCACAAATAAATCTGTATTTGTTGATTGAAACCCCACACGGGTATTGGGATGATATTGGACATACACTAATCCCGATATTTAGTTGTATGTCAACCGATTGGTTTACAAGCTGTGTTAAGCGTTGAATATTTATATTTAATGCTTATACAGTGTAAAATGCACTCTGGATGATGGTTGATTGTTTATTATTATGGTTATACACATTTGTTATGTGAAATCCATATAATCAAAATTATATGGTAATTGACTGTGTTTGATTCCCGTTCAAAAAGAACGAATATTTTAAAATAATGAATATTTTAAAATAATATTCAGTAACAGATCAAAATCCGATTTTGATGTCCAATTTGGGATGAACATGAATATATTTAAATATATGAAGCCATGTTGGGTAGATTAATGCCATTTT
Source organism: Allium sativum (assembly GCA_030737875.1). NCBI lineage: Eukaryota > Viridiplantae > Streptophyta > Magnoliopsida > Asparagales > Amaryllidaceae > Allium > Allium sativum. Next base: position 1,034,292,285 of record CM060920.1, on the reverse strand, counting down.
GACGTAAACGATATTTTTATCAATTTTATTCATTTTTATAATGAATATTGAAAAGGAATTGATTTCAAAATATAATGTTTTGAAAATATTATCATATATATATATATATATATATATATATATCGATGATATGGAATATTCAATTTTGATTTGGAATTGAATATGAAGTTGAAATCGTTTTGAAAACGAATTTAAAACGATTTGTAAAATACGTTTTAAATGGAAATAGACGATATATATATATATATATATATATATATATATAATGGCCTGAATAGAATGCGCCGCGCTGCGGTAGTTCACGAATTTTGACCATTGACTTCAAATGGAAATTACGGGAGATCCGACCATCGGGTTCTCCTAAAACAGGAACCGTTTGGTTCATATCGAAAAGATCTTTCTAATGTAACGACCCGGAAAATCTGAACCAATTAAAATTTTTTAAATTGGCTAAAATAGTGGATTTTAAATATTTAAAATAAATATTTTAAATAATAGCGATGAAAAGTGAGTTTGAATCGACGTTTGAAAACGAATATAATTAATCCTAATTATAAACAAGGCCTGAAATGGCGCGGTAGTTTCAAAATTTGAATTCGAACTTCAACTGACTGTACCGGGTGCAAAACAAAACGGATTTGAGTGAAGCCAAAAATATTTAAATCTGTTAGTGAATACCTTTCTAACGAATCTGAAAAATCGAAGTTTCATAGCGGAAAGCAAAAGTTATGGCTAAATGAATTTTCAGAAAGGGCGCTACGGAATTTATATAGCCCGTGAAATTGGCCATTTTGCGAACGACCTCGGAATTCGACGAAACCACTTTTGATGGATCCGAGATGTGAAGTTATTTCTACGTTTTAAATTTCATGATTTTTGAAGCTAGTATGTGAGCGTGGCAAAGGAAAATGTGTTTTGGTCAATTATAGTTAAATTGGATCGACCAGAAATGGGCCATTTTTCAAATGGTCTCAGAATTCGACGAAACTAGTTTTGTTGGGACCGTATCGTCAAAACATAGCTAGATTTATTTTTCGGGAATTTTTAGAATCAGTTTGTGGCCCTGGCAAATTGAAATGTACGTTCAAATTAAATATTGAAAGTTATATATTTTAAATTGAAGGAAAACTGATTGAAACAGTCGAATGGGCCTACGAAACATATCCCATTGTGTCCGTGATGGGGGTAATTAGCTAGGGGCGATAGTCGTTGGGTTTGAAAAGGAGTTCGTTTAAGAAAACCCTATTTTTAAATTTAATAAAGTGTTGGCCAATAGAAAATTTCCTTCATAAATTTATTTTAAAATAAAAAATAAAAAAAAACCCAAATTCCTCTCGACGACAGCGGAAACGAGCTCCACCGTTCCCAGGCCGATTCTGGCAATTCCGTTCATCTTCAGCACCCCCTCCTTTGCAAATTTTTGAAGAGCCTCATCTCCTCTTCCAATCCATACTGGATTCATCCCCTACCAGTGCGTGTTCAACGAGATCAGGGCCCCCGAAGTTCACCCGCGTCGCCGCGTTTTCTGGCCGCCACCCACCTCCGAGTTCGACTCCGCCAGCACCCCAGGCGCGCCTCTCCGAGCGCCACGTCGTGGTGGAGTCCGATCCCCTCCAGGCTGAACGGATCGAGCGAAAAATCCAGACCTAGATTCGAACACTTTGCTGAGGTATACGGCCTTTATTTTTTAAACTGATTTCAACACTATAAAACCGTTGCAAAACATGATTATCGTATAAAAATCGTATCTTTTTCATACTGTAACGAAATTCGATGAAATAGGAAACGTTGGACTCGTGGCGACGCCCTCTACATTCTAGAAGAGACCATATATTTTTCTGAGCCTTCTACTATTTTTATCACAGCGACAAACCAATGTGAGATTTCTAATTTATAAACAATATGGAAAACGACGATGTATAAATTATATAGTCGATGTATGAGTTATATAAGCGTTGTACACCTCTTGTATAAGTGTTGTATAAGTTGTACGTTCGATGTATAAGTTATATATGCGTTGTAAAAATTATATGTGTGTTGAAATAGAAGTGATATGCTATATATAAATATATATATACGCCCCTCATCCACAAACCATGGACGATATTTATTAGTTGTGATTGGTGTGAAAATTGATTGATAGCGATTAGCGAATGGTTGGTTGGAATTATTTGTGGTTGATATTGATTGATTGTGGTTGAAAAATACCCGTTTGTGGTTGAGAAATATTTGGTTGAAACCACATAGGATTAGTTTGTGGAAATGAAAAAAATATACATGCCTCCTGCGTGCGAACTAGATGCATGATTCCCCATTGTCAAAAACCGCGATGTTTTAAGGTAGAGCGAGGAGCCGTACTAGGGACGGTCCCGGTTTTAACTACCCTGCCGTTATGCTGCCGAAATTTTGAATAATATTCATGTGTTTGAATTATTTTCATTTGTTGAAACTATATTTATTCGTTGAATTGAAATTCATGTGTTGAATCGATATTCATTCATTGAATTGAAATTCATGTGTTGAATGGTATTCGTGTTTTAAATATAAAAATCACATTTTTATCTATATATACAAACTATAGAAAACCTTCATGTGTTGAATCGATATTCATTCGTTGAATTGAAATTCATGTGTTGAATGGTATTCGTGTTTTAAATATAAAAATCACCTTTTTATCGATTTATATAAACTATAGAAAACCTTCATGTGTTGAATCGATATTCATCGTTGAATTGAAATTCATGTGTTGAATGGTATTCATATTTTAAAAGAAATTGTTTTATAATAAAAATCCCATTTTTAACATTAATATGAAATGTATAAAATAATCTTGTTTTGAAATAAATAGTTTTATAATAAAAATCCTATTTTTATCACCTATATTAACTATATAAAATAGTCGTGTTTTGAAATAAATTGTTTTACATTAAAAATCACATTTTTATTATATACATGAATTGTTAAAAATAGTGAAGTGTTGAAATAGAAGACAGTTGGATAAAAATATAATGTTTATCAAAAGTATGAAAAGAATATAGCTTTGAAATCGAAGAATCGATATAGATATATAAATGGAATTGAAATATATCGAAAAACGAAGCTGCAGTTCGTATTTTGAAACCGTGATTTCAAACGATTATTGCGGGAGATCCGACCATCGGATTTTCCTGAAATCGCAACCGTTGGGTTCTCTTTGGAAATATCTTTCCAACGGCACCAACTTTGTAAAAATCCAACGGTTGGATTTTCTGGAATGTTTTATTCAAATCTGAAGAAAAACAGCGCCATAATTGATTATATATGTATATATATATATATAATTATATTAAATCGAATAATGACGCTGCAGTTCATATTTTGAAATCGAAACTTCAAACGATTATACCGGGAGATCCGACCGTCGGATTTTCCCGAAAACTGGAACCGTTGGATTCGTTTTGAAAAGATCTTTCTAATGATGTAAATTTTGTGAAGATCCAACGGTTAGATTTTCAGATATGTGTAAATCAAATCTGGAGAAAAACAGTGCCACGGCCGCGTTATGGCCCGAAGCGTCGTTTTGAATAAATTGGCTATTTTAAAATAAATAAAAATAGCGATAAATTGTTATAAAATATTATAAACGATATGGATGTGAAATTTAGAAATTAACTGAAGGTTGGCTAAGTCGAATGGTTTCTTGGGTATTGATCTGATGTTGGTTTCGGCCTTCGGGGTTAATATTTGGGAAATCGCTCTCTTACCGATTGACGGTTAGTGACTAATGAACTGAAATGATGCGTGTGTATGTTAGTGTTGCACTTGTTTATTATATACGCGAGTTGCTCAGAAAGACCAGGTTTATCCCATTCTGAATAACTGAATCGACGATAAGAAATCGAAGATGAAGACGGTGGTCGAAGACCAGAGATCTTCACCTCGTTTGGATGGTAACCGAGGTCCTGATTGGGAGGCATCCCGAAATATGGATAATGAGTGGTGATCGTCCAGACGTACGTGGTGATCGATGGGTTTGTGGGTATATAGTGCCTCCGGTTTAGTTCCGACCCAGAACAGACTTGTAAATGGATTGTGTGTCTGACATTGGAATTTATTCTATGTGATTGATAGCCATCAGTTACACGGTGTGAATTGCCTGTGTGGCATGCTAAGATGCAGTGATCAGGGCTTCTATTGAAAAGCAAAGTCTTGTGATCGATGATCAAAGCACCGCCTGTGTGGCATAGCTTTGTGTATAACGTGAATTCGCGAGCCTCACACCCTGGTATGAACCAGAAACGGGATAAGGACCTCAGGGAGGGCATGTGTTTCCTTCTAGCTAGGAGTTGTGTTATAGTTTTTACACGGCCTGACATTTTACTTATGTGGTTGTTACTATTGCGAGGCGCCAATTTCCAAATACGTGACTGTGCGGTTTTGATTGTATACCTATATATGGCGACATAGTGCTATGGGGCATTAATGCCGTCTATGATTGATACTTATGATTTGAAATTGTTTTTGAAACATATAAACACTAGTAATAATATCAAATGCTTTTGTTTTATTCGTATCAATCATATTTTGGCCATTATAAGGTAAAAACTCTATCCTCCGGTTTGCGTTGCATTGTGTGATGGGAACTGAGTCTTATAATGGCTTCATATTTATAAAAAGCATTGCGATATTCAAAAGAATTGTTTGGTTTAAAGCACTGGCGATCCAATGGAGTAAACCCGTTCCACGAAAGTGGCGTGGTCCTGTGATTAGCCGAATTATAAATGTGTTGAGTAGATTTCTCATACCAGTCCCATGACTGTCTCGTAGTTTGTTTCACTTTCAAACTCGGGTGCCCCTTTTTCTACACGGGAAGCCTTGTATTCAGGTTTAGCTGGCTCTTTCTGGATAGCTGGAGCTGAAGATGGATTCTATTATTTATCTCTTTTTATGCTGTTCAGCTCCTATTGTACATTATGTTTGTTTTCCGCTGTAGACATTTATGTATAGCTGAACTGTATTTGTACTAAGTATGATCCTGTATACTGTGTAACTCTGATGATTACGTTTATCCAGTATATTCTATTGTTCATTATCTGGTGTATTTATTTAATTCTGCTCTGCTGTTATCTGTTTATGTGTTATATTCCAAGGATTACCCTTGCCGCCGTCAGTACGAGGTTTGGGGTCGTCTCATTTGGTATCAGAGCTTTGGTTAAGCTTAGTTCTGGAATATAACATATTAACGAACTTGTCAGAAATAGAACCAGTAGTGTTCTAGGACGGGCAACTCAATACAGATAGGATCAGTAATATCCTAGTATGAGAAGCAGAATGAAATTACACCTCGATAGACACATTTACATTTGAAGTATTTGTTTCTATGTTTTAAAATATCTTTTCTGTGCCTGACACTTGATCTGCTATTTGCAGAAGTACTAGAAAATGAGTGTCAAAAACAGAGGGAATGCAGAACTGGATATTGAGGCCCTATTAATCAAATATCGAAATATGGGTGGAATAACGTTCTCTGGTGAAGAATCTATTATGAAGACACAGGCTTGGATTCGCTCTGCTAAGAAAATCTTTGATGGTTTAAAGCTTAGGGATGACCAGAAAAGGTTACTGGCATCCTGGGCACTCAAAGATGAAGCTTTGTTCTGGTGGGATTCAGTTATTGAGAATAATCCAGAAGGTGATATCACTTGGGACAGATTCAAAGTGATTTTCCTAGAAAGATTTACTCCTCCAAAAGCGACTGAGCGATAATGCGATGAATTCTTTTATCTGATACAAGGAGATACGACCATCCCAGAATATCATAAGAAATTCAACGAACTTTCTCACTTTGCCCCTCATCTAATTCAAAATCCGAAGAGGAAGAATTTGAGATTTATCAGCAGGCTTCAAAGAAAATATCAGAATAGTGTAATGAGGAATGTGAAGCTTCCTTTTTTAGAAATGATTTATATGGCTTATCAGTATGAAGATATCCATAAGAAAGGCATGTTGCGCGACGAAGAGGAAGTCAGTTCTAGTAATAGAGTTGAGTCTGAAACTGATCGTCCTGAGGCCAGTACAATGTTTGAGGTCAGTAAGGAGCCTAAAATCAATCAGAAAATGGCCAGACAAGGAAAAGAACCGGTAACGACCACTGTATGCAATAACTGCCATCAGAAAGGGCATTTGTCGATAAACTATGGACCCTTGAAGAAACGAAGAAAGGATAAATTTAAATCCAAGGACAAGTTCCTAGAAAATAGAAAGTGCGTTCAATGCCGTCGAACTGGCCATCTTGAAAAGGATTGCAGGAAATTTAAGAAATCCAAAGCAGCGCATGTAAATGAAGTGGTAGAAGTACCTGCATCTTCGTTTGCTCAGGAAAGGTCTGATGTTTTAGAAGGCACGCTCAATGTCAAGAACATTCCAGTTAAAGTACTTTTTGGCACAGGCGCGTCACGAAGCTTTATTGCAAAGAGTGCAGTCAAGAAGTTGGATTTGAAATTGAAGAAGCTCAAGGAACCAATGACTGTCCAAAATCCAGTTGGGGGTTCCATTGATCTCAGTTGGGTTTATGGGGTACATGCCTCTTTTTCCTACTATAAATTCCCTACTATCTCTATCATCATGAATTTTAATGAATTCGATCTTATTCTGGGATTGGATTGGCTAACCAAATATGAAGCAGAGGTTAGATGCGCCGAGAGAGTTGTTAAGGCAAAGGCCCAATCGGGGAATTATATAACCATACCATGTGAAGGCCCGAATTCAAATAGAAAGGACTTCTGGGCAGCTTTGGATGTTTCTCCAGCTCAAATAGAAAATATCCCTGAAGTCATAGAGAATATCCCTGACCTCATCAAAGACATTCCTGTCGTCAAAAATTATGTGGATGTGTTTGAAGAAGTTGTTCACTTACCTCTGCAGAGAGAAATAGATTTCAAGATTGCTTTGATTCCGAATGCAAGGCCGGTAGTTCACGCTATTCGAAGAATGTCCTTGAAAGAGAAAGAGAAATTAGACAATCAAACACGATAGCTAGTATGGAAGGGTCTGATCAGGCCTAGTTTCTCTGATTGGGGAGCAGTAGTGGTGTTTATCCCAAAATCTGACGGTAATCTATGGCTATGTGTGGATTATCGTGATTTGAACAAGCAGACGATAAAGAACAAATATCCATTGCTGCGAATCGATGATTTATTGGATCTTCTGAATGGAGCACAAGTGTTTTCAAGGATGGACCTTGCTACAGGCTTCCATCAGCTTCGAATTGCCGAAGAGTGTATTCCAATGACAGCATTCAGAGGTCCAGACTTATTCTACGTGTGGTTAGTAATGCCGTTCGGCTTATGTAACGCCCTAGCATACTTCGTCGATCTGATGAATAGAGTGTTCAGAGGGTTTTGAATAAATTTGTTCTGGTTTTTATTGAAGATATTCTAATCTTCTCTAAATCAAAGGCCGAACATGAAAAACACTTGGAACAGGTTCTGGAAACCCTCAGAAGGAATGTATTAAAAGCCAAACTATCCAAATGTATATTCTGGCAAGAAGGAAGTGAAATTTCTGGGCCACGTCGTATCCAAAGAAGGAATTGCTATGGATCCAAGTAAAATCACAGCTATTCAGAATTGGAAATAGCCCAGTACCCCTACAGAATTTCGCAGTTTTCTCGGATTGGCTAGTTATTATCGGAAGTTCGTTAAAAAAATTTCGAAGATATCTGGTCACTTAACGAAGCTTACAAAGAAGCACTCTAAATTCAAATGGACTCCAGAAAGTGAAGAGGCTTTTGAAGAGCTAAAGATAAGATTAATGACTGCTCCAGTGTTAATCATTATCGATGGCAATTAGGATTTAAAAGTCTGGACAGATGCTTCTAGAGAGGGCCTTGGCGTAGTGTTAATGCAAAGAGGTCAAGTGATTGCTTATGCTACCCATCAGCTGAAGCCGCACGAGAAAAACTACGTCACTCATGATCTTGAGTTATTGGCTATAGTATTCGCCTTGAAAATATGGAGACACTATCTTCTGGGTGAGAGATTTGAACTGTTTACAGATCACCAGTCGTTAAAGTATCTTCTCACCTAGAAGGACTTGAATCTGAGGCAGCAATGTTGGCTAGAGTTCCTTGCAGCATACGACTTTTAGATTATATACACTCCAGGGAAAGCCAATGTCGTGACCGATGCGCTGAGTCGAAAGAATGTAATGATCGCCAGCTTTATTATTACGACTTCCTTGATTGAAAAAATATCTATTCTTCAGAAGGAGGATAACTTTATTAAGGATATGATCAAAAGGATTCAGAAAGGCGAACCCTCGTGTTTTCAAATAGATAACGATGAGACTCTGAGGTTGAAAGGAAGGATTTGTGTTCCTGACATCCCAGAGTTAAAAAGGGAAGTGTTAGACGAGTGTCACAAGTCCAAGCTGAGTATCCATCCCGGGGTGGCCAAAATGTACAACGATCTCAAGCGAACATTCTGGTGGAAGGCTATGAAAAGAGACGTTTCAATATATGTTAGCCGATGCCCTACTTGCCAGCTGGTCAAGAGCGACCAACAGAAACTGGTTGGATTGTTACAACCGCTAGACGTTCCAGGCTGGAAGTGGGAACATATTTCCATGGACTTCATAGATGGTTTTCCCAGAACCAGAAAAGGAAATGACAGTATTTGGGTGATCGTAGATCGCTTCACGAAGACCGCCCATTTCATACCTGTCAGATCAAACAGAACTGCTCAGAGTCTGGCGCAGATATATTTCAAGGAAATAGTTAGACTACATGGAGTGCCGCTCAGTATGGTCAGTGATAGAGATACAATATTTACTAGCAAATTCTGGGAGGCGTTTCAAGTAGAACTGGGAACAAATCTGAATCTAAGCACCGCTTATCATCCTCAGACAAATGGTCAGACAGAGAGGGTGAATCGTATTTTAGAAGATCTATTGCGTGCTTGTATTCTAGATTTAGGTGGATCATGGGAAGACCATCTGCATTTGGCTGAATTCTCTTATAACAACAACTACCAGGCGAGTCTAACAATGTCACCATTCGAAGCATTATATGGTAGACCGTGCCGATCTCCTGCTTATTGGGTCGAACCCGGTAATAGGCTTGTGTTGGGGCCAGATATGATCCGAGAAGCTGCCGACAAAGTCGACTTTATTAAGAAGCGATTACTTGCCGCTCAAAGCCGACAAAAGAGTTATGCCGATAGGAGAAGAAGAGATATATTATTTGCTGTTGGCGACTATGTATACTTGAAAGTATTACCGATGAGAGGAGTTATCTAGTTCGGTAAAACTGGGAAGTTGGCGACCAAATTCATTGGTCCGTTTCCTATTCTGGAACGGATCGGAACCCTCGCTTATAAGGTTAAATTGCCTGATTGGTTGCCTGGAGTGCATGATGTATTTCACATATCTCAACTTCAAAAGCACGTTCATGATCCAGATTTGATTGTGGAGGAAGCAGCTCAAAAGGATATTGAAATTACTCCAGAATTGGCTGTGGGAAGAGAGCCGCTAAAGATCATCGGCAAAGAAACCAAAGAGCTGAGGAACAAGAAGGTTCACTTAGTCAAAGTGCAATGGAGTGGAGATCCGCGAGATTGTACTTGGGAAACTGAGGAGAGCATTCAGAAAGTCTATCCTAAGTGTCGAGTAGATATCTCTAATTAACTCCGGTGCAAGGTACATTTACCATACTTTGCATTACCAATTAGTTCTCTACTTTGTTGTTATATTCTTTCCAGGGATGTGCACTTTTAATTCTATAGTCTGAATGATTTTAAAAGAGTATAGAAATTGATTAGTATATTTTTGAAAAGTTAAAAACAATTTGATTGTTGTTTGTGTTGTGTGATAGTAGAATTGGATTAATTAAATTATAGAAACGATAGTTAATTTAATCAATAATAGAATGAATGGTAGAATTTATTCGATTATATCACACATTGAACTGATTAGAAAATAGATAGAAATATATACATGTGCATATATATGTTTGTACAGGTAATTGGATAGTTGTTGAGTAAAGATTTTATTTGCGTGCCCGACAAATAGGTAAACCTTAATGAGTTGGATGCGAAATATTATTATATCAACTCCTGTGAATGCCGTTGGATGCGGAGTGCCGGTTATTCTGTGTGTAATAATAAACGTCGCCATAGGATAGTAACAATTAATTTTGAAGTACATTACATGGCATACTTTTGAAGATAGGCATACTTCATCATATACCACATAAGCATTTGGATCTTGTGTGACGAGGTGGAAGATTTACCATACGAGCGAGAGACTTGTATGGCGATGACTATATTTTACAAGTTGAACTGATGACTGATATGGACTATTTAAATTGTAACGATAAAATTTCCAGATTAATAAAAATCCCACACGGGTCTGGAGTTGACAATAATCACGTCTCTCTAGTTATTAGATACGGCACATGGACTATTTATTTCCCACACGGGACGAGGTGACGAGGATTTATCCTCTGGAGCATTTAAAATACACACTCCCTCAGGCTTTGACAGGGTGACGAGAATTTATTCTCTGGAGTTATTATCTATACACGCTCCCCTGTAAACACCAGAATATATCACTATAAATATGTGTATGCTTATTAGGATTTATTGGGTACCTAAAACGGCCCAATAAATTTCCAAACCTCTCCCCTTACAAAGGAGGTTATGGCGAAATTTTTCGAAAATTCCGGGTGTTAGCCAATTTTTTGAAGAATTTGAAAATTCTCAGAAATTGAAAATTTGGAGAATGGAAGACAGAGTGAAGTAGAGTTGATTAATCAAACCACTTTCGACTTTGTTCCTTTTCGGGGACGAAAAGTTTTAAGTGGGGGAGATTGTAACGACCCGGAAAATCTGAACCTATTTAAAAAAATTTAATTGGCTAAAATAGTGGATTTTAAATATTTAAAATAAATATTTTAAATAATAGCGATGAAAAGTGAGTTTGAATCGACGTTTGAAAATGAATATAATTAATCCTAATTATAAACAAGGCCTGAAATGGCGCGGTAGTTTCAAAATTTGAATTCAAACTTCAACTGACTGTACCGGGTGCAAAACAAAACGGATTTGAGTGAAACCAAAAATATTTAAATCTGTTAGTGAATACCTTTCTAATGAATCTGAAAAATCGAAGTTTCATAGCGGAAAGCAAAAGTTATGGCCAAATGAATTTTCAGAAAGGTCGCTATGGAATTTATATAGCCCGTGAAATTGGCCATTTTGCAAACGACCTCGGAATTCGACGAAATCACTTTTGATGGATCCGGGATGTGAAGTTATTGCTACGTTTCAAATTTCATAATTTTTGAAGCTAGTATGTGAGCGTGGCAAAGGAAAACTTGTTTTGGTCAATTACAGTTAAATTGGATCGACTAGAAATGGGCTATTTTTCAAACGGTCTCAGAATTCGACGAAACTAGTTTTGTTGGGACCGTATCGTCAAAACATAGCTTAATTTATTTTTCGGGAATTTTTAGAATCAGTTTGTGGCCCTGGCAAATTGAAATGTACGTTCAAATTAAATATTGAGTGTTATATATTTTAAATTGAAGGAAAACTGATTGAAACAGTCGAATGGGCCTACGAAACATATCCCATTGTGTCCGGGATGGGGATAATTAGCTAGGGGCGATAGTCGTTGGGTTTGAAAAGGAGTTCGTTTAAGAAAACCCTATTTTTAAATTTAATAAAGTGTAGGCCAATAGAAAATTTCCTTCATAAATTTATTTTAAAATAAAAAATAAAAAAACCCCCAATTTCCTCTCGACGACGGCGGAAACGAGCTCCACCATTCCCAGGCCGATTCTGGCAATTCCTTTCATCTTCAGCACCCCCTCCTTTGCAACTTTTTGAAGAGCCTCCTCTTCCAATCCATACTAGATTCATCCCCTACCAGTGCGTGTTCAACGAGATCAGGGCCCCCGAAGTTCACCCGCGTCGCCGCGTTTTTTGGCCGCCACCCACCTCCGAGTTCGACTCCGTCAGCACCCCAGGCGCGCCTCTCCGAGCGCCACATCGTGGTGGAGTCCGATCCCCTCCAGGCTGAACGGATCGAGCGAAAAATCCAGACCTAGATTCGAACACTTTGCTGAGGTATACGGCCTTTATTTTTTAAAATGATTTCAACACTATAAAACCGTTGCAAAACATGATTATCGTATAAAAATCGTATCCTTTTCATACTGTAACGAAATTCGATGAAATAGGAAATGTTGGACTCGTGGCGACGCCCTCTACATTCTAGAAGAGACCGGATATTTTTCTGAGCCTTCTACTATTTTTAGCACAGCGACAAACCAATGTGAGATTTCTAATTTATAAACAATATGGAAAACGACGATGTATAAATTATATAGTCGATGTATGAGTTATATAAGCGTTGTACACCTCTTGTATAAGCGTTGTATAAGTTGTACGTTCGATGTATAAGTTATATATGCGTTGTAAAAATTATATATGTGTTGAAATAAAAGTGATATGCTATATATATATATATATATATATATATATACGCCCCTCGTCCACAAACCATGGACGATATTTATTGGTTGTGATTGGTGTAAAAATTGATTAATAGCGAATGGTTGGTTGGAATTGTTTGTGGTTGATATTGATTGATTGTGGTTGAAAAATACCCGTTTATGGTTGAGAAATATTTGGTTGAAACCACATAGGATTAGTTTGTGGAAATGAAAAAAATATACATGCCGCCTGCGTGCGAACTAGATGCATGATTCCCCATTGTCAAAAACCGCGAGGTTTTAAGGTAGAGCGAGGAGCCGTACTAGGGACGGTCCCGGTTTTAACTACCCTGCCGTTATGCTGCCGAAATTTTGAATAATATTCATGTGTTTGAATTATTTTCATTTGTAGAAACTATATTTATTCGTTGAATTGAAATTCAAGTGTTGAATCGATATTCATTCGTTGAATTGAAATTCATGTGTTGAATGGTATTCGTGTTTTAAATATAAAAATCACATTTTTATCTATATATACAAACTATAAAAAACCTTCATGTGTTGAATCGATATTCATTCGTTGAATTGAAATTCATGTGTTAAATGGTATTCGTGTTTTAAATATAAAAATCACATTTTTATTTATATATACAAACTATAGAAAACCTTTATGTGTTGAATCGATATTCATTCGTTGAATTGAAATTCATGTGTTGAATGGTATTCGAGTTTTAAATATAAAAATCACCTTTTTATCGATTTATATAAACTATAGAAAACCTTCATGTGTTGAATCGATATTCATTCATTGAATTGAAATTCATGTGTTGAATGGTATTCATATTTTGAAAGAATTTGTTTTATAATAAAAATCCGATTTTTAACATCAATATGAAATGTATAAAATAATCTTGTTTTGAAATAAATTGTTTTATAATAAAAATCCTATTTTTATCACCTATATTAACTATATAAAATAGTCGTGTTTTGAAATAAATTGTTTTACATTAAAAATCACATTTTTATTATATACATGAATTGTTAAAAATAGTGAAGTGTTGAAATAGAAGACAGTTGGATAAAAATATAATGTTTATCAAAAGTATGAAAAGAATGTAGCTTTGAAATCGAAGAATCGATATAGATATATAAATGGAATTGAAATATATCGAAAAAAGAAGCTGCAGTTTGTATTTTGAAACCGTGATTACAAACGATTATTGCGGGAGATTCGACCATTGGATTTTCCTGAAATCGCAACCGTTGGGTTCGCTTTGGAAATATCTTTCCAACGGCACCAACTTTGTAAAAATCCAACGGTTGGATTGTCTGGAATGTTTAATTCAAATCTGAAGAAAAATAGCGCCAGAATCGATTATATATATATATATATAATTATATTAAATCGAATAACGACGCTGTAGTTCATATTTTGAAATCGAAATTTCAAACGATTATACTGGGAGATCCGACCGTCGGATTTTCCCGAAAACTGGAACCGTTGGATTCGTTTTGAAAAGATCTTTCTAATGATGTAGATTTTGTGAAGATACAACAGTTAGATTTTCAGATATGTGTAAATCAAATCTAGAGAAAAACAGCGTCACGGCAGCGTTATGGCCCGAAGCGTCGTTTTGAATAAATTGGCTATTTTAAAATAAATAAAAATAGCGATAAATCGTTATAAAATATTATAAACGATATGGATGTGAAACTTAGAAATTAACTGAAGGTTGGCTAAGTCGAATGGTTTCTTGGGTATTGATCCGATGTTGGTTTCGGCCTTCGGGGTTAATATTTGGGAAATCGCTCTCTTACTGATTGACGTTTAGTGACTAATGAATTGAAATGATGCGTGTGTATGTTAGTGTTGCACTTGTTTATTATATACGCGAGTTGCTCAGAAAGACCGAGTTTATCCCATTCTGAATAACTGAATCGACGATATGAAATCAAAGATGAAGACGGTGGTCGAAGACCGGAGATCTTCACCTCGTTTGGATGGTAACCGAGGTCCTGATTGGGAGGCATCCCGAAATATGGATAATGAGTGGTGATCGTCCAGACGTACGTGGTGATCGATGGGTTTGCGAGGTATATAGTGCCTCCGGTTTCGTTCCGACCCAGAACGGACTTGTAAATGGATTGTGTGTCTGACATTGGAATTTATTCTATGTGATTGATAGCCATCAGTTACACGGTGTGAATTTCCTGTGTGGCATGCTAAGATGCAGTGATCAGGGCTTCTGTTGAAAAGCAAAGTCTTGTGATCGATGATCAAAGCACCGCCTGTGTGGCGTAGCTTTGTGTTTAACGCGAATTCGCGAGCCTCACACCCCGGTATGAACCAGAAACGGGATAAGGACCTCAGGGAGGGCATGCGTTTCCTTCTAGCTAGGAGTTGTGTCAGTGTTTTTACACGGCCTGACATTTTACTTATGTGGTTGTTACTGTTGTGAGGCGCCTCGGTTTGATCGGACGATCCGGGTCCGATGGAGTCATTCGTTGGCTCACTTACACCCTATAAGGCGGGGAAATGTAGTGCTCAGGAATTTTAATCCACACCAGTGGACCGGCCATGTCGCTCCAAGGGTCGATGCGTTCTGATCCTGAGACACGGGCTAGAGCGTCTCGAATTCGGTAAGGACTATCTTTTTCCGTGGTTCATGACGGAAATCCAATTTCCAAATATGTGACTATGCGGTTTTGATTGTATACCTATATATGGCGACATAGTGGTATGGGGCATTAATGCCGTCTATGATTGATACTTATGATTTGAAATTGTTTTTGAAACATATAAACACTAGTAATAATATAAAATGCTTTTGTTTTATTCGTATCAATCATATTTTGGCCATTATAAGGTTAAAACTCTATCCTCCGGTTTGCGTTGCATTGTGTGATGGGAACTGAGTCTTATAATGGCTTCATTTTTATAAAAAGCATTGCGATATTCAAAAGAATTGTTTGTTTTAAAGCACTGGCGATCCAATGAAGTAAACCCGTTCCACGAAAGTGGCGTGGTCCTGTGATTAGCCAAATTATAAATGTGTTGAGTAGATTTCTCATACCATTCCCATGACTGACTCGTAGTTTGTTTCACTTTCAAACTCGGGTGTCCCTTTTTCTACATGGGTAGCCTTGTATTCAGGTTTAGCTGGCTCTTTCTGGATAGCTGGAGCTGAAGATGGATTCTATTATTTATCTCTTTTTATGTTGTTCAGCTCCTATTGTACATTATGTTTGTTTTCCGCTGTAGACATTTATGTATAGCTGAACTGTATTTGTACTAAGTATGATCCTGTATACTGTGTAACTCTGGTGATTACGTTTATCCAGTATATTTTATTGTTCATTGTCTGGTGTATTTATTTAATTCTGCTCTGCTGTTATCTATTTATGTGTTATATTCCAAGGATTACCCTTGCCGCTGTCAGTACGGGGTTTGGGGTCGTCTCATCTAACAAATATTATAGATTTGAAATCTAACGGTTGGATTTGGAATTATGTCCAAATCAAATTTGGAAAAGGTCGTTGTAAGTGCAGTTTGATGGTCGTTTATGGAAATCGACCATACAGGCCTTGATAAAATTATTAAAAATATCAATAATTAGTGTAAAATCATAAGGAATGATTTGGAAAGAATTGGGATGAAAAATTCTATATTTGAAAGGACAAAAATATATTTTTATTGAAATGAACTAGTTTTGAACTAGAATTATAATCCAATATTTTTAAAATAAATTAATTGGATTTGAAATGGTTTTAAAAATAACCGGAATTCATGGAAATCGACTGTACAGGCCCTGATAAAATTATTAAAAATATCAATAATTAGTGTAAAATCATAGGGAATGATTTGGAAAGAACTGGGATGAAAAATTCCATATTTGAAAGGATAAAAATATATTTTTATCGAAATGAACTAGTTTTGAACTAGAATTATAATCCAATATTTTTAAAATAAATAAATTGGATTTGAAATGGTTTTAAAAATAACCGGAATTTCCAATATATGATTTGGAATGGATTTGAATTGAAATTATCTTCGGAATATTTCGATATTGGATTCCATGATTATACGGACATTGTGGAGGAATTTGGAAGATATATATATATCGTTATTCAATTACGATATTCGTTGATGTCAGAATTTGATATTAAATATAAGCCAATATATTTTCTATTCAGAGTCTTGTATTTAATATCAAATGGTATGTTGGGTTTGTCGTGAACGGGTCTTCACTAACACTGTTCTTAAACCCAGTTGAGAAAAGATTAAATCTTTTATTAAGATTTAATGAAGTTTACCAATTAATTAATATTTAATTGGAATGGAATTGAATTGGATTTTTGGATTTATCGTGAATGGTGTTTTAAATAACACTTGTTCTTTAACCCGATTAACAATGGAATGAAATTTTGGGTTTGTTGTGAATGGTTTCTTTAATAATACTATTCTCAAACCCAATGAAGTTAAGAACATTAGAAACTAACCGGAGATCAGCTAAGTTGAATGGTTTCTTGGGTATTGATCTGATGTTGGTTTCGGCCTTCGGGATTAATACTTAGGAAATTGTTCTCTTACTAATTCACACTTGGAGACTGATGGAATGTGATTTTGGGTTTATCGTGAACCGTGTTTTAAATGACATTGGTTCTTTAACCCATTTGAGGATAAGATTAATTTCTTAGCTTTGAGTAATCATTGATATTGATTTTTGGGAAGATTAAAACTAAATGGAGTTTTAATGAATCTTTGATTAGATTGAAAAGTGAATGTGATAATTAAAATTATCAATTCAAGAAAATGATGAAAATGGTGTGCCACCAGTTTTACTCCAGGCGATAGTTAAATCTTTAATTAGATTTGAACGTGAAATGGTAATTGAATTTACCGATAACACCGTGGTGTTAGATATGAAGTATTACCAGTTTTGCTTCATGGGATGAAGAGGTTGGGATTGGGAAATTAAACAAATTATTACTTCAGTAAGGTTCATTAATCCCGATTAGTTTGGATAAACCACAATTGTAATGATACGGATTGAAAATGAGAGAGGGTTTAAGGGGAGAGATATATATTTTTTTATTTTTTTAAATTTATTAATTATTTATTTTGCAAAAAGTTGACTTTTACATACGACCTCGAAACGAGGCCCACCGCCTGTCGTCCATAGCGTTTCACCCCCATTACGAACACAATGGGATATGTATCGCAAGCTGATTCGATCGCTTTGATCAGTTTCCGTTGAATTTACATTTAAATCACTATATTGAATTTTAAACGTACATTTCAAATTACCGGGGTCACATAACAACTCTATAAATTCCATAAAAATATTTTCTAGCTTCGTATTGACGATACGGCCCTAACAAAGCTAGTTTCGTCGAATTCTGAGACCGTTGGAAAAATGGCCAATTTCCTGTCGATTAAAATCAACTGAAACTGGTCAAACGCATTTTCTTTTGCCACGCTCACATATTGATTCGAAAAATTATGAAATTTGAAACCTAGCAATATTTTGACACCACGGACCCAACAAAACTGGTTTCGTCGAAATCCGAGGTCGTTTGCAAAATTTCCATTTTTAAGGGCCTGAATTCCATAGCGACTATTCAGAATTTTCAACTGGACATATCTTTTGATTCCCGCTATGAAATTTCGATTTTTTGGATTCGTTAGAAAGATATTCACAATTAGATTCCATTATTTTTGGTTTCACTAAAATCCGGATTGTTTTGCACCCGGTACATTCAATTGAAGTTTGAAATCGAATTATCGAACTACCGCGCCATTTTCAATTCTATTTATAATTATATATAAATATTTATATTCTAACGACGACGCGTATAATATATACGATCGAATTCTATTCAAAAATGAATTTCTCGTCAATATTATTTAAAATAATTCATTTTAAATAATCAAAATTCGCTAAAATTGCCGAAATAAAATTTTTAAACTGGCCCAGATTTTCGGGTTGTTACAATCTCCCCCACTTAAAACTTTTCGTCCCCGAAAAGGAACAAAGTCGAAAGTGGTTTGATCATTCAACTCTACGCTCGATCTGGCTTCCATTCTCCAACTCTTTAGTTTCTGAGAATTTTCTAATTCTTCAAAAATTTGGCTAACACCCTAAATTTTCGAAAAATTTCGCCATAACCTCCCCTGCACCGGGAGCATCGGGGAATTTCAAATAGCTTCCCCGGTCCTTCAGATCTCAAAAAGAAAAAGAAAAAGCCAAGCGACTAGCCAATAGGCTCATAAAATCATCATCACCCAAACAAAACAGTAAATTATGTAGTAAACATGTACCTATTTGTCGGGCAAACAAAATTTATTCTCTGCTCTAGCCTCCTTGCTATGACCTGTTCAATGTAAGTACTAGTATATGCAAGCAAACACAACCAATTTTCAATATAATTCAATATTTGGTTCAATTAGGCTAAATGGTTCAAAATTATCAACCAAATAAACAAACAACACAAACATCGATCAATTAGTGAATTAACGTTTCAAATTCATAATTTTGATATATATACTGAAAATCTTGTTTTTGATGCCAATTCACAACAATGTGTTCTAGCTATATATAAGTTTTGGTTCTCACACCAGCCTAATGGAAATATATAGAAAATCACACCTTCGAAACTCGAACATAAATGTTGATGATGCGATCGCTATCATCAATATCATCTTCGGGCGACTAGAGTGCGATGCTATATCTATCCAATATATTAAAACTTTGAATATACGTTTGCAAGGCGTATATGCAAATTCTTTATATACTGAATTGTCCAAAATCAATATAGATAAATAATCAAATACGAATAATTGATTTAAATTTTCAAAACAAAATTGTTTTCATTTGAAAAATATACTCTTCACACTCGTTCTAGGATACTACTGATCCTATCTCTAACGAGTTATTCTAATTGGATATTACTAATCCAATATCTGATGAATTCTTTCGTATGGTTCTAATGTGCCTTGTTCTCTGAGCTTTGTAAACCAAAGCTCCGATACCAACTGTAAAAACCCGTAACTTCCCTGTAAAGGAAAGCGTCGGATAGTTCGAGAACAAGCCACAACAGAACGCATACAGAAGAACATTTCATTGTATATTACAACAATGCATCAGATTACAAGAATATACAGAGTACAAATGAATATTACACAGAAATATCAGAGATTTAAATTACATTTAAATACATAGCAGCGGAAAATAATACACTACACAACTAGAAGAGATATACGGATACAAAGCTTTCCGGATATCGTTCCAGCTGTAAACCAGGATCCTGTGAATATAAATCTGCAAAACCAAAACTACTAGCTGCCCGTGTCAAAATAGGGGCACCCAGAGTTTAGGTTAAAACAATAAACTCCAGGTCAGTCATGGGACTGGTGTGAGAACTAAAACAGTTAATCTTTATTTTTAAAGCTAGGTAAATCAAGGGACCACGCCGTATAACACGGAACGGGTTTCCTCCCAAGAACACCAGTGCATATAAGTAAACAACACAATGCTTTTCTAAAAATGAAGCTATTATAAGACCCAGGTCCCATCACACAATGCAACGCAGCCGAGGATAGGGTTTTCCCTTATAATAGCCAAACATGCTTAGTACGTTTAAAACAAATCATTTGATACTACTATAAGTGCATAGTGTATAAAACAACTTCAAATCATAAGTATCAATCATAGGCGGCATGAATGCCCGATAACACTATGTCGCCATATATAGGTTATACAATCAAAATCGCAAAGTCACGTATTTGGAAATTGGGTTTCCATCTATGAACCGAGGCAAAAGATAGTCCTCAACCGATTCGAGACAATCTAGCCCATGTCTCAGGTCAGAGCTCGAGTGACCTTGGAGCGACAGGGCCGGTCCACCGATGTGGATTAAAATGCCTGAACACTACGTTTCCCCGCCCTTTGGGGCGTAAATGAGCCAACTAAATGACTCCATCGGTTCGAGAACGACCGATCAATCCGAGGCGCCTCGCAACAGCAACAACCAAATAAGTCAAACTCGTCAGGGCGTGTAAAACCACTGACGCCACTTTTTAGCTAGAAGGAAACGCATGCCCTCCCTGAGGTCCGTCTCCCGTTTTTGGTTCATACCGGGTGTGAAACTCGCGAAGTAAACGTTACACAAAGCTACGCCACAAAGGCCGTGCTTTGATCATCAACCACAAGACTTTGCTTTTCAACAGAAGCCTCGATCAATTGCCACTTAGGTATGCCACACAGGCAATTCACTCCATGCGTTTGATATCCATCAATATATAACCCCTGAGCTCGTACGTCTCAGAGAAGGGCGTTAAGCAAAAGAATAAATTCTCCGCCGCCAAACAGATATATATTTAATAGAGATCAATCACACGGACTAAAATCCAATGTCAGACACACAGTCCATTTACAAGTCCGTTCTGGGTCTGAACGAAACCGGAGGCACCTAGTACCCCGCATATCCATCGATCTCCAAGTACGTCTGGACGACCACTAACTGTTTCCATCTTCTTGGGTGTACAGCCCAATCAAGATCATCAGTAATCACCCAAACGACGTGAAGACCTCCGGTCTTCGACCATCGTCTTCATCTTCGACTTATCGTCGTATCAGTTATTCAGAATGGGATAAACCCGGTCTTTCCGAATAACTCGCGTATATTTTAAATAAGTGTTACACAAACACAACATACGCCTCATTCCAATTCATCAGTCACTAATCGTAAATTAATAAAGAGAATAATTCCCCAAATATTAACCCCGAAGGCTGAAACCAACATCAGATCAATATCCAGAAAACCATTCTGCTTAGCTAACCGACAGTTAGTTTCTAAATTTCACATTCATAGGGAAAAGTTCCCATTAATTTTATCCAAGATAAATTCCTTGAATTTATTCTTTAATCATCTTTTGAATTTCGATTTAACTAGTCGGGATTAACGAACCTTACCGAAGTAATCAGTTATTTTAATTTCCCAATCCCAACCTATTCATCCCATGAAGTAAAACTGGTAATACTTCATATCTAACACCACGGTGTTATCGGTAAATTCAATTACCATTTCACGTTCAAATCTAATTAAAGATTTAACTATCGCCTGGAGCAAAACTGGTGCTACTCCATTCTCGATCATTTCAATCTAATTAAAGATTCATTAAAACTCCTTTTACTGGGTTAAAGAACTAGGTGTTATTTAAAACACAGTTCACGACAAACCCAAATCACATTCTATTTATTATCGGGTTAAAGAACTAGTGTTATTTAAAACACAGTTCACGATAAACCCATGAATCAATTCTGGTTTAATTTAATTCAAATATATTAGGAATTCCGATTATTTAAAACCCCTTTTTAAATCTCATTTATTTATTTAAAAACAAATCGGGTTTTAAATTTAGTTCAAACTAGTTCATTTCGATAAAAATTTATTTTTATCTTTTCAAATATGGAGTTTTTCATCCCAAATTTTCCCAAATCATTTCTAATGATTTTACACAAATTATTGATATTTTTAATAATTTTATCAAGGCCCGTACAGTCGATTTCCAACAACGGCCATCGAACTGCACTTACAACGACCTTTTTCAAATTTGATTTGGACGTATCTCCAAATCCAACCGTTCGATTTCAAATTTCTAATATTCTTAGAAAGCTCTTTTCGATACGAACCCAACGGTTCCGGTTTTAGGAGAATCCGACGGTCGGATCTCCCGTAATGTCCGTTTGAAATAAATGGTCGAAATTCACGAACTGCCGCGGCGCGTTCTATTCAGGCCATTTATATTATATATATAATATATATTTCGTCGATTTCTATTTAAAACGAATTATATAAATAGTTTTAAAATTCGTTTCAAAAGCAATTTCAACTTCCATTTCAATTCAAATCAAAATTGAATTCTTCTTTATAAATTCGTTTTAAAATTCATTTCTATTCAATTCAAATTTCAATTCAATTTGAATTCATTTCAATTCGCTTTCAATTCAATTTGAATTCGTTTTCAATTCAATTCATGTCGAAATCGTTTTTAATTCAATTCATTTCGAAATCGTTTTTTAATTCAATTCATTTCGAAATCGTTTTCAATTCAATTCATTTCGAAATCGTTTTTAATTCAATTCATTTCAAAATGAATAAAATCGATATAAATATCGTTCACGTCAAAATGGCGTCAATCTAATCAACACGGCTTCATAAATTTCTATTTTCAAATATTCTATTTCAAATATTTCTTTTTCAAAATAGTTGTTATTATCAAAATATTTCGTTCAACACCTGACCAATCTCAATGGATGAGTACTGTCAACACATGAACCTTTATTTTATATTGATAAAGATGTAAATTTTATTACTAAAATATTTCGTTCAACACATGACCAATCTCAATGGATGAGTACTGTCAACACATGAACCTTTATTTTATATTGATAAAGATGTAAATTTTTTTACTAAAATATTTCGTTCAACACATGACCAATCTCAATGGATGAGTACCGTCAACACATGAACCTTTATTTTATATTGATAAAGATGTAAATTTTATTACTAAAATATTTCGTTCAACACATGACCAATCTCAATGGATGAGTACCGTCAACACATGAACCTTTATTTTATATATTATTCTTTATTTTCTAAATTGGAATGAGGCCCAATCAATCACCATATAATGTTAATCATATGGATTTTCATACAACACATGTATATAATAGCATTGAAAAATAATCAACCATCAACCAAAGTGCACTACACTGTATAAGCATCAAATATAGATATCTAATGCTTATAACAGCCTGTCAATCAATCGATCGACATATTTAATCAATCAGGATGAGTGAACTTCAAATTTCATCCCAACACCCGTGTGGGGTTTCAAACAATCAAACACAGATTTTAGTTGTGCAGTTGGGCGATGTGTAAAATTTATCGTCCCAATCAATGTCCTTCAAATAGGTGTACATAAACAAACCGTCCGGTGTGTAAATGAATATTTATTTATTCATATTCACTATATTCATATTCACGTTAAAAATTATATTTTTAACGATAAAACATTTTATTTTAACATATGAATTTCTATTCAGTTCATTCTTTAAATAAAATGGTATTTTTATTTTCTAACTTATTTTAGAAAATTTCGGCGGCATAACGGCACGATACTAGAAACGGGACAAGGCCTAGCCTTATCCCCGGTCTAGCGAAGGCCCACGCCATTCACACATCAATCAAATCAATTTCATTTCACCACACAATTCAATTTCAATCAAATAATCTAACTAATTTTTGCAATCAAACAAACAAGTCCATGGTCTGTGGATGATTGTGTCGGGTGCTAATAAACACCGTCTGCATCCTAGTATATATATGTAACTAGAAAAAGAAATTGAAAGGTGAGAAATTCTCACAGAAAGCTATCCTAGCTCCACGGCACTTCATTGATAGAAATCTTCATCGCTATCGCATCTTCGTCATCTTCGTTGCCCGTAGCCACTACATATATAAAAATCACACATTTTTATATTTGCTGATGTCTTTAAAATAAAAATCACATTTTTATTTATTCACTTTCAATTTAAAAATCATATTTTTACTTCGTTGTTCGATATATAAAAAATCACATTTTACTATGCTATTCAATATATAAAAAATCCCATTTCAAGAAGATAGATTCCGCCTTTATAAAAATAAAGATTTCGCCTTTTCAATTTAAAGATTTCGCCTTTTCAAAAATAAAGTTTTCGCCTTTTCAATTATAAAGTTTTCGCCTTTTCAAAAATAAAGTTTTCGCCTTTTCAATTATAAAGTTTTTGCCTTTTCAATTATAAAGTTTTCGCCTTTTCAAAAATAAAGTTTTCGCCTTTTCAATTATAAAGTTTTCGCCTTTTCAAAAATAAAGTTTTCGCCTTTTCAATTATAAAGTTTTCGCCTTTTCAAAAATAAAGTTTTCGCCTTTTCAATTATAAAGTTTTCGCCTTTTCAAAAATAAAGTTTTCGCCTTTTCAATTATAAAGTTTTCGCCTTTTCAATTATAAAGTTTTCGCCTTTTCAAAAATAAAGTTTTCGCCTTTATAAATATATCATTATAAAAATCACATTATTATTTTTCTACCTATATAAAGATGATATTTTTAATATTCCTATTATGTAAAAATTATATTTTTAATTCTCTACATAAACAAAAATCATATTTTTACGCCTTCTATATAGTAAAGACTATATTTTTAATACTTTAAAAATATAAAAATCATATTTTTATTACTTCTATATAGTAAAGATTATATTTTCAATACTTTAAAAATATAAAAATCATATTTTTATTACTTTAAAAATATAAAGATCGTATTTTTACTTTCCTCTTTACTTCACGATAAAATAAAGCTCAGATTTTTATTTGTTAAAAATCGTATTTTTACCCATCTAAAAATATAATCTTTCCTGAATAAAAATCGTATGTATTCTAAATTAAAAACTGTATCTTTTCTATTTATTAAAAATCATTTCTTTGTTTATAAAGATCTTAACTTTATGCATGAAAATCAAGTTTTCATCCTCCTATATATATAAACTGATTTTATTTTTATTATTATATATTTTTTCTAAATTAAAATCGGACAAAACAATATAAATAAAATAAAGAAATAAAAATAAAGTAAACTTACAGTTTCGTCGACTGGGGGGGGGGGGGGGGGGTTTGGCGTTCGCAGGCTAAGGGGGAGGTGGAGGTGGGCTTCGCGGCTCACAGTGGCGCCAGGGGGAGGGGTGCATCGCAGCGGCGCCGCCTGAGGGGGGGGGCTAGTCTTCGAACGGCAATCGCGAGCGAGGGGGGGCTTTCGCTGCTGCGGCGAGGGGGGGGGGCAGGGCTTCGGAGGTGGTGCCCTCCCTTGAGGCGTCGACGGCGATCTTCGGGGGGGGGGGGGGGGGGGGCGACGAGTTCCCCCCCGTCTTCCTCTTCCCTTTCTCTTTTTTTTTTCCTGATCGGATTGAAAATGAGAGAGGGGGGGGGGCAGAGCGGGTTTAAGGGGAGAGATATTTTTTTTAAATTTATTAATTATTTATTTTGCAAAAAGTTGACTTTTACATACGACCTCGAAACGAGGCCCACCGCCTGTCGTCCATAGCGTTTCACCCCCATTCCGAACACAATGGGATATGTATCGCAAGCTGATTCGATCGCTTTGATCAGTTTCCGTTGAATTTACATTTAAATCACTATATTGAATTTTAAATGTACATTTCAAATTACCGGGGTCACATAACAACTCTATAAATTCCATAAAAATATTTTCTAGCTTCGTATTGACGATACGGCCCTAACAAAACTAGTTTCGTCGAATTCTGAGACCGTTGGAAAAATGGCCAATTTCCAGTCGATTAAAATCAACTGAAACTGGTCAAACGCATTTTCTTTTGCCACGCTCACATATTGATTCGAAAAATTATGAAATTTGAAACCTAGCAATATTTTGACACCACGGACCCAACAAAACTGGTTTCGTCGAAATCCGAGGTCGTTTGCAAAATTTCCATTTTTAAGGGTCTGAATTCCATAGCGACTATTCAGAATTTTCAACTGGACATATCTTTTGATTCCCGCTATGAAATTTCGATTTTTCGGATTCGTTAGAAAGATATTCACAATTAGATTCCATTATTTTTGGTTTCACTAAAATCCGGATTGTTTTGCACCCGGTACATTCAATTGAAGTTTGAAATCGAATTATCGAACTACCGCGCCATTTTCAATTCTATTTATAATTATATATAAATATTTATATTCTAACGACGACGCGTATAATATATACGATCGAATTTTATTCAAAAATGAATTTATCGTCAATATTATTTAAAATAATTCATTTTAAATAATCAAAATTCGCTAAAATTGCCGAAATAAAATTTTTAAACTGGCCCAGATTTTCGGGTTGTTACACATCCATTCAACATCCAGAGTGAAGTTCACAACTGTGTGAGCATTAAAATGAAAAGAAAAAAAAACGCTCATCACAGTAGGTCAATTTATCGATTGACATCCAACTACATATTGGGACTAGTGTATGTTGAATATCATCCTAATACCCGTGTGGGGTTTTCAGCCAACAACAGTTCATATAAATAAATAATTGGTGAATGAATTTAACCAATTTTAATACTACTAACATGTTAATGAACAAGTATGTTATTATATTCTTAATGCCGACTAAAAATGTATTTGACTCGTATAATTTCCTTATAACTTTCTAATGTCTAATAAAATGTAATTTATTTATATGGCATTATTGCTGATGATAAATGAAAAGATAAATTTTCATTTATCTTTATTGTATGTAAATTTCTTTTTTTTAAACAAATAAAAGAGACAATTTTATTTGTATCTATTTCCAATGTATAACCTAACATATAGAAATGTTTTATTTTAAATTGCATACAAACTTTAATGTATACATTAACACATTAAATGTCACTTTTACTTACATACAAATTCTTAGATGTGTTATGACATTGCAAATGATTCTTTATTTCACTTACAAATTCTAATGTATGTTTTGTAAATAAAGGTGATTCTTATATTTGCAATGTAAATTCTATTTCAACAAAATGTGTAAAAAGTGATACATCCATTTTGCTGACAATTCTATTTTATCAAATGAATATTTTTTTGTTGTTGTAACACAAACCTATTTAACAAAAATGCTATTTGTGTTTAACTCTTTTATTTAAGAAAAATGTGTTTTTTTTTTATTCCAAATCTAATTAACAAAAATGTAATTTTTGTTTTCAACAATCATATTTAACAAAATGTAATTTTGTTTTCAACTATTATATTTTGACAAAAATAACTATTTTGGTTCAACTAATCTATTTGTCAAAAAATGTTCATTTTGACAAAAATGTGTATTTTGATTCGACTAATCTATATTGACATAAGTGTATATTTTGACAAAAATATATGATTTAATTCAACTGATCTATTTTAACAAAAATGATTATTTTGACAAAATGTATATTTTGATTTAACTAACCCATTACGACAAAACAATAAAGATAATAACTTTGTTTTGTTGACACATCAAATTCAACAAAACAATAAAAATGATGAATTTGTTTTGTCAACAAATCTATTTCAACAAAACAATAAAAGTGATGTGTTTGTTTTGTTGATGATTCTAATTCAAACAAACAAATGAAAGTGATGTGTTTGTTTATGTTTTTCTATTCCAAAAAAAAATGATAGTTTTATTTGTTTACAATTTCTAGTTTATTCTTGTTCAATCCTTTTTAATTGACAAAATGTATATTTTTGTTTAATCCTTTTTAAATGAACAAAAATGTACATTTTGGTTTAATTCTTTTTAATGACCAAAAATGTATATTTTGGGTTTAATAATGTTTAATAACCAAAAATGTATATTCTGGTTCAAACCTTTTTAAATGATAAAAATGTATCTTTTTGTTTCATTCTTTTTAAATGACAAAAGAGAATATTTTGACTTAACTCTTCTTAAATGACAAAAGTGAACATTTTTGCCTCATTCTTCTTAAATGATAAAAACGAATGTTTTAGTCTCATACTATTTGAATGACAAAAATGAATGTTTCATTTACATTCTTTTCGAAAGACAAAAATGAATGTTTTGTTTACATTCTTTTAAATTAGTCAAAATGAATATTTTTGTCTACTTCTAATTTAATTTTCCCTAAAATGAATGTTCAGTTTCATTCTTTTAAACTAGACAAAAATGAATATTTTGTTTCATTCTTTTAAAATGACAAAAATGAATGTTTTAATTCATTCCTTTACAATGACAAAAATGTTTGTTATTAATTCATCTTTTACAATGACAAAAATGCATCTTATTAATTCACCTTTTACAATGACAAAAATGTATATTTTTCCTCATTCTTTTAAATTGACAAAAAACGTAATTTCTAATGTAACACTTTTTACCAAAAATTGTCATTTTAATCTAATATCACATTTCTAATGCAATGACATTTTTAGTTTGAATAAACATTTCCAACTAAAATGTTATTTTCAATCTAAATAAAAATTTCTAATAAAAAATGTTATTTTTAATTTGAATAAACATTTTTAGATAAAATGTCATGTTTATTCTAATATAACCTTTCTAATAAAAATTGACATGTTCCATTCTAGTATAACATTTCCAATAGAAATGACACGTTTCATTCCCAAAATATGAATATAACTAAATGACATAATTTATTTCAAAAATATGATTCTTTTATATACATAATAAAAATGTGGAATTTATTGTAAACTTATTCAATTTTAAAACAATGAATATTTTTATCTACATATATATATATATATATAATAAAATATTATTTTAATTAAATAAAAAAATTTATTTCAACCAACATAAATATTTTTACATATACAATAAAAATTTGATTTTTATTGTAAGCAAAGTCTAGATCTACACAATTCAATCCAGTTTATTCATTTCAACCACTAACAAACAACTAGATCTGATCTCATACATCACATATATGATTTATAATAACGTACATCCATGGATTTCATATAACGATAAATAATTCTATTTTAAATTATCAAATCAGATATCTCACCGTGGTTTTTGTCTGAATTTTCAGCAACGCCGGCCCTTTGGTAAAGCGAGTGAAGCAGTTGCTTTGGGCCGCACAATTTCTGGGGCATCATCTTCCTCTTCTATATCAAACACGAAGCTGGAGGAAAAAAAAGGGGAAAATCATTCTCTACTAAAATGATCTCAATTCACTATAAGCCAAAAAGAAAAAAAATCACTATCGATTTCACAAATAATGATTTGGGTTTGTGCAGCTAACTGATATTGATGCTTGTCAAATGATTTGGGGCTGCTACTCAAATCTACGCTTGGTTTTGCTTATTCGTCTTTGAGCTTTTGCTAGTTCCTGATTTGAGAATCATGGCTTTGCTTTGTTGATTTGAGAAGGACAACTGTTGGTTCCTGATTTGTGAATCTCGACTTGCTTTTGTTAATTTGAGATGAAGGGAAATCCTTTGATAGAAGTCAATGCTAGATCTGGGTTGCTTGACTTTCAAATTGTCTTGAAAACAGATAAAATTCTTTGTCGATGGTGCTTTAGTCATAACAACAGCAATCTGGTAAAGTGCAAATAAAAAATAGAACGAAAAGGCAGTATTTTAGTTTATTTAATCATTGATTCATTTAGAACAAAAGTGTGCTTCTTTGACTTTATTGAGTCAATTTTATGGTGTATGTATGCAGAACATTTTTTGAGGGAACAACCGCACAAATGATGTGTATTGTTTGTATATTATAGGTTGAAATTAGCACAATGTTACGAAGTAGTTTAGTACTGAAGTAATGTGTTAGTTTTAGTTTGAAAATTAGCAATATCCAAATGGCATATTTTCAACTGATGAGAAAATCAGATTATGGACAATTTTATGTGAAAATCATTATGACTATACCAGTTATAGTTCCCTAGATTGAAAAAAGTTTGTCAAAACTGAATTTGATAATGTCTTGCATTCGTCCGACTATATTGGAACAAACAATAAATGGTTTAGCACTTTTGTTGATTAAACAACATATAGTCAATGATCATGAATATGGCAATTTTATAAGTACTTTTGCGAGTCAAAAGACTTGAAATTTTTATTTAAGCAATTTATATTATTTTTGTTGTACAACTTGAATCATTATTACGGATATAGTTATTTCTTTTTGTTCCTCTTCTCATTTTTATTCAAGCAATGTAATCGACGAAATTGACATTAATTCTCAATAAGGGCATTAGTTTTACAATTGGCTTTAGGCACCAAAACTCTTGGGACCGGCCTTGATTTTCAGCATACTCCGTTTCAGATCTGGTCAGCTTCATAGCGTATATCTCTTCTCCGCTATTTCAACGAACTTCGTTTTGTGTAATTTTGTATTCGTTTGAATGGGTTACGTTAACTTCAACATTTGATAATTTGAATAAGTTATTAAATAAAATAATTAATTTAATTACATGGGTTTAACCCCCTTGATAACATCATTTTCTTCGTTCTACAGGCCGCATAACCAAACCCAAATCTCGTCAGAAACTCACCAAATCGCACCACTCTCTAGGACTTTAGCCGACGATCGAAATGCACTAGTCCTTGCACCTTCGAAGCACCTCCCACCGCCGCCAATGGCGTCATACTCAACCCTACATCCGCCCTCGAATTTGCGTGCAAACGGCTGAGCATTGGACTCCCATTCCATGACGAATACTTCACAAAATATAATCATCACCATATAGAACGAAAGTCCTTGTTTTGCTCTTTGATTTACTGTTCTGGGTTGAAGGCTAATTCGAAGTGTTTAGAGCGAGATTGAGGATTGAAATTGGAAGAACAATGGCCATTGAAATAGAAGGTGGCGGCTAGGTCTGTTTGATCCTAGAGTTTTGATAATTGGAGTATATATAATATTATAATAATTTAATTCTTTAAATTTCGGAAAAGCCCGCTACTTCTAAATAAATCTAAAACCAGCCCAACAAAAGTCATTCCTAGGCAAATACCCACGTTCTGGACGCAATGGGATAGGTCCCGTCATCCCTTTGATCATCTCCAGCTTGTTTTTTTAATTTAATATATAAATCATTTAATTATATCGTACATTTTAAATTTACCGGGGCCACATACGGACTCTTAAAAATTATAGAAAAATTATATCTAGCTTTGTTTTGACGATAAGGTCCTAACAAAACTAATTTCGTCGAATTTCGAGATCGTTTGAAAAATGGCCATTTTCAAGTCGATCTGATTTGACTAAAACTGACAATACACATTTTCCTTTGCCATGCTCACCTGTTAATTCCAAAAATTATGAAAATTGAAATCTAGCAATAATTTGACACTCCGGTTCCAAAAAATGTGGTTTCGTCAAAAATGGAGGTCGTTTGAAAAATGGCTATTTTTAATATTAAAAAATATATATAAATTCTATGGCGACTATCCTAAATTTTAAATTGGGCATAACTTTTGATTCCCGCTATGAAATTTCGATTTATCGGATTCGTTGGAAAAATATTTTTAAATAGATTTAAATATTTTTGGTTTCACCAAAATTCGATTTTTTTTTTATCCTGTACAGTCAGTCAAAGTACAAATTCAATTTTCAAACTACCTCGCTATTTCTAACTCCTTTTATTATTAAAATAAAATTATTCATTTTAACTTTGATTTTAAATAAATTTTTAGCCATTATTATTTAAAATAAATTATTTTAATTATTAAAATTTCAAAAATAAATTTTTTAAATTCATTCAGAATTTCACTACAACAAATATACCATATTACAACGGTGCAAAAACGTTGTAAAAAGTTTTTACAACGGTGGAGCCACCGTCGTGTATTAAGAAGTTGTTATACTTGTATCTTTTACATCGTTTCTGCACAGTTGCAACACCGTTGTGAAATAGGGTATTTAACAACTTTTACTCACCGTTGTAATAAATTTTACTACAACTTTTATTTCCTATTGTTGTAGACATTTAAATATCGTAAGATCATAAATATGACAACTGGTGATTACCGTTGTGATTCCAGAATATTAAAACTCTTTCACACCGTTGTAAAATGATTTATTACAACTTTTTTTTGCTTTTCCTTACTAATATAAAGAATTCATATATATTAATAATAATATGATTCATATTTCAATGCAATAAATATAACTACATAGAATCATTCATATATATTAATTAACATAATATTCGATCAACATACGCATAGTACATCACCAACTAAAGCCATCACAAAAAACAAAACTGTTTCAAAATACATACATCGATCTAACACAAAAGATACATAAGAAAGATAGAAGCTTTATCCACAAAAGATACATAAGCATACCCTACAAAAGCACTCTAGCTGAAGGCAACATAATTTTTATTCTAAGCCGCTTCTCCAATGGTAGTCATTTCGGGATTCGGCTTCCACAAGAAAGCTTCTGGATCCACCGCCACATCAATCCAAACTTTCCAACCTTACGGTCCACTGTGGGACTGCAAAAAAAAGTAATTTTAATAAGTTCAATAGAACAAGAAATTGATGTTTGGAATAAAAAAATTTAGAACAGTACAGGAACATAAACCCAAAGAACAAGAAGCTTAGCATATAGAATAGGCATATATGGAATTGCAAAACTCAATTTTGATTTTGCTACTATAGGCAAACATGGGCAAGAAAGAACAAGAAGCTTAGCATATAGCATAGGCATATATGGGATTACAAAACTTAATTTTGATTTTGCTACTACAGGAAAATACAAAGTGTACCCAATTACGCTAGACCCTCCACAAATGAAATAAGAGAACATAGATAAATAATAACTGAAATTCAGAATCATAAAATCAAATTGAA
Source organism: Allium sativum (assembly GCA_030737875.1). Lineage (NCBI taxonomy): Eukaryota > Viridiplantae > Streptophyta > Magnoliopsida > Asparagales > Amaryllidaceae > Allium > Allium sativum. The sequence continues at coordinate 1,034,259,391 of CM060920.1, read as the reverse complement.
TTACTTCTAAAATGTTGGAAAAAATTTAAGTCATTGCAATATATTACCTGTTTTTGCTAGCCTTTAAAATTTGAAGATGCTTCAGCAATCCCAACTCATCAGCCAAACTTGAAAGCTCGTAGATGATATATCAAGCTCGGTAAGAGAAGTCAAGCTTCCCAAAGTAGATGGTAAAACAGTCAATCTGTAAGTGAAAAAACATGCAAAACAATTTACCCATGGATTATTACAGAAAATCAACGTCGATTAGAATATTCAGCTGGAATTTGAATGTTAAAGCTAGAGATTTAGGAATATTACATAAAATCAACGTCGATTAGAATATTATAGAAAAATCAATGTCGATTAGAATATTACAGAAAATCAACATCGATTAGAATATTCAGTTGGAATTTGACTATTACAGAAAAACATGCAAAACAATTCACATAAAGTAGCTAGTATACCTTTATAAAAGCATAAATGAAGTTAATTCTCAAGGCAAGAAATGTTTCTAAAACAATGAAATTTGAATATTCAGCTTGAGATTTAGGAATTGGCCACACATCCTTTTAAAATGGACTAAACCTAAAAGATAGCAGTTACCTATAATTATATATAATTATTATTAGTATGAAAAATTAATAAACATTTAAATTGATGTTTTGGCGCGTTTGACCTCCATACGTAACATCATATATGTCCAAATTAATCTCTACAGATTTACATATGTTACACTAATGTTTATTATGTTTACAATTCTCAGCTTTTGTTATTCTTGTGTGGAGCATTTGTAGTGTATACTAGTTATATTTTATCATTCGCACCAATCCAACTATTATATTTTATTTATTGTCAATCTCAGTACATTTATGAAATCTCCCATATGCCATGGTCTGCATCCACATGTTATAACAAATAGTCTCATTAATGACGCAAACAACTCACATTAAAAAACAAATCAAATAAAATAGTGATGCAGTTCTAGTTGGAGTACCAAATAAATTAATTAGTTCGATTTTTGCAGGTTAGGGGGGAAAGTAAAAAGATACAACATTGCATCTGATTCCCATCAGCTATAAGTACGGAATGCTATTGGTCAGGTTTAATGGTTGCCTACATCCTATTATCCAAGTTCATTATCTGTAAACCCCTAGCTGTTGGTCATAGAGTCATGATCTATAGGTTGGTATCTCACAAAATTCATCTCTATATTATTTTCCATTCATACTGCAACCATACTGTGTTTGTGGATGGTAATTGGGCCTAAGAAAAGAGTCACTTTCACTGTCTTCATTAGACTGTCAAACTTTTTAGTGTCTACTAAATTTAGTCCCACACTTAATAACTCTAGCATTTTACATACCAACACATTGAATAAAAAAATAAAAAAAGTAACCAAGTTTATTATAAATGATACATTACTCTAAAATATTATAACACATAACCAAATTCTGTACTAGCATTCACAATTAATACTCATTCCTACACCATACTAGCATTCACAATTAATACTCATTCGTACACCATCATGAGCAACAATGTTTACAGAGTCACAGGACAAAGTGTTCTCATTTTTAGGGTTTTCAACAAAACAAAACAAGATATATATTCAGGTTCCATTGGTGCGAACATGATTGCAACGTAATACGAACACCGTGTCATATATATGTTTGAAAATACATGGCCTAAAGATTTACCACCCCTCAGTACTTCACGTTTTTTTCCATATATATATATATATATATATATAATCCTGTGATGGCAAGACACAATGCAATAGTGCTCAGACTCAGAATTTGCTGACACTAACCATAGTATACAAATGAGTGTATATCAAACCATTTATATAGGTTCATTCATGGATATAAGGCAATACTAACCACAGTTATAACAAATGGATGTATATGGGACCATTTATATAGGTCTGTACTGCTTTAAACAATAATGGGTTTTATTCACAGCAAAAGCCACTGCATATGAAATGAGTAATCCAGAAGCAAGTAAATCTCAAATATGCCTGCATAATTGTAACATAGAACGGCTAGGAATAAAATTACTAAATTGTACAATCAAGGAAATGCATGCACCAAATTGTGTACCTACAGTCTTACAATTTTGTGCCAATATAAGTTCCACTTTAAAACAAAGCAGAGTGAAAGTTTCCGGTTTACAAAATTGAGCACAACATAATACCAAGTTTTACAGGCACAAAATAAAAGAGGCAGACACATATAGTTTAACCAGTGTAACTATTTCAATACCGCATGCATGAACACAAAACAGGGTCTACCGCAATTATATAAAATCGAAATCTGTTTGGTTTGTGAGAATTCAACTAGGCAACATATAGTTCACTGTATGGCCCTATTCCTACCGGCAATGCTACATGGACTACACCAAAGACAAGGAAGCATACATAAAGTTTAAACAAGGTAAGTGAATGTAATGACCCGCATTCTACGCATCGAATGATCGTAGAATATTTATTTCTTTCACATACGAAGTCGAATGGTCATGTAGCTTTGGGAGGCGAATAGTGGGGTCATTTCCTATGTTCATGATTTTTCCCGATTTTTACATGACCGTTATGCCCCTAGCTGATCTTGTTTTGGCCATAACTTTTGATTGGGAAGGAGTTTTGACTGAAACCACTTCCATTGGCTTCGGATGATGGTTTACCTTTCCGTAGAGCGGTCACATGTGAAAAACGGACTTACCGTTTGGGAGATATGGCTGAAATAAGGTTTGGAAGGTGAAAAACTGCTTAACCGGGCCAAATAGGGTGATTAGTGAGTGGGCCCATAACCCATTTCGGGATTAGGGTTATGGTGAGGCTGAAATGAGTTAGGTTTTCATCCTATTTCAGTTTTCTAGCCGCCACTTACCTCTTAGAAACCCTAATAATGGCCTCCAGCCTCTAAAACACCTCCAAATCACTTTCTAATCAAGGATTAAGCTTAGCAACCTCAAATCAAAGCGGATTAGCACAAGAATCGAGGTAGAGCTGCTATGTTGCATTGGTATTCACGCCCAAATTGTAGGGTTTTAGTTCTAAAGGTTTTATTTATGGCCAAGGTGTGTGATTTGCATGGTTCTTCACTAATTATGGTTAATTAAAGGTAATTAGTGTTGATTAGCGAATTTATACACTAATAAATTCTGGAAAAATATTTATAAACTCTTAAATGATGTTTTAGACCTCTGTTAGAAAATTGGGGTAATTTGATTAAGTTTTGCTAATCATATCATTAGTTTTGCCTAAACATGCATAAGGGAAAATATGAGGTTTTGGCTATGTTTGATCTTTTTAACCTTGTCATGTTGTTGTTTTGGTGTTTGTGGTCACTTCTATATGTTTCTATGACTGTATGATATGCTTTGCGATTGTTTAGAGTAGCTAGAATGGTCGAAAACGCCATCGAATGGCGTATAACACTCACTGTAGAAGTTACAGGAAAATGTTGCAGGTTTTCGGATCGGATCGGTTGGAAGGGCTCGGACCGGATAGTGGACTGGGCAAGGGGTCACTGAACCGAGGCTTAGCACGAGATAAAGTATGGAAAAAAGGAAAGCCACTGTGGTTGAACTGGGATCGGATCGGAGCGGATGGGAATAAGGGATGTGGATCGGATCGGACCAGAAGATCAAGCCAGGGACTGAAGGAAGAAAGGTGACAGACCGGACCGTGACCAGGAACCCGAACCGAGCCGATGTGACATGGAGAAACCGGACCGAGCCGATGACTAGTAACCAGAGCAAGTCGGACCGAACCGAGGTGCATCTACCCGAACCGAACGATGGCCAGAAGGAGATCCGAACCGACCCAGTGATGACCAAAACCCGAGATACAAAGGTAGTCCAATGGGAAGTTTGTACTCAGGATCCAGTTGGGAACCAGCGAGTCGACTTCATGAGTTGGTCTTTGCTGCGGGACGTGTGCTAAGGGGTTGTCGATGTCTATAACTTTGGATCGCTATGTGTAGGGGGTACGTGAACGGATTCAGGGCTACAGTGGCCTAGGTACGACTAAAGAGCTATAGACCAATGAAGTGGGGTCATTTGTAAAGGTTTGGTCATGACTCCATGTGGTAAGCTTGGTAGTGGCAGTAGTTGTACAAGTCAAACTCCGTCACTACTTCGATGGGTCTAGTGATCAAAGTGGTGGATATAGTATGCTTTACGCACTGAGTGAGAGATGAGAGGGTGATTGCTATGTTTGATTTGTTTGCCATCATTATGACATGCACACCCCCATCCCCTGTTATCTTTACACCATCTGTCCAGTGGCACCTTAGAGTATTGTACAGTATGTAGTGCTAACTCTTTGGTTGTAGGTCCAGGTTCAGGTATGGTTTAGTATACTTGTTATTGTTCTGTTTAGCTGCTTATCGCTCACACCAGACTTTTTGTCTGACCCAGAGTTTTATGTCTCTTCTTATTACTCTGGGTGCTCTCATGAGCATACTAAAGACAGGTTAGCTGGGTATGCACAAGTAGCTGATCCGAAGACGAGCAAGAGGCTTCCACGTATGATACATTTAGATATTCTCCCTGTGTTGTTGAAGATCACTGCATGGGCATTAGTAGCGCATCTTATACTTTAGCTTTCTTTTGCTTTAAAGACAGTTCAAATTTGTAATAATGATGTTGGATCATAAGCTGTATTTGGATTTCCGCTGCTATGTTGGTTTAGTTTTCAGCTTATGCACTGTCTCGCCTGTTTTATGTCAAGATTATGTTATTATTATATTTTGTTCTATGTGCTGTGAGACGTTCTACAGGTTCCTTGTTAGTTCATTCTCTTCTTTCCTTTCTTTGGAGACCATTCTGTGCTAGTCGGGCATGTGTACAACGCACCTTCGGAGGAAATGCAGGCTGGTGCGGGGCGGGCCGTCACACTTGGTGTCAGAGCTCTAGGTTACGTAGTTAACCTAGGGAAGTCATCAGGGAGAGATAGTATACGTATATGAGAGTGAATATTTGTGATTATTTTGGTTTTCAAAAGCTATATATATACACTATTAGTATAGCTAAGGATGAAGTCGCATTGCACTAGCATCACTATGGAGATGGTTAATCGTTTTCTCTTTACAGATTGAACGATGAGCCGATACGCAAGAGGTGCCGGTAGAGGAGCCAATAATGGGAATGCTGATGACATGGGTACGATGTTTACTGACCTCATGAGAGAGATGCTTAGGGATGTGCAGAGGGCAGCTCCCAATAATGGTCATGGTGGTGGTCCAATAGTGCAGGCGCCTAGGACCGATTCCGCTAAGCTGAATAAGGATTATACTAGTCTTGGTGGGAAGCCGTTCCACGGAACGGAGTCGGCTACGGATGTTCAGGATTGGTTGGATAACTGCGAGTGTATCTTCGAAGACTTGGGTATAGAGGATGCGATGAAGAGAAAGCTAGCATCCCGTCAGCTGCAAGGACGGGCTCGAATTGGTGGAATGCTATAAAGGCATCCACCCCAGAGGATCAGATTACTTGGGATCAGTTTAAGGTTCGCTTTAGCGATAAGTTCATTCTAGCTGCTCTGAAGTCAGTGTCGTTTAAGAGATTCTTGGAACTCAAGCAGAATGGCAGAGCTGTCTAGGAGTATATTGCTGAATTCGACACTTTGTTGAAATATGGGTTATCCCTAATGGATGCTACCAAGAAGAAGAACGAGAAGTTTATAACTGGTTTTGTAACACCCCGAATTTCGGTTAATGCTAAAATTCACTAATTGCAGAATAAATAATCTCAGATGTGAGAATTGGGGGAAACGGGCTGCTTCATTACGTTCGTCTCGGAAAAATACGCGAAATAGAGTCCGAGTTTTCGAGAATCGGAGTCCGTATGGCCCGGTTATGGCCCAATGAAGTTTACAGAAAATTCAAAGTTCAAAACAGATTTAAAATTCAGGTTCAAATTTCGAAATTGGGGCCATTGGGCGCAGGGGGGAAAATTCCCGCCTAGCTACCCAAGTCGACAGCCCTGTCGACTGGGCAGTCAACTTGGCTGGGACCAAGTCGACAGCCCTGTCGACTTGGGTGTCGACAGGGGGTGCTCGGCCAGTTTGGCCTGGTGCACCATTTTAGGGTTTGGGCTGTGTTTTGGGGCTGGTTTCTGGAAGCTTCCGAGATCTGATGGTCCTAATCTAATTTAGGGTTAATCTAATGGCCTAAAACACTTGCCTAATCCTATAAATAAGACCCTAAGCTAGCCCTAAATGATCATAATCCTATCCTCTAACTAAACTATGCCAAAATTTTCTATGATCATGGCCTCCACTCAAAAGCCTAGCCTCCATCCTCTTTCTAATACTATTTCTATGAAGGCTTTCATGTTCATACAAGCATCTTTGAGTTGTATGAGTGATCATTAGCTTGCATTCATCATCAAGTTGCAAGCTTTATGTTCAAGGCTAGAGTTTTTGGGTGATTTTTGGCAAGGGTTTGCTTATTGGAGTTTAGTGGTGAGTTTCTATAGCCTTAATAATCAATTGTTAAATTGATTATGATAGGATATGATAAGATATGGCTATGTTTGTGGATCAATGTGTTTATGCAAGTTTAGTATAGTGTATGTTGTGTGTTTTGCAAGTTTTATGCTATATGCATGTTTAATGCTATGTTTTATGATGCTCATTATGCAAAACACTATGTTGAACATTAATTCATATGTAACATGTTATATGCAAGTTATGTGCATGATTATATGCAAGTTTATATGTAACATGTTATGCAAGTTATGTGCATGATTATATGCAAAGTTTATATGTAACATGTTATGCAAGTTATGTGTTTGGTTATATGCAAGTTATGTGCATGATTATATGCAAGTTTATATGTAACATGTTATGCAAGTTATGTGTTTGGTTATATGCAAGTTATGATGCAAGTTCATATGCAAGTTATGATGCAAGTTCATATGCAAGTTATGATGCAAGTTCATATGCAAGTTTGTCCCTTTTTATGATATGCATAATATATGCAAGTTTGCCTCTATGTATGACATAAGCACATGTGCAAGTTCATCCCTTTTAGACCTATGACATGTATGCAAGTTGACACCTTTATGATAGGTCTATGACATGAACATTTAAGCAAGTTACCATCTTTATGACACATGTGATTCATGCAAGTTTGGGTTGGTTATTTATGCAAGTTGGGTTTATGGTCATATATGCAAGTTGACACCTTTTAAACCCATGATAATGCTAATGATATGCTAAGTTGAACCCATTGTGTGTATGATGAATCTTCTCTTTTGAAGTATGGCATGTTAACGTATTTACGTGGGGACGATGGGGTAAAAATTAATGAACACATAAAATTGTGTGAAGTGGGTATGATTAAACATACCATAAAGTGGATGGACATAATTGGGAATTTACCTATTAAGTTAGGTCTACCCATATTATGGAATTGGGAATTTACCTATTGTGTTAGGTCTACCCATATTCTTAAATATTTGTAATTAATTAGGGATAATTAATACAAATTATGGGGGTGATTAATTAGGTGTAATTAATCTACTAAGACACGAGGTTGGACCCTTTTGTAGCATAAGACTGCCCGGAACCGATCGGCAAATCCAGCGGCTACAAATGATTGGCCCAATGTGAGAGGTCTTAGTCATAAACTAAATACGTGACAAGTGTAAAGACACGAGGTTAGACTCTGTTATGGTGTAAGGCTGCCCGGAACCAACCGGCATATCCAGCTGCCATAAAAGACAGTCTAATGTGAGAGGTCTTTATAAAGGTTACGATCTTAATTAATTAAGAAACACTTAACCAAATTAGCATGTAGTGAGGCATGAGGGGTTAAGTGGGTGCCTTGGGTGGCATGTAGTAACTAGTGGGGGTGCCTTGGGTGGCATGAGGAAACTAGTGGGTTGCCTTGGGTGGCAATAGAAAATACGATTAGAATACTTAACCAAAGCGGAACATGTAATTAAACATGATTAAAGGGTTAAGTAAGTGCCTTGGGTGGCATGTGGGAATCAAGTAAGTGCCTTGGGTGGCATGTGGAAATCTAGTGGGTGCCTTGTGTGGCAATTAAGGTATGATTAAATGACTTAACCAAAATTTATAACATGTAAGTGGACATGGTTAAAGGGTTAAGTCGGATTCACTAGAAATGACAAGCTTAGGTGGGTAGCTTGTGGGGGCCCATTTCAACCAATATCCCAAACGTATCTTTGTGGGCTCGACCCAAGTCGAGGACGGGACACGCATATTGGGCTTGACTATAAGAGGCCAAAACGGGGTAGCGGTGGCAACGCGAGTCCAACGGGTTTCATATGCATGTGTGGACCCGGGCTGGTAGGTAAGACGTTGTTGCATCGTGTAGATATAAGCCGTGCACCATTTGTTGTATCGGGTTGCCACTTTGGGGAGTGATACACCCCATTGTGGGGCCAGCACGGGTATCTACGGTAGGGAGCCGATCGCTTGGGAGTAGTGGGTACACCTAGTGGAGATAGGGGCAGACGGCACCTATGTACTCAGCTAGGGGTACACAAAACTACTATTAAAAATTACTAAGTACACCTAGTGGAGATAGGGGCAGACGGCACCTATGTAGTCAGCTAGGGGTACAAGAAACTACTGGGTAAAATTACTAAGTACACTTAGTGGGATCAACCTTTAAGTAAGAATTACCCTTGGTGGGTGGAACTGGTGTGGTGCAGTGTAGGGATTACCCTTGGGTGGGTAGATCTGGGGTGGTGCAATATTGTAATTATCCTTGGGTGGATAAATGCGTCTTTTCGATTATCTTAGTACATCCTGTGTTTAGTTGGCTACTTAGTGTAGTCATTATCCCCAGAGGTACCGTACCTTGTTTATATCATACCCTAATTACTTTAATGATTGTATTTTTAAGGTTATAGGACTCGCTCAGACTTATGTCTGACCCCGTTGTTTTTATCTTTTTTTCCCAACCCTCAGGTTATCAGAGTGGGCCTAGCACTAGTGGGCTTTGATCAGACTACTTTATCTATCTTTTGGAGCTTGGACTAGGGATGTAAAGCTCAGTTTATCTTTTCTATTATGGCTATTAAGTTATGTAGTGGGATTATGTACTTTTGTTTTATCAGGATGGATAATATGTACTTGACTCTTGTTTACGGTTTTGGTGTAACCAAACATGTTTTACTTTCCGCTGAAATGAAATGATGTTTTAAATTCTCAAGTATTACTTATATCTATCTTGTTGTAATTTTTCTGTTCTATATTCACTTAAAATACTCCACCGATGTTATGGCATTCCCTTAGTGAGTGACCGTAGCGGGTGTGGGGTGTTACACGTGGTATCAGAGCTTAAGGTTACCAGAACAGATAAAATTTTTAGAAAAACTATTTTCTAAAAATATTTTTGAAAGGAGTATTTTCAAAAACATGTCTTTTAAGAGAAAAGTTTTTGAAAGAAAAGCATAATCCCCAATAGCCATATCTATATCTTTCAAATTCTCTATTTTGAATCTCTTCCTCTCTCGTTTTGAGTTTCCCCTCCGCGTATAGATGATCTTTCTAAGATAGATAAGAATGGAAAACCACTTTAAGGGACTTAGACATTAGTCGGATTAGAAGTTGGTTCAAGAAGGAGGAGGACTGGTAGGTATCTATTGGATAGACGATGGGAGGAAGGCTCAAATAGTTGTTTGGTTAATGAAGGATGAAACCTCATTGGTAGGAGGTTACGAGTGGAGAATGGGAAGAAGAAGGCGAGTAGTTATCCTTTTGGAGGAATAGGACATCTTATTAGGATTGTCCAAAGAGGCAAGGGCAAGGTACGGAATCTCCTGGAGGGTGGTTGTATTCCCTCACGGCTAGTGTACCAGATGGGGATAGGACCGTCTAGGTTGGAATTTGGATTTCTTTATTATCCGGTTCGAACTTTATTTGATTCTGACGCATCGAGTTCGTTTATCTCATCATTGTTAGTTGAGTCACTGCACTTAGACACCAGTTAGTAGATGATCCCTTAGTTGTTTCAAACCCAATTGGGGCTCCATGATGTGTTTGGGTTTGAAAGTTGCTATACTTAGCATTGAGTTTAGATGTGATGCTTTTTGGGCTTCACGGGCTATGGGTTAGTTTTGGGCATGGATTGGTTATCCAGTAGGGGTGCCGTTCTTGATTTTGAAGGGAGAGTTGTTAGGTTTATGACCCGCTTGGGTAACACTCTCGAGATCTCTTGTAATCCCATGGAATCTGTTATGCTAAGTTATCTAGAATCACTTGACAAGTCGGTCGAGAGTTTGCGATCTGTTAGAGTGGTCCGGGAATACTCGGATGTGTTTGAGGAGGTGAAGGGCTTACCTCCGGAGCGGGAGATTGACTTCCGAATATATCTGGTAGACAATGCCAAACCAGTATCTTGGCCAGTGTGCCACATGGCTCCTCGTGAGAGGAGGGAACTCCATAAGCAAGTAGGCGATTTGCTTGAGAAGGGGTTCATAAGACGAAGTATATCGGAGTGGGGTGCTCCAGTAGTCTTTGCCACAGAGGCGGATGGGTCCCTCAGACTTTGTGTAGGCTAAAGAGAACTAAATAAACTCACAAAGAAGAATAGACACCCATTGCCGAGGATTGATGATCTCTTTGATCAGTTAGTGGGCCCCTCGGTATTTTCGCAGTCGGACTTAGCCACGGGGTTTCGTCAGTTGAGAGTGGCTGAGGATAGTATAGAGAAGACTGCCTTTAGGACTCCGGATGGTTTTTTTTTATGAGTGGCTGGTGATGCCATTTGGTTTGACGAACGCCCCCACATACTTTATTGACTTGATGAGAAGGGTGTTCAGGGAGTACCTAAATAAGTTCGTGATGGTCTTTGTAAATGACATCTTGGTCTTTCCTAGGAGCGAAATAAGTTTTCGTATGTGCTCAATAGGTTGAGCAAAGCCAGTTATGGGATAAAAGGTGGTTTTGGAGCGAGACTGGCGAGGACATCCAGAGTTGGACAAGGGCTTAATTATTTAGCCGTTTTTACTAGTATCATCTCACGTAGGTCGTCTGAATTCGAAGGAGGTATCCCTTGGGTGTTTGTCTGATATTGGTTTAGGCCTTTGGGGCTTGCATTTGGGGGATGTCGAGTTCGACTAGGGTGGTCTGTGTGAGAGATGGACGGTTGTGATGATTCTGGATGGGGTAATATCCTGGTTTTCTCTAAAAGTGGAGAAGAGCATGCCCTACATCTTAGGGAAGTGTTGGAGACGCTTTGAGTGCATAGTCTTAGGACAGCAAAAGTGGATGGGATTCTTAGTATCCTATGAGTTTGAGATAGCGTATGCCCATGGCAAGGGTAACGTGGTAGCGGACGCCTTAAGTAGAAAAAGGTTGTCCTCGAGTTCATTGTTCGTTGAACGACGGAGCTTAGAGTTTATTTCTATGTTTGACTTTAGACCTTCCGTTGACTTTGTACCCGGTTTGCTAGCCTCCTTGGAGGTTAGGCCTACTCTTTTGGGACGGATTGGCAAGGCACAGCGAGACGACCCACAGTTGGTTGAGTTAGTAGAGAAGCTCATAAGGGGGGGGGGGGAGTCGTCCAGCCATTTGAGTAGGTACACCTAGATGGTAAGGGGTGGTTGCGTAGAGACGGTAGACTTTGTGTACCGCAAGACGAGGGTTTGAGGAAGGCTAAACTTGATGATGCACATCGGTCAAAGATGACCATTCATCCCGGTGGGGACAAGATGTACCAAGACATGAAGCGAGTTTTCTTTTGGGCCGGTAGGAAGAAAGATGTGGCCAAGTATGTCGCTCGATGCTTGGTGTGCCAACATGTGAAAGCGGAGCAAAAGAAACCAGGTGGGTTGCTTCACCCATTGGAAGTTCCGCAAGGGAAGTGGGATAGCGTCTCGATGGATTTTATTGACGGGTTACCCAGATCGAGAAAGGGTAATACAGGAATTTGGGTTGTGGTAGACAGACTTACTAAAAGCGCCCATTTCATACCTGTGAAGAGCAAGAGGACTGCTCCATGGCTAGCTTCAGTATATCTTCGAGAGATAGTTCGATTGCATGGCGTACCTTCCAAGCATAGTGAGAGATCGAGAGCCTATCTTCACTAGAGAGTTTTGGAAGAGTTTGCAAGAGGCGGTAGGGACTCAGTTGTGTTTGAGTACCGCAAATCATCCTCAGACGGACGGCCAGACCGGGAGGGTGAATCGCATTTTAGAAGACCTTTTGAGGCTATGTATCTTGGATTTTGGAGGATCTGTTGGGAAGTTAGCACCAAGGTTTGTTGGACCGTTTCCTATTAAGGAAAGGATTGGACAGATGGCCTATAGAGTGGAGTTGCCCGACAGACTTAGTGGTGTACATGATGTATTCCATGTGTCACATTTGAGGAAAAGCCTACATGAGACCGCAGAGGTGGTAGAGCCGAGCTTGTTTAGAGAAGTAGAGATAGAGCGTGATGCGACTATTCGACGAGCTCCTACACGCATCCTTGGGTCAGAGATTAAGAGGTCGAAAAACAGGGAGGTTCAACTAGTCAAAGTGCAATGGGGAGAAGATGAGAGCAACGCTACTTGGGAGACGGAAGCGAAAATGCGTTCATTATACCCATTCCTTTTTGAGGGTATGTCTTTTAACTTCTCCTTTATCGTTTGTCTAGTACTTAACTTATCTTTAGTATGTCCTCTTGTTAGTGCCTTTGACCTTTAGATAGGGTAAACCTATGGTTGAAACATGTGTTTGAGACATGTTATGATTGATGGATGCATGTGGATGAAAGTGTTTGCTAGTGGTTGCTCGTGGATGCATATACACACACTCTAGACACTAGATCGGCTCAATCACTTCATATTGCATATTGCATATAATTGTGTGTAGGTAGCTATATTTATGGATGTATAATGATTGTGTTATCATATGGATGATGCATTTTGGTGAATGATTGTGCACTCATATAGATATTGTATGTGTCGATAGGGTTCTCTCGCATACATAATGGATGCATGGCACTATCATGGTTTGCATATGTTCATACATTAGATAGGGAACATATACACACACTTTTTGCATATGCTCATACATCATTAGAAATTGTTTTAAGAACAATGGATGCCCGTGTTTGATGGATTGAGTAGATGGTTGTTTGGATGGTAGGATATGCATTCTCCTTAGCTTAGAGATTTCGGGGACGAAATCCTTTAAGGAGGGGAGAATGTAACACCCCGAATTTCGGTTAATGCTAAAATTCACTAATTGCAGAATAAATAATCTCAGATGTGAAAATTGGGGGAAACAGGCTGCGTCATTGTGTTCGTCTCGGAAAAATACGCGAAATAGAGTCCGAGTTTTCGAGAATCGGAGTCCGTATGGCCCGGTTATGGCCCAATGAAGTTTACAGAAAATTCAAAGTTCAAAACAGATTTAAAATTCAGGTTCAAATTTCGAAATTGGGGCCATTGGGCGCAGGGGGGAAAATTCCCGCCTAGCTACCCAAGTCGACAGCCCTGTCGACTGGGCAGTCGACTTGGCTGGGACCAAGTCGACAGCCCTGTCGACTTGGGTGTCGACAGGGGGTGCTCGGCCAGTTTGGCCTGGTGCACCATTTTAGGGTTTGGGCTGTGTTTTGGGGCTGGTTTCTGGAAGCTTCCGAGATCTGATGGTCCTAATCTAATTTAGGGTTAATCTAATGGCCTAAAACACTTGCCTAATCCTATAAATAAGACCCTAAGCTAGCCCTAAATGATCATAATCCTATCCTCTAACTAAACTATGCCAAAATTTTCTATGATCATGGCCTCCACTCAAAAGCCTAGCCTCCATCCTCTTTCTAATACTATTTCTATGAAGGCTTTCATGTTCATACAAGCATCTTTGAGTTGTATGAGTGATCATTAGCTTGCATTCATCATCAAGTTGCAAGCTTTATGTTCAAGCCTAGAGTTTTTGGGTGATTTTTGGCAAGGGTTTGCTTATTGGAGTTTAGTGGTGAGTTTCTATAGCCTTAATAATCAATTGTTAAATTGATTATGATAGGATATGATAAGATATGGCTATGTTTGTGGATCAATGTGTTTATGCAAGTTTAGTATAGTGTATGTTGTGTGTTTTGCAAGTTTTATGCTATATGCATGTTTAATGCTATGTTTTATGATGCTCATTATGCAAAACACTATGTTGAACATTGATTCATATGTAACATGTTATATGCAAGTTATGTGCATGATTATATGCAAGTTTATATGTAACATGTTATGCAAGTTATGTGCATGATTATATGCAAAGTTTATATGTAACATGTTATGCAAGTTATGTGTTTGGTTATATGCAAGTTATGTGCATGATTATATGCAAGTTTATATGTAACATGTTATGCAAGTTATGTGTTTGGTTATATGCAAGTTATGATGCAAATTCATATGCAAGTTATGATGCAAGTTCATATGCAAGTTTGTCTCTTTTTATGATATGCATAATATATGCAAGTTTGCCTCTATGTATGACATAAGCACATGTGCAAGTTCATCCCTTTTAGACCTATGACATGTATGCAAGTTGACACCTTTATGATAGGTCTATGACATGAACATTTAAGCAAGTTACCATCTTTATGACACATGTGATTCATGCAAGTTTGGGTTGGTTATTTATGCAAGTTGGGTTTATGGTCATATATGCAAGTTGACACCTTTTAAACCCATGATAATGCTAATGATATGCTAAGTTGAACCCATTGTGTGTATGATGAATCTTCTCTTTTGAAGTATGGCATGTTAACGTATTTACGTGGGGACGATGGGGTAAAAATTAATGAACACATAAAATTGTGTGAAGTGGGTATGATTAAACATACCATAAAGTGGATGGACATAATTGGGAATTTACCTATTAAGTTAGGTCTACCCATATTATGGAATTGGGAATTTACCTATTGAGTTAGGTCTACCCATATTCTTAAATATTTGTAATTAATTAGGGATAATTAATACAAATTATGGGGGTGATTAATTAGGTGTAATTAATCTACTAAGACACGAGGTTGGACCCTTTTGTAGCATAAGACTGCCCGGAACCGACCGGCAAATCCAGCGGCTACAAATGATTGGCCCAATGTGAGAGGTCTTAGTCATAAACTAAATACGTGACAAGTGTAAAGACACGAGGTTAGACTCTGTTATGGTGTAAGGCTGCCCGGAACCAACCGGCATATCCAGCTGCCATAAAAGACAGTCTAATGTGAGAGGTCTTTATAAAGGTTACGATCTTAATTAATTAAGAAACACTTAACCAAATTAGCATGTAGTGAGGCATGAGGGGTTAAGTGGGTGCCTTGGGTGGCATGTAGTAACTAGTGGGGGTGCCTTGGGTGGCATAAGGAAACTAGTGGGTTGCCTTGGGTGGCAATAGAAAATACGATTAGAATACTTAACCAAAGCGGAACATGTAATTAAACATGATTAAAGGGTTAAGTAAGTGCCTTGGGTGGCATGTGGGAATCAAGTAAGTGCCTTGGGTGGCATGTGAAAATCTAGTGGGTGCCTTGTGTGGCAATTAAGGTATGATTAAATGACTTAACCAAAATTTATAACATGTAAGTGGACATGGTTAAAGGGTTAAGTCGGATTCACTAGAAATGACAAGCTTAGGTGGGTAGCTTGTGGGGGCCCATTTCAACCAATATCCCAAACGTATCTTTGTGGGCTTGACCCAAGTCGAGGACGGGACACGCATATTGGGCTTGACTATAAGAGGCCAAAACGGGGTAGCGGTGGCAACGCGAGTCCAACAGGTTTCATATGCGTGTGTGGACCCGGGCTGGTAGGTAAGACGTTGTTGCATCGTGTAGATATAAGCCGTGCACCATTTGTTGTATCGGGTTGCCACTTTGGGGAGTGATACACCCCCATTGTAGGGCCAGCACGGGTATCTACGGTAGGGAGCCGATCGCTTGGGAGTAGTGGGTACACCTAGTGGAGATAGGGGCAGACGGCACCTATGTAGTCAGCTAGGGGTACACAAAACTACTATTAAAAATTACTAAGTACACCTAGTGGAGATAGGGGCAGACGGCACATATGTAGTCAGCTAGGGGTACAAGAAACTACTGGGTAAAATTACTAATTACACTTAGTGGGATCAACCTTTAAGTAGGAATTACCCTTGGTGGGTAGAACTGGTGTGGTGCAGTGTAGGGATTACCCTTGGGTGGGTAGATCTGGGGTGGTGCAATATTGTAATTATCCTTGGGTGGATAAATGCGTCTTTTCGATTATCTTAGTACATCCTGTGTTTAGTTGGCTACTTAGTGTAGTCATTATCCCCAGAGGTACCGTACCTTGTTTATATCATACCCTAATTACTTTAATGATTGTATTGTTAAGGTTATAGGACTCGCTCAGACTTATGTCTGACCCCATTGTTTTTATCTTTTTTTTCCAACCCTCAGGTTATCAGAGTGGGCCTAGCACTAGTGGGCTTTGATCAGACTACTTTATCTATCTTTTGGAGCTTGGACCAGGGATGTAAAGCTCAGTTTATCTTTTCTATTATGGCTATTAAGTTATGTAGTGGGATTATGTACTTTTGTTTTATCAGGATGGATAATATGTACTTGACTCTTGTTTACGGTTTTGGTGTAACCAAACATGTTTTACTTTCCGCTGAAATGAAATGATGTTTTAAATTCTCAAGTATTACTTATATCTGTCTTGTTGTAATTTTTCTGTTCTATATTCACTTAAAATACTCCACCGATGTTATGGCATTCCCTTAGTGAGTGACCGTAGCGGGTGTGGGGTGTTACAGGTTTGGATCAGTACTTGGGGGAAGGCTTATTAACCACATCGATTAGACGTTTGAATCGATTGTGGGGAAATCATTAAGTTTAGAGAGTCTTTACCTTAAGTCGAAGACTGAGGTTGCATCTGCAGAGGAGCCAAAGCTGCAAGCAAGCGGTGGAGGCAAGAATGGTTCTCAGAATAAGAGGAAGCAGAACCAGAATAAGGATGGCCAAAAAAGGAATAAGAAAGATGTTGAGTGCTTCAGCTGTGGTAAGAAGGGCCATTATGCTAGTAATTGTCGGGCCAAGCTAGCAGATAGGAAGTGCTTCAACTGTGGCCAAGTGGGACATCACAAGGACAAGTGTCCGCAACCTCCTAAAGAAAAGCAGATGGTGAAAGCATATGCCCTTAATGCTATTCCTTCTTCGTCGAATGCCCCAACTGCGGCGGAGAAGGGAAAGAATGTCGTTATTCAAGGTATGCTTTCCGTTTATGATGTTCCCGTTAGAGTTTTGTTTGATACCTAGGCTTCTAGTTCTTTCATATCTAGTGACCTGGTAGATAAGTTGGGATTGGAGCCCGAGATTGTCGATAGACCTTTAGTAGTGACGAACCGTGTGACGGCCCGCCCCGCACCAACCGACATTTACTCCAAAGGTGCGCTGTACACATGTCCAATTGGTACGGAACGGGTCGCCAGAAGGAAAGGAAAGAAGGAAACGAACATACAAAGAACCTGTAGAATGTCTCACAGCGCATAGAACAAAATATAATAATAACATACTTGACATAAAACAGGAGAGACAGTGCATAAGCCGAAAATCAGAACTAAACATCATAGCAGCGGAAATCCAAAATACAGCTTATTACAACTTTCAAACTGTCTCAAAGCAAAAGAAAGATAAAGGAGGTACACTACTAATGCCCAAGTAGCGACCACCAACGAAACAGGGAGAATGTGTGTATATATATATCATACGTGGAAGCCTCCTGCCCGCCTCCGAATCAGCTACTCGCGCATCACCAGCAAACCTGTCTCTAGTCTGCTCGTGTGAGCACACAGAGTAATAAGAGGAGACATAAAACTCTGGGTCAGACATAAAGCCTGGTATGAGCGATAAGCATCTAAAGTGAACAATAACAGGTAGACTAAAACATACCTGAACCTGCAACCAAAGAGTTAGCACTACATACTGTACAACACTCTAAGGTACCATATCAAACAGTGTAAAGATACGGAGATAGGGGAGGTGTGCATGTCATAATGATGGCAAACAATCAAGCATAGCAACCATCCTCACATCTCTCACTCAGTGCGTAAAGCATACGACATTCACCACTTCGATCACCCAACATTCCTTGCTACGATCACTTTGCCCCATGAAGTCATAAATGGCTTCACTGCACTGATAACGTAGCCAAAAATCATTTGCTATGTCCACTTTGCCCCAAGGAGTCACAAGAACCCCACTGCACTGGCTCATAGCCTTATCAATCCTTACTATGTCCACTTTGCCCCATGGAGTCACAAGAACCCCACTCCACTGGCTCATAGTCTTACTACGCATCACCTTGCCCCTCGGGTCATAATGACCCTACTGCACTGATAACGTAGTCTTGTTACCATCACTTTGCCCCTCAGGTCAGAATGACCCTACTACACTGATAAGTAGCCCATCATTCCTTTTTAGTGGTGAATCGAAGTTATGAACGTCGACAACTCCTTAGAACACGTCCCCCAACAAAGTCCAACCATGAAGTGAACTCCTTGGTTCCCAACTGGTTCCGGGATCCTGAGCTCTAACTTCCCCTATTGGACTACCTTTGCATCTCGGGTTATTGGTCATCACCATCGGATCGCATCGGGTTGGCCTTCATTTCTCCTCTTCGTTTTGCTTCAGGTCACCATCGTCAACTTCTCGGTTCGGATCGTGATCATCACCCCCGCTCGGGTTGGATCGCGACTCGCGGATCGTTCATGGTGTCAACTCGTGCTCCTCCCACTGGATCGGGTCGTGCTCTTCAGAGTGGGTCGGATCGTGAATACCCATTGGTTCGGGTCATGCCACCTTGCTAAGATCGTGACGTGTTCCTTCAGGCGGATCGTGACACCCAGGCTGGAACGGATCGTGGAAGATAGGGGCGGATCGGGTCGTAATGCTTATTCGCGATCCGGATCGGAGTACTTCTGTTTGGGCACGGCGCTGCATCGATTCGTCTCGTGGGCCTTGCTCAGACGGTTCGGTTCGGAGGAGATGACTCGACTCGTGGTGATGTCCCACGGTCCCATAGGGCGATCCGATCGTCCCTCAATCCCCTATCCGATCTGAATCTCTGCACCTTGTCCAGCGAGCTGTTTACGCCCCTCGGCGGTGTTTTCGACCATTCCAACTATTCTAAACAGTCACAAAGCATTTCATACAGTCATAGCAACATGCATAATCAACCACAAACATCAAAACATCAATATGATAGGTAAAAATGGATCAAACATACCCAAAATCCCATATTTCCCTTAAGCATGTTTAGGTGAAACTAATGATAGGATTAGCAAATCTTAACCAAATTAACCAAAATTCATATCAGAGGTCTAAACCATCATTCCGAATTTTATAAAAAAATTTCCAGAATTTTATCATGTTTAAATTCACTAATTAACACTAATCACCCCTAATTAGCCATAATTAGTGCAAAACTATGCAAATCACTCACCTTAGCCACAAAATAAACTAAGATCTGAAATGATTCTCTGATTTGATGTGAATCTCAATGCCAAACAGCAGCTCCTTTGTTGATTTGGTGAAGATCTTCCTTGATTAGGGGTTGCTAAGCCAAATCCTTGACCAAAAGATGATTTGGAGGTGATTTAGAGGTTAGAGGTCATTTTTAGGGATCCTTGGTGATAAGTGGAGGCTAGAAAACTGAAATGGAATGATTCTCCATCTCATTTCAGCCCTCCCATAACCCTAATCCCGAAATGGGTTATGGGCCTACTCGCTAATCACCCGATTTGGTCCAGTTAAGCAGTTTTTCACCCTCCAAACCTTGTTTCAGCCATATCTCCCAAACGGTAAGTCCATTTGGCTATTGTGACCACTCTACGGAAAGGTAAACCATCAAACAAATCTAATGGAAGTGGTTTCAGGTCAAAATTCCTTTCCAATCAAAAGTTATGGCCAAAACAGTACCAACTAGGGGGAAAATGGTCATTTAAAAATCGACAAAAATCATGAACATGGGAAATGACTCTAATAGATGTTTTCCAAAGTTACATGACCATACAACTTCATACAAGAAAGAAATAAATATTCTACGCTCCTATGATGCGTAGAATACGGGTCATTACACTCTCCCCCCCTTAAGAAATTTCGCCCCCGAAATTCCCTAATCAAAACACATACAAAGATTCCCGCATGCCTATCAACCATAAAACAATCATCAAACATGCAAAATGAATAAAATAAGTCTACCCTAGCATGCGGAAAACTAAATTACAAAGTAAGTCTTACCAGGCAAAGAGTTCTGGATATGCCTCCCTAACGCTCTCCTCTATTTCCCAAGTACACTCATTCTCGTCCTCGCCCCACTGAACCTTGACTAGCTTCACCGCCTTCCTTCGAAGTTGCTTCGTATCGTGCCCCACAATACGAATCGGCTTGCGGTTCTCAACCGCCTCGGGTTCTACTTCGAAGTCCTCTAACTCATCAGGTGAAATAGTCATATTTGAGTCGTGGACGAACTTCCTTTGTTGGGAAACATGAAATACATTATGAACTCCCGCCATCTTCTCTGGTAAGCCAACTCTATATGCCATATTCCTAACTAATTCAAGAACAGGGAATGGGCCAACAAATCTTGGTGCCAACTTGCCTCTCCTGCCAAATCGTATCACGCTCTTCAATGGAGAAATCTTGACAAACACCAAGTCACCAACGGAGAATTTCAAGTCTCTTCTCCTCTTATCGGCATAGCTTTTCTGCCTATCTTGAGCAGCTTTCATTCGTTGCTGAATGACCTTAATCTTATTTGAAGTTTCCCTCACCACATCTGGTCCAAGCACAAACTTCTCGCCAGTCTCTATCCAACATGACGGTGAGTTGCACGGTCTTCCGTACAAAGCTTCATATGGAGCCATACCGATACTGGATTGGTAGCTATTATTATATGCAAACTCTACTAGATGCAAATGGTCATCCCATGATCCACCAAAATCCAATATACACGCTCTCAAGAGATCTTCCAATATACGATTCACCCTCTCCGTCTGACCATCGGTCTGAGGATGATATGCGGTACTGAGATGTAATCCTGACCCTAGAGCCTCTTGTAAGCTCTTCCAAAACCCACTAGTGAACAACGGGTCTCGGTCACTCACAATGCTTTTGGGTACTCCATGAAATCTCACTACCCATTTCATATACAATTCTGCCAACTTGGCTGCCGTCCTGGTCGATTTGACTGGTATAAATCTTGCGCTCTTAGTCAATCGATCCACAATTACCCAAATGCTATCATATCCTGATCTAGTCCTTGGTAAACCATCGATGAAATCCATCGAGACTTGCTCCCATTTCCATTCGGGAATTTCTAATGGTTGTAACAAACCACTAGGCTTCTTTTGCTCGGCTTTAACTAGCTGGCAACTCATGCATTTGGATATAAACTTCCCAACATCTCTTTTCATCCCTTCCCAGTAGTAAGTCTGTCTCATGTCTCGATACATCTTATTACCACCAGGATGTATAGTCAGTTTTGAGTGATGACATTCTCTAAGCACTTCATCTCTCAAACCATTCACGTTGGGCACAACTAATCTTCCATTCTTTCGAAGCCATCCATCTCGATCAAGCCCATACACATCCATCTCCTCATCGATACCCATCTCTAGCTTGGAGATGATTTCCAATAGATTAGGATCATCCCTTTGGCTAGAACCAATCCGCTCTATCAAAGTGGGTCTGATCGTCAAACTAGCTAGCATAACCGGATCCAATTCGCACCTTGGTCTGAAATCAAACCCCGCGATATACTCCAGTTGCTTCCATTCAAGAAACATTGCCCCTAAGCTGGCATGTCTCCTACTCAAGGCATCGGCTACCGCATTACCTTTTCTAGGTGTGTATGCGATATCAAAATCATACGAAGCCAAGAACTCTAACCATCTCTGCTGACGGAGATTCAGATCTTTCTGAGAGAAGAGATACTTTAACGATTTATGATCGGTAAACAGCTCAAATCTTTCTCCCAAGAGATAGTGTCTCCACATCTTCAGCGCAAATACAATCACTGCTAATTCCAAATCATGGGTAGGATACTTCTTCTCATGCGGCTTTAGTTGTCGACTAGCATAAGCTACAACCCTACCTCCTTGCATCAATACTGCACCCAGTCCGGTACCACAAGCATCCGTGTATACCGTTATCTCTTCATTCCCTTTAGGAATGACTAACACTGGCGCACGCGTCAACTTCTCCTTTAGACTCTTGAAGGCATCCTCACACACTCCGTCCAGACGAAGGACTGATTCTTCTTAGTCAACTGAGTCAACGGTGCTGCTATCTTGGAGAAGTCCTGGATAAAATTACGATAATATCCAGTTAATCCCAAGAAACTTCTTACATCTGTAGCATTCTTGGGTGTAGGCCAATCCTGTACCGTAGCCACCTTCGCAGGGTCCACGACAATACCACTTTCTGAAACGACATGACCCAAGAATCTTACTTCCCTTCTCCAAAAATGACACTTAGAAAATTTCGCTTTCAATTGGTGTTTCCTCAACACCTCCATCACTATCCTCAAGTGTCCCATGTGTTCCTCCTCTGTCCTTGAGTAAACAAGGATATCATCCACGAACACAAGAACAAACTTATTCAACTGATCTCTGAATACTCGATTCATAAGATCCACAAAATAGGCTGGTGCATTAGTCAACCCAAATGGCATAACCAACCACTCATAAAATCCAGACGGCGTCCTAAAGGCCGTTTTCGGAACACTCTCATCCGCTACTCGAAGCTGATGAAATCCTGTCGCGAGGTCCAACTGGGAGAACACTCTAGCTCCTTCCAGCTGATCAAACAAATCATCTATACGCGGTAGAGGATACTTATTCTTCCTCGTCACCTTATTCAACTCGCGATAGTCCACACACAAACGAAGGGAAACATCTGCCTTAGTGGCAAACACAACTGGTGCTCCCCACTCGGAGACACTCCTCCTAATAAATCCCTTCTTCAAAAGATTGCTGACTTGCACCCCGAGCTCTCGCTGCTCCCTTGGTGCCATACGACGAAGTGGCATCACTATAGGTCTGGCATCTTTCACTAAATCAATACGGAACTCAATCTCTCGGTGTGGTGGAAGCCCGGTCACCTCCTCGAAGATGTCCGGATACTGGCCAACCACGGGCACATCTGACAACTCATCCTGCGGGATGTCGAGGGAATTTACAAAACTAGCCATGACCCCATCACTAGGTAGGCTACCAAACACTACCCTCCGCCCATCATCTGCCCTCACTGTCACCAAAAAGCCCTCACAGTCTACCACCACCCCGTATCTTTGGAGCCAATCGACTCCCAATATAATGCCATACCCAGTAAAGCCCAAAACAAAGCAATCACATACAAACATACATCCATGACTCGATAAGACCAAATTCCTGCAAATCATACTAAGGCTAGTCGAACCACCAATCGGGTTCGTCACAATCAATGGTCTATCGACTATCTCGGGTTCCAGTCCCAACCTATCTACCAGGTCACTAGATATGAAGGAACGGGAAGCCCCGGTATCAAACAAAACTCGAACTGGTATATCATAAATAGAAAGCATACCTTGAATAACAACATTCTTTCCTTTCTCCGCCGCAGTTGGGGCATTCGACGAAGAAGGAACAACATCAATAGCATATGCTTTCACGATCTGCTTCTCCTTAAGAGGTTGCGGACACTTATCCTTCTAATGTCCCACTTGACCACAGTTGTAGCACTTCCTTTCCGCTGGCTTGGCCCGACATTATTTAGCATAATGGCCCTTCTTTCCACAGCTGAAGCACTCAACATCCTTCTTACTCTTTTTCTGGCCACCCTTAGATTGGTCCTGCTCCCTCTTATTCTGAGAGTTATTCTTGCCTCCACCGCCTGCTTGCGGCTTTGGCCCTTCTGCAGATGCAGCCTCAGTCTTTGACTTAGGGTAAAGACTCTCTGATCTCAAAGCTTTCCCCACAATCGATTCAAAAGTCTCATCAATGTGGTTGATAAGCCTTTCCCCCAAGTATCCATCCAAACCAGTAATGAACTTCTCATTCTTCTTTTCAGGAGTATCAATAAGAGACAGTCCATACTTCGACAAAGTGTCGAACTCAGCAATATAATCAGAAACTGCCCTTCCGTTCTGCTTGAGTTCCAAGAACCTCTTAAACAACACTGACTTCTGGGCAGCTGGAATGAACTTCTCGCTAAAGCGAGCCTTGAACTAAATCCAAGTAACCTGATCCTCTGGAGTAGCTGTTCTAATGGCATTCCACCAATTCATCGCTCGCCCTTGCAGCTGACGAGACTCTAGCCTTCTCTTCATCGCATCCTCAAGACCCAAGTCATCAAAGATACGGTCACAGCTATCCATCCAATCTTGAACATCTATGGCCGACTCCGTTCCGTGGAACGGTTTTCCACCAAGATTAGTGTAATCCTTGCACAACTTGGCGAAATCGACCCTAGGCGCCTGCACTACTGGGCCAACACCAACTCCGGGATTGGGAACTGCCCCTTGCACTTCTCAGAGCATGTCTCTCATGAGGTTAGTAAACATGGCCCTCATGTCGGCGGCATTCCCTTGGTTGGTCCCTCTACCAGCACCTCTCGTGTCTCGGCTCATCGTCAATCTGAAAAAGGGAAACGATTAACGACCCCATAGTGGTGCTAGTGCAGTGCGACTTCATCTTTATACTACTAATAGTATATATATACATAGCTTTTGAAAACCAAAGTAATCACAAATACGCGCTCTCATATACGTACTAACTCTCCCTAGTGTCTTTCCCTAGGTTAACTACGCAACCTGGTTCTGATACCAAGTGTGACGACCCGCCCCGCACCAACCGACATTTACTCCAAAGGTGCGTTGTACACATATCCAATTGGTACGGAACGGGTCGCCAGAAGGAAAGGGAAGAAGGAAACGAACATACAAAGAACCTGTAGAATGTCTCACAGCGCATAGAACAAAATATAATAATAACATACTTGACATAAAACAGGAGAGACAGTGCATAAGCCGAAAATCAGAACTAAACATCATAGCAGCGGAAATCCAAAATACAGCTTATTACAACTTTCAAACTGTCTCAAAGCAAAAGAAAGATAAAGGAGGTACACTACTAATGCCCAAGTAGCGACCACCAATGACACAGGGAGAATGTGTATATATATATCATACGTGGAAGCCTCCTGCCCGCCTCCGAATCAGCTACTCGCGCATCACCAGCTAACCTGTCTCTAGTCTGCTCGTGTGAGCACCCAGAGTAATAAGAGGAGACATAAAACTCTGGGTCAGACATAAAGCCTAGT
Source organism: Allium sativum (assembly GCA_030737875.1). Lineage (NCBI taxonomy): Eukaryota > Viridiplantae > Streptophyta > Magnoliopsida > Asparagales > Amaryllidaceae > Allium > Allium sativum. The sequence continues at coordinate 1,034,234,102 of CM060920.1, read as the reverse complement.
ATGAGCGATAAGCATCTAAAGTGAACAATAACAGGTAGACTAAAACATACCTGAACCTGGACCTGCAACCAAAGAGTTAGCACTACATACTGTACAACACTCTAAGGTACCATATCAAACAGTGTAAAGATACAGAGGTGGGGGAGGTGTGCATGTCATAATGATGGCAAACAATCAAGCATAGCAACCATCCTCACATCTCTCACTCAGTGCGTAAAGCATACGACATTCACCACTTCGATCACCCAACATTCCTTGCTACGATCACTTTGGCCCATGAAGTCATAAATGGCTTCACTGCACTGATAACGTAGCCACAAATCATTTGCTATGTCCACTTTTCCCCATGGAGTCACAAGAACCCCACTGCACTGGCTCATAGCCTTATCAATCCTTACTATGTCCACTTTGCCCCATGGAGTCACAAGAACCCCACTGCACTGGCTCATATTCTTACTACGCATCACCTTGCCCCTCGGGTCATAATGACCCTACTGCACTGATAACGTAGTCTTGCTACCATCACTTTTCCCCTCAGGTCAGAATGACCCTACTGCACTGATAAGTAGCCCATCATTCCTTTTTAGTGGTGAATCGAAGTTATGAACGTCGACAACTCCTTAGCACACGTCCCGCAGCAAAGTCCAACCATGAAGTGAACTCCTTGGTTCCCAACTGGTTCCGGGATCCTGAGCTCTAACTTCCCCTATTGGACTACCTTTGCATCTCGGGTTATTGGTCATCACCATCGGATCGCATCGGGTTGGACTTCATTTCTCCTCTTCGTTTTGCTTCAGGTCGCCATCGTCAACTTCTCGGTTCGGATCGTGATCATCACCCCCGCTCGGGTCGGATCGCGACTCGCGGATCGTTCATGGTGTCAACTCGTGCTCCTCCCACTGGATCGGGTCGTGCTCTTCAGATCGGGTCGGATCGTGAATACCCATTGGTTCGGGTCGTGCCACCTTGCTGAGATCGTGACGTGTTCCTTCAGGCGGATCGTGACACCCAGGCTGGAACGGATCGTGGAAGATAGGGGCGGATCGGGTCGTAATGCTTATTCGCGATCCAGATCGGAGTACTTCAGTTTGGGCACAGCGCTGCATCGATTCGTCTCGTGGGCCTTGCGCAGACGGTTCGGTTCGGAGGAGATGACTCGACTCGTGGTGATGTCCCACGGTCCCATAGGGCGATCCGATCGTCCCTCAATCCCCTATCCGATCCGAATCTCTGCACCTTGTCCAGCGAGCTGTTTACGCCCCTCGGCGGCTTTTTCGACCATTCCAACTATTCTAAACAGTCACAAAGCATTTCATACAGTCATAGCAACATGCATAATCAACCACAAACATCAAAACATCAATATGATAGGTAAAAATGGATCAAACATACCCAAAATCCCATATTTCCCCTTAAGCATGTTTAGGTGAAACTAATGATAGGATTAGCAAATCTTAACCAAATTAACCCAAATTCATATCAGAGGTCTAAAACATCATTCCGAATTTTATAAACATTTTTCCAGAATTTTATCATGTTTAAATTCGCTAATTAACACTAATCACCCCTAATTAGCCATAATTAGTGCAAAACTATGCAAATCACTCACCTTAGTCACAAAATAAACTAAGATCTGAAATGATTCTCTGATTTGATGTGAATCTCAATGCCAAACAACAGCTCCTTTGTTGATTTGGTGAAGATCTTCCTTGATTAGGGGTTGCTAAGCCAAATCCTTGACCAAAAGATGATTTGGAGGTGATTTAGAGGTTAGAGGCCATTTTTAGGGATCCTTGGTGATAAGTGGAGGCTTGAAAACTGAAATGGAATGATTCTCCATCTCATTTCAGCCCTCCCATAACCCTAATCCCGAAATGGGTTATGGGCCTACTCGCTAATCACCCGATTTGGCCCAGTTAAGCAGTTTTTCACCCTCCAAACCTTGTTTCAGCCATATCTCCCAAACGGTAAGTCCGTTTGGCTATTGTGACCACTCTACGGAAAGGTAAACCATCAAACGAATCTAATGGAAGTGGTTTTAGGTCAAAATTCCTTTCCAATCAAAAGTTATGGCCAAAACAGTACCAACTAGGGGCAAAATGGTCATTTAAAAATCGACAAAAATCATGAACATGGGAAATGACTCTAATAGATGTTTCCCAAAGTTACATGACCATACGACTTCATACAAGAAAGAAATAAATATTCTACGCTCCTATGATGTGTAGAATACGGGTCATTACAAACCCGATTGGTGGATCAACTAACCTTAGCATGATTTGTCGTAATGTGGTCTTATCGAGTCATGGATGCATGTTTGTTTGTGATTGCTTTATTTTGGGCTTTACTGGGTTTGGCATTATTTTGGGAGTCGATCGGCTTCAAAGATACGGGGTGGTGGTAGACTGTGAGGGCTTTTTGGTGACAGCTAGAGCGGATGATGGGCTGAGGGTAGTGTTTGGTGGTCTACCCGGTGATGGGGTAATGGCTAGTTTTCTAAATTCCCTCAACATCCCGCATAGTGACTTGTCAGGTTTGCCCGTGGTTGGCCAGTATCCGGACGTCTTCGAGGAAGTGACCGGGCTTCCACCACACCGAGAGATTGAGTTCCGTATTGATTTAGTGAAAGATGCCAGACCTATAGTGATGCCACTTCGTTGTATGGCACCAAGGGAGCAGCGAGAGCTCGGGGTGCAAGTCATCGATCTTTTGAAGAAGGGATTTATCAGAAGGAGTGTTTCTGAATGGGGAGCACCAGTTGTGTTTGCTACCAAGGCAGATGGTTTCCTTCGTTTGTGTGTAGACTACCGCGAGTTGAATAAAGTGACGAGGAAGAACAAGTATCCTCTACGGCGGATAGATGATTTGTTTGATCAGTTGAGTGGCATGAGAGTATTCTCTCAGTTGGATCTTGTGACAGGTTTTCATCAACTTAGAGTGGAAGCTGAGAGTATAGCTAAAACGGTATTTCGGACGCCGTCTGGATTTTATGAGTGGTTGGTCATGCCATTCGGGCTGACCAATGCCCCATCATATTTTGTGGATATTATGAATATGGTATTCAGAGATCAGTTGAATAAGTTTGTCCTTGTGTTTGTGGATGATATTTTGGTCTATTCGAGGACAGAGGAAGAACACAAGGAACATTTAAGGATAGTGATGGAGGTGTTGAGAAAACACCAATTGAAAGCAAAGTTTTCTAAGTGTCACTTCTGGAGGAGGGAAGTGAGATTCTTGGGTCATGTTGTTTCAGAGAATGGTATTACCGTGGATCCTACGAAGGTGGCTACGGTACAAGATTGGTCTACGCCCAAGAATGCAACGGACATAAGAAGTTTCTTGGGATTAGCTGGATATTATTGTAAGTTTATCCAAGACTTTTCCAAGATAGCAGCACCATTGACTCAGTTGACCAAGAAGAATCAAGCTTTTGTCTGGGACGAAAAGTGCGAGAATGCATTCAAGAGTCTAAAGGAAATGTTGACATGTGCACCAGTGTTAGTCATTCCTAAGGGGAATGAAGAGATGACGGTATATACGGATGCATGTGGTACCGGACTAGGTGTTGTATTGATGCAAGGAGGTAGGGTTGTAGCTTATGCAAGCCGGCAACTAAAACCACATGAGAAAAGATACCCTACCCATGACTTGGAATTGGCTGCAATCGTATTCGCGTTGAAGATATGGAGACATTATCTCTTGGGAGAAATGTTTGAGCTGTTTACCGATCATAAATCGTTAAAGTATCTCTTCTCCCAAAAGGATCTAAATCTACGACAGCAAAGATGGTTAGAATTCTTGGCTTTCTATGATTTCGACATCGTATATACACCAGGAAAGGGAAATGCGGTAGCTAATGCATTGAGTAGAAGACATGCCAGTTTAAGGGCTATGTTTCTAGAATGGAAGCAACTTGAGTACATCGCTGGGTATGATTTTAGACCAAAGTGCGAATTGGATCCAGAAATGTTAGCAAGTTTGACGATCAGACCTACTTTGATTAAGCGGATTGGTTCCAGTCAGAGGAACGATCCTAACCTATTGGAAATCATTTCAAAGTTAGAGATGGGAATCGACAGAGAGATGAACAAGTATGGGCTTGATCAAGATGGATGGCTTAGAAAGAATGGAAGTCTAGTTGTACCCAATGTCAATGGATTGAGAGATGAAGTGCTTAGAGAATGTCATCACTCAAAACTGACTATACACCCCGGTGGTAATAAGGTGTACCGAGACATGAAGCAGACCTACTACTGGGAAGGGATGAAAAGAGACATTGGGAGGTTTATATCCAAATGCATGAATTGCCAACTAGTTAAAGTTGAGCAAAAGAAGCCTAGTGGTTTGCTACAACCATTAGAAATTCCAGAATGGAAATGGAAACAAGTGTCAATGGATTTCATTGATGGCTTACCAAGGACTAGATCGGGCCATGATAGCATTTGGGTGATTGTGGACCGATTGACTAAGAGTGCAAGGTTTATACCCGTCAAGTCAAACAGGACGGCAGCTAAGTTAGCGGAACTATATATAAAGTGGGTAGTGAGATTTCATTGAATACCCAAAGGCATTGTGAGTGACCGAGATCCGTTGTTCACTAATGGATTTTGGAAGAGCTTAAAAGAGACGTTAGGATCAGAACTACATCTCAGTACCGCATATCATTCTCAAACCGACGGACATACAGAGAGGGTGAATCGAGTGTCAGAAGATCTCTTGAAAGCCTGTGTATTGGATTTTGGTGGATCATGGGATGACCATTTTCATCTAGTAGAGTTTGCATATAATAATAGTTATCAATCCAGTATTGGTATGGCTTCATTTGAAGCTTTGTACCGAAGACCGTGCAACTCACCGTCATGTTGGGTAGAAACTGGTGAGAAGTTTGTGCTTGGACCCGATGTGATAAGAGAAACTTCAGCTAAGATTACGATCATCCAACAGCGAATGAAGGCTGCCCAAGATAGGCAGAAGAGTTATGCTGAAAAGAGGAGAAGAGAATTAAAGTTCTCCATTGGTGACTTGGTGTTTGTCAAGATTTCTCCGTTGAAGAGCGTGATACGATTTGGCAGGAGAGGCAAGTTAGCACCAATATTTGTTGGTCCATTCCCAGTTCTTGAGAAAATTGGGAATTTGGCATATAAAGTTGAATTACCAGAGAAGATGGCAGGAGTTCACAACGTATTTCATGTTTCCCAGTTAAGAAAGTTCATACACAACCCAGATGTGACTATTTCACCTGATTAGTTGGATGATATCGAAGTTTAACCGGAGGCGGTTGGGAACCACAGGCCTATGCGTATTGTTGGGAATGATATGAAGAAACTTCGAAGGAAAGCGGTGAATCTAGTCAAAGTTCAGTGGGGCGGGAATGAGAATGATTATACTTGGGAGACAGAGGAGAGCATTAGGAAGACGTATCCAGAACTTTTCGCCTGGTAAGATTTCAATTTCGATTTAGTCTTTTCGCATGCTAGGATAGACTTGTTTGTTTGTTTTGCATGTTTGATTGTTGTATATGATTGGTAGGCTTGCGGGATCCTTTGTATGTTTTGGGTTAAGGAATTTCGGGGACGAAATTTCTTAAAGGGGGGGGGGGGGGAAGAGTGTAACGACCCGCATTCTACGCATCGAATGATCGTAGAATATTTATTTCTTTCACATACGAAGTCATATGGTCATGTAGCTTTGGGAGACGACTAGTGTGGTCATTTCCCATATTCATGATTTTTTCCCGATTTTTAAATGACCGTTTTACCCCTAGCTGTTCTTGTTTTGGCCATAACTTTTGATTGGGAAGGAGTTTTGACCTGAAACCACTTCCATTGGCTTTAGATGATGGTTTAATTTCCGTAGAGTGGTCACATGTGAAAAACGGACTTACCATTTGGGAGATATGGCTGAAATAAGGTTTGGAAGGTGAAAAACTGCTTAACCGGGCCAAATAGGGTGATTAGTGAATGGGCCCATAACCCATTTCGGGATTAGGGTTATGGGGAGGCTGAAATGAGTTAGGTTTTCATTCTATTTCAGTTTTCTAGCCGCCGCTTACCTCTTAGAAACCCTAATAATGGTCTCCAACCTCTAAAACACCTCCAAATCACTTTCTAATCAAGGATTAAGCTTAGCAATATCAAATCAAGGCGGATTAGCACAAGTATCGAGGTAAAGCTGTTGGGTTGGATTGGTATTCACGCACAAACAGTTGGGTTTCAGTTCTAAAGGTTTTATTTGTGGCCAAGGTGAGTGATTTGCATAGTTCCTCACTAATTATGGTTAATTAAGGGTAATTAGTGTTGATTAGCGAATTTATACACTAATAAATTCTGGAAAAATATTTATAAATTCTTAAATGATGTTTTAGAACTCTGTTGGAAACTTGGGGTAATTTGATTAAGTTTTGCTAATCATATCATTAGTTTTTCCTAAACATGCTTAAGGGAAAATATGGGGTTTCGGCTATGTTTGATCCATTTAACCTTGTCATGTTATTATTTTGGTGTTTGTGGTCACTTTTATATGTTGCTATGACTGCATGATATGCTTTGTGATTGTTTAGAATAGTTAGAATGGTCGAAAATGCCGTCAAATGGCGTAAAACACTCGTTGGAGAAGTTGCAGGAAAATGTTGCTGGTTTTCGGATCGGATCGGTTGGAAGGGCTCGGACCGGATAGTGGACTGGGCAAGGGGTCACCGAACCGAACCGAGGCTTAGCACGAGATAAAGTATGGCAAAAAGGAAAGCCACTGTGGTTGAACTGGGATCGGATCGGAGCGGATGGGAATAAGGGATGGGGATCGGATCGGACCAGAAGATCAAGCCAGGGACTGAAGGAAGAAAGGTGACAGACCGGACCGTGACCAGGAACCCGAACCGAGCCGATGTGACATGGAGAACATGGACTGAGCCGATGACTAGTAACCAGAGCAAGCCGGACCGAACCGAGGTGCATCTACCCGAACTGAACCGATGGCCAGGAGGAGATCCTAACCGACCCAGTGATGACCAAAACCCGAGATGCAAAGGTAGTCCAATTGGAAGTTTGTACTCAGGATCCAGCTGGGAACCAACGAGTCGACTTCATGAGTTGGGCTTTGCTGCGGGACGTGTGCTAAGGGGTTGTCGATGTTTATAACTTTGGATTGCTATGTGTAGGGGGGTACATGAACGGATTCAGGGCCACAGTGGCCTAGGTACGACTAAAGAGCTATAGACCAATGAAGTGGGGTCATTTGTAATGGTTTGGTCATGACTCCATGTGGTAAGCTTGGTAGTAGCAGTAGTTGTACAAGTCGAACTCCGTCACTACTTCGATGGGTCTAGTGATCAAAGTGATGGATATCGTATGCTTTACGCCCCGAGTGAGAGATGTGAGGATGGTTGCTATGTATGATTTGTTTGCCATCATTATGACATGCACACCCCCATCCCCCGTTATCTTTACACCATCTGTCCAGTGGCACCTTAGAGTATTGTATGGTATGTAGTGCTAACTCTTTGGTTGCAGGTCCAGGTTTATGTATGGTTTAGTATACCTGTTATTGTTCTGTTTAACTGCTTATCGCTCACACCAGACTTTTTGTATGACCCAGAATTTTATGTCTCTTCTTATTACTCTGGGTGCTCTCACGAGCAGACTAGAGACAGGTTAGCTGGGTATGCACGAGTAGCTGATCCGGATACAAGCAGGAGGCTTCCACGTATGATACATTTAGATATTCTCCCTATGTTGTTGAAGATCATTGCTTGGGCATTAGTAGTGCATCTTCTACTTTAGCTTTCTTTTACTGTAGAGACAGTTTAAAGTTGTAATAATGATGTTGGATCATAAGCTGTATTTGGATTTCCGCTGCTATGTTGGTTTAGTTTTCAACTTATGCACTGTCTCGCCTGTTTTATGTCAAGATTATGTTATTATTATATTTTGTTCCATGCGCTGTGAGATGTTCTACAGGTTCCTTGTTAGTTCATTCTCTTCTTTCCTTACTTTGGCGACCGTTCCGTGCTAGTCAGGCATGTGTACAGCGCACCTTCGGAGGAAATGCAGGCTGGTGCGGGGCGGGCCGTCACAGTGAATGTGAGGTTCAGCAAAAATAGGCATGTACACAATTGCTAACAACGGTCAACATACACAAACCAACGGTGGAACAACAACACAATGCAAACAAGAAGCGGATTGGATGTTTACGCGTTCGAGGTCAATCATCGAGTGGAGGAGGAAGCAAACACGGTGGCGGTTAATGGTTGTAAGTCCAGTTGCAAACGGAAATAGGGGTCAGCTCGAACGCGGGTTTGCAATAAGGCGTAGATGTGGACCAATGGAGGTAGATCGATGCTGATGAAGGAGGTTAAGGCGCACGCAGGGGAAGAAAACGATGAAGCCGATTTGATCCTTGGTGGAGGCCATTTCTAGGGATTTGGAACAGAAGATTTGAATAAAAAAATGATTTTTTTGGGGAAAGTACTCACGGCTGCTAAAGCAAATAAAAGGGGAAGGGACCGGTCCAAAGGGTAATAACGAGGTACGGTGAGAAACAAAGGAACGCATGTAAACATTTTCAAGAAAAAAAATACAGGTGTTAGTTCAAAAAGGAGAAGCTTCACAAGTGTCAAACGATTTTCAGCCAAGTTACATGCCTAAAACCAATTTAACAAACATATTTTTGGGTGTATACAAAGTGTATAGACCAATACCATATTATACTACGAATATAACACAATACAAGTGTATTCAATGTCTTTTCAAACATATCTAAATATTAAATTAAAACAAAATTCAAAATTTAAATTAAATAGATTATATTGTAAGTTCTCAAGTTAAACCATATTTCAAAATTATAATTTCTCAACAAAATATATCAAACAACTTTACTTTCAAAAATATTACTAACATTAAATTAACCAAACATTTAATTCAAATAAAAAATTTAAATTGCACTTAAAAAATATGTTTAAACCAAAATAAACTAGATTAGATTTCAATTTATGAACAAAATTAATTTCTTAAATACCAAATCAAAATTAATTTCAAAATTTTAAAATGCTAAAATCTGGTTTGTTACATTTGGGATTTAGGGTTGTGGGAAAAACAAGCGGGGGACGAAAATTAACTGAAGCGTGACACGAAAGTGAGGAGTAAATAAGGGTGGAAAACAAGAGATTACCGTTGTCTACTAAGAACAACGAAAAAGGGCTGAGACAGAAAAACAAACATTATTCTAAGTTTTTATGCCTGACTTTAGAAAAATTTCAAAATATTATTTTAGATTTTGTGAATGTCAAAATATTTACTTCAAATATTTTATTTTTAAAAAATATTATATTTAACATTTAGCTATGGTTATTAAATATCAAATAATAAATATTTCATACCAATTATTAGTTATTAATATTAGCCTTAACTTTTTATTATTTGTTAGAAATTAGTTAAAAGTAATTGCTAATTATTAAAAATTATTTATTAAATGCCACTTTATATTTATTAATGATTAATTATCAATTGCTTCTTTACTATAATTGAACATGAATAATCGATGATCACATATAATGAAAGCATCAATTTTTTGAAAAGTTTATATCAACTTTAACATTTATTCAATATAAATTAAAAAAATACTTAAAAATTTTAATTCATACAAAAAATTATTAATAATTATAATTTACTCCTTAATAGTAATATTAATCAATTATTTTTATTTATTGATTAAGAATTTATTAATTGTTTAACTATTAATTATTTACACATATTCATATTTCAAATTAATTATTAATTTTTGCCCATTAGTTTTTTATTATTAACGAATTATAATTAGTTTATAGTTATTTGCACATTTTTTAACTATTAAAGATAAACTAGTACTTATTAAATATTAATTATTTTATAATAAATAATAAATATTATTGATTCCTAAGTTTATTATAAATTATTATTAAATACTAATATAATTAGTTATTAAATATAGATATATTATAAACATGAAGTTTGTAACAGGCATATATTACAACTAACAAAATGAAAAGTTGTAAAAATACATTTATTACAACTTTAGGGAATTGAATGTTGTAAAAAAACATTTATTACAACTGTGCTTTTCCTACAGTTGTAAAATTAAAGTTGTAATATGGTGTTTTTGTTGTAGTGTTTGCGGGTTGTTACAATCTCCCCCACTTAAAATCTTTTCGTCCTCGAAAAGGAACGGAGCTAAAAGTTGTTAAATTAACTAATTTAATTTTCATTATTTTATTGTTTTCAATAATTTTATTAGTTGAACTTATAATCACACAACACAAACATCGATCAATTCAACATCCAGTGTGAAGTTCAAAACTGTGTGAGCATTAAAATGAAAAAAAAAACGCTCATCCCAGCTTGTCAATTTATCGATTGACATCCAACTAAATATTGGGACTAGTGTATGTCAAATATCATCCCAATACCCGTATGGGGTTTTCAGCCAACAACAGTTCATATAAATAAATAATTGGTTAATGAATTTAACCAATTTTAATACTGCTAACATGTTGATGAACAAACATGTTATTATATTCTTAATGCCGACTAAAAATGTATTTGACTCGTATAATTTCCTTTTACATTTCTAATGTCTAATAAAATGTAATTTATTTACATGACATTATTGCTGATGACAAATGAAAAGATAATTTTTCATTTATCTTTATTTGTATGTAAATTTCTATTTTTTTATCAAATAAAAGTGATAATATTATTTGTATATATTTCCAATGTATAACCTAACACATAAAAATGTTTTATTTTAAACTGCATATAAACTTTAATGTATACATTAACACATTAAAATGTCACTTTTACTTACATAAAAATTCTAAGATGTGTTATGACAATGCAAATGATTCTTTATTTCACTTACAAATTCTAATGTATGTTTTGCAAATAAAGATGATTCTTATATTTGCAATGTAAATTCTATTTCAACAAAATGTATAAAAAGTGATACATCCATTTTGTTGACAATTCTATTTTGTCAAATGAATATTTTTGTTGTTGTTGTAACACAAACCTGTTTAACAAAAATGCTATTTGTGTTTAACTCTTTTATTTAACAAAAATGTGATTTTTGTTTTATTCTGAATCTAATTAACAAAAATGTAATTTTCGTTTTCAACAATTATATTTAACAAAATGTAATTTTGTTTTCAACTATTATATTTTGAAAAAAATAACTATTCTTGTTCAACTAATCTATTTGGCCAAAAATGTTCATTTTGACGGAAATGTGTATTTTGATTCGACTAATCTTTCTTGACAAAAGTGTATATTTTGGCAAAAATATATGGTTTAATTCAACTGATCTATTTTGACAAAAATGAATATTTCGAAAAAATGTATATTTTGATTTAACTAACCCATTATGTCAAAACAATAAAAGTAATGACTTTGTTTTATTGTTTCAACGAAACAATAAAAATGATGACTTTGTTTTGTCGACAAATCTATTTCAACAAAACAATAAAAGTGATGTGATTGTTTTGTTGACGATTCTAATTCAAACAAACAAATGAAAGTGATGTGATTGTTTTCATTTTTCTATTCAAAAAAAAATGATAATTTTATTTGTTTACAATTCCTAGTTTATTCTTGTTCAATCCTTTTTAATTGACAAAATGTATATTTGTTTCATCCTTTTTAGATGAACAAAAATGTACATTTTGGTTTAATTCTTTTTAATGACCAAAAATGTATATTTTGGGTTTAATCATTTTTAATAACCAAAAATGTATATTTTGGTTCAGACCTTTTTAAACGACAAAAATGTATGCTTTTGCTTCATTCTTTTTAAATGACAAAAGAGAATATTTTTACTTAACTCTTCTTTAATGACAAAAGTTAACATTTTTTCCTCATTCTTCTTAAATGATAAAAACGAATGTTTTAGTCTCATACTATTTAAATGAAAAAAATGAATGTTTTATTTACATTCTTTTTGAATGACAAAAATGAATGTTTTGTTTACATTCTTTTAAATTCGACAAAATGAATATTTTTTTCTACTTCTAACTTAATGATAAAATGAATGTTTAGTTTCGTTCTTTTAATTTTTAAATTAGACAAAAATGAACATTTTGATTCGTTCTTTTAAAATGACAAAAATGAATGTTTTAATTCATCCCCTTACAATGACAAAAATGTATGTTATTAATTCATCTTTTACAATGACAAAAATGCATCTTATTAATTCACCTTTTACAATGGCAAAAATGTATATTTTGCCTCATTCTTTTAAATTGACAAAAATTGTAATTTCTAATGTAACACTTTATACCAAAAATTGTCATTTTAATCTAATATCAAATTTCTAATGCAATGACATTTTTAGCTCAAATAAACATTTCCAACTAAAATGTTATTTTCAATCTAAATAAACATTTCTAATAAAAAATATTATTTTTAATTTGAATAAACATTTTTAGATAAAATGTCATGTTTATTCTAATATAACCTTTCTAATAAAAATTGACATGTTCCATTCTAGTATAACATTTCTAATAGAAATAACACGTTTCATTCCCAAAATATGAATATAAATAAATGACATAATTTATTTCAAAATTATGATTCTTTTATATACATAATAAAAATGTGGAATTTATTGTAAACTTATTCCATTTTAAAAGAATGAATATTTTTATCTACATATATATATATATAATAAAATATTGTTTTAATTAAATAAACAAATTTATTTCAACCAACATGAATATTTTTACATATACTATAAAAATTTGATTTTTATTGTAAGTAAAGTCTAGATCTACATAATTCAATCTAGTTTATTCATTTCAACCACAAGCAAACAACCAAATCTGATCTCATACATCACATATATGATTTATAATAGCGTACATCCATGGATTTCATATAATGATAAATAATTCTATTTTAAATTATCAAATCAGATATCTCACCATGGTTTTGTCTGAATTTTAAACATACTCCGTATTAGATCTGGTCAGCTTCATGGCGTAGATCTCTTCTCTGTTATTTCAACGAACTTCGTTTCGTGTAATTCTGTATTCATTTGAATGAGGTACACTAACTTCAACATTTGATAATTTAAATAAGTTATTAAATAAAATAATTAATTTAATTACATGGGTTTAACCCCCCTGATAATGTCATCTTCTTCATTCTACAGGCCGCATAACCAAACCCAAATCTCGTCAGAAACTCACCAAATCGCACCAGCCTCCAGGCCTTTAGCCGACGATCGGAATGCACCAGTCCCTGCACCTTGGAAGCACCTCCCACTGCCGCCAACGATGTCGTACTCGACCCCACATCCTCCCTCGAATTTGCGTGCAAACAGCTGGGCATTGGGCTCCAATTCCATGATGATTACTTCACGAAATATAATCATCACCATATAGAACGAAAGGCCTTGATTTGCTCTTTGATTTACTGTTCTGGGGTGAAGTCTAATTCGAAGTATTTAGAGCGAGATTGAGAATTGAAATTGGAAGAACGATGGCCATTGAAATAGAAGGTGGCGGCTAGGTCTGTATGGTCCTAGGGTTTTGATAATTGAAGTATATATAATATTATAATAATTTAATTCTATAAATTTCGGAAAAGCCCGCTACTTCTAAATAACTCCAAATACAGCCCAATTACCCACGTTCTGGACGCAATGGGATAGGTCCCGTCAGCCCGTTTGATCATCTCCAGCTTGTTTTCTTTAATTTAATATATAAATCATTTAATTCTATAGTACGTTTTAAATTTACCGGGGACACATACGGACTCTAAAAAATTACAGAAAAAATATATCTAGCTTTGTTTTGACGATACGGTCCCAACAAAATTAATTTTGTCGAATTTCGAGATCGTTTGAAAAATGGCCATTTTCAAGTCAATCCGATTTGACTAAAACTGACAAAACACATTTTCCTTGGCCACACTCACATATTAATTCCAAAAATTATGAAAATTATACCTAGCAATAATTTGACATTCCGGTTCCAACAAAAGTGGTTTCATCGAAAACGAAGGTCGTTTGAAAAATGGCTATTTTTAATATTAAATTATATATATATATCTTCTATAACGACTATCCTAAATTTCAAATTGGGCGTAGCTTTTGATTCCCGCTATGAAATTTCGATTTTTCAGATTCGTTGGAAAGATATTTTTTAAATATATTAAAATATTTTTGGTTTTACCAAAATCCAATTTATTTTGCATCCTGTACAGTCAGTCAAAGTTCTAATTCAAATTTTCATACTACCTCGCTATTTCTAACTCCTTTTATAATTAAAATAAAATTATTCGTTTTCACTTTGATTTAAATAAATTTTTAGTTGTTATTATTTGTAATAAATTATTTTAACTGTTAAAATTCCACTAAATTTCTAAAATAAAAATTTTAAATTGGTTCAGAATTTGCGGGTTGTTACAACAATTTGGTTTGAATTGATATCCAAAGGAAGAATAAATTTGAAGGATTTATCTTTGATAAAATTAATGGGAACTTTTCCCAAAGTATAAAAATATTTGAATAAAGGAATATTCTGGATTGGAATGAGGCGTATATTGTGTTTTTATAGCATTTGTTTATTATATACGTGAGTTATTCAGAAAGACCGGGTTTATCCCATTCTGAATAACTGATTCGACGTTATGTCAAGGATTAAGACGGTGGTGGAAGACCGGAGGTCTTTACATCGTTTGGATGATTACTGATGTCTTGATTGGGCTGTACACCCAAGACAAGGTAATAAGTGGTGATCGTCCAAACGTACTTGGAGATCGACCGTATATGCGAGGGTCTCTCTCCTATATTGGACATACGGGATGAGGAATAAGGTGCCTCCGGTTTCGTTCAGACCCAGAACGAACTTGTAAATGGATGTGTGTCTGACATCGGATTTCATTCTGTGTGATTGATAGACATCGGTTGCATAGCGTGAATTGCCTGTGTGGCATGCTGAGATGCAAATGATCAAGGCTCCTGTTGAAAAGCAAAGTCTTGTGGTTGATGATCAAAGCACGACTTTAATATAACATAGCTTTGTGTAGCATTAATTCGCGAGCCTCACACCCCGGTGTGAACCAGAAACGGGAGAGGACCTCAGGGAGGGCATGCGTTTCCTTCTAACTAGAAGTGGTGTCAACGTTTTGTAAGCCCTGACGTTTTACTTATGTGGATGATGGATAGCGAGGCACCTCGATTATATCGGTTGTTCCGGGGCCAATAGTTTGGTCGGGATATGACCAGTTTACGCCCCCATAGGGCGGGGAAACACATTATTCAGGCATTTTAATCCACTCCATGTGGTCCGGCCCTGACGATCTAAGTATCGATGCGCTCTGACCTTGAGGCTCGTGCTAGAGAGTCTTGAAGCGGTAAGGATGATCCCTTGCCTTGGTTCACAGATGGAAATCCAACTTCCAATACATGACAACTGTGGTTTTGATTGTAGAACCTAGTATTGGCGACTTGATATATGGTAACCATGCCACCTAGGATTGATACATTTATATTTGAAACTGTTTTATACACTATGCACTTATAATAGTATCAAATGATTTGTTTTAATGTACCAAGCATGTTTGGCTATTATAAGGTAAAACCCTATCCCTCGGCTTGCGTTGCATTATGTGATAGGACCCAGGGTCTTATAATAGCTTCATTTTTCCAAAAAGCATTGTGCTATTTTGTTATATGCACTTGGTATTCTTGGAAGGAAACCCATTCCGTGTTATAAGGCGGGGTCCCTTGATATATCTGATTTTAAAGTAAAGTTTTAAATAACTGTTTTAGTTCTCACACCAGTCACATGACTGACCTAGAGTTTTTTGTTTTAACCTAAACTCTGGGTGCCTCTATTTTCCACACGGGCAGCTTGTAGTTCTGGTTTTGCAGATTTATATTCACAAAATCCTAGTTTACAGCTGGAATGATATTAGGAAAGCTCTGTATCCGTATGTTCTTTTCAGTTGTGTTTTGTGTTATTTTTCGCTGCATTGTAACTTGTAAATCTCTGATATTTAGTAAATGTGTAATATTTAATCATACTCTGTATATTCTTGTATTCTGATGAAATTGTTGTAATAAGCAATGAAATGTTCTTCTGTTCATGTTCTGATTCATCGTGACCTCAAAGCAATCCGGGCTTTCCTTCACGGGGAAGTTCGGGTCGCTTGAAGAGTTTTGCCTTATAATGATCAAACATGCTTGGTATGTATAAAATAATATTTAATATTATTATTAGTGTCTAATCAGTTTTAAAATACTTTCAAAGTAAATGTATCAATCCTAGATGACATAGTACCCCATCCTACTATGTTGCCATATATATGTTTACAATCAAAACCGTAATGTCGTATTGGAAATTGGGTTTCCATCACGAATCAAGGCTAGGGACGTTTTCCTTACCGATTTGAGACACTCTAGCAAATGTCTCAGGATCACACCTATGGGCAACCCTTGGATCCTGCAGGGCCGGTTCACAAATACTTTAGTGGACTAGTTATGCCCGAACACATGTTTTCTGGTCCTATTGAACATATCAATTGGTCACTATCGACCAATATAACCGAGGCCTCGTAATCCATCATCCACATAAGTAAAAAATGTTTGGGCTCCATACCGTGACACCACTTCTAGCTAGAAAGAAACGTGTGCACTCCCTGCGTTCCCTTATCCCGTTTCTGACTCTTACCTTGGTGTGAAGCTCGCGAAGTAATGCTTATACACAAAGCTATGCCTAAATGGGCTGTGCTTTGATCATCAACCACAAGGCTTTTCTTTTCAACAAAAGCCTTGATCATTTGCATCTTGGCGTGCCACATTGACAATCCACACCATGCGATCAATAACTATCTATATATAACCCCTGAGCTCGTGCGTCTCAAAGAAGGGTGTTAAGCAAGAGAATAAATTCTCCGCCACAAAACAGATATATATTAAATAGAAATCAATTTACATGGAATGAAATCCAATGTCAGACACACATCCATTTACAAGTCCGTTCTGGGTCTGAACGAAACCGGAGACACCTTATTCCTCGTCCTATATGTCCAATATGGAAGAGAGGTGCTCTCTTATTTGGACAATCAATAAGTATGTCCGGACAACTACCAACTTAACCCTTTACAGGGAGCTACCCAATGTCGGGCATCAGTAGTCATCCAATCGATGTGTAATCGCCAGTCTTCAATCACTGTCTTCAATCACTGTCTTCAATATCTTCGATTTAAATCGTTGTATAATTATTTGAAATGGGACTGAACTCGGTCTTTTCAAATAATTCTCGCATATATATAATTTAAATCATTTCATATCGTTAATATTATTTTATAATGATTTATCACCATTTTTATTTATATAAAAATAGCCTAATTTAATTTAATGACGCTTCGGGTCAATAGGCGGCCCTGGCGTTGTTTTAACCTAAATTTGATTTACACATTTCTCGAAATCTAACCATTGGATTTTAAAAAAATCTATATCGTTGGAAATATCTTCCCAAAGTGGACCTAATGGTTCCAATTTTGGGAAAATCCAACGGTCGGATCTTTCGGTA
Source organism: Allium sativum (assembly GCA_030737875.1). Lineage (NCBI taxonomy): Eukaryota > Viridiplantae > Streptophyta > Magnoliopsida > Asparagales > Amaryllidaceae > Allium > Allium sativum. Next base: position 1,034,216,536 of record CM060920.1, on the reverse strand, counting down.
TAATCGTTTAAATTTACGATTCCGAAACGCGAACTACTGCGCGCGATTCGTTTAATTTTAATATATATATATATTACATATAAATATAAATCATTCGACGATGCCACTAACGCGTTTAACATGCCAAATAAAAGAATGTTTTATTTGCATAACATATCTAAATGTTTATATTGTCAAATAAAAATTTATTTTATTTGCATTCATTCACTGCATGTTTCTAATGTCAAATAAAATGTAATCTATTTACATGACATTTTTGCTAATGATAAATAAAAAGATAAATTTTATATTTTTATTATTTGTATGCAATTTCTATTTTTAACTTTAACAAATAAAAAGAAATATTTTATTTGTAAATAGTTTCAATGTATAACATGACATATAAAAATGTGTATTTTAATTTGCATACAAATTCTAATGTATATTTTGACAATAAAATGATTCTTTAATTTTCATACAAATTCTAATGTATATTTTGACAATAATAATGATTCTTTAATTTGCATACAAATTCTAATGTATATTTTGACAATAAAAATGATTCTTTTATTTTACTACAAATTCTAATGTATATTTTGACAATAAAAATAATTCTTTAATTTTTGTGGATAATTCTATTTCAAAAAAATAAATAAAAGTGATTCTTCCATTTTTGTTGATAATTCTATTTCAACAAAATGAATAAAAGTGATTCATTCATTTTATTTGACAACTCTATTTCAACAAAATGATTAAAAATGATAACTTAATTTTATCTACAATTCCATTTTAAAAAAATAAATGAAAGCAATAACTTCATTTTTGTTAACAATTCTATTTTAACAAAATGCATAAAATGATATTTCATATTGTTAACAATTCTATTTTAACAAAATGTTAAAAATGGTTCTTTCATTTTTGTTGACAATTCTATTTCTACAAAATGATTAAAAATGATCTTTCCATTTTTGTTGACAATTCTATTTCAACAAAAATGATTAAAAATGATTCCTTAATTTTTGTTGACAATTCTATTTCAACATAAGTGACATTTTTATTTCGTCAATTATAGTTCCAACAAAAATGACAATTCTATATTGTCAATTCTAATACAATAAAAATGACAGTCTTTATTTTGTCAATACTAATAAAATGAAAATGACAAACTTTATTTTGTCAATTCCAATACAATGAAAATGACAATCTTTATTTTATCACACATCTATTCAACAAAAATGATATCCTTGTTTTGACACTTTATATTTCAACAAAAATGTTAATTTTTGTTTTGAAAATTTATTTCAATAAAAATGTAATTTTTTGTTTTAACTATTTTATTTCAATAAAAACTGTCCATTTTATTTCAATATAAACTGATATTTTTGTTTCAGCCATTTTGTTTCAACAAAAAATGATATTTTTGTTTCACAATTTTATTATAACAAAAATGTCCTTTTTATTTCAACTATTTTATTTCAACAAAAAAAATGATAATTTTGTTTCAACTATTTTATTACAACAAAAATGTTCTTTTTATTTCAACTATTTGGTTTCAACAAAAATGATATATTTGATTTCAACTATTTTATTACAACAAATATGTCCTTTTTATTTCAACTATTTGGTTTCAATAAAAATGATATATTTTGTTTCAACTATTTTATTGCAATAAAAATGTCCTTTTTTATTTCAACTATTTGGTTTTGACAAAAATGATATATTTTGTTTCAACTATTTTATTACAAAAAAAATGTCCTTTTTATTTCAACTATTTCATTTCAATAAAAATGATATATTTTGTTTCAACTATTTTATTACAACAAAAATGTCCTTTTTATTTCAACTATTTTGTTTCAACAAAAAAAGATATATTTGTTTCAACTATTTTGTTTTAACAAAAAATGATATTGTTGTTTCACTATTTTATTACGACAAAAATGTCCTTTTTATTTCAACTATTTTGTTCCAACAAAAAATGATATTTTTGTTTCACTATTTTATTACAAAAAAAATGTCCTTTTTATTTCAACTATTTGGTTTCAACAAAAATGATATATTTTGTTTCAATTGAAAAAGTCGGGTGTGTACGACTTATGCAGGATCTATAATATGGCTATGCGGAATATGATAACAAACTTTAAATGCAGTATAGTAAAGTAAAGTAGAGTAACGACACCAGGATTTTTATACTGGTTCGGACCTCCAGTCCTACGTCCAGTCCCAAAGCTTCTCTTCGGCTTTTCACTAAACAACACCCTCGCTTCACCCGGAGGAACAGGTTCACAACTACTTGATTTACGGGCTACAAGCTTACCCACTTGATTTCACGGGCTACAAGCTTACCCACTTGATTTCACGGGCTACAAGCTTACCCACACAGGACAATTACAAGAGTTTGACTTCTGACTGTGTTCTTCTTTCAACACTGATTAGCCAACGATTGAGTACACCCTTCCTATAATCTTATCCTCAAATGAAATTTGATGTTTAGAAAGATTAGGAAGTATAATATCGAATTGAATCACAAGTGTATGAAATATGCTTGGAGATTCAACCGATAAAATGAATGCTTTTTGAGTGCTTTTTGAACGAGAAGAATATTGCAAGATAGATCAGAAAATAGAGAGAAATTTCGGTGATTTGAATGATTGTAAAATCATGTATTTATAGAGATCGAGAGGTTGCAAATGTTGGTGAAAAGATGCATCTAAAAAGAGTGATTATTCATGAAGAAAAATGGATGCAAATTTTGAAGAAAGAAGATGACTTTTCAATATAACGGTCAAAATTCAAAAACCTGTTGACCTATAGAATTTTATAGGTCGACATGTTTTTAGCCGTTGGAATTCAAAAACCTGTTGACCTATAAAATTTTATAGGTCGACCTATTTTTGACCGTTACAATTTAAAAACCTGTTGACCTATAAAAAATTGTAGGTCGACATGTTTTTGGTCATATGCATAAAAAATGTCTTCATGAGTAGTATTTTCAAACAATTAGAAGTATGATTATTTGAGGATAGATTTTAACATTTTATAACTCTAAATAATCAACTTCTAACCTATGAAGTCATCTTGTCTTCTTTTTGTCGATGTAGAAGCTTCTTCTTGTCATAAATCAAAATAACCATCGACGCTTCGACTCAACATCAATTATTTTATTACAACAAAAATGTCCTTTTTATTTCAACTATTTGGTTTCAATAAAAATGATATATTTTATTTCAACTATTTTATTACAACAAAAATGTCCTTTTTATTTCAACTATTTGGTTTCAATAAAAACGATATATTTTATTTCAACTATTTTATTACAACAAAAATGTCCTTTTTATTTCAACTATTTGGTTTCAATAAAAATGACATATTTTGTTTCAACTATTTTATTACAACAAAAATGTCCTTTTTATTTCAACTATTTGGTTTCAATAAAAATGATATATTTTGTTTCAACTATTTTATTACAAAAAAAATGTCCTTTTTATTTCAACTATTTTGTTTCAACAAAAAATGATATATTTTGTTTCAACTTTTTTATTACACCAAAATGTCCTTTTTATTTCAACTATTTGGTTTCAATAAAAATGATATATTTTGTTTCAACTATTTTATTACAAAAAAAATATCCTTTTTATTTCAACTATTTGGTTTCAATAAAAATGATATATTTTGTTTCAACTATTTTATTACAACAAAAATGTCCTTTTTATTTCAACTATTTGGTTTCAACTATTTTATTACAACAAAATATCCTTTTATTTCAACTATTTTGTTTCAACAAATGAATGATATTTTCGTTTCAACTATTTTGTTTCAACAAAATAATTGATATTTTTGTTTTACTATTTTATTACAACACAATAATCATCAAATTAACTTATCTGCATAACAACATCCATCATTAATCCCAGATCAAATCACGTATAACATCAAATAGAATTTTAACAGTGGATTGGAAGAAAAATCACAATCATAATTAATTAATTTTAATTATAAAAATATTGAATTCTAATAGTGCTTTTTAATTCTGTATAATTCAGAATTGAACTTTCCCCCAAGATCTGATTTGCTCCAAATTCTTTCTAGTTTGTCCAGAAATGCAGATCTCGGATTCACGATCCTAGTGGTTTTGAAATTGTTCAATTCTGTACTCTTATGAATAAGATACGGATTTAGTTGTGTAAGTAACATTTTAAATTAATTAATTAAATAATTAAATTTGAAAATACCATCTTCTTCTTCCTACAGAACACGGCCGCGCGATTTCCACTTTTATTCAATTCTAGGGTTTCCGATCGCTTTAAAAACATGAAGTGTTGGCACGATCAGATCGCACCACGACGGGGAGCACGGAAGGGCGCACCCACGGCGGCGGCGGGGCCCAGCTCAGTGGCGCCTGGGTGGAGCGGTGGCGGTCGACGCGACAGGGGTTCGGGGGCTCGGTTCTCTTTAAATTTGCAATGACAATTCACAAACCCCATATGGACCTGAAGCTCACGAAGTGCTCCACAATAATGTCTAAAGAAGTGGGAAGTTTTTGTAACAACCCGGAAATTCTGAACCAATTTAAAATTTTTATTTTAGAAATTTTTATGGATTTTAAATAGTTAAAATAATTTATTTTAAATAATAACGACTAAAAATTTATTTTAATCGAGGTTAAAACGAATATATTTATTTTAATTACAAAAGCAGTTAGAAATAGCGCAGTAGCTTGAAAATTTGAATTTAAACCTTGACTGAATGTACATGATGCAAAATAAATCAGATTTTAGTGAAACCAAAAATATGTGAATCTAATTAAAAATACTTTTCCAACGAATCTGAAAAATCAAAATTTCATAGCGAGAATCAAAAGTTATGCCGAGTTTAATTTTCAGAATAGTTGTTGTAGAATTTTTATATATTTTTTAAAATTAAAAATAGCTATTTTTCAAATGACCTCCGTTTTCGACGAAACTACTTTTGTTGGAACCGAAATGTCAAATTATTGTTAGATTCCAGTTTTCATAATTTTTAGAATTAATATGTGAGCATGGCAAAAGAAAACGTGTTTTGTCAATTTCAGTCAAATCAGATCGACCAGAAAATGACCATTTTTCAAACGGTCTCGGAATTCAACGAAATTAGTCTTGTTAGGACTGTATCGTCAAATTATGGCTAAATATAATTTTTCTGTAATTTATAGAGTCAGTATGTGGCCTCGGTAATTTAAAATGTACGTTTAAATTTAATATATATTGATTTATATTTTAATTTAAAGAAAAACATATCGTAACAGCCGAATTGGGTTACGAAACATATTCCATTGTGTCCGTGATGGGGGTTATTAGCTATGGGTGACACTCATTGGGTCTCGTTTGGAGTTCGGATAGTTTAACAAGTTATTTTCTCGAATTAATTAATTAAAATAAAGGAGAATACATGTATAAATACACTAGAAAATACAGCCATATACTAAAACCCTAATCCCATATTTGCCCAGCCGCCATTTCAACTTTAAATGGCCAGATCACTCTGAACTTAATCGAACAAATTCTCCTCATCTAAACAATAAATTCGAAGATATCCTAAAGCTAAAACGTAGAGCAAGGTGAGGGCTCGAGATTGTACGGTGGAGATTGATTCTGGTGGGGTGTACGAGGAGGGATTGCATCGCAAAACAGCCGCAGTTGGGCTCGATTTTCGAGCAATGGAGGACGGCGAGTGAGGAGCTGTTCAAGGCGTTGGAGGATTATGGCAAGGACTACGGTGTGGCGGTGTCAAATCATGAGTCGGTGGCTTGTAGTGGTCGTCGTGATCGGATTTTTCTAGGAACTGTTGTGTAACGACCCAGAAAATCTGAACCAATTTAAATTTTTAAAATTGGCTAAAATAATGGATTTTAAATATTTAAAATAAATATTTTAAATAATATCAATGAAAACGGAGTTTGAATCGACAATTGAAAATGAATACAATTAATTCTAATTATAAACAAGGCCTGAAATGGCGCTGCAGTTTCAAAAATTGAATTCAAACTTTGTCGGATTGTACCTGTATAACCCGAAAATCTGGGCCAGTTTAAAATTTTTATTTTGGCAATTTTAGCGAATTTTGATTATTTAAAATGAATTATTTTAAATAATATCGACGAGAAATTTATTTTGAATATATTTAGAACGTATATATTATATACGTCGTCGTTAGAATATAAATATTTATATATAATTATAAAAGGAATTGAAAATGGCGCGGTAGTTCGATAATTCGATTTCAAACTTCAATTGAATGTACCGGGTGCAAAACAAACCGGATTTTAGTGAAACCAAAAATAATCGGATCTATTTGAGAATATCTTTCCAACGAATCAGAAAAATCAAAATTTCATAACGGGAATCAGAAGATATGTCCGGTTGAAAATTCTGATGGTCGCTATGGAATTCAGGCCCTTAAAAATGGACATTTTGCAAACGACCTCAGATTTCGACGAAACCAGTTTTGTTGGGTCCGGGATGTAAGGTTATTGCTAGGTTTCAAATTTCATAATTTTCCGAATCAATATGTGAGCGTGGCAAAGGAAAACGTGTTTTGACCATTTCAGTTGATTTTAATCGACTGGAAAATGACCATTTTTCCAACGGCCTCAGAATTCGATGAAACTAGTTTTGTTAGGACCGTATCGTCAATACGAAGCTAGAAAATATTTTTTTAGAATTTTTAGAGACAGTATGTGACCCCGGTAATTTGAAATGTACGTTTAAAATTCAATATAGTGATTTAAATGTAAATTTAACGGAAACTGACTGTAACAGCCGAATCAACCTACGATACATATCCCATTGTGTTCGGAATGGCGGTAATTAGCTAGGGATGACAGTCGTTGGGTTCGATTCAGGGTTCGAATAAAAAAAAGCGCCTTAATTGAAATTTAAATGAAAACTAAATATAATTATTATATAATATCTCCCTCATCTCTCTCCTTAGAAGTCAACAAACAAAAAAAAAACGAAAGCAATCTCGATCCGCCGCCCCTCCAGGAGCTCCGCACCGCCGCTAACGCCTCTGACCCCCCCTTCAGGCGGCGGCGTCCTCCTTCCTAAGATGATCTTCCGCGTTCTCTGCCCTCTCCTCTCTCTAATTTGAAACCCCTTGAAACCCGCACCCCTCTATGTCGCTGCAGATCCACCACCGCACCGCTGCCATCTCCGACGCCGAGCTCTACCCACCGCTTGTGCAGACTCCGACCACTCCATACCCCCCCCCAGCGCTGTTCTCTCTCCTCTTTCTTCTTGGATCCCCAAACCACAAAAGCCCTAGCCCAAAACCGATGCTCCCATCCACCTCCTCGCGAAGCCAACACCAACCAGTCCTCCCCGCTTCCCCTTCCGGATGTGAGTTTTTAATTTGAATTTATTTATGTAGTTAAAAGTGTTAATTTTTATATGGGAATCTTAAAAATAAAAATACGTTTCTTATTTACATAGAAGAATAATTAAAATACGATTTTTTTATTTTACTTACATAAAAATAGGATTTTTATAATATATGTAGGGTTTTAAAAAACGTGATTTTTATTCATATGTATTGCATATAAAAAGGTGATCTTTGTTCATACGTGTTGGATAGAAAAGTAGGATTTTTATTTTATATAAATCTATAATTTTTGATGTGTTTATAAGAAAAAGATTTGATTTTTTTTATCAAATAAAAAGATTAGATTTTTGTGTAAGGAGATATTATATTTTTAAACAAGAAAAGAGTATATTTTTAGCAAATAAAAGGAAGTGATTTTTTAATATGATAAAGAAGTGATTTTTACATATGTAGTAGAGATATAAAAATACGATCTTTATATATAAAAATGTGATTTTTATATAGAGAATGCCGAGAGTAAAAATATGATTTTTATATATTGAACACCGAAGTTAAAATATGATTTTTATATATTGAACACCGAAGTAAAATATGATTTTTATATATTGAACACCGAAGTAAAAATATGATTTTTATATATTGAACATCGACGTAAAAATATGATTTTTATATATTGAATAGCGGGGTAAAAATTCGATTTTTATATGTGTAGTGGTTACGGGCGACGAAGCTGACGAAGATGCGAAAACGATGAATATTTCTATCAAAGAAGAGTCAGGATGATTGGATAGCTATCGGTGAGAATTTCTCACCTTTCAATTTCATTTTCTAGTTATATATATATATACTAGGATGCAGACGGTGCTTAGTAGCACCCGACACAATCGTCCACAGACCATAGACTTGTTTGTTTGGTTGCGTAAATTAGTTAGATGATTTGAATTTGGTTGATTGGTGAATTTGATTGATGTGTGAATGGCGTGGGCCTTCACTAGACAGGGGATAAGGCTAGGCCTCGTCCCGTTTCTAGTATCGTGCCGTTATGCCGCCGAAATTTTCTAAAATATGTTAGGAAAATAAAAATATCATTTTATTGAATAAATGAACCGAATAGAATATTCATAGGTTGAATAAAATGTTTTATCGTTAAAAATATAATTTTTAAAGTGAAAGTGAATAAATAAATATTTATAAACAAATCGGCCGATTTGTTTATATACACTGATTTGACTGATATTGATTGGGTCGATAAATTTTACACATCGCCCAACTGCACAAATAAAATCTGTGTTGGATTGTTTGAAACCCCACACGGGTGTTGGGATGAAATTTGAAGTTCACTCATCCTGATTGATTAAATATGTCGATCGATTGATTGACAGGCTGTTATAAGTGTTGAATATCTATATTTGATGCTTATACAGTGTAGTGCACTTTGGTTGATGGTTGATTATTTTTCAATGCTATTATATACATGTGTTGTGTGGAAAATCCATATAATTAATTTTATATGGTAATTGATTGGGCCTCATTCCAATTTAGAAAATAAAGAATAATATAAAATAAAGGTTCATGTGTTGACAGTACTCATCTATTGAGATTGGTCATGTGTTGAACGAAATATTTTAGTAATAAAATTTACATCTTTATCAATATAAAATAAAGGTTCATGTGTTGACAGTACTCATCCATTGAGATTGGTCATGTGTTGAACGAAATATTTTAGTAATAAAATTTACATCTTTATCAATATAAAATAAAGGTTCATGTGTTGACAGTACTCATCCATTGAGATTGGTCATGTGTTGAACGAAATATTTTAGTAATAAAATTTACATCTTTGTCATTATAAAATAAAGGTCCATGTGTTTACAGTACTCATCCATTGAGATTTGTTATGTGTTGAACGAAATATTTTGATAATAACAACTATTTTGAAAAAGAAATATTTGAAATAGAATATTTGAAAATAGAAATTTATGAAGCCGTGTTGATTAGATTGACGCCATTTTGACGTGAACGATATTTATATCGATTTTAAACGATTTCGAAATGAATTGAATTGAAAACGATTTCGAAATGAATTGAATTGAAAACGATTTCGAAATGAATTGAATTGAAAACGATTTCGAAATGAATTGAATTGAAAACGATTTCGAAATGAATTGAATTGAAAACGATTTCGAAATGAATTGAATTGAAAATGATTTCGAAATGAATTGAATTGAAAACGAATTCCAATTGAATTGAAAGAAAATTGAAATGAATTCAAATTGAATTGAAATTTGAATTGAATAGAAATGAATTTTAAAACGAATTTATAAAGAAGAATTCAATTTTGATTTGAATTGAAATGGAAGTTGAAATTGCTTTTGAAAACGAATTTAAAACTATTTATATAATTCGTTTTAAATAGAAATCGACAAAATATATATTATATATATTATATATATTATATATATAATATAATGGCCTGAATAGAACGCGCCGCGCCGCGGTAGTTCGTGAATTTCGACCATTTATTTCAAACAGACATTACGGGAGATCCGACCGTCGGATTCTCCTAAAACCGAAACCGTTGGGTTCGTATCGAAAATAGCTTTCTAACGAATATTAGAAATTCAAAATCTAACGGTTGGATTTGGAGTTACGTCCAAATCAAATTTGAAAAAGGTCGCTGTAAGTGCAGTTCGATGGCCATTGATGGAAATCGACTGTACGGGCCTTGATAAAATTATTAAAAATAGTAATAATTTTTGAAAAATCATAAGAAATGATTTGTGAAGATTTGGGATGAAAAACTCCATATTTGAAAAGATAAAAATATATTTTTATCGAAATGAACTAGTTTTGAACTAGAAATATAATTCTATTTATTTTTAAAGAAATAAATTGAATTTGAAAAGGGTTTTAAAAATAACCAGAATTTCCAATGATTGCATTGGAGTGGATTTGAATCGAAATTGTCTTCGGAATATTTCGATGTTGGAATTCGTGATTATACAGATGTTGTTATGGAAATTTGAAAGATATATATTTATATCGTTATTTCCAATACGACATTTGTTAATTGTAGAATTTGATATTGAATATAAGCCGATATATTTTCTATTCAGAGCCTTATATTGAATATCAAATGTGATTTGGGTTTGTCGTGAATGGTGTCTTCACTAACACTGTTTTTGAACCCAGTTGAGAAAAGATTAAATCTTTTTATTTAGATTTAATGAAGTGTACCAATTAAATGATATTTAATTGAAATTGAATTGGTATTGATTTTTGGGTTTATCGTGAACAGTGTTTTAAATAACACTTGTTCTTTAACCCGATAATTAATGGAATATGATTTTGGGTTTATCGTGAACCGTGTTTTAAATGACACTGATTCTTTAACCCAGTCGAAGATTAAAACTAAGTGGAGTTTTAATGAATCTTCAATTAGATTGAAATGATCGAAAATGGAGTATCACCAGTTTTGCTCCAGGCGATAGTTAAATCTTTAATTAGATTTGAACGTGAAATGGTAATTGAATTTACCGATAACACTGTGGTGTTAGATATGAAGTATTACCAGTTTTACTTCATGGGATGAATAGGTTGGGATAGGGAAATTAAAATAAATGATTACTTCGGTAAGGTTCGCTAATCCCGACTAGTTTGAATTGAGATTCAAAAATAGAATAAAGAATAAATTCAAGGAATTTATCTTGGATAAAATTAATGGGAACCTTTCCCTATGAATGTGAAATTTAGAAACTAACTGTCGGTTAGCCAAGCAGAATGGTTTTCTGGATATTGATCTGATGTTGGTTTCGGCCTTCGGGGTTAATATTTGGGGAATTATTCTCTTGATTAATTTACGGTTAGTGACTGATGAATTGGAATGAGGCGTATGTTGTGTTTGTGTAACGCTTATTTAAAATATACGCGAGTTATTCGGAAAGACCGGGTTTATCCCATTCTGGATAACTGATACGACGATAAGTCGAAGATAAAGACGATGGTCGAAGACCGGAGGTCTTCACGTCGTTTGGGTGATTACAGATGATCTTGATTGGGCTGTACACCCAAGAAGATGGAAACAGTTGGTGATCGTCCAAACGTACTTGGAGATCGATGGATATGCGGGGTACTAGGTGCCTCTGGTTTCGTTTAGACCCAGAACGGACTTGTAAATGGACTGTGTGTCTGACATTGGATTTTAGTCCGTGTGATTGATCTCTATTAAATATATATCTGTTTGGCGGCGGAGAATTTATTCTCTTGCTTAATGCCCTTGTCTGAGACGTACGAGCTCAGGGGTTATATATTGATGGATATCAAACGCATGGAGTGAATTGCCTGTGTGGCATGCCTAAGTGGCAATTGATCGAGGCTTCTGTTGAAAAGCAAAGTCTTGTGGTGAGGATCAAAGCAAGGCCTTTGTGGCGTAGCTTTGTGTAACGTTTACTTCGCGTGTTTCACACCCGGTATGAACCAAAAACGAGAGAGGACCTCAGGGAGGGCATGCGTTTCTTTCTAGTTAGAAGTGGCGTCAGTGGTTTTACACGCCCGGACGAGTTTGACTTATGTGGTTGTTGTTGTTGCGAGGCGCCTCGGATTGATCGGTCGTTCTCGAACCGATGGAGTCATTTAGTTGGCTCATTTACGCCCCAAAGGGCGGGGAAACGTATTGTTCAGGCACTATAATCCACATCGGTGGACCGGCCTTGTCGCTCCATGGGGCAGTTGCGGCTGTTCCTGAGGCTCGGGCTAGAGAGTCTCGAATCGGTTGAGGACGATCCCTAGCCTCGGTTCATAGACGGAAATCCAATTTCCAAATACGTGACATTTGCGGTTTTGATTGTAGAACTAGTATGGCGACATGATATATGGTACCCATGCCGCCTATGATTAATATTTATGATTTGAAGTTGTTTTATACACTATGCACAGACAATAGTATCAAATGATTTGTTTTAAAACGTATCAAGCATTCTTTGGCTGTTATAAGGGAAAACCCTATCCCCCGGCTTGCGTTGCATTGTGTGATAGGACCTGGGTCTTATAACAGCTTCATTTTTCTCTATTTAGCATTGCGCTGTTCGTTTTATGCACTGGTATTCGTGGGAGGAAACCCGTTCCGTGTTATACGGCGTGGTCCCTTGATTTACCTAACTTTAAAATAAAGAATTAATAACTGTTTTAGTTCTCACACCAGTCCTATGACTGACCTAGAGTTTATTGTTTTAACCTAAACTCTGGGTGCCCTTATTTTGACACGGGCAGCTAGTAGTTTTGGTTTTGCAGATTTATATTCACAGGATCCTGGCTTACAGCTGGAATGATATCCGGAAAGCTTTGTATCCGTATATCTCCTCTAGTTGTGTATTGTAATATTTTCCGCTGCTATGTATTTAAATGTAATTTAAATCTCTGATATTTCTGTGTAATATTTATTCATTTATACTCTGTATATTCTTGTAATCTGATGCATTGTTGTAATATACAATGAAATGTTCTTTTGTATGCGTTCTATTTTGTCGTGTTCTCAAACGATAGGGCGTTTCGAACGGTCTAGGTCGGTTTAGCGACTGGTTCAGACCGAGCGAAATTCCTGTTCGTCACATTTGGTATCAGAGCTTTGGTTTACAAAGCTTAGAGAACAAGGCACCTTAGAACCATACGAAAGAATTCATCAGATATTGGATTAGTAATATCCAATGAGAATGACTCGTTAGAGATGGGATCAGTAGTATCCTAGAACGAGTGTGAAGAGTATTTTTTTTAAAATGAAAACAAATTTTGTTTTGAAAATTTAAATCAATTATTCGTATTTGATTATTTATTTTATATTGATTAGGACAGTCCAGTATATAAAGATTTTGCATATACGCCTTGCAAACGTGTATTTGAAGTTTAATATACTGGATAGATATAGAATCACACTCTAGTCGCCCGAAGATGATTCTGATGATAGTTCGAACATCATCAGAATTGGTATTCGTGTTTCGAAGGTGTGATATCTATATATTTCCTATTGACTGGTGTGAGAACCAAAATTAGATAGGGGCTATTGTTGTGATTTGGCATCAAAAATGTGATTTTTGTATATGTATCAAAATTATGAATTTGTGACTCTAATTCACTAATTGATTGATGTTTGTGTTGTTTGTTTATTTGGTTGATAATTGTGAACCATTTAGCCTAATTGAACCAAATGTTGAATTGTATTGAAAATTGGTCGCATTTGCTTGCATATACATATTCTTACATTGAACAGGTCATAGCGAGGAGGCTAGAGCCAGAGAATAAAATTTGTTTGCCCGACAAATAGGTACATGTTTACTACATAATTTACTGTTTTTTTGGGTGATGATGATTTTATGAGCCTACTGGCTAGCCGCTTGGCTTTTTCTTTTTCTTTTTGAGATTAGAAGGACCGGGGAAGCTATTTGAGATTTCCCGATGCTCCCGGTGCAGGGGAGGTTATGGCGAAATTTTTCGAAAATTTAGGGTGTTAGCCAAATTTTTGAAATTTTGAAAATTCTCAAAAACTAAAAAGTTGGAGAATAGAAGCCAGATCGAACGTAGAGCTGAATAATCAAACTACTTTCGACTTTGTTCCTTTTCGGGGACGAAAAGTTTTAAGTGGGGGAGATTGTAATAACCCGAAAATCTGGGCCAGTTTAAAATTTTTATTCTGGCAATTTTAGCGAATTTTGATTATTTAAAATGAATTATTTTAACTAATATCGACGAGAAATTTATTTTGAATATATTTAGAACGTATATATTATATACGTCGTCGTTCGAATATAAATATTTATATACAATTATAAAAGGAATTGAAAATGGCGCGGTAGTTCGATAATTCGATTTCAAACTTCAATTGAATGTACCGGGTGCAAAACAAACCGGATTTTAGTGAAACCAAAAATAATAGGATCTATTTGAGAATATCTTTCCAACGAATCAGAAAAATCAAAATTTCATAACGGGAATCAAAAGATATGTCCGGTTGAAAATTCTGATGGTCGCTATGGAATTCAGGCCCTTAAAAATGGACATTTTGCAAACGACCTCGGATTTCGATGAAACAAGTTTTGTTGGGTCCGGGATGTAAGGTTATTGCTAGGTTTCAAATTTCATAATTTTCTGAATCAATATGTGAGCGTGGCAAAGGAAAACGTGTTTTGACCATTTCAGTTGATTTTAATCGACTGGAAAATGACCATTTTTCCAACGGCCTCAGAATTCGATGAAACTAGTTTTGTTAGGACCGTATCGTCAATACGAAGCTAGAAAATATTTTTCTAGAATTTTTAGAGACAGTATGTGACCCCGGTAATTTGAAATGTACGTTTAAAATTCAATATAGTGATTTAAATGTAAATTTAACGGAAACTGATTGTAACAGCCGAATCAGCCTACGATACATATCCCATTGTGTTCGGAATGGCGGTAATTAGCTAGGGATGACAGTCGTTGGGTTCGATTCAGGGTTCGAATAAAAAAAAGCGCCTTTATTGAAATTTAAATGAAAACTAAATATAATTATTATATAATATCTCCCTCATCACTCTCCTTAGAAGTCAACAGACAAAAAAAAAACGAAAGCAATCTCGATCCGCCGTCCCTCCAGGAGCTCTGCACCGCCGCTAATGCCTCCGACACCCCCTTCAGGCGGCGGCGTCCTCCCTCCTAAGATGATCTTCCGCGTTCTCTGCCCTCTCCTCTCTCTAATTTGAAACCCCTTGAAACCCGCACCCCTCTATGTCGCTGCAGACCCACCACCGCACCGCTGCCATCTCCGACGCCGAGCTCTACCCACCGCTTGTGCAGACTCCGACCACTCCATACCCCCCCCCAGCGCCGTTCTCTCTCCTCTTTCTTCTTGGATCCCCAAACCGCAAAAGCCCTAGCCCAAAACCGATGCTCCCATCCACCTCCTCGCGAAGCCAACACCAACCAGTCCTCCCCGCTTCCCCTTATGGATGTGAGTTTTTAATTTGAATTTATTTATGTAGTTAAAAGTGTTAATTTTTATATGGGAATCTTAAAAATAAAAATACGTTTTTTATTTACATAGAATAATAATTAAAATACGATTTTTTTTATTTTACTTACATAAAAATAGGATTTTTGTAATATATGTAGGGTTTTAAAAAAACGTGATTTTTATTCATATGTATTGCATATAAAAAGGTGATCTTTGTTCATACGTGTTGGATAGAAAAGTAGGATTTTTATTTTATATAAATCTATAATTTTTGATGTGTTTATAAGAAAAAGATTTGATTTTTTTTATCAAATAAAAAGATTAGATTTTTGTGTAAGGAGATATTATATTTTTAAACAAGAAAAGAGTATATTTTTAGCAAATAAAAGGAAGTGATTTTTTAATATGATAAAGAAGTGATTTTTACATATGTAGTAGAGATATAAAAATACGATCTTTATATATAAAAATGTGATTTTTATATAGAGAATGCCGAGAGTAAAAATATGATTTTTATATATTGAACACCGAAGTTAAAATATGATTTTTATATATTGAACACCGAAGTAAAAATATGATTTTTATATATTGAACACCGAAGTAAAAATATGATTTTTATATATTGAACATCGACGTAAAAATATGATTTTTATATATTGAATAGCGGGGTAAAAATTCGATTTTTATATGTGTAGTGGTTACGGGCGACGAAGCTGACGAAGATGCGAAAACAATGAAGATTTCTATCAAAGAAGAGTCAGGATGATTGGATAGCTATCGGTGAGAATTTCTCACCTTTCAATTTCATTTTCTAGTTATATATATATACTAGGATGCAGACGGTGCTTAGTAGCACCCGACACAATCGTCCACAGACCATGGACTTGTTTGTTTGGTTGCGTAAATTAGTTAGATGATTTGATTTGAATTTGGTTGATTGGTGAATTTGATTGATGTGTGAATGGCGTGGGCCTTCACTAGACCGAGGATAAGGCTAGGCCTCGTCCCGTTTCTAGTATCGTGTCGTTATGCCGCCGAAATTTTCTAAAATATGTTAGGAAAATAAAACTATCATTTTATTGAATAAATGAACCGAATAGAATATTCATAGGTTGAATAAAATGTTTTATCGTTAAAAATATAATTTTTAAAGTGAAAGTGAATAAATAAATATTTATAAACAAATCGGCCGATTTGTTTATATACACTGATTTGACTGATATTGATTGGGTCGATAAATTTTACACATCGCCCAACTGCGCAAATAAAATCTGTGTTGGATTGTTTGAAACCCCACACGGGTGTTGGGATGAAATTTGAAGTTCACTCATCCTGATTGATTAAATATGTCGATCGATTGATTGACAGGCTGTTATAAGCGTTGAATATCTATATTTGATGCTTATACAGTGTAGTGCACTTTGGTTGATGGTTGATTATTTTTCAATGCTATTATATACATGTGTTGTATGGAAAATCCATATAATTAATTTTATATGGTAATTGTTTGGGCCTCATTCCAATTTAGAAAATAAAGAATAATATAAAATAAAGGTTCATGTGTTGACAGTACTCATCCATTGAGATTGGTCATGTGTTGAACGAAATATTTTAGTAATAAAATTTACATCTTTATCAATATAAAATAAAGGTTCATGTGTTGACAGTACTCATCCATTGAGATTGGTCATGTGTTGAACGAAATATTTTAGTAATAAAATTTACATCTTTATCAATATAAAATAAAGGTTCATGTGTTGACAGTACTCATCCATTGAGATTGGTCATGTGTTGAACGAAATATTTTAGTAATAAAATTTACATCTTTATCAATATAAAATAAAGGTTCATGTGTAGACAGTACTCATCCATTGAGATTGGTCATGTGTTGAACAAAATATTTTGATAATAACAACTATTTTGAAAAAGAAATATTTGAAATAGAATATTTGAAAATAGAAATTTATGAAGCCGTGTTGATTAGATTGACGCCATTTTGACGTGAACGATATTTATATCGATTTTAAACGATTTCGAAATGAATTGAATTGAAAACGATTTCGAAATGAATTGA
This sequence comes from Allium sativum, assembly GCA_030737875.1. NCBI lineage: Eukaryota > Viridiplantae > Streptophyta > Magnoliopsida > Asparagales > Amaryllidaceae > Allium > Allium sativum. The sequence goes on along the minus strand of CM060920.1, from coordinate 1,034,199,146 downwards.
ATTGAAAACGATTTCGAAATGAATTGAATTGAAAACGATTTCGAAATGAATTGAATTGAAAACGATTTCGAAATGAACTGAATTGAAAACGATTTCGAAATGAATTGAATTGAAAACGATTTCGAAATGAATTGAATTGAAAACGAATTCCAATTGAATTGAAAGCAAATTGAAATGAATTCAAATTGAATTGAAATTTGAATTGAATAGAAATGAATTTTAAAACGAATTTATAAAGAAGAATTCAATTTTGATTTGAATTGAAATGGAAGTTGAAATTGCTTTTGAAAACGAATTTAAAACTATTTATATAATTCGTTTTAAATAGAAATCGACGAAATATATATTATATATATAATATAATGGCCTGAATAGAACGCGCCGCGCCGCGGCAGTTCGTGAATTTCGACCATTTATTTCAAACGGATATTACGGGAGATCCGACCGTCGGATTCTCCTAAAACCGGAACCGTTGGGTTTGTATCGAAAAGAGCTTTCTAACAAATATTAGAAATTCAAAATCTAACGGTTGGATTTGGAGTTACGTCCAAATCAAATTTGAAAAAGGTCGTTGTAAGTGCAGTTCGATGGCCATTGATGGAAATCGACTGTACGGGCCTTGATAAAATTATTAAAAATAGTAATAATTTTTGTAAAATCATAAGAAATGATTTGTGAAGATTTGGGATGAAAAACTCCATATTTGAAAAGATAAAAATAGATTTTTATCGAAATGAACTAGTTTTGAACTAGAAATATAATTCTATTTATTTTTAAAGAAATAAATTGAATTTGAAAAGGGTTTTAAAAATAACCAGAATTTCCAATGATTGCATTGGAGTGGATTTGAATCGAAATTGTCTTCGGAATATTTCGATGTTGGAATTCGTGATTATACAGATGTTGTTATGGAAATTTGAAAGATATATATTTATATCGTTATTTCCAATACGACATTTGTTAATCGTAGAATTTGATATTAAATATAAGCCGATATATTTTCTATTCAGAGCCTTATATTGAATATCAAATGTGATTTGGGTTTGTCGTGAATGGTGTCTTCACTAACACTGTTTTTGAACCCAGTTGAGAAAAGATTAAATCTTTTTATTTAGATTTAATGAAGTGTACCAATTAAATGATATTTAATTGAAATTGAATTGGTATTGATTTTGTGTTTATCGTGAACAGTGTTTTAAATAACACTTGTTCTTTAACCCGATAATTAATGGAATATGATTTTGGGTTTATCGTGAAACGTGTTTTAAATGACACTGATTCTTTAACCCAATCGAAGATTAAAACTAAGTGGAATTTTAATGAATCTTCAATTAGATTGAAATGATCGAAAATGGAGTATCACCAGTTTTGCTCCAGGCGATAGTTAAATCTTTAATTAGATTTGAACGTGAAATGGTAATTGAATTTACCGATAACACTGTGGTGTTAGATATGAAGTATTACCAGTTTTACTTCATGGGATGAATAGGTTGGGATGGGGAAATTAAAATAAATGATTACTTCGGTAAGGTTCGCTAATCCCGACTAGTTTGAATTGAGATTCAAAAATAGAATAAAGAATAAATTCAAGGAATTTATCTTGGATAAAATTAATGGGAACCTTTCCCTATGAATGTGAAATTTAGAAACTAACTGTCGGTTAGCCAAGCAGAATGGTTTTCTGGATATTGATCTGATGTTGGTTTCGGCCTTCGGGGTTAATATTTGGGGAATTATTCTCTTGATTAATTTACGGTTAGTGACTGATGAATTGGAATGAGGCGTATGTTGTGTTTGTGTAACACTTATTTAAAATATACGCGAGTTATTCGGAAAGACCGGGTTTATCCCATTCTGGATAACTGATACGACGATAAGTCAAAGATAAAGACGATGGTCGAAGACCGGAGGTCTTCACGTCGTTTGGGTGATTACTAATGATCTTTATTGGGCTGTACACCCAAGAAGATGGAAACAGTTGGTGATCGTCCAGACGTACTTGGAGATCGATGGATATGCGGGGTACTAGGTGCCTCCGGTTTCGTTCAGACCCAGAACGGACTTGTAAATGGACCGTGTGTCTGACATTGGATTTTAGTCCGTGTGATTGATCTCTATTAAATATATATCTGTTTGGCGGCGGAGAATTTATTCTCTTGCTTAACGCCCTTCTCTGAGACGTACGAGCTCAGGGGTTATATATTGATGGATATCAAACGCATGGAGTGAATTGCCTGTGTGGCATGCCTAAGTGGCAATTGATCGAGGCTTCTGTTGAAAAGCAAAGTCTTGTGGTGAGGATCAAAGCAAGGCCTTTGTGGCGTAGCTTTGTGTAACGTTTACTTCGCGTGTTTCACACCCGGTATGAACCAAAAACGGGAGAGGACCTCAGGGAGGGCCTGCGTTTCTTTCTAGTTAGAAGTGGCGTCAGTGGTTTTACACGCCCGGACGAGTTTGACTTATGTGGTTGTTGCTGTTGCGAGGCGCCTCGGATTGATCGGTCGTTCTCGAACCGATGGAGTCATTTAGTTGGCTCATTTACGCCCCAAAGGGCGGGGAAACGTATTGTTCAGGCAATATAATCCACATCGGTGGACCGGCCTTGTCGCTCCATGGGGCAGTTGCGGCTGTTCCTGAGGCTCGGGCTAGAGAGTCTCGAATCGGTTGAGGACGATACCTAGCCTCGGTTCATAGACGGAAATCCAATTTCCAAATACGTGACATTTGCGGTTTTGATTGTAGAACTAGTATGGCGACATGATATATGGTACCCATGCCGCCTATGATTAATATTTATGATTTGAAGTTGTTTTACACACTATGCACTAACAATAGTATCAAATGATTTGTTTTAAAACGTATCAAGCATTCTTTGGCTGTTATAAGGGAAATCCCTATCCCCCGGCTTGCGTTGCATTGTGTGATAGGACCTGGGTCTTATAACAGCTTCATTTTTCTCTATTTAGCATTGCGCTGTTCGTTTTATGCACTGGTATTCGTGGGAGGAAACCCGTTCCGTGTTATACGGCGTGGTCCCTTGATTTACCTAACTTTAAAATAAAGAATTAATAACTGTTTTAGTTCTCACACCAGTTCCATGACTGACCTGGAGTTTATTGTTTTAACCTAAACTCTGGGTGCCCTTATTTTGACACGGGCAGCTAGTAGTTTTGGTTTTGCAGATTTATATTCACAGGATCCTGGCTTACAGCTGGAATGATATCCGGAAAGCTTTGTATCTGTATATCTCCTCTAGTTGTGTATTGTAATATTTTTCGCTGCTATGTATTTAAATGTAATTTAAATCTCTGATATTTCTGTGTAATATTTATTCATTTATACTCTGTATATTCTTGTAATCTGATGCATTGTTGTAATATACAATGAAATGTTCTTTTGTATGCGTTCTATTTTGTCGTGTTCTCAAACGATAGGGCGTTTCGAACGGTCTGGGTCGGTTTAGCGACTGGTTCAGACCGAGCGAAATTCCTGTTCGTCACAGTACCGGGTGCAAAACAAAACGGATTTGAGTGAAACCAAAAGTATTTAAATCTGTTAGTGAATACCTTTCTAACGAATCTGAAAAATCGAATTTTCATAACGGAAAGCAAAAGTTATGGCCAAATGAATTTTCAGAAAGGTCGCTATGGAATTTATATAGCCCGTGAAATTGGCCATTTTGCAAACGACCTCAGAATTCGACGAAACCACTTTTGTTGGATCCGGGATGTGAAGTTATTGCTAGGTTTCAAATTTCATAATTTTTGAAGATAGTATGTGAGCGTGGCAAAGGAAAACGTGTTTTGGTCAATTAAAGTTAAATTGGATCGACCAGAAATGGGCCTTTTTGCAAACGGTCTCAGAATTCGACGAAACTAGTTTTGTTGGGACCGTATCGTCAAAACATAGCCATATTTATTTTTTTGGATTTTTTTGAATCAGTTTGTGGCCCTGGCAAATTGAAATGTACGTTCAAATTGAATATTGAATGTTATATATTTTAAATTGAATGGAAACTAACTGAAACAGTCGAATGGGCCTACGAAACATGTCCCATTATGTTCGGAAAGGGGGTAAAATGCTAGGGACGACAGTCGTTGGGTTTAGATTGGTGGTCGCGTCAGAAAACCCCTTTTAAAGCTTCCCCGACCAATCAGAATTTTTATATAAAAAAAAAATTCCTCTTTCTTCCCCCCGATAAACGACGGAGAACCTTCACCGCTTCCTGGCCATTTTCCGGCCATACCACGTCGAACTACCCCCAGCCCCAGTTGAACTTTTTGTAGATCCCTCCACCATCTTCAAATCCGACCCCGCCACGCCACCTATCGCCTCGCCATCGTCGAGCACGACCCCTCGAAAATCGCGCCCTTTGAAGGCCCACCGCCGCTCAGATCTGGGCTCGAACTCGACGTGGCGCACCTGCGTGGGAAGCTCTCTCCAAGGGCAACAACGTGACACCCTCCGATCGTCTCCACGCTGCTCGGTTTTCGCGAATCCTTCAACCCTATATTTGAACCTTCAAGGGAGGCATACGGTTTATATTATTTAAACTGATTTCAATAGTTTTAAAGTGTTGCAAACTTTGAAAAATCATATCTTTTTGCTATGTGGTCGAAATTCAGTGAAACAAGAGACAGTGGACTCGTGTGGACGTCTTCTACATTTTAGAAGAGACCGCATATTTTTCTGAGCCTTCAGCTATTTTTGGTGGAGTGGAACCCAATGTGAGATTTCTTATTTATAAACGATATGGAAAACGACGATGTATAAATTATATGGTCGATGTATGAGTTATATAAGCATTGTACACCACTTGTATAAGCGTTGTATAAGTTGTACGTTCGATGTATAAGTTATATGTGCGTTGTAAAAATTATATATGTGTTGAAATAGAAGTGAATTGCTATATATATATATATATATATATATATATATATATATATATATATATATATATATATATATACGCCCCTCGTCCACAAACCATGGACGATATTTATTGGTTGTGATTGGTGTGAAAATTGATTGATAGCGAATGGTTAATTGTGATTGTTTGTGGTTGATATTGGTTGATTGTGGTTGAAAAATACCCATTTGTGGTTGAGAAATATTTGGTTGAAACCACATAGGATTAGTTTGTGGAAATGAAATAAATATATACATGCCGCCTGCATGCGAACGAGATGCATGATCCCCATTGTCAAAAACCGCGAGGTTTTAAGGTAGAGCGAGGAGCCGTACTAGGGACGGTCCTAGTTTTAACTACCCTACCGTTATGCTGCCGAAATTTAGAATAATATTCATGTGTTTGAATTATTTTCATTTGCTGAAACTATATTTATTCGTTGAATAGAAAACCTTCATGTGTTGAATCGATATTCATTCGTTGATTAGAAATTCATGTGTTGAATGGTGTTCGTGTTTTAAAACAATAAAAATCACATTTTTATCTATATATATAAACTATAGAAAACATTCATGTGTTGAATCGATATTCATTCGTTGAATTGAAATTCATGTGTTGAATGGTATTCATATTTTGAAAGAAATTGTTTTATAATAAAAATCCCATTTTAAACATCAATATGAAAAGTATAAAATAATCCTGTTTTGAAATAAATTGTTTTACAATAAAAATCCTATTTTATCCCCTATATTAACTATATGAAATAATAGTGTTTTGAAATAAATTTTTTTACAATAAAAATCACATTTTTATTATATAAACGAATTGTTAAAAATAGTGAAGTGTTGAAATAGAAGACAGTTAGATAAAAATATCATTTTTATCAAATGTATGAAAAGAATGTACCTTTGAAATCGAAGAATCGATATATATAAATAAACATAATTATATTTAATTGAATAACGACGATGCATTTCATATTTTGAAACCGTGATTTCAAACGATTAGTACGGGAGATCCGACCATCGGATTTTCCTGAAACCGCATCCGTTGGATTCGCTTTGGAAAAATCTTTCCAATGGAACCAACTTTGTAAAAATCTAACGGTTGGATTGTCTGGAATGTTTAATTCAAATCTGAAGAAAAACAGCGCTAGAAACGATTATATTTATATATATATAATTATATTTAATCGAATAACGACGCTGCATTTCGTATTTTGAAATCGAAACTTCAAACGATTGTACCGGGAGATCCGACCGTCGGATTTTCCCGAAACTGGAACCGTTGGATTCGTTTTGAAAAGATCTTTCTAATGAGGTAAATTTTGTGAAGATCCAACGATTAGATTTTCAGATATGTGTAAATCAAATCTGAAGAAAAACAGCGCCACGGCCGCGTTATGGCCCGAAGCGTCGTTTTGAATATATTGGCTATTTTAAAATAAATAAGAATAGCGATAAATCGTTATAAAATATTATAAACAATATGGATATGATTTAGAAATTAACTGAAGGTTGGCTAAGTCGAATGGTTTCCTGGGTGTTGATCTGATGTTGATTTCGGCCTTCGGGGTTAATATTTGGGAAATCGTTCTTTTACCGATTGACGGTTAGTGACTAATGAATTGAAATGATGCGTGTATATGTTAGTGTTGCACTTGTTTATTATATACGCGAGTTGCTCAGAAAGACCGGGTTTTTCCTATTCTGAATAACTGAATCGACGATAAGAAATCAAAGATGAAGACGATGGTCGAAGACCGGAGATCTTCACCTCGTTTGGATGGTAACCGAGGTCCTGATTGGGAGGCATCCCGAAATATGGATAATGAGTGGTGATCGTCCCGACGTACATGGTGATCGATGGGTTTGCGAGGTATTTAGTGCCTCCGGTTTCGTTCAGACCCAGAACGGACTTGTAAATGGACTGTGTGTCTGACATTGGATTTTATTCTGTGTTGATTGATCTCTGTTAAATATACATCTGTTTGGCGGCGGAGAATCTATTCTTTTGCTTAACGCCCATCTCTGAAACGCACGAGCTCAGAGGTTATATATCGATGGACATCAGTCGCATGGCATGAATTGCTAGTGTGACATGCCTAAGTGGCAAATGATCAGGGCTTCTGTTGAAAAGCAAAGTCTTGTGGTGATGATCAAAGCACCGCCTGTGTGGCGTAGCTTTGTGTATAATGTGAATTCGCGAGCCTCACACCCCGGTATGAACCAGAAACGGGAGAAGGACCTCAGGGAGGGCATGCGTTTTTTCTAGCTAGGGTGGTGTCAGTGACCTACCAGCCCTGACATTTATATAGTTTTCACCTATGTGGTTGTTGCTGTTGCGAGGCGCCTCGGTTAGATCGGACGATCCGGGTCCGATGGAGCCTTTCGTTGGCTCATTTACACCCCAAAGGGTGGGGAAACGCAGTGTTCAGGAATTTTAATCCACATTGGTGGACCGGCCCTGACGATCCAAGGGTCACTCGAGCTCTGATCCTGAGGCTCGGGCTAGAGAGTCACGAAATCAGTAAGGACTATCTTTTGCCTTTGTTCATGACGGAAATCCAATTTCCAAATACGTGACTGTGCGGTTTTGATTTTATACCTATATATGACGACATAGTGGTATGGGGCATTAATGCCGTCTATGATTGATAGTTATGATTTGAAATTGTTTTCAAAACATATAAACACTAGTAATAATATCAAATGCCTTTGTTTTATTCGTATCAAGCATATTTTGGCCGTTATAAGGAAAAAACTCTATCCTCCGGTTTGCGTTGCATTGTGTGATGGGAACTGAGTCTTATAATGGCTTCATTTTTATAAAAAGCATAGCGATGTTTAAAAGAATGACTTGTTTTAAAGCACTGGTAATCAAATGGAGTAAACCCGTTCCACGAAAGTGGCGTGGTCCTGTGATTAGCCATATTATAAATGTGTTGAGTAGATTTCTCATACCAGTCCCATGACTGACTCGTAGTTTGTTTCACTTTCAAACTCGGGTGCCCCTTTTTTCTACATGGGCAGCCTTGTATTCAGGTTTAGCTGGCTCTTTCTGGATAGCTAGAGCTGAAGATGGATTCTATCATTTATCCCTTTTTATGCTGTTCAGCTCCTATTGTACATATTTTGTTTGTTTTCCGCTGTAGACATTTATGTATAGCTGAACTGTATTTGTACTAGGTAAGATCCTGTATACTGTGTAACTTTGATGATTAATTTTATCCAGTATATTCTATTGTTCATTATCTGGTGTATTTATTTAATTCTATTCTGCTGTTATCTGTTCTGTGTTATATTCCACTGATTACCCTTGCCTCCGTCAGTACGGGGTTTGAGGTCGTCTCAATTTGGTATCAGAGCTTTGGTTAAGCTTAGTGTTGGTATATAACATATTAACGAACTCGTCGGCAATAGAACCAGTAGTGTTCTAGGACGGGTAACTCTATACAGATAGGATCAGTAATATCCTAGTATGAGTAAAGCAGAATGAAATTACACCTCGATAAACACATTTACATTGAAGTATGTGTTTCTATATTTTAAAATACCTTTTCTGTGACCTGACACTTGATCTGTTGTTTGCAGAAGTACTAGAAAAATGAGTGTCAGAAACAGGAGAAATGCAGAGCCTGATCTAGAGGCTCTATTAAAGAGATATCGAAATCTGAACGGAGCACAGTTCTCGGGCAATGAATCTATAATTCAGACTCAAGCTTGGATGAGTTCCATCGAAAGAATCTTTGAGCGTATCCAGCTGAGAGATGACCAGAAATGGTTAGTAGCATCTTGGGCGCTCAAAGAAGAAGCTTTAATCTGGTGGGAAACAATCATCAAAGATAATCCAGAAGGTGATATCACCTGGGACAGATTCAAAGTGATTTTCCTAGAAAGATTTACTCCTCTTGAAGCGACGGAGCGATTATGCGATGAATTTTCTTATCTAATACAAGGTGATATGACCATCCCAGAATATCATAAGAAATTCAACGAACTTGCTCACTTTGCTCCTCATCTGATTCAAGATCCAAAGAGGAAGAATCGGAGATTTATACATGGCCTGCAAAGGAGATATCAGAATAGTGTAATGAGGAATGTGAAGCTTCCTTTTTCAGAAATGATATACATGGCTTATCAGTATGAAGATCTCCATAAGAAAGGAATGTTACACGACGAAGAAGAAGTCTGTTCTAGTGACAAAGAAGGGTCGGAAACTGATATTCCTGAAGCCAGTACGAGGTCTGAGGTCAATAAGAAGCCCAGTGCCAATCGAAAAAGGGCCAGATCCGAAAAAGAACTAGTAACGACAGCTCCAGTGTTAACCATCATCGATGGCAACCAAGATTTAAAGGTCTGGACTGATGCTTCTAGAGAAGGCCTTGGCGCAGTGTTTATGCAAAGGGGTCAAGTGATTGCTTATGCTAGCCGTCAACTGAAGCCGCACGAGAAAAACTATGTAACTCATGATCTTGAGTTATTGGCTATAGTATTCGCCTTGAAAATCTGGAGACACTATCTTCTGGGTGAGAGATTTGAACTGTTCACAGATCACCAGTCGTTAAAGTATCTATTCACACAGAAGGACTTGAATCTGAGGCAGCAACGTTGGCTAGAGTTCCTTGCAGCATACGATTTTGAAATTATATATACTCCAGGGAAAGCCAATGTCATGGCCGATGCGCTGAGCCGAAAGAATGTAATGATCGCCAACTTTATTATCACGACTTCCTTGATTGACAAAATATCTATTCTTCAGAAGGAGGATAACTTTATTAAGGACATGATTAAAAGGATTCAGAAAGGCGAACCCTCGTGTTTTCAAATAGATAACGACGAGACCCTGAGGTTGAAAGGAAGGATTTGTGTTCCTGACATCCCCGAGCTCAAAAGGGAAGTGTTAGACGAGTGTCACAAGTCCAAGCTGAGTATCCATCCTGGTGTGGCCAAAATGTATAATGATCTCAAACGAACATTCTGGTGGAAGGCTATGAAAAGGGACGTTTCAATATACGTTAGCTGATGCCCTACTTGCCAACTAGTCAAGAGCAACCAACAGAAGCTGGTGGATTGTTACAACCGCTAGACGTTCCTGGTTGGAAGTGGGAACATATTTCTATGGATTTCATTGATGGTCTTCCCCGAACCGGAAAAGGGAATGACAGTATTTGGGTGATCGTAGATCGCTTCACGACGACCGCCCATTTCATACCTGTCAGATCAAACAGGACTGCTCAGAGTCTGGCGTAGATATACTTCAAGGAAATAGTTAGACTACATGGAGTGCCGCTCAGTATAGTCAGTGATAGAGATACAATATTCACTAGCAAATTCTGGGAGGCGTTTCAAGTCGAGCTGGGAATGAAGTTGAACTTGAGCACCGCTTATCATCCTCAGACAGACGGTCAGACTGAGAGGGTGAATCGTATTTTAGAAGATCTATTGCGGGCTTGTGTTATAGATTTCGGTGGATCATGGGAAGACCATCTGCATTTGGCTGAATTCTCTTATAACAACAGCTACCAAGCGAGTCTGACAATGTCGCCATTCGGAGCATTGTATGGTAGACCGTGCCGGTCTCCTGCTTGTTGGGTCGAACCTAGAAATAGACTTGTGTTAGGGCCAGATATGATTCGAGAAGCCGCCGACAATGTCGATTTTATCAAGAAACGATTACTCGCCGCTCAAAGCCGACAAAAGAGTTATGCCGATAGAAGAAGAAGAGATATATCCTTTGCTGTTGGCGACTATGTATATTTGAAAGTATCGCCGATGAGAGGAGTAATCCGGTTCGGTAAAACAGGGAAATTGGCGCCCAAATTCATTGGCCCGTTTCCTATTCTGGAATGGATCGGAACTCTCGCTTATAGGGTCAAATTGCCTGACTGGTTGCCTGGAGTTCATGATGTATTTCATATATCTCAACTTCGAAAGCACGTTCATGATCCAGACTTGATCGTGGAAGAAGCAGCTCAGCTGGATATTGAAATTACCCCAGAATTAGCTGTGAGGCGAGAGCCGCTAAAGATCATCGGCAAAGAAACCAAAGACATGAGGAACAAGAAGGTTCACTTAGTCAAAGTGCAATGGAGTGGAGATCCGCGAGATTGTACTTGGGAAACTGAGGAGAGCATTCAGAAAGCTTATCCTAGATGCCGAGTAGATATCTCTGATTGACTCCGGTGCAAGATATATTTACCATACTTTGCATTACCATTTAATTCTCTACTCTGCTGTTATTTTCTTTCCATGGATGTGCACTTTTAACTCTATAGTCTGAATGATTTTAAAAGAGAATAGGAATTAATTTGTATAGTTTTGAAAAGTTGAAAACAATTGGATTGGTTGTTTATGTTGTGTGATAGTAAATAAGATTAATTAGATTATTGAAACGATAGTGAATTTAATTAATAAGAGATTGAATGATAGAATTTATTCGATTATATCACACATTGAACTGATAAGGAAATAGATAGAAATATATACATGTGTATTATATATGTTTGAACAGGTAAATGGATTAGCTGTTGAGTAAAGATTTTATTTGCGTGCCCGACAAATAGGTAAACCTTAATGAGTTGGATGCGAAATATTATTATATCAACTCCTATGAATGCCATTGGATGCGGAGTGCTGGTTTTTCTGTGTGAAATAATAAATGTCGCCATAGGATAGTAACAATTAATTTTGAACTACATTGCATGGCATACTTCTGGAAGATAGGCATACTTCATCATATACCACATAAGCATTTGGAGCTTGTGTGACGAGGTGGAAGATTTACCATACGAGCGAGAGGCTTGTATGGCGATGACTATATTTTACAGGTTGAACTGATGACTGATATGGACTATTCAAATTGTAACGATTAAATTTTCTAGATTAATAAAAAAAACCCCACACGGGTCTGGAGTTGACAATAATCACGTCTCTCTAGTTAATAGATACGACACATGGACTATTTATTTCCCACACGGGGCAGGTGACGAGAATTTATTCTCTGGAGTTATTATCAATACACGCTCCCCTGTAAACACCAGAATATATCACTATAAATATGTGTATGCTTATTAGGATTTATTGGGTACCTAATATGGCCCAATAAATTTCCAAACCTCTCCCCGTACAAAGGAGGTTATGGCGAAATTTTTCGAAAATTCCGGGTGTTAGCCAAATTTTTGAAGAATTTCAAATTTCTCAGAAACTGAAAAGTTGGAGAATGGAAGCCAGATCGAACGTTGAGTTGATTAATCAAACCACTTTCGACTTTGTTCCTTTTCGGGGACGAAAAGTTTTAAGTGGGGGAGATTGTAACGACCCAGAAAATCTGAACCAATTTAAATTTTTTAAATTGGATAAAATAATGGATTTTAAATATTTAAAATAAATATTTTAAATAATAGCAATGAAAACGGAGTTTGAATCGACAATTGAAAACGAATATAATTAATTCTAATTATAAACAAGGCCTGAAATGGCGCTGCATTTTCAAAAATTGAATTCAAACTTTGTCGGACTGTACCGGGTGCAAAACAAAACGGATTTGAGTGAAACCAAAAGTATTTAAATCTGTTAGTGAATAACTTTCTAACGAATCTGAAAAATCAAATTTTCATAACGGAAAGCAAAAGTTATGGCCAAATGAATTTTCAGAAAGGTCGCTATGGAATTTATATAGCCCGTGAAATTGGCCATTTTGCAAACGACCTCGGAATTCGACAAAACCACTTTTGTTGGATCCAGGATGTGAAGTTATTGCTAGGTTTCAAATTTCATAATTTTTGAAGCTAGTATGTGAGCGTGGCAATGGAAAACGTGTTTTGGTCAATTAAAGTTAAATTGGATCGACCAGAAATGGGCCTTTTTGCAAACGGTCTCACGCCAGATTTATTTTTCTGGAATTTTTCGAATCAGTTTGTGGCCCTGGCAAATTGAAATGTACGTTCAAATTAAATATTGAATGTTATATATTTTAAATTGAATGGAAACTGAATGAAACAGTCGAATGGGCCTACGAAACATTGTGTTCGGAATGGGGGTAAAACGCTAGGGACGACAGTCGTTGGGTTTAGATTGGTGGTCGTGTCAGAAAACCCCTTTTAAAGCTTCCCCGACCAATCAAAATTTTTATATAAAAAAAAAAATCCTATTTCTTCCCCCCGATAAACGATGGAGAACCTTCACCGCTTCCTGGCCATTTTCCGGCCACACCACGTCGAACAACCCCCAGCCCGAGTTGAACTTTTTGTAGATCCCTCCACCATCTTCAAATCCGACCCCGCCATGCCACCTATCGCCTCGCCATCGTCGAGCACGACCCCTCGAAAATCGCGCCCTTTGAAGGCCCGTCGCCGCTCAGATCTGGGCTCGAACTCGACGTGGCGCACCTGCGTGGGAAGCTCTCTCCAAGGGCAATAACGTGACACCCTCCGATCGTCTCCACGCTGCTCGGTTTTTGCGAATCCTTCAACCCTAGATTTGAACCTTCAAGGGGGTATACGGTTTATATTATTTAAATTGATTTCAACAGTTTTAAAGTGTTGCAAACTTTGAAAAATCATATCTTTTTGCTATGTGGTCGAAATTCAGTGAAACAAGAGACAGTGGTCTCGTGTGGACGTCTTCTACATTTTAGAAGAGACCGCGTATTTTTCTGAGCCTTCTGCTATTTTTGGTGGAGTGGAACCCAATGTGAGATTTCTAATTTATAAACGATATGGAAAACGACGATGTATAAATTATATGGTCGATGTATGAGTTATATAAGCGTTGTACACCTCTTGTATAAGTGTTGTATAAGTTGTACGTTCGATGTATAAGTTATATATGCGTTGTAAAAATTATATATGTATTGAAATAGAAGTGAATTGCTATATATAAATATATATATATATATATACGCCCCTCGTCCATAAACCATGGACGATATTTATTGGTTGTGATTGGTGTGAAAATTGATTGATAGCGAATGGTTAATTGTGATTGTTTGTGGTTGATATTGGTTGATTGTGGTTGAAAAATACCCATTTGTGGTTGAGAAATATTTGGTTGAAACCACATAGGATTAGTTTGTGAAAATGAAATAAATATATACATGCCGCCTGCGTGCGAACTAGATGCATGATCCCCATTGTTAAAAACTGCAAGGTTTTAAGGTAGAGCGAGGAGCCGTACTAGGGACGGTCCGGTTTTAACTACCCCGCCGTTATGCTGCCGAAATTTTGAATAATATTCATGTGTTTGAATTATTTTCATTTGTTGAAACTATATTTATTCGTTGAATAGAAAACCTTCATGTGTTGAATCAATATTCATTCGTTGATTAGAAATTCATGTGTTGAATGGTGTTCTTATTTTAAAACAATAAAAATCACATTTTTATCTATATATATAAACTATAGAAAACATTCATGTGTTGAATCGATATTCATTCGTTGAATTGAAATTCATGTGTTGAATGGTATTCATATTTTGAAAGAAATTGTTTTATAATAAAAATCCCATTTTTAACATCAATATGAAAAGTATAAAATAATCCTGTTTTGAAATAAAATGTTTTACAATAAAAATCCTATTTTATCCCCTATGTTAACTATACGAAATAATAGTGTTTTGAAATAAATTGTTTTACAATAAAAATCACATTTTTATTATATAAACGAATTGTTAAAAATAGTGAAGTGTTGAAATAGAAGACAGTTAGATAAAAATATCATTTTTATCAAATGTATGAAAAGAATGTAGCTTTGAAATCGAAGAATCGATATATAAATAAATATAATTATATTTAATCGAATAACGACGCCGCAGTTCTTATTTTGAAACCGTGATTTCAAACGATTAGTACGGGAGATCCGACCATCGGATTTTCCTGAAACCGCAACCGTTGGGTTCGCTTTGGAAAAATCTTTCCAACGGCACCAACTTTGTAAAAATCCAACGGTTGGATTGTCTGGAATGTTTAATTCAAATCTGAAGAAAAACAGCGCCAGAAACGATTATATTTATATATATATATATAAATAAATATAATTATATTTAATCGAATAACGACGCTGCAGTTCGTATTTTGAAATCGAAACTTCAAACGATTGTACCAGGAGATCCGACCGTCGGATTTTCCCGAAACTGGAACCGTTGGATTTGTTTTGAAAAGATCTTTCTAACGAGGTAAATTTTGTGAAGATCCAACGGTTAGATTTTCAGATATGTGTAAATCAAATCTGAAGAAAAACAGCGCCACGGCGGCGTTATGGCCCGAAGCGTCGTTTTGAATATATTGGCTATTTTAAAATAAATAAAAATAGTGACAAATCATTATAAAATATTATAAACAATATGGATGTGATTTAGAAATTAACTGAAGGTTGGCTAAGTCGAATGGTTTCCTGGGTGTTGATTTGATGTTGGTTTCGGCCTTCGGGGTTAATTTTGGGAAATCGTTCTCTTACTGATTGACGGTTAGTGGCTAATGAATTGAAATGATGCGTGTATATGTTAGTGTTGCACTTGTTTATTATATACGCGAGTTGCTCAGAAAGACCGGGTTTTTCCCATTCTGAATAACTGAATCGACGATAAGAAATCGAAGATGAAGACGGTGGTCGAAGACCGGAGATCTTCACCTCGTTTGGATGGTAACCGAGGTCCTGATTGGGAGGCATCCCGAAATATGGATAATGAGTGGTGATCTTCCCGACGTACGTGGTGATCGATGGGTTTGCGAGGTATTTAGTGCCTCCGGTTTCGTTCAGACCCAGAACGGACTTGTAAATGGACTGTGTGTCTGACATTGGATTTTATTCTGTGTTGATTGATCTCTGTTAAATATACATATGTTTGGCGGCGGAGAATCTATTCTTTTGCTTAACGCCCATCTCTGAAACGCACGAGCTCAGAGGTTGTATATCGATGGACATCAGTCGCATGGCATGAATTGCTAGTGTGACATGCCTAAGTGGCAAATGATCAGGGCTTCTGTTGAAAAGCAAAGTCTTGTGGTGATGATCAAAGCACCGCCTGTGTGGCGTAGCTTTGTGTATAATGTGAATTCGCGAGCCTCACACCCCGGTATGAACCAGAAACGGGAGAAGGACCTCAGGGAGAGCATGCTTTTTTTCTAGCTAGGGTGGTGTCAGTGACCTACCAGCCCTGACATTTATATACTTTTCACCTGTGTGGTTGTTGCTGTTGCGAGGCGCCTCGGTTAGATCGGACGATCCGGGTCCGATGGAGCCATTCGTTGGCTCATTTACACCCCAAAGGGTGGGGAAACACAGTGTTCAGGAATTTTAATCCACATCGGTGGACCGGCCTTGACGATCCAAGGGTCACTCGAGCTCTGATCCTGAGGCTCAGGCTAGAGAGTCACAAAATCTGTAAGGACTATCTTTTGCCTTGGTTCATGACGGAAATCCAAATTCCAAATACGTGACTGTGCGGTTTTGATTGTATACCTATATATGACGACATAGTGGTATGGGGCATTAATGCCGTCTATGATTGATAGTTATGATTTGAAAATGTATTCAAAACATATAAACACTAGTAATAATATCAAATGCCTTTGTTTTATTCGTATCAAGCATATTTTGGCCGTTATAAGGAAAAAACTCTATCCTCCGGTTTGCGTTGCATTGTGTGATGGGAACTGAGTCTTATAATGGCTTCATTTTTATAAAAAGCATAGCGATGTTTAAAAGAATGACTTGTTTTAAAGCACTGGTAATCAAATGGAGTAAACCCGTTCCATGAAAGTGGCGTGGTCCTGTGATTAGCCATATTATAAATGTGCTGAGTAAGTTTCTCATACCAGTCCCATGACTGACTCGTAGTTTGTTTCACTTTCAAACTCGTGTGCCCCTTTTTTCTACATGGGCGGCCTTGTATTCAGATTTAGCTGGTTCTTTCTGGATAGCTGGAGTTGAAGATGGATTCTATCATTTATCCCTTTTTATGCTGTTCAGCTCCTATTGTACATATTTTGTTTGTTTTCCGCTGTAGACATTTATGTATAGCTGAACTGTATTTGTACTAGGTAAGATCCTGTATACTGTGTAATTCTGATGATTACTTTTATCCAGTATATTCTATTGTTCATTATCTGGTGTATTTATTTAATTCTATTCTGCTGTTATCTGTTCTGTGTTATATTCCACGGATTACCCTTGCCTCCGTCAGTATGGGGTTTGGGGTCGTCTCATGTTGGGTTAGCGATTCTGGAAGTTAAACGAAGAGGAGAGAAAGCTTATGAGGGATTATTGATGTAGTTAATATAACTAAATATATTTAATTTATAAATTAATGTAACAATGTTTAAAATTGAATAACTTTGTCATATCAGAACAGAATTAAACGAGACGAAATCTGTTGGAATCCTTGTGATGAGATCTAGACGATGGGACTGACCAGATCTGAAATGGAGAACTTTGAAAATTCAGACAAATAGCAATATGGGATTTCTCGATTTAAAATTTTAAAATTAAAACACACACACACACACATATATATATATATGTATATTTGTATTGATTTTGTTGATGATGATTTGCTGAATGATATTGTTGTATGATAGATCAGTTATATTAACAATAAAGACATCGTTATTGTTAGAAATGTTTTGTGTAAATAAAAACATCGTTATTGTTAGAAATGTTTTGTGTAGAATCATGCTAGAAAAAGAAATAACACTGAAATTGGAATTTATATTTTTATATGCATTCTTTGATGCAAATAAAACATTGAAGTTGGAGGAGCATGGCGAGGACTACGGCGTGGCGGTGTCAGATCGTGAGTCGGTGGCTTGTAGTGGTTGGCGTGATCGGATTTTTCTGCAAACTGTTGGGTTAGCGGTTATGGAAGTCAAACGAAGAGGAGAGAAAGGTTAAGAGGGATTATTGATGTAGTTAATATAATTAATTATATTTAATTTATAAATTAATGTATCAGTGTTTAAAATTGAAGAACTTTGTCATATCAGGACGGAATTTAACGAGATGTTGGAATCCCTGTGATGAGATCTAGACGATGGGACTGACTAGATCTGAAATGGAGAACTTTGAAAATTCAGACAAATAGCAATGTGGGATTTCTCGACTTAAAATTTTAAAATTAAAACATATATATATATATATATATATATATATTTGTATTGATTTTGTTGATGATGATTTACTGAATGATATTGTTGTATGATAGATCAGTTATATTAACAATAAAGACATCGTTATTGTTAGAAATGTTTTGTGTAAATAAAAACATCGTTATTGTTAGAAATGTTTTGTGTAGAATCATGCTAGAAAAAGAAATAACATTGAAATTCGAAGTTATATTTTTATTTGCATTCTTTGATGCAAATAAACGTGAAAATGACAATTACATTTTTATTTGCATTCTTTGATGCAAATAAACATTTAAAATGAAAGTTATATTTTTATATGCATTCTTTGATGCAAACAAAATATTGCAATAAAAAGTTGAATTTTTTTATTTGCATTCTTTGATGCAAATAAAAGGTGGAAATAAAGGTTGCGTTTTTGTTTGCAATTTCAGATGCAAACAAAACATTAATTAAAGTTGCATTTTTGTTTGTATTTAGATGTAAACAAAAAAAATTTAAAATGAAAGTTATATTTTTGTTTGCATTTTTGATGTGAATAAAATATTGATTTAAAAGCTGCATTAGAAACAAAACACCATTTTTGTTATAAAAGTCTGCTGTTATTTGTTCTAATGTGTTGCATGCCCAAAGTTAAAGTATTCGGGGATTTCCAACTTTTGGATTAGACCTGTGTGGTTTATGATCGATTCAAAGGTTAGGGATTTATGGGTCTTTACAGTTTTTGTAACGACCCGGAATTTTGGGGCCATTATAAAAATTTTATTTTAGAAATTTTAGAGGATTTTGAATATTTAAAATTATCTATTTTAAATAAGAACAACTAAAAATTTATTTTGAAACGAATAAATTTAATTTAATTATAAAAGGAGTTTGAAATGGCGCGGCAGTTCGAAAATTCGATTTCAAATTTTAACTGATCATACAGAATTCATTTTAAATCAAAATTGAGCAAAACAAGAAATATTTAAATCTGTTTAATTATATCTTTCTAATGAATCTGAAAAACTGAAATTTCACTTTATAAATAAGAAGTTATGCCCAGTTTAAAATTTAGAAAAGTCGCTGTAGAATTTATATATATTTTAATTAAATATATTGGCCTTGAAAATAGCCATTTTGCAAACGACCTCGGTTTTCAACGAAACCACTTTTGTTGGAACCAGAATGTCAAATTATTGCTAGATTTCAATTTTCATAATTTTTCGAATTAATATGTGAGCGTGGCAGAGGAAAATGTGTTTTGACTGTTTCAGTCAAATTTAATCGACTTGAAAATGGCCATTTTTCCAATAGTCTCAGAATTCGACGAAATTAGTCTCGTTAGAACCGTATCGTCAAAACATAACTAGAAATGATTTTTCTGGAATTTTCTGAGTTCATATGTGGCCCTAATAAATTTAAATGTACGTTTGAATTTAATAATTAAGTGATTTATAATTTAATTTAAAGAAAAACATATCATAACAGCCGAACTGGGTTACGAAACATATTCCATTATGTCCGGGATGGGGGTTATTAGCTAGCGGTGACACTCGTTGGGTTTGATTTGGTGTTCGTATTGATAAACATGAATTTTTGAATTAATTAAATAAATTAAATAGGAAAATACGCTTATAAATACCATACCAATATGCTAACCCTAATCCATTCACTGTATAGCCACCGTATGTTCTTTTTAATGGCCAGAATCATCCTGATTTCAAATGCTAAATTCTTCCAATCCAGACAACGAAAATCAACAAATCATATATCGAATCAAAGAGGAATCAAAGCTCTTCAGTATGGTACGGATAAGATCCTCTCTCGTTCAACAGTCGGAACGAATTTTGAGTGCAAAGCCAGCGGGTTCGAACCGCTTTTAGGAGGAGATGGGAGGACCGAGTTCAACTCGGTGATGGGAGGTGGATGGTGTCGCCCTTGCGCGTCTGTTGCCGGAGTCTGATCAATTTCCGGTCGTCCTATGGAGGCGCGATGGTGGGATTCTCTCGTGCGGTCTTGGGTTTGTTCAAAGCAGTATAGGTTATACGGGGAAGATGAAGGTTAAGTGGAGATTAAGTTAATTAATTTAATTATTATATAAGTTAATGTAATCAAATTTTAGATTATAATAACTTTTACAAATCAAATCAGAATTCAACAAGACAAGTTGCGTTGGACTCGTATCAGAAAACACTACATGATGGAACAATCTGAAACTGATTTAGAACTCGTCTAGATTTTGGCAAAATGGAAAGCTATTGGTGAGATTCTGATTTTAAATTAATTAATTAATTAATTTCTGTTTAATAATTGTTTGTATTTAATAAAATAGTTCTGTGTTGTATTAATTTGGATGATGAATTGGCTGTCTGTTTGTGTGTCTCTCGCTTGTGTAAAAATAGCTGTAATGATGAATTTAGATTAATGATATCACTTTTGTTGTAAAAAGTCGCATTGATATTAGAATAACACTTTTGTTAAAAATATTGCATTAGAATAAAGGATAATTTTTATCGTTAAGAAGCATATTTTGTCACCTTTTCTTTTTAACATGAAAAGGGTCATTTTTGTCGCTTCTTCTTATTAACATTAAATGAACATTTTTATACATTAAAAAGAATAGATTTTCTTAAACATCCTTTTTCTATAAAGAGGAATTATGTTTTTATTTTTATATTGCTTACAATATAGAAGTGTAAAATTAGAAATAAAAGATTCATTTTTAGTTATTTTGTCGATTAGTGACAAAATTGTTTAAACACATAAAAGATTCATTTTTGTTTATTTTGTTGATTAGCAACAAAATTGTCTAAACATCTAAAAGGTTCATTTGTATTATTTTATTGATTTGTAACAAAATTGTACATTCACACAAAAAGTACATTTTTATTTATTTCATTGATTAGAAATAAAATTGTCCATTTCTATAATAAAGTACATTTTTATTGATTGTGTTGATTTGAATCAAAATTTTCACTGCATATTAAAAAGTGCATTTTATTTATATTTGTTGAATTGGAATAGAATCGCCAATTCACAAATATTTGTGTTTTGTTCACTTTTGTTAAAATGACACAAAATTGTCAATGCATGTTTAAATCATATTTTGTCCATTTTTGTTGAAATAACATAAAATGGTCAAATCTTTTTAACAATCATATTTTGTTTATTTTTGTTGAATTGGAATAGAATTGCTAATTCACAAAAATGTGCGCTTTTAACATTATGTTGAAATGAAGCAAATTTGTCCATTTATATAAAAAGTTATATTTTGTCTATTTTTGTAGAATTGGAATAGAATTGCCAATTCACAAAAATATGTATTTTGATCACCTGTGTTGTTATGAAACAAAATTGCCAAGTCATAGAAAAGTACATTTTTGGTTATCTTAGTTGATTTGAAATAAAAATTTGTCCATTCACTAAAATCTATATGTAACCCATTTTCACTGACATTTTAGAACTATTAAAATGACAGTATTGTTGCAACCCATTTTTACCGTCATTTTAAAATCATTAAAATGGTATATTTGCTATGTCATATTTTACCGTCATTTTAGATACGATAAAAAGAAAATATTTTAGCATTATATTTTTATTGTCTTTTAGAGACAATAAAGAAAGAAAAAAAAGAAAAAAAAAGATAGAATTTTTATGTTATATTTTTGTTGTCATTTTAGAGACAATAAAAACATGAATTAGAAATGTACATTTTTATATATTAAAAGTTGTCATTTTAAATACGGTATAAAAGTTGTCATATTGTTTACGTTAAAAGGAAGGGACAAAAATTAACATTTTTGTACTTTAAAATGATTAAACCAAAATATACAATTTTTGGTCACTGTTAAGAATTACACAAAAGAAATAAAAGCCTAGATTTTTTTTGTTAATTGTTCACAATAAAAAGAATTGAGATATATGTCTATGATGTTGAAGTGTTTAATGTGTTGAATATGTAGTTAGTTTATTTAAAATTGAATATTACACATCCATTTACAAGTTACCCGACTTGTTTATGTGATTGGGACGATAATTTTCACACATCGCCCAAGTGCACAAATGAATTATCAATTGCTTGATGGATGAAACCCCACACGGGTATTGGGATGATATTGGATACACACTAATCCCAATGTTAAATTATCTGTCAATCGATGGATTGACAGTCTGTGATGAGCGTCAATTCTTTACTTTTATGCTCACACAGTTATAGATTCCACTTTGGTCGTCATTTGGATGTTTGATAATTATTTATCATGATTGTCGATTCCATACAAAATATATGGTTATTGGTTGAGTCACATTCCAATAAAGAATATTCTATGAAAAGAATATTTTAGAAAAAG
Source organism: Allium sativum (assembly GCA_030737875.1). Lineage (NCBI taxonomy): Eukaryota > Viridiplantae > Streptophyta > Magnoliopsida > Asparagales > Amaryllidaceae > Allium > Allium sativum. The sequence goes on along the minus strand of CM060920.1, from coordinate 1,034,176,787 downwards.
AATATATTTTGAGAAAATATATTTTTATTGAAATAAACTAGTTATTAATTAGAATAAATCATAAAATTTAGATTTAATGAGTTTTCCAATTTGTTAAGATTTAATTGAAGTTAAATTAAATAAATTAGATTTTGGGTTGTCGTGAATAGCGTCTTAAATAACATTGTTCTTAAACCCCATATGAAAAGAATAATCTTTTAATTTAGATTATTAATGTTTTCATTTAGTAATTGAAATAAAATGAAGTGTGAGCCAGGTTTATTGTGAACTGTGTTTCTAAGCGACATTTGTTTTTAACCCAACTGACAGCGAAAGTATGATTTTGGAATTTATAAATCTTTTATTAAGATTTAAATGGAAATTTTCCAAAGGTAAAGTTTTCCAATTTAATACATTAAATGGGAATTGAATAGGAATCGAATTAGTTATAACCGAGATAAGCTTCTGTAAAAGAAGACCGATACTACATATGGAATTTAAAAGGCTTTGCCATTATGCCATTTATATTATGGGTCGGATACAGAAATTTATAACGATTATATATTTATTTGATTTCTGTGAAGATTCCATGTTTCATGGAAGATTATTTTGGGTTTACCGTGAACTATGTTTGTAAATGACATTAGTTCTTTAACCCAGTTAAAGATAAGATTAATTTCTTGGATTTAAATAATCATTGAATAATGATTTTTAATATCTAAAATCAAATTGAGATTTTAATAAACCTTTTTAAAAAAAGAAAGATTTAAGTGCAAAGTTAAAGAGTTGATCTTTGATAGAATAATTTGAATATTTTATTTAAAAGAATATTCTGAGTTGGAATGAGACGTTGGATGTGTTTTATAGTACTTGATTTTTTATTATAAAATACGCGAGTTATTTGGAAAGACCGGGTTTAACCCATTCCGAATAATTACTACGACGATGAAGAGTCGAAGATGAAGACGGTGTTGAAGACCCACAATCTTCACATCGAATGGATGTGTTGCTACAGAGACCCTGATGGGAGTAGCTATCTTGAAGGGGCTTCAGTGGTGGCCGTCCGGACTATTGTTGATTGTTCGGATTTGGTTTCCGCTCAGACCCAGAGCATAAACTAATAAATGGATGCTTGTCTGACATTGGATTTCGTTCCGTGTGAATTAAATCGATTTCTGTCAATGTATGTCTGTTTGGTGGTGGAGGATTTATTCTCTACTTAACACCCTGATATATATTAATAGTGATTGATCGCATGGCGTGAATTGTCAATGTGGCACGCCAAGATGCATATGATCAAGGCTTTTGTTGAAAAGCAGGGCCTTGTGGGATGATCAAAGCATAGCCTATTACGACATAGCTTTGTGTATATCGTGACTTCGCAAGCCTCACACCCTGGTATGAGTCAAAAACGGGATATGGACCGTAGGGAGTGCACACGTTTCTTTCTAACTAGTGGTAGTGTCAGTGCTTTAACACGGCCTGGAATTTTACTTATGTGGATGATGGATTTTGAGGCGCCTTGGATTTTTATAGGCCGATAGTGGTCATATTATAGGTTCAAAGGAACCGGAAAACGTGTGTTCAGGCATAACCAATCCACTGCCGATAGGCGGGGACCGGCCCTATCGCATCCAAGGGTCACTACGGGGGATCCTGAGGCATTTGCTAGAGTGTCTCGAATCGGAGAGGAGCTTGCATACTTGTACAAAACTGCTTATTTGCGTCGCCTTATTTGCGACGTTTTAGCTAAAAACAGTAGCACATATAGTTATGTGCGACTGTTTTAGTTACAAACCGTAGCAGGTTGACAGGAAAATGATATAGAAGACAAATTTGCGACGGTTTTATTTAAAAACAGTAGCAAATATTTATAATTTGCGACGGTTATATTTAAATCTGTAGCAAGTAAAGTGGGGTTGGAATTGATGGTGGACAATTTGCGACTTTTGACATGTACAACGGTCGTGGATGAATAAACAAATATGGGTATTTGCGCCTTTGTGTGTACCCATAGCAAATAGCGTAACCCTTTAATTTTTCCCCTTCTTCTATTCTCCATGTCCTCTGTCCCCTCTTTTTGCTGGTTATCAAGAAAGCGCTTGTGCTTGATCAATCCCAAATCAACATCGAATCGATCAACATCGGATTGTGGATCCAGTAGCATTCGCACTTTCTCATTTTTGATGTACATAAAAAAACCTAGAATTCAGATCGAATTGCTTGCATCTCAGATCGACATCGTTTGATATCACTAGATTTAGGGTTAGAACAAACCGAACCAGATCCGTTGGCACTACCTCCATCTCTGCCTGTCTGCTCCGCCGATCTAATACAGGTATATATACGTTACTTCTTTGGGTTTCTTTTTTGTTGGTTATGTTGTGCCAAAATCTATGCTTATGCACACGGAAGCAAGTCATTCTTGAGCTAAAGGGATCAACTGAAATCATGGTAACAGTATTAACTTGACACTCTCCATATACAGTTGTTACAGTTGAATTATTATCTGTTTTAGTTATGTAGCAGAAAGAGGCTTATATATATATATCCTCCAAATTGGTCTTAGATTGGATTCAATTTTTATATGCATCTTACTTTTGTTAAAATTTCGAAGTTAGTATGATCTTTCCAAGTGAAAGACCAAGGTTTATGGAATTTCTGTGTATCTTTTAAAGTGAATAGTAGTCATATTTATAATTAGCTAATGTACTACAATCTAAAATCTAAGCTCATCCTACTGGGGGACATGGGAGCGGGAAAGTCCAGTCTCGTGTTGCGATTTGTAAAAGGGAAATTTTTGGAATTTCAGGAATCAACGATTGGGGTTGCTTTCTTCTCGCAAACACTTGTTTTGAGTGATGCAACCGTGAAATTTGATATTTGGGATACTGCTGGACAGGAGAGGTACCATAGTTTGGCTCCTATGTATTATAGAGGAGTTGCTGATGCCGTTATCGTGTATGATATTACTAGCTCGGAGTCATTTGAGCGAGCAAAGAAGTGGGTGCAAGAGTTACAAAAGCAAGGTAATGAAGTATGTGAATGGGAGCTTAGCATGATCAAAATGCAAGGAGAGAGCTCTAGTGTCTAGGTTGGGTGCAGCTGTAATTACATGAGGGAGGAATGCATGGAGTGGACCTGAAGTACATATGAACTACTGTACACAGGAATGCCAGCAAGATGATACATGTAAGTTTGTGCTTATCACAGCAGGTTGGAAATGATCAATGCTGTGCAGGTTGACAATTAAGACAGTGCAGTAAAGATGTGAGCATAACTGGAGTAAGCAGGATCAAGTATCTAGCAAAGTGGATGAATTTGTTTCTAGCCTAGCATGTAATGGAGAGATTATTAGGTGCACACATGAATAAGAAATGTAAGGTGCAGCAACGTTGCAATGTTGACTGAACGGTCGGTCAGCTGAATGAACTTTCTTTCCTAATTCTGATAAAGGAAAGGTACCGGTGGGATAGCGCGAGCCATAATGTTATCAGTGATTGTCTTCAAGCTATCTCTCCAGCTTGATTGCTCACCAGAAGTCCCTAGTTCCTTTGACTTCACTCTGAAACTTTCCATATATTGCAACATAGTGGCTCTTTGACCATTTTCCTGTCTGTCTTGTAACAATGATACCAAAGCTTTAGCATAGAAATTCTAACATGGTTACTGCTCTTGCTGGAAATAAAGCTGATTTGGAAGAAAAAAGGAAGGTGTCAACTGATAAAGCACGTAAGTATGCTGATGAGAATGGCCTTTTCTTTATGGAGACCTCTGTTAAAACAGCAACTAACGTAAATGATGTGTTCTATGAAGTAGCAAGGTGACTACCTCGTGCACAACCCGCTCAACCAAGAGGGATGGTTCTTGTTGATCAATCAGCTGAGCAACCATGTTCTTTAGCATGCCACTCTTAGGGTGCAAATACCAACCCATCATGAGCTTATGTGCATATTGTGCTGTGGAAAAAGGTGAGTATCATAGTGTGTAAATTCAGTTTACTTACTACCTATATGATCCCGATTAGGCGGAGTTTTTTTTTCTTACCTGGACTTGTAATTAGAAACTTGTATGTTTGGTTATCTTAATATTCTACTTATTATTTTTCCTAAAATAAACAAATGTCGTTATTATTATTATTATTTCTATCACCTCATTTAACCCACCCATGTACAATGCTGTTGTATTTGTCAAGAACTGCGATGTGGCTATCTTCAAAATTAGGACAATCAATGAGCCTCGTACATTTAATAGTATACTCTACTTATAACCATCTGGAAATATTTTGTCAATGAATGAGTTAGCTGAGATGTGGGAGGGTAAAATTGGCAAAAGAATAGGCAGAATCTTCATATTTGGCATGAAACTTCTTCAGATTGTTAAAGGTAGCCTTAAAGTATGAATAACATTTTTTGAAAAATATACATGGGCTGAAATACACATCTAAGAGCCTATGTTTTCAATTATGTTATGAGTCAAAAAAAACATGAAAATAAGATTATTGCACCAGAGGTGTTAATTTCACATTAGTTTTGGTTAACATAGAATTCATACTAGGTGGATCATATTCAATAACCAAGTATCTACACGCTTTATAGATTATCTACACGCTTTATAGATTGCAATTTCTATAATTGCATGCTTGGTGAATCAGCTAATGGATGAATCCATTAAGCAAGCTGTTATCTTACATTATGAGTAATCATTTGTTAATTTGATGTATTTCGTAGGTGTCATGTCCTGTAAACTGAAGCTGATATTCATATGTTGCACCTTCAAAAATGATAATCATACTTATTTTGGTATGTCCTGTAAACTGAAGCTGATGTATTTCGTAGGTGCCATGTCTTCACAGTTAAATGCTTTGAGTTGTTCACATATATTTGGTTTATTATACACCGTAGTTTATAGGATCTGAATTTTTATGTATTTAATTGAGTCTTTCACAGTTCTTAACCTTACCTACTATCAAGTTTACCAATATCAATATGATTATTTAAACAAATATTTACAGTTATACTTTTTCTTCCATTTATTTGATAAATTTGCATTATTTTGTCAATTAATATGCAAATAGATGTATATTTACTGCTTTTGATTTTCAATATTTTGATCTTTTGTTATAATCTTTTATAACTGAAATCTTAATGCGTATTGATGGCCTTCTGAAATGTAACTCATTAAAACCAATGGTATGTTGTTTTCAACTGAGGATTTGCTGCAAGCAGACAGAAATTAACTACTGTTATTACAAACTTTTTTCCATTAATTTTGAGTTTCCATTACCTACTTTTGATCATGCTAAATTGGTTGCTGCCTGTTCAAATCTAAGTACGGCATGAACCTTAAATAAATTAGAAATTTTGTTAACTATCAGTAGACTGATGTTTTTCATGCACCATGTAAAGCATGTGCTATGTGGACAAAGATCTGTTAGGATTTCATAACATTAAGAGTGCACAAATTTAGATGCCATAGTATTTAATAGATATTTTGATGGCTCAGTATTTATACATGTATTGCCAAAAGAAACATATGTTATTTTGAACTTAGTCCTTGCGTTAGTCACTTCATAATTTGAAACTGATACTTGGTTTAACAAGACAAATGCAACTAATTAGCAATATGATTAAAATTAAAACATCAGATACGTTACTCCTTTAACAGACAAATCCATATTGTTTTGTTTTATGACCTTGCATTCACATGCATCCGGTGGTTTAAACACATAAATCTGATGCTTTTGATTTTCAATATTTTGATATTTCACTATAATGTTTTGTATGAAATTGCTACTTGGTTTTTACATCAGTCAATTCAAAGTATGAAACTGGTACTTGGTTCGGTATGTTTAACGCAATCTGTTAGCAATATAACATCAGATACCATATTTTTTCTAACGCATAAAACTATATTATTTTGTATTATTAGATGCTTTGAGTGGTTCACATATATTTGGTTTATTATACACCGTAATGTATAGGATCTGAGTTTTTATGTATTTAATTGAGCCTTTCACAGTTCTTAACCTTACCTACTATCAAGTTTACCAATATTAGTATAATTATTTAAACAAATATTTACAAATATACTTTTTCTCTCCATTTATTTTATAAATGTGCTTTATTTTAATTGAGCCTTTCATAGTTCTTAACCTTAACTACTATCAAGTGTACCAATATCAATATTATTATTTAAACAAGTATTTACAGCTATATTTTTTCTCTCCATTTATTTGATAAATTTGCTTTATTTTGTCAATTGATATGCAAATAAATGTACATTTATTGCTTTTGATTTTCAATATGATATTTTGTTTTAATGTTTTATAACTGAAATCTTAATGCGTATTGATGGCCTTCTTAAATGTAACTCATTAAAACCAATGGTATGTTGTTTTCAATAGAGGATTTGCTGCAAGCAGACAGAAATTAACTACTGTTTTAACAAACATTTTTCCGTTAATTTTGAGTTTTCATTACCTACTTTTGATCATGCTAAATTGGTTCCTGCCTGTACGACATGAACCTTAAATAAATTAGAAATTTTGTTAAATATCAGTAGACTGATGTTTTTCATGCACCATGTTAAACATATGCTATGTGGACAAACTTAGTAATTCTTAACATTGCTACTATATTGATGGTTGCATTTGACAGATGATAATGGCACATTAATGCATGTTTATTGCATTGAACATAATACGTTATAATCTTGATGTGATATCTCACTGTTGTATCTCTTTTACTACAATAAGGAGGTAATTGTCTAAATAGATAATTGTCTCCAATTTTATGCTATGCGTATAACAAATTTCAGACATACAATCATATTACAATTTTATTTTGCATATTTTGTTTATTATACACCATAATTTATAGTATCTGAATTTTTATGTATTTAATTGAGCCTTTCATAGTTCTTAACCTTACTTACTATCAAGTTTGCCAATATCAATATGATTATTTATACCAATATTTACTGTTATATCTTTTCTTTCCATTTATTTGATAAATTTTCTTTATTTTGTCAATTAATATGCAAATAGATGTACTATTCGGCCTACAATGAAGCAAGTTGTTCAAAGGTTAAAGCAGCTACATCCACCAAATTTCTAGCATGAGCAGTATTTGACTGATAGATTCACTCAGGAATATATAATTGAAAATGACCAGTTATGACAATATGGCTGATCGGTCCATGCTGCAGTTTAGAACTAAAACGACAAGTTGTCGCAAACAAGTGAAATAGGTCCATTCTTCTTCCACTTTGTTTTAATGCTGATTTGTAGTTATAGCCTATGTATTATATTTAACAATTTTCCATTTATCCCCCATAGCCTACTGATGTACTTGCAAAGAAATTTCAGCTGTAAATTAATCAGTTTTATTAGAGTTTCTAGATTTGTAGGGATTTAAATTTGTCCCTTTTCATTGTTGTATTTCAATTTGCTATTATAATTAATTTGAAAATCACAAAGTTATTTAAAAAAAAAACATGCCTAACATCAACCAGGGAAGATATTTCGTTTTTTCTATTTCAACCATAAAGGGATTCCAACTTGTGCATATTCGTCCTTACATGGTTCGCTCTATAGAGAAACTGCTTGATCATATCGCCATTTCCTTCTTCACCTCATTAGCAATTTATGATCTATGAATAGAATTTGCCTACCGTGTATTAGTTCATTCGATTTTCGTCTGATCAACAAAATCAAAATCATATTCACTTTTAAAAATGAGATGAATGTGACCATGGATATCTTTTACCCTTGCATAAAGTTATTGAACAGAAACACCAAAATTGGTGCTTTTTTGCTTCCATCCTCAATATTTCCACTCCCATTTGAGTAGTTTAGAATATAAGAATAGAAATTAATTATACTATGCATTGTTTAGCGGAAACTCTATATAAATTCAAGAATTTATTTTTGAAATTGATTAAATAAGAGTAAGTAGGATATTTGCATTTTGTTTCTTTGTTTTTGGTTATTTAGTTCATATTATCTGGGTAGGAATGGATTTACAGTCTCTAATTTCCAAAATGTACTTATGGCTTCTGAATTTAAGGTAATAAGTCAGTTTATATCTGAAATAGTTGTATGTGAACTAATGGGGGTAAATGTATTCCTTATTTTGCAATATGCAAATAATCTTATGTAAATTTCTACTACTTTTATTGTTAGGCTTAATGAGGTGCAGTAAAAGCTGCAGACTAACAAACTACCTCAGGACAGGAATCAAACATGGCAATTTCACCGTACAACAGTAGAAGCTGAATATTCATCTTCAAGCTCTACTTGGTAACAGGTATGTTCAACTAAAAAATAATTTAAATGTTTAATAATAATTTTAATATCTGCTGAATGAAGACCATTGGTCATAGAATCTTTTTACTAGCACAACCATTCTCAAGTGGAAGAACTTTTTTTCATATTTTGTCATGTATCAATCTGTGAACTTCAGTATAAAATATAAATATGTGAACTTCAGTACATAAATATTAAATGTCATTGGATTTTATAAGCCATTTCCCGTTGAATTTCAACAAATTAAATAATGTCATGCTATAATGAATGATAAGTATGTCTTATTTTACTGTACTTTTTTGCATCTTTCACATGATACAAAATATTTGAAATCTGAAAATATATTGATGTCGAATCCCACTATACGCAGGCACACATTTTCTTCACTGTTTTTGTGTTCCCACTATTTGCTATATCAAATTATATGAGTTCGAATCATGAAGACAAGTCAAGAATTACATTTTTTTTTGGAAAACCCAGGAGAACTCGGCGGGCCAGTAAAATCATGAAGACAAGTCATAGCTTGATTTTATTTGTTATCTCTTCAATTACATTAGTATTCTTAAAACATTACAAAATATTTCATCTTTGTGACAACTGGCAACCATTAGTTGCAGATTATTATTTGATGGGATGGTCTCATGAGAGGAGTTGTTCCATTGTGCTGGCATTAAAATAGGTTTTAATACTACATAAAGTGTGCTTCTGTTTTTATATGTATGACGGCAATTCAAGGCCTAAAGTTCCCCTATTGCCTTATCATCTCATCATGTTATTGGATAAAGTCTAAGGAAAAGAATATTTATCCTCGTTATATACAACATTAATATAAACGTGCATATTTTTTGTGGCAGTTCACATTTGATGGTATTATTTGGAATGCACTTGATACTACCATGGTAACTAGCACTATCATTAAGCATGTAAGTTATGTTTACTTTTTACTTGAATATCTATTAGAGATGGATGTATATTGGTTCAAACCAACATGGCTATTTTAAACAACATTATTATTACATTATTATTATTATTATTTGCATTTATTCATTGAATTACCACCCAAGGTCGAGAAATAGTTACGTATGAAAGCATTTATTTCTTGTGCTATGCCCGGTCTGCATCTTGTATAGTGAAGTTTTGACTACTTTATATTTACAAATAACGTACTTGAGTGAAATGTTTCTCCTTTCATAGTCAGTTATTCAACGAATGATTAGTTCCTTGTTTGCATATTTTTTAGTGTCCAATTTCATAGTCTGGGATGCTATGTTTGATATATTTTCAGTTGCAGTTAAAATAATGCTATTTTGGTTTTTCGACAGATGTTGATTCAAGCCAACCATCATGAAGACAATTCGTGCTATTTTGAGTTTTAATTCAGCCGGATGATCCATTTTGTTATTTTTTAGTCATGTGAAGAATGTTAATTTCAGGTAAAAAATGTATTTTGTATGTATTTACATGTATTGGTTGGAGCTTAACATATGACTAGTTATGATTCATGCAAACTAATTATATTGTATAGTTACATGCGTTAGTGTTTCTTTTCAAATGATATAAGGTTTTTTGAAATGTGTATGTATTTCTTGTATCCATATATTTTGTGAACTGCTTATATATTACATAAGCTTGGAAATGTTGAATTGTACTGACATCTGACAATCAAAATGACTAAGATGAAATATGGCTGGATTAGCCTTTTGAATTTAGAAGTTACTCTTTTGCGTCGGTTGTAAAAAAAAAACATGGCAACAATTTACTTCTTGCTACGGTTGTAAATAAAATACAGTCGTAAATGTTAAACTTTTCGCATCGGTTATTTAAAAACCCATCGCATTAGGTCAAAGTTTTGGGGCAAAATATCGGTTTGTTGCTACGGGTGTACAAAAAACCGTCATGAACAAATTAGTCTACATCGACAGGTATTATATAATACCCGTCGTAAGAACAAGTATATTGCGACAGTTTTACATCTGTCACAATAAGTTTATACCTGTTGCGACGGTCACATTTGCGACAGTTTTAGAACAGTCGCAAATAGGCTTAAAAAACCGACGCAAATGACCTGTTTTGTATTAGTTTGCCCCTAGCCTCGACTCATAATGGAAATCCAATTTCCAATACGACCATGCGGTTTTGATTGTAGAACTAGTATGGCGACATAGTAGGATGGAGTACTATGCCGTCTATGACTGATACATTATGATTGAAATGTTTTTATTAGAATATATACACACTAATACTAAATCCGTTTTATCGTATCAAGCATCTTTTGACCATTATAAGGTAAAACCCTATCCTACGGTTTGCGTTGCATTGTGTGATGGGACTTGGGTCTTATAATGGTTTCATTTTTCTAAAAAGCATTGTGTTGTTTAACGATTTACCTTATTTCATGCACTGGCAATCCAATGGAGTAAACCCGTTCCGCGTTAGCGGTGTGGTCTTGTGATTAGCCTTATTATTAGATAGTTAAGCTAAGATTTCTCATACCAGTCCCATGACTGACCTGTAGTTTGTTTCACTGGAAAACTCGGGTGCCCTTATTTTCCACACGGGCAGTCGAGTAGCTTTTTGTAGATATATTTACAGGATCCTGGCTTACAGTTGAAGCGGTATTCGGAAAGCTCTGTATCCGTGTATTCCTTCCAGTTGTATATTTGTATTATTTTTCCGCTGCTATTTAAATGTAATTTAAAACTCTGATATTATTGTATTTCCAATGTATATTATAAGTTCATACTCAGTTATATTCTTGTACTCTGGTGTAATTGTTGTAATCAGCAATAAAAGGTTCTTCAGTTTGTGTTCTGATGTGTGTTGTTCTCCAAGTAATCCAGTCCTTCCTTTACTGGGAAGTTTGGGTCTTCACATTTGGTATCAGAGCTTTGGTTTACAGAGCTTGAGAACCAAACACATTAGAACCAAACGAGAGAATTCATCAGAGATTGGATTAGTAATATCCAATAAGAATAACTCGTTAGAGATGGGATCAGTAGTATCCTAGAACGAGTGTGAAGAGTATTATTTTCTTTAATAATATAAAAATGAAAACAAATTTAGTTTTATCTAAATATACGTATTTGATTATATTATTATATTTTCATGTGGACAATCAAGTATATTAAGATTTCGAATATATGAGTAATTAACATATATTCGAAGTTTAAATATACTGGATAGATATAGAATCACACTCTAGACGCCCGGGGATAATTCTGATAATGCTGCAGCATTATCAGTATTTATTTTCGAGTTTCGAAAGTGGTATATCTTTATATTTCCATTGAGTGGTATGAGAACCAAAACTTAGTTAGTACTCATTGCTGTGATTTGTACTAAAAATATGATTTTTGATTATATATATAAAAGTTATATATATTTGAAAAGTTAATCACCTAATTGATTGTTGGTTGTGATGTCTGATAATTAGTTTCACCAATTAAAATATTAGAGTGATAATTAATTTTTGAAACCAATAAATAATTTTTTTTTAAGGTTGAGTTGGTTAATTAAACAATTTTTAGCTACGTTCCTTTTCGAGGACGAAAAGATTTTAAGTGGGGGCGATTGTAACGACCCGGAATTTTGGGGCCAATATAAAATTTTTATTTTAGAAATTTTAGAGGATTTTGAATATTTAAAATTATCTATTTTAAATAAGAACGACTAAAAATTTATTTTAAAATGAATAAATTTAATTTAATTATAAAAGCAGTTCGAAATGGCGAGGCAGTTCGAAAATTCAATTACAAACTTTAACTGAACATACAGAATTCATTTTTAATCAGAATTGAGCGAAACAAGAAATATTTAAATATGTTTAATTATATCTTTCTAATGAATCTGCAAAACTAAAATTTCACTTTATAAATAAGAAGTTATGTCCAGTTTAAAATTTAGAAAAGTCGCTGTAGAATTTATATATGTTTTAATTAAATATATTGGCCTTGAAAATAGACATTTTGCAAACGACCTCGGTTTTCGATGAAACCACTTTTGTTGGAACCGGAATGTCAAATTATTGCCAGATTTCAATTTTCATAATTTTTCGAATTAATATGTGAGCGTGGCAGAGGAAAATGTGTTTTGACTGTTTCAGTCAAATTTAATCGACTTGAAAATGGCCATTTTTCCAACAGTCTCAGAATTCGACGAAATTAGTCTCCTTAGAACCGTATCGTCAAAACATAACTAGAAATAATTTTTCTGGAATTTTCTGAGTTCATATGTGGCCCCGGTAAATTTAAATGTACGTTTGAATTTAATAATTAAGTGATTTATAATTTAATTTAAAGAAAAACATATCGTAACAGCCGAACTGGGTTACGAACCATATTCCATTATGTCCAGGATGTGGGTTATTAGCTAGGGGCGACACTCGTTGGGTTTGATTTGGTGTTCGTATTGATAAACATGAATTTTTGTATTAATTAAATATATTAAATAGGAAAATACGCTTATAAATACCGTACCAATACGCTAACCCTAATCCATTCACTGTATAGCCGCCGTATGTTCTTTTTAATGGCCAGAATCATCCCGATTTCAAATGCTAAATTCTTCCAATCCAGACAACGAAAATCAACAAACCATATATCGAATCGAAGAGGAATCCAAGCTCTTCAGTATGGTACGGATAAGATCCTCTCTCGTTCAACAGTCAGAACGAATTTTGAGTGCAAAGCCAGCGGGTTCGAACCGCTTTCAGGAGGAGATGGGAGGACCGAGTTCAACTCGGTGATGGGAGGTGGATGGCGTCGCCCCTGCGCGTCTGTTGTCGGGGTCTGATCAATTTCCGGTCGTCCTATGGAGGCGCGATGGTGGGATTCTCTCGTGCGGTCTTGGGTTCGTTCAAAGCAGTATAGGTTATACGGGGAAGATGAAGGTTAAGTGGAGATTAAGTTAATTAATTTAATTATTATATAAGTTAATGTAATCAAAATTTTAGATTATAATAACTTTTACAAATCAAATCAGAATTCAACAAGACAAGTTGCGTTGGACTCGTATCAGAAAACACTACATGATGGAACAATCTAAAACTGATTTAGAACTCGTCTAGATTTTGGCAAAATGGAAAGCTATTGGTGAGATTCTGATTTTAAATTAATTAATTTCTGTTTAATAATTGTTTGTATTTAATAAAATAGTTATGTGTTGTAATAATTTGGATGATGAATTGGCTGTCTGTTTGTGTGTCTCTCGCTTTTGTAAAAATAACTGTAAGGTATAATTGTGTAGAATATTTAATAGTCAAGACAAAATTTACATTTTGTTATGAACGGTAATGATAGTTAAAAGTGGACCTTCGGATTTTAAATTGTTGTGTCTAGATTTAAAAACATCATTTTGTTAATAATGTTCATTTAGATTTAAGATTGTTATTTTTGTGAAAATGTTCATCTTTTGATTATTGTTATGTTAAACAAATTTAGCATTTTGTTATGAATTGTCGTGTTGGAGCAAATTTAACATTTTGTTATAAATCGTCTTGTTAAAACAAATTTTAACATTTTGTTATAAATTGTTTATTGGAATTAAATTATCATTCTTGTTAAAATGTTCATTTAGAATTTGAGCAACATTTTTGTTAAAAATGTTTATTTTGATTAATGATATCACTTTTGTTGTAAAAAGTCGCATTGATATTAGAATAACAATTTTGTTAAAAATATTGCATTAGAATAAAGGATAATTTTTATCGTTAAAAAGCATATTTTGTCACCTTTTCGTTTTAACATGAAAAGGGTCATTTTTGTCGCTTCTTCTTTTTAACATTAAATGAACATTTTTATACATTAAAAAGAATAGATTTTCTTAAACATCCTTTTTCTATAAAGAGGAATTATGTTTTTATTTTTATATTGCTTACAATATAGAAGTGTAAAATTAGAAATAAAAGATTCATTTTTAGTTATTTTGTCGATTAGTGACAAAATTGTTTAAACACATAAAAGATTCATTTTTGTTTATTTTGTTGATTAGCAACAAAATTGTCTAAACATCTAAAAGGTTCATTTGTATTATTTTGTTGATTTGTAACAAAATTGTACATTCACACAAAAAGTACATTTTTATTTATTTCATTGATTAGAAATAAAATTGTCCATTTCTATAATAAAGTGCATTTTTATTGATTGTGTTGATTTGAATCAAAATTTTCACTGCATATTAAAAAGTGCATTTTATTTATATTTGTTGAATTGGAATAGAATCGCCAATTCACAAATATTTGTGTTTTGTTCACTTTTGTTAAAATGATACAAAATTGTCAATGCATGTTTAAATCATATTTTGTCCATTTTTTTGAAATAACATAAAATGGTCAATTCTTTTTAACAATCATATTTTGTTTATTTTTGTTGAATTGGAATAGAATTGCTAATTCACAAAAATGTGCACTTTTATCATTTATGCTGAAATGAAGCAAATTTGTCCATTTATATAAAAAGTTATATTTTGTCTATTTTTGTAGAATTGGAATAGAATTGCCAATTCACAAAAATATGTATTTTGATCACCTGTGTTGTTATGAAACAAAATTGCCAAGTCATAGAAAAGTACATTTTTGGTTATCTTAGTTGATTTGAAATAAAAATTTGTCCATTCACTAAAATCTATATGTAACCCATTTTCACTGACATTTTAGAACTATTAAAATGACAGTATTGTTGCAACCCATTTTTACCGTCATTTTAAAATCATAAAAATGGTATATTTGCTATGTCATATTTGACCGTCATTTTAGATACGGTAAAAAGAAAATATTTTAGCATTGTACTTTTATTGTCTTTTAGAGACAATAAAGAAAGAAAAAAAGAAAAAGAAAAGATAGAATTTTTATGTTATATTTTTGTTGTCATTTTAGAGACAATAAAAATATGAATTAGAAATGTACATTTTTATATATTAAAAGTTGTCATTTTAGATACGATATAAAAGTTGTCATATTGTTTACGTTAAAAGGAAGGGACAAAAATTAACAATTTTGTACATTAAAATGATTAAACCAAAATATACAATTTTTGGTCACTGTTAAGAATTACACAAAAGAAATAAAAGACTAGATTTTTATTGTCAATTGTTCACAATAAAAAGAATTGAGATATATGTCTATGATGTTGAAGTGTTTAATGTGTTGAATATGTAGTTAGTTTATTTAAAATTGAATATTACACATCGGTTTACAAGTTACCTGTAACGACCCGCCTTTTTGCCCAGTTCTTGCCGGTAATTAAACCGACTCAAATCGTTCAAAAGACGAATTGTTATGGGTGCATACATATATTGAGCAAAATAACAGAATTTTTCATTGTGAAATACAATGTTACATCAGAGTTACATAGAATATCATAGTTACAACACATCAGCGTGCTTTAAAATAGTCACTATGGTTTACACAGACTTTTCAATTCAAATCTCCTTCCAAATAGTTATCAATTCATTTACGACTCAAGATTTGAATTACTATAAATTTCATACATCTCGTTATCATCTTATTTCTTCTTTGAAATCAAAGATTATACCATCGCTTTAATTTCTTATCTTTAAATTCCTCGAATCAAAGATTTGGTTAAATCCCCAATTACGATACAAATTTCCACCATTCAATCTCATCGGGTTTAAAGAATGATATTATTAAAGATACGATTCACGACAAAACACAAGTCAAATTGATTTTTGAATCATAAGTTACACAGAAATTGTATCCACTTTATGTTCGATATAAATTCTCATAATCGACTAATACTGTAAGTGGAATAGCGATATAATAATATCTTCCAAATTCCCCAGACAGTATTCATTTACACCATGAAATTTTATACCGAATATCGAAGATTATTTCTATCTAACTTATTCCAATCAGGTGGAGAAATCCATATCTTAATTAAAAGATTTATTCAACTCTTTGATATTTGATCCGGATAGAAATAACATCCACTTATCTTAAATATTAATCTCCTTATCCCACTCATATTATAAGTGGAATAACGGTAAATTACCTTTTAAATTCCTCAGATAATATGAATTTTCGTCCACCGAGTTAATATCAAATATCCGAAGATTTATCTCCAAACATATCCAAATTTAAAAATTGGAAAAACCCATTTCAGTCCCATATAAGTATTCTCGATACTTTAATAATCTTCGAACTATTTCTATAAGTCATTCTTGTAGTCAAATAATAGCTCCTGCTTAAAATTCCAATAATAACATTTTGGAAATGTTACCAAAGTACTACAAATAAAATAACCTTTTAAATCAAGTAGATTTAAAATTACTCAAAATGCAAGTATTCCAATTCAAATTATCTTTAAGGAATTATCATAAATTTCTCCAATTTAATGAACTTGAGTTATGATCGCATAGCGATCTTCTAAATTTGTTATACTTGAAATCATCCGTTGAAATTTTGAAATTTCCTTTGCTATACAAAACTGTTATCATTTACAATTCAACGCATCTTATTTCAAGTCAAATTAATTTAAATAATCAAGTTAAAACCATTCAAAAACTTGAAATCGATATTTTCGAATGGTCACATCATAGTGCGTTCTATTCAAACCATATAATGATTTTAATATATTTTTTTTCAAATCCTTTCAAATCTGATTTATATTTCCAAATCATTTGAAACAGTTTTAAATTATATTTCAAATTAGATTTCGAATTTTACCATCCCGTTGTCGGACCAGTTAGGGATAGCCAGGGAGAGCAGGAAACTGAATTTCCAAACCCAAGCCTAAACACCATCCTCTCTGTCATCCTAGAACGTTCTGGTGTCTATCTATTATCATATTATGATTCAAACATATAAAAACCATATTCAAATTTCCAAAATTTTATTTGAAACAAACTGAACATGATAATATTTAATATTAGAAAAATCAAATTTCATTTATATGGAAGGGGAATAAAATCGATTACCTGTATAATCCCATAACCATGGTATTGTGTGTGCATCATATAACAGAATAATCAACCATATACATTAGATGATAATGAATTATCGTTATCATCAACAACAAACAGTTCAGCTGTGCACGAGCGTTACTGTCGATAACGCTTCCAGTGTTTAGTGTGTTATCTAATTATATGCACATCCATTCACATAATAACATCCATCACACAATTATCATCAACAAATTATAATTATCTCAGCTAATTATAATTAACTAATTTAAATAAATAATTTTAAATTAGAATTTCTCACCATTCAAGCTCTAACATCCTCATTACCAAGACGAACAGACCAATGAACCCTGCCACTGCTGCTCGTATTGTTCTCGATCCATTTTGATTAGCAGTTGATAAATTTCTGCTAATTTTACACATCGAATTTGAATTAATATCGATGTCCACCTTTTTATGCATAAGGAATTTTAATTCTTCATAAATTTATATTAAATCAAAGTTGTCAGTATTATTCATCATCATGTTCTATTTCCCGATATGATCCTAACGCCTCTGACGGCGAGTTAAACCGGTTTGAAATGAGCGAGATATTGGTGTTTAAAGGTTTTAAACTAATTTAACATAAAACAAAATAAATTAATTCATACCAAGGCCCACCAAGCCCAAACCATTTTCTTCAAAACCGGCCCACCCTCCTCTCTTTCTTCTTCTTCTTCCCTTGCGCCATTTCTTTTTTTTCCCTGGAACCCATTCTAGCGTGCACTGTGAGCACGTGCACACACAAACCACTCCACCAAACTTCAATCCGAAACCGCCCGCGAACTTCTCTTCCTCCCTTCGTCTCTCCGCACCACTTCACGTCGACCCTGGCCTCCCATATCAAAATGCGCACCCCTCATTTCCGAAACCTGGAACAGAAAATGCGTGGACCTAGCAAATGTCGCACCCTCCATTTTCACTTCGAATTTCACCAAATTACACCGCATCGAAGCCATCTCCTCGCTGATCGACACGCCATAGTCTGCTTCGTCAATCGTTGCCTCATTCTCCGACCATCTCCAACCCTAATTTCGACGAACTTTGATCATCGACACCAAATCAATCCAAACTTATACTAAAAATACTATGTTCTTCGGTGGTTCCAACGGTGCTAATGCCGTCCATCAATTCTTCACGGATTAGGAGAATTTATTTTTCAAAGTTCCTTTGCAATTTTTGGTTTTTCCAGTAAAACTGAAATTCCTCTTTCGTTTGTTAACGGAATTTAGATCCGACAATTTTTAAAAATCAAAAACGATGATCTGAACAACATTCGTGTAGATTATTGTTGCTGAAATTGAACGGTTTAAGAGTTGTGGATTTTTGATTGAGGAGAACATGGTATAAGTTATTCACTGTAAGTGGAGAAAGGAAAAAACAGAGGATGAACAACAAGGAGTAAGCGACGTGAGGAACCAGAAATTTGATTACACTGAAGTGTGAAGTAAAAATGGAGCTTATGCTCTTTTATATAGGATGGTTTCAAGGTTATTTTAGTCTATTGATCAAGGGACACATGGAATTTCAATAGAAATCATCTTCATGCATGATGACAACTAAGAAGACACATGGATCATCTCATGGTGCTAATGACATGCATGAAGACACATAAGAGGGACACATCATTTCTATGCATTAATTTAATATATATGATTTAGTAACATAGGTTGTAATACTTATTAATGTAGCCAAGATTTCAACACTTATGTATTACTAAAGTTTAACAAAATTCTTAACACTTATTAATACTTTAAAGATATTAACCAAAATTTTATACTAAAATGGTTTAAAAATAAAATAAATTTTATAAACATCATTATAAATTTACCTACGTAATAAAATAATAACCATTCTTGTAAAAATCATAAAATCGATTATCCTTTACCAAATTCTTATTTTTTTTACAATCAATATTATCAAACTAGGAAATATTATAAAATCTTATAAATTAAATGTAACTTTTGGAAATAAGTTTTCTTATACAAAATCATAATTTATAAAATAAAATAAGGTACTTTATTCAAGAATAAAAATTCATATATTCAAACCTTATAAAATTAAATATATATATATATATATATATATATTCAGAAAATCCAACATTATATAATAAAATCCAAATCAAACTTAGTAAAATTTATGGGATGTTACATTCACCCCCCCTTAAAAACTTTTCATCCTCGAAAAGGAAGTCAAGTAAATTTAAATTCCTTCACCAATTTTATATTCGAATTTCTCCCTCAACATATCCAAAATGAAATGGTCAGAACCAAGGCTCATATCATTCTTAGGGTACTCTGTCTGATTCTCACTAAAGGTAGAGTCTAAGGATACTTCTATGATCTCGTGATTACTAGGGTCGTCACGGGTCTTGTTTAAAAATCGCATCCTCTGAGTTAGACTCAGAGCTGTTATCCTACCATTAAGGAGAAACTGGGATAGATACTATCTAGTACTCAGAGGTCTATGACCCTAAGAAAATTATCTTTCTAACTTACTCTTACGGAACCCATGGTTTTCTTATCAATTATAAAACTAAGCGCTCAAATTAGAAATTTAAATCCAAGTTCTCAAATAAAATTTTCCCTAATCGTTCAATTATCTTGCAAAATAACATCTTGGCTAAATTCATTATTAGAAATTCTATTGCTCTCAACACAAATCTAGTTCAATTTTAGAGATAATTAAAAATAATGGTTTCAATCTAAATTAATTCACTTGTCCATGGCTTTATCAGAGCAGGGAAAAAGGAAGAATTCAAAAATGAAGTTGGACAGTAAAAATTTCAAGCACGACAATTCAGGGTGATATTCAAAAGATGACAATGGGTCGAGCAAAATCCAGCGACAAGGGAAAAGATAGAATTATATTTCAAAATACTCATTCTATTTCAAATTTTATTCAAATCGTTTCCAGTCTCATCAGATATTAACCCATTTATAAGTTGAATTTATACTCATTTAATATTCCTATTTTAATTGTCATATTCACCTAATCGAATAACACTTTCTCTAAATCCACTTTGAAATTCGAAATATATATATATATAATCTCTTTTTCATTCTTGTTTAAATATCAAATCTTGTTTAGAAATTTTTTTTCTTACTCAACTAGCCGGAAAATCTCTTAAAACAGTTTTATCTAAAAAAATACCATCACGCTTCCACTGCGCACTCTGATTATGTATATACATATTCAAACTAGGTTTGTTTCAAATATTAACATTTTCCGAACTTACTTCTTCAAATTTAATATTTCAAAGATCTAAATTTTCCTACTTCGATGTTTGTTACGATTTAGATTAACCTTTTAAACTCATTCCTAACTTAAGTCAAAATCATTTCTTTAAACGAATTCTTAACTTAAGTCTAAATCGTCTTCAGATTCCTTAAGGGGTGGTATTGATATAATTTCTTAATGGATTTTCACACTTACATGTTCTTTCAAATTCTTAAGTATAGTTTACTTCTGCAATATCCCTTTTTGTTATTAACAAAATAGTTTGTTTGCATCTATAACATATTGTCCTTACATTATATTCCTTTAACATATCGAAATAGTTTAGGTATTCCTCGACGTATTAACTGGAATCATATAGTCATCCCACTTTCGAAACTCAAAAATAAGACTGATGATGATGCATCAATCACCAGAATCATCCCCAAGCGACTAGAGTGAGACTCTATATCTATCTAGTATATATTGGCTTCGCATATACGTTGATCAGACGTATATTCAAAACTTCTACATACTCGATAGTCCAATCATGACGTCGAATAAAACACTCGAAACCCTTATTTCCAATTATATTTCAAAGTATATTTCAAATAATTATCATTTTCAAAATGATTTGCTTGTTCAAAAATACCTTATATAGGTTTCAAAAATACGCTTTCTCGTCATAATATTCCAAAATCTCATTCTAGGGCATTTCTAACCCTATCTCTAATGAGATACTATAGCTCTGATGAGTCCTATCCTTTGTTCAAAATACGTCGTACCCCATAGCTTTGTATAACCAAAGCTCCGATACCACTTGTAACGACCCGCCTTTTTGCCCAGTTCTTGCCGGTAATTAAACCGACTCAAATCGTTCAAAAGACGAATTGTTATGGGTGCATACATATATTGAGCAAAATAACAGAATTTTTTATTGTGAAATACAATGTTACATCAGAGTTACATAGAATATCATAGTTACAACACATACAGCGGAAAAAAAAAGAAAATATACTCTCAGCGGAAGAAAACCGTATGATATAGCGGAAGCTCCAAACTCCATTGTGTACTCCAACTCGGAAAGCGCTCCGAACTTTGCTCCAGCGAACTAAAAACTACAAAACTAAACTACTAGCTGCCCGCGTGAAAGTTTATGGGCACCCAGAGTTTAGGGAGGAACAATAAACTCCAGGTCAGTCATGGGACTGGTGTGAGAACTCAAAAACTGTTGTTATTTAGGATTCATTTTAAAGTTGGGTAATTCAACGGACCACGCCGCTAACGCGGAACGGGTTAACTCCATATGAATTCCCGTGCATAGAAATTCGCTATGACTTTTAAAAATGAAGCAATCATAAGCTCGTCCCACATCACACAATGCAAGCACACACCAGATGGGCGAGTTTTATCTTATGATAACCAAACGTGCTTTCATACGTGAAAATCCTCTTTTAATACTATCATATAGTGGAAAACAAATTTCGCAAATAAATGTATTAATCCTAGGCAGCATAATACCATTAATATTATGTCACCATATATATACAAACCAAAATCGTATGGCTCGTATTAGAGATTGGATTTCCAACTTGATGATTCCTGGCACGAAAGATCAATCAGGGATACAAAATGAAGTGCCTCAATGGCTTTTTCGTCCATACGCGGACACCAACTACACATCGTCAGGGCAGATCAACGGTTTTCGATCAGACACGACCCCCCGAACATACCCAACTTCCCCAGGTTCATAAGTGGTTTCCCACTGCTGCACAGCTTCATCATCAATTCATATATAAGTATAAAACCTAACCGCCAGTTTCTCATCAATCCTGGGTGTGAGGTTTGTCGATGTCACGTCAAACATAAAGCGATGCTTCGATAAGTCATTCCTTGATCATCACTAGCTCGTCTCATAACTCGGGTATGCCACATTGACAACCCACGACATATCACTGATTTCAATCAATGCATATCCTCTAAGTTCATATGACTTAGAGATTAGTATGATATATTGCCACAAATCCGATATACATTAACAGAAATGAGTGCTATGCGGTAAATTTCAATGTCAGACACACCATCCATATAAGTCCGTTCTGGGTCTGAACGGAACAACAACCCGAAAATACTTGAATATGTTCAGGTCTCATGCAACCCGTACCTCGTATTGGGTGGCCTACCCAACCAAGACATAAATCAACAATCAATCTAAACAATTCAAATATTCCCGGTCTTCATTTGTCGTTTACCAAGTCTTGAATAACGTCGTATTACTACTTGGAATGGTTTTCGAGCATATACTCGATCCCGGTCTTTCCAAGTAATAAGCGTGCTTTGAAATAGTCGCTATGGTTTACACAGACTTTTCAATTCAAATCTCCTTCCAAATAGTTATCAATTCATTTACGACTCAAGATTTGAATTACTATAAATTTCATACATCTCGTTATCATCTTATTTCTTCTTTGAAATCAAAGATTATACCATCGCTTTAATTTCTTATCTTTAAATTCCTCGAATCAAAGATTTGGTTACAAATTTCCACCATTCAATCTCATCGGGTTTAAAGAATGATATTATTAAAGATACGATTCACGACAAAACCCAAGTCAAATTGATGTTTGAATCATAAGTTACACAGAAATTGTATCCACTTTCTGTTCGATATAAATTCTCATAATCGACTAATACTGTAAGTGGAATAGCGATATAATAATATCTTCCAAATTCCCCAGACAGTATTCATTTACACCATGAAATTTTATACCGAATATC
Organism: Allium sativum; assembly: GCA_030737875.1. NCBI lineage: Eukaryota > Viridiplantae > Streptophyta > Magnoliopsida > Asparagales > Amaryllidaceae > Allium > Allium sativum. Next base: position 1,034,153,548 of record CM060920.1, on the reverse strand, counting down.
GAAGATTATTTCTATCTAACTTATTCCAATCAGGTGGAGAAATCCATATCTTAATTAAAAGATTTATTCAACTCTTTGATATTTGATCCGGATAGAAATAACATCCACTTATCTTAAATATTAATCTCCTTATCCCACTCATATTATAAGTGGAATAACGGTAAATTACCTTTTAAATTCCTCAGATAATATGAATTTTCGTCCACCGAGTTAATATCAAATATCCGAAGATTTATCTCCAACCATATCCAAATTTTAAAATTGGAAAAACCCATTTCAGTCCCATATAAGTATTCTCGATACTTTAATAATCTTCGAACTATTTCTATAAGTCATTCTTGTAGTCAAATAATAGCTCCTGCTTAAAATTCCAATAATAACATTTTGGAAATGTTACCAAAGTACTACAAATAAAATAACCTTTTAAATCAAGTAGATTTAAAATTACTCGAAATGCAAGTATTCCAATTCAAATTATCTTTAAGGAATTATCATAAATTTCTCCAATTTAATGAACTTGAGTTATGATCACATAGCGATCTTCTAAATTTGTTATACTTGAAATCATCCGTTGAAATTTTGAAATTTCCTTTGCTATACAAAACTGTTATCATTTACAATTCAACGCTTCTTATTTCAAGTCAAATTAATTTAAATAATCAAGTTAAAACCATTCAAAAACTTGAAATCGATATTTTCGAATGGTCACATCATAGTGCGTTCTATTCAAACCATATAATGATTTTAATATTTTTTTTTTTCAAATCCTTTCAAATCTGATTTATATTTCCAAATCATTTGAAACAGTTTTAAATTATATTTCAAATTAGATTTCGAATTTTACCATCCCGTTGTCGGACCAGTTAGGGATAGCCAGGGAGAGCAGGAAACTGAATTTCCAAACCCAAGCCTAGACACCATCCTCTCTGTCATCCTAGAACGTTCTGGTGTCTATCTATTATCATATTATGATTCAAACATATAAAAACCATATTCAAATTTCCAAAATTTTATTTGAAACAAACTGAACATGATAATATTTAATATTAGAAAAATCAAATTTCATTTATATGGAAGGGGAATAAAATCAATTACCTGTATAATCCCATAACCATGGTATTGTGTGTGCATCATATAACAGAATAATCAACCATATACATCAGATGATAATGAATTATCGTTATCATCAACAACAAACAGTTCAGTTGTGCACGAGCGTTACTGTCGATAACGCTTCCAGTGTTTAGTGTGTTATCTAATTATATGCACATCCATTCACATAATAACATCCATCACACAATTATCATCAACAAATTATAATCATCTCAGCTAATTATAATTAACTAATATAAATAAATAATTTTAAATTAGAAGTTCTCACCATTCAAGCTCGAACATCTTCATTACCAAGACGAACATACCAATGAACCCTGCCACTGCTGCTCGTATTGTTCTCGATCCATTTTGATTAGCAGTTGATAAATTTCTGCTAATTTTACACATCGAATTTGAATTAATATCGATGTCCACCTTTTTATGCATAAGGAATTTTAATTCTTCTTAAATTTATATTAAATCAAAGTTGTCAGTATTATTCATCATCATGTTCTATTTCCCGATATGATCCTAACGCCTCTGACGGCGAGTTAAACCGGTTTGAAATGAGCGAGATATTGGTGTTTAAAGGTTTTAAACTAATTTAACATAAAACAAAATAAATTAATTCATACCAAGGCCCACCAAGCCCAAACCATTTTCTTCAAAACCGGCCCACCCTCCTCTCTTTCTTCTTCCTCTTCTCTTGCGCCATTTCTTTTTTTTCCCTGGAACCCATTCTAGCGTGCACTGTGAGCACGTGCACACACAAACCACTCCACCAAACTTCAATCCGAAACCGCCCGCGAACTTCTCTTCCTCCCTTCGTCTCTCCGCACCACTTCACGTCGACCCTGGCCTCCCATATCAAAATGCGCACCCCTCATTTCCGAAACCTGGAACAGAAAATGCGTGGACCTAGCAAATGTCGCACCCTCCATTTTCACTTCGAATTTCACCAAATTACACCGCATCGAAGCCATCTCCTCGCTGATCGACACGCCATAGTCTGCTTCGTCAATCGTTGCCTCATTCTCCGACCATCTCCAACCCTAATTTCGACGAACTTTGATCATCGACACCAAATCAATCCAAACTTATACTAAAAATACTATGTTCTTCGGTGGTTCCAACGGTGCTAATGTCGTCCATCAATTCTTCACGGATTAGGAGAATTTATTTTTCAAAGTTCCTTTGCAATTTTTGATTTTTCCAGTAAAACTGAAATTCCTCTTTCGTTTGTTAACGGAATATAGATCCGACAATTTTTAAAAATCAAAAACGATGATCTGAACAACATTCGTGCAGATTATTATTGCTGAAATTGAACGGTTTAAGAGTTGTGGATTTTTGATTGAGGAGAACATGGTATAAGTTATTCACTGTAAGTGGAGAAAGGAAAAAACAGAGGATGAACAACAAGGAGTAAGCGACGTGAGGAACCAGAAATTTGATTACACTGAAGTGTGAAGTAAAAATGGAGCTTATGCTCTTTTATATAGGATGGTTTCAAGGTTATTTTAGTCTATTGATCAAGGGACACATGGAATTTCAATAGAAATCATCTTCATGCATGATGACAACTAAGAAGACACATGGATCATCTCATAGTGCTAATGACATGCATGAAGACACATAAGAGGGACACATCATTTCTATGCATTAATTTAATATATATGATTTAGTAACATAGGTTGTAACACTTATTAATGTAGCCAAGATTTCAACACTTATGTATTACTAAAGTTTAACAAAATTCTTAACACTTATTAATACTTTAAAGATATTAACCAAAATTTTATACTAAAATGGTTTAAAAATAAAATAAATAAATTTTATAAACATCATTATAAATTTACCTACGTAATAAAATAATAACCATTCTTGTAAAAATCATAAAATAGATTATCCTTTACCAAATTCTTATTTTTTTTTACAATCAATATTATCAAACTAGGAAATATTATAAAATCTTATAAATTAAATGTAACTTTTGGAAATAAGTTTTCTTATACAAAATCATAATTTATAAAATAAAATAAGGTACTTTATTCAAGAATAAAAATTCATATATTCAAACCTTATAAAATTAAATTTATATATATATATTCAAAAAATTCAACATTATATAATAAAATCCAAATCAAACTTAGTAAAATTTATGGGATGGTACATTACCCGACTTGTTTATGTAATTGGGACGATAATTTTCACACATCGCCCAAGTGCATAAATGAATTATCAATTGCTTGATGGATGAAACCCCACACAGGTATTGGGATGATATTGGATACACACTAATCCCAATGTTAAATTATCTGTCAATCAATGGATTGACAGTCTGTGATGAGCGTTAGTTCTTTACTTTTATGCTCACACAGTTATAGATTCCACTTTGGTCGTCATTTGGATGTTTGATAATTATTTATCATGATTGTCGATTCCATACAAAATATATGGTTGTTGGTTGAGTCACATTCCAATAAAGAATACTCTAGGAAAAGAATATTTTAGAAAATATACTTTTGAAAAGAATATTTTAGAAAAAGAATATATTTTGTATTGAAATAAACTGGTTATTAATTAGAATAAATCATAAAACTTAGATTTAATGAGTTTTCCAATTTGTTAAGATTTAATTGAAGTTAAATTAAATAAATTAGATTTTGGGTTGTCGTGAATAGCGTCTTAAATAACACTGTTCTTAAACCCCATATGAAAAGAATAATCTTTTAATTTAGATTATTAAAGTTTTCATTTAGTAATTGAAATAAAATGAAGTGTGAGCTAGGTTTATTGTAAACTGCGTTTCTAAGAGACATTTGTTCTTTAACCCAACTGACAGCGAAAGTATGATTTTGGAATTTATAAATCTTTTATTAAGATTTAAATGGAAATTTTCCAAAGGTAAAGTTTTCCAATTTAATACATTAAATGGGAATTGAATAGGATTCGAATTAGTTATAACCGAGATAAGCTTATGTAAAAGAAGACCGATACTACATATGGAATTTAAAAGGCTTTGCCGTTATGCCATTTATATTATGGGTCGGATACATAAATTTATAACGATTATATATTTATTTGATTTCTGTGAAGATTCCATGGTTCATGGAAGATTATTTTGGGTTTACCGTGAACTATGTTTTTAAATGACATTTGTTCCTTAACCCAGTTAAAGATAAGATTAATTTCTTGGATTTAAATAATCATTGAATAATGATTTTTAATATCTAAAATCAAATTGAGATTTTTATAAACCTTTTTAAAAAAAGAAAGATTTAAGTGCAAAGTTAAAGAATTGATCTTTGATAGAATAATTTGAATATTTTATTTAAAAGAATATTCTGAGTTGGAATGAGACGTTGGATGTGTTTTATAGTACTTGATTTTTTATTATAAAATACGCGAGTTATTCGGAAAGACCGGGTTTAACCCATTCCGAATAATTACTACGACGATGAAGAGTCGAAGATGAAGACGGTGTTGAAGACCGACGATCTTCACATCGAATGGATGTGTTGCTACAGAGACCCTGATGGGAGTAGCTACCTTGAAGGGGCTTCAGTGGTGGCCGTCCGGACTATGGTTGATTGTTCGGACTTGGTTTTCGCTCAGACCCAGAGCATAAGCTAATAAATGGATGCTTGTCTGACATTGGATTCCGTTCCGTGTGAATTAAATCGATTTCTGTCAATGTATGTCTGTTTGGTGGTGGAGGATTTATTCTCTACTTAACACCCTGGTATATATTAATAGTGATTGATCGCATGGTGTGAATTGTCAATGTGGCACGCCAAGATGCATATGATCAAGGCTTTTGTTGAAAAGCAGGGCCTTGTGGGATGATCAAAGCATAGTCTATTACGGCATAGCTTTGTGTATATCGTGACTTCGCAAGCCTCACACCCCGGTATGAGTCAAAAATGGGATATGGACCGTAGGGAGTGCACACGTTTCTTTCTAGCTAGTGGTAGTGTCAGTGCTTTAACACGGCCTGGCATTTTACTTATGTGGATGATGGATTTTGAGGCGCCTCGGATTTTTATAGGCCGATAGTGGTCATATTATAGGTTCAAAGGAACCGGGAAACTTGTGTTCAGGCATAACCAATCCACTGCCGATAGGCAGGGACCGGCCCTACCGCATCCAAGGGTTCACTGCGGGGGATCCTGAGGCATTTGCTAGAGTGTCTCGAATCGGAGAGGAGCTTGCCCCTAGCCTCGACTCATGATGGAAATCCAATTTCCAATACGACCTTGCGGTTTTGATTGTAGAACTAGTACGGCGACATAGTAGGATGGGGTACTATGCCGTCTATGATTGATACATTATGATTGAAATGTTTTTATTAGAATATATACACACTAATACTAAATCCGTTTTATCGTATCAAGCATCTTTTGACCATTATAAGGTAAAACTCTATCCTCCGATTTGTGTTGCATTGTGTGATGGGACTTGGGTCTTATAATGGTTTCATTTTTCTAAAAAGCATTGCGTTGTTTAACGATTTACCTTATTTCTTGCACTGGCAATCCAATGGAGTAAACCAGTTCCGCGTTAGCGGCGTGGTCTTGTGATTAGCCTTATTATTAGATAGTTAAGCTAAGATTTCTCATACTAGTCCCATGACTGACATGGAGTTTGTTTCACTGGCAAACTCGGGTGCCCTTATTTTCCACACGGGCAGTCGAGTAGCTTTTTGCAGATATATTTACAGGATCCTGGCTTACAGCTGAAGCGGTATTCGGAAAGCTCTATATCCGTGTATTCCTTCCAGTTGTATATTTGTATTATTTTTCTGCTGCTATTTAAATGTAATTTAAAACTCTGATATTATTGTATTTCCAATGTATATTATAAGTTCATACTCAGTTATATTCTTGTACTCTGGTGTAATTGTTGTAATCAGCAATAAAAGGTTCTTCAGTTTGTGTTCTGATGTGTGTTGTTCTCAAAGTAATCCAGTCCTTCCTTTATTGGGAAGTTTGGGTCTTCACAGTTTTATTGTGTGGATTGAAGGAAATTATTGATGGAAGGGAAGAACGTTACTGGCCATTGAAAAAAAATGGGGCGGCGGCTATCTATAGGGTTAGGGTTTGATTTTTAATTCCTATTTATAATAAAATAATATTAAATTCCTTAACATCTTAGTTAAAGCCCATTACCCTTTAATAGCTCCAAATTCAGCCCAATGAGAGTTGTCCCAAGCCAAATTCCCCCATTACGGACACAATGGGCTAGGTCCCGTCAGCCAAATCGATCATTTTCAGCTTGTTTTCTTTAATATAAAATATATTTCATTTATTTATTTAATTCGGTCATACATTTAAACTCACCGGGGCCATATACGGACTTCAAAAATTCTCGAAAATTAAATCTAGCTATGTTTTGACGATACGGTCCTAAAAATTTAATTTTGTCGAATTTGGAGGCCGTTTGAAAAATGACCCTTTTAACGGTCGATTAAATTCAATAGAAATTATTGAACGCAGTTTAATTTACCACGCTCACATATTAATTCCAAAAATTATGGAAAATTAAACTTAGCAATAATTTGTCATTCCGGATCCAACAAAATGGCTTCGTCGAAAACGGAGGTCGTTCGTAAAATGACTATTTTTAATAGCTTTACCATTATTTAAAAATGGAATTTTTAAATTCTGGCACATTTTCCAACAAAATTCCTTAAAATAAAATTTTTAAATTGGTTCTGATTTCTCGGGTTGTTACAATCTCCCCCACTTAAAAGCTTTTCGTCCCCGAAAAGGAAACAATAGTAAAGTTGGAAACAAAACGGAAAATGCAAAATATTGTAAATATACCTCAACACCAGCGCTACTCAGAGATATCCACTCTGCACTTGGGGTAACCCTGTTTGATACTATCCTCAGTCTCCCATGTACAGTCTCTCTAATCCTCGCTCCATTGCACTTTGACTAAGTGGATCATCTTGTTCTTCAGAATTCTTGTTTCTCTGCCAAAATGTTACTATCTCCCTTCTTACTGCTAAGCTCGGGGTAATCTCCAAATCTTGTTGTGCCGCTTCCTCCACAATCAAGTCTGGATCATGTACATGCTTCCGGAGTTGAGACACATGGAATACATCATGCACCCCTGGCAACCAGTCAGGCAACTGAACCTTATAAGCGAGAGTTCAAATCCTTGCGAGAATAGGAAATGGACCAATGAATCTTGGCGCCAACTTCACAGTCTTCCCGAAACGAACTACACCTCTTTATGGGGAAACCCTAAAGTACACATAATCACCAACAGAAAATTCTAAATTCCTTCTTCATGAGTCTGCATAGCTCTTCTGTCGGCTCTGGGCAGTCGGTAGTCGCTTCTTAATGAAATTGACTTTATCCGATGCTTTACAAATCATGTCGGGACCCAATACTAACCGATTGCATGGTTCCACCTAACATGCGGGAGATCTGCATGGCCAACCATATAATGCTTCAAATGGCGACGTCTGCAAGCTTGCTTGGTAACTGTTATTATAAGAGAACTCAACCAAATGCAAGTGATCCTCCCATAACCCGCCAAAATCAAGAATGCATGCTCGCAACAAGTCTTCCAGTATATGGTTCACCCTCTCAATCTGTCCATCTGTCTGAGGATGATAAGCGGTGCTCAGATTCAACTTTGTCCCTAGCTCCTCTTGGAATGCTCCCCAGAATTTACTAACAAATATCGGATCACGATCACTAACAATGCTACTGGGAACCCCATGTAGTCTAACAATCTCTCTGAAATAAAGCTGCGCCAGACTTCGAGCTGTTCTATTAGATCAGACAGGAAAAAAATGGGCGGTCTTCGTGAAATGATCAACAACCACCCATATAATGTCATTGCCTTTTCTGGTTCGGGCCAAGCCATCAATGAAATCCATAGAAATATGGTCCCACTTCCAACTTGGAACCTCTAGCGGTTGCAACAATCCTGCGAGCTTCTGTTGATCGCTTTTAACTTGTTGATAAGTGTAACATCTGCCAACATATATGGAATTGTCTCGCCTTCCACCAGAATGTGCGCTTAAGATCGTGATACATCTTGCTTACTCTTGGATGGATGCAATGTTTAGATTTGTGACATTCATCAATAACTTCTCTTTTGAGCTCAGTAATATCTGGCACACATACTCGCCCTTGCAGTTTAAGAGTCCCCTTGGTGTAAATTTGGAAGCTTGAAGCTTCGCCCCTTCGAATTCGCTCGCTAATCATCTGAATAAATTGATCGTCTTTCTGAAGAGCAGAGATCTTATCAATTAACGAAGGCGTAATGATAAGATTGGCGACGACCGCATTCTTCCTGATGAGCGCAACGGCTATAACATTGGCTTTTCCTGGAGTATACAAGATGTCCAGATCATAGACCGCAAGAAATTCTAGTCCCTTAGGGTGAACAGATAGTTTAAGGATTTATGATTTGTATATAATTCGAACTTCTCACCCAAAAGATAATGCCTTAATATCTTTAAAGCAAACATGAAGGCCAACAACTCAAGATCATGAGTGGGGTATCTCTTCTCATGCGGCTTCAACTGATGGCTAGTATAAGCAACTACTTTTCCCCTTTTCATTAACACTACACCAATACCTTTAATAGAAGCATCAGTATAGACTGTCAAGTCTTGATTGCCATCAATAATGGTCGACACGGGAGCAGTGGTCAACCTCAATTTCAGCTCTTGGAAAGCTGCCTCGCCTCATATTCAGGTATCCAATTAAACTTTGTTTGCTTCTTGGTAAGCTCCGTCAATGGGCAAGATAGCTTCGAAAAATCTTTAATGAATTTCCGATAATAGCCAGCCAATCCTAGGAAACTTCTGACTTCTGTAGGAGTGCTAGACTGCTTATATCTTGAATGGATGAGATCTTGCCTGGGTCTACTGAAATGCCTATCTTCGATACAACGTGACCGAGGAATTTCACTTCTTCTTGCCAGAATATGCATTCAGAGAATTTGGCTTTCAACACAATCTTTCTCAGAATTTCCAAAACTTCTTTCAGATGTTTTTCATGCTCAGTAGTGGATTTAGGGGAGATTAAGATGTCTTCGATGAAAACCAGCACGAGTTTATTCAAAGCATCGCGGAATACTCTGTTAATCAGATCGATAAAGTAAGCAGGAGCATTACATAAGCTGAACGACATTACTAGCCACTCATAGAATAAGTTTGGCCCTCTGAAAATTGTCAGAGGAACACATTCTTCAGCAATGCGCAATTGATAGAAACCTGTAGCTAGGTCCATTCTAGAGAATACTTATGCTCCATTCAAGCAGTCTAATATATCATCAATATGCGGCAATGGATATTTGTTTTTTAGTGTTTGCTTACTGAGGTCACGGTAATCCACACATCGTCTAAGAGTACCATCTGACTTTGGGATAAATACCACTACTACACCCCAATTTGAGAAGCTAGGCCTGATCAGGCCTTTCCGCAAAAGCTGTTTAGTTTGATTGCTCGGCTCCTCTTTTTCTTTCAACGTCATTCTCCGAATAGGATGCACAACTGGACTCGCATTCGGAACTAAGTCAATCCTGATGTCGATTTCTCTTCATGAAGGTAGGCTATCGACTTCTTCAAACACATCTGCATAATCTTTGACAACAGGAATATCCTCAATAGAAGCAGAAGTAACTTCTAGAGAAGACCAGAATTCTTTACTATCAGTTGCTGAGCCGTGGCATGGTATAGCAATAATATCTCCGAATTTGGTTTTAATTTTGACTATTCTCTCAGCACATAATACCTCAGCCTCGTATTTCGTTAGCCAATCCAGTCGAAGTACGATATCATATCCGGAGAAATTCATGACGATCAAATTAAAAGGGAACTGGAAATAGGAATAAGAAACAGGTACTCGGGAATATAAACCGAGAACAAGAGAGCCTCCTATCGGATTATGGACACTAATTGATTCTTTAAGGTTTCTTGGTTTCAGTTTTAACTTTTTAAATGTGTCACTAGAAATGAAACTTTATGATGCACCAGTGTCAAAAAATACTGTAACAGGAATGTTTTTAACAGTAAGGGTACTTCCCAAAACATCAGGTTTACTTGATCCCTCGGAAGAAGCTGGTGCAGCCGCTCCATCGTATACATGAGCCACCTCGGATTTCTTCAGTAATGGACAGTTTCTGATAAAATGCCTCATCTTGTGGCAGTTGAAGCACTCCTGAGCATTCTGACCGCGATTCTGACTGGGTCCTAACTCATTCCTCTTTGGCCTTTTTGGAGCTCTACATTCGTAATCAAAGTGTCCCATCTTCTGGCAGTTAAAGTATCTCACCTTGGCCTTTTTAATTCCTTGAGGCTTGGCGGCTGAAGAGTTGCTCGCCTCCGGGTTTTTATCAGACTGCTTCCTTTTGTTGTTATTTTGATTCTTCTCCCGATCTTGCTGAGAATTCTTGTCATTTTCTTCATATTGACAAGCCATCTCAACCACCTCATTAATTGGAAGCTTAATATGTGCTGTCACATTTCCTTGAAAGGCCATTTATGAATATCTTATTCTTCTGGAATGAGTCCTGAATTAATTCAGGAGCATATCGTGAAATCTCTTCAAATTTCCGCACATACTCAGAAACAATCTTATCTCCTTGTTGCAAGTTAGCAAACTGATCATGAAGATGCTCGACTTCTTACCGAGGAATGAATTTCTCGTTAAAGAGCTCCTTGAATTTTGTCCAAAACATGTCGGCATCAGTATCTCCAATTGTAATAGTCTCCCACCAATTCTGAACCTCATCCTTCAGTAGCCACGATGCATGAATCGTTTACAGTGGTCTTCAAGTTCCAAGCCTCCAAATATCATCTCACATGTCTTGAGCAATGCTTGAGCTTCCATCACAGTCTCATGACCCGTGAACGACAAACCACCCAAATTCCTGAACTTCTTAGCTACCTTGTCCAGGTCAAAAGGCTGCGGTGGTGGTGATGCTACAGCCTCGGGATTTGGCTGATCCTGAACAGTAGGGGTTTCAACACTTCCTGGTCCTTTAGCTCCACCTATGCCTCTCGATCTTGTGCTCATTTTCTGTCAGTTCTATACCATCAAGGAAAGAGTCAGACCAACAGAAGTGATAATTTTTAAAGGAAAGGTAAAAGTAAGGACATATGGAAAGATGATGAAGTAATGACTTATTATGATGTGCTATTCTGTTGTGCTTATTCTAGGACATTATTATCCTATCTCTAATGAGCTAATCGCCTTAGAATACTGCTGGTTTTATCTAGACGAATTGTTTTAAATATGTTATACTCCAAAGCTAAGGTTAACCTTTAGCTTTGATACCAACTGTGATAACCCAAAACTTTCGTAGTGCGAAAGCAAGGATAATCATTGGAATATAACATATTTACAATAACAGCATATCTCAGATAACACATACATCATAACAGCGGAAAATAGAAATGTCATCAACATCACAACATCAGAGTGGCATAATTACAGTATACAACTCAGCATATAAAAGTCTCAGCGAATAGAAATAGGTCTAAAACACCATCAAGTACAACATATATAAATGATGTCTAAATGTCTCAAAGAAGAAATAAAAAATAAAACTGATCTTCATCTTCTGTCCATAAGCATACTCCAATCCAGCACGTGTCCAAAATAACCTGTACCTGTCACTTGGCTGCCCGTGTGAAAAAGAGGGCACCCGAGTTTGCAAGGTGAAACAAACTACGAGCCAGACATGGGATTGGCATGAGAAATCTTTTCTAACTTATCTAATAATTTAGCTAATCACATGACCACGTGGCTAACGCGGAACGGGTTTACTCCGTTTGATTGCTAGCGCATATATTAAATAAATTTTTATCTAAAACAATGCAATGCTTTTAAGAAAAATGAAATCATTATAAGACTCAAGTCCCATCACACAATGCAACACAACCCGGAGGATAGAGGTTTACCTTATAATGATCGAACATGCTTGATACGTATAAAATTATATACAATATTATTATTAGTGTCTAATCAGTTTTAAAATACTTTCAAAGTAAATGTATCAATCCTAGACAGCATAGTACCCCTTCCTACTATGTCGCCATATATAGGTTTACAATCAAAACCGTAATGTTGTATTGGAAATTGGTTTTCCATCATGAGTCAAGGCTATGGACGGTCTCCTTACCGATTCAAGACACTCAAGCAAATGTCTCAGGATCACACCTATGGGCAACCCTTGGATCCTACAGGGCCGGTCTACAATTACTTTAGAGGATTAGTTATGCCTGAACACACGTTTCCCAATCCTATTGAACCTATCAATTGGTCACTATCGACCAATATAACCGAGGCCTCGTAATCCATCATCTACATAAGTAAAAATGTCTGGGCTCCATACCATGACACCACTTCTAGCTAGAAAGAAACATGTGCACTCCCTACGTTCCCTTATCCCGTTTCTGACTCTTACCTGGGTGTGAGGCTCGCTAAGTAATGCTTATACACAAAGCTATGCCTAAATGGACTGTGCTTTGATCATCAACCACAAGGCTCTTCTTTTCAACAAAATCCTTGATCATTTGCATCTTGGCGTGCCACATTGACAATCCACACCATGCGATCAATAACTATCAATATATAACCTCTGAGCTTGTGCGTCTCAGAGAAGGGTGTTAAGCAAGAGAATAAATTCTCCGCCACCAAACAGAAATATGTTAAATAGAAATCAATTTACATGGAATGAAATCCAATGTCATACACACATCCATTTACAAGTCCGTTCTGGGTCTGAACGAAACCGGAGACACCTTATTCCTCGTCCCGTATGTCTAATACGAAAGAGAGGTGCTCGCTTATCCGGACAATCAACAAGTACATCCGGACAACTACCACTTTAACCCTTTACTGGGAGCTACCTAATGTCGGGCATCAGTAGTCGTTCATTCGATGTGAAGATCGTCGGTCTTCAATCACCATCTTCAATATCTTCAATTTAAATCGTCGTATAATTATTTGAAATGGGATTGAACTCGGTCTTTCAAATAATTCTCGCATATATATAATTTAAATCATTTCATATCGTTAATATTATTTTATAACGATTTATAGCTATTTTTATTTATATAAAAATAGCCTAATTTAATTTAACGACGCTTCAGGTCAATAGGCGGCCCTAGCGCTATTTTTACCCAAATTTGATTTACACATTTCTCGAAATCTAAATGTTGGATTTTAACAAAATTTATTATCGTTGAAAGATCTTCCCAAAGTGGACCTAATGGTTCCAGTTTTGGGAAAATCCGACGGTCGGATCTTTCAATATAATCGTTTAAAGTTATGATTCCAAAACGTGAACTACCGCGCATGATTCGCTTAATTTTAATTTATATTTATATATATAAATATAAATATAAATCATTCGACGATGCTACTAACGCGTTTAACATGCCAAATAAAAGAATGTTTTATTTGCATGAGATATCTACATGTTTATAATGTCAAATAAAATGTATTTTATTTGCATTCATTCACTACATGTTTCTAATATCAAATAATGTAATTATTTACATGACATTTTTGCTAATGACGAATAAAAAGATAATTTTTATATTTTTATTATTCATATGCAATTTCTATTTTTAACTTTAACAAATAAAAAGATATATTTTTATTCGTATAGTTTCGATGTATAACATGACACACAAAAATGTTTATTTTAATTTGCATACAAATTCTAATGTATATTTTGACAATAAAAATGATTCTTTAATTTGCATACAAATTCTAATGTATATTTTGACAATAAAAATGTCTCCTTAATTTGCATACAAATTCTAATGTATATTTTGATAATAAAAATGATTCTTTAATTTGCATACAAATTCTAGTGTATATTTTGACAATAAAAATAATTCTTTAATTTGCATACAAATTCTAATGTATATTTTGGGAATAAAAATGATTCTTTATTTTTCATACAAATTCTAATGTATATTTTGACAATAAAAACGATTCTTTAATTTTTATTGACAATTCTATTTCAACAAAATGAATAAAAGTGATTCATTCATTTTTGTTGACAATTCTGTTTCAACAAAATGATTAAAAGTGATAACTTAATTTTATCTACAATTCCATTTTAACAAAATAAATAAAAGCGATAACTTCATTTTGTTAACAATTCTATTTTAACAAAATGCATAAAATGATATTTCATATTGTTAACAATTCTATTTTAACAAAATAATAAAAATGGTTCTTTCATTTTTGTTTACAATTCTATTTCAACAAAATGATTAAAAATGATCTTTTCATTTTTGTTGACAATTCTATTTCAACAAAAAATGACATTTTTATTTTGTCAATTCTAGTTCCAACAAAAATGACAATTCTATATTATCAATTCTAATATAATAAAAATGACAATCTTTATTTTGTCAATACTAATAAAATGAAGATGACAAACTTTATTTTGCCAATTCTAATACAATGTAAATGACAATCTTTATTTTGTCACACGTCTATTCAACAAAAATGATATCCTTGTTTTGACACTTTATATTTCAACAAAAAAGTTAATTTTTGTTTTGAAAATTTTATTTCAATAAAAATGTAAATTTTTGATTTAACTATTTTATTTCAACAAAAAATGCCCTTTTTATTTCAACTATATTATTTCAACAGAAATTGATATTTTTTTTTCAACCATCTTGTTTCAGCAAAAAATGATATTTTTGTTTCACTATTTTATTACAACAACAATGTCCTTTTTATTTCAACTATTTTATTTCAACAAAAAAATGATATTTTTGTTTCAACTATTTTATTGCAACAAAAATGTCCTTTTTATTTCAACTTTTTGTTTTCAACAAAAATGATATATTTTGTTTCAACTATTTTATTACGACTAAAATGTCCTTTTTATTTCAACTATTTGGTTTCAATAAAAATGATATATTTTGTTTCAACTATTTTATTACAACAAAAATGTCCATTTTATTTCAATTATTTGGTTTCAATAAAAATGATATATTTTGTTTTAACTATTTTGTTATAAAAAATGTCCTTTTTATTTCAACTATTTGGTTTCAACAAAAATGATACATTTTGTTTCAACTATTTTATTACAACAAAAATGTCCTTTTTATTCCAACTATTTGGTTTCAATAAAAATGATATATTTTGTTTCAACTATTTTATTACAACAAAAATGTCCTTTTTATTTCAACTATTTTGTTTCAACAAATAATGATATATTTTGTTCAACTATTTTATTACAACAAAAATGTCCTTTTTATTTCAACAATTTGGTTCCAACAAAAATGAAATATTTTGTTTCAACTATTTTATTACAACAAAAATGTCCTTTTTATTTCAACTATTTGGTTTCAATAAAAATGATATATTTCAACTATTTTATTATAACAAAAATGTCCTTTTTATTTCAACTATTTGGTTTCAACAAAAATGATATATTTTTTCAACTATTTTATTACAACAAAAATGTCCTTTTTAATTCTACTATTTGGTTTCAATAAAAATGATATATTTTGTTTCAACTATTTAATTACAACAAAAATGTCCTTTTTACTTCAACTATTTTGTTTCAACAAAAAAATGATATTTTTGTTTCAACTATTTTGTTTCAGCCAAAAATTGATATTTTTGTTTCACTATTTTATTACAAAACAATAATCATCAAATTAACAGATCTACATAACAACATCAATCCCAGATCAAATCACGTATAACATCAAATAGAATTTAACAGCGGATTGGAAGAAAACTCACAATCGTAATTAATTAATTTTAATTATAAAAAATAGAACTCTCACAATGCTTTTTAATTCTGTATAATTCAGAATTGAATTTTCCCCTGAAATCTGATTTGCTCCAAATTCATTCTAGTTTTTCCAGAAATGTAGATCTCAGATTCACGGTCCCAGCGGTTCTGAAATTGTTCATTTCTGTATTCGTATGAATAAGATACGGATTTATTTGTGTAAATAACATTTTGAATTAATTAATTAAATTTGAAAATACCCTCTTCTTCTTCCTACAGAACAAGGCTGCACGATTTCCACTTTTGTTCAATTTTAGGGCTTCCGATCGCTTCCAAAACACAAAGTGTTGGCACAATCAGATCGCACCACGACTGGGAGCACGGAAGGGTGCACCCACGGCGGCGGCGGGGCCCAGCTCGGTGGCGCTTGGGTGGAGCTATGGTGGTCGACGCGACAGGGGTTTAGGGGCTTGGTTCTCTTCAAATTTGCAATGACAATTCGCAAATCCCGTGTTGATCTAAAGCTCACGAAGTGCTCTACAATAATGTATAAAGGAGTGGGAAGTTTTATTGTGTGGATTGAAGGAAAATAGTGATGGAAGGGAAGAACGTTTTGCCCATCGAAGAAAAAAGGGGGCGGCGGCTATCTGTAGGGTTAAGGTTTGATTTTTAATTCCTATTTATAATAAAATAATATTAAATTCCTTAATCTCTTAGTTAAAGCCCATTACCCCTTAACAGCTCCAAATTCACCCAATGAGAGTTGTCCGTAGCCAAATACCCCCGTTTGAAACACAATATACTAGGTCCCGTTAGCCCAATCGATCGTTTTCGTCTTGTTTTCTTTAATTTAAATATAATTCATTCATTTATTTAATTCGGTCGTACATTTAAACTCACCGTGGCCACATACAGACTCCAAATATTCCCAAAAAATAAATCTCGCTATGTTTTGACGTTACGGTCCTAACAAATTTAATTTCGTCGAATTTGGAGACCATTTGAAAAATGACCCTTTTAACGGTCGATTAAATTCAAAAGAAATTATCGAACACAGTTTAACTTACCATGCTCACATATTAATTTATAAAATTATGAAAAATTAAACTTAGCAATAATTTGACATTCTGGATTCGACAAAAATGGTTACGTCGAAAACGGAGGTCGTTCGTAAAATGACTATTTTTAATAGCTTTACTGTTATTTAAAAATGGAATTTTTAAATTCTGGCACATTTTCCAACAAAATTCCTTAAAATAAAATTTTTAAATTGGTTCTGATTTTCCTGATTGTTACGTTAAAGGAATCCTAAAATGATTTTTGTGCAGTTATAATTCTAAATAAATTAACTCAGATACAAAATTCAGATATAGACAAACTTTGTTAATTGGATATGGAAGTAAAGTTGCAACAACGATACGAAGCTCAACCAAGTTGTCACTAAGTTTCATAACTGTATTATCAGTTTCCCCACCTTAACACCTAAACACTATAAGAAAATAAGAAAAATCAATAGTTACTGATCAATAATAAAATTCTTTATCACTATCAGTAATTTAATAGCTTCTTACCTAGAGAGTGATGAGAGGGCACTTCAACCTATGGTGCTCCAGAATCATAAACCTACCCAACTTGATGTATTTTGACTTTCTAATTGAAGATTTAACATGGAAACTAAAGTAGAGACATAATGGATATTATTTAAGTGAGAGAATTGAGCAAAGATATTTCATTCATTTATGTATTCACCCATTTGAAAGTTCAAAATTTTATTTTAATGGATACATACATTAAAATTTGTAGTGAACATATATCAAAAATCCGCAAACCGTAAAAATAAAAAACTTGAATTTTTTTTGGACAATGCAAGGTGAATACAAATTATGAGATGAAAGAAATTTTATTGAATTTATCTTATGTAAATGAAAAGTGTGAACTACTATTCTTGAAAATTTTAAATATTATAAGCTAGTCTTTGTATTTTTCATTTTTTCGAATGGGATATCAACTTTTTGATGAATCTGACGTATCAACTATGAATAACAAAAAACCACAACATAAACGCGTATACTCTTATTAATATATTAATATCATTACATAGCCCATTGGATCTCTACATTTATTAATAAGTAGGTCGACTTTTTTTTTCTGACTTAAATGGAAGTCATTTTTTCATACTATAACTATTATCACACTTACCGGTATGTAATAATTAATTATTTAAAATGATATTTGGTTTGTATTTTAATTTGTGACCTATCATCAGTAATATTTTATTTTTCTCATGTCTACCAATGTTGTTGGTACTATATATCTTTTCAGTAATAAATATAAATAAACTATACTATGAAAGCACTAGAAATATATTAGGCATTCTTTTCAAAAAACCAACTTGCAAATTAAAAATAAAAAACATTTAAACTGCTATGATTACAACCACGAAAATATTTTGTGATAACCCCAAACTCCCGTAGTACGAAAGCAAGGATAACCATTGGAATAAAATACAAACACAATAACAGCAGAACATAAATATAGAATTACAGCAGATAATGTACATCAAATTACACTGGAAATAATATATCATCAGAGTTACACAGCATAATAGGATCATACTTAGTATATAATACAATTTCAGCTTAATATAAAATGTCTGCAGTAGAATCAAACATAATATACTACATGAAGTCTGAACAACATAATAGAAATGATAGGATCCATCTTCAGTTCCATAGCTATCCAGAATGAGTCTGCTAAAACCTGAATACAAGGTTGCCCGTGTGGAAAGAGAGCACCCAAGTTTGCAAAGTGAAACAAACTACGAGTTAGTCATGGGACTGGTATGAGAAATCTACTTAACCTAATTTATAATTAGGCTAATCACAGGACCATCCCGCTAATGCGGAACTAGTTTACTCCATTGGATTGCCAGTGCATAAATAAAGTAAATTGTTAAACAACACAATGCTTTTTAGAAAAATGAAACCATTATAAGACTCAAGTCCCATCACACAATGCAATGCAAACCGGAGGATAGAGTTTTACCATATAATGGTCAAAAATGCTTGATACGATAAAACAGATTGGATATTATTATTAGTGTGTATATGTTTCAAAAACATTTCAATCATAATGTATCAAGCATAGACGACATAGCTACTATATATGTGACGACCCAAACTTCCCAATAAAGGAAAGGCTGGATTTCTTTGAGAACAACACACATTAGAACACAACTGAAGAACATTTTATTGCTGATTACAACAATTACATCAGAGTACAAGAATGTAACAGAGTATGAATACTTATTACATAATAGGAATACAATAATATCAGAGTTTTAAATTACATTTAAATAGCAGCGAAAAAATATTACAAATATACAACCGAAAGGAATACACGGATACAGAGCTTTCCGAATACCTCTTCAGCTGTAAACCAGGATCCTATAAATATATCTGTCAAAGTTCAAATTCAATTTTTCAAACTACAGCGCTGTTTTAAACTCCTTTTTTAATTAAATTAAATTTATTCGTTTTAAAATAAATTTTTAGTCGTTCCTATTTAAAATAAATTATTTTAAACATTAAAATTTCTAAAATAAAAATTTTAAATTAGCCCCAAAATTCTGGGTCGTTACAATCGCCCCCACTTAAAATCTTTTCGTTCTCGAAAAGGAACGTAGCTAAGAGTTGTTTAATTTAACCAACTCAACCTTAAATTTTATCATTGGTTTCAATTAATTATCATTCTAATATTTTAATTAGTGAAACTAATTATCAAACATCACAACCAGCAATCAATTAGGTGATTATCTTTTCAAATATATATAACTTTTATATATAGCCAAAAATCATATTTTTAGTGCAAATCACAGCAGTGTGTCCTAACTAAGTTTTGCTTCTCATACCAGTCAATGGAAATATATAAAAATCCCACTTTCGAGACTCGAACATAAACACTGGTGATGGTGCACCGATCATCAGAATTATCTCCGGGCGACTAGAGTGTGATTCTATATCTATCCAGTATATTAAAACTTCGAATATCCGTTAATTACTAGTATACTCGAAATCTTTATATACTCGATTGTCCACATAAAAATATAATATACTCAAATTCGTATTTTAAAATAAAATTTTCAAAACTAAATTTGTTTTCATTTTTATTTTAAAGAAGATAATACTCTTCACACTCGTTCTAGGATACTACTGATCCCATCTCTAACGAGTTATTCTTATTGGATATTACTAATCCAATCTCTGATGAATTCTTTCGTTCGGTTCTAATGTGTCTTGTTCTCGAGCTCTGTAAACCTCGCTCTGATACCACATGTGACGACCCAAACTTCCCAATAAAGGAGAGGCTGGATTGCTTTGAGAACAACACACATCAGAACACAACTGAAGAACATTTTATTGCTGATTACAACAATTACATCGGAGTACAAGAATGTAACAGAGTATGAATACTTATTACATAATAGGAATACAACAATATCAGATTTTTAAATTACATTTAAATAGCAGCGGAAAAATATTACAAATATACAACCGAAAGGAATACACGGATACAGAGCTTTCTGAATACCTCTTCAGCTGTAAACCAGGATCCTGTAAATATATCTGTCAAAGTTCGAATTCAAATTTTCAGACTGCAGCGCTGTTTTAAACTCCTTTTTTAATTAAATTAAATTTATTTGTTTTAAAATAAATTTTTAGTCGTTCCTATTTAAAATAAATTATTTTAAACATTAAAACCCATTAAAATTTCTAAAATAAAATTTTTAAATTGGCCCCAAAATTCCGGGTCGTTACAATATACTATGTCGCCAAATATAGGTTTACAATCAAAACTGTATGGGTCGTATTGGAAGTTGGATTTCCATCATGAACCAAGGCAAGGGATCTTTCTTACCAAATTTAAGACAATTTAGCCCATGTATCAGGCTCAGAGCTTGAGTGAGCCTTTAGGAGCCACAAGGCCGGTCCACAACTAATGTTAGTGGATTATATATAATTCCTAAACAATACATCTCCCCGTCCTATAGGGCGTAAATAGAGCCACTAGGGACTCCAATCCAAGGTACCTCGCTTTTCATCATCCACATAAGTAAAAATGTTTGGGCTCCATACCATGACGCAAATTCTAGCTAGAAAGAAACGCATGTTCTTCCTGGATCCTTCCCCCATTTCTAGTTCATACCGGGGTGTGAGACTCGAGAAGTAACACTATACACAAAGCTATGCTAAAATAAAGCTGTGCTTTGATCATCAACCGCAAGGCTCTGCTTTTCAACAATAAGCCTTGATCGTCTGCATCTTGGCATGCCACACTGACAATTCACGCCATGCGACTGATATGTATCAATATATAACCTCTGAGCTCGTACATCTCAGAGAAGGGTGTTAAGCAAGAGAATGAATTCTCTACCACCAAACAGATATATATTAAATAGAAATCAATCGACACAGTATAAAATCCAATGTTAGGCAAACATCCATTTACAAGTCTGTTCTAGGTCTGAATGAAACCGGAGTTACGTTATTCCTCGTCCCATATGTCCAATACGGAAGAGAGACTCTCACATATTCGGACGATCAACAAGTACGTCCAGACAACTACCACTGTAACCATTTCAAGGCAGCAACTCCAATCAAAAGCATCAGTAGTCATCCATTCGATGTGAAGATCGCCGGTCTTCAATCACCGTCTTCAAATCTTCGACTTCCAATCGTCATATAATTATTTGAAATGAGATTTAACTCGGCCTTTTCAAGTAGTTCTCGAATATATATAATTTAAATCAATTCTTTTCATTCCATATTTTTTATAATATTTTATAAAGATTTATCACTACTTTTATATATATATATAAATAGTTATTTTTAATTAAACGACGCTTCGGGTCATTACATTGCCCTGGTGGTGTTTTTGTCAAGATTTGATTTACTCATTTCTCAAAATCTAACCGTTGGATCTTAGCAAATTTTATATCGTTGGAAAGATCTTTCCAAAACGAACCCAACGGTCCCAGTTTTGGGAAAACTCAATTGTCGGATCTTTCATTATAATCGATTGAAGTTACGATTTCAAATCGCGAACTGCAGCAGCGCAACTGATTTTATTTTAATTTATATTTATTTATATATAAATATATAAATTAATTCGTTTGGCGATTTCAACACCATTTTCATTTTAACATTGATTTCCTTTATATATGAAATCATATATTACATTAAAAATGTGATTTTTAATGTCATAAACAATTTCATTTCAACATTGATTCTTTTTATATGAAATCATATATTGCATTAAAAATGTAATTTTCCTTATCTCTCTTTTATTACATTAAAAATGTAAATTTTCTTATGTAATCCTTTCATTACATTAAAATGAAATTTTCTTATGTAATGTTTCATTACATTACAAAGTAAATTTTCCTATGTAATCTTTCATTCATCCTTTTATTACATTATAATGTTGTCTTTATAATCATTCTTTTATTTTATTACATTATAATGTAAGCTTTTCAATCATTCTTTTTATTACGTTAAAAATATAATCTTTTTTATTTATTTCTTTTATTACATTAAAACTGTAATCTTTTTATGTTAACACATTTAATAAACAATGCATCATTCCCTATGATTCATTTACATTGAAAATGTAAATCTTAATGTTTTCTCATATACAATAAAATTGAATTTTTATTGTTACTATATTTTCATTTCAAACCAATGAGTATTTTTAATGATTCATTAAAAATATATTCAATGCAACACATTTTTATTTAACTAATGATCATCTTTAAAGTTCCATTTACATTAAAAATGTAAATTTCAATGTAACACATTTTTATTTAACTAATGATCATTTTGAAGTTTCATTTACATTAAAAATGTATATTTTAATGTAACACATTTTATTTAACTAATGATCATTTTAAAGTTTCATTTACGTTAAAAATGTATATTTCAAAGAAAACATATTTTTATTCAATTAACGATCATTTTAAAGTTTCATTTGCATTAAAAATGTATATTTCAATGTAACATATTTTTATTTAACTAATGATCATTTTAAAGTTTCATTTACATTAAAAATGTATATTTCAAAGAAAACATATTTTTATTCAACTAATGATCATTTTAAAGTTTCATTTACATTAAAAATGTATATTTCAAAGAAAACATATTATATATAAGAATGGACATTTTTAATGTTTCATTTGCAATAAAAATGTAAATTTCAAAGGAAACATATTTTATATAGCAATGGACATTTTTGATGTTTTATTTACAATAAAAATGTAAATTTCAAAGGAAACATATTTTATATAACATTGGACATTTTTAATATTTTATTTACAATAAAAATGTAAATTTCAAAGGCAATACATATTAATTTTCAAAATGTTTATTTCTAATGTTGCATTTACATTATAAATGTAAATTTCAAGATCAATATACTTCAAAATATTTATTTTTTACGTTGCATTTACATTAAAAATGTAAAATGCAATGTCAAAGAATTTTTATTTCAAAATGTTTTATGTTTAATGTTGCGTTTACATTAAAAATGTAAATTTCAATGGCAATACATTTTTATTTAACAAATGACCATTTTTGATTTACAACAAAATATAAATTTTTATGTTGACATACAATGGTCATTTTCATATTCATATATATATATATATATATTAAAAATCTAATTTTCATATTATTTAAACAATTAATATATAATAACATGAATAATATATAACAAAAGAATATTTCAGAAAATTTCGGCAGCATAACGGCAAGATAATTAAAATCGGCACTGTCCTTCATACGGCTCCTCGCGCTACCTTAGGCCTCGCGGCATTTACAAGGGGTTTAATTTCCTAATACATTTTTTCTAGGGAATCTACTGCCACAGTATCAACCAATTTCGTTTCAGCCAAAATCAATCACCAAAAATCAACCAATTTCATATCACAATACAATCAAGTCGTCCATGGTCTGTGGACGACGGTGTCAGGAATTTCTAAACTCCGTTTACAACCTAATATAATTTTTGTTTATTTAATTTGGATTCAGAAATCTCACATTGCTTTCTATTTCTTCCAACAGAATGCTCTGAAAATTCCGCGGTCTCTCCTGAAATGTAGATCTCGAATTTACGGTCCCAATGTTTCCTGTTCCATCGAATTTCATTATCGTATGAGCGAGATATGATTTTATGAAGTTTGTTATCAATTTAAATATAATAATTAAATTAATCAAAATACCCTTCTTCACAAATCATACCAAAGCCGACTTCCATCTAAATTGTTCGAAGCTAGGTCTTGCAATTTCTTCCGATCCGTAGCCTCTGAGGACGGCCAGACCACGCTCTCCAGCTCCGAAGCGCACACAGAACGGCGGTGGTGGGCCCCTCTTCGATCGTCAGAGGTGATCACGGCGGCGGGTGGAAGGCAGCAACTTCCCAACGTCGGATCTTAAGAAATAATGATAAAAAAAATCCGAACTTTATATCGCTTTGAAGATCAAGAGATTCTCTACAAAATCCTCAACTGTGGTTTGCGATTTTATTGAGTGATTTGAAAGTTATTTGGAGATGAAAATTTGAGTAGTTTAGGCCATTAATCGGTGGGGGCAGCGGTATAACGATGAATAAGGTTTACTGTATGCGGCGTATTTATGCGTATACGTATTTTATTTTATTTTATTCTTTTAATTTCAAAAAAAAAAATTAATGTTTACTCATCTGATCTCCAAATCAAATCCAACGACTGTCGCCCGTAGCTAATAACCTCCATTCCGGACACAATGGGATCTATCCCGTAAGCCAATTCAATTGTTTCGATAGATTTTTCTTTAAATATAAATATAAAACATTTAATTATTTAATTTTGATCTTACATTTTAATTTACGGGCTACATACTGACTCCAAAAATTCCAGAAAAATAAATCTAGCTATGTTTTGACGATATGGTCCTAACAAAATTAATTTCATCGAATTTGGAGATCGTTTGAAAAATGGTCATTTTCTGGTCGATCCGAATTGACTGAAATTGACAAAACACATTTTCCTTTGCTATGCTCACATATTAATTCCAATAACTATGAAAATTGGAATCTTGCAATAATTTGACTTTCCGGATCCAACCAGGGTGCTTTCGTCGAAAAAAAGGTGGTTTGCAAAATGGCTATTTATATAGGCTATATATTATATTGAATTTCATAGCGACTATTCTAAATATTCAACTGACCACAACTTTTTATTCCCACTATGAAATTTCAATTTTTCAGATTTGTTGGAAGGATATTTTTAAACAGATTTAAATATTTTTGGTTTCACTAAAGTCCTATTTATTTTGCATCATGTACATTCAGTCAAAGTTCAAATTCAAATTTTCAAACTGTCGCGCTATTTCTAACTCCTTTTAAAATTAAAATAAATATATTCATTCTAACCTCGATTTAAATAAATTTTTAACTGTTATTATTTAAAATGAATTATTTTAACTATTCAAAATTTAATAAAATAGCCAAAATAAAAAATTTAAATTGGTTCTGATTTTCCGGGTTGTTACAATCTCCCTCACTTAAAAACTTTTTGTCCCCGAAAAGGAAACAACAGTAAGGTAGGAAACAAAACGGAAAATGTAAAATATTGTAAATTTGCCTTACACCAGAGCTAATCAGAGGTATCCACTCTGCACTGGGGATAAGCCTGTTTGATGTTATCCTCGATCTGCCATGTACAGTCTCTGAGATCTTCGCTCCACTGAACTTTGACTAGATGGATTCTTTTGTTCCTCAAAACTCGGGTTTCTTTGCCAATGATCTTTACCGACTCCCTTCTTACTTCTAAGCTCAGGGTAATCTCCAAATCTTGCTGTGCAGCTTCCTCCACAATCAAGTCTGGATCATGTACATGTTTCCGAAGATGGGACACATGGAATACATAATAAACCACTGGCAACCAGTCAGACAACCGAACCCTGTAAGTGAGAGTTCCAATCCTTTCGAGAGTAGGGAATGGACCAATGAATCTAGGAGCCAACTTCCCAGTCTTCCCAAAACGGACTACTCCTCTTAATGAAGAAACTCTCAAGTACACATAATCGCCAACAGTAAATTCTAAATCCCCTCTTCTTTAATCTGCGTAACTTTTCTATCGGCTCTGAGCACTCAGTAATCGCTTCTTAACAAAATCAACTTTGTCTGAAGCTTCTCGAATCATGTCGGGACCCAATACTAGTCTATTACCCGGTTCTACCCAACATGCAGGAGATCTACAACGCCTGCCATATATTGCTTTGAATGGCGACATTTGCAGCTTGCTTGGTAACTGTTATTATAAGCGAACTCGACCAAGTGCAAGTGATCTTCCCATGATCCGCCAAAATCAAGAATACATGCCCGTAACAAGTCTTCCAGTATACGATTCACCCTCTCAGTCTGGCCATCTGTTTGAGGATGATAAGCGATGCTCAGATTTAACTTTGTTCCCAACTCTTCTTGGAATTCACCCTAGAATTTACTAGCAAATATCAGATCACGATTGCTAATAATGCTACTGGGAACTCCATGTAGTCGGACAATTTCTTTGAAATAAATTTTCGCCAAACTTTGAGCTATCTTAGTAGATCTAACAAGAATAAAATGGGCAGACTTCATGAAACGATCAACAATCACCCAATTACTATTATTGCCTTCCTGGTTCGGGGCAAGCCATCAATAAAATCCATGGAAATTTGATCATATTTCCAACTTGGAACTTATAGTGGTTGTAACAATCTGGCAAGTTTTTGCTGATCACTCTTGACTTGCTGGCAAGTAGAACACCTGCTGGCATATATGGAGATGTCTCTTTTCATAGATTTCCATCAAAACGTGCTCTTGAGATCATGATACATCTTACTCACCCCTGGATGAATACAAAGCTTGGATTTGTGACATTCGTCCATCACCTCTCTTCTGAGCTCAGGGTTATTCGGGACACAAATTCGGCCTTTTAACCTTAGAACTCCTTTGTTATCAATTAGGAAAGTCGAGGGTTCACCTTCCCGAACTCGTTTACTAATTCTCTGGATAAATTTATCATATTTTTGAAGAGCAGATATTTTGTCAATCAATAAAGGTGTTATGATGAGGTTGGCGATAATAAGATTGGCGATGACCGCATTCTTCCTGCTGAGTGCAACAACTACAATATTGGCTTTCCCTGGAGTATACAAGATGTCCAGATCATAGGCCGCAAGAAATACTAACCAACGTTGCTGCCTCAAATTCAAGTCCCTTTAGGGGAACAGATACTTTAATGATTTATGATCTGTATATAATTCGAACTTCTCACCCAAAAGATAGTGCCTCCATATCTTTAAAGCAAACACGATGGCCAACAACTCAAGATCATGATTAGGATATCTCTTCTCATGTGGCTTCAATTGACGACTAGCATAAGAAACTACTTTGTCTTTTTGCATTAATACCGCACCAATACCTTTAATAGAAGCATCCGTCCAAACTTTCAAATCTTGATTGCCATCAATAATAGTCAACACTAGAGCAGTAGTCAACCTTAGTTTCAGCTCTTGGAAAGCTGCTTCACATTCAGGTGTTCAATTAAACTTTGTATGCTTCTTTGTAAGCTTCGTTAATGGACATGATTGCTTCGAAAAATCTTTAACGAATTTCCGATAATAGCCAGCCAATCATAGGAAACTTCTGACTTCAGTAGGAGTGCTAGGCTGCTTCCAATCTTGAATGACTGTGATTTTACTGGGATCCACTAAAGTTCCTTCCTTCGATACTACATGACCGAGGAACTTCACTTTTTCTTGCCAGAATATGCATTTGGAAAATTTGGCCTTTAATACATTCTTTCTCAGAATTTCCAAAAATTGTTCCAAATGTTTCTCAAGGTCGGCAGTTGACTTAGAGAATAAAATGTCGTCGATGAAAACCAACACAAATTTATTTAGGACATCGCGAAATACTCTGTTCATTAAATCGGCAAAGTAAGCAGGAGCATTGTATATACCGAATGACATTATTAACCACTCATAAAATATGTCTGGGCCTCTGAAAGTTTTCAAAGGAACACATTCTTCAGCAATTCGCAGTTGATGGAAACCTGTAGCTAGGTCCATTTTAGAAAACACTTTCGCTCCATTCAAACGATCCAATAAACCATCTATACGGGGCAATGGATATTTGTTCTTGAGCGTCTGCTTATTTAAATCTCGGTAATCCACACATAGTCTGAGAGTACCGTCTGACTTTGGAACAAATGCTACTGCTGCACCCCAATTTGAAAAGCTAGGCCTGATCAGACATTTCATGAAAGCAGTTTAGTTTGATTTCCCAACTCTTCTTTCTATTTCCATGTCATTCTTCGAATAGGATGCACGACTGGCCTTGCATTCGGAACTAGATCAATCCTGAAGTCAATTTCTCTTCGCGGAGGTAAGATATCAACTTCTTCAAACACATCCGCATAACTCTTAATGACATGAATATCTTCAATAGCAGGTGGAGAAACATCAAGAGCAACCCAAAATTATTTTCTGTCTGAATCTGAGCCTAAACAGGGTATAACAACATTGGCAAGCTTCGTTTTAATTCTGACAACTCTTCCTGCACATCTAATCTCGGCTTCATATTTGGTTAACCAGTCCAGCCTAAGAATGATATCAAATTCAGAAAAATCCGTGACAATCAAGGTGCAAGAAAACCGATAATGGGAAAAAGAGACAGGCACTTTATAATACACACCGATAATAAGAGAATCTCCTATCGGATTATGAACTCTAATCGATTCCTTAAGTTTCCTTAGTTTTAACTTCAACTTCTTAACCGTATGGCTTGAGATAAAGCTTTGTGACATCCCCGTATCAAATAGCACTTTAACTAGAATATTGTTGACAGTGAGAGTGCCTTCTAAAACATCTGGCCTTTGCTGACTAGCCGAGGGTGCTGGAGTTTCTGCTACTTCATTTACATGAGCTACTACAGACTCCTTTGATAGTTGGCAACTCTTTCCAAGATTGCCAATCTGATGGCATTTATTGCATTTTCTATCCTCTTGAAATTTCCTCTTGGATTTAGATCCATCATTCTTTCATTTCATCGAAGATTTGCAATTCCTTAACAAATGCCCTTGCTTATGGCAGTTAGAGCATGTGGCAGTCGTTAATGATTCTTTCCTAGATATTGCCCTTTTCTTATCAGCTTTAGGATTCTTGCTGACCTCAGGCTTTGTACTTGCCTCTGGGCTATCTATTTCGAACTTCCTTTTGCTACTAAAACTGCTTTCCTCTTCTTCCCAACCATGTTGTTTATCAATATACTTATAGCGGTATGCAATTTGTATCATCACTGAAACAGGGAGATTCACATGAGCAAGTACTCTACCTTCGTATTTCTTTTGAAGTACTTTGATAAATCTCATATTCTTCCTTACAGGGCCTTGAATTAGTTCTGGGGAAAAGCGGGAAAGCTCATTAAATTTATTCTGATACTCCTG
Organism: Allium sativum; assembly: GCA_030737875.1. NCBI lineage: Eukaryota > Viridiplantae > Streptophyta > Magnoliopsida > Asparagales > Amaryllidaceae > Allium > Allium sativum. Next base: position 1,034,124,174 of record CM060920.1, on the reverse strand, counting down.
GATGGTCATATCTCCTTGTTTTAGATAGTAAAACTCATCATATAGTCGCTCAGTTGCTTCTGGAGGAATAAATCTTTCTTTGATAATTTCTTTAAATCTATCCTAGGTAATATTACCTTCTGGATTTTCCTCAATAACGGTTTCCCACCAGATTAAAGCTTTGTCTTTGAGTGCCCAAGATGCTAGCAATCTTTTCTGATCATCTCTCAGCTTTAAGCCTCCAAAAATTCTCTCAGTAGAACGCATCCATGCCTGTGTTTCAATCACGGATTCATTGCCCAAGAATTGTACTCCACCCAGATTTCGATACTTCATTACTAGAGCTTCTAGATCTGGTTCTGGTTGTGGAAGCATGATTGGCTCATTAGATTGTTGAACCATAGAATTACTTCTTCTGTTTCTTCCACTCATTTTCTATAGTGTCTGCAAATAGCAGACAAAGAGTAAGGCCAATAGAATAGATATGTAAAGCATAAAGACATATATTTAAATATAAATGAATCTATGGGGTATATTTTATTCTGCTGTACTCACTCTAGGACATTATTAGTCCTATCTATAATGAGTTATTCATTATAGAATACTGCTGATTCTACTTCTATCCGGTTTATTTATATGTTATATTCCGAGTTAAGTTTAACCAAAGCTCTGATACCGTGACAACCCGGATTTTCAGAACCAATTTAAAAAATATTTTTTAGCAATTTTAATGTATTTTGAATATTTAAAATGATTTATTTTAAACAATAACGACTAGAAATTTATTTTAATCGAAGTTAGAACGAATTTTTTTTAATTATAAAAGGAGTTTGAAATGGCGTAGTAGTTTGAAAATTCGATTTCAAATTTCAAATTTCAAATGAATATATAGGATTCGAAATAAATCGAATTTTATTGAAACAAGAAATATTTGAATCTGTTTAAAAATATCTTTCCAATGTATGTGAAAAATCCAAATTTCATAACGGGAATTGAAAGTTATGTCAAGTTTAAAATTTAAAATAGTTGCTATGGAATTTAATCTAATATAATATATATCCATTTTAAAAACGACCTCCTTTTTCGGCGAAACCACTTTTGTTGGATCCGGAATGTCAAATTATTGCTAGATTTCAAACTTCATAATTTTCGGATTTAATATGTGAGCGCAGTAAATTTAAACGTGTTTGGTCAGTTTAAATTTGAATTGGATCAACCACAAAATGGCCATTTTTCAAACGGTCACCAAATTAAACAAAATTAATTTCGTTAGGACTGTATCATCAAAACATAGCTAGTTTTATTTTTCAGGAATTTTTGGATTCAGTATGTGGCCCCGGTAAATTAAAATGTACGTACAAATCTAAAATTGAATGTTTTATATTTTAATTTGAAGAATAACTGACTAAAAAAGTTGAATGGGCTTACGAATCATATTCCATTTTGTCCGGAATGGGGGTATTTACTAAGGGCGACAGTCGTTGGGTTGGATTTGGAGTTCGTATGGAGTAAAGGGTATTTTTGGATTTAAAGAATTAAAAATAAAATAAATAAATATGGGCCAATGGAATAAAGGCGTTGACCATCGCTCACTTTCTTCCCAACCCGATTTCTCCAGTTCGAACGGCGGAAAAAGCAAAATCCTTCACTCCTTCGTATCTCCTGATACATGCAACAAAATCGAGGGCCCTAGTTGGGAATTTTGTAGAGAATCCCTTCCTCTTAAAATCCATACTTTTCTCGCCTGAAACCGTGGTGTATTGGCTTCGAATCGTGGCTCAAAGTCTGACCCTTTCAAACGCCGCCACGCCGTCCACGTTAGATCGCACGTGACCCTACCACCCGGCGCAGGTGCGCCCTCCCTGGCTCTAAGCTGCTGCGAGGTCCGATCGTCCTGAAACATCGCGGGTTTTGTGCAAATCTAAGACCTAGTTTCGAACCAACACTGAAGGTATACAGTTAATAATATTTAAACTATTTTTTTTACACTTTTAAGCATTGCGAATGGTGATTTTAGAATAAAAATCGTATCTTTATCATACGATAACGAAATTCGATAAAACAGGAGACATTGGACTCGTGTGGACGTCCTCTACATTCTAGAAGAGACCGGAGAATTTTTAGAGCTCGCTACAATTTTAGGCGAAGCCGACAGCAAAGTGAGATTTCTAAATTCAATTAAATTTAAAAATAAAATATATTAGGTTGTAGATGGAGTTTAGAAACTCCCGACACCCATCGTCCACAAACTATGGACGACTTGTTTGACTGTGTTATGATGTAGAAATTGATTGTGATTGTCATGTATTGATATTGTTGTATAAGAAAATTATTTATATAAATAAATATATAAATTATTGTGAAATGAAACTAAAATAAATATTCATTTACAAACCGGACGGTTTGTTTATGTACACTTATTTATCTGATATTGGTTGGGATGATACTTTCTACACATCGCCCAGCTGCACAAATAATAGACAGTATTTGTTGTTTGAAAACCCCATATAGGTATTGGGATAATATTTTACATACACTGATCCCAATAATAAGTGGTATGTCAATCGATGGGTTGACAAACTGTATAAGAGATATTTATTTATTTTAATGCTTATACAGTTGTAGAATGCACACTGGATGTTGTTTGAATTTTTAGTGATTGCTTATCATTATTGTTGTATATATGTGATGTTGAAATCCATATATAAATTAAATTATATGGTAATTGATTGAGTCTGATTCCAATTCAGAATTAACGAATATTTTAAAATAATATTCAGCGAATATTGAAATGATATGGAAAATTCAATTTTGATTTAAATTTGAAAATCAAATTGAAATCATTTTAAAACGAATCTAAATAGGAAAATTCAATTTTGATTTGGAATTGAAATGGAATTGAAATCCATTTGAAATGAATTTATAAAAGAATTTATGATGAAATATTCAATTTTGATTTAAATTTAGAAATCAAATAGAAATCATTTTAAAATTAATTTAAAACAAATTGAAATGGGATTGAAATCGTTTTAAAATGAATTTAAAATGAAATTATAAAGAATATTCTATTTTGATTTAAATTTGAAAATCAAATCGACATTGGTTTTAAAATGAATTTAAAAAGAATTTATATGGAATATCCACTTTTTATACAAATTTGAAAATCAAATTGAAATCGTTTTAAAATGAATTTAAAATGAATTTATATGGAATATTCAATTTTGATATGAATTTGAAAATCAAATTGAAATCGTTTTAAAATGAATTTAAAACGAACTTATATAGAATATTCAATTTTGATATGAATTTGAAAATCGAATTGAAATCGATTTATAAACGAATTTATAAATGAAATATTCAATTTTGATTTAAAGTTGAAATCGAATAGAAATCGATTTGAAATGAATTTATAAACGAATTTATAATGGAAAATTCAGTTTTGATTTGAAATTAAAATGGAAGTAGAAATCGTTTTTAAAACGAATTTAAAACGAATTATAAAATTTGTTTTAAATGGAAATCGATGAAACATATATAAAATATATTTTATATATATTATAATGGCTTGAATAAAATGCACCGCGCAGCGACCCTTCGCAAATTTCGACCATTAACTTCAAATTGGATGTTACGGGAAATCCGACCGTCGGATTCTCCTAAAATCGGAACCGCCGGGTTCGTATCGAAAAGAGCTTTCCAATGAATATAAGAGATATGAAATCTAACAAGTAGATTTGGAGATATGTCCAAATCAATTTCAAGAAAGGTTGCTATGGATGCAGTTCGGTGGCCGTTATTGGAAACCGACTGTACGGGCGATAAAAAAATTATTAAAAATATGAAAAAATTATGTAAAATCATAATAAATGATTTGGAAAGATTTTGGATGAAAAAATCCAGTTTTGAAAAAATAAAAATATATTTTTATCGAAATGAACTAGTTATTAACTAGAATATTAATTCATTTGTTTTTAGAAATAAATAAATTGGATTTGAAAATGGTTTTAAAATAACCAGAATTTTCCAATGATTAAATTGGAATGGAAATAATCTTCGGAATATTTTGATATTGGATTCCGTGATTATATGGATATTGTAGAGGAATTTGGAAGATATATGTATATATCGTTATTCCCAATACGATATTGGTTGGTTTCAAAATTTGATATTGAATATAAGCCGATATACTTTCTATTCAGAGCCTTGTATTTGACATCAAATTGGATTTTGGGTTTATCATGAACAATGTTTTAAATAACACTTGTTCTTTAACCCAACTAATAGTGAAAAATATGATTTCGAATTTATAATATTTTAATTAAGATTAATGGAATTTTCCAAAGTAAAGATTTCCAATTTAATATATTAAATTGGAATTGAATGGAATTCGATTTGTTAATAATCGAAGTGAGTTTCTGTGGAGGAAGACTGTTAATACATATGGAATTTAAAAGGGTTTGTCGATATTCCATTTATATTATTAGTCGGATACGGAAATTGATATTGATTATATATTGATCTTTTTTCCGTGAAGACTCCATAGTTAATGGAATGGGATTTTGGGTTTATCGTGAACTGTGTTTCAAATGACATTGGTTCTTTAACCCAGTAAAAGACAGGATTACATGTCTAACATTATATTTCGATACTGTATTCGTTGATCTTTGCTAAATATATATCTGTTTGGTGGCGGAGAATTTATTCTCTTGCTCAACACCCTTCTCTGAGACGTGTGAGCTCAGAGGTTATATATCGGCAGAAATCAATGGTACAGTGTAGATTGTTGATACGACATGTTTGATTTCCCAAAGTTAAATAATCATTTATATTGATTTTTGGGAAGATTAAAACTAAGTGGAGTTTTAATGAATCTTTAATTAGACTGAAAAGTGAATGTGATAATTAAAACTATCAATTCAAGAAAATGATCGAGAATGGAGTATCGCCAGTTTTGCTCCAAGCGATAGTTAAATCTTTAATTAGATTTGAACGTGAAATGGTAATTAATTTTACTGATAACACCGTGGTGTTAGATATGGAGTATTACCAATTTTGCTCCATGGGATGAATAAGTTGGGATTGGTAAAATAAATAAATGATTACTTCGGTAAGGTTCGCTAAACCCCACTAGTTTGGAAAACCTTAATTTGGTTTAGAATTGAAAGATAATGAAATCTTTTGTAATGATATCCAAAGGAAGATTAAAGAATAAATTTAAAAGAATTTATCTTTGATAAAATTAATGGGAATCTTTACCTAGAGAATAGAATATTTTGGATTGGAATGAGGCGTATGATGTGTTGTTATTGCACTTAATTATAAGATATGCGAGTTATTCAGAAAGACCGGGTTTAACCCATTCCGAATAACTGATACGATGAATAGTTGAAGAGATTGAAGATGGTGCAAGACCGACGATCTTCACATCGAATGGATTGGTTGCTACTGATGCCCATGATTGGAATAGCTACCTTGAAGGGGCTACAGTGGTAGCCGTCCGAACGTACTTGTTGATTGTATGGATATGCGAGGGCCTCTCTCCTGTATTGGACATATGGGACGAGGAATAAGTTGCATCGGTTTCGTTCAGACCTAGAATGGAATTTTAAATGGATGGCATGTCCGACATTGTATTCCTTTATACTGTATTCGTTGATCTCTGCTAAATATATATTTGTTTGGTGGCGGAGAATTTATTCTCTTGCTTAACACCTTTCTCTGAGACATATGAGCTCAAAGGTTATATATCGGCAGAAATCAGTGGTACAGTATGGAGTGATAGTGTGGCATGCTGAGATGCAGTGATTCAAACTTTTGTTGGAAAGCAAAGTTTGGTGGATGATGATCAAAGCACAACTTTAATATAGCACAGCTTTGTGTAGCGTTAATTCGCGAGCCTCACACACCGGTATGGTGGAAAACTGATGGTTAGGTTAGTATGCTTTACAGATGAAGATAGTCATCCTATGGGTTGTCATGGATTCGGTCAACCGAGGTTACTGGGTGTGGTCGCTCCACACCAGTAGGGATAGGGCACACCTCCCGATTCCCAGATGGATAGAGTTAGCAGTGTTTTCCAATGCTTGGACATAAGCCATGGTAACTTGTTTCCTGGATAGTGCGGATGTGCAGTACGGTGTTTTCGCATGCCTGCGACGTAAACCGTTGGGAATTGCACTACGTGATGGATCTTTCGGATCATAAGCCACCAGTATGGAAATCCAAACTTCCAAATAAGACATTTTGCGGTTTTCATTGTATACTATATATGGCAACATAGTGGGATGGGGCGCTCATGCCATCTACGATTGAAACATTTATATTTGAAGTTGATTTCTTCACTTATAGTAATAATAAAAGATTTGTTTTAAAACATACCAAGCATATTTGGTTATTATAAGGTAAAACTCTGTCCTCCGGCTTGCGTTGCATTGTGTGATGGGACCTGAGTCTTATAGTAGCTTCATTTTTCTTTATTTAGCATTGCGTTATTTGTTTTAGACACTGGTATTCTTGGGGGTAAACCCGTTCTGTGTTATACGGCGTGGTCCCTTGATTTACCTTATTTTAAAGAAAAGTTTTAAATAACTGTTTTAGTTCTCACACCACTCCCATGACTGACCTGGAGTTTATTGTTTTAACCTAAACTCTGGGTAACCATATTTTCCATACGGCCAACTATTAGTTTTGGTTTTGCAGATTTATTTATACAAGATCCTGGATTTACAGTTGGAGCTATATTCGGAACGCTTTGTATCCGTATATTTCTTTCAGTTGTGCTAGTTATTGTATTTTCTGCTACACATTGCATTTATGCATTTTATTTCCGCTGTTGTGTATTTTAATCTCTGATATTTTTCTATGTAATATTTAATCATACTCTGATATATTCTTGAACTCTGATGTAATTGTTGTAAATAGCAATGAAATGTTTTTCTGTTTGTGTTCTGATTTGTCTTGTTCTCGAACCAGTCCGTCTTCTTGTTCGGTTTAGGCCGGCCGGGAAGCACATGTCGCTACATTTGGTATCGAAGCTTTGGTTTACAGAGCTCGAGAACAAGACACATAGGAACCGAACGAAAGAATTCATCAGAGATTGGATTTGTAATATCCAGTAAGAATGACTCGTTAGAGATGGGATCAGTAGTATCCTAGAACGAGTGTGAAGTGTGTTGTTTTTAAAAATCAAATTTTGTTTTAAAATTTTATATCACTTGTTCGTATTTGAATATTAATTTTGGATTGATTTTGGACAATCAAGTATATGGAGATTTTGAATATACGCAAAATTAACGTGTATTTGAAGTCTCAAATATATTGGGTAGATATAGAATCACACTCTAGTCGCTCGAAGATGATTCTGATGATTGATATGTCATCATCAGCATTTATGTTCTTGTTTCGAAAGTGAATACCTATATAATTTCCAATCGACTAGTGTGAGAGCCAAAACCTTATTTTGAATTTATTGTTTGGAATTTGACACTAGAAATATGTTTTTTGAATATATATGTATATATACATATATATATATATATATATATATAAGTATACTTTTGAAAATTCAATCAACAAATTGATTGCTAACTGTGATGTTTGATTATTGATTCAACTGATAAAAAAATGCTGGAATTATAAATAAAGTATAAATCAAGATACGTGTTAAGTGAAAAATAATACAAACTCTCTAGATAAAATCCTCAAAATATTATATAGGATATGGACGACTATGGCTTATCTCATATTGAATTCTGGATGACTCCGAAACAAGGAGAGCTCACCAGAACGCAGAAAGAGAGTTGAACTTAGAAACACACAAGGTTGTTTATTCTCGTAAATGCAGAAAAGAAGGCCATTATGCAATTGTGTGTCCTGAGAAAAAGAAGAAGAAAGAGAAATAAATAAAGCGGGCATAGTCCGTTTCAAATGCAAATAGACGGGCCATTTTATGCATAATTGTCCAAAGAAAAACCCCAAAAATCTAGGAAAGGAAAAGAAATGCTTTCGATGCAAAGAAGTAGTGCATCTAGCCCGAGATTGCCCGTTAAAGAAGGGTAATAAGAAATACATAGGAAAAGAGTTATCTACTTTGGAAATTATGTAAGAAGGAGGCACGAATTCCTAGAAAGTTGGGTTTTAATGTAATGAACTGGTATTTTGGATATATGTATGATGCTTGTATGAACGTATAAACGCTTTTTGTTTTAAAAATGTATCGGTATTGTGTAAGATAATTAATGTAAGAAAAATGTTGAACTAAGTCTAATTTAGCACCAAATATTGATTTGAATTGAAAATTTATTAGAATTGCATATATGTACATGTGTATATAATGAATAGGTCATAATAGGGAAACTAAGAAGAGGAATAAAATTGTATGCCCGGCAAATAGGTACGTGTTTAATAGTTTTCATTTCCTTTTAAAGATTTACGAGCCTAAGGTTGGCCGCTTGGCATATTCTTTTTCTTTTAAAGATTTATGAGCCTAAGGCTGGCCGCTTAGCATTTTCTTTTTCTTTTGAAGATTTATGAGCCAAAGGCTAGCTGCTTGGCATTTTCTTTTCTTTTGGATGCATGAGGGGCCTACGCGTTGAGTTGCGGTTTTAAATATCTCCCCTATACAAAGGAGGTTATGGCAAAAAATTTCGAAAATTTAGGGTGTTAGCCAAATTTTTGAAGAATTTGAAAATTCTTAGAAACTGAAAAGTTAAGTCAGAATGAAAGTTGAGTTAGTTATTTAAACAACTTTCAGCTCCATTCCTTTTCGAGGACGAAAAGATTTTAAGTGGGGGAGATTATAACAACCCGGGTTTTCAGAACCAATTAATTTTTTTTATTTTAGCCATTTTAATGTATTTTGAATATTTAAAATGATTTATTTTAAATAATAATGACTAAAAATTTATTTTAATCGAAATTAGAACGAATTTTTTTAATTTTATTATAAAAGGAGTTTAAAATGGCGCGATACTTTGAAAATTCGATTTCAAATTTCAAAGGAGTGTACATGATTCGAAATAAATCAGATTTTAGTGAAATAAGAAATATTTGAATCTGTATAAAAATATCTTTCCAACGAATGTGAAAAATCCAAATTTCATAATGGGAATTGATAGCTATGTCCAGTTTAAAATTTAAAATAGTCGCTATGGAATTTAATACAATATAATATATAGCCATTTTGCAAATGACCTCCATTTTCAACGAAATCACTTTTGTTGGATCCGAAATTTCAAATTATTGCTAGGTTTCAAATTTCATAATTTTTGGATTTAATATGTGAGCGCAGTAAATTTAAACGTGCTTGGTCAGTTTAAATTTGAATTGGATCGAGCAGAAAATGACCATTTTTCAAACGGTCTCCAAATTTGACGAAATTAATTTTGTTAGGACCGTATCGTCAAAACATAGCTAGATTTATTTTCCGGGAATTTTTGGAATAGCATGTGGCCCCAACTAATTAAAATGTACGTTAAATCTAAAATTGAATGTTTTATATTTAAATTTGAAGAATAACTGACTGAAACAGTCGAATGGGCTTATGGAACATATTCCATTTTGTCCGGAATGGAGGTATTTAGCTAGAGGCGACAGTCGTTGGGTTGGATTTGGAGTTCGTATGGAGTAAAGGGTATTTTTGGATTTAAAGAATTAAAAATAAAATTAATAAATATGGGCCAATGGAAAAAAGGCATTGACCATCGCTCACTTTCTTCCCAGCCCGATTCCTCCAGTTCGAACGGCGGAAAAAGCAAAATCCTTCTCTCCTCCGTATCTCCAAATACACATAACAAAATCGAGGGTTCCAGTTGGGAATTTTGTAGAGAATCCCTTCCTCTTTAAATCCATACTTGTCTCCCTTGAAACCGTGGTGTATTGGCCTCGAATCGCGCCTCCAAAGTCCGACCCTTTCAAATACCACCGTGCCCTCCACGTCAGATCACACGTGACCCCACCACCTGGTGCAGGTGCACCCTCCCTGGCTCTACGCTGCTGCGAAGTCCGATCGTCATAAAACATCGCGAATTTTGTGCAAATCTAAGACCTAGTTTCAAACCAACACTGAAGGTGTACAGTTTATAATATTTAAACTGTTTTTTTTTTTACTTTTAAGCATTGCGAATGGTGATTTTAGAATAAAAATCGTATCTTTATCATACGATAACGAAATTCGATGAAATAGGAGACACTGGACTCATGTGGACGACCTCTACATTCTAGAAGAGACCGGAGAATTTTTAGAGCTTGCTACAATTTTAGGCGAAGCTGAAAGCAAAGTGAGATTTCTAAATTCAGTTAAATTTAGAAATAAATTATAATAGGTTGTAGACGGAGTTTAGAAACTCCAATCACCCGTCGTCCACAAACCATGGACGATTTGTTTGATTGTATTGTGATGTAGAAATTGATTGTGATTGTCATGTATTGATATTGTTGTATAAAAAATTATTTATATAAATAAATATATAAATTATTATGAAATGAAAATAAAATAAATATTCATTTACAAACTGGGCGGTTTTTTATGTACACTTATTTATCTGATATTGACGGGGATGATAATTTTTACACATCGCCCAACTGACAAATAATAAACAGTATTTGTTGTTTGAAAACCCCACACGGGTATTGGGGTAATATTTGACATACACTGATCCCAGTAATTAGTAGTATGTCAATTGATGGGTTGACAGACTTTATAAGCATTATTTATTTATTTTAATGCTTATACAGTTGTAGAATGCACTTTAGATGTTGTTTGAATTTTTAATGATTGCTTATCATTATTGTTGTATATATGTGATGTAGAAATCCATATAAATAAAATTATATGGTAATTGATTGAGTCTGATTCCAGTTCAGAATTAACGAATATTTTAAAATAATATTCAGTGAATATTGAAATGATATGCAAAATTCAATTTTGACTTAGATTTGAAAATCAAATTGAAATCGTTTTAAAACGATTTTATGTAGGTAAATTCAATTTCGATTTGGAATTGAAAGGGAATTGAAATCGATTTGAAATGAATTTATAAAAGAATTTATAATGAAATATTCAATTTTGATTTAAATTTGAAAATCAAATTGAAATCATTTTAAAATGAGTTTAAAACAAATTGAAATGGGATCGAAATCGTTTTAAAATGAATTCAAAATGAAATTATAAAGAATATTCTATTTTGATTTCAATTTGAAAATCAAATTGAAATCATTTTAAAATGAATTTAAAACGAATTTAAATGGAATATTCAATTTTGATATGAATTTGAAAATCAAATTGAAATCATCTTAAAATGAATTTAAAACGAATTTTTACAGAATATTCAATTTTGATATGAATATGAAAATCAAATTGAAATCGTTTTAAATTGAATTTAAAACGAATTTATATGGAATATTCAATTTTGATATGAATTTGAAAATCAAATTGAAATCGATTTGAAATGGATTTATAAACGAATTTATAAATGAAATATTCAATTTTGATTAAAAATTGAAATCGAATTGAAATCGATTTGAAATGAATTTATAAACGAATTTATAATGTAAAATTCAATTTTGATTTGAAATTGAAATGGAAGTTGAAATCGTTTTTAAAACGAATTTAAAATGATTTACAAAATCCATTTTAAATGGAAATCGACAAAATATATATAAAATACGTATTATATATATTATAATGGCTTGAATAAAATGCGCCGCGAATCATTTTTAAAACAAATTTAAAACGATTTACAAAATCTGTTTTAAATGGAAATCGACAAAATATATATAAAATACGTATTATATATATTATAATGGCTTGAATAAAACGCGCCGCGCTGCGACTGTTCGCGAATTTCGACCATATATTCAAATTGATGTTATTGGAGATCTGACCGTCGGATTCTCTTAAAACTGGAACCCTTGGGTTCGTATCGAAAAGTGCTTTCTAATGAATATAAGAGATTTGAAATCTAACAGTTAGATTTGGAGAAATATCCAAATCAATTTCAGAAAAGATCACTATGGATGCAGTTCGGTGGCCGTTATTGGAAACCGACTGTACGGGCGATAAAAAAAATTATTAAAAATAAAATAATAATAAATGATTTGGAAAGATTTTGGATGAAAAAATCCAGTTTTAAAAAGATAAAAATATATTTTTTATCAAAATGAACTAGTTATTAACTAGAATATTAATTTATTTATTTTTAGAAATAAATAAATTGGATTTGAAAATGGTTTTAAAATAACCAGAATTTTCCAATGATTAAATTGGAATGGATTTGGGATGGTAATAATCTTCGGAATATTTCAATACTAGATTCCGTGATTATACAGATATTGTCGAGGAATTTGGAAGATATATGTATATATCGTTATTCCCAATACGATATTGGTTGGTTTCAGAATTTGATATTGAATATAAACCGATATAATTTTTATTCAGAGCCTTGTATTTGATATCAAATTGGATTTTGGGTTTGTCGAGAACGGTGTCTTCATTAACACTATTCTTAAAACCAATTTAGAAAAGGATAAATCTTTAAATTAAGATTTAGTGAATTTTTCCAATTAATTAATATTTAATTGGAATTGAATAAAAGAATTGGAGTTTTGGGTTTATCGTGAACAATGTTTTAAATAACACTTGTTCTTTAACCCAATTAACAGTGAAGAATATGATTTGGAATTTATAATCTTTTAATCAAGATAATGGAATTTTCCAAAGTAAAGATTTCCAATTTAATATATTAAATTGGAATTGAATGGAATTCGATTTGGTAATAATCAAAGCGAGTTTCTGTGGAGGAAGACTGTTAATACATATGGAATTTAAAAGGCTTTGTCGATATTCCATTTATATTATTAGGTGGATACGGAAATTGATATCGATTATATATTTATCTGTTTTCCGTGAAGATTCCACGGTTAATGGAATGGGATTTTGGGTCTGTCGTTAACTGTGTTTTAAATGACATTGGTTCTATAACCCAGTAAATGACAGGATTGCATGTCTAACATTGTATTTCGATATTGTATTCGTTGATCTCTGCTAAATATATATATGTTTGGTGGCAGAGAATTTATTCTCTTGCTCAACACCCTTCTCTGAGACGTACGAGCTCAGAGGTTATATATCGGCAGAGAAATCAATAGTACAGTGTAGATTGTCGATGCGGCATGTTTGATTTCCCAAAGTTAAATAATCATTAATATTGATTTTTGGGATGATTAAAACAAAATGGAGTTTTAATGAATCTTTAATTAGCTTGAAAAGTGAATGTGATAATTAAAACTATCAATTCAAGAAAATGATCGAGAGTGGAGTATCACCGGTTTTTCTCCAAGCGATAGTTAAATCTTTAATTAGATTTGAACGTGAAATGCTAATTAATTTTACCGATAACACCGTGGTGTTAGATATGGAGTATTACTAGTTTTGCTCCATGGGACGAATAGGTTGGGATTGGGAAAATAAACAAATGATTATTTAGGTAAGGTTCGTTAATCCCGACTAGTTTGGGAAACCTTAATTTGGTTTAGAATTGAAAGATAATGAAATCTTTTATAATGATATCCAAAGGAAGATTAAATAATAAATTTAAAAGAATTTATATTTGATAAAATTAATAGGAATTTTTCCTAGAAAAAAGAATATTTGAATAAAAGAATATTCTGGATTGGAATGAGACATATGATGTGTTGTTATAGCACTTGAGTATAAGATACACGAGTTATTCAGAAAGGCCGGGTTTAACCCATTCCGAATAACTGATACGAAGAAAAGTCAAAGAGATTGAAGACGGTGCAAGACCGACGATCTTCACATCGAATGGATTGGTTGCTACTGATGCCCATGATTGGAGTAGCTACCTTGAAGGGACAACAGTGGTAGCTGTAACACCCCACGTCCATTAATGTCACTCACAAAGGGAATGCATTAACTTCCATGGAGGTTAATAGTGAATATAGAACAGAAAAATTACAACAAGACATATAATAAGCAGTACTTGAATACTAAAACTTCATTTTATTGCAGCGGAAACATGTTTATTACATCACAAAACCATTAATCAGAGTCAAGTACATTATCCATCTTCATAAAACGAAATACATAATCCCATTACACAAATAGCCATTAAAGAGGATAACAAGCTGGACTTTACTTCAAGGGTCCAAGCTTTCCAAAGAGATGAAGCAATCCAATCAAGCTCCACCAGAGCTGGGTCCAATCTGAGGACCTGGAGGGGGAAAAGGATAGAAATGGAGGGGGTCAGACATAAAGTCTGGCGAGTATGATAATTCTAACAATACTATTATCAAAATAACTAGACTAAGGCATAGGATGGAAGACAAGTAAATGTCTATGAACTATTAAGAAGATAAAGATAGCATTTAAGATAACGTTGAAGATAACGGTAAAGGCATACCTAATTACTAACGAATAATTACTATACTGCACCGCACATTACTACACTGCACCGCACCAGTCACCCTAAAGGTTGATCCCACTTGCTTCACACAGAAACATATAAATAGCCTTACGTACCCCTAGCTGACTACATAGGTGTCGTCTTCCCCTATCTCCACTAGGTGTACCCCACTACCCACTTTCGATCGGCTCCCAACTCTTAGATACCCGTGTTGGCCCCACAGTGGGGTGTATCACTCCCCTAAAGTTGCAACCCAAAACAACTTGAGAATGCACGACTTATACCTACACAATGCAACGTCTTACCTACCAGCCCGGGTCCACACACGCATATGAAACCCGTTCGACTTGCATTGCCACCGCTCCCCATTTTGGCCTCTTTTAGTCAAACTCAGTATGCGTGTCCCATCCTCGACTTGGGTCGATCCCACAAAAATACGTTTGGGATACTGGTTGAAATGGGCCCCCACAAGCTACCCACCTAAGCTTGTCATTAATATATCCTACTTAACCCTCTTAGTCATGTTCATTTACATGTGTGTTTGGTTAAGTCTTACTAATCGTATTTCACATGCCACTAAGAGCACCCTCTAGATTCCTCATGCCACCCAAGGCACCTACTTAACCCCCATGTCCCACTTTACATGTTTATCTGGTTAAGTATTTCTTAATTCATTCAGGCCATAACCTCATAAAGACCTCTCACATCAGACTGGCATCTATGGCAGCTGGATTTGCCGGGCGGGTCCGGGCAGTCTTACACCATAAAAGAGTCTAACCTCGTGTCTTTACAACTGTTATGCGTTAGTTTAGGCCTAGGACCTCTCACATTGGGTTGACATTTGTGACCACTGGATTTGCCGGGCGGTTCCGGGCAGGTTTACGTCACAAACGAGTCCAACCTCGTGTCCTAAGCATTGATTGACAACTTTCAATCTTTTACCCCAGTTTTAATAATTCCCTATCCAAATTATTAATTAAGTCCACTTTTATTGATGTCCATAATTGACTCAATTATGGTCATCCACTCATGGTATGCAAAATCATATCAATTGCACCCCAACATCTTATTATTAAATCCTTAATATTACCCCTACCCCACGTTTATACGTTCGCTTATTCAACGCATAATATAGGCTAGACTTGAATAGTCTAACACATAGCACAAGGACAAATTACCACAACATATAGACAATAAAAATAAGTCTAATCATTATAGGGGTGAAACTTGCATAAACTACACATGTTAAGGATCAAAAGGTGTCAACTTGTTAAATGTCACAATTTACATGATATGATCATAGCCCAAATCTATACATAAACTTGCATATGGGGTTTTTAGGCAACATAATGATGGTGTGAACTAGCATAGGATATCACATATGTCATAACATAATTCTAGATGTCATAATAGATGTCATGGCATATGTTCATAACTTTTCTAATCAATCTAACTTGCATATGTAACTTGTTATATAGATCAACATAGCCCAACCATGATGATTTAATCAATATGAACTAACTAACATAGATAGCAACATCATGGCTTTTTAACATGTATGATTCATCACAACATAGCATAGAAACTTTCAACATACATAGCATCATCATAGCATGATTTACAACATATAGTATATCATCACCACATAGCATAGGATTAATAACATACATGATAACATATACGACAATTCACATCATCTACTCATAATCCATTCATGACTTAACCTAATTAAAATGATAATAATCTTGTTAGGACTATCATACTCACAATTTAGAGAAGAAAAGAGAGAGTTTTGCTTTGCTTTAGGGTTGAGAGAATTAGAATTGAATTAGCTTTTCTTCCTTCTTAGTTGGCGGCGGCTCCGTTGATTTCCATGGCGACGGTATGGCGGTAACTATTCTATTTTTCTTATGAATTAGGGTGAGAGACTACCTAGGTATTTATGAGTTAGGATTTATTTTAGACCGTTAGATCAGTTCAGAACTAATCCTAGCCAACCAGATTAGGTCAAAACCCTAATGGGTCATCACTCAGTCAAAAACAGGCCCAGAACAAAAACTGCTGGGGGGGGGGGGGGGGGTCGACTGCCAGGTCGACCCCTAGGTCGACTCTATAGTCGACCTGGTAGGCAGGTCGACTGCCAGGTCGACCCCCAGGTCAACTCTATAGTCGACCTGGTAGGCAGGTCAACTGCCCTGTCGACCCTAGGGTCGACCTGGGCCTGGCTGGAATTTTCCCGCCTGCCTGTTTTGACTCCGAATTTGAAATTTAAATTTTTTTGAAATCTGTTTAGAATTTTCTGAAACTTCCGATGGCCATAACTTCTTCATACGAAGTCCAATTCACGCAAACTCAGACTCTATTTCGACCAGAATTCTGAGACGAACACAATGGTGCAACCCGTTTCCCACAATTATCACGTCTGAGATTAATTATTATTTAATTTGTGAATATTAATATTAACCGAATTACGGGGTGTTACATTCTCCCCTCCTTAAAGGATTTCGTCCCCGAAATCTTCAAGTCAAGAAGAATGTATCCTAACATCCAAACAACCATCTACTCAACCATCAAACACAGGCATCCATTGTCCTTATAGACTTCTAATGCTTTCATGTTTAAATGCACAGTGTGTGTATATGTCCCTATCTAATGCAAAATCAGGTGGTCCACTGATTTAGTTGACCTCCTTTAATGCAAACCATGATAGTGCCTTGCGTCCATTATGTATGCAAAAGTTCCCTAATGCTGCATATTATTTCTACATGCGTGCACAACCATTCACCAAAATGCGGTATCCATATGATAGTACAACCATTATACATCCATTTTACTAAATACAGCCATTTATATGCAATATGCAGTATGAAGTGACTGAGCCGATCTAGTGCCTAATAGTGTGTGTATATGCGTGCACGAGCAACCACTAGCAAACACTTGCATCCACTTTGCATTCATCATACATAACATGTCTCAAACACATGTTTCAACCATAGGATGATCCTAACTAAAAGTCAAAGATACTAGCGAGAGGATACTTCTAAAGATAAGATAAGTACAAGATAAGCGATAAAGGAGAAATTAAAAGACATACCCTCAAAAAGAAAAGGGTATCATGAACGCATCTTCTCTTCTGTCTCTCAAGTTGCATTGCTCTCGTCGTCTCCTCATTGTACTTTGACTAGTCTGACCTCTCGATTTCTCAGCTTCTTAATCTCCGACCCAAGAATGCGCGTTAGAGCTCGTCAAATCGTCGCGTCACGCTCGATCTCCACCTCTCTAAGCAAGTTCGGCTCTACCACTTCCGCGGTCTCGTGCAAGCACTTCCTCAAATGTGACACATGGAATACGTCGTGTACACCACTAAGCCTTTCCGGCAACTCCACTCTATACGCCATTTGTCCAATCTTCTCCTTAATAGGAAACGGTCCTACGAACCTTGGTGCTAACTTCCCAACGGACCCAAAGCGAACAACGTTTTGTAATGGAGACACTTTGATAAAGACCATGTCCCCAACTTCAAACTCGAGATCTGTCCTTGTCTTATCCGCATATGATTTCTGCCTATCTTGCGCTGCTTTCATTCTCCTCCGAATCAAGTCGATCTTCTCCGAAGTCTCTCTAATCATATCGGGCCCAAGTAAGATCTTGTCGGTAGATTCCCACCAACATGTAGGCGAACGACACGGCCGTCCATAAACATCTTCAAATGGTGCCATACCAATGCTTGACTGAAAACTGTTATTATATGCGAACTCCACCAGTGGAAGATGCTCTTCCCATGTACCCACAAAGTCTAGGATACATAGCCTCAAAAGATCCTCTAGAATGCGATTCACCCTCTCAGTCTGGCCGTCCGTCTGAGGATGACATGCGGTGCTCAAACATAACAGAGTCCCTACCGCCTCTTGCAAGCTTCTCCAAAATTCGCTAGTGAAAATAGGATCGCGGTCGCTCACTATGCTAGAAGGAACACCGTGCAAACGAATTATTTCTCGGACGTATACAAAAGCTAACCATGGAGCAGTCCTCTTACTCTTCATGGGAATGAAATGGGCGCTCTTAGTAAGTCTATCTACTATAACCAAAATCCCCGTATTACCCTTTCTCGATCTCGGTAATCCGTCAATAAAGTCCATCGAGATGCTTTCCCACTTCCATAGTGGAACCTCCAATGGGTGAAGTAACCCACCGGGTTTCTTTTGCTCCGTTTTTACTTGTTGGCACACCAAGCATCCAGCGACATACTCGGCCACGTCCCTCTTCATACCGGCCCAAAAGAAAACTCGCTTCATGTCTTTGTACATCTTGTCCCCGCCGGGATGAATGGTCATCTTCGAACGATGTGCATCGTCAAGAATAGTCTTCCTTAGGTCATCGTCTTTTGGTACACAAAGTCTACCGTCCCTACGTAACCAACCCTTATCATTTAGGGTATACCTACGGAGATGGCTTGATGACTCCCCTCCTTTGAAATTTTCTACTAACTTAACCAACTGCGGGTCGTCTCGCTGTGCCTTGCCAATCCATCCCAAAAGCGTAGGTCTGACCTCTATGGATGCTAGTAAACCGGGTACGAAGTCAACGGAAGGTCTAAAATCAAACATCGAAATGAATTCTAAGCTTCGCCGCTCAACAAACAAAGGACTTAAGGATAATCTTTTTCTACTTAAGGCGTCCACCACCACGTTACCCTTGCCAGGGGTATATGATATCTCGAAGTCGTAGGATGCTAAGAACTCCATCCACCTTTGCTGCCTTAAGTTCAAGTCCTTCTGAGAGAACAAGTATTTTAGCGATTTGTGGTCAGTGAATAATTCGAATTTCTCGCCAAGAAGATAATGACGCCAAGACTTAAGCGCGAAAACAATAGCGGCCAACTCTAGGTCATGCGTGGGGTAATTCTTCTCGTGCGCTCTCAACTGCCTTCCCCATAGGCTATTACCCTACCTTCTTGCATTAAGACTGCGCCTAGTCCTGTCCCACAAGCGTCAGTATATACGGTAAATGGCTTACTCCCGTCTGGCAATACTAGGATTGGGGATGAGGTCAAAGCTCTCTTCAAACGTTGGAACGCATCATCACAATCTACGTCCCATATGAAAACTAGGTTCTTCTTCGTCAAGCGTGTCAATGGAGCTGATATCTTTGCGAAGTCTTTGATAAACTTCCTATAGTAGCCAGCCAACCCCAAGAAACTTCTCACTTCAGTTGCATTTTAAGGGACCTTCCAATTTTGGATGGCCACCACCTTCGCGGGATCCACGGCTATCCCTTCTTTGGAAACCACGTGCCCTAAGAACCGTACTTCCTTCCTCCAGAAGTGGGACTTCGAAAATTTAGCCTTAAGGCTATGCGCTCGAAGAGTCTCCAACACTTCCCTAAGATGTAGGGCATGCTCTTCCTCATCCTTAGAAAAGATCAAGACGTCTTCTACAAAGACTACCACGAATTTGTTAAGGTACTCCCTAAACACCCTATTCATCAAATCAACAAAGTATGCGGGGGCGTTTGTCAAACCGAAGGGCATCACTAGCCATTCATAGAAACCGTCTGGAGTCCTAAAGGCAGTTTATCAATGATATCCTCAGCCACTCTCAACTGATGGAAACCAGTAGCTAAGTCCAACTGCGAAAACACTGAGGTGCCAACTAATTGATCGAAGAGATCGTCAATCCTCGGCTGTGGGTGTCTGTTCTTCTTAGTAAGCTTATTAAGTTCTCTGTAGTCCACACAAAGTCTAAGGGACCCATCCGCCTTCGTGGCAAATACTATTGGAGCAACCCACTCCGATATACTTCGCCTTATGAACCCCTTCTCAAGCAACTCCTTCACTTGCTTATCGAGTTCCCTCCTTTCACGTGGAGCCATGTGGCGTACTGGCAAAGATACTGGTTTCGCATTATCCACAAGATATATCTGAAAATCTATCTCCTGCTTCGGAGGCAAGCCCTTCACCTCCTCAAACACATCCGAATATTCTCGGACCACTCTAACAGATTGTAGATTTTCCTCAGATGCGTCAAGCGATTCTAAATAACTTAGCATAACGGAATCTATGGGATTACAAAAGATTTCGAGGGCGTTACCAAGGCGAGTCATAAGCCTAACTACTCTCCTTTCACAATCAAGAATGGCCCCATTTCTGGATAACCAATCCATTCCTAAAATTAGCCCATAGCCAGTGAAGCCCAACACATAAGCATCACATCTAAACTCAACGCTAAGTATAGAAATTTTCAAATCCAAACACATAATGGACAAATGAGCTGAGCCCCCAATTGGATTCGAAACAACTAAGGGATCCTCTACTAAACTGGTGTTTAAGTGCAGTGATTCAACTAATGATGAAGAAATAAACGAATGCGATGCGCCCGAATCGAATAAATTATGGACAGGATGATCAAACAGAAAAACTAAGCTTTCAACGGAAACTGTTCTACCTCGTTCTTGCAGCGGTGGGACCGCGAGAGCCTGAACTTGTCCCCTTGCCTGCCCTGGTGCAATAAGAGCCTGCACCTGTCCTCCCGAGGTAGCCCCTGCCTTCTGCCCCTTCCTTGGGCAGTCCTTCACTAAATGTCCCGCATCGCCACAATGAAAACAACCAGTCTTCCTTTTCTTTCGCCGGTCCTTGCTGAGATGGCCTGGGGTCCCACGGTTAAAACATTTCTTCTTTCCCTTGCCATTATTGTCTTTACCACCCTTCTTGTTTTGCTGTTGTGGTTTCTTCTGATCCTCTTTCTTATCGGGTACCTTTTCAGCTTTAGCGCTTTTCTCCTCATGCATGAGCACCATTTCTACTAGCTTCTCAAAGGTGGCCCCCATAGGGATGTGGGTCATGGCCAACCCTTGCAACGGTTCATTCAATCCATTCACGAACCTTAGAGCCTTCTTCTCCAGTGTGTTTACTAAGTCCAAACCAAACCTTGCTAGCTGATTAAATTTGTTGACATATTCTTTCACTGACGAGCTTCCTTGCTTCAATGTCAAGAACCTTTCCATATATAGATTTTCTTCTGCCCTAGAGAGAAACTTCGCCTCAAACCTACGTCTGAAATCCGCCCAAGAGTCAACAGGACGCTCCCCATTAGTGACCTCCCACCAAAACGAGGCCTCTCCCTTCATCAACCAAGCTGCTAATCGAACCCACTTCCCTTCTTCTACTTCAAAGATTTCTAGCAATTCTTCCACCTCCTTAAGCCAATCTCTAGCTTCCACAAACGTTTCTGACCCTTGAAAGGGTTTTCCACCCATAGCTTTAAATTCCTTGCACGTCTTTGCAAAGGTATCTACGCGAGGAGGAGGAGGAGGAATGGGTGCAACTGGTGGTGGAGGAACATTGGCTGGACCTGCAGCGGCCCTAGCCTCTAATAACCTCCTATACCATCCTGGTATCGTTACACCGTTAGGTAGGTTAAGATCTTCAGCCATGCTGAAACGAAAAAGGAAGGATTCAAAATGGAGAATTCGAAAGATAAAGATATATGGCTATTTGGGGATTATGTTTTTCTTAAAAACTTTCCTCTTTAAATTTCTCATTAAAACATGTTTTTGAAAGAACTTTTTCAAAAATATATATATACATATATAACTATTTTTCTAAAGTATTTTTATCTGTTCTGGTAACCTTAAGCTCCGATACCACGTGTAACACCCCACGTCCATTAATGTCACTCACAAAGGGAATGCATTAACTTCCATGGAGGTTAATAGTGAATATAGAACAGAAAAATTACAACAACATAGATGATAAGCAGTACTTGAAAACTAAAACTTCATTTTATTGCAGCGGAAACATGTTTATTACATCACAAAACCATTAATCAGAGTCAAGTACATTATCCATCTTCATAAAACAAAATACATAATCCCGTTACACAAATAGCCATTAAAGAAGATAACAAGCTGGACTTTACTTCAAGGGTCCAAGCTTTCCAAAGAGATGAAGCAATCCAATCAAGCTCCACCAGAGCTGGGTCCAACCTGAGGACCTGGAGGGGGAAAAGGATAGAAATGGAGGGGGTCAGACATAAAGTCTGGCGAGTATGATAATTCTAACAATACTATTATCAAAATAACTAGACTAAGGCATAAGCTGGAAGACAAGTAAATGTCTATGAACTATTAAGAAGATAAAGATAGCGTTTAAGATAATGTTGAAGATAACGGTAAAGGCATACCTAATTACTAACGAATAATTACTATACTGCACCGCACATTACTACACTGCACCGCACCAGTCACCCTAAAGGTTGATCCCACTTGCTTCACACAGGAACATATAAATAGCCTTACGTACCCCTAGCTGACTACATATGTGCCGTCTGCCCCTATCTCCACTAGGTGTACCCCACTACCCACTTTCGATCGGCTCCCTACTCGTAGATACCCGTGCTGGCCCCACAGTGGGGTGTATCACTCCACTAAAGTGGCAACCCAATACAACTTGAGAATGCACGGCTTATACCTACACGATGCAACAACGTCTTACCTACCAACCCGGGTCCACACACGCATATGAAACCTGTTGGACTTGCATTGCCACCGCTCCCCATTTTGACCTCTTATAGTCAAACTCAGTATGCGTGTCCCGTCCTCGACTTGGGTCGAGCCCACAAAGATACGTTTGGGATACTGGTTGAAATGGGCCCCCACAAGCTACCCACTTAAGCTTGTCATTAATATATCCCACTTAACCCTCTTAGTCATGTTCATTTACATGTGTGTTTGGTTAAGTCTTACTAATCGTATTTCATATGCCACTAAGAGCACCCCCTAGATTCCTCATGCCACCCAAGGCACCTACTTAACCCCCATGTCCCACTTTACATGTTTATCTGGTTAAGTATTTCTTAATTCATTCAGGCCATAACCTCATAAAGACCTCTCACATTAGACTGGCATCTATGGCAGCTGGATTTGCCGGGCGGGTCCGGGCAGTCTTACACCATAAAAGAGTCTAACCTCATGTCTTTACAACTGTTATGCTTTAGTTTAGGCCTAGGACCTCTCACATTGGGCTGACATTTGTGACCACTGAATTTGCCGGGCGGTTCCGGGCAGGTTTACGTCACAAACGAGTCCAACCTCGTGCCCTAAGCATTGATTGACAACTTTCATTCTTTTACCCCAGTTTTAATAATTCCCTATCCAAATTATTAATTAAGTCCACTTTTATTGATGTCCATAATTGACTCAATTATGGTCATCCACTCATGGTATGCAAAATCATATCAATTGCACCCCAACATCTTATTATTAAATCCTAAATATTACCCCTACCCCATGTTTATATGTTCGCTTATTCAACGCATAATATAGGCTAGACTTGAATAGTATAACACATAGCACAAAGACAAATTACCACAACATATAGACAATAAAAATAAGTCTAATCATAATAGGGGTGAAACTTGCATAAACTACACATGTTAAGGATCAAAAGGTGTCAACTTGTTAAATGTCACAATTTACATGATATGATCATAGCCCAAATCTATACATAAACTTGCATATGGGGGTTTTAGGCAACATAATGATGGTGTGAACTAGCATAGGATATCACATATGTCATAGCATAATTCTAGATGTCATAATAGATGTCATGTGTAACGACCCAGAAAATCTGAACCAATTTAAAAAATTTTAAATTGGCTAAAATAATGGATTTTAAATATTTAAAATAAATATTTTAGATAATGGCGATGAAAACTGAGTTGAATCGACATTTGAAAACGAATATAATTAATTATAATTATATATAGAATTGAAAATGGCGCGGTAGTTCGATAATTCGATTTCAAACTTCAATTGAATATACCGGGTGCAGAACAATACGGATTTTAGTGAAACCAAAAATAATGGAATCTAATTGGTGATATCTTTCTAACGAATCCGACCAATTGAAATTTGATAGCGGGAATCAAAAGATATGTCTAGTTGAAAATTCTGAATAGTCGCTATGGAATTCAGGCCCTTAAAAATGGACATTTTGCAAATGACCTCGGATTTCGATGAAACCACTTTTGTTAGATCCGCAATGTCAAGTTATTGCTAGGTTTCAAATTTCATAATTTTTCGAATCAATATGTGAGCGTGGCAAAGGAAAACGCGTTTGACCGGTTTCAGTTGATTTTAATCGACTGGAAATTGACCATTTTTCAAACGGTCTCAGAATTTGACGAAACCAGTTTTGTTAGGACCGTATCGTCAATACGAAGCTAGAAAATATTTTTCGGGAATTTTTCTAGTTATTATGTGGCCCCGGTAATTTGAAATGTACGTTTAAAATTCAATATAGTGATTTAAATGTAAATTCAAAAGGAAACTGATTGTAACAATCGAATCAGCTTGCAATACATATCCCATTGTGTTCGGAATGGGGGTAAAACGCTATGGGCGACAGGCGGTGGGCCTCGTTTCGAGGTCGTATGAAAAAGTCAACCTTTTTGAATAATTAAGTAATTAAATAAAAAAAATATTCTTTCCCCCCTTTTTCTTCTGCCTGCCCCCCCCCCCCCCCCCGACTTCATTTAACAGAAACAGTTCGAAATAAAAAAAAAAAAAGAAGAAAACCCTAAATCTAAAATCGCGCCACCGTTCGCCATCGCCACCCCCTCTCCTTTGCCACAGCCGACGCCACCGCACTCCGACCCTCCCCATCGCCCTTCGCCTCAGTCCTCCTTCCACACCTAGATCGACGAAGACCAAGCCCCCCCCGAAGCGAACGCCACCGCCGCCCAACCGCGACCTCCCCGACGCCGCCGAGCTCGACAGTCACCCCCCTTCTTCGCAACAAGGTAAATTGTTTTATCCTGTTTTATTTTCATTTTAAAATTCCGAAGAAAAAAAAAGATTTTAAAACAGATTTTGAAACGATTTTTGTTTTTAAAATAAAAACTGTTTTGTTTTAAAAATAAAAACTGATTTGATTTTTTTTTAAAAAAAGTTTAAAAACAGTTTTTTTTAAAAAGGTTTTAAAAAAATAGTTTTTTTAAAAAAAGGTTTAAAAACAGTTTTTAAAAGGATTAAAAACTGAATTGATTTTTAAAAAGTATAAAACTGAAATTTTTAAAAAAAGAATAAAAACTGATGTTTTAAAAAGTAAAAACTGATTTTGTTTAAAAGTAAAAACTTTAAATAGGAAAAAGGTTTAATCTTTAAAGAGAAAAAGGATTTGAACTTTAAGAAGTAAAAATCAGATTTTTAGATATTGAAAGTCGAAGTAAAAATTCGATTTTTATATATTGAATAGCGACGTCAAAACTCAATTTTTATATATTGAATAGCGACGTCAAAACTCGATTTTTATATATTGAATAGCGACGTCAAAACTCGATTTTTATATATTGAATAACATGGTAAAAATTCGATTTTTACATGTGTAGAGAATACGGGCGAAAGCGACAAAAGGCGAGGATTTCTATAAGGGAAGAGTCGTGGTACTGGATAGCTATTGGTGAGTTTTCTGATTTAAAAATATTATATATGTTGAAATAAAAGTGAATAGCTGTATATAAATATAAATATATATATATATATATATATATATATATATATATATATATATATATATACGCCCCTCGTCCACAAACCATGGACGATATTTATTGATTGAAATGGTTGTGATAATTGGTTGATAGCGAATGATTGTTTGGGATTGATATTGGTTGATGGTGGTTGAAAAATACCCATTTGTGGTTTTGGAATATTTGGTTGAAACCACTTAGGATTAGTTTGTGGAAATGAAATAAATATATACATGCCGCCTGCGTGCGAACTAGATGCATGATCCCCATTGTCAAAAACCACGAGGTTTTAAGGTAGAGCGAGGAGCCGTACTAGGGACGGTGCCGGTGTAACTACCCTGCCGTTATGCTGCCGAAATTTTGAATAATATTTGTGTGTTTGAATTATTTTCATATGCTTAAACTATATTTATTCATTGTATAGAAAACATTCATGTGTTGAATTGATATTCATTCGTTGTTTAGAAATTCATGTGTTGAATGGTATTCATATTTTGAAATAAATTGTTTTATGATAAAAATCCTATTTTGTCACCTATATGAACTATATAGAAAAATAGTGTTTTGAAATGAATTGTTTTACAATAAAAATCACATTTTTATTGTATGCATAAATCGTTGAAATGTGAAGTGTTAAAAATAGCCACTTGTTCAAAATAAACATATATGAGTTGAAATATTCATTAATTAGCTAATGAAATGATTTGCACCTATTTATGTAACATTAGAATGAATGGAGTTTTTAAACCAAATAGAAATCAAATATGAAGTCGAATAGAAATTGATAAATGATAAGAACTGTATATATATGTACATGCAATATTCATTGAACAGGTTATAGCAAAGGGGCTAGAGAAGAGGAATAAAATTTTGTGCCCGACAAATAGGTACACATTTACTGATTTGTTTGGGTGATGATTTTGAGCCTGTTGGCTAGCCGCTTGGCTTCTTCTTTTTCTTTTTGAGATTAGAAGGACCGGGAACGCTATTTGCGATTTCCCGATGCTCCCGGTGCAGGGGAGGTTATGGCGAAATTTTTCCAAAATTTAAGGTGTTAGAAAAATATTTGAAGTGAAAACGATATTGAAATTGTTGAATGAACTATATTTATATAAATATATAAATATAAATAAAATTAAAACGAAACGAGGCCGTGCAGTTCGTATTTTGAAACCGTGATTTCAAACGACTAGTGCGGGAAATCCGGCCATTGGATTTTCCCGAAACCTCAACCGTCGGGTTCGCCTTGGAATAATCTTTCCAACGGCACCAACCTTGTTAAAATCCAACGGTTGGATTGTCTGGAATGTTTAATTCAAATCTGAAGAAAAACAGCGCCAGAAACGATTATATTTATTTATATATATAAATATAATTATATTTAATCGAATAACGACGCTGCAGTTCGTATTTTGAAATCGAAATTTCAAACGATTGTACCGGGAGATCCGACCGTCGGATTTTCCCGAAACTGGAACCGTTGGATTCGTTTTGAAAAGACCTTTCTAATGATGTAAATTTTGTGAAGATCCAACGGTTAGATTTTCAGATATGTGTAAATCAAATCTGAAGAAAAACAGCGCCACGGCCACGTTATGGCCCGAAACGTCGTTTTGAATATATTAGCTATTTTAAAATAAATAAAAATAGCGATAAATCATTATAAAATATCATAAGCGATATGGAATGGAAATAAACTGAATTTGCTCGATTTATGTTGTATTTGATGGTTGAATGTGTTTGGTGTGAAAATTACATTAAAGAACAATATTGGTGTTGTCGAATAATTTAACCGTTGAAATAAATCGATTTGAAATTCTAAATATACGTGAATTATTTGGAAAGGCCGAGTTAATTCTCATTTCGAATAATCGACCGACGATTGAAATTCGAAGATGAAGACGATGGTCGAAGACCGGAGATCTTCACCTCGTTTGGATGGTAACCGAGGTCCTGATTGGGAGGCATCCCGAAATATGGATAATGAGTGGTGATCGTCCAGACGTACGTGGTGATCGATGGGTTTGCGAGGTATTTAGTGCCTCCGGTTTCGTTCAGACCCAGAACGGACTTGTAAATGGACTGTGTGTCCGACATTGGAATTTGTTCTGTGTGATTGATAGCCATCAGTTGCACGGTGTGAATTGCCTATGTGGCATGCTAAGATGCAGTGATCAGGGCTTCTGTTGAAAAGCAAAGTCTTGTGGTGATGATCAAAGCACCGCCTGTGTGGCGTAGCTTTGTGTATAACGTAAATTCGCGAGCCTCACACCCCGGTAGGAACCTAAAACGGGAGAAAGGACCTCAGGGAGGGCCTACGTTTCCTCCTAGCTAAAAGTGGCGTCAGTGGTTTTACACGCCCTGACGAGTTTGACTCATGTGGTTGTTGCTGTTGCGAGGCGCCTCGGTTAGATCGGACGATCCGGGTCCGATGGAGTCATTCGTTGGCTCGCTTACGCCCCAAAGGGCGGCGAAACGTAGTGCTCAGGTATAATAATCCACATCGGTGGACCGGCCCTGTCGCTCCAAGGCTTGCCTGCGCGCTTGCCTGAGACTCGGGCTAGGCAGTCTCGAATTCGGTAAGGACTATCTTTTGCCTTGGTTCATGACGGAAATCCAATTTCCAACTACGACATCGTGCGGTTTCGATTGTATATATACATTTGGCGACATAGTGGCATGGGACGCTCATGTCGTCTATGATTGATAGTTATGATTTGAAATTGTTTTCAAAACATATAAACACTAGCAATAATATCAAATGCCTTTGTTTTATTCGTATCAAACATATTTTGGCCATTATAAGGTAAAACTCTATCCTCCGATTTGCGTTGCATTGTGTGATGGGAACTGAGTCTTATAATGGCTTCATTTTTATAAAAAGCATAGCGATGTTTAAAAGAAAGATTTGTTTTAAAGCACTGGCGATCCAATGGAGTAAACCCGTTCCACGAAAGTGGCGTGGTCCTGTGATTAGCCAATTATATATGTGTTGAGTGGATTTCTCATACCAGTCCCATGACTGACTCGTAGTTTGTTTCACTCTCAAACTCGGGTGCCCCTTTTTCTACACGGGCAGCCTTGTATTCAGGTTTAGCTGGTTCTTTCTGGATAGCTGGAGCTGAAGATGGATTCTATCATTTATTTCTTTTTATGCTGTTCAGCTCCTATTGTACATATTTTGTTTATTTCCGCTGTAGACATTTATGTATAGCTGAACTGTATTTGTACTAAGTAAGATCCTGTATACTGTGTAACTCTGATGATTACTTTTATCCAGTATATTTTGTTGTTCATTCTGGTGTATTTATTTAATTCTGTTCTGCTATTATATGTTTCTGTGTTATATTCCAAAGATAACCTTGTTTCCGTGAGAACGGGAAATCGGGTCGTCTCAACGTGGTATCAGAGCTTTGGTTAAGCTTAGTTCTGGAATATAACATTCGAACGAACTCGTCAGAAATAGAACCAGTAGTGTTCTAGGACGGGTAACTCTATACAGATAGGATTAGTAATATCCTAGTATGAGTAGCAGAATCAGAACAACTCGTTAGAGATGGGGTCAGAAGTGCCTCAGAACGAGTCGAGAGTAATATGTTTTTAAATAACGTATTTGTGATTATATTTATATATAGTCTGGTTTTAGAAATATAACTTTTGAATATATAAAAGATATATATTTTAAAAGTTAAAAAGGTTAAAAACAATTGGATTGGTGGTTGTGTTGTGTGATTGTAGATTTATCAAACAACTTTCGACTTTGTTCCTTTTCGGGGACGAAAAGTTTTAAGTGGGGGAGATTGTAACGACCCAGAAAATCTGAACCAATTTAAATTTTTTTAAATTGGCTAAAATAATGGATTTTAAATATTTAAAATAAATATTTTAGATAATGGCGATGAAAACTGAGTTGAATCGACATTTGAAAACGAATATAATTAATTATAATTATATATAGAATTGAAAATGGCGCGGTAGTTCGATAATTCGATTTCAAACTTCAATTGAATATACCGGGTGCAGAACAATACGGATTTTAGTGAAACCAAAAATAATGGAATCTAATTGGTGATATCTTTCTAACGAATCCGACCAATCGAAATTTGATAGCGGGAATCAAAAGATATGTCCAGTTGAAAATTCTGAATAGTCGCTATGGAATTCAGGCCCTTAAAAATGGACATTTTGCAAATGACCTCGGATTTCGACGAAACCACTTTTGTTAGATCCGCAGTGTCAAGTTATTGCTAGGTTTCAAATTTCATAATTTTTCGAATCAATATGTGAGCGTGGCAAAGGAAAACGCGTTTGACCGGTTTAAGTTGATTTTAATCGACTGGAAATTGACCATTTTTCAAACGGTCTCAGAATTTGACGAAACCAGTTTTGTTAGGACCGTATCGTCAATACGAAGCTAGAAAATATTTTTCGGGAATTTTTCTAGTTAGTATGTGGCCCCGGTAATTTGAAATGTACGTTTAAAATTCAATATAGTGATTTAAATGTAAATTCAAAAGGAAACTGATTGTAACAATCGAATCAGCTTGCGATACATATCCCATTGTGTTCGGAATGGGGGTAAAACGCTATGGGCGACAGGCGGTGGGCCTCGTTTCGAGGTCGTATGAAAAATCAACCTTTTTGAATAATTAAGTAATTAAATAAAAAAAAATATTCTTTCCCCCCTTTTTCTTCTGCCTGGCCCCCCCCCCCGACTTCATTTAACAGAAACAGTTCGAAAAAAAAAAAAAAAAAAGAAAACCCTAAATCTAAAATCGCGCCACCGTTCGCCATCGCCACCCCCTCTCCTTTGCCACAGCCGACGCCACCGCACTCCGACCCTCCCCATCGCCCTTCGCCTCAGTCCTCCTTCCACACCTAGATCGACGAAGACCAAGCCCCCCCCCGAAGCGAACGCCACCGCCGCCCAACCGCGACCTCCCCGACGCCGCCGAGCTCGACAGTCACCCCCCTTCTTCGCAACAAGGTAAATTGTTTTATCCTGTTTTATTTTCATTTTAAAATTCCGAAGAAAAAAAAGATTTTGAAACGATTTTTGTTTTTAAAATAAAAACTGTTTTGTTTTAAAAATAAAAACTGATTTGATTTTTTTTTAAAAAAAGTTTAAAAACAGTTTTTTTTTAAAAAAGGTTTAAAAAAAACAGTTTTTTTAAAAAAAGGTTTAAAACAGTTTTTAAAAGGATTAAAAACTGAATTGATTTTTAAAAAGTATAAAACTGAAATTTTTAAAAA
Source organism: Allium sativum (assembly GCA_030737875.1). Lineage (NCBI taxonomy): Eukaryota > Viridiplantae > Streptophyta > Magnoliopsida > Asparagales > Amaryllidaceae > Allium > Allium sativum. Next base: position 1,034,092,991 of record CM060920.1, on the reverse strand, counting down.
AAGAATAAAAACTGATGTTTTAAAAAGTAAAAACTGATTTTGTTTAAAAGTAAAAACTTTAAATAGGAAAAAGGTTTAATCTTTAAAGAGAAAAAGGATTTGAACTTTAAGAAGTAAAAATCAGATTTTTAGATATTGAAAGTCGAAGTAAAAACTCGATTTTTATATATTGAATAGCGACGTCAAAACTCGATTTTTATATATTGAATAGCGACGTCAAAACTCGATTTTTATATATTGAATAACATGGTAAAAATTCGATTTTTACATGTGTAGAGAATACGGGCGAAAGCGACAAAAGGCGAGGATTTCTATAAGGGAAGAGTCGTGGTACTGGATAGCTATTGGTGAGATTTCTGATTTAAAAATATTATATATGTTGAAATAAAAGTGAATAGCTATATATAAATATATATATATATATACGCCCCTCGTCCACAAACCATGGACGATATTTATTGATTGAAATGGTTGTGATAATTGGTTGATAGCGAATGATTGTTTGGGATTGTTTGTGATTGATATTGGTTGATGGTGGTTGAAAAATACCCATTTGTGGTTGTGGAATATTTGGTTGAAACCACTTAGGATTAGTTTGTGGAAATGAAATAAATATATACATTCCGCCTGCGTGCGAACTAGATGCATGATCCCCATTGTCAAAAACCGCGAGGTTTTAAGGTAGAGCGAGGAGCCGTACTAGGGACGGTGCCGGTGTAACTACCCTGCCGTTATGCTGCCGAAATTTTGAATAATATTTGTGTGTTTGAATTATTTTCATATGCTTAAACTATATTTATTCATTGTATAGAAAACATTCATGTGTTGAATTGATATTCATTCGTTGTTTAGAAATTCATGTGTTGAATGGTATTCATATTTTGAAATAAATTGTTTGATAATAAAAATCACATTTTTATCTATATATAAAAACTATTGAAAACATTCATGTGTTGAATTGATATTCATTCGTTGTTTAGAAATTCATGTGTTGAATGGTATTCATATTTTGAAATAAATTGTTTGATAATAAAAATCACATTTTTATCTATACATAAAAACTATTGAAAACATTCATGTGTTGAATTGATATTCATTCGTTGTTTAGAAATTCATGTGTTGAATGGTATTCATATTTTGAAATAAATTGTTCGATAATAAAAAATCACATTTTTATCTATGTATAGAAACCATAGAAAACATTCATGTGTTGAATTGATATTCATTCGTTGTTTAGAAATTCATGTGTTGAATGGTATTCATATTTTGAAATAAATTGTTTTATGATAAAAATCCTATTTTGTCACCTATATGAACTATATAGAAAAATAGTGTTTTGAAATGAATTGTTTTACAATAAAAATCACATTTTTATTGTATGCATAAATCGTTGAAATGTGAAGTGTTAAAAATAGCCACTTGTTCAAAATAAACATATATGAGTTGAAATATTCATTAATTAGCTAATGAAATGATTTGCACCTATTTATGTAACATTAGAATGAATGGAGTTTTTAAACCAAATAGAAATCAAATATGAAGTCGAATAGAAATTGATAAATGATAAGAACTGTATATATATGTACATGCAATATTCATTGAACAGGTTATAGCAAAGGGGCTAGAGAAGAGGAATAAAATTTTGTGCCCGACAAATAGGTACACATTTACTGATTTGTTTGGGTGATGATTTTGAGCTTGTTGGCTAGCCGCTTGGCTTCTTCTTTTTCTTTTTGAGATTAGAAGGACCGGGAACGCTATTTGCGATTTCCCGATGCTCCCGGTGCAGGGGAGGTTATGGCGAAATTTTTCCAAAATTTAAGGTGTTAGAAAAATATTTGAAGTGAAAACGATATTGAAATTGTTGAATGAACTATATTTATATAAATATATAAATATAAATAAAATTAAAACGAAACGAGGCCGTGCAGTTCGTATTTTGAAACTGTGATTTCAAACGACTAGTGCGGGAAATCCGACCATTGGATTTTCCCGAAACCTCAACCGTCGGGTTCGCCTTGGAATAATCTTTCCAACGGCACCAACCTTGTTAAAATCCAACGGTTGGATTGTCTGGAATGTTTAATTCAAATCTGAAGAAAAACAGTGCCAGAAACGATTATATTTATTTATATATATAAATATAATTATATTTAATCGAATAACGACGCTGCAGTTCGTATTTTGAAATCGAAATTTCAAACGATTGTACCGGGAGATCCGACCGTCGGATTTTCCCGAAACTGGAACCGTTGGATTCGTTTTGAAAAGACCTTTCTAATGATGTAAATTTTGTGAAGATCCAACGGTTAGATTTTCAGATATGTGTAAATCAAATCTGAAGAAAAACAGCGCCACGGCCACGTTATGGCCCGAAACGTCGTTTTGAATATATTAGCTATTTTAAAATAAATAAAAATAGCGATAAATCATTATAAAATATCATAAGCGATATGGAATGGAAATAAACTGAATTTGCTCGATTTATGTTGTATTTGATGGTTGAATGTGTTTGGTGTGAAAATTACATTAAAGAACAATATTGGTGTTGTCGAATAATTTAACCATTGAAATAAATCGATTTGAAATTCTAAATATACGTGAATTATTTGGAAAGGCCGAGTTAATTCTCATTTCGAATAATCGACCGACGATTGAAATTCGAAGATGAAGACGATGGTCGAAGACCGGAGATCTTCACCTCGTTTGGATGGTAACCGAGGTCCTGATTGGGAGGCATCCCGAAATATGGATAATGAGTGGTGATCGTCCAGACGTACGTGGTGATCGATGGGTTTGCGAGGTATTTAGTGCCTCCGGTTTCGTTCAGACCCAGAACGGACTTGTAAATGGACTGTGTGTCCGACATTGGAATTTGTTCTGTGTGATTGATAGCCATCAGTTGCACGGTGTGAATTGCCTATGTGGCATGCTAAGATGCAGTGATCAGGGCTTCTGTTGAAAAGCAAAGTCTTGTGGTGATGATCAAAGCACCGCCTGTGTGGCGTAGCTTTGTGTATAACGTAAATTCGCGAGCCTCACACCCCGGTAGGAACCTAAAACGGGAGAAAGGACCTCAGGGAGGGCCTACGTTTCCTCCTAGCTAAAAGTGGCGTCAGTGGTTTTACACGCCCTGACGAGTTTGACTCATGTGGTTGTTGTTGTTGCGAGGCGCCTCGGTTAGATCGGACGATCCGGGTCCGATGGAGTCATTCGTTGGCTCGCTTACGCCCCAAAGGGCGGCGAAACGTAGTGCTCAGGTATAATAATCCACATCGGTGGACCGGCCCTGTCGCTCCAAGGCTTGCCAGCGCGCTTGCCTGAGACTCGGGCTAGGCAGTCTCGAATTCGGTAAGGACTATCTTTTGCCTTGGTTCATGACGGAAATCCAATTTCCAACTACGACATCGTGCGGTTTCGATTGTATATATACATTTGGCGACATAGTGGCATGGGACGCTCATGTCGTCTATGATTGATAGTTATGATTTGAAATTGTTTTCAAAACATATAAACACTAGCAATAATATCAAATGCCTTTGTTTTATTCGTATCAAACATATTTTGGCCATTATAAGGTAAAACTCTATCCTCCGGTTTGCGTTGCATTGTGTGATGGGAACTGAGTCTTATAATGGCTTCATTTTTATAAAAAGCATAGCGATGTTTAAAAGAAAGATTTGTTTTAAAGCACTGGCGATCCAATGGAGTAAACCCGTTCCACGAAAGTGGCGTGGTCCTGTGATTAGCCAATTATATATGTGTTGAGTGGATTTCTCATACCAGTCCCATGACTGACTCGTAGTTTGTTTCACTCTCAAACTCGGGTGCCCCTTTTTCTACACGGGCAGCCTTGTATTCAGGTTTAGCTGGTTCTTTCTGGATAGCTGGAGCTGAAGATGGATTCTATCATTTATTTCTTTTTATGCTGTTCAGCTCCTATTGTACATATTTTGTTTATTTCCGCTGTAGACATTTATGTATAGCTGAACTGTATTTGTACTAAGTAAGATCCTGTATACTGTGTAACTCTGATGATTACTTTTATCCAGTATATTTTGTTGTTCATTCTGGTGTATTTATTTAATTCTGTTCTGCTATTATATGTTTCTGTGTTATATTCCAAAGATAACCTTGTTTCCGTGAGAACGGGAAATCGGGTCGTCTCATCATGGCATATGTTCATAACTTTTCTAATCAATCTAACTTGCATATGTAACTTGTCATATAGATCAACATAGCCCAAACATGATGATTTAATCAATATGAACTAACTAACATAGATAGCAAAATCATGGCTTTTTAACATGTATGATTCATCACAACTTAGCATAGAAACTTTCAACATACATAACATCATCATAGCATGATTTACAACATATAGTATATCATCACCACATAGCATAGGATTAATAACATACATGATAACATATACGACAATTCACATCATCTACTCATAATCCATTCATGACTTAACCTAATTAAAATGATAATAATCTTGTTAAGACTATCATACTCACAATTTAGAGAAGAAAAGAGAGAGTTTTGCTTTGCTTTAGGGTTGAGAGAATTAGAATTGAATTAGCTTTTCTTCCTTCTTAGTTGGCGGCGGCTCCATTGATTTCCATGGCAACGGTATGGCGGTAACTATTCTATTTTTCTTATGAATTAGGGTGAGAGACTACCTAGGTATTTATAGAGTTAGGATTTATTTTAGATCGTTAGATCAGTTCAGAACTAATCCCAGCCAACCAGATTAGGTCAAAACCCTAATGGGTCATCACTCAGTCAAAAACAGGCCCAGAACAAAAACTACTCGGGGGGGGGGGGGGGGGGGGTCGACCCCCAGGTTGACTCTATAGTCGACCTGGTAGGCAGGTCGACTACTAGGTCAACCCCCAGGTTGACTCTATAGTCGACCTGGTAGGCAGGTCGACTACTAGGTCAACCCCCAGGTTGACTCTATAGTCGACCTGGTAGGCAGGTCGACTACTAGGTCAACCCCCAGGTCGACTACTAGGTCAACCCCCAGGTCGACTCTATAGTCGACCTGGTAGGCAGGTCGACTGCCCAGTCGACCGTAGGGTCGACCTGGGCCTGGCGGGAATTTTCCCGCCTGCCTATTTTGACTTCGAATTTGAAATTTAAATTTTTCAAAAATCTATTTTGAATTTTCTGAAACTTCCGATGGCCATAACTTCTTCATACGACGTCCAATTCACGCAAACTCGGACTCTATTTCGACCAGAATTCCAAGACGAACACAATGGCGCAACCCGTTTCCCACAATTCTCACGTCTGAGATTAGTTATTCTTTAATTTGTGAATATTAATATTAACCAAATTACGGGGTGTTACAGTAGCCGTCCGGACGTACTTGTTGATTGTATGGATATGAAAGGGCCTCTCTCCTGTATTGGACATACATGATGAGGAATAAGGTGCCTCCGGTTTCGTTTAGACCTAGAACAGACCTGTAAATGGATGGTGTGTCTGACATCGTATTTCTTTATACTGTATTCGTTGATCTTTGCTAAATATATATCTGTTTGGTGGTGGAGGATTTATTCTCTTGCTTAACATCCTTCTCTGAGACATACGAGCTCAGAGGGTATATATCGGTAGAAATTAGTGGTACAGTATGGAGTGATAGTGTGGCATGTTGAGATGTAGTGATCCAAACTTTTGTTGAAGCAAAGTTCGATGGATGATGATCAAAGCACAGCTTCGTGTAGCGTTAATTCTCGAGCCTCATACACCGGTATGGTGGCAAACTGATGGTTAGATCAGTATGCTTTAGAGATGAGAATAGACATCCTACGGGTTGTCATGGATTTGTCGACCGAGGTTACTGGACGTGCTCCAGACCAGTAGGGATAGGGCACACCTCCCGATTCCCAGATGGATAGAGTTAGTGGTGTTTTCCAATGCTTGGACATAAGCCGCGGTAACTTGTTTCCTGGATAGTGCGGATGTGCATTACGGTGTTTTCGCATGCCTGCAACGTAAACCGTTGGGAATTGCACTACACGATAGATCTTTCAGATCAGGAGCCACCAGTATGGAAATCCAAACTTCCAAATATGACATTTTGTGGTTTTCATTGTATATTATATATGGCGACAAAGTAGGATGGGGCGCTCATGCCGTCTATGATTGATACATTTATATTTGAAGTATCTTCACTTATAGCAACAATAAAAGATTTTTTTTAAAACGTACCAAGTATATTTGGCTATTATAAGGTAAAACTTTATCCTCCGGCTTGCTTTGCATTGTTTGATGGGACCTGAGTCTTATTTAATAGCTTCATTTTTCTTTATTTAGCATTGCGCTGTTTGTTTTAGGCACTGGTATTCTTGGGGGTAAACCCGTTCCGTGTTATACGGCGTGGTCCTTTGATTTAGCTTATTTTAAATTAAAGTTTTAAATAATTGTTTTAGTTCTCACACCAATCCCATGACTGACCTAGAGTTTATTGTTTTAACCTAAATTCTGGGTGCCCATATTTTCCACACAGACAACTAGTAGTTTTGGTTTTGCAGATTTATTTATATAGGATTCTGGATTTACAGCTGGAGCTATATTCGGAACGCTTCGTATCTGTATATTTCTTTCAGTTGTGCTAGTTATTGTATTTTCCGCTATGCATTGTATTTATACATTTTATTTCCGCTGCTATGTATTTTAATCTCTGATATTTTTCTATGTAATATTTAATCATACTCTGATATATTCTTGTACTCTGATGTAATTGTTGTAAATAGCAATGAAATGTTCTTCTGTTTTTGTTTCGATTTTTCTTATTCTCGAAGCAATCCGCCTTCTTGTTCGGTTTAGGCTGGCCAGGAAGCACGGGTCGCAGATACCAATTTTGATAACCCCAAACTCCCATAGTACGAAAGTAAGGATAACCATTGGAATATAACACATAAAAAATAACAGCAGAACGGAAATATAGAATTACAGAAGATAATGTACATCAAATTACACTGGAAATAATATATCATCAGTGTTACACTGTGTAATAGGATCATACTTAGTACATAATACAATTTCATCTTAATATAAAATGTCTGCAGCAGAATCAAACATAATATACTAAATAAAGTCTGAATAGCATAATAGAAATAATATGATCTATTTTCAGCTCCTCAGCTATTCAAAAGGAGTCTGCTAAAACCTGAATACAAGGCTGCCCATGTGGAAAGAGGGCATCCGAGTTTACAAAGTGAAACAAACTACGAGTCAGTCATGGGACTGGTCTGAGAAATCTACTTAAACTAATTTATAATTCAACTAATAACAGGACCACGCCACTATCGTGGAACGGGTGTACTCCATTGGATTGCCAATGCATAAATAAAGTAAATCGTTAAACAACACAATGCTTTTTTTGAAAAATGAAACCATTATAAGACTCAAGTCCCATCACACACTGCAACGCAAACCAGAGGATAGAGTATTACCTTATAATGGTCAAAAATGTTTGATACGATAAAACGGATTTGATATTATTATTAGTGTGTATATGTTTCAAAAAAAATTCAATCATAATGTATCAATCATAGATGGTATAGCTACCATATACTATGTCGCCAAATGTAGGTTTACAATCAAAACCGCATGGGTCATACTGGAAGTTGGATTTCCATCATGAACCAAGGCAAGGGATCATCCTTACTGAATTCGAGACAATATAGCCCATGTCTTAGGCTCAAAGCTCGAGTGATCCTTTAGGATCCACAGGGCCGGTCCACAACTAATGTTAGTGGATTATATATAATTCCTGAACAATACGTGTCCCCGCCCTATGGGGCGTAAATAGAGCCACTAGGGACTCCAATCCGAGGTACCTCGGTTTCCATCATCCACATAAGTAAAAATATCTGGGCTCCATACCGTGACACCACTTATAGCTAGAAAAAACGCATGTTCTCCCTGGATCCTTCTACCATTTCTGGTTCATACCGGGGTGTGAGGCTCGAGAAGTAATGCTACATACAAAGCTATGCTAAAATAAAGCTGTGCTTTGATCATCAACCACAAGGCTCTGCTTTTCAACAATAAGCCTTGATCATTTGCATCTTGGCATGCCACATTGACAATTCACGCCATGCGACTGATATCTATCAATAAATAACCTCTGAACTCATACGTTTCAGAGAAAGGTATTAAGCGAGAGAATAAATTCTCCGACACCAAACAGATATATATTAAATTGAAATTAATCAGCATAGAATAAAATCCAATGCCAGATATACATCCATTTACAAGTCCATTCTGGGTCTGACGAAACCGGAGACACCTTATTCCTTGCCCCATATGTCCAATACGGAAGAGAGGCTCTCGCATATCCGGACGATGAACAAGTACGTCTGGACAACTACCACTGTAACCCTTTCAAGGCAGCAACAACAATCAAAGGCATCAGTATTCATCCATCCGATGTGAAGATCGCTTGTCTTCAATCATCGTCTTCAAATCTTCGACTTCCAATCATCGTATAATTATTTGGAATGAGATTTAACTCAATCTTTTCAAATAATTCTCGAATATATATGATATAAATCAATTATTTTCATTCCACATCGTTTATAATATTTTATAACGATTTATCGCTATTTTTAAATATATAAAAATAGTCATTTTTAATTAAACGACACTTCGGGTCATTACATGGCCTAGGTGCTGTTTTCATCAAGATTTGGTCTACTATTTCTCAAAATCTAACTGTTGGATCTTAGCAAATTTTATATCGTTGGAAAGATCTTTCCAAAATGAACCCAACAGTTCCAGTTTTGGGAAAATCCGACGGTCGGATCTTTTGTTATAATCATTTGAAGTTACGATTTCAAATCGCGAACTGCAGCAGCACGATTCGTTTTATTTTAATATATATATATATATATACATATATATATATATTAATTCGTTCGACGATTTCAACACCAATTTCATTTCAACATTGATTTCATTTATATATGAAACCATATATTACATTAAAAATGTGATTTTTAATGTCATAAACAATTTCATTTCAACATTGATTCCTTTTATACGAAATCATATATTACATTAAAAATGTAATTTTCCTTATCTCTCTTTTATTACATTAAAAATGTAAAATTTATTATGTAATCCTTTCATTACATTAAAATGAAATTTCTTATGTAATGTTTCATTACATTGCAAATAAAATTTCCTATGTAATCTTTCATTCATCCTTTTATTACATTATAATGTAGTCTTTTCAATCATTCTTTTATTTTATTACATTATAATTTAATCTTTTCTATCATTCTTTTTATTATGTTAAAAATGTAATCTTATTGTTTATTTCTTTTATTACATTAAAAATGTAATCTTTTTATGTTAACACATTCAATAAACAATGCATCATTTCCTATGATTCATTTACATCGAAAATGTAAATCTTAATGGTTTCTCATATACAATAAAATGTGAATTTTTGTTCTTACTATATTTTCATTTCAAACCAATGAGTATTTTTAATAATTCATTAAAAATATAAATTTCAATGTAACACATTTTTATTTAACTAATGATCATCTTTAAAGTTCCATTTAGATTAAAATGTATATTTCAATGTAACACATTTTTATTTAACTAATGATCATTTTAAAGTTTCATTTACATTAAAAATGTATATCACAAAGAAAACATATTTTTATTCAACTAATGATCATTTTAAAGTTTTATTTACATTATAAACGTATATTTCAATGTAACATATTTTTATTTAACTAATGATCATTTTAAAGTTTCATTTACATTAAAAATGTATATTTCAAAGAAAACATATTTTATATAACAATTGACATTTTTAATGTTTCATTTGCAATAAAAATGTAAATTTCAAAGGAAACATATTTTATGTAGCAATGGAAATTTTTAATGTTTTATTTACGATAAAAATGTTAATTTCAAAGGAAACATATTTTATATAACATTGGACATTTTTAATGTTTTATTTACAATAAAAATGTAAATTTCAAAGGCAATACATATTATTTTTCAAAATGCCTATTTTTAATGTTGCATTTACATTAAAAATGTAAATTTCAATATCAATACATTTTTACTTCAAAATATTTATTTTTTATGTTGCATTTACATTAAAAATGTAAAATGCAATGTCAAAGCATTTTAATTTCAAAATGTTTATTTTTAATGTTGCATTTACATTGAAAAAGTAAATTTCAATGGCAATACATTTTTATTTAAGAAATGACCATTTTTGATTTACAACAAAATATAAGTTTTTATGTTAACATACAATGATCATTTTCATATATATATATATATATATTAAAAATATAATTTTCATATTATTCAAACAATTAACATATAGTAACATGAATATTTTATAGCACAAGAATATTTCAGAAAATTTTGGCAGCATAACTGCAGGGTAATTAAAACTGGCACCGTCCCTAGTACGGCTCCTCGCGCTACCTTAGGCCTCGCGGTGTTTACAAGGGGTTTAATTTCCTAATACATTTTTTCTAGGCAATCTATTGCCACAGTATCAACCAATTTCATTTCAACCAAAATTAATCACAAAAATCAACAAATTTCATATCACAATACAATCAAGTCATCCACGGTCTGTGGACGACGGTGTCGGGAGTTTCCAAACTATGTTTGCAACCCAACATAATTTTTTTTATTTAATTTGGATTCATAAATCTCACATCGCTTTTTATTTCTTCCAAAATTGCAGAATGCTCCAAAAATTTTGCGATCTATTCTGAAATGTAGATCTCGAATTTACGGTCCCAATGTTTCATGTTTCATCGAATTTTATTATCGTATGAGCGAGATATGATTTTATGAAGTTTGTTAACAATTTAGATATAATAATTAAATTAATCAAAATACCCTTCTTCTCAAATCAGACCAAAGCCGACTTCCATCTAAATTGTTCGAAACTAGGTCTTGCAATTTCTTCCGATCCGTAGCCTCTGAGGACGATCAGATCAGACCATGCTCTCCAGCTCAAAAGCGCGCGCAGAATGGCAGTGGTGGGCCCCACTTCGATCGCCGAAGGTGATCACGACGTTGGGTGGAAGGCGGCACTTCCCAGCGTTGGATCTCAAAAAATACTGATCTAAAAAAATCCAAACTTTCTATGGATTTGAAGATCAAGGGTTTCTCTACAAAATTCTCAACTATGGCTTGTAATTTTATTGAATGATTTGAAAGTTATTTGGAGATAAAAATTTGAGAGGTTTAGGCTATTAATCGATGGGGCGACGGTATAACGATGAACAGGGTTTACTGTATGCAGCGTACTTATACGTATACATATTTTTATTTTATTTTATTCTTTTAATTTCAAAAAATTTAATGTTTACTCATCCGATCTCCAAATCAAATCCAACGACTGTCGCCCTCAGCTAAATAACCCCATTGCGGACATAACTGGATATATCCCGTAAGCCAATTCAATTATTTCGATCGGTTTTTCTTTAAATTTAAATAAAAAACATTTAATTATTTAATTTTGATCGTACATTTTAATTTACCGAGGCTACATACTGACTCCAAAAATTCCCGAAAATTAAATCTAGCTATGTTTTGACGATACGGTCCTAACAAAATTAATTTCGTCGAATTTGGAGACCGTTTGAAAAATGGCCATTTTCTGGTTGATCTGAATTGACTAAAATTGACAAAACACGTTTTCGTTTGCCACGCTCACATATTAATTCCAAAAATTATGAAAATCGGAACCTTGCAATAATTTAACATTCCGGATCCAACCAGGGTGGTTTCTTCGAAAACAAAGGTCATTGGCAAAAGGGCTATTTATACGGGCTATATATTATATTGAATTCCATAGCGACTATTCTGAATATTAAACTCACCATAACTTTTTATTCCCACTATGAAATTTCAATTTTTCAGATTCAGATATTTTTAAACAGATTTAAATATTTTTGGTTTCACTAAATTCTGATTTATTTTTCATCCTATACATTCAGTCAATGTTCAAATTCAAATTTTCAAACTACCGCGCTATTTCTAACTCCTTTTAAAATTAAAATAAATATATTCATTCTAACCTCGATTTAAATATATTTTAATTGTTATTATTTAAAATGAATTATTTTAACTATTCAAAATTCAATAAAATATCCAAAATAAAAATTTTAAATTGTTTCTAATTTTCCGGGTTGTTACAAATTTATTTGACTGTAATATATTTTTTGAAAAATAAAAAACAAATAAATTTTCATAGATGTTTTTTTTCTGCGTAGCAAGCGGGTTGAATGGATCCTACCATTTTTATTAACACTCCCAATAATTACAAGGAAAAAAAATGTAACTACATCAAATACATCATATAATAGCACGGATCAATACATGTTTAGTGGTAGAAACCCCATTAAACACTCTATTGTTCTGCTCCATCCATATGAGATATATTTACTTCTTCAGTAATTTCAACTGAAGGCATCCACTTGTACACTTCCACCTTGTAAACTTGAAGATGGCGTACCATTCCTCAGCTGAATTATGAGTAGGCGCATGCAGACCAAAGTGCAACAACACTTTACTCTAAACAAAATTAGTTTAGGCGCATTCAAAATATAAATGCATAATAGTCTCTTGTTATAAGCCACAAAACATGCAAGTACTGACCGCAATAATACCTAATTCCATCAACTTCTTTCTTGTATGAACTCCATTAAGTAGTGTTCGCCACAAGAACAGGTTTTCCATAGGAACAGAATTCGATAAATAGATTCTTGAAGCCCATAGATTCATAGGTTTTTGTAACGACCCGTAGTTTTCTGCCAATTTAATTGGATTATTTTAAATATTTTAATTATTTAAAATATTGGTTTGAGGTTGGATAATCGAATTTAACGATTATATTGTGAATATATTATATAAAATAAATAATAAATATTATTTTAATTTCCAAAATATGGGAAATTGTCGAAATTGAAATATACTGTGATCCGACAGTTTAAAGTGGTCAAATATTGTTTATGGGGGAATATTAGTGACAATTCGTTTTGAAAACGAAGACGAATATATATAGTTTATAATTTAATTAAATAACGAGCTGCAGCGGCGCGACAGTTCGCGTTTTGGCGTTTTGAACTTCAATTGGTCGTACTGGGTTCAAAATAAGTCGGATTTCATCGAAACAAGAAACGTCGGGACCGGTTTGACGATATCTTTCTAATGGCAGAGAAAAATCCAGTTTTCGTCGTGTAGATTTTATTTTATGTCCAAATCAAATTCTCAGAAAAACAGCGCCAGGAATTCCTTTATATATATAGCGCTGCAGTTATATAAAATAACGGTTTTTAAATATTTTACATATCGATTCGACTTGGAATTCAACCCGGGTTATTTTTTCTTGGTAATACACCAAATTCTGGTCGGGTATGACCAACTGCAATATTTTGATATTATTATATTGAAGCATTTTAAAATTGGGTTATTTTATTCGAAATTGGCCAGTTCAAAGGGGACATTTTTCAAACGACCTCTGTTTTCGACGAAACAAATTTTGTTGGGACCGTATAAGTAAATTATTGCCAGATTTTCTGACGGTGTGTCAATCGGGGTTATTCTGTGAGCATGGCAAAATAAAATGCATAATAAATCGATCTATTTGGACGTGTACAAACGCTATTTGAGCATACGTGCACGGAATTCGACGAAACAAGTTTCGTTAGGACCGTATCGTCAAAATATACTATGTCGTCCAGTCGCGTCTCGAACGGGGTTTGTATGTGAGCGCAGCAGCGAAATAACAACGTTTAAAATAGCGATAGGTACGAAATAAATATCGTTAGTCAACATCAGTCGTCAAATCAACATAAATAAATATTTTTCCACTCTATATAAACCCTTTCCCCTCCATTTTTCCAGCCCACCTCATTTCTAGCTTGGTAATTTTGCAAATAAGTCCCTAAACATAAAAACACTTATATCTCTCAATCCGTGAGGGTTTTACTAGGGGAACGTGAAGTGAAGTTGTAGATCGGGAGGAGGGGAACCTATGGCCAAAAGTTGGGCGAGTTTCGTTGAGCGTGGTGGCCAGAATTGGTTGAACAGTGGCGAAATCAGTCTTCGTTTGCGGCTGAAATTGGAGGGATAGGGTTGATTTGGGAGGCCGGGACCTTAGGGCTTTCGAAGAGGAGAGAGAGGGCTTTCATTTGGCACTGGTCTCGAGGTCTGAAGTGGTGTGTGGTGGCCGTGGGGTAGAGATGAACGTGGGAGGCTGTTTTTGGTTCGGTTTTGAAAAGCCTGGTCGGATTTGACTCGATTTCCGGCGCCTGGGTGGTTACTGGCGGAGTTACCTGAAGGGGATCGGAAGAGGGGACTGAGGCGGTCTCAGACGTGGAGGTCAGGTGATCTAAAACCGCCTGTGGCGGAGCAATTTTGGGTCCAAAGCGAATTGGGGGAAACCGTGTTTCACGGTGATCGGAGGGGCTTCGTGGGTCGTGGCTCTTGGCGAGGAGTGCTGGTGCTTGGGCGGTCGTCGTAGTTGGGTCCGGTGGTGTGCTGAGGGTCCACGGCGACGGTGAGAGGTGGTGGTTGAGTGCATGTTTTCTGGAAGGGAGGAAGAAAGACACGATCGGGTTTCAGGAGGTAGGGAAAAGGAAAACGCGTGGTTCTGTTAGGTGATGCTGACGTGGCAGACGGTTACGGTTAATTAAGATAAGATTTAATTATTTATTTATAATTTAGTTTATTAATAATCGTATAGTTTATTCAATCTTTAAATTAACGTATCTCGCTCATACGATAACGAAATTTAACGAAACAAGGTGCGTTGGGATCGCAGGGACGAGACCTATCCGATGGCACTGACTAGGAGTCAATCCGACACCATTGAAAATTCAGCTATTTTTGAACGGTCGTTTCAAATTAAAAGCAACAAACGCGTCAACCGCCAACCAAATAATCTGGTGAGTTAATTCTCACACCTTCTGGAATACTGTGATGTGGTAAAGTCACGGTAAATTATATTTTGCGGTTAGCAGTTTAAATTGGCTGATTGGATGCGATGGATGCAAGTTGCTTGTTGTTGGTTGATGGTTGCAGTTATTTATATTCTGCAAATTGTTTAATTCGCATATTGTTATCAACTGACATCTGTGATGCAGAGAAGGACAGGTTGGAGGATCCGACCGATTCCTCAAATTTACTGTATTTGTTTTTGTTGTGCATATATATGGATTGTTCACATCATCTGACACCAAAACTATTTGAATGTTGATAGTTGAATATACAACCATCGTTGTTGTGGTTAAAGTCAATTGTTTGTGTTGACTGAGTAGATGAGCAGTAATGGTCCAGTCGTAGGGTTTTAACGTTGTTCTACCGTCAGAGAAATTGATGGGGTTTCAAGGTTATAATTTATTTATAACCGAATTAAAGTTATTTAATTACTGTATACGAGTATTTAAATTGGAAATTTAAATTAAATAGACTATATCAAGTTATTAAGAAAATTTAGTAGAATGGTTTACATTAGTTGAGAAGCAGAAATCAAGAATTCTCCACGAATGGGTAAAAAGGGAAATTTATTGTTTCCAAACAAATAAAAATGTGACTTAAATTAATTAAGTTAATTAATTAATTAATTTAAGAAAGGGGAAATGACAATTGGAATTTCAGTTAATAGTTAACTAATGTGTATAGTTGGCAAATTCACCGTTTCGAGTAGAATGGTCAAAGGAAATAAATGTTGGTTAAATATTTATTAAAGTTATCAAATAGTGTTGGATATTAGTTAATCTTCGATTAACTATAGTCTAAAGAGATAGTTGAATTGGTTATTGTTAATAACCTGGATTATTATCGAGTAAGCACGTAAACATGATAATAATGCTATTTTGGGTTAAGATTAAAGTTAACTATATTTTGATATAGTAGATGTTAAAGCAAGTTATTCTTTAAATTTCAAATGATTTAAAGTGGTGAATTCAATTTAATGCCAAGTAAGAATTTATTAAAGGGATTTGAAAAATCCAAGTTTCAACAAGATTTAATATATGGAATTCATTTAACCAGTGATCAAATGACGATGAGGTTTAGCCAAAGAGGCGATAAAGGTTTATTATAAAATGTCCAAGTAGATGAAATCAATTTATGTGACGAGGGATTTATATTATAAATCAAAAAGTTTTAAGTGGAAGAATATTTGAAGTTAAAGTGATGTTTTAATGGATATTAATTTAGATAAGGGAATTAAGTAAAAGACTTTAAAAGGAGATTTCAAATGTAAGAAACAATTTATGGGATCGATTTGAAATCGATAAGGTAAATAAGATTTGGGAAAATGGTTAAGTGATAGACTGATGTTATTCCGAGATAAGAACGGGTTGACCAAGGTCTGAGAGGTAACTAAAATACCCCAACTCGGTTGGCCTCGCTATTATCGAGGAACAGTATTAGTTTGAAGTAAGTGAAGTTGTTGAAATTGTTTTACCCTATACGAGGTACATCGAACTCTAATGCAAGATTTTGGGAATTTAATAATATTGCAATGATGGTTCCAAAGGAAATAAGAATAAGTGCTTTAAAATTTATTTTAAACATTTGTTATTCAATTAGAGTTGATCGAATATAGTTAGAGTTAGTCAAACAAAGTTATCTAGGAAAAGTTCCATTGCGTACGACTGCTAGCGTAATTCGCAGGGCTGCAGATAGCCTATGGCGGTCGGATGTTTCCTGAGGGAATCAGGCGTAACCATTGTGATCGCTGCGATCTAGAGTCGAGTGAATGGAGTTAAGTCGCGTATTAGTTAATAGGACTAATCAAGTCAAGTTTGTCGAGTTAAATAAGTCCAGTTAGTCAAGTTAGAGTTAATCAATCATAGTAAATCAGTTAAAGTTAGTCAAAAGGGAATTTGGTTAAATATATTTTTAAAAGAGGTCGAGTTGTGCCAAGTACTGAATCAGAAAACTTGTTGTGTTCACACTATTGTTATTTGATAGTTAAAACACCGACTATCAAACCAGACCAATACGATTGTTGGTTCGGAAAGTCCGGGATCGAATTATATTCGAAACCATTCCGACCATCAAATACGTGAAGACGTCGATTGAAGACGGAGCAAAAGAAGACCGTGGATCTTCATAAGCGGAAGGACTACTTGTTGAATTTCTCAGGCCTGCAGCCAGAGTTATTTTGATTTGTGATTCTGTCGTGGTTGAAATCCACGGGTTGCAAGGACTTCTCGCTACTGATTCATGGGGTGATTCCTATATGAGATGCAGTAGGAGAGTACCTTCGGTTCATCCTGTTCCTGGATGACTTGTATGGACGGATGTCTGACAGAGTATTTCCAAAGGAATTACATGCGTTGATTTCTCCAAACGTACGATAGTTGACGGCGGAGAAATGGTTATTCTCTAGCCAGATAGCTAGAGTATGTTTGTGGACGTCAATCAAGTGTGATCTGGCGGATCTGACGATGTGGCATTCAAAGTGAATGATGACCAGATGTTCTAGAGATAAAGTTCTAGCCTCAAGCCTCATCAACAAGGAAATGACAAAAATCGGGCAGGCAGCATGGCTATGTGGGTCGCTCCCATTAGGATGTATGATCACCTATCTAGAGAAATTCCTATTGCTTCTTTATCTATTCGATGCTGACCCTATTCGGGTGGCGGTTGCTGATCCCAACCGTCGGTGATATACATTCGATACACTCAAGCGAAATGAGTGGTCGGTCATGTGTGGGCCGGGTTGCAAGACGTTCTTGTTGAACCCAGTGTATTCGCCTCTAGAGATACACGTGCGGAAGGTGGACCCATACCTTGTCAAGTTGGAATCCAATATCCAATAAGCGCCCACGGTTTTTCGATTGTATACTATATATGTGGAGCGTGAGATGCAAGCGTTCCTCTAGATTATTATTTACTTGTATTTAGACATTATGATAATATCAGAGAAAGATATTGATTTCAAAAATGTTTTGGGTTATAGTAAGGTAAAAACCGTCCGTGTTTATGTGTGGACTGGTCTTACTATTATTCTTTGATTTCATAAAGGATTTTGCAAAGTTAAACAAGTGTGTGTTCTGTGAATTTATCACTGAAGGTATTCCAGACTGACCCGGTGTATTTTGTTTTAAATCAAATGTGCTCGGGTCAGACCGAGTATGTTCCAGGTTAGGTTTCGCTTGGAGTTTCAGGAGCTGGAAGCAGGCGGCTTCACCGCTAGTTATTCAAAGTTATTATTCCGCTGTGACTAATGTATGTGTACTCTGATGATTGGTATGTTTTATATAGTTCTTTGTATAAAGAGATTTGATATTTTATTTTATCTGTTCCGCTGTGAGATTCTGATGTGTTCTTCTTCTTTCTTCTATTCTAATACTTCTTTCTTTCTATTCTCACCTTCTAACTTCTTTCTCATGACAATCTGGGGGTTCGATACTTGGGTTTTTGGCAAGTGATACGGGTTTATGTATTGTTGTCAAGAACCCGATTGTTGTTCTTTTCCCCGGGTCGTTACAGTGGTATCAGAGCTATTGGTTTAATGATTAACCTTGGCTCTGTGGTGTGACTCAATAGAGATGGGGTTAGCAGCACCCTAGATTTAGTTGGATTAGATATACGAGAGAGCGTATTTGTGATTTGATATAAAATTATTTTTAATGATTATTTTTGCCCAATTTTATTTTATAATAAAATAAAGGTAAAAGTTATTATAGTATGGGCAATCATCTTGATTGGTTAATGTTGGTTGTATAATATGTTTGTAGTGTATGGTTGATTGCTTGAATATAAACCTGAGGATGTATGGAATTGGTTAAAACAAATCTAAAATGAATTATTCGAATGAATCAATCCAGATAAATAAATTCGAATGGATAAATAAAAAAATAAAATAAAGGAAGTGATTATAAATAATTATAATCCCGTATGGATTGAATTGTGTGTATCATTGGCTGATGTGGATATTTGAACATAATCAACATGTGTTTGATGACTAATGGGTTTATTGAGTTGAGAACAGGTGCAGAAACCCGTTCAAGGGAGAAATTCTGGAGTTAAGCAAATCCAGTTTGAATGAGAGCTGCATTATAATTAAGACAGCTCAAGTATAAATTATCGTTTATCGCGTAATAGCGCTCGCAAAAAGGTACTCCTACGCCAAATATAAATTTTTGGTTTTCTTTGGGGTTTTGAGTTTGGATTTTGAATTTTCCGACCATGAGAGTCGATGTATACATATTTCTTGATCCTGCAATATTGCAGATGGTCCTCCGTACAGGGGAGACTCTGCCGAAATTTTTCTAAAATTCAAGGAGTTAGAAAATTTTTGGAATTTTTTTTAGGAAATTCTTTCCTTTGAAATAAATTGGTTTTAAAACCAATAGGGTCAGTTTGAAAATAAATTCGAGTTTTAAATTTTATTATTTTTGAAAAGACAATAATAGACGGCATTTCTTCTACCTTAGCAATTTCGAGGACGAAATTATTTTAAGGGGGAAGGAATGTAACGACCCGTATTTTTCTGCCAATTTAATTGGATTATTTTAAATATTTTAATTATTTAAAATATTGGTTTGAGGTTGGATAATCGAATTTAACGATTATATTGTGAATATATTATATAAAATAAATAATAAATATTATTTTAATTTCCAAAATATGGGAAATTGTCGAAATTGAAATATACTGTGATCCGACAGTTTAAAGTGGTCAAATATTGTTTATGGGGGAATATTAGTGACAATTCGTTTTGAAAACGAAGACGAATATATATAGTTTATAATTTAATTAAATAACGAGCTGCAGCGGCGCGGCAGTTCGGGTTTTGGCGTTTTGAACTTCAATTGGTCGTACCGGGTTCAAAATAAGTCGGATTTCATCGAAACAAGAAACGTCGGGACCGGTTTGACGATATCTTTCTAATGGCAGAGAAAAATCCAGTTTTCGTCGTGTAGATTTTATTTTATGTCCAAATCAAATTCTCAGAAAAACAGTGCCAGGAATTCCTTTATATATATAGCGCTGCAGTTATATAAAATAACGGTTTTTAAATATTTTACATATCGATTCGACTTGGAATTCAACCCGGGTTATTTTTCCTTGGTAATACACCAAATTCTGGTCGGGTATGACCAACTGCAATATTTTGATATTATTATATTGAAGTATTTTAAAATTGGGTTATTTTATTCGAAATTGGCCAGTTCAAAGGGGACATTTTTCAAACGACCTCTGTTTTCGACGAAACAAATTTTGTTGGGACCGTATAAGTAAATTATTGCCAGATTTTCTGACGGCGCGTCAATCGGGGTTATTCTGTGAGCGTGGAAAAATAAAATGCATAATAAATCGATCTATTTGGACGTGTACAAACGCTATTTGAGCATACGTGCCCGGAATTCGACGAAACAAGTTTCGTTAGGACCGTATCGTCAAAATATACTATGTCGTCCAGTCGCATCTCGAACGGGGTTTGTATGTGAGCGCAGCAGCGAAATAACAACGTTTAAAATAGCGATAGGTACGAAATAAATATCGCTAGTCAACATCAGTCGTCAAATCAACATAAATAAATATTTTTCCACTCTATATAAAACCTTTCCCCTCCATTTTTCCAGCGCACCTCATTTCTAGCTTGGTAATTTTGCAAATAAGTCCCTAAACATAAAAACACTTATATCTCTCAATCCGTGAGGGTTTTACTAGGGGAACGTGAAGGGAAGTTGTAGATCGGGAGGAGGGGAACCTATGGCCAAAATTTGGGCGAGTTTCGTTGAGCGTGGTGGCCAGAATTGGTTGAACAGTGGCGAAATCAGTCTTCGTTTGCGGCTGAAATTGGAGGGATAGGGTTGATTTGGGAGGACGGGACCTTAGGGCTTTCGAAGAGGAGAGAGAGGGCTTTCATTTGGCACTGGTCTCGAGGTCTGAAGTGGTGTGTGGTGGCCGTGGGGTAGAGATGAACGTGGGAGGCTGTTTTTGGTTCGGTTTTGAAAAGCCTGGTCGGATTTGACTCGATTTCCGGCGCCTGGGTGGTTACTGGCGGAGTTGCCTGAAGGGGATCGGAAGAGGGGACTGAGGCGGTCTCAAACGTGGAGGTCAGGTGATCTAAAACCGCCTGTGGCGGAGCAATTTTGGGTCCAAAGCGAATTGGGGGAAACCGTGTTTCACGGTGATCGGAGGGGCTTCGTGGGTCGTGGCTCTTGGCGAGGGGTGCTGGTGCTTGGGCGGTCGTCGTAGTTGGGTCCGGTGGTGTGCTGAGGGTCCACGGCGACGGTGAGAGGTGGTGGTTGAGTGCATGTTTTCTGGAAGGGAGGAAGAAAGACACGATCGGGTTTCAGGAGGTAGGGAAAAGGAAAACGCGTGGTTCTGTTAAGTGATGCTGACGTGGCAGACGGTTAGGGTTAATTAAGGTAAGATTTAATTATTTATTTATAATTTAGTTTATTAATAATCGTATAGTTTATTCAATCTTTAAATTAACGTGTCTCGCTCATACGATAACGAAATTTAACGAAACAAGGTGCGTTGGGATCGCAGGGACGAGACCTATCCGATGGCACTGACTAGGAGTCAATCCGACACCGTTGAAAATTCAGCTATTTTTGAATGGTCGTTTCAAATTAAAAGCAACAAACGCGTCAACCGCCAACCAAATAATCTGGTGAGTTAATTCTCACACCTTCTGGAATACTGTGATGTGGTAAAGTCACGGTAAATTATATTTTGCGGTTAGCAGTTTAAATTGGCTGATTGGATGCGATGGATGCAAGTTGCTTGTTGTTGGTTGATGGTTGCAGTTATTTATATTGTGCAAATTGTTTAATTCGCATATTGTTATCAACTGACATCTGTGATGCAGAGAAGGACAGGTTGGAGGATCCGACCGGATTCCTCAAATTTACTGTATTTGTTTTTGTTGTGCATATATATGGATTGTTCACATCATCTGACACCAAAACTATTTGAATGTTGATAGTTGAATATACAACCATCGTTGTTGTGGTTAAAGTCAATTGTTTGTGTTGACTGAGTAGATGAGCAGTAATGGTCCAGTCGTAGGGTTTTAACGTTGTTCTACCGTCAAAGAAATTGATGGGGTTTCAAGGTTATAATTTATTTATAACTGAATTAAAGTTATTTAATTATTGTATACGAGTATTTAAATTGGAAATTTAAATTAAATAGACTATATCAAGTTGTTAAGAAAATTTAGTAGAATGGTTTACATCAGTTGAGAAGCAGAAATCAAGAATTCTCCACGAATGGGTAAAAAGGGAAATTTATTGTTTCCAAAAAAATAAAAATGTGACTTAAATTAATTAAGTTAATTAATTAATTTAAGAAAGGGGAAATGACAATTGGAATTTCAGTTAATAGTTAACTGATGTGTATAGTTGGCAAATTCACCGTTTCGAGTAGAATGGTCAAAGGAAATAAATGTTGGTTAAATATTTATTAAAGTTATCAAATAGTGTTGGATATTAGTTAATCTTCGATTAACTATAGTCTAAAGAGATAGTTGAATTGGTTATTGTTAATAACCTGGATTATTATCGAGTAAGCACGTAAACATGATAATAATGCTATTTTGGGTTAAGATTAAAGTTAACTATATTTTGATATAGTAGATGTTAAAGCAAGTTATTCTTTAAATTTCAAATGATTTAAAGTGGTGAATTCAATTTAATGCCAAGTAAGAATTTATTAAAGGGATTTGAAAAATCCAAGTTTCAACAAGATTTAATATATGGAATTCATTTAACCAGTGATCAAATGACGATGAGGTTTAGCCAAAGAGGCGATAAAGGTTTATTATAAAATGTCCAAGTAGATGAAATCAATTTATGTGACGAGGGTTATATTATAAATCAAAAGGTTTTAAGTGGAAGAATATTTGAAGTTAAAGTGATGTTTTAATGGATATTAATTTAGATAAGGGAATTAAGTAAAAGACTTTAAAAGGAGATTTCAAATGTAAGAAACAATTTATGGGATCGATTTGAAATCGATAAGGTAAATAAGATTTGGGAAAATGGTTAAGTGATAGACTGATGTTATTCCGAGATAAGAACGGGTTGACCAAGGTCTGAGAGGTAACTAAAATACCCCAACTCGGTTGGCCTCGCTATTATCGAGGAACAGTATTAGTTTGAAGTAAGTGAAGTTGTTGAAATTGTTTTACCCTATACGAGGTACATCAAACTCTAATGCAAGATTTTGGGAATTTAATAATATTGCAATGATGGTTCCAAAGGAAATACGAATAAGTGCTTTAAAATTTATTTTAAACATTTGTTATTCAATTAGAGTTGATCGAATATAGTTAGATTTAGTCAAACAAAGTTATCTAAGAAAAGTTCCATTGCGTACGACTGCTAGCGTAATTCGCAGGGCTGCAGATAGCCTATGGCAGTCGGATGTTTCCTGAGGGAATCAGGCGTAACCATTGTGATCGCTGCGATCTAGAGTCGAGCGAATGGAGTTAAGTCGCGTATTAGTTAATAGGAGTAATCAAGTCAAGTTTGTCGAGTTAAATAAGTCCAGTTAGTCAAGTTAGAGTTAATCAATCATAGTAAATCAGTTAAAGTTAGTCAAAAGGGAATTTGGTTAAATATATTTTGAAAAGAGGTCGAGTTGTGCCAAGTACTGAATCAGAAAACTTGTTGTGTTCACACTATTGTTATTTGATAGTTAAAACACCGACTATCAAACCAGACCAATACGATTGTTGGTTCGGAAAGTCCGGGATCGAATTATATTCGAAACCATTCCGACCATCAAATACGTGAAGACGTCGATTGAAGACGAAGCAAGTGAAGACCGTGGATCTTCATAAGCGGAAGGACTACTTGTTGAATTTCTCAGGCCTGCAGCCAGAGTTATTTTGATTTGTGATTCTGTCGTGGTTGAAATCCACGGGTTGCAAGGACTTCTCGCTACTGATTCATGGGGTGATTCCTATATGAGATGCAGTAGGAGAGTACCTTCGGTTCATCCTGTTCCTGGATGACTTGTATGGACGGATGTCTGACAGAGTATTTCCAAAGGAATTACATGCGTTGATTTCTCCAAACGTACGATAGTTGACGGCGGAGAAATGGTTATTCTCTAGCCAGATAGCTAGAGTATGTTTGTGGACGTCAATCAAGTGTGATCTGGCGGATCTGACGATGTGGCATTCAAAGTGAATGATGACCAGATGTTCTAGAGATAAAGTTCTAGCCTCAAGCCTCATCAACCGGGAAATGACAAAAATCGGGCAGGCAGCATGGCTATGTGGGTCGCTCCCATTAGGATGTATGATCACCTATCTAGAGAAATTCCTATTGCTTCTTTATCTATTCGATGCTGACCCTATTCGGGTGGCGGTTGCTGATCCCAACCGTCGGTGATATACATTCGATACACTCAAGCGAAATGAGTGGTCGGTCATGTGTGGGCCGGGTTGCAAGACGTTCTTGTTGAACCCAGTGTATTCGCCTCTAGATATACACGTGCGGAAGGTGGACCCATACCTTGTCAAGTTGGAATCCAATATCCAATAAGCGCCCACGGTTTTTCGATTGTATACTATATATGTGGAGCGTGAGATGCAAGCGTTCCTCTAGATTATTATTTACTTGTATTTAGACATTATGATAATATCAGAGAAAGATATTGATTTCAAAAATGTTTTGGGTTATAGTAAGGTAAAAACCGTCCGTGTTTATGTGTGGACTGGTCTAACTATTATTCTTTGATTTCATAAAGGATTTTGCAAAGTTAAACAAGTGTGTGTTCTGTGAATTTATCACTGAAGGTATTCCAGACTGACCCGGTGTATTTTGTTTTAAATCAAATGTGCTCGGGTCAGACCGAGTATGTTCCAGGTTAGGTTTCGCTTGGAGTTTCAGGAGCTGGAAGCAGGCGGCTTCACCGCTAGTTATTCAAAGTTATTATTCCGCTGTGACTAATGTATGTGTACTCCGATGATTGGTATGTTTTATATAGTTCTTTGTATAAAGAGATTTGATATTTTATTTTATCTGTTCCGCTGTGAGATTCTGATGTGTTCATCTTCTTTCTTCTATTCTAATACTTCTTTCTTTCTATTCTCACCTTCTAACTTCTTTCTCATGACAATCTGGGGGTTCGATACTTGGGTTTTTGGCAAGTGATACGGGTTTATGTATTTTTGTCAAGAACCCGATTGTCGTTCTTTTCCCCGGGTCGTTACAGTTTTCCCAACAACAGACTCGAATATACATTGTTCACAATGGACTTTCCCTTGCCACGTTGCATGAACAATGAGAGGTGGCAGTGGAGAAAAAAGCATATTCATCCAAATAATACTCAGAAGATACGAGCTGGTGTTCGGCAAACGAAGATGGTCATCAACAATAACAGTACCCACCGAAGCTCCTTCATTAATACCCGACATTCTTCGAACATTGTAATATACTAAGTTTGCAAGTATTACACCTTTTTCATACCATGGATCAAACCAGAAAGAGATCATCTGCATGTGCTTAAGTCTGCATTGGAACATAGGAAGAAATATAACTCTCTGCTTTAAAATATTATGCCACGACCAACTGCAATCATGTAGAATTACCATGGTCCAAAAGTGTTTCTCTTTAATCAAATTACTTCTACACCACTCAGCCCATAGATTTATTTCAAAACTAGAAATTTTATCAATTATAGATGATAGAGCTACCTTATTCCAAGATTTAAGATCCATAACACCTAAACCACCAGTTGCATATGAACTACAGATCTTTTTAAATGATATAGGTATTGGCTTTTTCAAATATGGGTTACCATGCCGTAAGAAGTGTGATAGAGCAGAGTTTACCATGTCAATGTGTTTAGATAGAAGAATGAACAGGCTTGTGAAGTAAATACACATACCAATCGCCAAGGATTTAACTGTCGCTAATCTTCCTACCATAGAAAATTTAGATGAAGGCCATGTAATTTTTTTGGCAATTATACTCTCTGGTAAGGGAAGACATTGAGAAGACATCAATCTAGACATGCAGATTGGAGCTCCAAGGGTATTGCTCATCGTCCTGCATAGGACTAATTCCAAAGAGAGTACATTTCCAATTTAGTTTCATCCAATACTCCACCACATTTAATCCTGGATTTGCTTAAATTAATGGATAAACCCGTAAGTTTTCCTGAATGACTCAAGCACAACCATAATTCCATTAATTGATCTGTTATTTGGTTTGGTAAAAAAGAGAAGATCATCCGCAAAAAAGTAATGAGGAAATATCAGTTCTTCTGTAATACGGATGGTAATCAATCTGCCTAGCATGGATAGCATTACTAACTAAATTAGAGAATAATTCCATTATGAAGACAAATAGATAGGGGGAGACAGGGTCCCCCGTCTTAATCCTTGTTTTGATTTGAAATACAAAAAGAAGCTCCATTGCTGCTAAGTGAAATATGAGCTATAGAAATTCAAGTATAGATCCAGCAAAGGAATGGGATAGGAAAGTTCATTTTGTAGAGAATGTATATAATAGTGTCCCATCTAATTGTGTCATATGCCATTTGGATGTCTAGTTTGAGAGCACATCGAGGAGAGGTAGAAGCTCTATTATAACCTTTCATAAGTTTAGTGCAAAGCATAAAATTATCGACAATATCACGATTCAGAATGAACGCACTTTGATTTGGGGAGATAACAATTATCAGAACTACTTTCATACGCGTAGATAAAATTTTGGCAATACATTTATATATTACATTACAACATGCAATTGGGCGAAATTTAGAAACATCCGTAGGCTTGTCCACTTAGGGAATTAAAGCTAACTTAGTTGCACTTATGCCATGGAGCATTTTACTATGCAGGAAAAAGTTCTTTACGGCTCTATTGATATCCCACCAACTATTGACCAACACTTTTTGAAAAAATGAGCGTTAAAACCATCTAGACCTGGAGAGCTAGAGGATTTCATCTCAAAAATGGCTTTGATAATTTCATAATCCTTAATCTCAACTATCAGATTTATCTTTATTTCTTCAGAGATCATAGTATTTACGAAAATATATATTCACCTATTGTTGATTTATTGAGAAACATGCAATCCATAAAGAAATGAACTGGAAGTAGTTCATGAAAAAATGTTAAAATCCTACAGTAGTATTTACTAAAAGATACAATCACTAGTTGTTGATTTTCTGAGGAGCATCATACTCATAAAGAAGTGACCTGTAAGTAGTTCCAGAGGACATGTGGGATTCCTTTTCTCTCATATCTTAGAAGTATCCCAATTATTCACTATATTTTTGATACACTCTTGAATTTCCAATTACTTGATTATGTTTATCCTTTTTTTCTCTTTTCTTCTCTATATCAACATCGTCTAGGAATTTACTAAGCACATGCAATACATTTTAAGCTTTATATAAATAAGTATATAAACACAAATTGACTAATACCATTAAGTACATTAACTTGATTGATTGATATCCATTCAGAACTGTGGAGTGCTAATCCAAATTCAAAAGTTCACTGATTTCAGTTGAAATAAGAGGTCTTTAATGGAACTAAATCTGACTTATGTCACGTTCAACAATTCTAGTCAAATTAAGTTTTAACGGAAGAAATACATTATAATTGGTTAAATAACTTGTGTGGTGTAAATAAAATATTCAAATTACAAACTTGTTTCATTAGTTATACATGATTATTACAACATGCACTAGCTTCTGCCATAATTTTGTCATGTCTTCCATATTAGTCAACAAATACAAATTTCATGGTGATTGTACTTTAATTTAAAAATATTGAAATACTTTGTAATTAAAGGCCTAAAGTGAAGGATGATTTATGAATTGAGTGGGTTACTATCAATAATAAGTAAAAATACCAGTAAGTCTCAATATTACAATCAAATAAGAAACAAAGAAATTACCGAAACCTTAAATACAATGGATAGCCAAACTAGGTCATTCATTCTACATAAACACGGTGAATATTTAAGCATATTTAAATAGATTTTTTTTTTACCTTTTCACAACATCAAAAAGTTTGCATTCAATGAATACATAAAAGAAATGTAATGCATTTTGAAAGCATCAATACATAGTCACCAACAAATAAGTAAGAAAGATAATATTTAGATACGAGAAAAAGATGGAAATTTCTATTTTAAATCAAAACACCCTTGGTAGAAAAACCCTATGACTACATCACCCATTGATGCACTCACCATAAGTAAATTCTAAGGATCAAATGTGTGAAAAGGAGGTAACATGAAAAAAGGTAGAATAAGCTGGCATGCATTTCCAATCCCTTAAAAAAAATCACAAAATAAAGCCAAAGACAAATCCACTATATTGGCTTCATAAAAATTTTAATAGCCAGAAAACAAACAAAGAAAATTGAATGAATCAAGGATATTAAGTATAATATCCACAAAATATTTACACACCAAGTCAAATGTAATAGAACAATGAAGAAGGTAAGAAAAAAATTAAGGCAATATTCACCTTTATTGAAGGCATAAATCAAGGTAGTTGAATGGTAGGATAACGCACAAAGATGTAGATTAAGATGGGGGAAACCCAAACAATATGGACTTTGCAATATCAAAACTACCATGTTAGTTATTAATATTAATCTAGACTTTGCCAATATATGAAATCTATATATGCTCACCATATACTTAATAAGTAAACTAGTTTCTGATATTAGATCAACTTGAATTGTCATAATGAGAAGATATATCAGTTTTTATAAATCTAACAATAGGACAACGACAATCCAATAAAAAAATCCCCTATATTGTAAGGACCAAAAATCGATGTAAGGAGACAAATGAAAAATTGAAAAACCACGAAGGTAGAAAGGAAACCGATAATGCTACAAAAGACGAAAAGAATGTGGATATAAAACCCGCGGATAATAAAAAAAAGACACTAAGCTCAAAATCAACAAACACAGAATGAAGAGGAGAACAAGTACATACCTCAAATATGGGGGAAGAGATAAAGGAAGGGTGAAATCCATCTAGGGCTCGGAGATATAGACGGGATGTAACATCCTTGATTTTCGACCGTTCAAATTGACAGTGATCCTTAATGTCGACATAAACATATCAAAAATACAGATAGTTATTGGGATTAAAATAAGAAAAAGAAGAAAGAAGGAAACAAATACAGAATCTTGCAGCGGAAGGACAAAATATAATAATTAAATAACAGTTCATGAAGCTGTTAAAAACATACATTTGATTATATTTACACAATTTATCAGAGTAAATTAACATACAACATACCAATATATGCAGCGGAATAATAATTTTAATACATCTGTTGAGCTCCATCTTCATCTTCGTAGAGGAATCTTCAAAGCAAGGGAATTTTCGCTACCTGTAACTCGGTCTGACCCGAGCGTATTGCAACAAAAAGAAACACAACAAACACTCGGATCAGAACTAAATCATTCCCATCTACTAAGGGTCCATTAAACTAATATCATATAATATAATACGCTATTATAATAGTGTCTAGGTTAAATATAACATATTAAAATAGCGTAAGCAGGATTACATTTTTACCCTTACACCGTTTATAATACCGTAGTCTATACAGATACCGTAAAATCCGCTGTACGTAGTGGCTATCAGAGGGCACTCCATAGTTATGGTACAAATCAAAATCGTAGGGGGTGCGATCAGGATAATATGACAAGGCACACGAGGAATGCCCATAGTAGGAATATACTAGTTGCATGCCCGGACTGGTGGTAACGCATAGCCGCAACTACTGCCCACCTCGAACAACACTCCGAAATCACAGATGTGCATCAAATCAATCAAACCGAGGGACTATAGTAATAAAGGAAGAAGTGTTGCCGATGGAGGTAGCTAACCCCAGTTGGTCACGGTACAGCCCTGTTTTAGTCATTTTAATTATGACCCCAAGGTCAAGGATATCTATCATCGTTCTCTTTCTTCAAATCCAGTAATCACCTCCAAATCCATCCAACACCATTTCTGGAACTCCACTGCATACACAGTTGTTAAAGTGGTTTTCGGTATTGGCAGATGGTATGACAATATCCGATCCCGGTCTCTTTAACAACTAATCGTTTACAATTTTCACACCGGTCAGTTCTTTTACATTTCAAAGAGGTTCATACTTCATATCAAAATATCAGAGTTTCAAAATCATTCAATATTCAAGATAGAATATTATTCATACTAAAATTTCCATTTAAACCAGTTAAAATTTTGAAACAATTCCAACTTTAATAATTTGAATATTAAAATAATTAACGGTATATTTAAAATAGTTTAGATATATAATTGAAATAGTTTGAAAATAAATAGTTTGTAATTTAAAATAAAATTTATCAAATTTATTAAAATATATAGTTAAAACATTAAGTAATTTATGATATAAATAGTTAATTTTAAAATGATTTATTTAAAATAATTTATAAAATAGTAATAAAATAAAATAGTTTATAAAGAAAAATAATAATTATTAAAATAGTTTATAAAATGATTTGAAATACTATAGTTGGAATTAAAATCGTTTCTCTAACATTTTCAGTTAAACCTGAAGTCAAATTTCGAATTCAATTCAACCAACTCAATTTTCAATAATTCCATCGATTAAACTTCCAACTTTACATTCATTTCAATTCGATCAAATTAATTCAACTAGTTACATTCCAAATCATATTCTCATTTTCAATGATTTCAATTTATGGCAAATATCGAGTTCACAATTCATATATGTAATTCAAATCAATGTTGATTCATAATAAAATTCAAAGGTGTGTGAAACCATTCAATTTCAATAAATTTGATTATATTTCACTTTTTATTTAGCTTCAGTTACAATACAAATTTATTTCCTTTTTTTGTCAAAATCCAAGGTTCAAGTTCAAAGGTAATAAATTATAAAACATCGCTTATATTGTCTTTAAAACAATATTTTAAAATTCATGGTTAAAACAAATTTTATTTAACCAATCGGTATCCGTATATAATTTTCTATCCTATGGCCAAGTGATACTTAAATTTTAATTTTAGTATTTTGGGAAATGATATATATCATTTCAATCCAAATCAGGGTCATAGGTATTTATCATTTCAACCTACGTTCTTAATTCATTTTAATGATTAATCCCGGGTTTATTTGATGCCCGTAACATCTGAGGTAATGATTGGGATTAATCAGCACAAACAAATGGTCGTATATGAATAAATGTGAATAACAGGTAAATTCACACAATTAACATCAATATGTCAAACATATCAAATTCAAGTCATTCATCACATCAATACATACAAACAGTCCAATATCATATAAACTTACAAATTTTCAGACGTCAGGTTTTAAACAGCAATTAAATGTCGAATTTTTACTTAACTGTAAACTTATATTTAACATTCAAAATTAACTACATTATCGATGCAAATAAATGTAAATACGCAAATTCAAACTATCAAACATCAATCCATACAATTATATCATGATATAATATCAATTTAACTAATACTAGAATACTTTAGTTATGCGTGAGTGGGTTTAATCACTCACCTTGGCTTTAAACGAGATTGAAATCCAATATTTAGCCTAAAATTCAACGGTCTCAGAATCAATCCAAATTAGAGCCATCGTGAAGAGCACGGCGATACGAATCCAACATAATTTATTTCGTCCGATTCCGACCTCGTAGCAGAAAGTTATACCCATTTAAACATTTGGAAGTTCAAATTAAAATAAAATAAATAAAACCTCACCAATACAATTTTAACACGTCATCTTAACTTTCCATGTCATCCTTTCTTCTTCTCCCATTATCTAAAACTACTCACGACGACTCTAGTAAACCATTCTCATGATTTTCTAATCACAATTTCTGCCTCATTCCTACAAGATTTAAACATCTGTCGATTGCTACGAACTCCTCATTGCATGCTCTCCGCATCCATGTCCTTCACCTATATCTCAAATGAAACATGAAAAATGCATCTGTTGTCTTCTCCATTCGAGCATTGTATAGGATGCAAAACTTTTATGCCCAGAAATCCTCCAAACTCTTGCCATCTTCCCCTCCTGCCTCCACGAACTCCACACACATCCCGTTTTGGCTTCTACGCCATCAGCAATCATCGTGTTCGCAAACCCATCTTCGGCTATGAAAAGTCGATCCTCAGATCTTATGCCGCACCCAAAACTAAGGCCATGGATGTGGAGATCTCATTGATATGAGATCAACGAACCCATTTGTTTTCGATTTCATGAAGTCATATATTTTATATTATTGTTTGAAGATTGGATCAAAGGTGGTCATTGAAATATCATTTTAAAGATACAACATTATGTTTACAGGGAATTGAGAGAAAAGATAATTTATGGGCAAATTTTTAGTGTTAATTAAATTGTAAAACTAAATAAATTCCAAATATGATTAAAATGGTTCTAGTTAAAAAAATTATTTACATAAAACCACAAAATAAATCATTTGCAATTACAATAATTTATATGCCTTTTATATTTGTAGTTTCCAATTTGAAGAAATTAATTAACATGTTGAATTTTCCATTTCGAATTTATTAGCATCCCACAATCATGTTTTATTAACTGTTATACTTGTTAAACTATTAGAAAGAAATTTTAAATCCAATCGAATTCTCTCTTTTCTTAAATTTCCATTTAAATCCATATTAATCGTTTATTTTAGTATACAATTTTATTATAAACAAATTTAACGTAAATTATCTTTCCAATTACAAATCAACTACAAGTTATTTGTCTCTAGGAATAAAATAAATGTTAGTTGAATTTCTATATATAATTATCGTCTTAATTAATATTATCTAACATTTAATCACATAAATTTTACACTGATATAAAATAGATAAAGAAATGAAATATAATGGTTGTTATTCTAATGTAATTTTAATTATATCCATAAATCTATAGCTTTCAAAAAAAATACTATAATTACTTACCAACTTTAATTTAATCAAAATAAAATAAAATTTTAATTAGAAAATCAAATTTTACTAACATTAAATTCCAATTTTTATTATCAACAAAATTCAATTTAGATTTCAGTTTTTTTAAATTAACTAAAACTATTTCATTTAAATATCTCAATATTAAGTTTCAGCTTTAAATCTTAACAGTACAAACCAAAACCAAATTTCATTTACAATCGATCTAAAAAATTATTGTCAAAATAAGTCGGGGTTTCAATAACAAATCAATTTAATTAAATTTACGCCATTAAATTCCATAATTAATCATTAAATTTAAATTATATATTTATTGACTCAATTTAATACAAATAAATTTCAATTCTCAATAATTAAAAACATACCAAATTATAGCAATATTTTCAATCAAAGGAGATTATTGCATTTATAACAAGTTGAGATTCGTTATATACCCAAAATGGTTTATATTCTTTATATTCACAAATCTAGATTTTTCAATATATGAATGGAGTTTCGAAATTAGTTTATCCATTTTATATATGGTTACTTCAATATTAGTTTCAAATTCAATATAAATAAATTACCAAACATAAATTATTATTTAATATAATTATTGAGATTCATTGTTAACAAGTCAAATCAAGTTAATATCTTAACAATATACGACATAAATCATTATTTTTTATTAATTAAAACAATCTTTAAAAGAAATCACATTAAATTTAATAATTCAAATCGTCGCAAATCTCGGGATGTTACACGGGAGGACGGAGCGACACACCAAAGGAAGGGCAACGAAGAAGTCGGGGAGAAGGCGGTAGAGAGGTGAAAAGACAAGCAGGATCGAGTAATATGGAATTACATGTAATAAGCTAAGTATGGAAGATATAGCAAATGATATAAAAGCAGTAAATAAAAAGTAAAGACACTAGACATTTTTATACTAGTTCGGAGCACTGTCCTACATCCAGTTCCAAACTCATTCTGGAATTTCAACTAATCGACTACCCTCACTTAACATGGATGAATATGTTTTACTCCACTGAGAAAAAGAACAACACCTGAGAAGCATGACATGATTTCACCTCAGTAGCCGAAGAGAACTTGACGTGCCTAAGTAGCGGAACAGGACTTAAACTAATACAAAAGTTTGATTGACTATAATTGTGTTCTAAATGATGCGGTAAGTTACTATATAGTACACCCTTCCTATAATCTTCTTCTTTGAATATATATAATACAAGTATATGAAGAACTAAGATGGAAACTGATTATTTATAATCACGGAATATCAAAAGTGAGAGCAATTTTAGAAATATGTTGAGAATTAGAAAATATTAGAATCAAGGAAGTTCAGTGATTTGGAACAAGTGATTCTAGAGTTTATTCATAGTAAATAAAAGGTTACAATTATCTGTAAATAGGTTTGATCAAGATTTATGGACATAACTCTTTGATTAAAGAGTTATGTCTCTTTAAAAAGTCGCAACCCTTCGGTTCAACTAACTGAAAAGAGAATTCAGCGGGCTAAAAAATGATTAGTATTTAAAAATGAGTGCATGTGCACAGAAAACATAATATTCATCTGGTTGAATTCATGATATTCAATCGACTGAATCATGAATGAATGTCCAAATGTATATATTTGAATACTCAGCATTCAGCCGGCTGATTTTATGATTCAACCAACTATTTTCTTAATATAAATGTTTTGTGCACAATCTTTATTTATAAAATTATATATATATATATATATGAATATCTTAGGAGAGATTTTAACATTAAATTTATCTAAAATACTGACTCAAATACAATAATAACATACCAATTATTCTTCGAATCTTCTTGTGTTTAAACTATGTTCTTTAATATGTCTTCTGTAATAAATACTAGTGTATGATGTTATCGAGATATAGTTGACATAGTCAAAATATAGCTCGAGAATAGAGTTTCTAATAATCAGAATAAAAGTGATTTGAATTAGCAATCCACTTAATTTTATAACCGGTAAATTCTGAAAATTTGATGAACGAACTAGGATAGAACTTAGAGATTTTCATGCCTTCAAACTTCTGGATTGCAATTTCATTGCAAAGACATTGCAAAATTTGATCTTTGTCTGATTCAGAGATGGTGTACTTTTGTTTCTTTGTACAGGGAGGCGTCCTTATGTGATTTGATTAGAGTTTTTTATTGAGGAATTAAAAGGATTTGATGATGGAGGTTTTGAAGTTAGGTTAGAATGAGTAACGAGTTGAAGGGAAAAAATACATACGGTAGGTTTTGTATTGATTAATTAGGTTTAAAACCCTAAAAAAATCAACTTGGCAAAATTTAGCCAGCTGAATTTGTAACAACCCGGAAATGCGAGCCAATTTAAAAATTTTATTTTGGCAATTTTAGCGAATTTTGATTATTTAAAATGAATTATTTTAAATAATAACGACGAGAAATTTATTTTTAATAGAATTCGAACGTATATATTTATTTGAATCGTCGTTAGAATATAAATAATTATTTGTAATTATAAAAGGAATTGAAAATGGCGCGGTAGTTCGATAATTCGATTTCAAACTTCAATTGTATGTACCGGGTGCAAAATAAACCGGAATTTAGTGAAACCAAAAATATTAGAATCTAATTGAGAATATCTTTCCAACGAATCCGAATAATTAAAATTTTATAGCGGGAATCAAAAGATATGTCCAGTTGAAAATTCAGAATAGTCGCTATGGAATTCTGGCCCTTAAAAATGGAAATTTTGCAAACGACCTCGGTTTTCGACGAAACCACTTTTGTTGGATCCGGGATGTTAAGTTATTGCTAGATTCCAATTTTCATAATTTTTCGAATCAATATGTGAGTGTGGTAAAGGAAAACGCGTTTGACCAGTTTCAGTTGATTTTAATCGACTGGAAAATGGCCATTTTTCAAACGGTCTCAGAATTCGACGAAACTAGTTTTGTTAGGACCGTATCGTCAATATGAAGCCAGAAAATATTTTTTTGGGAATTTTTCGAGTTCGTATGTGGCCCCGGTAAATTGAAATGCGCGTTCAAATTCAATATATATAGTTATATGTTGACTTTGATGAAAACTGATTGTAACAATCGAATCAGATTACGATACATATCCCATTGCGTTCGGAATGGGGGTAATTGGCTGTAGGCGATAGTCGGTGGGTTCGATTTAGAGTTCGAATTAAAAAGTTGCTTTAAGGAATTAATTAATTAATTAATTAATTAATTAATTAATATTATCTCTCCCTTACCCCCTCTCTATTTTTATCGGTCAACGCATGAATAAATTGAAAATAAAACCTCCCCCGACGTTGCTCGATCTCGTTGCCCCTCTAATCGCATAGCCGCCGTCGCCTGTCGCTGGCCCCACCGCAGTCGATCCACTCCCCTCTCCGGCCTCCTTCCCTCGTCTCCTTCCTCCCCTCTAAACTCCAAACCGCTGCAACCGTACCCCCCCAAAGCCCTAGACCCAAATCGAAGGAAGAATGCCACCGCCCGCCACTGTCTGAGCGCCACCGCCGACCTGAAGAGGCCCCACCGCGCCGCTAGAGTGCTGTCGCCGACCGGCATCATGACTTACCTCCCCCTTCCAATTCAAATCACAAAATGTGAGTTTTTAACCCTATAAAGTTTAATTTTTTTTATCCTATCAAGTTTTGATTTTTAATCCTATAGAGTTTGGATTTTTAACATGAAAGGTTTTTTTTTTACTGTAAAAGAGATTTGATTTTTAGTAGATAAAGAAACGATTTTTTTAGTTTTAAAAATCGGATTTTTAGTCTTTGAAAAGGCGAAATCTTTATATAGAGAATAGCGTGATAAAAATATAATTTTTATTATATTGCTAAAAAGATAAAAATGAAATTTTTATCTATATAGTAGCGGTGTAAAAATAGATTTTTCATCTATATAGTAACAATATAAAAATACGATTTTTACTTATTGAAATGAAGTGATAAAAATATAATTTTTATTTGAACAGCGTGAAAAGGACTGCAGTAGAATTTCAAGCAGGTTCAGTCGGTTCAGCAATTCAAAAGCACGGCGGAGTGGAATCTTCTGTGAGAATTTCTCACCTTAAATTTACTTTTCTAGTTAAATATATATACTAGGATGTAGACGGTGTTTAGTAGCACCCGACACCCGTCATCCATAGACCATGGATGGCTGGTTTGTTTGATTGATGTGTTATGAAAATTGTTTGTGATGTTGATGTAATATAGATAATAAAATATATTCATAGGTTGAATAAAATAATTTAGTCGTTAAAAATATAAATTTTAACGTGAATGTGAATAAATAAATATTCATTTACAAACCGGACGGTTTGTTTATGTATACCTATTTAAAGGACATTGATTGGGATGATAAATTTTACACGTCGCCCAACTGCACAAATAAAATCTGTGTTTGATTGTTTGAAACCCCACACGGGTATTGGGATAAAATATGGCATACACTAATCCCAATAATTAGTTATATGTCGATCGATTGATTGACAGGCTGTTATAAGCGTTAGATATCTATATTTGATGCTTATACAGTGTAGTGCACTTTGGATGATGGTTGATTATGTATCGTTGCTATTATATACATGTGTTGTATGGAATCCATATAATTAACTTTGTATGGTAATTGATTGGGCCTCATTCCAATTTAGAAAATAAAGAATATTATAAAATAAAGGTTCATGTGTTGACAGTACTCATCCGTTGAGATTAGTCATGTGTTGAACGAAATATTTTAACAATAAAATTTACATCTTTATCATATATAAAATTAGAAACCAACTTCATTATAAAATAAAGGTTCATGTGTTGACAGTACTCATCCGTTGAGATTAGTCATGTGTTGAACGAAATATTTTAACATTAAAATTTACATCTTTATCATTATAAAATAAAGGTTCATGTGTTGACCGTACTCATCCGTTGAGATTAGTCATGTGTTGAACGAAATATTTTAATAAAAAAATTTACATCTTTATTAGATATAAAATTAGAAACTAACTGGAAAGTAGATAAGATGAGTGGTCTCCTGGATATTAATCTGATGTTGGTTTCGGCCTTCGGGGTTAATATTTAAGGAATCGTTCTTTTACTAATTTACGGTTGGAGTCGGATTTGAAATCAAAAGATAGATACCATAATTTTTGTAAAATATATTAAATAACAAAAATAGTCACACGTGGACAGTACTCATTCGTTGAGATTAGTCATATGTTGACAAAAATATAGAGTCATGTATTGAAAGAAATAAAGATTCATTTGTTGAATAGAATAACGAATTTATTGAAAAATATAAAGCCGTGTTGACTAGAGATGCGCTATTTCGACGCGAACGATATTTATATCGATTATATTCGTTTTATAATGAATATTGAAAAAAGATAAAAATCGAATATTTATAACACGAATTCGAATTAAATTGAATGGAAAACGAATTCAAATTGAATTGAATAGAAAATAAATTCGAATTGAAATTGAATAGAAAACGAATTTGAATTGAATTGAATTCAATTGAAAACGAATTGAAATCGATTTGAATCGAAATCAAATAGAAATGAATATAAAAAGAATTTATAAGTGAAATTTCAATTTTGATTTAAATTTGAAATGAAGGTTGAAATTGTTTTTGAAACAAATTTGAAATGATTTATAAAATTCGTTTTAAAAGGGAAATCGACGAAATATATAATATATATATATTATATATATAATGGCCTGAATAGAACGCGCCGCGCCGCGGTAGTTCGTAAATTTCGACCATTGACTTCGAACGGACATTACGGGAGATCCGACCGTCGGATTCTCCTAAAATCGGAACCGTTGGGTTCGTATCAAAAAGAGCTTTCTAAGGAATATTAGAAATTTGAAATCTAACGGTTGGATTTGGAGATACGTCCAAATCAAATTTGGAAAAGGTCGCTTTAAGTGCAGTTCGATGGCCGCTGTTGGAAATCGACTGTACGGGCCTTGATAAAATTATTAAAAATATCAATAATTTGTGTTAAATCATAAGAAATGATTTGGGAAAAATTGGGATGAAAAACTCCATATTTGAAAAGATAAAAATAGATTTTAATCGAAATGAACTAGTTTTGAACTAAATTTAAAACCCAATTATTTTTAAGTAAATAAATTGGATTAAAAAGGGGTTTTAAATAATCGGAATTTCTAAAACATTTGATTGGAATTGAATTAGAATTGATTT
Organism: Allium sativum; assembly: GCA_030737875.1. NCBI lineage: Eukaryota > Viridiplantae > Streptophyta > Magnoliopsida > Asparagales > Amaryllidaceae > Allium > Allium sativum. The sequence goes on along the minus strand of CM060920.1, from coordinate 1,034,053,786 downwards.
GTGGGTTTATCGGGAACGGTGTTTTAAATAACACTTGTTCTTTAACCCGATAATAAATAGAATGTGATTTGGGTTTATCGTGAACTGTGTTTTAAATGACATTAGTTCTTTAACCCAGTAAAGAGAGTTTTAATGAATCTGCAATTAGATTGAAATGTGAATTGATAATTTAAATTATCAAATTTGGAAAATGAGCGAGAATGGAGTATCACCAGTTTTGCTCCAAGCGATAGTTAAATCTTTAATTAGATTTGAACGTGAAATGGTAATTAAATTTACCGATAACACCATGGTGTTAGATATGGAGTATTACCAGTTTTGCTTCATGGGATTAATAGGTTGGGATTGGGAAATAAAATAATTACTTCGGTGTGGTTCGCTAATCTCGACTAGTTTGGAAAACCATAATCTGGTTTGAAATGATATCCAAAGGAAGATTAAAGAATAAATTTTAAAGAATTTATCTTTGATAAAATTAATGGGAAGCTTTCCCTAAGAATATGAAATTTAGAAACTAGCTGTAGGTTAGCTAAGAAGAATGGTTTCCTGGGTATTGATCTGATGTTGGTTTCCACCTTCGGGGTTAATATTTGGGAAATTGTTCTCTTGTTGATTTACGGTTAGTGGCTGCTAAATTGGAATGAGGCGTATGTTGTGTTTGTGTAACATTTGTTTACTATATACTCGGGTTATTCAAAAAGGCCGGGTTACACCCATTCTGAATAACCGATTCGGCGTTAAGTCGAAGATGATGACGATGGTCGAAGACCGGAAGTCTTCCCATCGTTTGGGTGATTACTGATGATCTTGATTGGGTTGTACACCCAAGATAAGGGAATCAGTTGGTGGTCGTCCAGACGTACTTGGAGATCGATGGATATGCGAGGAAAGTGCCTCCGGTTTCGTTTAGACCCAGAACGAACTTGTAAATGGATTATGTGTCTGACATTGGATTTTATTCTGTGTTGATTGATTTCTGTTAAATATATATCTGTTTGGCGGCGGAGAATTTATTCTCTTGCTTAACGCCCTTCTCTGAGACGTACAAGCTTTGAGGTTATATATCGATAGATATCAATCGCATGGCATGAATTGCCTGTGTGGCACGCTGAGTTGCATGGATCAAGTCTTCTGTTGAAAAGCAAAGCCTTGTGGTTGATGATCAAAGCACGGCCTACGTGGCAGCTTTGTGTATAACGTGAATTCGCGAGCCTCACACCTCGGTATGAGTTAAAAACGGGATAAGGACTGCAGGGAGAGCACGACGTTTCTTTCTAGCTTTGGTGGTGTCAGTGACTTACCAGCCCTGACATTTATATACTTTTCACCTATGTGGTTGTTGGATGAGACGACTCGATTTTAGGTCTGTAAGGACCGGGAAACGTGTGTTAAGGAATACTAATCCTCAAACGTAAGAGAGGACCGGCCCTGAAGCATCCAGGGGTTGCCCAGAGTGTGTAATCCCGAGGCATTTGCTAGAGTGTCTCGAAGTGGAGAGGAGCTTGCCCCTTGCCTCGACTCATGACGGAAATCCAATTTCCAATACGTGTATCTCGGTTTTATTTGTAGAGCCTAGTATGGCGACATAGTGGGATGGGGCACTTATGCCGTCTATGATTGATACTTATGATTTGAAGTTGTTTTATACACTATGCACTTATAATAGTATCAAATGATTTGTTTTAAACATATCAAGCATTCTTGGCTATTATAAGGTTAAAACCTTATCCTCCGGCTTGCGTTGCATTGTGTGATGGGACCTGGGTCTTATAATAGCTTCATTTTTCGAAAAAGCATTGTGTTGTCTTTTCTATGCACTGGTATTCTTAGGAGGAAACCTGTTCCGTGTTATACGGCGTGGTTCCTTGAATTACTCTCTTTTAAAGTAAAGTTTTAAATAACTGTTTTAGTTCTCACACCAGTCATATGACTGACCTGAAGTTTATTGTTTTAACCTAAACTCCGGGTGCCCTCATTTTCCGCACGGGCAGCTAGTAGTTTTGGTTTTGCAGATTTATATTCACAGGATCCTGATTTACAGCTGGAACGATGCTCGGAAAGCTCTGTATCCGTGTATTACTTTCAGTTGTGTTTTGTATTGTTTTTCCGCTGCTATGTAATTTATTGTAATCTCTGATATTTTTTTGATGTATAGTATTCATTTATACTCTGTATATTCTTGTATTCTGATGGAATTGTTGTAATAAACAATGAAATGTTCTTCTATTTGTGTTCTAATTTGTCATGTTCTCAAAACGATCAGGGGTTTCGAACGGTCTAGATCGGTTTAACGATCGATTCGGATCGAGCGAAATTCCTTGCTGTTACATTTGGTATCAGAGCTTTGGTTTACAGAGCTCGAGAACAAGACACATTAGAACCATACGAAAGAATTCATCAGATATTGGATTAGTAATATCCAATTAGAATGACTCGTTAGAGATAGGATCAGTAGTATCCTAGAACGAGTGTGAAGAGTATATTTTTCAATTGAAATTTTTTTTTGTTTTGAAAGTTGAATTCAAGTATACGTATTTGAATATTTATTTATTTTGAATTTGGACATTCCAATATATAAAGATTTTGCACATACGCGTCATGAACGTATATTCGAAGTTTTAATATACTGGATAGATATAGAATCACACTCTAGTCGGCCGGAGATGATGTTGATAATGACCATGGCATCGTTTCGTGTTTTGAAGGTGTGATATCTATATATTTCCATTAGACTGGTGTGAGAACCAAAATTAGATAGGTTTATTTATTGTGATTTGGCATCAAAAACATGATTTTCTGTATATATGTATCAAAATTATGAATTTGGAATTCTAATACACTAATAGATTGATGGTTGTGTTGTTTGTTTATTTGTTTGATAATTTTGAAACATTTAGCTTAATTGAACCAAATAGTGAATTGTATTGAAAATTGGTTACATATGCATGCATATACATGTACTTACATTGAACAGGTCATAGCAAGGAGGCTAGAGCAGAGAATAAAATTTGTTTGCCCGACAAATAGGTACATGTTTATCATAATTTAATGTTTTGTTTGGGTGATGATGATTTTATGAGCCGCTTGGCTTTTTCTTTTTCTTTTTGAGATCAGAGGGCCTGTATGGCAATTTCAGGATTTTCCCGGTGCTCCCGGTGCAGGGGAGGTTATGGCGAAATTTTTCGAAAATTTAGGGTGTTAGCCAAATTTTTTAAAATTTTGAAAAGTTCTTAGAAACTGAAAAGTTGAAGAACTTAAGCCGTAATCAAAATAATGGAAGTTGAGTTGATTAGTTAAACAACTTTTGGCTTCGTTCCTTTTTGGGGACGAAAAGTTTTAAGTGGGGGAGAATGTAACAACCCGGAAATGCGAGCCAATTTAAAATTTTTATTTTGGCAATTTTAGTGAATTTTGATCATTTAAAATGAATTATTTTAAATAATAACGATGAGAAATTTATTTTTAATAGAATTCGAACGTATATATTTATTTGAATCGTCGTTAGAATATAAATAATTATTTGTAATTATAAAAGGAATTGAAAATGGCGCGGTAGTTCGATAATTCGATTTCAAACTTCAATTGTATGTACCGGGTGCAAAATAAACCGGAATTTAGTGAAACCAAAAATATTAGAATCTAATTGAGAATATCTTTCCAATGAATCCGAATAATTGAAATTATATAGCGGGAATCAAAAGATATGTCCAGTTGAAAATTCAGAATAGTCGCTATAGAATTCTGGCTCTTAAAAATGGAAATTTTGCAAATGACCTCGGTTTTCGACGAAACCACTTTTGTTGGATCCGGGATGTTAAGTTATTGCTAGATTCCAATTTTCATAATTTTTCGAATCAATATGTGAGTGTGGTAAAGGAAAACGCGTTTGACCAGTTTCAGTTGATTTTAATCGACTGGAAAATGGCCATTTTTCAAACGGTCTCAGAATTCGATGAAACTAGTTTTGTTAGGACCGTATCGTCAATACGAAGCCAGAAAATATTTTTTTGGGAATTTTTTGAGTTCGTATGTGGCCCCAGTAAATTGAAATGCGCGTTCAAATTCAATAAATAGAGTTATATGTTGACTTTGACGAAAACTGATTGTAACGATCGAATCAGCTTACGATACATATCCCATTGCGTTCGGAATGGGGGTAATTGGCTAGGGGCGACAGTTGGTGGGTTCGATTTAGAGTTTGAATTAAAAAGTTGCTTTAAGGAATTAATTAATTAAATAAATAAATAATATATATATTATCTCTCCCTTACCCCCTCTCTATTTTTATCGGTCAACACAAGAATAAATTGAAAAAAAAACCTCCCCCGACGTTGCTCGATCCCGTCGCCCCTCCAATCGCATAGCCACCGTCGCATGTCGCTGGCCCCACCGCAGTCGATCCACTCCCCTCTCCGGCCTCCTTCCCTCGTCTCCTTCCCCCCTCTCTAAACTCCAGACCGCTGCAACCGTACCCCCCCAAAGCCCTAGACCCAAATCGAAGAAAGAATGCCACCGCTCGCCACTGTCTGAGCGCCGCCACCGACCTGAAGAGGCCCCACCGCTCGCCACTGTCTGAGCGCCGCCACCGACCTGAAGAGGCCCCACCGCGCCGCTAGAGTGCTGTCGCTGAGCAGCATCACGACTTACCTCCCCCTTCCAATTCGAACAGCAAAATGTGAGTTTTTAACCCTATAAAGTTTAGTTTTTTTTAATCCTATCAAGTTTAGATTTTTAATCCTATAGAGTTTGGATTTTTAACATGAAAGGTTTTTTTTATTATAAAAGAGATTTGATTTTTATGAGATAAAGAAACAATGTTTATTAGTTTTAAAAATCGGATTTTTAGTCTTTGAAAAGGCGAAATCTTTATATAGAGAATAGCGTGATAAAAATATAAATTTTATTATATTTCTAACAAGATAAAAATGAAATTTTTATCTATATAGTAGCGGTGTAAAAATAGAATTTTCACCTATATAGTAACAATATAAAAATAGGATTTTTACTTATTGAAATGAAGTGATAAAAATATAATTTTTATTTGAACAGCGTGAAAAGGACTGCAGTAGAATTTCAAGCAGCTTCAGTCGGTTTAGCAATTCAAAAGCACGGCGGAGTGGAATCCTCTGTGAGAATTTCTCACCTTAAATTTGCTTTTCTAGTTAAATATATATACTAGGATGTAGACAGTGTTTAGTAGCACCCGACACCCGTCATCCACAGACCATGGATGGCTTGTTTGTTTGATTGATGTGTTGTGAAAATTGTTTGTGATGTTGATGTGAAATAGATAATAAAATATATTCATATGTTGAATAAAATAATTTGGTCGTTAAAAATATAATTTTTAACGTGAATGTGAATAAATAAATAAATATTCATTTACAAACCAGACGGTTTGTTTATGTACACCTATTTGAAGGACATTGATTGGGATGATAAATTTTACACATCGCCCAATTGCACAAATAAGATCTGTGTTTGATTGTTTGAAACCCCACACGGGTATTGGGATAAAATACGGCATACACTAATCCCAATAATTAGTTGTATGTCGATCGATTGATTGACAGGCTGTTATAAGCGTTAGATATCTATATTTGATGCTTATACAGTGTAGTGCACTTTGGATGATGGTTGATTATGTATCGTTGCTATTATATACATGTGTTGTATGGAATCCATATAATTAACTTTGTATGGTAATTGATTGGGCCTTATTCCAATTTAGAAAATAAAGAATATTATAAAATAAAGGTTCATGTGTTGACAGTACTCATCCGTTGAGATTAGTCATGTGTTGAACGAATTATTTTAACAATAAAATTTACATCTTTATCATATATAAAATTAGAAACCAACTTCATTATAAAATAAAGGTTCATGTGTTGACAGTACTCATCCGTTGAGATTAGTCATATATTGAACGAAATATTTTAACAATAAAATTTACATTTTCATCATTATAAAATAAAGGTTCATGTGTTGACCGTACTCATCCGTTGAGATTAGTCATGTGTTGAACGAAATATTTTAACAATAAAATTTACATCTTTATTAGATATAAAATTAGAAACTAACTGGAAAATTGATAAGATGAGTAGTCTCCTGGATATTGATCTGATGTTGGTTTCAGCCTTCGGGGTTAATATTTAAGGAATCGTTCTTTTACTAATTTACGGTTGGAGTCGGATTTGAAATCAAACGATAGATACCATAATTTTTATAAAATATATTAAATAACAAAAATAGTCACACGTGGACAGTACTCATTCGTTGAGATTAGTCATGTATTGACAAAAATATAGAGTCATGTATTGAAAGAAATAAAGATTCATTTGTTGAATAGAATAACAAATTTATTGAAAATATAAAGCCGTGTTGATTAGAGATGCGCAATTTCGACGGAACGATATTTATATCGATTATATTCGTTTTATAGTGAATATTGAAAAGAGATAAAAATCGAATATTTATAACACGAATTCGAATTAAATTGAATAGAAAACGAATTCAAATTGAATTGAATAGAAAATAAATTCGAATTGAAATTGAATAGAAAACGAATTTGAATTGAATTGAATTCAATTGAAAACGAATTGAAATAGAATTGAAATCGATTTGAATCGAAATCAAATAGAAATGAATATAAAAAGAATTTATAAGGGAAATTTCAATTTTGATTTAAATTTGAAATGAAGGTTGAAATTGTTTTTGAAACAAATTTGAAACGATTTATAAAATTCGTTTTAAAAGGGAAATCAACGAAATATAATATATATATATATTATATATATGATGGCCTGAATAGAACGCGCCGCGCCGCGGCAGTTCGTAAATTTCGATCATTGACTTCGAACGGACATTACGGGAGATCCGACTGTCGGATTCTCCTAAAACCAGAACCGTTGGGTTCGTATCGAAAAGAGCTTTCTAACGAATATTAGAAATTTGAAATCTAACGGTTGGATTTGGAGATACGTCCAAATCAAATTTGGAAAAGGCCGCTGTAAGTGCAGTTCGATGGCCGCTGTTGGAAATCGACTGTATGGGCCTTGATAAAATTATTAAAAATATCAATAATTTGTGTAAAATAATAAGAAATGATTTGGGAAAAATTGGGATGAAAAACTCCATATTTGAAAAGATAAAAATAGATTTTTATCGAAATGAACTAGTTTTGAACTAAATTTAAAACCCAATTATTTTTAAATAAATAAATTGGATTAAAAAGGGGTTTTAAATAATCGGAATTTCTAATACTTTGGTTGGAATTGAATTAGAATTTATTTGTGGGTTTATCAGGAACGGTGTTTTAAATAACACTTGTTCTTTAACCCGATAATAAATAGAATGTGATTTGGGTTTATCGTGAACTGTGTTTTAAATGACATTAGTTCTTTAACCCAGTAAAGGGAGTTTTAATAAATCTGCAATTAGATTGAAATGTGAACTGATAATTTAAATTATCAAATTTGGAAAATGAGCGAGAATGGAGTATCACCAGTTTTGCTCCAAGCGATAGTTAAATCTTTAATTAGATTTGAACATGAAATGGTAATTAAATTTACCGATAACACCATGGTGTTAGATATGGAGTATTACCAGTTTTGCTTCATGGGATTAATAGGTTGGGATTGGGAAATAAAACAAATAATTACTTCGGTGTGGTTCGCTAATCTCGACTAGTTTGGAAAACCATAATCTGGTTTGAAATGATATCCAAAGGAAGATTAAAGAATAAATTTTAAAGAATTTATCTTTGATAAAATTAATGGGAACCTTTCCCTAAGAATATGAAATTTAGAAACTAGCTGTAGGTTAGCTAAGAAGAATGGTTTCCTGGGTATTGATCAGATGTTGGTTTCCGCCTTCGGGGTTAATATTTGGGAAATTGTTCTCTTGTCGATTTACGGTTAGTGGCTGCTAAATTGGAATGAGGCGTATGTTGTGTTTGTGTAACATTTGTTTACTATATACGCGGGTTATTCAGAAAGGCCGGGTTACACCCATTCTGAATAACCAATTCGACGTTAAGTCGAAGATGATGACGGTGGTCGAAGACCGGAAGTCTTCACATCGTTTGGGTGATTACTGATAATCTTGATTGGGCTGTACACCCAAGATGAGGGAATCGGTTAGTGGTCGTCAAGATGTACTTGGAGATCGATGGATATGCGAGGAAAGTGCCTCCGGTTTCGTTCAGACCCAGAACGAACTTGTAAATGGATTGTGTGTCTGACATTGGATTTTATTATGTGTTGATTGATTTCTGTTAAATATATATCTGTTTGGCGGCGGAGAATATATTCTCTTGCTTAACGCCCTTCTCTGAGACGTACGAGCTTAGAGGTTATATATCGATAGATATCAGTCGCATGGCATGAATTGCCTGTGTGGCACGCTGAGTTGCATGGATCAAGGCTTATGTTGAAAAGAAAAGCCTTGTGGTTGATGATCAAAGCACGGCCTATGTGGCAGCTTTGTGTATAACGTGAATTCGCGAGCCTCACACCTCGGTATGAGTTAAAAACGGGATAAGGACTGCAGGGAGAGCACGACGTTTCTTTCTAGCTTTGGTGGTGTCAGTGACTTACCATCCCTGACATTTATATACTTTTCACCTATGTGGTTGTTGGATGAGGCGCCTCGATTTTAGGTCCGTAAGGACCGGGAAACGTGTGTTCTGGAATACTAATCCTCAAACGTAAGAGAGGACCGGCCCTGAAGCATCCAAGGGTTGCCCAGAGTGTGTAATCCCGAGGCATTTGCTAGAGTGTCTCGAAGCGGAGAGGAGCTTGCCCCTTGCCTCGACTCATGACGGAAATCCAATTTCCAATACGTGTATCTCGGTTTTATTTGTAGAGTCTAGTATGGCGACATAGTGAGATGGGGCACTTATGCCGTCTATGATTGATACTTATGATTTGAAGTTGTTTTATACAGTATGCACTTATAATAGTATCAAATGATTTGTTTTAAACGTATCAAGCATTCTTGGCTATTATAAGGTAAAAACCCTATCCTCCGGCTTGCGTTGCATTGTGTGATGGGACCTGGGTCTTATAATATCTTCATTTTTCGAAAAAGCATTGCGTTGTCTTTTTTATGCACTGGTATTCTTGGGAGGAAACCCGTTCCATGTTATACGGCATGGTCCCTTGAATTACTCTCTTTTAAAGTAAAGTTTTAAATAACTGTTTTAGTTCTCACACCAGTCATATGACTGACCTGGAGTTAATTGTTTTAACCTAAACTCTGGGTGCCCTCATTTTCCGCACGGGCAGCTAGTAGTTTTGGTTTTGCAGATTTATATTCACAGGATCCTGATTTACAGCTGGAGCGATGCTCGGAAAGCTCTGTATCCGTGTATTACTTTCAGTTGTGTTTTGTATTGTTTTTCCGCTGCTATGTAATTTATTGTAATCTCTGATATTTTTCTGATGTATAGTATTTATTTATACTCTGTATATTCTTGTATTCAGATGGAATTGTTGTAATAAACAATCAAATGTTCTTCTGTTTGCGTTCTAATTTGTCATGTTCTCAAAACGATCAGGGGTTTCGAACGGTCTAGATCGGTTTAACGATCGATTCAGATCGAGCGAAATTCCTTGCCGTTACAGAATTCTTTATTCATACGTCTAAGTTGCCAGGGTTTTTAACTCGAGAGTTGGCTCTGTTTTCAGCTGGCTGTTTGGGGAATTTAGTCGGTTGTTTCCTAAGTGTCTTTTTTGCATTGAAGTTTCAACCATCTGATTTTTTGATTTAGACATTGGAACTTGTACTTCTTTTGATATTTTCATGTTCTCTTCTTTGAATTTATTTAAATATGAAACTTGCATCGAGATTATTTTTTATTGTTGTATAGTATTAATTTTTTGTATGTATATGAGATATTTAAATATACATTCATTTATATATATATATACATACATACATACATATATATATATATATGTATGTATGTATAAATGATATTGGAATTTCTTTTTTTTTATATGTAAAAGTTTAGACATAGGTTTCATTGTTGTGATGTATATAGTTATAAGCATATATAGATGTACTTATATTTGAGATGTCATACTATGTACATTTAATATATGAAGTTGTGTATACGCTACATATTATATAAGTGTATATTATAGACTTATATACTATTTGTAGTTTCTTATTTTTGTATGTCCTATTTTTAAATTTCTAAACATCTTAAATTTATGTGACTGGTATGTGAATAAGATATCTGATCAATCACTTGATTCCATTTGTAAATTGTAAATCATATCAGTTTTTTTAATATCAATTATATTTTAAAAACATATGTAAATGAGAGATAAGCATATAAACTATTTATTTATATATTTATATATAAAACAACTTATATTTTAATATATATACTAGTTATATATTTATATAACCAAACATATCAAGGCAATCATTTATTATAAGCTTATAAAAAAATACATATTCATGATATTTTTATTAAAAAAAATTATATACTCAATATATAATCGCTATACTTGAAAATCTTGGAATTTTATTCAGAATTTGATGAAGAAGACTTTCTTGGAGATTCGTTCTTCTCCATGTCAGCTCTTTCATTAGCTTCGTAGTTCCTATCCCTAGGTTTGTTGAGTATGGGGGATGTTGTAGACTCAGATGCAAAGGATAATAGGACGATGATGGATTGTACGATGATGTTAGAGGAGGAGCGGTTCATAAACATCGTTTTTGGCCGATCCACAAAATTTCAAAGCTATTTGTTCTAGAAAACTTAAACGTAGAGCAGTCACTTTTAGCTCGAAATAGAGTTCACGTTGTAGTTCTAATTTTTGCCTTTGGTAATGACGAATATCGTCGATCTTTTTTTTGTGGATGGAGAAACAATCATTGACTGTTTCGATTTCTTTCTTTTCGGTGTATAACCGGTGTGATAAGAAGACTATTTATATATAGGTTCGTGTTTTGGAGTAGGATTTAGTAAGGGAAATGAAGGCGGTGACGATTTGGCTGAATTTGAAATGTTTGAAGCCCCAATGAAGTTGACAAAGGTTTGTTTTTAATGGCTTTTTTATAAGAGAAACGGATAATCTATTTATAAGAGTTTGAATGGTTGCTTTGTATAAATATTGATAGGTTACTGAAACTTAATTTTGTAGCTTATAGTTGTTGTCAATTCTTACTCTTTAATTTATTTTATAAATAGAAGAAAATCGGTGGATAGAATTTAATAAAATAGTTTAACAGAAATACAATGTGCTTCCATGATTAAGCAAGAAATACTCAATGGCCAAATGGAAGTACATATGACTAGCATTCAAGCAACTAGGGTTCGAGTATGGACGAATGCAATAAGATGAAAGTTATGTTTTTTGTTAAAAAATATTTGAACCTTAGAAATTTTTAAATGATACAATTCCTAGTTCACATATTAATTTTATAAATCATTTTCAAGTAACGGTTTTGTAAAAGTATCTGCTAGTTGATTTTCAGAGGAAACGAAATCTAAATTTATTATTTCTTTTTTCAATATTATAACGTAGAAAATGATGGTGAATACCTATATGTTTAGTTCGTTAATAGTTAACTAGGTTTTTAGATAAATTAATTGCACTAGTATTATCACAATAGATAGTGGATTTTGATAGGTTTATTCCAAGACCTTTAAGTGTTTGCTGCATGCAAATGACTTGAGCACATGCCAAAGCTGCTGATATATATTCAGCTTCACATGTTGATAGTAAAACACAATTTTATTTCTTACTAAACCAAGAGACTTGTGAGTTGACAACAAAATGACATATGCCACTCGTACTTTTTCGATCCGTCCATGATCCTCCAAAATCAGCATCACTGATGGATACTAATTCAAAAGAACAATCTTTTAGATAAAAAAAAGTCTAAAGTCTTTGGTTGCTTAAATAACGCAATATACGTTTTACTTCCCGTAAACATGATTCATTTAGGTTGGCATGAAATCGCGTACATAAACAAAAACTCATCATTATATTTAGTCGACTTACTGCTAAATATAATAATGATCCTATCATATTACGATATAGTTCCTGATCAGTGCTTTTTCCGTTCTCTTCTCCATCGAGATGTGTTGATGTACTCATAGGAGTTCGTTAAGTAGGATAGTTTTCAATTCCGAATTGTTTAATTAAATTATTACAGTATTTTCTTGATTTATAAAATTCTATTTGGTAATTCTTTAATTTGTAAAGTAAGAAAAGAAGATAATTCTCCCATGTAGGACATTTCAAATTCCTTAGTCATTATTTTTGAGAATTTTTGACAAAATTTTGCATTGGTGGAACCAAAAATAATATCATCTACATATATTTGTATTATTAATATATCATTTTTAGAATGTTTTATAAAAAAATATTTGGTCAACCTTCCCAATATGAAAACCTAAATTAATAATATAATTCTTAAGACGTCCGTACTTAGCACAGGGTGCTTATTTTAAAACATATAAAGCCTTTTTAAATTTATATATGTGATCAAGAAAATTTTTGTATGTGAATAAGGGAGATTTTTCAACGTATACATTTTATTTTATATATCCATTTAAAAATGATGTTCTTACATCCATTTTATAAAGTTTGAAATCATGAAAACAAGAACAGGCTATTAAACTACGTATTGCTTTTAATTTGGCAAATGGAGCAAACGTTTCTACGTACTCTATTCCTTATTCTTGATTATATCTTTATGCCACTAATCAAGCTTTATTTCTAGTTATATTACCTAATTCATCTGGTTTGCTTTTATAAATTCATTTTGTACCAATGATTGCTTGATCACTCGATCTAGGAACAAGTTCCCGTACTTCATCGCGTTCAAATTGGTTTAGCTCTTCTTGCATAGCTATAATCCAATTGTCATCAAGAGAGGCTTCCTTGTATTTTTGGTTCTATATTAGATAGAAACTAGGGCGGGACCCGTGCTTCGCATAGGGGTAGTCATGGAAGTAAAGAGGCAGTTGAAGGGAAAACTTGGAAGGGTACGTGCAGGAGAAATAACAATGTTGAGTAGTAACGTTGCACTTAATGAACGCTGGATGTGCATTCAAATTTAGGTTGGCAGGTGCTCCTCATAAAGTAGTGGTAATGTAACACCGTAGCATGTGGTTTGGTTCACACGAGTAGAATATGTGGTATGAAGTCGGACATTATAATTGATGTTGAAGGCTAGAATTCTGATGGGAACAAAGTATGATGATATGGCAAACGTTGAACTAACCACTGCATGTAGAGGTGAAAAACAATAGGACTGCTGGTACAACAAATAAATGGAGTCAGAATACAGGTTGATTCGTTTGAAGAAAAATGTTTCAGAAAAAATAAACACACTGAATTCATACAAATAGTTAAATATGAATAAACATGTAGTGAAAACATGCCTTCTTAAAGGTACATGTTGATTAAAGCATGGTTTGAAAACAGAAAAATCTTTGTAGGAAAACAAAAGGAGTTGGCAGTGTGAGTCTAGTTAAGCTAGCTCTCTTTGGCTTTGATTTGGTGCCACCGTTGTGCTCTATAGTCGTTGGTTCCGTTGGTTCCTGGAAGAGTAGCATTGTAGCAATAAGTGCAGGATAGAATAAGGATAAATCAAGATATTAGTATATGCAGTAAATGAGCTAATAATGAAGCGCTTATGGTTTAAATGGAGGGAATTAACGTGACTGATAAATGGATCAAATACTGTAGATTGTGGTAAGAACTTCAAAGTAATAGTATATAAGTTCTGTGGACGTACATTAATCAAAAGAGCAGTTGAGGTGTCCTGATGATTATCGACGATGGGCTTATCATGCATCAATAATCCTTCCAAATAGCATATATCTCATTTAATTATCGAACTCTCTACCTTGTGCTGCTGTAACAACCCCAAAAATCAGAACTAATTAAAATTTTTATTTTAGTTTTTTAATGAATTTGGAATATTTAAAATGATATATTTTAAATAATAATGATTTAAAAATTTAATTAAATCAAATTTAGAAGGTATATATTTATTTTTAAAATAAACCGAGCCTAAAATGGCGCGGTAGTTTGAAAATTCAATTTCAAATTTTAAATGAATGTGCAGAATTCAAAATAAATCTGATTTCAGTAAAACCAAAAATATTAGAATTTGTTTAACAATATCTTTCTAACGAATGTGAAAAATCCAGATATCATAACGGGAATAAAAAGTTATGTCCAGTTTAAAATTTAAAATAGTCGTTATGGAATTTAATATAATATATAGCCCTTATAAATAGCCATTTTGCAAACGACCTTCGTTTTCGACGAAACCATTTTTGTTGGTTCCAGAATATCAAATTATTGCTAGATTCAAATTTTCATAATTTTTGGAATTAATATGTGAGCGTGGAAAATTAAAACACGTTTGGTAATTTCAATTTGAATTGGGTCGACCAGAAAAAGTCCATTTTTCAAACGGTCTCCAAATTCGGTGAAATTAATTTTGTTAGGACCATATCATTAAAATATAGCTAGATTTATTTTTTGGGAATTTTGGAACCAGTATGTGGCCCCGGTAAATTAAAATGTACGTTCAAATTTGATATTTAATGTTTTTTATTTTAATTTAAAGAAAAACAGGCTGAAATGGTCAAATGAACCACGAAATTTCTTGAGTGAGTTTTGAAGATCACAACACGAAATCTACATCCAACGGAGGAGATTGGATCTGGGGTAGTAATTTGCTCGCGTGGAGGCCTTGAACCGCCATCGCTCGTGCTGGAATTCCGATGTCCCCTCGCCGTCGAGTCCAACAAGAAGGGTAGCTGGAGAAAGCTCTCTCGAAGCTCTTTTAGGTGGTAGCCACGGATCATCGTGAAGTGCTCCAGCTTTTGTGCAAAAACCAACCCTAATTTTGAACTATAGCCATGAACGCCGGCCTGTTAATTTTAAGGAGGAAGAAGGTCATTATCTAAGCTAATTACTTTATTAATTAAATTAAAATTGTCATTAACCTTCGAAAAATCATATCTTTTTCATACGATAAAGAAATTCGATGAAACAAGAGACATTGGACTCGTGGCATTGTACACGACATTCTAAAAAAGACCAAGAATTTTTGGAGCTTTCTACAATTTTAAAAGGAATAAAAAGCAATGTGAGATTTCTAAATTCAAAAATAATTGAATAAAATTATATTAGGTTGCAAATGGTGTTTAGTAACTCCCGACACCATCGTCCACAGACCATGGACAACTTAATTGTATTGTGGTGTGAAACTGATTGTGATTGTGGATGATTGATTGTGGTTAAAAACGAAATTGTTTGTGTTTATGGTAAATTTACAACGTTGTGAAAATGAATTGTATTGTGGAAATTATAAAAATAAAACCCTTGTATCTCCGCGAGGCCTAGGATAGCAGAGAAGCCGTACTAGGGACGGTACCGGTTTTAATTATTCTGCCGTTATAACGCCGAAATTTTCTGAAATATTTATGTGTTGTAAAATATTCATGTTATGAAATAAAATGTTTAAACAATAAAAATCACATTTTTATTGTATATATAAAATATGTAAAATATTCATGTTTTAAAAATATTTCAGCATTAAAAATCACATTTTTGTTGTATAAATAGAAGAGATTAAAAATGGTCATTATTTAAAATAAAAATATGTTAACAATAAAAATCACAATTTTGTTGTATGAATAAAAAAGATTAAAAATGATCATTATTTGAAATAGAAAAGTTGAACAATAAAAATTTACATTTTTATTGTATAGAAGAAACGATTCTTTAAAATATTCATTGTTTGGATAAAAATATTTCAACATAAAAAAATATTACATTTTTTATGTAAGAGCGAATCAATAAAAAGATTAAACTTCGATTAAAATATGTTAACATTAAAAATCACATTTATGTGTAAAGGATTCACTAAAAAGATTAATCTTTGATTAAAATATGTTAACATTAAAAATCACATTTTTAAAGTATAAAAGATTCATTAAAAAGATTAAACTTTGATTAAAATATGTTAACATTAATAGTCACATTTTTAATGTATAAAGGATTCATTAAAAAGATTAAACTTTGATTAAAATGTGTTAACACTAAAAATCACGTTTTTTAATGTAAAAAGGATTCATTAAAAAGATTAAACATTGATTAAAATATGTTAACAATAAAAATCACATTTATAATGTATAAAGGATTCACTAAAATGATTAAACTTTGATTAAAATGTGTTAACATTAAAAATCACAATTTTAATGTATAAAGGATTCATTAAAAAGACTAAACTTTGATTAAAATGTGTTAACATCAAAAATCACATTTTTAATGTATAAAGGATTCATTAAAAAGATTAAACTTTGATTAAAATGTGTTAACATTAAAAATCACATTTTTTAATGTATAAAGGATTCATTAATAAGATTAAACTTTGATTAAAATGTGTTAACATTAAAAATCACATTTTTAATGCATAAAGGATTCATTAAATTGATTAAACTTTGATTAAAATGTGTTAACATTAAAAAACACATTTTTAATGTATAAAGGATTCATTAAAAAGATTAAACTTTGATTAAAATGTGTTAACATTAAAAAACACATTTTTATTGTATAAAGGATTCATTACAACGATTAAACTTTGATTAAAATGTGTTAACACTAAAAATCACATTTTTATTGTATAAAGGATTCATTAAAAAGATTAAACTTTGATTAAAATGTGTTAACACTAAAAATCACATTTTTTTTAATGTATAAAGGATTCATTAAAAAGATTAAGCTTTGATTAAAATGTGTTAACATTAAAACTCACATTTTTTAATGTATAAAGGATTCATTAAAAAGATTAAACTTTGGTTAAAATGTGTTAACATTAAAAATCACATTTTTAATGTATAAAGGATTCATTAAAAAGATTAAACTATGATTAAAATGTAAAAATCACATTTTTAATGTATAAAGGATTCATTAAAAAGACTAAACTTTGATTAAAATGTGTTAACATTAAAAATCACATTTTTAATGTATAAAGGATTCATTAAAAAGATTGAACTTTGATTAAAATGTGTTAACATTAAAAATTACATTTTTAATGTATAAAGGATTCATTAAGAAGTTTCAAGGTTAAAAAAAATGTTTTTAGATAAAAAATCACATTTTCATTTTTAATATAAAAATAAATCATTAAAAAAAAGTTTTATTGTTTGAAAAATGTTTTTACATTAAAATTACATTTTCATTTTTAATGTAAAAATGAATCATTAAAAAAGATTCATTATTTTAACAAAATGTGTTAACATTACATTTTCATTTTTAATGTAAAAATGAATCATTAAAAAAGATTCATTGTTTTGATAAAATGTGTTAACATTACATTTACATTTTTAATGTAAAAATGAATCATTAAAAAAGATTCATTGTTTTGATAAAATGTGTTAACATTAAAATTTCATTTTTAATGTATGAATGAATCATTAAAAAAGATTCATTGTTTCGATAAAATGTGTTAACGTTAAAATTTCATTTTTAATGTGTGAATGAATCATTAAAGAAAAATCATTGTTTTGATAAAATGTGTTAACATTAAAATTTCATTTTTAATGTATGAATGAATCATTAAAAAAGATACATTGTTTTGATAAAATGGGTTAACATTAAAATTTCATTTTTCATGCATGAGTGAATCATTAAAAAAGATTCATTGTTTGATAAAATGTTGTAACATTAAAAATTATATTTTTAATGCAAGTATAATTCATTAAAAATATTCATTGTTATGATTAAAATAATGTTAACTATATGTTAAAGAGAAAATGGTGTTGAAATCATTGAATGAATTATATATATATATATATATATATATATATATATATATATATATATATATATATAACGAATCGCGCAGTAGTTCGCGATTTGGAATCGTTACTTTAAACGATTATACCGAGAGATCCGACCTTCAGATTTTTCCCAAAATTGGAACCGTTGGGTTCGTTTTGGAAAGATCTTTCCAATGATATAAAATTTTCTAAGATCCAACGGTTAGATTTGGAGGAATGTGTAATTCGAATTTTAATTTAAACAACGCCAGGGCCGCGCAATGACCTGAACCGTCGTTTAATTAAAATGGGCTATTTTTATATAAATAAAAATAGTGATAAATTATTATAAATGATATGGAATGAAAAGAATTGATTTCAACTATATATATTCGCAAATTTATTTGAAAAGGCCGAGTTAATTCTCATTTCAAGTAATGATACGACGACTAGAAGTCGAAGACATTGAAGACGGTGGTTAAAGACCGGTGATCTTCACATCAAATAGATGACTGCTGATGCATTTGATTGGAGTTGCTGCTTTGAAAGGGTTACAGTGGTAGTTGTTCGGACGCACTTGTTGATTGTTCGGATATGCGAGAGCCTCTCTTCCGTATTGAACATATGGAAAGAGGAATAAGGTGTCTTCGGTTTCGTTCAGACCCAGAACGAACTAGTAAATGGATGTATGTCTAATATTGGATTTTATTTTGTGCTGATTGATTTCTATTAAATATATATCTGTTTGGTGGCGGAGAATTTATTCTCTTGCTTAACACTCTTCTCTGAGACGTACGAGCTCAGAGGTTATATATCGATAGACGTCAGTCGCATGGCGTGAATTGTCAGTGTGACATGCCAAGATGCGAATGATCAAGGCTTTTGTTAAAAAGCAGAGCCATGTGGTTGATGATCAAAGCACAACTTTAATTAGCAAAGCTTTTTGTATAGCATTACTTTGCGGGCCTCACACCCCGATATGAATCAGAAACGGGAGAAGGATCCAGGGAGAACATGCGTTTCTTTCTAGTTAGGAGTGGTGTCATGGTATGGAGCTCAGACATTTTTACTTATGTGGATGATTGATCGACGCTTTCTAAGAACTAGAAAAGCGCGAATTTTGAAATAAATACTGCAAGCGCACAGATCGTGTAGTATTCAGGTCGAACACAGGGAGGTAGATTAAAATCAAATTATTTATCTAATCTCTTGGGCGAGCTAGATGACTTTTGAGATTTGGTTGAAAATAGAATAATTAAAAGTGCAACAATTAGGATTATCGTTGAAACTAATCAAACGATTAATCACTGATTAAAGTAAATTGCGAAACAAGAATAAAAATGCGGAAAATAAAAGTGCAGAATAGAAATAACAACAGAAATAAAATTAGGATTATCATTGAAACTAATCAAACGATTAATCACTAATGAAAATAAATGTAAAATACAACTAGTACTCTACCAAATCTAATTGTGTAGATGACACTAGTTGATAAGAAATAGAAAAATGCAAAAAATAAAAAGAAGAAGAACTTTGTTAATGGAGAAGAAGATAGAAAATGGGATGGTCGCTACAATGATATTACAAGGGTATTTATAGGAGATAACCAAACCTTAACACTAATTACAAATGGGCCTAGCTATTTCAAGTAAGTTTTAGGCCTTTTGCCATTTGGAACAAGTTCTAGGCCTTTTCTCCTTTTTTCTTGCAAGCCACCTTTAATTTGAGATGTGCATGGCCTTTTTATCAATCATTTTCTTGTCCAACAGTAACTAGATATGAGACCTTCATCTACAATTCTTCAAAATGTAAATATATAGAAATCTGATCTCCATTTCTCTACTTTTCTGGTTGTAGGTGGGCTGGGTTGGAATATCTGTAAAAGTGACAAAACAATACCCAGGTAATATTTATTTATATACAAAAGATAAGATATAAGAGCATAAAATAAACACATTTCTATGTTAAATCAAATACCCCCCCCCCCCCCCCCCACTTATATTTTACTCGTCCTTGAGTAAAACAAGAAATGAAAAACTAAACTAGGGGTTTTCAGCGGATACTACCCACAAAATCCAAATGCAATATGCTATGGCTCTAATGCAACTACATGAATGCAGAGGACTTATGCCAAATGAAAACAAAATAAATGAAACCACAAGTTGTTTCAGGAAAGTGGTACAACAAATTAAATTAACAATTTCTAGTTAGTTGATTTTATTTTAGATACCTCAACCTGTCACAAATTTTCAATATAATTCAAGTTTTCAATGTTAAACTCTAGTTTGGCCAGTTGGTTCGGTTGATAACATAGTGCGGCCATGAAATTGATTCTTAGTTTGTTTGTCGCAGTTTGTGAAGTGGTATTCTAGTTTCCTTATGGATGGCCAGTCAAATCAATAAGGTCAAGAAATGTTTGGGCATCACCGCTTATTCTATATCTTTATAAAAGTTAAAATTTATGATTAATTATATACACCTAACTTAAAAGACCAAGGTATACCACTCATACACTGCCTTGCGGACTGACGGAGAGTTGGGACAGAGCTTGGCGGATTGTGCAGACCGACGCTGACTTTGTAAACAACATGTCGGTAGTACTTAGGTGTACAATCTCATAAAATGAGACCAAGATATTCCAACACTGACTTTGTCAACAACATGTCGGATAGAGCTTGGCGGGTTTGCACACCAGCGCTAGATATACAAGCAATGTTGGATACCCTTGGATGATTATTATTATTATTGAAAATATAAGCACAAAAGAGAGTTATGCGAATTCAGCTTAACATAACTTAGTTTGAAAGATTTGAAAAGCCAATATAAGTATTTTTAAGTCCTCCACTCATTAAACAAAGACTAGAATTTAGAATAAACTTCATGGCCATCACCTAAGAATCTCCCTATGTACCAGTTACACTATTATCCCTCAAAATCCAACTTTCATCATATTTCTTATTTGATCTTAGTTGAGAGAAAAAAATACTACCAACTGATTAACAATCATTAACTTATTTTGTTGTATCAATCTAAAATGTGTCGTATTTCCAAAAAAAATTATGGTATGTTACTACGATCTAAAATGCATGATGGTCCTATTTAAATGGCTGAAAATGAAAAGAAAAAAAAAATAAAGAAAAAAAACGAAAATGAATGAAATGCAAACTCTGTTCAAAAACTTAATCGACGCTTTCTAAGAACTAGAAAAACGCGAATTTTGAAATAAATACTACAAGCGCACAGATCGTGTAGTATGCAGGTTGAACACAGGGAGGTAGATTAAAATCAAATTATTTATCTAATCTCTTGGGCGAGTTAGACGACTTTTGAGATTTGGTCGAAAATAGAACAATTGAAAGTGCAACAATTAGGATTATCGTTGAAACTAATAAAACGATAAATAACTAATGAAAGTAAATTGCGAAATAGGAATAAAAATGCAGAAAATAAAAGTGCAGAATAGAAATAACAACATAAATAAAATTAGGATTATCATTGAAACTAATCAAACGATTAATCACTAATGAAAATAACTGTAAAATACAACTAGTACTCTACCAAATCTAATTGTGTAGATGGCACTAGTTGATAAGAAATAGAAAAATGCAAAAAATAAAAAGAAGAAGAACTTTGTTAATGGAGAAGAAGATAGAAAATGAGATGGTCGCTACAATGATATTACAAGGGTATTTATAGGAGATAACCAAACCTTAACCCTAATTACAAATAGGCCTAGCTATTTCAAGTAAGTTTTAGGCCTTTTGTCATTTGGAACAAGTTCTAGGCTTTTTCTCCTTTTCTCTTGCAAGCCTCCTTTAATTTGAGATGTGCATCGCCTTTTTATAAATCATTTTCTTGTCCAACAACAACTAGATATGAGATCTTCATCTAAAATTCTTCAAAATGCAAATATATAGCAATCTGATCTCCATTTCTCTACTTTTCTAGTTGCTGGTGGGCTGGGTTGGAATATCTGTAAAAGTGACAAAACAATACCCAAGTAATATTTATTTATATACAAAAGATAAGATATAAGAGCATAAAATAAACACATTTCTATGTTAAATCAAATGCCCCTCCCCCACTTATCTTTTACTCGTCCTCGAGTAAAATAAGAAATGAAAAACTAAATTAGATAGGTCACGCTTTCGTAGGAAACATGATTGCATTGAGCTTATGCAATAAGCCGTTAAACCTCTAGGTGTCCCTAATATGATGAGTGATGTCTCGTGAGGGTTTTCAGCGGATACTACCCACAAAATCCAAATGCAATATGCAATGACTCTAATGCAACTACATGAATGCAGAGGACTTATGCCAAATGAAAACAAAATAAATGAAACCACGACTTGTTTCAGGTAACAATTTCTAGTTAGTTGATTTTATTTTAGATATCTCAACCTGTCACAAATTTTCAATGTTAAACTCTAGTTTGGCCAGTTGGTTCGGTTGATAACATAGTGCAGCCATGAAATAGATTCTTAGTTTGCTTGTCACAATTTGTGAAGTGGTATTCTAGTTTCCTTATGCATAGCCAGTCAAATCAATAAGGTCAAAAAATGTTTGGGCATCATCGCTTATTCTCTATCTTTATAAAAGTTAAAATTTATGATTAATTATATACACCTAACTTAAAAGACCAAGGTATACTACTCATACACTGCCTTGCGGACTGACGGAGATTGGAACAGAGCTTGGCGGATTGTGCAGACCGACGCTGACTTTGTCAACAACATGTTGGTAATCCTTAGGTGTCCAATCTCATAAAAAGAGACCAAGATATTCCACCGCTGACTTTGTCAACAACTTGTCGGATAGAGCTTGGCGGGTTTGCACACCAACGTTAGATATACAAGCAATGTTGGATACCCTTGGATGATTATTATTATTATTATTGAAAATATAAGCACAAAAGAGAGTTATGCAAATTCAGCTTAACACAACTTAGTTTGAAAGATTCGAAAAGCCAATATAAGTATTTTTAAGTCCTCCACTCATTAAACAAAGACTAGAATTTAGAATATACTTCATGGCCATCACCTAAGAATCTCCCTATGTACCAGTTACACTATTATCCCTCAAAATTCAACTTTTCATCATATTTCTTATTCGATCTTAGTTGAGAGAAAAAAATACTACCAACTGATTAACAATCGTTAACTTATTTTGTTGTATCAATCAAAAATGAGTCGTATTTCCAAAAAAAAAAATATGGTATGTTACTACGATCTAAAATGCATGATGGTCCTATTTAAATGGTTGAAAATGAAAAGAAAACAATTAAAGAAAAAAAAACGAAAATGAATGAAATGCATACCACCCCTACATAAGAACTAAACAGTGTCCACACTGTAAACGTTTCCTAAATTTCGAAGATCGTACCCAAAGATGGATCAAATGCAAAATGATTTGTAAAACAAAATGCAATTTAACTATATGTAAGAATGGATCATATATACAATGATATATATGTTTGCGATGCATGCGATGCAAAGAATGCCACCAACTATTTCCCCCACACTTGGTTCTAGCCCGATGAATCCCATTCCCACTATGTCTAGGCATGTTTTCTAATAAGCAAAGGTTTTTGAAAACCATCTCATCTTTATACCTAGATTTATGGTCCAGTAGATAAATGTCCAGGGTCGTCCTAACATGAAGTTTTTCAATCAAGCTAACATTCCAAAAATAATTCATGTGCTCAACAAATTTATCAGTGTAATTGTTCAAAAATTTGTGATCGTATATAAACTCAGTTCCAATCGTGAAATTTAATTTTTGAGTGTTGTTCAAGACTATGTGATCACATTTCTCAAATTTAGTAATTGACAATGTATTTTCGACACTAACAAATTCTAGTTCGTTTGAAACCCCAAAATCGAAATTTTCGAATGTCAATTGGTGGCTTGATTCAATTTCATCCTCATTTGGCAACTCATCCTCATACAATCCAAAAAATTCATGTTCACTAAAATTCTTCTCCAAATTTGAATTGAAAAATTCAATGTATTTATTTTGTTCAATTTCTAGAATTTCAAGTTTTTCACAGCCTGAAAGTGGAAGATCAAAATCTGTGCTTAAATCTTTTTTCTGAAAAGAAACGAAGTCCAAATCATTTACTGAATTGTGAACAACTTCATTTAGATGGTTATTTTCAATTTCCGAAGTTGTTATTTGAAAAGTTTCACTATCAGTATAGAATGGATTATTTCCTAATTCATCGTATGTTTGAATTTGATTTCATTGCTCGAGTTGTTCTTTAAAAGACGTCATTAAACAAAGAAGTTCATCAAGCTATCTATCTTTTTCATCAAGTTGTCTATCTTGATTTTCTACCCTCTCTTTAAGAATGTTAAGATGGTAGTCTTCAGAATCGTTGATTTGAGAGCTCTCGTTTTGGATTTCTTGATTCTTAAAATTATAGTTCACATCAATTTCACAGTCAACATTATTTCCAGTGTGGTGGTTGTTTGAATTTTCAGAAAAATGACAGTGATATTGGAAATCGTTTTGATTGTAAAAATTATGTTCGTAACCAAAACTGTTGGAATTTGAGTGAAAATTGAAATTTCGGTTATTTTCAAGATGTTGATATGGGCTATAATTTTGAAAATTTTGGTTTACAACCCCATATTGATGTGGATCAGAGCTAAATTGGGATTCAAAGCTATTTTGATGTGGATGTGGCCCGTAATCGAAATTATTGAAATTTGAGTTGAAGTCATCATTTTGATTATATCTATGATTTTGAAAATGTTGGTCATTTGGAAAATTTTGAAAATTGTCAACATTGGGCTCATGAAATTTCGGAAAATTTTGCCTCATGAGTTGTAGATCATATTCATACTCTTCCAGTGGACGTCTACTCTGATTATTATCCCACATTTCTCTCAATGATTTTTTTGAATTAGACATTTTAAAGAAGTCACGGTAAGACAGAAATTATTCTCACTTCAAAATTGTATAAAAAAATGAGTTGTGCTCCATTAATTAACTGACTCGATTATAAGGGGGAAGAGAGTCTTATGGTCATTCACGTATAGTAAAATACTAAGAGATATGACCAATGTTTTACGGGTAGTATGCAACCTCTTTTGCTAATAGTTCAATAAATTGAACTACTGTATGTCCACGATCCAATTATACGAGACAGTCAACTTCACAGAACACCACTTGTCAATTATATTATTTTGCAATGTCTATTTTTATTGTTGAAAACAATGAGAATGAAGATTTCGGTTATGGAAATAACAGCCAAGCACAACAATCAAACAATAATAATTGCAGCAATTAAAAATTGTACAAGCAAGCCGCTGCCCCTACAGAAGATTTTTACAAGCAATTTCTATATTTTTCAATGCAGCACCTGTAGAGTTAAATTTTTTTACAGTGGTGTATGGCAGTCCATCCAGAGAATTTGAATGATGCCAAAAATTAACTCCACCTATTTCCAATTCGCTTGACTTGTTCAGTTCTCGTTTGTTGTTTGATTTCTTCGTTGTTTGGTTTTGCTCGATCTCGATTCCTTTGACTTGTTTTTTTGAACTCCTTCTTCTCTTTTGATTTTTGATTTTTGATTTTTTGAAAAGAAAACAAGGTAATTGAAACGGAGAAAAATACAAAAAACAAAACAAAACAAAAACTGACTCGAAATTAAAATAAAAAATAAAATAAAACCAATTAGACTAAACAAGCTAAACTCAACTAGAAAAAATAAAGACTAAAATGAAACAATAACAAAAAAGGAAAAATAATCTAGACTAAAACCAATTTTTCTTTTAAAAAAGGAAAAGAGAAACAACTACAAGACGAATCAAATCAAGAAAAACAAAAACTAATACAGAACATAAATGCCATGCACTCAAGCAGAAAAGGCAGCACCACCTCACAAATATCTCACCCTTTCAAATATAAGGCACGCACAAAAGGTCGGTCCCCCTTTTCAAATATAAGGCATACAATCTAATTCTCTCAAAAACAGAAAATTAAAAATGGGAAGCAAATAATTCCCAACAAAATTACGCAGAAGTTGAATCAACAAACTCCCACAATAAAAGGAAAAATATCCCAATTTTCTCATGCTCAAATCGAACTCGATCTCCTTTTTTTCCTTTTTTATAAAATCGCCACAAACGATTCCTAGAAAAACTCACGTCTTATTGAAATCAACCACGCCCTCTTTTCTTCTAAACGAATCGGAGAGTGCAAACAACGCTCGCCCTTTTTTTAGTTTTAGGAACAATTACAGCAATTAATTTTTAATTTTCTTTTCAAAACCGAACTTATTGAGATTAAAGTTTGATTTGAAATTCGTGATTGTCGGGAATTGCGAATTGGACAGGATGGTGTTTTCCGAATTGGGTTTGCTATTTGGGGTCCAATGTTGTGGTATGTATGGTGATCTGCGGATTTTTGTGGTGGTCGAACTTGTTTGAGGGATGGTGTTCGGTGAGCAGGTCTTTGGATGGGGAAGGGCGCGCTATGAACATTGAAACAGACGAGGTTGTGCCAAACTTGAAGGTGGATGGAGATGGTTTATGAATGTGTTGGCATGGGTTGATTTGGGCAAGGAGCTGATTGTGTGCGGTAGTTTGATGTGTCGTATTTGTGTGGAGTCTGAAGTGTATTTGTGGGCGTATTTTGATGCAGTGCGATGGTGAATTGAGTTGTGATTGTGGTTTGTGGGCATGAATTGAAGCTGAAGATGTGGTGCTGTTATGAACGAGAAGTGCGGCGTTTGTTGGATCTTGAAGCTGTATGAAAGGCTGATGGTGAGTGATGATAACGGTGGAATGATGATGGTTGGTGATTGGTGTAAACGTTGTTTGAATTATTGTTGAAGGTGGATCAGAAAATCAGGTGGATGGCATTGTGGAAACTTTTGGATGGTGACTTGAAGATGGTTCTCGGGTGTGATCGGTGAAAGGATGGAGGAGGCGAAGATGTGCTATAGCAGTTATAGAAGAATTGGACGTGGTGGTTGTTGTAAGATCAGAAAAAGAAAATAGAAAGGATTTTTTTTAAGAAAGTCTATAAAGAAGAAAAGGATTGCAATAAAGAAAAATAAAAAAAACATGTAAATTGAAGATGGAAAGAAATTAGAGAAAGATGGCACTATATTTTTTTCTTCTGTTTATTGTTGTAAGAGGGGAAAAAATTGTAAAAGGAAAAAAAATGAAAAGGGGAAAGCAATAGAAGAAAAAGAAGGAAAAAAATTAAGAAAATTTGGCAAGTATTTTTTCTTTGTTTAGAAGATTACAGTATCAGCAATTAATACTAAATCAACCAATCAAGATTTTGTATATATATATATAAGAAAAAAAACTAACACGAATCAGAAATTAAATAAATAATAAAATTTAATCGCTACCTCCCCGGCAACGGCGCCAAAAACTTGATCGACGCTTTCTAAGAACTAGAAAAGCGCGAATTTTGAAATAAATACTGCAAGCGCACAGATCGTGTAGTATGTAGGTCAAACACAGAGAGGTAGATTAAAGTCAAATTATTTATCTAATCTCTTGGGCGAGTTAGACGACTTTTGAGATTTGGTCGAAAATAGAACAATTGAAAGTGCAACAATTAGGATTATCGTTGAAACTAATCAAACGATTAATCAATAATGAAAGTAAATTGCGAAACAGGAATAAAAATGCAGAAAATAAAAGTGTAGAATAGAAATGACAACAGAAATAAATTTAGGATTATCGTTGAAACTAATCAAACGATTAATCACTAATGAAAATAAACGTAAAATACAACTAGTACTCTACCAAATCTAATTGTGTAGATGGCACTAGTTGATAAGAAATAGAAAATTGCAAAAAATAAAAAGAAGAAGAACTTTGTTAATGGAGAAGAAGTTAGAAAATGGGATGGTCGCTACAATGATATTACAAGGGTATTTATAGGAGATAACCAAACCCTAACCCTAATTACAAATGGGCCTAGCTATTTCAAGTAAGTTTTAGGCCTTTTGTCATTTAGAACAAGTTCTAGGCATTGTCCCCTTTTCTCTTGCAAGCCTCCTTTAATTTGAGATGTGCATGGCCTTTTTATCAATCATTTTCTTGTCCAACAGCAACTAGATGTGAGATCTTCATCTACAATTCTTCAAAATGTAAATATATAGCAATCTGATCTCCATTTCTCTACTT
The DNA here is from genome assembly GCA_030737875.1 of Allium sativum. Classification (NCBI taxonomy): domain Eukaryota; kingdom Viridiplantae; phylum Streptophyta; class Magnoliopsida; order Asparagales; family Amaryllidaceae; genus Allium; species Allium sativum. The sequence continues at coordinate 1,034,025,817 of CM060920.1, read as the reverse complement.
TTCTGGTTGCATGCGGGCTGGGTTGGAATATCTGTAAAAGTGACAAAACAATACCTAAGTAATATTTATTTATATACAAAAGATAAGATATAAGAGCATAAAATAAACACATTTCTATGTTAATCAATGATGGAAAGCGAGGTACCTCGGATATGAGTCCTTAGTGGCTCTTGATTTACGCCCCATAGCCAGGGAAACGTATTGTTCAGGAATTATATATAATCCACTAACATAAGTTGTGGACCGGACCAGTGGCTCCAAGGGATGATGCGTTCTGGGCTAGAGTGTCTCAAATTCGGTAAGAACGATCCCTTGCCTTGATTCATGATGGAAATCCAACTTCTAATACGACATCGTGCGGTTTTGATTATAAAATTAGTATGGCGACATAGTATATGGTAGCTGTACAGCCTATGATTGATACATTATGATTGAAAATGTTTTTGAAATATATATACACTTATAATAATGTCAAATGACTTTTTTTTGATGTATCAAGCATATTTGGCCATTATAAGGTAAAACTCTATCCTCCGGCTTACGTTGCATTGTGTGATGGGACCTGAGTCTTATAATGGCTTCATTTTTTTAAAAAGCATTGCGTCGTTTAATTTATGCACTGGAAATCCAATGGAATAAACCTGTTCCTTGTTAGCGGCGTGGTCCTGTGATTAGCCTTATTATTAAATAGGTTAAGTAAGATTTCTCATACCAGTCCCATGACTGACTCGTAGTTTGTTTCACTTTGCAAACTCGGGTGCCCTCTTTTCCACATGGGCAGCCTTGTATTCAGGTTTTTGCAGACTCGTTCTGGATAGAATACGGAGCTAAAGATGGATTCTATCTTTTTTGTTATGCTGTTCAGGCTTCATTTAGTATATTATGTTTGATTCTACAGCATACATTTTGTATTAAGGTGGAACTGTATTATATACTAAGTATTATCCTGTTATGCTGTGTAACTTTGATGTTGATATTATTTCCAGTATAACTTTGATGTACTTTATCTGGTGTAATTCTATGATTATGTTCTACTATTATTGTTTATTTGTTATATTCCAATGATTATCCTTGCTTCCTTGGCACGGGGGTTTGGGGTCTCACAGTTGGTATCAGAGCTTTGGTTAACCTTAGCTCCGGAATATAACATGTTAACAAACTCGACAGAAATATAATCAGCAGTATTCCAAGATGAGCGACTCATCATAGATAGGACTAATAATGTCCTAGAATGAGTAGGGCAGAATAAAATACACCCTAATAGATGCATTTATACTTAAATATATGTCTCTATACTTTACAATATCTTTTCTGTTGGCCTAACTCTTTGTCTGCTATTTGCAGACATAGTAGAAGATGAGTGGCAGAAACAGAAGAACTAATTCTATGGTTCAACAATCTAATGAGCCAATCGTGCTCCCACAACCAGAACCAGATCTAGAAGCTCTTGTAAAGAAGTATCAGAATCTAGGTGGAGTACCATTCTCGGGCAAAGAATCTGTTATTGAGACACAAGCATGGATGCGTTCTTCTAAGAGAATTTTTGAAGGCTTAATGCTGAGAGATGATCAGAAAAGATTACTGGCATCTTGGGCACTCAAAGACGAAGCTTTAATCTAGTGGGAAACTGTTACTAAAGAAAATCCAGAAGGTAATATTACCTTGGATAGATTCAAAGAAACGTTCACAGAAAAATTTATTCCTCCAGAAGCAACTGAGCAGCTATATAATGAGTTTTACAATCTGAAACAAGGAGATATGACCATCTAGGAATATCAGAATAAATTCAATGAACTTTCTCACTTTGCCCCAGAACCAATTCGAATCCTATAAGGAAGAATCTGAGGTTTATTAATGGACTTCAAAGACAATACGAAAGTAGAGTAATTGTTCATGTGAATCTTCCTTTTTCTAAGATGATACAAATGGCTTATCTCTATGAGTATCTTGATAAGCAAGGTGGTTTGGAAGATGAAGAGGAAGGCAGCTATAGCAGCAAACAGAAGTTTGAAACTGATAGTCCTACGACAAGTACAATGCCTGAGGTCAGTAAGAAGCCTAAGGCTGATAAGAAAGGGGTTAAATCTAAGAAAGAACCATTAACGACTGCCACATGCTCTAACTGCAGTAGGCAAGGACATTTGGCGATAAATTGCAGAACTCTAAAGAAACAAAGAAAGGATGGATCTAAATCCAATAAGAAGTTTCAAGAGAGAAGGGGATGCAATAATTGCCATCAGACTAGTCATCTTGCCAAAGATTGCTAGCTTTTAAACGGGATCAAAGTAGCTCATGTAAATGAAGGGGAAGAAACTCCAACACCCTCAACTAGTTAGCAAAGGCCAGATGTTTTTGAAGGAACCCTTACTGTCAACAATATTCCTGTTACCGTACTGTTTGATACGGGGGCATCGCAAAGCTTCATTTCGAGTAATACAGTCAAGAAGCTAAATCTAAAATTAAGGAATCTTAAAGAATCGATTAAAGTCCATAATCCAATTGGTGATTCTCTTGTTCTTGGTTTGTATTATAAAGTTCCCGTCTCTTTTTCCCATTATCGGTTTTCTTGCACCATGATTGTAATGGATTTTTCTGAATTTGATATCATTCTTGGGCTGGATTGGTTAACTAAATAGAAGGTCGAAGTTAAATGTGTAGAAAGAGTTGTTAGAATTAAAACGAAGCTTGCAAATATTGTTATACCCTACGTAGGCTCAGATTCAGATAGACAAGAATTTTGGGCTTCTATTGAGGTTTCTCTCACTGCTATTGAAAATATTCCTATCGTTAAGAATTATGCGGATGTGCTCGAAGAAGTTGATAACTTACCCCCGCGGAGAGAAATTTACTTCAGAATTGATTTAGTCCCGAATGCAAGGCCAGTTGTGCATGCCATTCGATAATGACATTGAAAGAGAAAGAAGAATTTAGTAATCAAACTAAACAACTTTTGTGGAAAGGTTTGATCAGGCCTAGCTTTTCGAATTGGGGTGCAGCAGTAGTGTTTGTTCCAAAGTCAGACGGTACTCTCAGGTTATGTGTTGATTAGCGAGATTTAAATAAGCAGACATTAAAGAATAAATATCCATTACTGCATATTGATGATTTATTAGATCGCTTGAATGGAGATGAAGTATTTTCTAGAATGGACCTAGCTACAGGTTTCCATCAACCACGAGAATGTGTTCCTTTTAGAGGTCCAGACATATTTTATGAGTGGTTAGTAATGCCGTTTGGCTTATGTAACGCTCCTGCCTATTTTGTCAATCTAAGGAACAATGTATTTCGAGATGTCTTGAATAAATTTGTGCTAGTTTTCATTGTCGACATTTTAATCTTCTCTAAGTCAACTGCTGAGCATAAGAAGCATTTGAAATAAGTTTTGGAAATTATAAGAAGGAATGTTTTGAAAGCCAAAATTTCTAAATGCATATTTTGGCAAGAAGAAGTGAAGTTCCTTGGTCATGTAGTATCGAAGGAAGGAATTTCAGTGGATCCAAGTAAAATCACAGCCATTCGAGATTGGAAGCAGCCTAGCACACCTACTAAATTCAGAACTTTTCTAGGATTGGCTGGCCATTATCGGAAATTCATGAACGATTTTTCGAAGCTATCTTGTCCATTAACGAAGCTTACCAAAAAGCATACAAGGTTTAATTGGATGCTTGAAGGTGAGGCTGCTTTCCAGGAGCTGAAATTAAGGTTGACTACTGCTCCAGTGTTGACTATTGTCGATGGCAATCAAGATTTGATAGTCTATACAGATGCTTTTCTTGAAGGTGTTGGTGTGGTATTAATGCAAAGAGGCAAAGTAGTTGCTTATGCTAGCCGTCAGTTGAAGCCGCATGAGAAGAGATATCTTATGCATGATCTTGAGTTGTTAGCCATCGTGTTTGCTTTGAAAATATGGAGGCACTATCTTTTGGGTAAGAAGTTCGAATTATATAAAGACCATAAGTCATTAAAGTATTTGTTCACCCTGAAGGACTTGAATTTGAGGCAGCAGTGTTGGTTAGAATTTCTTGCGGTATACGATCTAGATATTTTGTATACTCCAGGGAAAGCCAATGTTGTAGCAGATGCGCTTAGCAGAATGAATGCCATTATCGTTAATCTCATTATTGCGCCTTCATTGATTGATAAAATAACTATTCTTCAAAAAGATGATGAATTTATACAGAAAATTAGTAAAAGAGTTCGGGAAGGCGAACCTCAAGTTTCGAGATTGATAACAAAGGAGTTCTGAGGTTATTAGGCCAAATCTACGTTCCGAATATTCCCGAGGTCAGAAAAGAAGTAATGGATGAGTGTCACAAGTCCAAGCTTAGTATTCATCCAGGGGTGAGTAAGATGTATCATGATCTCAAGCATACGTTCAGGTGGATATCTATGAAAAGAGACATTTCCATATATGTTAGAAGGTGCTCTACTTGCCAACAAGTCAAAAGCGATCAACAGAAACTTGCTGGCTTGTTACAACCATTGGAGGTTCCAAATTGGAAGTAGGATCAAATCTCCATGGATTTCATTGATGGTTTGCCCCGAACCAGGAAAAGTAATGATAGTACATGGGTGATCGTAGATCATTTCACGAAGACCGCCCATTTTATTCCTATCAGATCTACTAGAACAGCTCAAAGTTTGGAAATAATTTATTTCAGAGAAATCATTAGATTGCATGGAGTTCCCAGTAGTATTGTTAGTGATCGTGATCCGTTATTCGCTAGTAAACTCTGGGAAGCATTCCAAGAGGAGCTGGGAGCAAAGTTAAATATGAGCACCACATATCATCCTCAAATAGATGGCCAAACTGAGAGGGTGAATTGTATACTAGAAGACTTGTTGCGGGCATGTATTCTTGATTTTGGTGGATCGTGGGAAGAACACTTGATTTTGGTTGAGTTTTCATATAATAACAGTTTCCAAGCAAGCTTACAAATGTCGCCATTTGAAGCGTTGTATGGTAGACCTTGTAAATCTCCCACATGTTGGATAGAACCGGGTAATCAACTAGTATTGGGTCCTGACATGATTCTGAAGCTTCGGATAAAGTCGATTTCATTAAGAAGCGGCTTCAGACAGCTCAGAGCCGACAGAAGAGTTATGCAGATTCAAGAAGAAGGGATTTGGAATTTGATGTTATCAATTATGTGTACTTGAGAGTTTCCCCATTGAGAGGAGTAGTTTGTTTCGGAAAGACAAGGAAGTTGGTGCCTAGATTCATTGGCCCATTCCCTATTCTTGATAGAATTGGAACTCTTGCTTACAGGGTTTAGTTGCCTAACTGGTTGCCAGGGGTACATGATGTGTTTTATGTGTCTTAACTTCAAAAGCATGTACATGATCTAGACTTGATTGTGGAGGAAGCAGCACAACAAGATTTGGATATTACCCCAAACTTAGCAGTAAGAAGAGAGCCAATGAAAATCATTGGAAAGGAAACCAGAGTTCTAAGAAACAAGAGAATTCATTTAGTCAAAGTGCAGTGGAGCGGAGATCCTTGAGACTGTACATGGGAGACCGAAGATAGCATTAAATAAGCTTATCCCAAGTAGGGGAGATTGTAACAACCCAGAAAATCAGAACCAATTTAAATTTTTTATTTTAGCTATTTTTAATGAATTTGGAATATTTAAAATGATTTATTTTAAATAATAACGATCGAAAATAGAAGGTATATATTTATTTTAATTATAAACCGAGCCTGAAATGGCGTGGTAGTTTGAAAATTCGATTTCAAATTTCAAATTTCAAATGAATGTACAGAATTCAAAATAAATCGGATTTCAATAAAACCAAAAATATTAGTATTTGTTTAAGAATGTCTTTCTAACGAATGTGAAAAATCTAGATTTCATAACGGGAATAAAAAGTTATGTCCATTTTAAAATTTGAAATAGTTGCTATGGAATTTAATACAATATATAGCCCTTATAAATAGCCATTTTGCAAACGACCTCCATTTTCGATGAAACCATTTTTGTTGGATCTGGAATGTCAAATTATAGCTAGATTTAAAATTCCATAATTTTTAGAATTAATATGTGAGTGTGGTAAATTAAAACGCGTTTGGTAATTTCAGTTTGAATTGGATCGACCAGAAAAAGTCCATTTTCCAAACGGTCTCCAAATTCGATGAAATTAATTTTGTTAAGACTGTATCGTTAAAACATAGCTAGATTTATTTTTTAGGAATTTTTGGAATCGGTATGTGGCTATGGTAAATTAAAATGTACATTCAAATTTAATATTGAATGTTTTGTATTTTAATTTAAAGAAAAACATGCTGAAATGGTCAAATGAGCTTACAAAACATATTCTGTTGTGTCCAGAATAGGGGTATTTAGCTAGGGCCAACAATCGTTGGTTTTGATTTGGAGTTTATATGGATTAAGGGGTATTTTCGAAATTAAAAGAATTAATATATATATATATATATATATATATATTAGCCAGTTAAATTGTTCGATAACCCTAGCGTATTCTAAAAAAAGGCGCTGCCTCTCTTCTCTGATTGAACGCGATAGATCGCTCTGGGAAAGAATCCACTCGATCTCCAAAACCAATCAATGAACCATGAAATTTCTTGAGTGAATTTTGAAGATCATTACACGAACTCTACATCCAATGAAGGAGATTGGATCTGGAGTAGTAATTTTCTCGGGTGGAGGCCTCGAACCGCCGTCGTTCGCGCTGGATTTCTGCTGTCCCCTTGCCGTCGAGTCCAACAAAAGGGATAGTTGGAGAAAGCTCTCTCGAAGCTCTTTCAGCTGGTAGCCGTGGATCGTCGTGAAGCGCTCTAGTTTTTGTGCAAAAACCAACCCTAATTTCGAACTATAGCCAAGAGCAATGGCCTGTTAATTTTAAGGAGGAAGAAGGTCATTATCTAAGCTAACTACTTTATTAATTAAATTCAAATTGTCATTAACCTTCGAAAAATCATATTTTTTTCATACGGTAACGAAATTCGATGAAATAGGAGACATTAGACTCATGGCATCGTACATGACATTCTAAAAGAAACCGGAGAATTTTCAGAGCTTTCTACAATTTTAGAAGGAATAAAAAGCAATGTGAGATTTCTGAATTCAAAAAATAATTGAATAAAATTATATTAGGTTGCAAACGGAGTTTGGTAACTTCCGACACCGTCGTCCACAGACCATGGACGACTTGATTGTATTGTGGTGTGAAATTGATTGTGATTGTTGATGATTGATTTTGGTTGAAAACAAAATTGTTTGTGTTTGTGGTAAATTCATTGTGTTGTGAAAATGAATTGTATTGTGGAAATTATAAAAGTAAAACCCTTGTATCGCCGCGAGGCCTAGGATAGCAGAGGAGCCGTACAAGGGACGGTGCCAGTTTTAATTACCCTGCCGTTATAATGCCGAAATTTTCTGAAATATTTATGTGTTGTAAATATTCATGTTGTGAAGTAAAATTGTTTAAACAATAAAAATCACATTTTTATTGTATATATAAAATATGTAAAATATTCATGTTTTAAAAATATTTCAACATTAAAAATCGCATTTTTGTTGTATGAATAGAAAAGATTAAAAATGATAATTATTTGAAATAAAAATAAGTTAATAATAAAAATCACAATTTTGTTATGAATAGAAAAGATAAAAATGATAATTATTTGAAATGGAAAAGTTGAACAATAAAAATTTACATTTTTATCATATATAAAAAATGATTCATTAAAATAATCATTTTTTGGATAAAAATATTTCAACATAAAAAAATTACATTTTTTTATGTAAGAGTGAATCAGTAAAAAGATTAAACTTTGATTAATATATTTTAATATTAAAAATCACATTTTTAATGTATAAAGGATTCATTAAAAAGATTAAACTTTGATTAAAATATGTTAACAATAAAAATCACATTTCTAATGTATAAAGGATTCATTAAAAAGATTAAACTTTGATTAAAATATGTTAACATTAAAAATCACATTTTTAATGTTTAAAGGATTTATTTAAAAGTAAACTTTGATTAAAATGAGTTAACATTAAAAATCACATTTTTTTAATGTATAAAGGATTCATTAAAAATATTAAACCTTGATTAAAATATGTAACATTAAAAATCACATTTTTAATGTATAAAGGATTCATTAAAAAGATTAAACTTTGATTAAAATGTGTTAATATTAAAAATCGCATTTTTAATGTATAAAGGATTCATTAAAAAGATTAAACTTTGATTAAAATGTGTTAACATTAAAAATCACATTTTTAATGTATAAAGCATTCATTAAAAAGATTAAACTTTGATTAAAATGTGTTATTATTAAAAATCAGATTTTTTTAATGTATAAAGGATTCATTAGAAAGATTAAACTTTGATTAAAATGTGTTAACATTAAAAATCACATTTTTAATGTATAAAGGATTCATTAAAAAGATTAAAATTTGATTAAAATGTGTTAACATCAAAAATCACATTTTTAATGTATAAAGGATTCATTAAAACAATTAAACTTTGATTAAAATTTGTTACATTAAAAATTACATTTTTAATGTATAAAGGATTCGTTAAAAAAAACTTTGATTAAAATATGTTAACATTAAAAATCACATTTTTAATATATAAAGGATTCATTAAAAAAATTGAATTTGATTAAAATGTGTTAACATTAAAAATCACATTTTTTAATGTATAAAGGATTCATTAAAAAGATTAAACTTTGATTAAAATGTGTTAACATTAAGACTCACATTTTTTAATGTATAAAGGATTCATTAAAAAGATTAAACTTTGATTAAAATGTGTTAACATTAAAAATCACATTTTTAATGTACAAATGATTCATTAAAATGATTAAACTTTGATTAAAATGTGTTAACAGTAAAAATCACATTTTTAATGTATAGAAAATTCATTAAAAAGATTAAACTTTGATTAAAATGTGTTAAGAGTAAAAATTACATTTTTAATGTATAAAGGATTCATTAAGAAGATTCAAGGTCTAAAAAAAATGTTTTTACATAAAAAATTTATATTTTCATTTTTAATGTAAAAATTAATCATTAAAAAAAGATTCATTGTTTGAAAAATGTTTTTACACTAAAATTACATTTCCATTTTTAATGTAAAAATGAATCATTAAAAAAGATTCATTGTTTTGATAAAATGTGTTAACATTGCATTTTCATTTTTAATGTAAAAATGAATCATTAAAAAAGATTCATTGTTTGATAAAATGTGTTAACATTGCATTTACATTTTTAATGTAAAAACGAATCATTAAAAAAGATTCATTATTTTGATAAAATGTGTTAACATTAAAATTAAATTTTTAATGTATGAATGAATCATTAAAAATGATTCATTGTTTTGATAAAACGTGTTAACATTAAAATTTCATTTTTAATGTATGAATGAATCATTAAAAAAGATTCATTGTTTGACAAAATGTTGTAACATTAAAATTACATTTTTAATGTAAGTATAATTCATTTAAAATATTCATTTTTATGATTAAAATAATGTTAACTATACATTAGAGAGAAAATGATGTTGAAATCGTTGAACAAATTATATATATATATATATATATATATATATATATATATATAAATTAAAATAAAACGAATCGCGCGCGGTAGTTCGCGATTTGGAATCGTAACTTTGAACGATTATACTGGGAGATCCGACCGTTGGATTTTCCCAAAACTGAAACCGCTGGGTTCGCTTTGGAAAGATGTTTTCAATGATATAAAATTTGCTAAGATCCAAAAGTTAGATTTTGAGGAATGTGTAATTCAAATTTTAATGAAAACAGTGCTAGAGCAGCGTAATGACCTGAAGCGTCGTTTAATTAAAAGGGGCTATTTTTATATAAATAAAAAAGCGATAAATCATTATAAAATATTATAAATGATATGGAATAAAAATAATTGATTTGAATTATATATATTTGCGAATTATTTGAAAAGGCCGAGTTAATTCTCATTTCAAATAATTATACGATGACTAGAAGTCGAAGACATTGAAGACGGTGTTTGAAGACCGGTGATCTTCAAATCGAATGGATGGCTACTGATGCCTTTGATTGGAGTTGCTGTCTTGAAAGGGTTATAGTGGTAGTTGTCTGGGCGTACTTGTTGACTATCCGGATATGCAAGAGCCTCTCTTCCATATTGGATATATGGAACGAGGAATAAGGTGTCTCCGATTTCGTTCAGACCCAGAACGAACTAGTAAATGGATGTGCGTCTGACATTGGATTTTATTCTATGCTGATTGATTTCTATTAATATCTGTTTAGTGGCAGAGAATTTATTCATTTGCTTAACACCCTTCTTTGAGATGTACGAGCTCAGAGGTTATATATCGATAGACATCAGTCGCATGGCGTGAATTGTTAGTGTGACATGCCAAGATGCAAATGATCAAAACTTTTATTGAAAAGTAGAGCCTTGTGGTTGATGATCAAAGCACAGCTTTAATTAGCATAGCTTTGTGTATAGCATTACTTCGCGAGCCTCACACCCCGATATGAACCAGAAACGAGAGAAGGATCCAGGGAGAACATATGTTTCTTTCTAGCTAGGAGTGGTGTCATGGTATGGATCCCAGACATTTTTACTTATGCGGATGATGGAAAGCGAGGTACCTCGGATTTGAGTCCCTAGTGGCTCTTGATTCATGCCCCATAGGGCGGGAAAACGTATTATTCAGGAAATATATATAATCCACTAACGTAAGTTGTGGACCGACCTTGTGGCTCCAAGGGACGATGCGTTCTATTCCTGAGGCACAGTCTAGAGTGTCAAGGCTCCAAGGGACGATGCGTTCTATTCCTGAGGCACAGTCTAGAGTGTCTCGAATTTAGTAAGGACGATCTCTTGCCTTGGTTCATGATGGAAATCCAACTTCCAATACGACATCGTGCGGTTTTGATTGTAAAACTAGTATGACGACATAGTACATGGTAGCTATGTCGTCTATGATTGATACATTATGATCGAAAATGTCTTTGAAACATATTTACATAAATAATAATATCAAATGACTTTGTTTTGACGTATCAAGCATATTTAGACATTATAAGGTAAAACTCTATCCTCCGACTTGCGTTGCATTGTGTGATGGGACCTGAGTCTTTTAATGGCTTCATTTTTCTAAAATGCATTGCGTTGTTTAATAATTTACTTTATTTATGCACTGGCAATCCAATGGAGTAAACCCTTTCCGCATTAGCGGCGTGGCCCTGTGATTAGCCTTACTACTAAATAAGTTAAGTAAGATTTCTCATACCAGTCCCATGACTGACTCATAGTTTGTTTCACTTTGCAAACTCGGGTGCCCTCTTTTCCACATGGGCAACATTATATTCTGGTTTTAGCAGACTCATTCTAGATAGCTATGGAGCTGAAGATGGATTCTATCATTTCTATTATGTTGTTTAGACTTCATTTACTATATTATGTTTGATTCCGCGGTAGACATTTTGTATTAAGCTGAAACTGAATTCTGTACTAAGTATGATCCTGTTATGCTGTGTAACTTTAATGTTGATATTATTTCCAGTATAACTTTGATGTACTTTATCTGGTGTAATTCTATGATTCTGTTCTGCTGTTATTGTTTGTGTTATATTCCGATGATTATCCTTGCTTCCGTGTCATAGAGATTTGGGGTCATCACAGCTGCTACCTTCTCTTTCCTAACATTTGTTCTACATGTTAGCTTTCTGCTGATAAATACACAATACTGCAAGCATTTATAATACTTAGCCTTTATTTTCATATGCAACCAATTTCCTTTATGTCTTTATTTTTAAGCAACTTGTCTATTTTCACCTAATTAGTACGTTCTCATACCTCCAAATTGTTTAACTACAATACCCTCCCATTCAACAACCATCCCAAAAAACATACTGAGTTCAATGTTACATTCTCTCAACTCGCATATTAGTGCCATTCTTCTGACTGTCACTGCAAATTGTAAATGGATAAAGAATTTGTATTGAAAATGGGTAGGAGCATCCAAATTGTAACAACCCGAAAAATCAAAACCAATTAAAAATTTTTATTTTAGCAATTTTAGTGAATTTTGAATATTTATAATGATTTATTTTAAATAATAACGATTAGAAATTTATTTTGAATAGAATTAGAACGTGTAAATTTATTTAAATCAAAAATAGAATATAAATATTTATTTTAATTATAAAATAAATTGGCAATGGCACGATAGTTTGAAAATTCGATTTCAAATGAATGTACAAGATTCAAAATAAACCGGATTTTAGTGAACTAAAAATATTTGAATCTATTTGAAATTATCTTTCCAACGAATCCGAAAAATTGAAATTTCATAGCGGGGATAAAAAGTTATGTCCAGTTGAAAATTCAAAATAATCGCTATGGAAAAATAGCCATTTTGCAAATGACCTCCATTTTCGATGAAACCACTTTTGTTGGATTCAGAATGTTAAATTATTGCTAGATTCCAATTTCATAATTTTTGGAGTCCATATGTGGCCATACGGGATAAATTGTGAATTGAACGGCCATTTAAGCCAGAAATAGAGTTTTCTGAGCAAATAGACTCGGAATTCGACGAAACTAGTTCTATTAGAACCGTATCATCAAGACATAGCAGCATGCCATTTTGCATCACCAACGGAATTCGTGTGTGGTCGCGGCATCGATAACTATCGATTGAAGACAGCGCCAACTAAAGAAAATAACAAAAAAATAAAAAAATTCACTATATAATATCTTTCCTCCACAAAACCCTCACTTCTCTCCCTCTTCTTCTTTGGAAATCGGCAGCCCCTTTCCTCCCTCAAAAACATTTGCAAAAAATTCCCTGAAACTAAAAAATTTATATCTCCCAAACCGTAAAGGGTTAGGCCAGAAACTTTGTGAGATTGTAGAGCATGATGAGTACTAGCTACTGTAAAAATTTGGTTGTGATTGGACTGGTGGTTTGGTCGGAATTGGGCTTGACATGCAATAGGTCGGTTTTCGTATTTTAGTTGCTGCGGGCCCCACGTATAGAATTAGGTTGAGCGGTTTAGAGGAAGGTAGAGTGGAAGCATGCAAATATTTTGGCGGTGGTGGCATGGTCCCAAGTTACCGGAGTTGGCCAGAATGTCAATTTTATTGTAGGGGCGCTGAAAACAAGACAGTCACAAAGATAAGCAAATTCTCGTCGATCCGTGCATTTTCAGGCAAAGTGACCAAAGGGAAAATTGTCCGGGAGGTCGAGATCAAGCTACCGGAAAAAATTGGGGGCATTTGGAGCACCTAAGCGGCCAAAGCACTGAGATGAACGGAAACTGCAGTTTTCCGTTCAACTGCAGATCATGGGGCCCACATGGCGAACTGGAGGGGGAGACCATGCTTGGAAAGAGGAGGAGAATCCGAAGAGAATGGCACTGGTTTCGTGCAATTATGACTTATGGTTTGGCTGTGGCGAGCATTTTAAGTTGAGGTTGTCGTTTGGAGAAGAAGGTGAATCGTGATCTTACTATTTAAGTAATATCCCATGTTCGTATATTAATATCTTTTTACCACGAACTCCAAATCGCATGAAACATGATCCATTGCGACATGGAGTCGAGAGCTTCGCAACAAAACTGACTGAGTCCAAATTGGAGCTTGTTTTAATTCAGAGCAAATTTAAATCCAAACGGTACCAAAACTGTCAATTAAAGACTGACGGAGTGGAAACCTAAGGAGAGAACTTCTCACCAAAATTATTTTTATACAGTTATTTATTTCATAACTGCGTATTTGAATTTTCCCCATCGTCCACAGACCATGGACGACTTGTTTGTTTGATTGTGTTGTGATGTAAAATGGACCGTATAAAATATTCATGTGTTGAATAAAATAAATATTCATGTGTTGAATAAAATAATATATTCATGTGTTGAATAAAATAAAATATTCATACGTTGAAATAAAATAAATATTCATTTACAAATCGAACGATTTGTTTATGTACAGTCATTTTACTGATATGAATTGGAACGATAAATTTTACACATCGCCGAACTGCACAAATAAAATATTCATGTGTTAAATAAAATAAAATAACGAATATTATAAAAATATTCATGTGTTGAATAAAATATATTCATGTGTTGAATAAAATAAAATAACGAATATTATAAAATATATTCATGTGTTGAGTAAAATAAAATAATGAATATTATAAAAATATTCATGTTCTGAATAAAATATATTCATGCGTTGAATAAAATAAAATAACGAATATTTTCAAATAATATTCAGTAAAAGGTCAAAATATGATTTTGGTGTCCGATTTTGGATGGACACGGGAATATTTAAATATATGAAGCCATGTTGATTAGATATGCGCCATTTAGACGCAAACGATACTTATATCGATTTTGTTCATTTTTATAATGAATATTGAAAAGGAAGTGATTTCAAAATATAAAGTTTTGAAAATATTATCATTTATATATTAATGATATAGAATATTCAGTTTTGATTTAAAACTGAATATGAAGTTGAAATCGTTTTGAAAACGAATTTAAAACAATTTATAAAATACGTTTTAAATGGAAATCGATGAAATATATATAATATATATTATATATATTTAATGGCCTGAATAGAACGCGTCGCATTGCGGCAGTTCGTGAATTTCGACCATTGACTTCGAATTGACGTTACGGGAGATCCGACCGTTGGATTCTCCTAAAACCAGAACCGTTGGATTCGTATCGAAAAGATCTTTCCAAAGAATATTAGAGATTTGAAATCTAACGGTTGGATTTGGAATTATGTCCAAATCAAATTAGGAAAAGGTCGCTGTAAGTGCAGTTCGATGATCGTTTATGGAAATCGACTGTACGGGCCTTGATAAAAATATTAATAATTTGTGTAAAATCACAAAAAATGATTTGGAAAGAATTGGGAAGAAAATTTACATATTTGAAAAGATAAAAATATATTTTTATCAAAATGAACTAGTTATGAACTAGATTTGAAATCCAATAATTTTCAAATAAATAAATTGGATTTGTGAATGGTTTTAATATAACCAGAAATTTCCAATATAAGAATTGGAATGGATTTTAATCAAAAGTATCTTCGGAATATTTCGATATTGGATTCCGTGATTATACGGATATTGTGGAGGAATTTGGAAGATATATATATATCATTATTCCAATACGCTATTTGTTAGTTTCAGAATTTGATATTGAATATAAGCCGATATATTTTATATTCAGAGCCTTGTATTTAATATCAAATGGGATTTTGGATTTGTCGTGAACGGTGTCTTCACTAACACTGTTCTTAAACCCAGTTGAGAAAAGATTGAATCTTTTTATTAAGATTTAGTGAAGTTTACGAATTAATTAATACTCAATTGGAATTGAATTGAATTTTGGGTTTGTCGTGAATGGTATCATCAAAAAATTTGTTCTTAAACCCAATGGAGTTATGAAAATTAGAAACTAACTGGAGATTAGCTAAGTTGATTGGTTTCCTGGGTATTTATCTGATGTTGGTTTCGGCCTTCGGGATTAATACTTAGGGAGCTGTTTTATTACTAATTTATGGTTAGAGACTAATGGAATGTGATTTTGGGTTTAACGTGAACTGTGTTTTAAATGGCATTGGTTCATTAACCCAGTTAAAGATAAGATTAATTTCTCAACTTTGAATAATCATAAATATTGATTTTAGGGAAGTTTAAAACTAAGTGGAGTTTTAATGAATCTTTAATCCGATTGAAATGATCGAGAATGAAGTATCATTAGTTTTGCTCCAAAGCGATAGTTAAATCTTTAAGTAGATTTGAATGTGAAATGGTAATTAATTTTACCGATAACACCGTGGTGTTAGATATGGAGTATTACTAGTTTTGCTCCACAGGGTGAATAGGTTGGGATTGGGAAATTAAACAAATGATTACTTCGGTAAGGTGCGATAATCCTGACTAGTTTGGAAAACCTTAATATGGTTTGAAATGATATACAAAAGAAGATTAAAGAATAAATTTAAAGAATTTATCTTTGATAAAATTAATGGTAACCTTTCCCAAAGGATATGAATATTTAAATAAAAGAATATTCAGAATTGGAATGAGGCGTATGGTGTGTTTTACATCACTTGTTTATTATATACGCGAGTTATTCGGAAAGACCGGGTTTATACCCATTCTAAATAACTGATTCGACTATAAGTCGACGATAAAGACGGTGGTTGAAGACCGGAGGTCTTCACATCATTTGGATAATTACTGATGTCTTGATTGGGTTGTACAAGCAAGACGATGTAATAAGTGGTGATCGTCCAGACGTACTTGGAGATCGACGGATATGCAAGGGCCTCTCTCCTGTATTGGGCATATGGGACGAGGAATAAGGTGCCTCCAGTTTCGTTCAGACCCAGAACGAACTTGTAAATGGACTGTGTGTCTGACATTGGATTTTATTCTGTGTTGATTGATTTCTATTAAATATATATCCGTTTGGCGGCGGAGAATTTATTCTCCTGCTTAACGCCCTTCTCTGAGACATACGAGCTCAGAGGTTATATATTGATAGATATTAGTCGTATGACATGAATTTCCTGTGTGGCAAGCTGAGATGCAAATGATCAAGGCTTCTGTTGAAAAGCAGAGTCTTGTGGTTGATGATTAAAGCACAGCCTGTGTGGGATAGCTTTGTGTATAGCGTTAATTCGCGAGCCTCACACCTCGGTATGAGTCAAAAACAGGATTGTGACTGCAGGGAGTGCAAGACGTTTCTTTCTGGATATGGGTGGTGTCAGGGTTTTGCACGCCCTGACATTTATATTATTTTTACCTGTGTGGTTGTTGGAATGCGAGGCGCCTTGGATATTTCGATCTCTACGGAGCTGATGGATAGGTCTGATAGGACCGGGAAACGTGTGTTCAGGTCTAACTAATCCGCTATGTGTGGACCGGCCCTGAGGATCTAAGGAATCGCCAGCGTCCGAATCCTGAAAC
Source organism: Allium sativum (assembly GCA_030737875.1). NCBI lineage: Eukaryota > Viridiplantae > Streptophyta > Magnoliopsida > Asparagales > Amaryllidaceae > Allium > Allium sativum. Next base: position 1,034,008,825 of record CM060920.1, on the reverse strand, counting down.
ATTTGCTAGAGTGTCTCGAATCGGTGAGGAGCCATCCCTAGCCTCGACTCATGACGGAAATCAAATTTCCAATACGTGACATTTCGGTTTTGATTGTAGAGCCAATTATGGCGACATGATAGATGGTACCCATGCCGCGTATGATTGATACATTTATATTTGAAGTTGTTTTTATACATTATGCACTTATAATAGTATCAAATGATTTGTTTTAAACGTACCAAGCATGTTTCGCTATTATAAGGGAAAACCCTATCCTCCAGCTTGCGTTGCATTGTGTGATGGGACCTGGGTCTTATAATAGCGTCATTTTTCCAAAAAGTATTGCACTGCTTATTCTATGCACTAGTATTCTTAGGAGGAAACCCGTTCCTTGTTATACAGCGTGGTCCCTTGATTTACTCTCTTTTAAAGTAAAGTTTTAAATAACTATTTTAGTTCTCACACCAGTTACATGACTGACCTGGAGTTTATTTTTTTAACCTAAACTCTGGGTGCCCCTATTTTTCACATGGGAAGTTAGTAGTTTTGGTTTTACAGATTTATATCCACAGGATCCCGGTTTATAGATGGAACGATATTCAGAAAGCTCAGTATCCGTTTATCTCTTTCGTTTGTGTTTTGTATTATTTTCCGCTGCATTGTAATGTGTAAATCTCTGATATTTATCGAATGTATATTATTTATTCATACTCTGTACATTCTTGTACTCTGACGTAAATTGTTGTAATAAGCAATGAAATGTTTTTCTGTTTGTGTTCTGATTCGTCTTATCCTCAAAGCAATCCGGGCTTTCCTATACGGGGAAGTTCGGGTCGTCTCAGTTGGTATCAGAGCTTTCGTTTACAAAGCTCGAGAACAAAACACATTAGCCACATACGAAAGAATTCATCAGAGATTGGATTAGTAATATCCAATAAGAATGACTCGTTAGAGATAGGATCAGTAGTGTCCTAGAACGAGTGTGAAGAGTGTTATTTTTAAAATTAAAATGAAAACAAATATTGTTTTGAAAATTTAAACCTTATTCAACGTATTCGAATATTTATTTTATATTGAATTTGGACAATCGAGTATATAAAGATTTTGCATATACGCCTTGCAAACGTATATTAGAAGTTTTAATATACTGGGTAGATGTAGAATCACACTCTAGTCGCTCGAGGATAATTTTGTTGATGTCCGTACATCATCAGTATTTGTGTTCGAGTTTCGAAAGTGGGATTTCTATATATTTCCAATTGACTGGTGTGAGAACCAAAACTTGATAGGGTTTATTGTTTGTAAATTGGCATCAAAAAAATGATTTTTGACTATATATCAAAGTTATGAATTTGAGAATTTAATCAACTAATTAATTGCTGATTGTTGATTGTGTTATTTGATTATTCATTAAAACAACATGCGAATGAAAGGCAAATTTAGCCAAATTGTGTCAAATATTGAACTGAATTGAAATTTGATTGAAATTGCATATGTATACATGCATATACATTGAACCGGTAAATGGATTTGCTATTGAGTAAAGAATTTGTAATGACCCGGGTTTTTGACGACTTTGGTTATCGCCATAAACTCAATGATGACTAACCAAACATCGAAAAATACCGGTCATTAATGAAAGAAATTAGAGGGTGAGGAAAGATAAGATGAAAACTTAGAATAGAAGAAGAAGAAGAACACAACATCAGAGTAACACGAACCTCACAGCGGAACGAATAACATATAATATATATAACATAACTTGAAATATACATCTGTACTTGAATATACATCATTATCAAAGTACAACACTTACAACACAGCGGAAGTAAACTATAGCTATATGATTCTGAAGCCTCTTGCTCCAGCTCTTCAGGTATATCTGTAAATCCCGACTACTTGACTGCCCGTACAAATTTAGGCACCCAAGAGTTTTGGGAAAACAAAACAAAATAAACTCCGGGTCAGTCACGGGATTGGTATGAGTAAAACAGTTTTAAAACAGTTCGAACAATTAAACGATATCTCATAAGACCACGCCGTATAACGGAACGGGTTTTTCCCTTATGAGAATCCAAATTATCTTTATATCAAGAAACCTTTTGATATTATAATAATGTCTATCAACCACAGTATAATAATCATCTAGCAGAAACGCTTTCATCTCACGTTCTACATATATAGTTGTAACACCCCGCCTCCGCCAGGGTGGCTCTTGCAAGCACCCTGACTTTGGAGGGGCGTTTGAATCAGGTAAACATGCATTATGATATATCAAGGCAGAACAAGAACATATGTATATATATAAACAGAGTAAATAACATAGATAAAACAGCGGAAGATTTCAAACCATTTCAAAACAAGTCTGGTACAACATAATGTCAACTTTCCAAATACACAATTCTAGATAAAAACAACATTTCTGAAAAACTGAAATACATAAGTACTATCCCCAAAATAAGTGATAACCATAGCTAGCTTCATGTCAAGACCGTACATGAGCTAAAATCCCACAAGCAAGCGATCAGAAATCCAAGCTAAGCTCCAATATTCCCACCCTGAGAACCTGGGGGGGGGGGGGAAACGGAAGAAAAGAGGCGAAAGAAAACAGGTCAGTCAAAAAGACTGAGTAAGCCCTACTACAATCAATGTAAACTAATAAAGTTAACTGGCATGATGAAAGCTGAGATGAACATATGGATAACTACATACTAGCATGATGATTAACTAACAAGGTAGATAAAGGTGTCATCGCATAATCAGGTTTAAGGTTTTTGCACCACAGGTGTACTAGTAAACTAACATGACTTGAATAAACAAGTATTGATCCCTTGGCCCAAGCTTTGGCCCAATAACATGAAGTGACCCTAATACGCGGTCCAACCAAACGGTCTAGTCGATCGGCTCCCTATAAGCCTAACTCGTCCCGTGTTGATGTCCATACGGCCCAAACATAATTGTAGTCAGACTGTGCCGGGTCTCCCGTCGGGTGTATCAAGCCCTAGGGTGGCAACCCCTGGACACCATAAACATGTGTGCACAGTCTCGATCTACTGGTACCCGTGCATGTTTTCCCCGGCTTCGGACTATGTGCACGACCATAAGTCCGCCCGGAACTACACCGGCGTACCACTCTGCCGTCGTTTTTGGTCACTTACCTCCAGTTCAGTAATCGTGCCCCACACCCTAGCCTAGACCCTAGGGCCATAATGATACGAACTTGGGATTACTGCTGGAGTGGACCCCCATTGCTAGGATTTTCTAGAGGGTTAAGTACGGTTTGACCCTCTTGCTAATCATGGATTAACTTGGTTAAGTGTAACGATGAGTTCACGACTTAACCCTGATTAATCTACCAAGCCCAAATTGGTTAAGTATTAAGTGGACCATGACTTAACCCTAATCACGAGGCATTAATTAATTTAATGCGCCTTAACCTCTCACATTAGACCTTGTTGTGGTTACTAGTTAAGCCGGGCGGGTCCGGGTAGCTTTACACCACAACTTGGTCTAACCTCGGGTTCAAGGTACAACATGGCCAACTTCTCACATTGGGTCCTATTGTTTGTAGCAACTAGTTAAGTCGGTCGGTTCCGGGTAGGTTTACGCTACAAACTCAACCCAACCTCGAGTTGGTCACACTTATCTTTTCTAAGTGTCATGTCCATCATGTTTCCAAAACATGTTACAAATTTTCAAGCAATTGGGTAGACCTAACTTAATAGGTAAATTCCCAATGGGTAGACCTAACTTAATAGGTAAATTCCCAATCTTGTGTTTTATGTCTTTTAAGTTTACCCAACCCCAAACGCAATCCCATCGCTTACATATCGCAATAGCGCATAAAGGATAGAAAGAGGGAACTTGGCATAATCATGACATAAAGGTGTTGAAGCCACAAGTTCAACATGGTGGCATATGAAATGTACATGTGTCCATATACTTGCATATTACATTTTTAGGCCTCAAAAGCATGCATAAAACCAAACTTAGCATATTGGTGATACATGGTGATAAATGACATGTAGAAATGGCCATAAGTTCGCATTTAGCCTCACATGCAAGTTATCATAAGGGATATGATAACTTACATGTTGCCAAAATGCAACCTTTAGCATAAAGCTTGAAGCTTTATGTTCATATACTCAAGATATGCTTGCATAACATGACAACATGAGTAAAATGATTCACCCAAACTTGCATAACATAAATGGCAAACTTGCATATCATAACATAGCAAACTTGCATAACATAACATGGCAAACTTGCATATAAACTTGCATATCATAACATGATAAACTTGCATATCATAACATGATTAACTTGCATAACATAGCATGGCAAACTTGCATATAAACTTGCATATCATAACATGATAAACTTGCATATCATAACATGATTAACTTGCATAACATAGCATGGCAAACTTGCATATAAACTTGCATATCATAACATGATAAACTTGCATATCATAACATGATTAACTTGCATAACATAGCATGGAAAACTTGCATATCATAACATGGCAAACTTGCATAACATAACTTGCATATCATATCATAATGATCAAACACAACTTGCATCATTCATTAACTCTAGAGTTTAAATATGAAAGTAGAAAAGGGCTTACAATACTTATGAAGGCACAAAAGATATGACAAAGCCCTTATGCAATCAAATAGACCCAAAATGCAAGCTCTAACATAAAAACCCTTGAGCCAAATGATCAAAACTTTTTCTTTATGATGCAAATATAGAAACTTGACTTGAATGCAAGCTAATGACACTCATACAAGCTTGAAAACACTTGTATGCATGGAAAATCTCATAGAAATTTATTTAGGAATTTTATGAAGAGAGTGGAGGCCATGAGAGGTAAAATTTTGCCATAGTTTAGTTGTATGAATGAATAATGATGATTTAGGGCTAGCTTAGGGTCTTATTTATAGATTAGGCAAGTGTTTTAGGCCGTTAGATTAACCCTAAATTAGATTAGGACCATCAGATCTCGGAAGCTTCCAGAAAACAGCCCCAAAACACAGCCAAACCCTAAAATGGTGCACCAGGCCAAACTGGCCGAGCACCCCCTGTCGACAGCCAAGTCGACAGGGCTGTCGACTTGGGTCCAACCAAGTCGACTCCCAAGTCGACAGGCCTGTCGACTTGGGTGCCCTGGCGGGAATTTTCCCGCCTGACCCAATCTAACCCTAATTTCCAAATCCAAACTTGAATTTGAAATCTGTTTTTACTTTGAATTTTTCTGAAAACTTCGTTGTGCCTTAATCGGGTCATACAGACTCCGATTTTCGAAAACTCGGACTCTATTTCGCGTATTTTTCCGAGACGAACGCAATGGAATAGCCCGTTTCCCTTGATTCAGATTTTAGAATTAAATTCTACCTCGATTTACGTTATAACAGGTTATTGAAAATACGGGTTGTTACATTCTCCCCTCCTTAAAGGATTTCGTCCCCGAAATCTTCAAGTTGGGAAGAACGTATCCTACCATCCAACATCCATCTACTCAAAACATCATCCACGAGCAATCATTGTCCTTACACGATTCTAAATGTTGTATGAACATATGCAAAGGTGTGTGTATACGTACTTATCTAATGCAAATATCATCAATGCAGATTATGTTAGTGAAATGAATCCATATGTATGCAATTCCTAACATAATGTATAACATCTATATGTGTGCACATAACATACATCCATATGCAACATCCATGTGATAACACAAAAATTTTCATCCATGAATAAGCATAAACACTCATGCATATGCAATATGAGGAGTGTGTGAGCCGATCTAGTGCCTAACGTGTATAATGCATCCACGAGTAACCACTTGCAAACACTTGCAACCACTTGCAACCATCAAGCATAACATGTTTCAAACACATGTTTCATCCAAAGGGTTTCTACCTAAGGTTCTCATGACCAGATTTACATGATAACAAGATAATCAAGACAAACATGGATAGCAAAAGATATGCTACCAAGAGATCGGGAAGATAAGCAGGATATACCCTTTTCGGATTACAAGAAATCCCTTCCTAACCCCAATCCTATAAAAACCCAAAAGGTTTAGTCAACCTAACGAACTCCTTCAAACCCAAACATGTATTACTAGCCAATAAGTCATACCTCTCGACAGAAATAGGACCGAGAATGGGACCGAGAGGATATACGTAAAAAGATAACATGCGAGTAAGTTCCACAGGAAAACAAGGACCAATGATATGCTCTTAAAAAGAGATATGATGCGCGTATCTAGCCTTCAGTCTTCTAAGTCACATTTCCTTGAGTTTAACTCCACTGTGCTTTGACCGTCTTTTACCTCATGATTTCCTAGCTTCTTAACTCTTATTTCCAAATATGAGTTGGAACCCATTTCATTGTCGCCTCTCGTCTTCCTCTTTCACTTACTTTTCCATCATTCTTGGCTTAAACATAACTATGACCTCATGGTTTCATGCAAGCTCTCCAAAATTCACTAGTGAATCCTGGATCTCGTTTACTTACTATAAAGTATTCCACGCAGCAGAACTTTTCTTGGAAATACCAATCCACGTTGCCAATTGCTCTTACCAACGTGATTTTCTATAACTCATGCTTGATCGAAATGAACCATCCGCCTGCGAATGATAGGCCGTACTTAGATTCAGTCGTTTGCCCATGACTTCCCGTAGACTATCCCAAAACTGGCTAGTGAAGATTAAGTCATGGTTACTAACTATACTTTAGGGAACCTCGTGCAACCGCTTTATTTCTTGAAGGTAAACTGTCGCTAGCTATGATGCAGTCCTTTTGCTCTTTACCGGAGTGAAATGAGCACTCTTCGTGAGTCTACCTACTATGACCCACATGCTCTTATTCCCTTTTCTTGATCTAGGCAGTCCATCCACGAAATCCTTCGTGACGCTTTACTACTTCCATTGCGGGGACCTCCAATGGATGTAATAGCCCGCCGGGCTTCTATGACTCGGCCTTTAACCTGTTGGCACAACATGCACCTTGGGACAAACTCGGCCACCTCCTCGGGTGATGTGCATCTTCAAGAACCTTCTTTCTCTCATCGCGTCTTAGTTATCCCTTGTCATCTATAGCGAGGTGTCTTAACATCTCGCCTCGAATCAACTTGTCCATGATCTCGACTAACTGCGGGTCTTCTTTCTGCGAAGTCCCTACTTGATCCAGAAGGGTAGGTCTAAGCTCAAGGGACGCTAACTAACTAACTAAACTGAGAGAACTTCTTACTTCGGTTGCATTCCTTGGAGTCTTCCAATCCTGAACTGCAACTACCTTAGCGGGATCCACCGCTAAGCCTTGCTTAGATACTATATGCCCAAGGAATCTAACTTCCCTTCTCCAAAAGTGACACTTGGAGAACTTGGCCTTCAACTGATGCGCTCTAAGCGTATCCATCACCTCCACGAGATGCCTTGCGTGCTCTTCCTCATCCTTAGAGAAGATCAGAATATCATCTACGAAGACCACGACAAACTTGTTCAAGAAATCCCTGAACACCCTACTCATCAAGTCCACGAAGTAGGCGGGTGCATTAGTCAAACCGAATGGCATGACCAGCCATTCTAAGAATCCATCTGGAGTTCTGAACGCAGTTTTGCCTATACTATCCTCAGCTACTCTGAGCTGATGGAATCCAGTAGCAAGATCAAGAGAAAACAGATGTTCCTACAAGTTGATCAAACAAATCATCGATCCTTGGCAATGGTTGTCTATACTCCTTGTTTAACTCACGATAATCGACACAAAGTCGAAGAGAACCATCTGCCTTGGTGGTAAATACTACAGGCGCTCCCCATTCAGATATACTTCGTCTAATGAAGTTCTTCTCAAGCAACTCCTTGACTTGCTTTCTTAACTCTCATCTTGCGGGGCCATGTGCCTAACTGGCCACGAAACTATCTTGGCATTATCAACCAGATAAATGCGGAAATCTATCTCTCGTTTAGGGGTAACCCCCTTCACTTCACCCAAGATATCAGGATATTCTCGGACCACCCTCACCGATTGCAAACTATCGATAGACGAGTTGAGGGATTCAAGATAACACAACATGACGGGACTCGTAGGGTTACTAGAAATTTTTAGGGTATTACCGAGGCGAGTCATGAGCCTCTCAACCCTATGCTCAAAAATCAAGAATGGCTCCAAAACTGGACAACCCATCCATGCCCAAAAATCAACCCATACCCCATGAAACTGAGAATATAAGCATCACACGAGAACTCAAATCCACCTAGATAATAGACAAATGGGCGGAACCCCCAATTGGATTTGAAACACACACGGGATCATTAACTAGACTAGTACTTAGGTGCAAACTATCAACAAGATCAGATGAGATAAAGCTATGCGATGCACCAGAATCAACCAAAGTATGAACAGGAAAATCAGAAATGTAAACAAGACTTTCAACAGAAATACTACCTCGATCGGGAACTGGAGCGGCATTGAGAGCATGAACTTGCCCTCCTGAAGGTCCAGCACGCTGAGTCTGACCCTGGCCTTGCCCTTGCTTCTTCGGGCAATCCTTACTGAAATGTCCAATCTCACCGCAGAAAAAGCATTCACCATTCTCCCTTTTCCTCTTCATACAATCCTTAATAAGATGCCCAACTGAACCGCAATAATGGCACTTCCTCTTTTTGTTATTGCCCTTGTTGCCTTGACTCTTGTTCTTGTTCTTATTGCCTTGACTGCTCTGACCGCTTGGATTACCCTGATTTCCTTTCCACTGGGAATCAGTCTTCTTGGCTTGAGTATCATTCATCTTGATCTCCTTCTTGTCACTCCTATTCTCTTCATTGAGTAGGGCCATATTCACCAAACTCTCGAAAGTTGCCCCCAAAGGTATATGAGACATGGATAAACCATGTAATGGCTCGTTTAATCCTAGAGCAAAGTATAGGGCCTTCTTCTGAGCAGTGTTAACCAAGTCTAAACCGACCCGAGCCAGTTGATTAAACTTATCTATCTATTCCCTAATAGTCATGTCCCCTTGCTTCAGTGATAGGAACCTTAGTCCAAACTTTCCCCGAAAGTCATCCCAAGTCTCAATTGGCCTAGTAGCGGTGGTGACCACCCACCAACGTGCAGCTTCTTCCTTTAGCAACCATACTGCCAATAAAACCTTCCTACGGTCATCTATATCAAAGAAGGCAAAAAGATCTTCGGTTTCTTTCAACCAATTCCTTGCCTCTACATAAGTCTCGGTTCCAAAGAAATTCTTGCCACCCATCGTCTTAAAGTCTTTGCAAATCTCCGTGAAATCCTCTTGTGGATGCTGAGGGGAAGGAGGAAGAGGAACCTCAGCGACAGGAGGAGGAGGAACATTAACTACCGGAGGAGGAGTAATATTTGCGGGGCCGGCTTCGGTCGCCCTAGCCTCCAAAAGTCTCATATACCAAACAGGTACGTGTACTCCCTCCGGAATGGCAAAGTTATTGGCCATACTTTAAACGAAGAAAAAGATAGATTCAGAATGGAGAAAGACGAAGGAATTTTGCTAATGGCTTTTTGTGGAATAGCCTTTAAAATAAACTAGACTTTTCTTTGGAAAATACTTTATACTTGGTTTTGAAAATAGTTTTCCAAAAGTTTTAAAAACCTTTTTGTTCCTTCTCGTAAACCATATGCTCTGATACCAAATGTAACACCCCGCCTCCGCCAGGGTGGCTCTTGCAAGCACCCTGACTTTGGAGGGGCGTTTGAATCAGGTAAACATGCATAATGATATATCAAGGCAGAACAAGAACATATGTATATATATATATATATATAAACAGAGTAAATAACATAGATAAAACAGCGAAAGATTTCAAACCATTTCAAAACAAGTCTGGTACAACATAATGTCAACTTTCCAAATACACAAGTCTAGATAAAAACAACATTTCTGAAAAACTAAAATACATAAGTATTATCCCCAAAATAAGTGATAACCATAGCTAGCTTCATGTCAAGACCGTACATGAGCTAAAATCCCACAAGCAAGCGATCAGAAATCCAAGCTAAGCTCCAATATTCCCACCCTGAGAACCTGGGGGGGGGGGAACGGAAGAAAAGAGGCGAAAGAAAACAGGTCAGTCAAAAAGACTGAGTAAGCCCTACTACAATCAATGTAAACTAATAAAGTTAACTGGCATGATGAAAGCTGAGATGAACATATGGATAACTACATACTAGCATGATGATTAACTAACAAGGTAGATAAAGGTGTCATCGCATAATCAGGTTTAAGGTTTTTGCACCACAGGTGTACTAGTAAACTAACATGACTTGAATAAACAAGTATTGATCCCTTGGCCCAAGCTTTGGCACAATAACATGAAGTGACCCTAATACGCGGTCCAACCAAACGGTCTAGTCGATCGGCTCCCTATAAGCCTAACTCGTCACGTGTTGGTGTCCATACGGCCCAAACATAATTGTAGTCAGACTGTGCCGGGTCTCCCGTCGGGTGTATCAAGCCCTAGGGTGGCAACCCCTGGACACCATAAACATGCGTGCACAGTCTCGATCTACTGGTACCCGTGCATGTTTTCCCCGGCTTCGGACTATGTGCACGACCATAAGTCCGCCCGGAACTACACCGGCGTACCACTCTGCCGTCGTTTTTGGTCACTTACCTCCAGTTCAGTAATCGTGCCCCACACCCTAGCCTAGACCCTAGGGCCATAATGATACGAACTTGGGATTACTGCTGGAGTGGACCCCCATTGCTAGGATTTTGTAGTGGGTTAAGTACGGTTTGACCCTCTTGCTAATCATGGATTAACTTGGTTAAGTGTAACGATGAGTTCACGACTTAACCCTGATTAATCTACCAAGCCCAAATTGGTTAAGTATTAAGTGGACCATGACTTAACCCTAATCACGAGGCATTAATTAATTTAATGCGCCTTAACCTCTCACAATAGACCTTGTTGTGGTTACTAGTTAAGCCGGGCGGGTCCGGGTAGCTTTACACCACAACTTGGTCTAACCTCGGGTTCAAGGTACAACATGGCCAACTTCTCACATTGGGTCCTATTGTTTGTAGCAACTAGTTAAGTCGGTCGGTTCCGGGTAGGTTTACGCTACAAACTCAACCCAACCTCGAGTTGGTCACACTTATCTTTTCTAAGTGTCATGTCCATCATGTTTCCAAAACATGTTACAAATTTTCAAGCAATTGGGTAGACCTAACTTAATAGGTAAATTCCCAATGGGTAGACCTAACTTAATAGGTAAATTCCCAATCTTGTGTTTTATGTCTTTTAAGTTTACCCAACCCCAAACGCAATCCCATCGCTTACATATCGCAATAGCGCATAAAGGATAGAAAGAGGGAACTTGGCATAATCATGACATAAAGGTGTTGAAGCCACAAGTTCAACATGGTGGCATATGAAATGTACATGTGTCCATATACTTGCATATTACATTTTTAGGCCTCAAAAGCATGCATAAAACCAAACTTAGCATATTGGTGATACATGGTGATAAATGACATGTAGAAATGGCCATAAGTTCGCATTTAGCCTCACATGCAAGTTATCATAAGGGATATGATAACTTACATGTTGCCAAAATGCAACCTTTAGCATAAAGCTTGAAGCTTTATGTTCATATACTCAAGATATGCTTGCATAACATGATAACATGAGTAAAATGATTCACCCAAACTTGCATAACATACATGGCAAACTTGCATATCATAACATAGCAAACTTGCATAACATAACATGGCAAACTTGCATATAAACTTGCATATCATAACATGATAAACTTGCATATCATAACATGATTAACTTGCATAACATAGCATGGCAAACTTGCATATAAACTTGCATATCATAACATGATAAACTTGCATATCATAACATGATTAACTTGCATAACATAGCATGGCAAACTTGCATATAAACTTGCATATCATAACATGATAAACTTGCATATCATAACATGATTAACTTGCATAACATAGCATGGCAAACTTGCATATCATAACATGGCAAACTTGCATAACATAACTTGCATATCATATCATAATGATCAAACACAACTTGCATCATTCATTAACTCTAGAGTTTAAATATGAAAGTAGAAAAGGGCTTACAATACTTATGAAGGCACAAAAGATATGACAAAGCCCTTATGCAATCAAATAGACCCAAAATGCAAGCTCTAACATAAAAACCCTTGAGCCAAATGATCAAAACTCTTTCTTTATGATGCAAATATAGAAACTTGACTTGAATGCAAGCTAATGACACTCATACAAGCTTGAAAACACTTGTATGCATGGAAAATCTCATAGAAATTTATTTAGGAATTTTATGAAGAGAGTGGAGGCCATGAGAGGTAAAATTTTGCCATAGTTTAGTTGTATGAATGAATAATGATGATTTATGGCTAGCTTAGGGTCTTATTTATAGATTAGGCAAGTGTTTTAGGCCGTTAGATTAACCCTAAATTAGATTAGGACCATCAGATCTCGGAAGCTTCCAGAAAACAGCCCCAAAACACAGCCAAACCCTAAAATGGTGCACCAGGCCAAACTGGCCGAGCACCCCCTGTCGACAGCCAAGTCGACAGGGCTGTCGACTTGGGTCCAACCAAGTCGACTCCCAAGTCGATAGGCCTGTCGACTTGGGTGCCCTGGCGGGAATTTTCCCGCCTGACCCAATCTAACCCTAATTTCCAAATCCAAACTTGAATTTGAAATCTATTTTTACTTTGAATTTTTCTGAAAACTTCGTTGGGCCTTAATCGGGTCATACAGACTCAGATTTTCGAAAACTCGGACTCTATTTCGCGTATTTTTCCGAGACGAACGCAATGGAATAGCCCGTTTCCCTTGATTCAGATTTTAGAATTAAATTCTACCTCGATTTACGTTATAACAGGTTATTGAAAATACGGGTTGTTACATTAGTATACACTCAAAACCGCAAGCACGTATTGGGTAATGGATTTCCATCTATGACAAGGTATGGAACCACCTTTCGCTAGTGTACCTCTAGAAAGGAATACACTGGGTTCAACAAGAACATCTTGCAACCCGGCCACACATGACCGATCACTCATTTCGCTTGAGTGTATCGAATGTATATCATCAACGGTTGGGATCAGCAACCGTTTCCCGAATGGGATAGCATCAACAATATATTTTTAGAAGTAAATGAAACTCTAGATCAGGTGATTATACACCCTACTTCGGAGCGACTGACTTAGCCATGCTGCCTGCCCGATTTCTGTCATTTACCGGTTGATGAGGCTTGAGGTTACGCTTCATCATCACACCAGATTCACTTTGAATGCCACATCGTCAAATCCATCAAATCACCGATTGACTTCCTCAACCATACATTATGTGTTAGCTAAAAGAAGTTTCCTTCTCCGCTTCCACTCTTGGTACGGTTGGAGAAATCAATATACGTGATCGTCTGGAAATACTCTGTCAGACCCGTCCATACAAGTCATCCAGGAACAGGATGAACCGAAGGCACAATTCAATACATCCATCTTAGACACTGTTATCTAAGACTTATACAATAGCCCTTGCACTTTACTCCGTCTTCAATTTTCTTTGGCATATATGATTCGCAACGCTTATGCCAATACAGAGTGGTTCTTTGGATAATAATCCAACTGGTCTCTCCATATTAACAACGTTAAAATGGTCAAAACTTCGATAGTCTGTGAGTTAACTATCAAAGAAAAACAAGTGTGCAAACAACGATATCATTTCCAGATGGAAATTATATCGAACAAACATCATTTAACCTTAATCTCTTTAGTTCATTTTACATCCCCTGTTTCCCTATATCCAACATTTGCTATTTTCTATATTTAGAAAATAAAATTTATTAACATTGGAAAACATTTCCATTCCTTGTTTTATGTATTAGAAAACATTTCTAATTCTTGTTTGGAAAACATTTCCAAACTCCTACGTTTGGATTAAGCAGATGTTTAGATAAAACATCGCTATGCCAACTCAAACCATTTCCTTTAATTACTAAATTCACTTAACCATCCTTTACTGCCGAACCTTAACCATTCCTTAGTTAAATACGAAGCCAATCAAGTTGGGGTAGAACTACCTCTAAGACCTTAACTGAACAACATTTCTAACTTTGAAATAGGCAAAGTTCACTTTATATTTCTTTAACTAACTTCCTTACTTAACCTTTCTTTTGAGTAACTATATTCGATTAACTCTTTTCAATTAACTCTATTCGATTAACTCCTTTGGATTAACTCTATTCACTTAACTCCTGTCGAATGAACTATATTCGATAACTCCTCTAACTCTATTCGAATAAACTATATTCGATTAACTCCCCTAATTTCATTTGAATAAACTATATTTGATTTATTCCTTTAACTCCATTTAACTCTATTCGAATAACTAATATTCGATAAATCTATTCAACCCTTCTTCGAATTACTAATATTCGATTAACTCAATTGATTCTATTCGAATAAACTACATTCGATTAACTCCTTTATTTTAACTCTATTCGATTAATTCTAACTGGTTAACTCTTATTCGAATAACAAATATTCGATTAACTCTATTCAGCTAACTCGACTCGACTAACCCCTTTTCGAATAACATATTCGATTTACTAACTTTCGAATACCTTATTCGATTGACTCCCTTCGAATACCATATCCAATTTAACTCTATTCAAATAACTAAATTCGATTAACTCCCTTTCGAATAAATTATTCATTTATAAAGATTTACTTTTAGTAACGGTTCTTCACTTTACAAATGATTTCCTTTTTAGTAACGTTTTCCTTTTTATAACGTTTTCCTTTTTATAACATCCTATTCGGTTATAAACAAATTTCCTTTTTATAACTCTATTTATTTTCTAAATATTTCCTTTTTATAAAATCTCCTTTGATTTTTATAAATATTATCTCTTTTATAAAATCCATTGATTTTATAAATAATCTATTTTCAATATTCATTTTGAAAATTCCCTTTTCACCATTCCGGTATGTTAGGGTATTCAACATATCAAATCAGGATGACTAGTATCGTCCCAACACATATAAACGACAATAGATTATATATCACATCATATAACACAATATATGAATCAAAACAGTATTATAAATATTGAGGTACCCAGTTGGGTCCCTCCAACCTGTTTCCCTGCATCCACAGATGTTACACAGTATAATCAGCATCCATTACAGTTCAGTACAAATTATTCTGATAAACAAAATCAATATATATATATTTATTTAACGGTTTATATATATAATTTCAACTAAATGACTAGCAGTTCAATTAACCAAACCAACACACAACAATCAACAGATGATTAACAGTTCTAAAAATACGTTATAAAAATATAACTGTTCAGAGTTGGTGAGTTTTACTCACTTTGGCAGTTCATCGTTAAAGAACGATAAACTGTTGTTTGATTTGAATCAAACAATTTATTTCACCATAAATTCAGACTAGCTCCAATCCAGTCCCCGTCAGTTCCATTGTGGAGCTCTCGTCCATACGGTCCCAACGGGTCCAACCGTTCGAAATTCTGACCTCGTACGAGTGAGATACATTATTTATAAGATTGTATATACATTTATATTAGATAAACTTGATTAAAAAATGAAGTGGGCTCAACCTCCCCTCTATGGCCCATTGGCACCCTTAAAGTACCAACCCGAAATCCTTGTCTTCCCCGAACTCCACATCGTGACTTCAGGAAAAACCCAGCATGTATTTTCATTGCCAACGGAGTTCGTGTGTGGCCGCGGCATCGATAACTGTCGATTGGAGACAGTACCAACTAAAGAAAATAATAAAAAAAATAAAATTTTCCACTATATAATATCTTTTCCTCCACAAAACCCTCACTCCTCTCCCTCTTCTTCTTTGGAAGTCGGCAGCCCCTTTCCTCCCTCAAAAACATTTTACAAAAAAGCCCCTGAAACTAAATAATTTATATCTCCCAAACCGAAAAGGGTTCAGCCATGAAATTTTGTGAGAATGTAGAGCATGATGAGTACTAGCTACTATAATAATTTGATAGTGATTGGACTGGTGGTTTGGTCGAAATTGGGCTCGACATGCAGTAGGTCGGTTTCTATATTTTGGTTGCTATGGGCTCCACATAGAGAATTAGGTCCTGCGGTTTGGGGAGAAGGTAGAGTGGAAGCATACGAATATTTTGGCTATGTTGGCATGGTCCCAGGTGGCCAGAGTTGGCCGGAATGCCAATTTTATTGGAGGGGTACTGAAAACAGGACAGTCGCAAAGATGAGCAATTTCTCATCGATCCGTGCATTTCCAGGCAAAGGGACCAGAGGGAAAATTGTCCGGGAGGTCAAGACCAAGCTACTGGTAAAAATTGGGGGCATTTGGAGCACCAAGGCAGCCGCAGCACTACGATGAACGAAAACTGCAGTTTTCCGTTCAACTGCAAATCGTGGGGCCCACGTGGCGAACTGGAGGGGGTAACCACCAGGCATGGAAAGAGGAGGAGAAGACGAAGAGAATGGCGCTAGTTTCGTGCAATTCCAACCTTACAGTTTGGTCGTGGCGAGTATTTTAAGTTGAGGGTGTCGTTTGGAGAAGAAGTTGAATAGTGATCTTATTATTTAAATAATATTCCATGTTCGTATATTAATATCTTTTTTCCATGAACTCCAAATCACATGAAACAGGACCCATTGCGACCGTGGGGTCGAGAGCTTCGCAACAAAATTTACTGGGTCCAAATTGGAGCTTGTTTGATTTTGGAGCAAATTTAAATCCAAACGGTACTAAAACCGTCAATTAAAGACTGACGGAGTGGAAACCTAAGGTGAGACTTTCTCACCAAAATTATTTTTATACAGTTATTTATTTCATAACTGCATATATGAACTTTCCCCATCGTCCACAGACCATGGACGACTTGTTTGTTTGATTGTGTTGTGAAAGTTGGTTGTGATGTGAAATGGACCGTATAAAATATTCATGTGTTGAATAAAATAAATATTCATGTGTTGAATAAAATAATATATTCATGTTTTAAATAAAATAAAATATTCATGTGTTGTTACAAATCGGACGATTCATTTATTTACACTCATTTTACTAATATGAATTGGGACGATAAATTTTACACATCACCCAACTGCATAAATAATATATTCATGTGTTGAATAAAATAAAATAACGAATATTATAAAAAATATTCATGTGTTGAATAAAATAAAATGACGAATATTATAAAACATATTCATGTGTTGAATAAAATATATTCATGTGTTGAATAAAATAAAATAACGAATTTTATAAAAATATTCATGTGTTGAATAAAATAAAATTACGAATATTTTCAAACAATATTCAATAAAAGATCAAAATATGATTTTGATGTTCGATTTTGGATGGACACGGCAATATTTAAATATATGAAGCCGTGTTGATTAGATATGCGCCATTTAGACGCAAATGATATTTATATCGATTTTTTTCATTTTTATAATGAATATCGAAAAGGAAGTGATTTCAAAATCTAATGTTTTGAAAATATTATCATTTATATATTAATGATATAGAATATTCAATTTTGATTTAAAATTTAATATGAAGTTGAAATCATTTTGAAAACGAATTTAAAACGATTTATAAAATATTGTTTAAATGGAAATCGACGAAATATATATAATATATATATTTAATAGCCTAGCCGTGGCAGTTCGCGAATTTCGACCATTGACCTCGAATTGATATTACGGGAGATCCGACCATCGGATTCTCCTAAAACCGGAACCATTGGGTTCGTATCGAAGAGAGCTTTCCAAAGAATATAAAAGATTTGAAATATTACGGTTGGATTTGGAATTATGTCCAAATAAAATTTGGAAAAGGTCGCTGTAAGTGCAGTTCGATGACCATTTATGGAAATCGACCGTACGGGTCTTGATAAAATTATTAAAAATATTAATAATTTGTGTAAAATCATAATAGATGATTTTGAAAAATTGGGATGAAAAATTCCATATTTGAAAAGATAATATATACTTTTATCGAAATGAACTAGTTATGAACTAGATTTGAAATCCAATAATATTTAAATAAATAAATTGGATTTGTGAATGGTTTTAATATAGCCAGAAATTTCCAATAAAAGAATTGGAATGGATTTGAATTGAAAGTATCTTCGGAATATTTCGATATTGGATTCCGTGATTATACGGATATTGTGGAGGAATTTGGAAGATATATATATATATATCGTTATTCCAATACGATATTTTTTAGTTTCAGAATTTGATATTGAATATAAGCTGATATATTTTCTATTCAGAGCCTTTTATATAATAACAAATGGGATTTTGGGTTTGTCGTGAACGGTGTCTTGACTAACACCGTTCTTAAACCTTGTTGAGAAAAGATTAAATCTTTTTATTAAGATTTAATGAAGTTTACCAATTAATTAATATTTAATTCGAATTGAATTGAATTTTGGGTATGTCGTGAATGATATCTTTAAAAATGTTGTTCTTAAACCCAATGGAGTTAAGAAAATTAGAAACTAACTGGAGATTAGCTAAGTTGAATGGTTTCATAGGTATTAATCTGAAGTTGGTTTCGGCCTTCGAGATTAATACTTAGGGAGTTGTTCTCTTACTAATTTACGGTTAGAGACTAATGGAATGTGATTTTAGGTTTATCGTGAACCGTGTTTTGAATGGCATTGTTTCTTTAACCCAGTTAAAGATAAGATTAATTTCTTAGCTTCGAATAATCAACAATATTGATTTTTGGGAAGATTAAAACTAAGTGGAGTTTTAATGAATCTTTAATCAGATTGAAATGATTGAGAATGGAGAATCATCAGTTTTGCTCCAAAGCGATAGTTAAATCTTTAAGTAGATTTGAACGTGAAATGGTAATTAATTTTACCGATAACACCGTGGTGTTAGATATGGAGTATTACCAGTTTTACTCCACAGGGTGAATAGGTTGGGATTGGGAAATTAAACAAATGATTACTTCGGTAAGGTGCGCTAATCCTGACTAGTTTGGAAAACCTTAATATGGTTTGAAATGATATCAAAAGGGAGAATAAAGAATAAATTTAAATAATTTATCTTTGATAAAATTAATGGGAATCTTTCCCAAAGGATATGAATATTTAAATAAAAGAATATTCAGAATTGGAATGAGGCGTATGTTGTGTTTTATAGCACTTGTTTATTATATACGCGAGTTATTCGAAAGGACCAGGTTTATGCCCATTCTAAATAACTGATTCGATGATAAGTCGACGATGAAGACGGTGGTTGAAGACGGAGGTCTTCACATCGTTCGGATGATTAGTGATGTCTTGATTGGGCTGTACACCCAAGACGAGGTAATAAGTGGTGATCGTCTAGACGTACTTGGAGATCGATGGATATGCGAGGGTCTCTCTCCTGTATTGGGCATATTGGACGAGGAATAAGGTGCCTCCGGTTTCGTTCATACCCAGTACGAACTTGTAAATGGACTGTGTGTTTGACATTGGATTTTATTCTGTATTGATTGATTTCTATTAAATATATATCTGTTTGGCGGCGGAGAATTTATTCTCTTGCTTAACGCCCTTCTCTTTGACGTATTAGCTCAGAGATTATATATCGATAGATATTAGTCGCATGTCATGAATTGCCTATGTGGCATGCTGAGATGCAAATGATCAAGGCTTTTGTTGAAAAGCAGAGTCTTGTGGTTGACGATCAAAGCACGACCTGTGTGGCTTAGCTTTGTGTATTCAATTAATTCGTGAGCCTCACACCTCGATATGAGTCAAAAACAGGATCGTAACTGTAGGGAGTGCACGACGTTTCTTTCTAGCCATGGAAGGTGTCGGGGTTTTGCACGCCCTGACATTTATATTATTTTTACCTGTGTGGTTTTTGGAATGCGAGGCGCCTCAGATATATCGGTCTCTACGGAGCCGATGGATAGGTCCGATAGTACCAGGAAACGTGTGTTCAAGTATAATTAATCTGCTATGTGTGGACCGGCCCTGAAGATCCAAGGGTTCGCCAGCGTCCGAATCCTAAGATTTTGCTAGAGTGTCTCAAATCGGTGAGGAGCCATCCCTAGTCTCGACTCATGACGGAAATCCAATTTCCAATATGTGATATTTTGGTTTTGATTATAGAGCCTAGTATGGCGACATGATAGATGGTACCCATGCTGCCTATGGTTGATAAATTTATATTTGAAATTGTTTTTATACACTATGCACTTATAATAGTATCAAATGAATTGTTTTAAACGTACCAAGCATGTTTGGCTATTATAGGGGAAAACCCTATCCTCTAGCTTGCATTGCATTATGTGATGCGACCTGGGTCTTATAATAGCTTCATTTTTTCAAAAAGCATTGCGTTGTTTATTCTATGCACTAATATTCTTAGGAGGAAACTCGTTCCGTGTTATATGGCGTGGTCCCTTGATTTACTCTCTTTTATAGTAATGTTTTAAATAACTGTTTTAGTACTTACACCAGTCACATGACTAACCTGGAGTTTATTATTTTAGCCTAAACTCTGGGTGCCCCTATTTTCCGCACGGGCAACTAGTAGTTTTGGTTTTGCATATTTATATTCACAGGATCCTGGTTTATTATTGGAACGATATTCAAAAAGCTCTGTATCCGTTTATCTCTTTCATTTGTGTTTTGTATTATTTTCCACTGCATTGTAATTTGTAAATCTCTGATATTTATCGATTTATTTAATCATACTATGTATATTCTTGTACTCTAATGTAAATTGTTGTAATAAGCAATGAAATTTTCTTCTGTTTGTGTTCTGATTCATCTTGTCCTCAAAGAAATCCTCAAAGCAATGAAATTTTCCAATGTAGCATGGAGAACATACATATGACATTTTAACAACATGTTCAATTATGGGAGCAACATTTTCTCTTTATAGTGATGCATAGGACCACCATCACATTATCATATTGGGCATCGTTTCAACTCAAAATGCGTATGTTAAAGGCTTATATGGTCAAGATAGCAGTAAATTTGAGTTCATTTTCTTTGTGAATATATAAGCCTGATGGGATATATCAGGTCGAGATGAATAGTTGGTAACCAAAATATTTATGCTCCATTTATGTAATTCTATTAACGTGTTTTTATGCACATAGAGCTCTTTGGAATGTAAACGAAGAAAACGATAGGTAGAATGATGAGTAGAAAAAATGACATTTAAATGTCAAAACATTGCATGGAAATGGTACACAAAACTTTTCAATGTAAAAAATATTCATGTAGAATAGCTGTAAAAGGAAATATCTTAGGAAGTTTTCTGTAATATAAAAATATTCTTAAAATGATTGTATTAAATTATCAGAACATATGCAGATGCAAGGTATACAAAAAAATTAAAACAAAAAATTGGACATACATAAATAATTCTCATGATTTTGTATTCTGATGATTTTGGTATTATGTATTTAGACACAAAACTTGACGAAAGTTGAAAAACGCATAATGTTGACCGTTAGATCGTTTTGTCCTTATATGGAAGATGGTATGATGCATGATGTCAATTATATATCCATTTAAATCAACCACTGTTATGAACAAATGTTGAAAACTGATTTTAAAAAAAGAAAAGAAAAGATTTTGATACCTGCCGGTGGTAAAACATAGATAATAATTTAAGATAAGTGACATATGATATGGGAGAAATCTAAATGTTTAGAGATTCATATAGCAACTATAAAAATGGTGGAAAAATATTGTTATGCCTCAAGTAATGGTTTCCTGGTTCTTTTTTTCAAAAGGAAAATTTATGGGAAAAGATCCATTTGATTTGTTGAGGTGAGTTAAATGTAAAATTGTAAGAAACTTGTATATTTGGCTTAACTCGTTACCAGTACGTAGCTAAATTGTAATTCATTCAACCATCCCTAATAATCAAGCAAGCATCAATCCTACCAAGTAGACACAACATCCAACATTTAGACTATTATAGAAGACTTCTAGCAAAAACATGAATGTACATTTTTTTTTGGCCACTCACATGATTATAAGAAAAGATATATCAATCACCGGTTAAGCTGATCAGTATATGTCTATTTCTTTATGGTCCTTTTTCCGTTTAGGAAAAAGAACAGTAGATTTTTGATTTAGTCGGTTCTCACCAATATCATTTATGTTTCTAGTACATAATAGATTTTGCTATCTATTATATTATATTATATGAAAGTACAATCTTCCCTCCGAGGCCTTTCAGTTCCCTTTTTCTCAAAAAATCAAGATGCTGCCACCTGTTCATCACTCAAAATCTACCGCTGCCTTTCCCCTGTCTTTTCCCATTCATGCGTTATTACGTTTCTTACCGTGCCTTTCTGTTATCTTTTACCTCACCTTCAACGTGTTCTTCCATTTTTCTCAGTTTCTATTTTCTCCTATGTCATTAAATTGAATCGGCCTTCAAAATGGAGGTAAACGAATGGCCCGTGCCATCGAATTGAGTTCACCATCGGCATATAATAAAAGAAAAAATGGCCATATTCTCCCCGTTAAACCCTAATCCCACAATTTATTCGTTTTTACATTCTTCTTACCCACTTTGATGCCACATTACTGCCGATCAAATCCCCATTTCAGTTGTTACTTTTGTGCCGACTCGCCAGCTTAAGCCAATTGTTCTCTTCTGCCGATGAAACAGGTAGCTTACCCTTTTTCCTCTTTCCCTCTTTCATTTTTGTTCTTATTCCACCTCATCTTGCTATGTTCCTGCATGATTTATAAATAATCATATGATTTATGTCATGCTTTTTTTCCTAACATGTCAATTGTAACTTACAGTTCATGGCCTAATTAGTTGCTTTATTTGTTATTGCTTATTGGTTACAATTTACGGCTTGCTGACTTGCACCACCTATGCCATATTTCCCTTATTACATATAGCTTGATTATGTACTATATATTTATATGCCAATTTTTGCTAATTATATCCTGTTTAGACCCATCAATCTTTCCCCTTCTCAGTTTGACCATTTCTGCTTTAAAAAAAAGGCATTAGGCATTTACGTTTGGTCATTTAGTCCCATAATACTGTTAACTAGAATGTTTAGTTGTTCACCCATTTAATAATAAGAAAACAATATCTTTTAGAATTGAAATTTTACTTTATTTGGGCTTGATGTTTAATGTTGTGATTGTCACATTTATTTTTCTCAATGTTTTAAAACGCAAAAGGCATACATGAGGCGTTTTCGGGTCCGTGAGGCGAGGCGTAAGCCTCGAAGCATTAACGCGTAAGCCTTTCTGGTAAAAGAAAAGCGCAACACATATACTCAATTTTTAATATGGAGTAACATCAAGCGTCAAATATTAAGTAAAAACCATAAAGTATTCAAAGCAATTCAAACAAAATACAATCATCCTTGCACATTTAATATAAATTGCAAAAGATCAAATGATATCTTCCTCTGATGCATATATGATCACAAAATCCATAGAGTAATTTTTTTGAATTTGTAGAATTTGGTAAGTCTTTGACCAACTTCCATGCAATATCACGTTTGCTCACTTTAAATTAACCTAGCCAACAATAGAAATGAGTAAACGATTAAAATGGCTTTTCAATGAAACACAACAAACAAAAAAAAATATAGTAAAAAAAAACTAAAAAAAGTCTCCTAAACCGGGGTTTTTTTATAATTTTTTTTCCATTTTTTACTCTTTTTTTTATACATTTTTTTGCTTTTTTTACGCCTCAATTGGTTGAGGCTTAAGCCTCAGAGGTAAAACATCTCTTGAGATGCGCCTCAAGGCGTTTTTACCAATGCCTCGCCTCGAGGCGCGCCTCAGGCGCGTTTTTTAATACACTGATTTTGCTAGAGGATATATATTTTTATATATTAGCTACATAAGCTGACAGTTTGGACAATTGTTTCATTGGTATCCATTTGTTCAGAAAAATAAAAAATATGAACTTCACACTATTGCTTATAATGCATACGGATATGGAAAAAGGTCATGTTTAATTTCTATACCTCCATTCAATTTTATTTACCTTATGATGACCTTCCAAAGTTAGCCACTATTTAATCATCGTCCAAGCTTTATAATTATCAAATCATACTTTAAATATTTGCATGGTTCTTCAGACGTTCCATAGGATTATTGTAACATCTCTTGCAAAAAAATACATTAATACATGTATATAAACCACCTACACTATATTTTTCTGGTGTTATATGCATCATTTTGATGATTAATTTTACTACATAATGAAGTAAACATTTCTCTGTATTCCTTCATACTAGAAACTATCTCGAAATACAGGCTCATCCTTACTTTCTCATTTTCTCAACTGGCGCTCAACATATGGCTCATATTGTAAATCACTTTTAGCTACATGCTTAGATTTCGGATTATTGAAAGCGCAATTTAACTCTTAAGACCTTTCGATTCCAATTCTTCAGAAAAAACACAATGATGCCATGTGTACAAGGCTTAAATCTAATGACTAACCATTCTTTCATTTTTCCTTACATGCATAACCCTTTCAAGGACTAGCTAGAAGGCCTAAAGAAAGAGTACAATTTTCAGCCCGAAAGTATTCAAATCATCGGATCAATTCACTGGATTCAAGTGGGTACGTTGATGTTTTTCCGCACAGTTTAATGTTCTCCCCTCATATATTGAAAGTTAAACCCCAACAAAGGGTAATTTGCATGCCTTAAAATTTGTGGTTCTTGAAGTAGTTAGTAAATTGGAAAATGTATTGGTTTATGATTCTTAGTGTGCCCATGGAATGCTTTTCCCCCTTCTAATTTATTTCATATTTTTGAAAATATAATGATTGTTATTGAGACGACCCGAACTTCCCCGTGAAGGAAAGCACAGATAGAATTGAGGACAAGACAAAATAAAACGCATACAGAAGAACATTTCATTGTTATTACAACAATTCCATCTGGTACAAGAATATACAGAGTATAAATGAATAAATTACATTCGATAAATATCAGAGATTACAATAAATTACATAGCAGCGGAAAAATATACAAAACACAACTGAAAGTGATACACGGATACAGAGCTTTCCGAGCATCATGCCAGCTGTTAATCAGGATCCTGTGAATATAAATCTGCAAAACTAAAACTACTAACTGCCCGTGTGGAAAATAGGGGCACCCAGAGTTTAGGTTAAAACAATAAACTCCAGGTCAGTCATGTGACTGGTGTGAGAACTAAAACAGTTATTAATATTGGTTTTAAAGTTTGGTAAATCAAGGGACCACGCCGTATAACACGGAACGGGTTTCCTCCCAAGAATATCAGTGCATAGAACAAACGGCGCAATGCTAAATAAAGAAAAATGAAGCTGTTATAAGACCCAGGTCCCATCACACAATGCAACGCAAGCCGGGGGATAGGGTTTTCCCTTATAACAGCCAAAGCATGCTTGATACGTTTAAAACACATTCTTTGATACTATTATAGGTGTATAGTGTCAAAACAATTTCAATAATAAATATCAATCATAGGCGGCATGGGTACCATCTATCATGTCGCCATACTAGTTCTACAATTAAAACCGTAATATCACGTATTGGAAATTGGATTCCATCATGAGTCGAGGCAAGGGGCAAGCTCCTCTCCGCGTTCGAGACACTCTAGCAAATGCCTTAGGACCCCACTATGATCCTTGGATCTTCAGGGCCGGTCCTCTCTTACTTTTGAGGATTGGCAATTCCTGAACACACGCTTCCCGATCCTTACAGACCTATATCTGAGGCGCCTCGTATCGAACAACCACACAGGTAAAAAGTATATAAATGTCAAGGCTGGTAGGTCACTGACACCACCTTAGCTAGAAAGAAACGTCGTGCTCTCCCTGTAGTCACTATCCCGTTTTTGACTCATACCGAGGTGTGAGGCTCGCGAATTCACGTTATACACAAAGCTACGCCACACAGGCCGTGCTTTGATCATCAACCACAAGACTTTGCTTTTCAACAGAAGCCTTGATCAATTGCCACTTATGCGTGCCACACTGGCAATTCACTCCATGCGACTGATGTCTATCGATATACAACCTCTGAGCTCGTACGTCTCAGAGAAGGGCGTTAAGCAAGAGAATAAATTCTCCGCCGCCAAACAGATGTATATTTAATAGGGATCAATCAACACAGAATAAAATCCAATGTCAGACACACAATCCATTTACAAGTTCGTTCTGGGTCTGAACAAAACCGGAGGCACTTTCCTCGCATATCCATCGATCTCCAAGTACGTCTGGACGATCACCAACTGTTTCCCTCATCTTGGGTGTACAGCCCAATCAAGATCATCAGTAATCACCCAAACGATGTGAAGACTTCCGGTCTTCAACCACCGTCTTCATATTCGACATCTCGTCGAATCGGTTATTCAGAATGGGTATAACCCGGCCTTTCTGAATAACCCGCGTATATGATAAACAAATTGTTACACAAACACAACAAACGCCTCATTCCAATTCAGAATATTCTTTTATTCACGAAATCACATTCTTAGGGAAATGTTCCCATTAATTTTATCCAAGATAAATTCTTCTAAATTTATCCAATAATCTTCCTTTGGATATCATTTCAAACCATTTTATGGTTTTCCAAACTAGTCAGGATTAACGAACCACACCAAAGTAATTATTTATTTTATTTCCCAATCCCAACCTATATATCCCATGGAGCAAAACTGGTGATACTCCATTCCTAACACCACGGTGTTATCGGTAAAATTAATTACCATTTCACGTTCAAATCTAATTAAAGATTTAACTATCGCTTTGGAGCAAAACTGGTGGTACTCCATTCTCGATCACCTTTCAGATTTGATAATTTAAATTATCAATTCACATTTTAATCTAATTAAAGATTCATTAAAACTCCACTTAGTTTTAATCTTTTCAAAAATCAACATCTTGCCTTTAACTGGGTTAAAGAACCAATGTCTTCTAAAACACGATTCACGATAAACCCAAATAACATTTGATATTAAATACAAGGCTCTGAATAGAAAATATATCGGCTTATATTCAATATCAAATTCTGAAACCAACATATCGTATTGGAAATAGCGATATAAAATATATCTTTCAAATTCCCATAACAATATCTGTATAGTCACGAAATCCAACATCGAAATATTCCGCGGATAATTTCGATTCAGCTCCAGTCCAATCCACGAATTGGGAATATTGATTATTTTTAAAATCACTTTCAAATTCAATTGATTTATTTCAAAAAAATAAATTGATTTTAATTCTAGTTCAAAACTAGTTTATTTCGATAAAAATCTATTTTTATCTTTTCAAATATGGAGTTTTTCATCCCGGTTCTTTCCAATTCATATATTATGATTTTACACAAATTATTGATATTTTTAATAATTTTATCAAGGCCCATACAGTCGATTTCCATCAACGGCCATCGAACTGCACTTACAGCGACCTTTTTCAAATTTGATTTGGACATAACTCCAAATCCAACCGTTAGATTTCAAATTTCTAATATACATTGGAAAGCTCTTTTCGATACGAACCCAACGGTTCCGGTTTTAGGAGAATCCGACGGTCGGATCTCCCGCAACGTCAATTTGAAGTCAATGGTCGAAATTCACGAACTGCCGCGGCGCGGCGCGTTCTATTCAGGCCATTATATATATATATATAATATATATTATATACATTTCGTCGATTTCCTTTTAAAACATATTTTATAAATCGTTTTAAATTCGTTTTTAAAACCATTTCAACACTATATTCAATTTCAAATCGATTTGATTTCAATTCAACTCGAATTCATTTCAATATTATTTAATTTGAATTCAAATTCGTTTCAATTCAATTCAATTCGAATTTACCTTCTATTTGATTCAATTTGAATTCGTTTCAAATTGATTTCAATTCAAATTTAGTTCATTTTAAATTTCATTCAAAACGGTTTCAATTCGTTTTTAATTCAATTTGAATTCATTTCTATTCAATTCGAATTCAAATTCACTTTCTATTCAATTTGAATTCATTTCAAATTGATTCAATAAAATTTCAATTTGAATTTTAATCTAATTCAATTTGAATTTCATTTCAAAATATTAAATTTTGAAATCACTTTTCAATATTCATTATAAAACGAATAAAATCGGTATAAATATCGTTCACGTCAAAATAGCGCAACTCTAATCAACACGGCTTTATATATTTCAAAAAATTCGTTATTCTATTCAACAAATGAATATATATTCTATTCAACACATGAATCTATGTTTCTTCCAACACACGACTATTTTTGTTATGTAAAATATTTTATGAAACTATGGTATCTGTCGTTTGATTTTAATTAGACTCCACCATGAAGTAGTTCTAATTTTAAATATGATAAAGATGTGAATTTTATTATTAAAATATTTTACTTAACACATAAATATTTTCAACACATGAACATCGTCAACACATGACTTTTTTTTATATTCAACACATGAATTTTCTTTTATAATATTCATTATTTTCCCGATTGGAATGAGGCCCAATCAATCACCATATAATGTTAATTATATGGATTCCATACAACACATGTATATAATAGCATTGGAAAATAATCAACCATCAACCAAAGTGCACTACACTGTATAAGCATCAAATATAGATATCTAACGCTTATAACAGCCTGTCAATCAATCGATCGACATCTTTAATCAATCAGGATGAGTGAACTTCAAATTTCATCCCAACACCCGTGTGGGGTTTCAAACAATCAAACACAGATTTTAGTTGTGCAGTTGGGCGATGTGTAAAATTTATCGACCCAATCAATATCAGTCAAATCAGTGTATATAAACAAATCGGCTGATTTGTTTATAAATATTTATTTATTCACTTTCACGTTAAAAATTATATTTTTAACGATAATATATTTTATTTTAACACCTGAATTTCTATTCATTCATTTATTCAATAAAATGATATTTTTATTTCTCTAACATATTTTAGAAAATTTCGGCGGCATAACGGAACGATACTAGAAACGGGACGAGGCCTAGCCTTATCCCCGGTCTAGTGAAGGCCCACGCCATTCACACATCAATCAAATCCATTCCATTTCACCAAACAATTCAATTCAAACCAAATAGACTAACCAACTACACAATCAAACAATTTAACAAACAAGCCATCCATGGTATGTGGATGACGGGTGTCGGGTGCTACTAAGCACCGTCTGCATCCTAGTATATATATATATATATATATATATATATAACTAGAAAAAGAAATTGAAAGGTGAGAAGTTCTCACCGATAGCTATCCCAACTCCACGACACTTCATTTATATAAATCTTTGTTGTCCTCGCCTTTTTATCACCTTTGTTGCCCGTATTCTCTACATATGTAAAAAAAATCGAATTTTTACTTCACTATTCAATATATAAAAAAAATCGAATTTTTACTACGCTATTCAATATATAAAAATCGAATTTTTACTTCGCTATTCAATATATAAAAATCGAATTTTTACTTCGCTATTCAATATATAAAAATCGAATTTTTTTTCTTTCAACGGTGTTATATAGATAAAAATTCTATTTTTATCCCGCTATTCTTCATATAAAGATTTCGCCTTTTCAACTTCAAAAATCTAATCTTTTATAGTTTAAACATCACTCCTTTTATATTTTAAAAATCACGCCTTTTAAATTTTAAAAATCACGCCTTTTATATTTTAAAAATCACGTCTTTTATATTTTTAAAATCACGTCTTTTATATTTTAAAAATCACGTCTTTTATATTTAAAAAAATCACATCTTTTATACTTTAAAAATCACGTCTTTTATATTTTAAAAATCACGTCTTTGATATTTTAAAAAATCACGTCTTTTATAAATAAAAAAAGAAATAAAATTCATTTTTATCATACATAAAATTCAGTTTTGCTATAATAATAATAAAAAAAAGAATAGGAACTTACATTGGTTTTTTTTTGAAGAGGGGAAAGGGTTTCAGCGCGTCGTAGGGGGTCGAGGGTTTCACGGCATCGCGGAAGGAAGAAGAAGGAAGAAGGGGGCGGGGTCGGATTGGGTCAGAGGAGGAGGAGGGGCTCGAATCGGGTTTTGGGGGAGGAAGAAGGAGGAGCGCGAGGGCGATAGGGGGGGTCTGGTGGTGTTGCGGTCGAGGCAGAGAAGGAAGAAGGTGAAGCAGCGACGGCGGCAGCGTCGCTGGGGGGGGGGGGGATGCGGTGGCGGCTCACCCCCCCCCCCCCCCCCCCGTCGCCCTTCTTTCTTCTTTTTTTTCTTCTGAATTGATTTTGAACCGGGGGGGTGGGGGCAGAACGAGATTAAGGGGAAGAGGGAAAGGAATTTTTTAATTATTTTATTTTGCAAAAAGTTGACTTTTACATATGACCTCGAAACGAGGCCCACAGCCTGTCGTCTATAGCGTTTTACCCCCATTCTGAACACAATGGGATACGTATCGCAAGCTGATTCAGCTGTTACAATCAGTTTTCGTCAAAATCAACATATAACTCTATATATTGAATTTGAACGCGCATTTCAATTTACCGGGGTCACATACTAACTAGAAAAATTCCCGAAAATATTATCTAGCTTCGTATTGACGATACGGTCCTAACAAAACTAGTTTCGTCGAATTCTGAGACCGTTGGAAAAATGGCCATTTTCCAGTCGATTAAAATCAATTGAAACTGGTCAAACGCGTTTTCCTTTGCCACGCTCACATATTGATTCGAAAAATTATGAAATTTGGAATCTAGCAATAATTTGACATCACGGATCCAACAAAAGTGGTTTCGTCGAAATCCGAGGTCGTTTGCAGAATGTCTATTTTTAAGGGCCTAAATTCCAAAGCGACTATTCAGAATCTTCAACTGGACATATCTTTTGATTCCCGCTATGAAATTTTGATTTTTCGGATTCGTTGGAAAGATATTCTCAATTAGATCCTAATGTTTTTGGTTTCACTAAAATCCGGATTGTTTTGCACCCGGTACATTCAATTGAAGTTTGAAATCGAATTATCGAACTACCGTGCCATTTTCAATTCTATTTATAATTATATATAAATATTTATATTCTAACGACGACATATATAATATATACGCTCGAATTCCCTTCAAAATAAATTTCTCGTCGATATTATTTAAAATAATTCATTTTAAATATAGAAAATTCGCTATAATTGCCAAAATAAAAAATTTAAACTGGCCCAGATTTTCGGGTTGTTACAATCTCCCCCACTTAAAACTTTTCGTCCCCGAAAAGGAACAAAGTCGAAAGTGGTTTGATTAATCAACTCTACGTTCGATCTGGCTTCCATTCTCCGAACTTTTCAGTTTCTATGAATTTTCAAATTCTTCAAAAATTTGGCTAACACCCTAAATTTTCAAAAAAATTCGCCATAACCTCCCCTGCACCGGGAGCCACGGGAAAATCCCGAAATTGCCATATATGCCTTCTGATCTCAAAAAGAAAAAGAAAAGGCCAAGCGGCTAGCCAATAGGCTCATAAAATCATCATCACCCAAACAAAACAGTAAATTATAGTAAACATGTACCTATTTGTCGGGCAAACAAATTTTATTCTCTACTCTAGCCTCCTTGCTATGACCCGTTCAATGTAAGTACATGTATATGCAAGCAAATGCGACCAATTTTCAATACAATTCAATATTTGGTACAATTAGGCATAATGGTTCAAAATTAGCAAACAAATAAACAAACAACACAAACATCAATCCATTAGTGAATTTAACGTTTCAAATTCATAATTTTGATACATATACAGAAAATCATGTTTTTGATGTCAATTCACAACAAATAAATCTATCTACATAAATTTTGGTTCTCACACCAGTCTAATGGAAATATATAGATATCACACCTTCGAAACACGAAAATAAATAATGGTGATGGCTCGCCATCATCAGAATCATGTCCGGGCGACTAGAATGTGATTCTATATCTATCTAATATATTAAAACTTCGAATATACGTTCATGACGCGTATATGCAAAACCTTTATATACTAGATTGTCCATATTCAAAATAAATAAATATTCAAATACGTATAAAATGGTTTAAATTTTCAAAACAAAATTGTTTTCATTTGAAAAATATACTCTTTACACTCGTTCTAGGATACTACTGATCCTATCTCTAACAAGTCATTCTAATTGGATATTACTAACCCAATTATCTGATGAATTCTTTCGTATGGTTCTAATGCGTCTTGTTCTCGAGCTCTGTAAACCAAAGCTCTGATACCAAACTGAGACGACCCGAACTTCCCCGTGAAGGAAAGCACGGATAGAATTGAGGACAAGACAAAATAAAACGCATACAGAAGAATATTTCATTGTTATTACAACAATTCCATCAGGTACAAGAATGTACATAGTATAAATGAATAAATTACATTCGATAAATATCAGAGATTACAATAAATTACATAGCAGCGGAAAAATATACAAAACACAACTGAAAGTGATACACGGATACAGAGCTTTCCGAGCATCGTTCCAGCTGTTAATCAGGATCCTGTGAATATAAATCTGCAAAACCAAAACTACTAACTGCCCGTGTGGAAAATAGGGGCACCCAGAGTTTAGGTTAAAACAATAAACTCCAGGTCAGTCATGTGACTGGTGTGAGAACTAAAACAGTTATTAATATTGGTTTTAAAGTTTGGTAAATCAAGGGACCACGCCGTATAACACGGAACGGGTTTCCTCCCAAGAATACCAGTGCATTGAACAAACAGCGCAATGCTAAATAAAGAAAAATGAAGCTGTTATAAGACCCAGGTCCCATCACACAATGCAATGCAAGCCGGGGGATAGGGTTTTCCCTTATAACAGCCAAAGCATGCTTGATACGTTTAAAACACATTCTTTGATACTATTATAGGTGTATAGTGTCAAAACAATTTCAATCATAAATATCAATCATAGGCGGCATGGGTACCATCTATCATGTCGCCATACTAGTTCTACAATTAAAACCGTAATTTCACGTATTGGAAATTGGATTCCATCTTGAGTCGAGGCAAGGGGCAAGCTCCTCTCCGCGTTCGAGACACTCTAGCAAATGCCTCAGGACCCCACTATGATCCTTGGATCTTCAGGGCCGGTCCTCTCTTACTTTTGAGGATTGGCAATTCCCGAACACACGTTTCTCGGTCCTTACAGACCTATATCCGAGGCGCCTCGTATCCAACAACCACACAGGTGAAAAGTATATAAATGTCAGGGCTGGTAGGTCACTGACACCACCTTAGCTAGAAAGAAACGTCGTGCTCTCCCTGCAGTCACTATCCCGTTTTTGACTCATACCGAGGTGTGAGGCTCGCGAATTCACGTTATACACAAAGCTATGCCACACAGGCCGTGCTTTGATCATCAACCACAAGACTTTGCTTTTCAACAGAAGCCTTGATCAATTGCCACTTATGCGTGTCACACTGGCAATTCACTCCATGTGACTGATGTCTATCGATATACAACCTCTGAGCTCGTACGTCTCAGAGAAGGGCGTTAAGCAAGAGAATAAATTCTCCGCCGCCAAACAGATGTATATTTAATAGGGATCAATCAACACAGAATAAAATCCAATGTCAGACACACAATCCATTTACAAGTTCGTTCTGGGTCTGAACGAAACCGGAGGCACTTTCCTCGCATATCCATCGATCTCCAAGTACGTCTGGACGATCACCAACTGTTTCCCTCATCTTGGGTGTACAGCCCAATCAAGATCATCAGTAATCACCCAAACGATGTGAAGACTTCCGGTCTTCAACCACCGTCTTCATCTTCGACATCTCGTCGAATCGGTTATTCAGAATGGGTATAACTCGGCCCTTCTGAATAACCCACGTATATGATAAACAAATTGTTACACAAACACAACAAACGCCTCATTCCAATTCAGAATATTCTTTTATTCACGAAATCACATTCTTAGGGAAATGTTCCCATTAATTTTATCCAAGATAAATTCTTCTAAATTTATCCAATAATCTTCCTTTGGATATCATTTCAAACCATTTTATGGTTTTCCAAACTAGTCGGGATTAACGAACCACACCGAAGTAATTATTTATTTTATTTCCCAATCCCAACCTATATATCCCATGGAGCAAAACTGGTGATACTCCATTCCTAACACCACGGTGTTATCGGTAAAATTAATTACCATTTCACGTTCAAATCTAATTAAAGATTTAACTATCGCTTTGGAGCAAAACTGGAGGTACTCCATTCTCGATCACCTTTCAGATTTGATAATTTAAATTATCAATTCACATTTTAATCTAATTAAAGATTCATTAAAACTCCACTTAGTTTTAATCTTTTCAAAAATCAACATCTTGCCTTTAACTGGGTTAAAGAACCAATGTCCTCTAAAACACGATTCACGATGAACCCAAATCACATATGATATTAAATACAAGGCTCTGAATAGAAAATATATCGGCTTATATTCAATATCAAATTCTGAAACCAACATATCGTATTGGAAATAGCGATATAAAATATATCTTTCAAATTCCCATAACAATATCTGTATAGTCACGAAATCCAACATAGAAATATTCCGCGGATAATTTCGATTCAGCTCCAGTCCAATCCACGAATTGGGAATATTGATTATTTTTAAAATCACTTTCAAATTCAATTGATTTATTTCAAAAAAATAAATTGATTTTAATTCTAGTTCAAAACTAGTTTATTTCGATAAAAATCTATTTTTATCTTTTCAAATATGGAGTTTTTCATCCCGGTTCTTTCCAATTCATATATTATGATTTTACACAAATTATTGATATTTTTAATAATTTTATCAAGGCCCATACAGTCGATTTCCATCAACGGCCATCGAACTGCACTTACAGCGACCTTTTTCAAATTTGATTTGGACATAACTCCAAATCCAACCGTTAGATTTCAAATTTCTAATATTCATTGGAAAGCTCTTTTCGATACGAACCCAACGGTTCCGGTTTTAGGAGAATCCGACGGTAGGATCTCCCGCAATGTCAATTTGAAGTCAATGGTCGAAATTCACGAACTGCCGCGGCGCGGCGCGTTCTATTCAGGCCATTATATATATATATAATATATAATATATTATATACATTTCGTCGATTTCCTTTTAAAACGTATTTTACAAATCGTTTTAAATTCGTTTTTAAAACCATTTCAACACTATATTCAATTTCAAATCGATTTGATTTCAATTCAACTCGAATTCATTTCAATATTATTTAATTTGAATTCAAATTCATTTCAATTCAATTCAATTCGAATTTACCTTCTATTTGATTCAATTCGAATTCGTTTCAAATTGATTTCAATTCAATTTCAGTTCATTTTAAATTTCATTCAAAACGATTTCAATTCGTTTTTAATTCAATTTTAATTTAATTCAATTTGAATTCATTTCTATTCAATTCGAATTCAAATTCACTTTCTATTCAATTTGAATTCATTTCAAATTGATTCAATAAAATTTCAATTTGAATTTTAATCTAATTCAATTTGAATTTCATTTCAAAATATTAAATTTTGAAATCACTTTTCAATATTCATTATAAAACGAATAAAATCGATATAAATATCGTTCACGTCAAAATAGCGCAACTCTAATCAACACGGCTTTATATATTTCAAAAAATTCGTTATTCTATTCAACAAATGAATATATATTCTATTCAACACATGAATCTATATTTCTTCCAACACACGACTATTTTTGTTATGTAAAATATTTTATAAAACTATGGTATCTATCGTTTGATTTTAATTAGACTCCACCGTGAAGTAGTTCTAATTTTAAATATGATAAAGATGTGAATTTTATTATTAAAATATTTTACTTAACACATAAATATTTTCAACACATGAACATCGTCAACACTTGACTTTTTTTATATTCAACACATGAATTTTCTTTTATAATATTCATTATTTTCCCGATTGGAATGAGGCCCAATCAATCACCATATAATGTTAATTATGTGGATTCCATACAACACATGTATATAATAGCATTGAAAAATAATCAACGATCAACCAAAGTGCACTACACTGTATAAGCATCAAATATAGATATCTAACGCTTATAACAGCCTGTCAATCAATCATCGACATCTTTAATCAATCAGGATGAGTGAACTTCAAATTTCATCCCAACACCCGTGTGGGGTTTCAAACAATCAAACACAGATTTTAGTTGTGCAGTTGGGAGATGTGTAAAATTTATCCACCCAATCAATATCAGTCAAATCAGTGTATATAAACAAATCGGCCGATTTGTTTATAAATATTTATTTATTCACTTTCACGTTTAAAATTATATTTTTAACGATAATATATTTTATTTTAACACCTGAATTTCTATTCATTAATTTATTCAATAAAATGATATTTTTATTTCTCTAACATATTTTAGAAAATTTCGGCAGCATAACGGCATGATACTAGAAACGGGACGAGGCCTAGCCTTATCCCCGGTCTAGTGAAGGCCCACGCCATTCACACATCAATCAAATCCATTCCATTTCACCAAACAATTCAATTCAAACCAAATAGACTAACCAACTACACAATCAAACAATTTAACAAACAAGCCATCCATGGTCTGTGGATGACGGGTGTCGGGTGCTACTAAGCACCGTCTGCATCCTAGTATATATATATATATATATATATATATATATATATATAACTAGAAAAAGAAATCGAAAGGTGAGAAGTTCTCACTGATAGCTATCCCAACTCCACGACACTTCATTTATAGAAATCTTTGTTGTCCTCGCCTTTTTATCACCTTTGTTGCCCGTATTCTCTACATATGTAAAAAAAATCGAATTTTTACTTCACTATTCAATATATAAAAAAAAATCGAATTTTTACTACGCTATTCAATATATAATAATCGAATTTTTACTTCGCTATTCAATATATAAAAATCGAATTTTTACTTCGCTATTCAATATATAAAAATCGAATTTTTTTCTTTCAACGGTGTTATATAGATAAAAATTCTATTTTTATCCCGCTATTCTTCATATAAAGATTTCGCCTTTTCAATTTCAAAAATCTAATCTTTTATAGTTTAAACATCACTCCTTTTATATTTTAAAAATCACGCCTTTTATATTTTAAAAATCACGCCTTTTATATTTTAAAAATCACGTCTTTTATATTTTTAAAAATCACGTCTTTTATATTTTAAAAAAAATCACGTCTTTTATATTTTAAAAATCACGTCTTTGATATTTTAAAAAATCACGTCTTTTATAAATAAAAAAAGAAATAAAATTCAATTTTATCATACATAAAATTCAGTTTTGCTATAATAAAAAAAATAAATAAATAAAAGAATAGGAACTTACATTGGTTTTTTTTTTTGAAGAGGGGAAAGGGTTTCAGCGCGTCGCAGGGGTCGAGGGTTTCACGGCATCGCGGAAGGAAGAAGAAGGAAGAAGGGGGCGGGGTCGGATTGGGTCAGAGGAGGAGGAGAGGCTCGAATCGGGTTTTGGGGGAGGAAGAAGGAGGAGCGCGAGGGTGATAGGGGGGGTCTGGTGGTATTGCGGTCGACGCAGAGGAGGAAGAAGGTGAAGCGGCGGCGGCGGCAGCGTCGCTGGGGGGGGGGGATGCGGTGGCGGCGACGGCTCACCCCCCCCCCCCCCCCCCCGTCGCCCTTCTTTCTTCTTTTTTTTTCTTCTGAATTGATTTTGAACCGGGGGGGCCAGAACGAGATTAAGGGGAAGAGGGAAAGGAATTTTTTTTATTTTTAATTATTTTATTTTGCAAAAAGTTGACTTTTACATACGGCCTCGAAATGAGGCCCACCGCCTGTCGTCTATAGCGTTTTACCCACATTCTGAACACAATGGTATACGTATCGCAAGCTGATTCGGCTGTTACAATCAGTTTTCGTCAAAATCAACATATAACTCTATATATTGAATTTGAACGCGCATTTCAATTTACCGGGGTCACATACTAACTAGAAAAATTCCCGAAAATATTTTCTAGCTTTGTATTGACGATACGGTCCTAACGAAACTAGTTTCGTCGAATTCTGAGACCGTTGGAAAAATGGCCATTTTCCAGTCGATTAAAATCAACTAAAACTGGTCAAACGCGTTTTCCTTTGCCACGCTCACATATTGATTCGAAAAATTATGAAATTTGGAATCTAGCAATAATTTGACATCACGGATCCAACAAAAGTGGTTTCGTCGAAATCCGAGGTCGTTTGCAGAATGTCTATTTTTAAGGGCCTGAATTCCATAGCGACTATTCAGAATCTTCAACTGGACATATCTTTTGATTCCCGCTATGAAATTTTGATTTTTCGGATTAGTTGGAAAGATATTCTCAATTAGATCCTAATGTTTTTGGTTTCACTAAAATCCGGATTGTTTTGCACCCGGTACATTCAATTGAAGTTTGAAATCGAATTATCGAACTACCGTGCCATTTTCAATTCTATTTATAATTATATATAAATATTTATATTCTAACGACGACATATATAATATATACACTCGAATTCCTTTCAAAATAAATTTCTCGTCGATATTATTTAAAATAATTCATTTTAAATATAGAAAATTCGCTATAATTGCCAAAATAAAAAATTTAAACTGGCCCTGATTTACGGGTTGTTACAGTTATAATTTTTGGAGTACAAAGATTAACAATTACAGTATGAACTGCAAAATTGTAAATGGTTTCCTAATCCTCTGAAATATTCTATGGCAATTTGTATTTACACCTAAGAATTGTCAGCTTTAGACAAACAACCTAGCTGCATAAACTTCCTTTTAATGTTCTACAGTGGTTGTTAATCAACATTAGAATGGACCTTTGAGACTTTTCGATGCTTGTATTTTTCGTAGGTAGTGTGATATGTGTTCAAGTTTTTTTATTATTAGTTTCTTTGTAATGGTTCTTTAAACCTTTTTCTATTATTTTTATGTATAAGGTTATTATTTCTCACCTTGACAGTCAATTTATATGTCAGCACATATGTCAATATACATGTTTTTTAACGGTGGGAAAAAAGTTATTTTATTTATTGCCTATAAAATGAGGTTTTCTCTTACAATAATTAATATTCTTTAATGGACTAATTTCCCATCAAAGTGAGTTTTCAACACCAAAAGAAAATTTATTTTAGTGTTAAAATTAGCTGCTAATTTGCATGCCATAGATTATAAAAAAACAAGGAACCTATTTCTCATAGGAGTGGTATGTAGTGCAATATGAATTTTAATTTCTTACGGATATATTTTAATTCATGTCTACGTGAGTTTTTTTTTGGGTGCGTTTGTGTATGTATTTTATGCCATGTATATTTAATAGATGTAAACCTATTTAAATTTTGTCATTAAATTAGCACTAGCTTTATACATTTAACTATATAATTTCTTGCTTCCTCTTCCTTCAATGTAGTTAGCTAAAGTTTTAACCGTGAGTAAAATTGCATTTATTACCGGAATTTATTCCATGACTGCTTCATTTTATATTAAGCCTAAATCAACAACGTATGAATATCAAGCTGAACTAAAAAAAACATATAGTTATATCACATGATGGTAATTTTCTTTTAATTTTCAATACATATTATAAAATGTTATATGTAGGACTAACAAAATGGAGCAAATAATTATTCAGAGGATTGTTTGTGGTGGTGGTCAGCTTGACACACTATCGATCAAACAAAATTTGAGGAAACGTTCAAGTTATAAAACTTTTGAATTTTTTTAAATAACTTCAATAATAATGATCATTATACAATGTGTCATCTTTTTAATATATTTGAAACATTTACATGTATTGAGGTCGACATATTAATGTGTGCTGATTTTATTTTCAGCTGAAGTTTAATGTTTTCAGCATTTAATGCATCCTTTTAACATTCTATTTCCCACGACCCATCTTTTGCTCTTAATTTTACTAAAATTACTTCCACTGAGTGGTACAATTACGTTGTAATACTTTCAAATTTCGTTATTTCATTCATTTTCATGTTTAATAAGAACTATGCTTCAATTTTAGATTGCAAAGTTGTATTATACAAAAAAATTATTTATCATATTTCATGATCAATTCCTATTTTTTTGCTAAGTACTATACTATGCATTACAGTTAACATTTATAGAGATGTTTGTATGATTGTCTACAATTCCGAACATTTAAGTAACCATATACAAATTTCATCCATAATGTGTATGAAATCGGATCTAAATCTCGGTTCTAATTCGAATTTCGAATTTAGCTCTTCAAATGCCAAAGTATTAGTAAAAAACCGTGCAAAATACAACAATATGTAAAATAAGTATAGGACAAATACTGAAACATGATATTGTGCATTTTTTTAGTACAATTACAGATTATCCATTGATATGTTTTTGGTAGAAAAATATTAGAATCCAAACATAACCATAGTGAAAATTCCAAAACCAACCAAAAATTCCAAAATTTTATCTGATATTACCAAAATGAAGTCAAAATCTTGATCGTGGTGTAGTTTAATTTGTATAAATAATATTTGTTAACCGACCATATGAAGTAAGTTATGCTAGAATTTGTAAATGTAGTAAGTACAAAATTTGGTTCCAAACATGTATTTTAAATGTTACCTGAAGAATATAATTTAAAATTCTTTTTATGCAAAATATGTATCATCATGTTTATGTAGAAAATTATAAAAATTCGCAAACTGGAATTCCTGTAGATTTCTAAGCAGAACTTAAGTTTCAAAAATCTGTTAATAATCCAAACAAAAATGGATAACAGAATTTTGATACTTAGTTTGCAATGTAAAACATGGATGTTTCTGTACCTGCCATTTTTTTTCGTATTTTTGTTATAGACATACAATTCAAGGTTTAAAATTTTAACGCATTTCCAGATATATTCTAGCAGTTTGGTTCCAAGCATGGTAATTATAGGTATCAAATCTGATATAAATTCCATTTTTTCTTTTTAAGGGCTGAAAATTTCTTCAATAGGATATTATTGT
Source organism: Allium sativum (assembly GCA_030737875.1). Classification (NCBI taxonomy): domain Eukaryota; kingdom Viridiplantae; phylum Streptophyta; class Magnoliopsida; order Asparagales; family Amaryllidaceae; genus Allium; species Allium sativum. The sequence continues at coordinate 1,033,967,738 of CM060920.1, read as the reverse complement.
ATTTTGCTGATTTAGATCTAATCTGGTTGAAATTACATTTAGAAAATAGAAAAAAAAACTGTAACGACCCATATTTCCGTACTCTTTGAGTCGACTAATAACACCACACGTCCAACCCAAATAGCACAAAAATACGAATCATTATTAGAAAGAAGTTAGAGGATGAGAAATAGAAAGAAAGAAATATTAGAATAGAAGAAAACGAAGATCATAAACTCACAGCGGAACGAATAAAATATATTAGATAACATAAACTTTGAAATACAAATCAATAACTTTATATACATACCATTATCAGAGCACAACGGTTATCCCTGGAACAGTTATAACACCTGTTTCCAGATACATAAACAGTACACAGCGGAAATATGATAGATAGCTAATAGGTGAAGACTCCTGCTTCGAGCTCCTCCAAGTGAATTTGAAAAATCCCGACTACTTGACTGCCCGTACAAATTTGGGCACCCAAGAGTTTAGGGAAAACAAACAAAATAAACTCTGGGTCAGTCATGGGACTGGTGTGAGTAAACTCCAACCATTGGTTTAACTTTCAAAAATCCTTTCAAAAGAAATGGCAATCGTAAGACCGATCCACACATAAACACGGATGGTTTTTACCTTACGATAACCAAAATATTTTTGATATCAAACCCAGTGATATTATAATAATGTCTACATCAAATAAATAGAATCTAACAGAACGCTTGCATCTCACGCTCCATGTATAATATAAAATCAAAAACCACAGGGCGCTTATTGGAGATTGGATTTACAACATGACAAGGTATGGGACCACCTGTCAATAGTGTATCTCTAGAGGCGAATACACTGGGTTCAACAAGAACTTCTTGCAACCCGGGCCTCACATGACCGACCACTCATTTCGCTTGAGTGTATCGAATGTATATCACCAACGGTTGGGATCAGCAACCGTTTTCCCGAAAGGGACAACATTGAATAGAATAAGGAATTAAATGAATCTCCAGATAGGTGATAATACACCCTAATGGGAGCGACCCACATAGCCATGTTGCCTGCCCGATTTTTGTCATTTCCCGGTTGTTGATACCTGAGGCTACGATTTCTTATCATTCATTGATAGCACAATCACTTTGAATGCCACATGGTCAGATCCGTTAATCATTTATTGATTTGCACAAATATTCTGGATATTATGCTAAGGGAATAAATCCGTCGCCACCATATATATTTGTACAGATCAACCTATTCGATCATTGGAAATACTTTGTCAAACATTCGTCCATATAAGTTCGTTCTGGGATTGAACGAAACCGAAGGCACAATTTCTATTAATAGAAAAAGTCCTTGCACTTCACTCCGTCTTCGATTATTTTCCTATAATCTGATTCGCAACGCTACTGCTAATACGGAGTGGTTCTCGGACAATAATCCAACCTGTCTGTCCATATTGACAACGATATTGGCAAATACTTCGATAGTCGGTTTTTTAACTATCGAAGAAAAATAAACAAACATCCATTCAAAACATCAAACAATCACTGGGCCTTTTAATTTATATTTCATTAATTTATTATCATTTCAAATTCCTATTTCCTTTATTCGAGAAAATATTTCTTATTCCAGTTAGAAAACATCTATACTAACGAATCCTTATTTCTATATTCAGAAAATATACTTTATTAACATTGGAAAATATTTTCATATTCCATCCCTTAATTCCTCCTTGATCAATTCATTTCATTTTCTATTTGGGAAAAATATTTCAAAATCCTTTAAATGAACGCGATGTTATAAAACATCGTTATTATAACTCCAACCATAAATCATTCGTTAACTAATGGTATCACTAACCAATCCTTGCCACCGAACCTTAACCATTTCTCCGTCAATCATGACGTCAGTCAAGTTAGGGTATAATTACCTTTCAGACCTTAACTGAACGACATTCTTAACTTCAAAATAGTCAAAGCTCACAACTTTAACCAAACATCACTTACACGACTCTCGGATTCAATCTAAGAACACACTTTCTTTACAGAAAAATACCGATTATAACAGTAGCGTTATAATCGCTGTTTCCAATTATTTTGTTTATAAAACATTGCTTTTTAACAACAGTATAAAATTTCTAGAAATAAATTAAAACTCGTTTATATAAAAATATAAACGAGTCAGAGTTAGTGAGTTTACTCACCTCAGTTTGCAGTTGTCGATTCTGCTTTTTATTTCCATTAAAAACAAACAGCTTTTGATTCTGCCATGAAATCCTAGTAGTTCTGACTCATTTCATGCTAACCCGTACGCATATGCTTCGAAATTATAATCCCATCGGTTCCTTTTATACTTCTTCCGGTGAAGAGAAAAGTAATCCGCTCTTGTATATTTCTTTACAAATGTCGTGACCCTTTCACCTCTAATCCGTCCATTTAGCCTTCACGAGACCGTGTGCTTACACCATCTTCCTCCATCATAAAAAGAAATGTTGCTCCTCCTCAACTTTTTACAGCAAATTCCGTTCTTCAGCAAACCGACCGTTGTTTGACCTTACGCCACCCCATTAATCAGCATTCCTCAAAAGTGGGTCAAACTGGTTCGAAATGGTAAATTAGATGCCTTCTAATCGCCTTAGATTATGTTAACACCTTCCTTCACTACTAGTTCGGTTGTCAACAATCTCACGCCTAGGCCAGCAAAAAGGAAACACTACTATCCTTTATCCAATCATTAGACTAAATGACGTCCCATGCTTGCTTTTTCGCTACTTCCATTCACCTCATAGCACAAAATAAACCCAACTTTTTCTTTATCAATCCCACAGACCACGTTCTGTTGTAACCAAATATGTTAACACCAAAACAAAAAATCCCTTCCACTGATGTCCACGCAATCCATATATATATTAACAATGTTCACTTACATCCACAGTAGGCATCGCCAGCACCATATCCTGATGACCGTCCTCGACATTGCTCCCTCCTCTAGTCCATCACAAGACAAATCCCAACAAACTTCACCGCTTCAGATAGCGAGTAGGCCGCTCAGGCTACCATCGACCCGCCCTAGCACCAACAGTGGACGGCGACAGTGGTCCCTTGGCTTTCTGCTCCAGAAATGCGCACCAGCTAACGGAATCGTACTCATCGAGGCTTCTACGAGAGAGAACTCCTTTCTAGCAGCAATCTAATGGACGTGAAATCGAAGTATTTCGTTTTGATTTTGATTTTTGAAATTCGATTTGGAAATGGCGAACTCCATTTCGTGGTTTACTGAAGAGAATGACAATGGGAATTTATAAAGAGAATTGGGATTTAGGGCTGGGTATATATTTATAATGTTATTTTACTTGACACCCACGGATCTAAAACTTACCTTGCAAAGCACGGGATTTATTTGCGTGAATCCCACGGAAACCATTTCCTTGGCACGCACGGTGTCACTTGTTTGGCACACACGGATTTGAAGATGCTTGGCAAACACAGATATTTTTTTTAAAAGTTAATGTGGTACTGGTTGCATAGAATTCTGTTTACTTACTGCTGTTACGGACAGAAATAAGAGTACGGTTGTGTTCAGTAAGGTACCACGATCCCAAAAATATAATAATACCGGTAGTTTAACTTATATTATGAAATCCCAAAATATTTATATAGGATGCAAAATACTCCAAATAAAAAGTTGCGTATTTAATTAATTAAAAATTACAGTAAAATTCTAAAAATTAAATTATAACTACGCCTCAAAAGAACCGTGTCCAATTCATAACCAATATTTAAATATATTCAAATAACTGTTATGGCATATATATGATTTCACAGCGACTTTCTGAAAATTTGATTTAGACATAACTTTTTATTCCCGCTATGAAATATGGATTTTTTTATATTCGTTGGAAAGATATTTTCAAACAAATTCAAATATTTCTTGTTTCGCTAAAATCCGATTTATTTTAAATCTTGTACATTCATTTGAAATTTGAAATCAAATTTTCAAACTACCGCGCCATTTTGAACTCGTTTTAATTATATTATAAATTATATGTTTAAATATCATTTTATTAAATAAATTCCTATATATAATTCAAATAAAATATTTAAAACAAATTTAAATATTCAGAATTTAACGGCTAAAAATCCGGGTCATTACAAAAACAATGGAATCCCTTTTTTTACCCTTTACATATAAAGTATGTATAGCCTATTAGCATATATTAATAGATAAAAAAAACATATTCTTAATCTGAATCAGAACTGAAATTTTAGAATTTGTGAAATTAAATGTGAAAATTTAAAAATCGATGAATAGATTGGAACTTTGAAACAAAATCCAACTTTTAAGGCTTTACACACAAAGTGTGTACAACCTGTTATGTATCTTTATGAATTAAAAACATATTCTTAACCAGATTCATAACAGAAATTTTTGGAGTTTGCGAGTTTAACTGAAAGTGTGAAAATATAACTTAATGAAATAGCCTAGAATTTTGAAATATGATATAATTGTATTTTTCACGTCAATAACTAGAAAACATTTACATCACATATTATAGTATTATTTCCAAAATTAAAGGAAAAATTTCACATCAATAACTAAAAAACATTTACATCTCATATTATAGCATCCTTTCCAAAATTAAGGGAAAAAATATGCAGTAAGTTTTACATGTTTCTTACTTTTATAACCCTCCCTGCACACTATATAAATCACAAAATTTACGCCATTTGATTTAGCAAATAGACATAAATTGTCTCTTATTTCTGAAATATAATTCCATATCTACATAGAATGGCCTACATAATTAATGGTAACTACAAAAATCAAATTTTTTTGACCACTATTTCATGAAATTTTTTGCTTGCCTATTAGATAATACATAACATATGAGAGGCATGCTTCCTGCGGAAGTATAAAAATTTGTATAGCTTAAGCCATAATTTTCAACATATTTCCATTAATTTATATTAGTAAATATTTGTTACATAAAATCAAATAAACAAGTATTTAACGTTTGAAATTAAATTAATTTCTTTTTATTGCATCTATCTGTATTATCGTAGATTTCCTCTTCGTTAGATGGATATCATAATTGTTCTGACTTCCTTTGATTGCCGAAATATTAGATAACTTCCAGTTTGTTCATCAGGTCATGTAATTGCTTATGACAGTTGCTATTAAACTCCATATACTACCATCTTTTCGAAAAGGAACTAATGTGTTAATATATCATATCATCAAACATAAGTAAATTAGACAGTATATTATATTAGCCACCATATCTTTTGTGTCGTTCTTTGTCTATCGCTAGAAGTGGATTTATATGTGTACAAATATATCATCTTCGGATAAAAACAAAAAAAATATGAGATGGACATGTGCATGTAGCAGACTGCCTCAAAACTTTCAATTTGAATTTCTTTAGCTTAATTTATTCAGTCTTGGGATATCTTATCCTAACCAATTAATTTCCCATTTTAAGTCTTTTTATTCACATAGCTCATAAGATTTTACTAACGTTACAAAATTGGAAATGTATGATAACATATGGCAATATTTTAAGAGTTTAATTCCGATGCACTGACTAGAAAACTCTTTTTTAATTCCGATGCTCATGATTTATCCACACTTGGAAATCGACATATTATAAATATGGAAGCGCTAAAAACCTTCTGCAATGAGACGTTACTGCAACCCAATAACATTATTTATCAATACGTTATGTGCAACAATATGTACTCTTAAAGATGACTATGAAGGACCGCATTACACATTTTTACATCATTTTACTAGATATAATGAAGCCTTATTAATTTCATACGTTTGTTACAACTCTATTATCATAAATTTGCATGAAATATATATCTTCTGCATTTTAAACCACAGTCAGTGAAGCTGGTATTTATTGTTTAATTTATAATAAACAATTTTCTTTATTTGCAGAAACCCATTTGACCAGCTTTGAAGCAGCAAACTTTTTTTAAATGGAAGTAATAAAATTCTTTAAAGTTGCTTTGAAATGCTTCATGCATTTTGCTATAACAAATAACATAGTATATCAAGAAATGACTTCTCAATTCATATGCTTACAACTGTAATGAAAAAATATGTACACATTATCAAGAATAGTCACCATGAATGTTACTTTCTTATTTCTTCTATGTTAATGTATAGTCCTCATACTGACTTTTACTCAGTTAGTTGTTTCTTCAGTTTTATTGGGATGTATGTGCAGTATATTCCAAAGTTGACATTACATCTAAGTGAATAAATGATATATAAAACTTTTACAGTATGAACAAACCATGCTTCACGGATTACTGATCCAACTTTTTTGCAAAATTGTATGTGCGTAATATTGACATTGTCGATGATGTTATTATTAAAATAAACGCTTTGCTTTGCTTATGACTCCAAGTCACAAGAGAAACTTTTTATCGTAATATTTTAGTAGCGTTTATATTGATATCAGTGTAGCACGAGTCAGCTTATTTAGTCAATTTGAATACAAGTACATTTTGGTCTTCCATAATGTAATAATTTAACAGATTTTATATAAATATGTTTGTGTAGAACATGACTGTGATCGATAACCCAAGTGCAATGTACTCTGTATATTTTTGTATATATAAATATATAACATCAATTGATTATGTACAATTCCTGTATGCATAATTAGTCATATGAACTATTCCATAATAATCACAACATATGGACCATTATTATATATATTCATTTTACTATAATTTTTCTGATTAATTATGTTATTTGAAAGGTAACTTATAAACGACCCATGTTATTTTGGCACTGCATTTATTATCTTAAATTATGGAGTTCAGAATCAGAAAATTCAATTCCTAAACTAAAACCATTTTTAATAACTTCATAATATAATAATGTGATAATGACCACGTTGTATTCCATTACCAGTAATTGTTTTCATAGATTATGTAAATAATAGAAAACCATATGAATATTCCATGATCATATGAATATGCACGTTTATCTAATTAGTACATATGTCAAAGATTAAAAATGTTTTTTTTGTGGCTCCAAAAAGTGTTATTGGTTAGGTATCTTGCAAAAACATGTTAGATACACTTATAAAACATTGCAATGAGTTATACATATACTTGCACCACCACATTGGGTTTCGCATCAAGTAGAAGTCAAGCAATATTTTAACAAATGGTTAAGTAAAATATAGATAGGTGAATTTCAATATTTCTACATCGATTTTGTTTCCTCTTTTTATCAGATAATAATGGACGAGTATGAGATTCATGTAACTTTACGGTATTTTGCTTACGCAGCATTATAACTCAAGAGAGCTACAAGCAAGCACACAAGAGGTAAACTATTATATTTGCAGTTTTAACCTTTTAGACTACTAACATTAGTCTTACGTCATGTATCCAATTTTTCATAGTACACTTTTTTTGTTAGTTGTAATTTTGCTCCTGTGAGATTTGATCCTTTGTATGAGAGTTTCTTACTCAATTCCGATTTTTCTTAATTATAGAAACTTTTAGAAAGAATCAAGTAGCAAATTAAATATAGCTAGGAATACGATCTTTGAAATATTTTCTTAGTACCGTACAGTCCTACTTTTCTTGCAATTGTAGTTAATTGACATTTTGCTATTGTATAATTCTTTATATGTTCACTCATATTGAAAAGAATATAAGGTATATCATAAACTTATTTGCATGATTAATTTAATAAAAATTAGAATGTATTATATCAGATAGTGGTTATCTGCTCACTCAAATAATAAAATTGATAGTTTAAGTATTTTTCTATAAAAAACATAAATTAGCCACATAGATTTTAAACACAAATATTGATTTAAATTTTAATGCGGTAGCAGCACCTTTGAAAATAGTCAATCATTATGTAACAAAAGGTAGGCATTGCAATCTATGCAATATCTCTGCCTTTGGATGGAATAGTTACATGTAGAAAATGAGCTATAATTAATAATAGTGATATCAGTATGATTAAAGAGCCATAAGAAGTTTATACAGCACTGCAATCTTATTTGCAATGAGAGTGCTCTTTTTTTTCCTAAATCAACATTTATCCTTTGTGTTCTAATAATTCACATATTATTTGTACTTCATTGCCATTATAAGTGCTATTCATCCTTTTATTATTGCATTGGGGCTGAACTTGATAACACACATGCATTTGTTTTCGCAACCATAAAGAATTTCTTCCAAACCTTTACAAGTATGTGTTGCATTTACGTTATTCGATAAAATTTGGTCACAATAATTGTCAGGCTGCTTACCATGAACATTAAATAAATGATATTTCTGGATTTATATAGTAATGGTCATGAGCTCAAGTTTTATATTCACAAGTATATGCATATTTGATCACTAATTCACTACTTATTAGATAAACTTTTATTATTTGAACTTTTGCTAATAACCATCATGGACCTTTAGTACGATTTCTTACCAAGTTCATAAAAGCAGTTACTATTTAATTTATCTTTGAAATGGTGTTTAAATAACATAAATGATAATGTACTCTGTTTTGCACATAACTCTAGGTTTTCGTCGGAATTTCTAACCATTTGCTGCTCCTTATAACTAAACCATGGTGTTTTGCAATGTACCATTTGGCAGTGGGATGTTTTAGGATGAAGAAATTGTGAAGTGGTGGCTAGAGGGTTCAATTTGTGTTTAATTTGGAGTTACAATTATTGGTTTAGGACGAAACCTCACTCTTAGGTCTCCACTGAAACTGGTGTACTTTTTATTATGCTTTTATTAATAAGTTTATACTTTTACCCTTTGCATGTATAATTTCACAGTAGATATGTCCATGCTTAACAGCCTTATTCTTATATTATCCTTCCTCTTTAGCAGCATGTTTATGAGCATATTTACTGTTCTTATAATTTGTCTTATATGTTTAATGTTGGCTCTGGTGGTTAGATGAAGTGGTAAAAGCACATATCCATCAATTCGATTAAACAAGAGTGAAATATTGTCATATAAAAGGACTGTCTTTATGTCAAACAGTCATTGTCAATGATGGATGTTTAAGAATTTTAGGAATTAGTCTATTTGGATGCTTTGTACTTCATGGAATATTCATTTTATATTTTATATTCAGTTCAGTAATTTAAGTCTTTCTCCCCACTATTAGGTTCTATGGTCATCTAATTCTACACTATATTTTCTGTTGAAAACGTCCAATTAATGTTCATGGATTGATATATAGTATTTTTTATAATTCTATATGTACATCAATGTACTTTCTAATAGATGGCCCAATATGTTGTCTTATTTTCCAAGTGATTACAAGCAGTCTTTTAACCCTAGTGCTTAAAAATTTTGAACAATTTTCATGAATATTTTCTAAACATTGTTTTATGATCTACTTGCGAACATGCTTAAAAAGAAAATGTTGAATGAAATTTGACTTCTGCTCCTCTCACTAAGATAACAATTGATAATATGTTTACATTTTGTTAAGCAAAGGTAAGGATATCGTTTCTCCTTCCATTTTTCCTAATGTGCATTAACTTCCAAGGAGAATCATTGTATGGTGCTATATGTTGGAAGTACAAGCTTTAAACTTTGAGTTAAAAGAACAATAATTTATAAATAGTGGTACGCAATCTAAAAGAAATAGCATTTGAGCGAACCAATTGAATATTTCTAAAACTGAGGACTAATTATAAAGGTTTGGATGGATTTAACATTACAGGGAAATTTTTAGGAGGACAAGATTAAAGGCTTTTTTCTCCATAAGGACAGCCCAATTAAATTTTACTCATAAGGACAACACCCTCCTTTCATTGTCTCACGTGCGCTTAGTTTCTATTATCCGTCGGAATTTTATTCCGCATATAACGTGCGCAATTTCCTGATTAATAAAATGGTTTTCGTCGTTGAATCGTTTTCAGAATCTCGCCGCCATTGATCTCGTTTCTTTCTTCCATATTTTCGAATCTACATCGCCGTCATTGATCGCGAAGACATCTGAAACCCTAGATCAGTGCACAATTCTTCAACTAAGATTTGATCTTTTGCCAATCATACAGAAAAAACTCAATTGCGAATTTCAACTATTTCTTGTGCTTTTTAATACAGATCAGTAATGGATTCTCGTTGTGATACTACGAGGTATTGGTTTTTCTTTTTTTCAAATCTCTGTTTTTATTATTTTTAATCTCGATTTTTCTTTTTTTAAATTCTGTAAACGGTTTGTAAATGCAATGCTGAATTAATATTCTTTTGTATGAAAACAATTTTTGATTCAGAAAGTATACATGTTAGTTTTGACTTACAATTTTCTTTACTTCTGATTTCATGATTAATACACCACAGCAGGTTTTAGTTATCATTTTAGTATTTTTATAGTTATCATTTTCTTCCCTTTCATTTGAATGTGTAGCATTCTGCAGGTATCATTTTAAATATTTTGTAGGTATCATTTCTATTGTGTTATGCATGTTTTATTGATTTGGTTAATATGCTTACATATTTTTACTTGACTAACTGAATTGTTCAGCAGAATTATTTGTTCCAGTGGTGAAGATACTCTCCTTATCGTACTTGTCTTCAACGATACCTCTTTTAGTACTCGGTTGTCTGATAATTGTTCACTGTACGCTTTGCAAAACGAAATTTGTACATACTGGTCTCAACTTACTCCTAAGTCTTTTGAACTAAGCTATGTGCTTGAGGGCAGAACTAAAATCGTTGAGACTGACTCTGATCTTCAAAGTATCGTTTTATTTCAATTACATAAGAGGACTGCTTTTTTCTGCTTTAATGTGAAGTTGAAAGACTTTCTGTTAGAAAATGTGATTGATGGTTCCTCGGCACTTTCTACCAATGTTTCAATTCCTTTTTCTTCTGTTCAGTGTTTGGATGCGAACATTGTTGTACATAGGAAGAGTTACTTAAAAGATTTTATGAAAAACGGATCAACATTGAAAATTTCTGATTTTACCGGTTTTTGTTTTGAAGGCGCTACTGAGTTCAGACAATTCTTAATGGCCTACCAAATTAAATCAGGTCATGATTTACAATTTCTTAAGAACAGTGCTACCAGGATCACAGCTATTTGTTCATCGTCGTCTTCTGGTTGTTTGTTTAAAGTGCATGCCTCTTCTGATGTTGGGCAACTTAGTAGGTTTTTCATTAGAAATTTGATTGCTGACCATTCTTGCGGAGGTGGTCTAACAAATTCGAATAAACCTGCTCTATCTAGCGAGTTTGTTAAGTCATTGATAATTGATGAAATTAGAGATCGTCCAAATAAGAAACCGAAAGACATAATGGCTGATTTTGGAAGAGAGTTTAACCTGACTTTGTCTTTCCGTTATGCGTATAAAGGAAAGCAACTAACTTTAACGGAATTGTATGGCAATGATGCAATGTCATACAATGATTTGTCTTGGTATTTAGGTGCACTACAGACTCACAACCCGGGTTCTTATGTCGCAATGGATGTTGACTCTTCTACTAATCAGTTTGAGAGAGTGTTTGTTGGTTTTGGTGCTTGTATTCTTGGTTTCAAATATTGTCGGCCTATGATATTTTTAGACGGTACCCATTTGAAGGGGAGGCCAGGAGTCTTGATGGGTGCTACAGCTAAGAATGGCAACCAAGGTATTATTTTATACTAATTTTATATGATTTATATATACATAAAGTACCATTTGGTCTCTATGGGATCAGTTTTCTTTAGTAGATTTTCTGATTTATCAGTTCAAATAGATTTAAGTTATCATTTTTATTGAGATTACAGTATCATTTTCTTCTCTGTTAGCAGTGTACTGCATGTAGATATCATTTTACTACGTATTTAGGTATCAGTTTTTATCAACCAGTCTTTAAGCAGATTTAAGTTATCATTTTTTTTTGTTTGCGGTATCATTTTCTTCTCTGTTACCAGTGTGCTGTATGAAGGTATCATTTTACTACGTATCTAGGGATCATTTTTAATCAAACATTCTTTAAGCAGATTTAAGTTATCATTTTTATTGCCACTAAGGTATCATTTTCTTCTCTGTTTCCATTTTACTGTATGTAGGTATCATTTTAATACATATATAGGGATCATTTTTAATCAAACATTCAAAATTTTCTGCAGGTTTCTTCCCTCTAGCTATGGCCATAGTTTCACTTGAAAATGTGGAAAATTGGAGTTGGTTTTTATATCATTTGAAGAAAATGATTAACGAAGATCGCAATTTGGTTTTTATTTCCGATCGACATCAAGGTTTGATTTCCGTTGTTCACGATGTTTTTCCGTCTGCATACCATAGTTATTGCTATCTACACATGGAACAAAATTTGCTGTCTGCTGTTAAGTCCAAAAATGCGCACATTTCGATTGTAGAATTGTTCCACAGATGTTCTAGAGCATCTAATGTTCATGAGTTTCAAGTTGCCCATTCTAAATTTTTACAAGTTGGTGGTGCTGCAGCGGTTACTTTTTTGAAAGACAAACCCTTTGACAAATGGGCTGATTTTTTTTTCCGTGGTAAAAGGTATGGGGAGTACAGTTCAAATGTGGCTGAAAGTTTCAACAGCTGGATTTTAGACGAACGGGCCTTACCAATTACATCGTGTTTGGACGGGATAAGAATAAAAATTATGGAACAAATGGCTAAACGTCGTGAAGAATCCCGTTTATGGACTACCTTTTTGTGTCCAGCCATGGAAAACCGATTAAAAGTACTAGTTGAGGAAGGTTTTGGTTGGGATGTATTACGCGCTTCTCAACACCTTTTTGAAGTTAGATCACCAATTTCTCATCGTGTTGATCTAAAAGATTGGACGTGTAGTTGTAACCAGTGGAAAGTTATGGGAGTTCCATGTGCTCATGCGATAAAATGCATTACTAAAATGAAGTTTAATGTGTATGATTTCATTGAGCACTATTTCACTGCTGAAGCTTACCGATCTTCTTACAGCCATACAATTAATCCGATACCAACATATGACAAACCGGATGTTGAATCAAGTAATGAAGCAATAATTAAGCCACCAAAGGATAAACGTGGTGCCGGTAGACCTTCATCAAAAAGGAAAGGTGGATTTGCATATTTCCATAACAAGCAAAATAGATGTAGAGTGTGTAATGCATATGGCCATAATAAGCGCAATTGTCAAGCTGGAAAAAAATAAAAAACTGCTTTTTATTTTATTTTTCTCTTGGGATCAAATGTATTTCCATGCATACTTCTTCAGTATATTTGTATATGTTCGCAACTTAGTGTTTGATACTCTTCACATGTACCGAATATTTTACATTTGTAATAAAACCACTTCTTCAATTATTTTGTTTTTGTTTAATTTTTATAATGCTGTGTTGTTGATATGACGTGATTTGCTGTTGTCCTGTTCAATTAAATTCAATGTGCTAAAATTAGTTTTATCCTTTAGCATGTTATTATTACCTTTTTGCTACAAATTCAAAATTATGGTCCGATATTTTTTGTCATTTCATTGTGTAATCAAAAAAATTGTTTATTAAACTAATGCATTTATTAATTCGATGAATTAGTCAGTACTATTTAGTGTGTTATGCAGTTATCATCTTTAAATTCCATGATTATCATTTTTTTTAGAACGCAGTTAGCATTTTTGTATTACAAATAAATACCCAGTTTCTGATTATCATTTTTTTTAGAACACAGTTATCATTTTTGTTTTACAAATAAATACTCAGTTTCTGATTATCATTTTTTTTAAGCATGTAGTTATCATTTTTGTAATACAAATACATACCCAGTTTCTGATTATCATTTTTTTTAGAACACAGTTATCATTTTTGTTTCACAAATACATACTCAGTTTCTGATTATCATTTTTTTAAGCATGTAGTTATCATTTTTGTAATACAAATACATACCCAGTTTCTGATTATCTTTTTTTTAGAACACAGTTATCATTTTTGTTTTACAAATAAATACTCAGTTTCTGATTATCATTTTTTTAAGCATGTAGTTATCATTTTTGTAGTACAAATACATAGCCAGTTTATGATTATCATTTTTTTTAGAACACAGTTATCATTTTTGTTTCACAAATACATACTCAGTTTCTGATTATCATTTTTTTAAGCATGTAGTTATCATTTTTGTAATACAAATACATACCCAGTTTCTGATTATCTTTTTTTTAGAACACAGTTATCATTTTTGTTTTACAAATAAATACTCAGTTTCTGATTATCATTTTTTTAAGCATGTAGTTATCAATTTTGTAATACAAATACATACCCAGTTTCTGATTATCATTTTTTTTAGAACACAGTTATCATTTTTGTTTCACAAATAAATACTCAGTTTCTGTTATCATTTTTTTAAGCATGTAGTTATCATTTTTGTAATACAAATACATACCCAGTTTTTTATTATCATTTTTTTTAGAAAACAGTTATCATTTTTGTTTTACAAATACATACTCAGTTTCTGATTATCATTTTTTTAAGCATGTAGTTATCATTTTTGTAATACAAATACATACCCAGTTTCTGATTATCATTTTTTTAAGACTGCAATTATCATTTTGGATTTTCAAACAAATACAAAGTTTCGGGTTATCTTTTTAAATTTAGTGTAGCTATCATTTTTGTTCAACAAATAATTACTCAGTTTCTGGTTATCATTTTTATTTTAATGCAGGTATCATTTTTGGGTTTTTTTCAACATACAGTTTCTAGTTATCATTTTCTTACTCTTGTAGTTATCATTTTTAAACTTTTTCTAGTTACATCACTATTGCACACATACACAATACTGAGAATACAAAAAACAATAACATACATTCAATCCTTTCCAATCAAATTTTGCAATATTTCAACTTTTCAGATTAATCATAATGTATTCATGCAAGATTAGTAGTTCATTCATACACCCACTCTTTACTGAAATTAAAAACATTAACATTTGCATACTTTTCAAACTAAAAGGAAATACATTGTTTTCTAACCAACTACATCATACTGCACTGTTTCACTCATTTTTTCTTTCATTTTTTTTCTTGGTCAGTCCAGTGACGAAACGAACCAAATTCCAGCAGCATGCATGATTCGATATAACTTCATGTACGATCATTGCTCTTATTTTATCCATTTTCTCTTTTGATACCTTTAAAGGAATTTCGGCCCTGTTGTCTGAAATTATATTTACGATGACGAATATCCCGCAGTCCAGTCTGCATAAATCAAAATCAATTTTTTTTAGAAAATATAAAGAAAATTTTTCAGTTATTTTTTGTTTGCGTTTGATACTCAATTATGTCGATTACAATCAATTGTCATTATAAATTATTTCATCTTTTGTATTTACCAAATTATCCAAAAAAAACTTTAAAATATATTAAAATATTTACCTGTCAGAGTGTTGCTGTGCACATGGTTCCTGAAAAATCTCTCCTTCACTAATCTTCTTATCTTCAATTTTATTTTCAACCCATATTTTTTGCAGAATTTCTTCAACTTTCTTTCTCTGTATTTACCAATTATTAGTACTAATTTACCAACAATAAGGACATTTTAATTTTCTTACCACTTCATATGCTTCATTTAAATGAAGATTATTCAACTTGTTTGATCTTCTTGGTCTCATCGAATCAAAGTGAACCCATTGCATGTTTGCATATGCTAATGTCAGCAGCGTCCAATGGTTGTCAAAATGTAATGGGAAGTAAATCTTTTCCGTATAATTCTTCAAAGCTGCTTCTTTTAAGAAAGGAGTAACCAAACAATTAATAATTGAACTTCTGCCTTCCATAATTCCTTTCTGTACAATGTAAAATTTATTTTAATTACTAATGAAAACATGAATTTATAACAATTTTATTTAAAAAAACTTTGAATCAACTTACTGTCATGAGTGTAGACATTGCGTAATTGTAATCGACTAAATCACATTTAAGAGTGCACCAGTCGATTATCTGAAAATACATTGACAGCAATATATTACATAAAGTAACTAAACATGATACACCATCATATATCCTAATCATGTTTGCACAGTCTACGGTAGCTCTCCTACTATAAAAAATGATAACTATTACAGCAAGAAAATGATATCTAACAAGTGTAAGGTACATAACATATCCTAAAATGATACCTGCAATAAATATAAAATGATAATCAAAAGCTAAATAACCATTACAAGAAATTAAAAGATTATTGATTTGTTAAAAAAAAGATATCTAAATATCATTTTAATTTTTATTTATGAATAATTACCTTAGTGATTATGCTGTCCATACTAAAAATAAAAAATATAGTTATCATTTTTTTAAAAACAATGAAAATCAGTAACAATTTTTTGTACATATGTTTACCAGCCCATCTGTTAATGAACCTCTCATCACTTCTGTCAGCATATCCTTCGTAATAATACATCCTCCCCTTGCCAGATCATCATCTTCCCAAGCTATTGGACTGTCAATTATTTACATGTCAACCAGTTAATAATTTTTTTTCAATATTGTCTTAGTACAGATGAAAATATTATACTCACTTATCTTCAGCTATTGACATGGAATAAAACTTTCTTACAACTCTGGCTACCTCATCATTGAAATGTTTTATCACTTTTTTGCATTTTTCTAACTTCAAGTCTTTCCATGAAGGTTCTTCAACATTTATTGGCTCTACAAGATTAAGATTTTGTTCCTGCTCTACGTTATCTTCAATAACTTTTTTTCCCTTGCATTTTTCATTATCAAATGGAACCAATGCAAGTTGAAACTCATCATTTTTCCGTTCGCATGAACCTTTAGTCTCCTTCTTTTCTGTTACCCGTGTTTTCTTCGTTGCTTTTACATAATATTCGTACTCCTCTTTTCTATTTTGTTTTCTTCTTCTTGCTCTCATTCTGAGTATGTATGAAGGTGGTTTTGCGCTATTTGATCTGGAAGATGATTTTTTAAACATTTTTTTAACTGTTTTTTGCTGATTCCCTTTTTTGACTCTGATCTTCGCAATCTCTGCAGTCAAATTAAAACTAAAGTTTGGAGGATCAATGTCGTCAATTGATTGTACACTCTTTCTCCCTGTCCCACTGTTATCAATAGATATTTGAACTGCAATTGGCGTTGTTTCATTCTCTACTCCATCAGCCATGTTTTCTTCTCCACAAATTCTTTCATCATCAATCGGCATGCTATCGTTCATTTTATTCTGGTCCTGACTTTCATTATTCACCTCATTTTTACTTATTTCATTACTTGTCTTGTTTTCATCTGTATGCGCATCATCAAGTGTCGTTTCTAAATTAACTTTATCAACCGTTTTCTCATTTTGCATTTCATCTTTCTGATTTTTCAACAGATCTTTAAGTCTTGCATAACTCCTTTTCGACTTTTCTTCTTAAATTTCTTTCTTCCATCCACTTCCTTTTAATTTCCTTGTTTTCTTTTTCCAATTCTATGATGCGATAATTCAGAACTCTATTTTCCATTTCCATATCAACTTTTTCTATTTCTTGGACTTGCTGCCCACGCTTTCTTTTTTTGGATTGCGCAGCTTTCCCTTTTATTGCAGCTCTATTTGCCAAACTTTCCTTACACTCTAACAGCAACGCCTCATGCAATTCAATTCTTCCAAACCCCATTACCTATACATGAGTAAACATTATACGATTCAATTAGCATAGTTGCCACATTCCTGAATTGTAATGGAAATGACTGAATTTATAACAAATTTTTTTTTTAATTCGCAGTATTTTGTACATGTGCACAATTGATGATATCTTTCTTCATGTTAAAAATGATAATTAAAACAACCAGAAAATAATATACAAAAACTGTTTAGTGGTTACGAAAGGAAAAAATGATACCAACAATAGATAAAAAATGATAATCAAAAGCTGATCAAACATTGCTATAAATTAAATAATAACTGAAAAGTTAAACAACTGATAACTTAGGACTATTATATGTTAAATACTCAACATATTAAATTGAAAAAAATTACCCATTGTGTCATTACATCAACTAGTGTCTTCATTAAATTGAATGATAAAAAACTAAACTGACAACATTATTTTTGGCTACTATTTTTTTTTGCGCAGAAAATATGTTTACTCAACAAAAGTGAGAATAATGATTACTACATATTAAAAAAAAAAGATATTCAGAATCTGTTTAGTGATAAGAATTAAAAAAATGATAACTAAAATATATAAAAAACTATAACCAAAGTCTGCATTTAGAATTTAAAAAAAAAACGATAACTGCTGTGAAGAAAAAAAGATACCCATGTCCTTTTTTTCTAACAAAAAGGGAAAAAAATCCTAAAAAATTATTAAATTGATGGCAGAAAAATAATATCCATGTGTGCAACAAATACACTGCAGTAATGATATTTTTACCTGTCCGGCTTTAAAATTGTCCAAAAATTCCTTGTTCAATATGTTGTTCAATTTCCTCAAATCCCACCTAGCAAATCGAGGGATTTTGTTCTCAAACTTCTTCCTTTGCGCAATTAGATTTACCTTCTCGCACAATACATACTGCATAACATATAAACTAATGTTAAACCTGACTTCATTCTTACTAGATAGCATATACATAAAAAATACTATATGAAAATATTTACCAAAGGTAGCATTGAACAGCCAGCCATATCCCGTGGATTTTTAACAGAGCTTTTTACAAACTTTTTAAAACTCGAATGAATTGTTTTCGGCCATGACACTGAGCTAAACTTCTTCACATCTACAACGTATGGAACAAAACCCCACCTAAACTTTTGTTGGTTGTTGGGAAAGAAAAATGTGAGCAATATTAACATAATCAAAAGACGTGGCAAGTCCTCCTCAAACCCCTTTTTTTTCTTCCCAACAATATCTTTAATTCCTTTTTCAATTAATCCCCTTACAATGCTTTTCGCTTTTCCAAAGTTTCTTTCCACAAATTCCTTGCAATCTGTCGGTATTGTTTTACAAGTCATTTTTGGAGTGTCATCTATATCAATACCTTCTAAAGGCATGTAAAAGAGCAAACTTATATCTTCTGCGCAAATTTCCATTTCAGTTTCGCCAAAAACAAAGCATTCTTTCTCCACTGAGTAGCATGAATAAACTACATCCAAATTTTCTGCTTTTTTCTTGCACTCTGTTAGTGAAATTTGTTTCTCATAAAAAACAGAAAAGAAATCATAAAACGGAGTTCTTTTCAAATACTCAATTTGCTTGCTAGCCAAAGCTTTTTTATCTCTCAACATACATATCGTTTTGTACGACGATTGCAACCCACTTCTGTAAGCTGAAGCACAACTTGTTTTTTCAACTACAACTAAATCTTCTTTACTTCGCATTGAAATACAAGACTTAGATTCTCGAGGCCTTGGATTTTGAAAATCATCATCCTAGTTTTAATATTTTTTTTTTACAGAGAATGTTAATATAAATCAGTTACAAAATAGACAATAATGCATTTAAAAAAATAATTAATCTAATTATCATTTACAGTAACAATTTACTTAATTCATATCAATTTAACAATAATGCCTTGGATTCTAAATTATCATTTTTTATTGAACTTTGTTAATATCAAATTAAAAATTACTTTCTTACTCAAGAGATCTTTTTTTTCATATATACAGTATCATTTTAAATATAAATCTTTACTCAATTTATCATTTTAACAAAATTGTAATTATCATTTATATATCAATTAACCTAGCATTTTTTGCTTACAGAATTTTCTTCATTGGTGTCGGCATCCTTCTCTACAATTATTTTTGCTTTTGATCCTTCTTTAACCTACACAAAATAAACAATAATTGTTACAAAATTTAATTCATGTACCATAGAATCTTCATACATTGATGCCTAGAATCTGTGCAATGATACTCATTTAAAAAAAATGATATCTACAAACATTGAAAAATGATAACTATAAACTGCATTTAAAATTGATAAACAATAATGATAACTGCATTGAACAAAAAGATATAACTATGGACAGTCAAATTGAGATTAAAGAAAATATGACCCTCAAAAAATTAAAAAAATGATAACTACAAAAATTCAACACATGGTCACAACACATACTGCACGCTACAAAGCCGTATAAATTATAACTACTTATTCAAACACAAAGATTAAAACAAATATTATTCTAAAATTCTTAATATGAATACCTTTTATGAATATTTCTAACTTTTAATACTATATTTTAATAAAGAGTACTGAAATTTCTAGCTACTAATAATACTTACCTTCTCTTTATTGACTCTAATTTTCTTCTTCTTATTTTCTGCAACAAATTTTGGGTCATTTTTCCGTTTCGAACGAGTCTCTCTTCTCAAAACTGTACTTCTATCTGTAATTTGTTTTTTTCCATCATTTCTTCCATCTAATAAATCACTTCCTATTCCAACTTTCAATTGATCCACCATTCCAGTGTCAAGATTATCAGTTTTTCCACTATTTCCTCTTTCATCATCAAATTGGGAACCAACGTTATCATTTTCACTATCCCCTGCGATTTTATCCGTCTGATTTTGAGGATCGGTAACTAGGGATTCAACTCCCCCTTGCGACAATACTGCAGCTTCAACTAGGGTTTCTAAATTTCTTTCGACAATCATATCCATTTCATCGATTTGACTAGTGATGTTAGGGTTTACTTCTAAATTAGAGCACTGGGTAGGCGGCGATTGAGTTGGGCGCATTTCTTTCTCCATTTCTAAATTACGGCGGATTGTAAAAGTAACACGACGACAACGAAAAAAAAAAGAAATACTGGGTTTGTTTTGGGCTGGGCTAAAAGTTGTCCTTGAGGATAAAATATTAAAGTGGTGTCCTTATGAATAAAATATTACACTAATTTGTCCTTAAAAAATTTTTGCCCGATTACAAAATTAAAGTTAAAATTATGCGACATTGCTTTACTGTTAAATAAAGAAGGCATTCATTGATTTAGTTTTAGCAGATTTAAAATTTAGATTTTATAATTCAATTAAAGCACTAGAATTGTGATGGACATGGATGTTAAATAAAAGTTTTTCTTTCAGACAAACTCCATGTGGATAGGACGAGTCCACACATATTCACAAATGGAAGAATAAAACAATTTTTGCACATGATAGTTTCTTACTAGGAACTTGCTATAATACTTGATTAGTACAATTTTCGCAACTATATGTTCAATGGATTGAATATATCTTTGGCAAACCATTATTTTTCAGCAACATTTGATTGTTGTTATTGTTGTGTCTGTATTGCAATGTTTTGGTTATTATCTATTCATTGCAATGCTTTGGCATATTTTTTCCTTTTATATTTTAGTTGCTTTGCTACGTTTGGATGAGAATGTTCGAGTTGTCAATCCCAGCAACTTTCTTTCTGCCTAGCTGAAACTACGCACATTGAATATTGAAAAGAGAAACTTATTTTCCATCAAATTTAATTCATGTAGAGTTTAACAAGTTTTTTTCTTTTCATCACTATATACTGTCCCATTTTCTTAACTCAGTGTGACCTTCCTCCAACTTTGAGTGTACTTACTGTCTATTGGGATCTTCATCCTTCAATGCAATATAGTTTGAGTACTGACTCCATATTATTGTGCACATATTGTCGACTATGGAATTTCACCTCTATTTCCAGGATTTTTTTCTCAGTGATAGAGGTTGTTGATTAATCAGTTAATACTCATTGTATTTAGGCACTCTCAAATGACATCAATTTATCAAATCTAGCAGCCAAAATCGAAAAGTGCGGACATAAGATGAAAATGCTTATGCAGTCTCCTAAACTCTTTTCATGGTATACCTTTATGTTTACTGAAATTTGTGCTGTTTGATTTGTTAATCTGCGCTTAATTTGGTTTTCTGATTTTGGTGTTTGTTATTTGTAGGATGTGAAGTGCCAAGATTATTTTAACATACAAGCTATTTTTTATGATTTGCTGGCCTGATCAGTTCAAATGATTTGTTCAGTACAATAGACCTCATTATCATGCTATTTGAACTAGATTAGAGCATGAAGTGCGTCATATTTTACTTGGTATGCACAATGCAACAAATTGTATCAACATTTGGCTATAAGCTCACAGTCCATTATGTGCACTAGGTTTGTAGATGTAATACTTACGATATTCTATGATTGAGGTATTCGAGGTTTTGAGGGCGTCTTTGAGTTTATAACGTTGTATAGCTCGAGTTTGTAGCGGGTGGTGGGGTTCCGTTCGAAAACTTGTCGCACTGTACTGTGCATTTCAGCGGAGCTGGTGAAAGTCGCGACAGGAGGTGAATATCGAGTGTTTCGAAATGGGGATGGGATGATTGAGTTGGAGATGAGGAGTTTAGCCGTGATTTTTGTTTGATTTTAAAACCAAGTTTTGGTGTAGAACTGATGGATTAAGGGGTTGAAGTTTTCGTTAATGGTGAAGGTGAGGAGCAGGTTTTCTGAGAAGGAAGAGGAGTCCAGAAGCAGGTTACTGTTCTGATATGAGGAAGATTAGTATTTCGTTGTTGATTTATGAAGTAAAATGGGTAACAGTGAAATACGGATTGGTGAAATGGTTTAGGCTTAATTGTTGAGTAATGGTAAATACTGGAGAATGGCCTTGTTTACGGGTCTGGAAGGAGAGCCAAGTTTGAAAGCAAAAGTTGAAGTTGCATTGAAGTGTTGGAGGGAACCGGGACGTAAGGGAGAAATATAAAGGGCGAGTGTATGGTGTTAAATAATGGGAGCAGATAATTGGTATAAACGTGAAGGAGAACACACTATACAACTAGGTGGTATCCATCTTGAACACGGTGGAGTCACTTTGTAGCTTTGGTGTGATAATACAGAGAAGAAGAGAGCGGTGGGTTTGTTTTCTAGTTGGGCCAGGTTTGGGAAGAAGGGGGTAAGGCCCGATGGAATTTGAAGATGGGCCGGAAGAAATAAAGGTTAAGACCCATTTTAAAAGTTTAAACCTATGTTTTATTTAAATAAAATTGTATGTTAACTTGTAAATATCGTAACCTTGTCATACGAGAACGAAATCCTGTGAAACCAGATCCGATAGTATCATATGATCAAGGACAACTTCCTGGAACTGATCTGTAGTGAATTGGAGCTGGGTACAATTTATAGCGAAATAAGTTATCTGATCCGAATCAACTATCGATTATCGTTATTTAACGATAACGATCAATGTGAGTAAAACTCACCAACTCTGAACAGTTATATTTTTATAATGTACTTTTAGAACTGTTAGATATTGATTTACTATTGTGTGTAGATTGGTTGATTGAACTGCTAGTCAGTTAGTTGAAATTATATATATATATATATAAATATATATATATATATATACCATTAAATATTGATATTTCTTATCAAAACATTTCATACTGAAATGGAGTTGATGTTAAATTTATGGTTTAACATCTGTGATGCAGGGGAACAGGTTGGAGGAATCCGAATGGATTCCTCAACATTTATTTTACTGTTTATCATATATTGTGATATATGATGTGATATAAAATCGGTTATTGATTTTATATGTGTGGATGATTTTAATCATGGTTATACGGTATTTTAAATACCAAAATGAATACTGGAAAGTAAAAAGGGAAATTTTCAAACTGTGTATTGAAATAGAAGTGTCAAACGATTATTAACTTAGCAAGTAAATAGAAGTATAAAGAAAGATGTTTACTTAGGAAGTGAATAGAATTTATAAAGGAATATTTATTCAGAAAATAGAATAAATGAAAAAGGGGAAATATTTAGGAAATAAATATGATATTATAAAAGGAAATTTATTTAGGAAATCAAAGAGGTTTTATAAAAGGGATATTTGTTATAAAATGAGATTTTAAACTTGTTAAAGAGAATTTGTTTATAAAATCAAGGGATTTTATAAAGGAGAATTTATTTATAAAATCAAAGGATTTTATAAAGAGGGATGTTTATTGGGATAATACAATAGAAAGAATATAAGAGATATTTATTAGGAAATCATTATAAGTGATAAAACGCTGTTATTAGGAATCATTATAAGTGATTAAACGCTGCTATAAGGAAACAGTATAAGTGATTAAACGCTGTTAAAAAGGAAATCTTTATAAGTGGTGAAACGTTATAAAAAGGACATTTTTAAAGTGAATAATTGTTACTAAAAGTAAATCTTTATAAATGGATAAACGTTATTTAAAGGAGTAAATCTAATATAAGTTATTCGAATTTGAGTTAACCAATTAGAGTTAATCAGTTAGAGTTAATCAGTTAGAATTAATCAGTTAGAGTTAATCGAATAGAGTTAAAGAAATAGAGTTAAGCAAGATTAGAAACTGACTAGAGATTAGTTAATTTGAATAGTTTTCTGGGTGTTGATCTGATGTTGGTTTTGGCCTTCGGGGTTTATACTTAGAGAATTGTTCTCTTACTAGTTTATAGTTAGGGACTGATAGTTGTGGAAGTTAGTGGAACATGAATGAGGATTGGAAATGTTTTTCAATGTAAATAAACGTATATTTTCTAATCAGAGAAAATAAGGAAATATATATATATATATATTATGTTGGATGATTGGATCGATAATTCCATTTGGAATTTAGATCGTTGTTTGTACACCGACATGTTTTCATTGATAGTTAAATCACAGACTATCAAGTTTTGACCATATTTACGTTGTTGATATGGAGAGACCGGTTGGGTTATTATCCAAAGAACCACTCTGTATTGGTATAAGCATTGCGAATATGCCAGAGAAAACTTGAAGATGGAGTAAAATGCAAGGGCTATTGTATAAGTCTTAGATAACAGTGCCTAAGATGGATGTACTGAATAGTGCCTTCGGTTTCGTTCAGTCCCAGAACGAACGTAAATGGATGAATGTCTGACAAAGTATTTCCAATGATCGAATGGGTTGGTCTGTATAAATATATATGGTTGCAACGGATTTATCCCTTAGCATAACATCCAGGATATTTGTATAAACCAGCTAGTGATTTACGGATCTGACAATGTGGCATTCAAAGTGATCGTGTTATCAATGAATGGAAAGTAATCGTAGCCTCTGGCCTCAACAACCAGGAAATGACAAAAATAGGGCAGGCAACATGGCTAAGTCG
Organism: Allium sativum; assembly: GCA_030737875.1. Classification (NCBI taxonomy): domain Eukaryota; kingdom Viridiplantae; phylum Streptophyta; class Magnoliopsida; order Asparagales; family Amaryllidaceae; genus Allium; species Allium sativum. The sequence goes on along the minus strand of CM060920.1, from coordinate 1,033,942,688 downwards.
GTCGCACCGAAGTAGGGTGTATAATCACCTATCTAGAGAATATTCATTTGCTTCTTTAATCTATCAATGCTGTCCTATATATATACGGGAAACGGTTGCTGTAACGACCCGTGTTTTTCGACCATTTGAATATGAATATTTAAATTAGTTTTAAATATTATGTTGGGAATATTGATGGAATTTAATACTTAATTCGTTATTGAAACGAAGTTGAACGTTAAAATTTATATATAATATAAATTCGAGCTCGAAAATGGCGTGCAGTTCGTAAATTTGAGTTTTGGACTTCAATTGAGAATACAGGGTCCGATATAAGTCGGATTTCTGTGAAACAAGAAACGTTGGGAGCGTGTTGACGATAGCTTTCATATGAAAGAGAAAAATACAGATTTCGTGTTATAGTTTGATAGTTATGGCCAAATCAAATTTTGAAATAGTCGCTATGGAAAATCGTTATTAAATTATAGGCCTTTAAAAATAGCCGTTTTGCAAACGGACTCAGATTTCGACGAAATCAGTTTCATTAGAACCGTATCGTTAAATTATTGTACGGTGGTGAATGGCGTGGAAAACCGATGTCGTATGTGACCGCGGTAGCCGTAAACGGCCGTTAAATTTCTATAGCGCGTATTTAAATAAATGAAGGGGTATTTGAGTGTAACTTGAGAAGACGATCGAATTAGGCCACGAAACCAGCTCCGTTGAGTTCGTATCGTCGATTAGAGTCAGAATAAGTATATAGTTTGTTATTTTTAGAGACCGGAAAATTTGGTGTTAAAAGGGGTAGGGCGGTTCGCGGTAAAAACAGCCTACCGGGGCAACAGTCTCAGAATGCGACGAAACCAGTGCCGTTGGGTTCGTATCGAAAAGTTATTGTCGATGTTCGCAGTTTCAAGTTGATTCGATTTATCTGGTGACCGTGGAAAAATTAAACGTGTGTTCATTTCTGGTTTCATAAAGGAAAATTTTTCATACGACCTCGGATTGCGACGAAACTTGTTCCATTGGATCCGGAATATCTTTTTACACTAAGAATAGCTTTGTTATCAGAAAACGAAGGTCGTATATGGGGGTTTTTACGAGTTACTTTACGGAGAAGTTTCGTATAATAATATATGTATATATAAACCAACAAAAATCTTGGTTCACTATATATTTCGTGCCTACCCTGAATCTCCCCTACTCTATGACTGTTGCAACGAACATGTATGTTATTATACAGTACGTATTTTCACTGCAAGGCTACCTAATCTACACGCAGACCTCAAACTGAAAGTGACACCCTACTTTGTACCCAACTGCCAATTGATGACCTAAATCCTGAAGCTTGCCGACCAAGCATTTATAAACGAAAATGACATTTCATATCCTTGCCGACCACGTTCTGAGCCAAGGACTAATAGAAAGGACGTTATTACTACCCCTTTTCTTCCTTCGCCTATAAATACGTCTGTTGTCTGTCCCATTTCATTTTTGTTCTCAGCATAAAAAAAAAAAAACAACGAAGGAAAAAAATAATATATAAAAGGATGTAAGGGCGGAGCTGTGTGGCATTTGGGAGAGATGAGGAGCACGGCATGCAAGTAAGAAGTGGGAGGAAGGACCGCATGGGAAGGGAAGGGACCGAGGTTTTGGCGCTTTAGAAGTTGGGTTCGAGTGTGGTGAAGCGGGTGTCCTGGAGCATACATGAAGTAGTGAGGAATCATGGAAGGATTTTGGGTTGTTGAAACCGTAACAAAATATGCAGCGTGGAGGTGTTATTCATGCAAGGTGGAGTTGAGGAGAAGTCAACAACCAATTACTGGAGCAAGGAACCCGTAAGAGTTGGAGGATACCAAGTAAACCGGCTTTAATTCCTTTTTGCCCTAATTAAAGTACTTAAGAACTTAATTAAGCTGTAATTAGAAATTTTTAATTAAGTCCAATGGTTAAACTTTTATTACACAGTACAGGGGCGTATTCGGTTGGCATCATGGGTTCATAGGAATGGAGAATGGTTTATTGGGTTAAAAACATAAGGGAACGATGGTTTTAGTGAGGAACTAGGCAAAAAGGAAATCAATCTGTTCATATATATAATAACCTAAGTACTTAATCTAATTCACTTTAATTGAATAATTAAATTTGTTGGTTTAAAATCTGCTGATACCGGTCTATTGGAACATTGCAGGTGTCAGGTGTTTGAACAATGGAGCGAAACACTGAACGAAAATACAGGGTTCGACCATGGTTTATCCTAACCAAATGTAATTAAGTTGATAATTAAGCGATTAAGTTAATGATATATAATTAAGGAAATTTAATTATAATTAACGAGTGTTAATATTAAACATTTATATCTTTTGACTGTGTTACCAGAATTGGATGATCCAAGTGACAATGGACTCGCCTTAACGAGCACTACGTCCTGGAACAGAACCGAACGTTATCGGAATGAACTGGATTTTTCAGTTAAATTAAACGCTGTTTAATTTAACTGAAATGAGCCGTTTAAACAGCAAACGGAACCAGATCAAGGTGAGTTAAACTCACTCAGTTTTCCCATTTATATTTTATATAAATTGGGTTTTTATTTGTGTGCTCTGCTTGCTGATGGTTGCCTGTTTGCTAGTTACACACTTGTTTGTTGATCTGACTGATGAAATTAAACTGCGTTTAATTTCAGTGAAATGCCAAATCGTTATTTTAATGATTGGTTCCAATAAAGGTAACTCACCTTGGTTGGTCACGTTTATTTATAAACGTGTTTAATTGTTTGAATTGTTCTGTTATTTCGTTGATGTTAAATGGTTGTTATTTATCATCAGTTAAATGTGATTGATTTGGTTGTTGTTTATTGACTGGATATTCAACATCTGTTAGTTTAAAACCAATGGGTGATATTGGTTAAGTGTTTGGCAGAGTATGGCCTTTAAAAATCAATCGGTTTATAGATATGAATTCACCGTTAGGTAAGTCGATAAAAGTGAAGTTATAAAGTTTATTTTATAACTGGACTCAGATCTTGAAATATATTATTTGAAGAAAGTATAAAAGGGAATTAAATAAATATTTTATTTATTTAAGACCTTGATTAATGGTTGGTTTATTTTATAAAGTATATGCTGATGTTAATCAGATTTTCAAGTATGAAGATAAGAAATGGATTAAATGGTTAAACCTTGAAAAAATTGTTTTGTAAAGAAAACAAATAATTAGAATCTATCTAAATTAATTATATTTTTAAGCGAGGATTGTTGAAATCAGTTAATGAGGTAATCAAGTTTTTGAGTTAATTAAATCGACCGTTTGGAATTAGAATTGTTTATCAAGTTAATGTGTTTTGACTAAAATGGTTAAATGAATATGGTTTGAATTTAAATAAGGATTTAAAAAGGGGTTGAATACTTAATTTAGTTAATAAAGGGGTTAACTACCAAAGTAGTTAATGTTTGAAATAAGTTATTATTTTAATTAATGATGAATTTAGGAAAGTATTTTTAAATGGGAATTCATTTAAAAGGTTACCGAATGTGAGATGCAAGCCAATTTAATGGTGAAAAGAAATAAACGTACTCAATTATATGAATTAAGTGAAAGGAGATTTCGAAAAAGGGTTTATTATAAACCAGAGGTTTTAAGTGAGTTTCAAAGTGTTAAGACGTAAATTTTACATTAACGTTATTTGAAAACGAGATCTAGTAAAAAGGAGAATTTTAAATGAGATTTCAAAATGGGAAATTGAATATAGTTATTCGAGCTAGAGTTAGTCAAACATAGTTTTTTCAAGATAAGTTGTCATTTCGTACGACTGCTAGCGAAATTCGCAGGGCTGCAGATAGCCTACGGCGGTCGGATGTTTCCTGAGGGAATCAGGCGTAACCATTGTGATCGCTGTGATCTAGAGTCAAGCGAATGGAGTTAAGACGAATGTTAATTAATCAATTAGAGTTATTCAAATATCATATTTTTGAATATTAAAAGAATTGGAAGTTTCAATTTAACAAAAAGAAAATTAGTTTGTTAAAGGCCAAGTGATGCTGAATGCTGAACCAGTGAACTCATTGGAGTGTCATGTTTGAAACACTGTATATTTTGATAGTTAAAACACCGACTATCAAATCTGGCCAATACGATTGTTGGTACGGGAAGACCGGGATCGAATGTATATTCGAAAACCATTCCGACCAACAAATACGTGAAGTTATCAGAAGATGATCGAGATGGTGCTGTGAAGACCGTTGATTTTCATAAACGGAAGAACCACTAATATTCTCTGCCTGGCAAGTAGAGATAAACTGTGATTCTGTCGTAGTTGGAATCTACGGGGTTGCAAGGACTTCTCGCTACTGATTCATGGGGTGATTCCTATATTGGATGCTGTAGGAGAGTGCCTTCGGTTCATCCTGTTCCTGGATGACGTATATGGACGAATGTCTGACAGAGTATTTCCAAAGGGTCACGTACGTTGATTTCTTCAAACGTACGATAGTTGTTGGCAGGGAATTGCCATTCTCTAGCTTTCGGCTAGAGTATTTTTGTGGACGTCAATTAGTGATATCTGACGGATCTGACGATGTGGCATTCAAAGTGAATGACGACCAGATGTTCAAGAGTTAATTCTGGCCTCAAGCCTCATCAACCGGGAAATGACAAAAATCGGGCAGGCAGCATGGCTATGTGGGTCGCTCCCATTAGGGTGTATGATCACCTATCTAGAGGAAATCCTATTTGTTTCTTTAATCTATGTTTCGATGCTGTCCCTTGTCGGGAGACGGTTGCTGATCCCAACCGTCGGTGATATACATTCGATACACTCAAGCGAAATGAGTGGTCGGTCATGTGAGGGCCGGGTTGCAAGAAGTTCTTGTTGAACCCAGTGTATTCGTCTCTAGAGATACACGTTCGGAAGGTGGACCCATACCTTGTCAAGTTGGAATCCAATCTCCAATAAGCGCCTGCGGGTTTTGATTGTATACTATATATGTGGAGCGTGAGATGCAAGCGTTCCACTAGATTGTTATTTACTTGTATTTAGACATTATTATAATATCAGACAAGATATTGGTTTTAAAAACGTTTTGGGTTATCGTAAGGTAAAAACCGTCCGTGTTTATGTGTGGATTTGGTCTTACGATTATCCTTTTCTTTTGAAAAGGTTTTGAACTTTAAAATCATGATTGGATGATTCACCCTTATTACTGTGCGAGTTTATCTCACTCTGGTTCACCAGACTGACCCGGTGTTTTGTAAATGCTCGGGTTAGGCCGGGTTGTACAGGTTCAGGTTATCGACTGCTGTGAAGAGACGAGCTGGAAGAGTCCAGACGTATGATATTACTATTCCGCTGTGTGTTATATGAGGACAGATTATTATCACTGTCCAGATGTGTACTCTGATATTGTAAGTATTTCAAAAGCTCTCAATAAAGATTTATTTCTGTATTATATTTTGTTCCGCTGCGATGTGAGACGCTGTGTTGTGTTGATTCTTCTTCTTCTTCTATTCTAATATTTCTTTCTTTCTTATCTCACCCTCTAACTTCTTTCTATTAATGACCTGGAATGTTCGATGTCTGAATAGTCAACATGGTAGTTTGATGTTGATTTTCGGAGTCGAAAATCCCGGTTCGTTACAAGTGGTATCAGAGCTATTGGTTAAGTAATTACCTTGGCTCTGTGGCGTGACTCAGTAGAGATGGGGTTAGCAATACCCTAGATTGAGTTTGAGTGTATATATATGAGCGCGTATTTGTAAATTGATATAAAAACTGTTTATATTGTGTCGATTGGTCTGTCGAGTAGTTTATGAATTCTGGTCGATACAGTAATGCAAACTGTGTCGATAAGTGTTTCTAAACTCTTGAACAGAATAATTCGACACAGTATGTTTTGAAAGAGGGTAAATGAAATAATTTTACCCAAATTATATTTTAATATAAAAGAATGATATATATTTGAGATATTATAGTATATTGGATGTGTTGCTTGATGATAATTGAAAAGGTTATATAAATAACCAATTAGAATTCGTATAATATGAAAACAAATGAATTAAATCTGGAATTAAAATTCCCAAAAGTGGAAAAGGTGACTGCAAATAAACTTGGATTGAATATATGAGATTTTAAAATCCTGGGAGATTTTGAATTGTTTACAAGCATCGTGAATATTATTTTGAAATGAATTTCAAAATGAAAATGTTTAGAACTGGTTTTGAAAGTGACATAGTATTGAACTCACTTCGATAGCTGGAAAATAGATTCCGATGATGATCCGGACATCCTCGGTGTTCATTTTCGAGTGGTAAGTGACGGATTTCAACCAAAGATTTTGTTTTGAATTGCTTTGAGAAAAACAAGTTGTTTTGGATCCTGAAAGGAATATTTGATTTTTGAAGGAGCTGAACTGTTTAAAAACTCCCAGGGAAATTGTTCGAACAAAAACAAAATTAGATAAAGGTTTGTGAAAGCAAATATGGATTGAATTGAAACCGATTAACTGGAAATTGAATCGGGAGATAATATATCGAGTAGAATCATCTTTTGAAATTTGTGAGACAAGAATCTGAAATAGTGTTGGTTGGAATTGATGATGGATGATGATTGAGTTAAGGATGGAATTTGGCTTGGACGCGTAAAGGATTTGGTTCTGAGGATAAAGTTGGAATTTTGTTGGGAATGCATTTGTATATGCTGACAGGGTAGCAGATGGAAAGGATATAATGATATGCCCAACAAAAAGGTACACGTTTATATTCATATGAGTTTGATGAGATTTCCGAGCCTGTTTGGCAAGCCGCTTGGCTGTTTGATTTTCTTTTGGGTTGAAGAAGGCCTAGAAAGGCGAGTTGGAGTTGTACAGATGGAGCCGTACAGAGGAGGTGCTGGCGAAATTTTTTTTGGAAATTTAAAGTGTTAGAAAATTTTCGATATTTTTGAAAATATTTATTCACGATATTGAATTGGTTTCAAATTTAATATAAAATTTGATTTGAAATTAATGAGTTTATAACGTTCTTTCTTACCTTAGCAATTTCGAGGACGAAATTATTTTAAGAGGGGAAGAATGTAACGACCCGTGTTTTTCGACCATTTGAATATGAATATTTAAATTAGTTTTAAATATTATGTTGGGAATATTGATGGAATTTAATACTTAATTCGTTATTGAAACGAAGTTGAACGTTAAAATTTATATATAATATAAATTCGAGCTCGAAAATGGCGTGCAGTTCGTAAATTTGAGTTTTGGACTTCAATTGAGAATACAGGGTCCGATATAAGTCGGATTTCTGTGAAACAAGAAACGTTGGGAGCGTGTTGACGATAGCTTTCATATGAAAGAGAAAAATACAGATTTCGTGTTATAGTTTGATAGTTATGGCCAAATCAAATTTTGAAATAGTCGCTATGGAAAATCGTTATTAAATTATAGGCCTTTAAAAATAGCCGTTTTGCAAACGGACTCAGATTTCGACGAAATCAGTTTCATTAGAACCGTATCGTTAAATTATTGTACGGTGGTGAATGGCGTGGAAAACCGATGTCGTATGTGACCGCGGTAGCCGTAAACGGCCGTTAAATTTCTATAGCGCGTATTTAAATAAATGAAGGGGTATTTGAGTGTAACTTGAGAAGACGATCGAATTAGGCCACGAAACCAGCTCCGTTGAGTTCGTATCGTCGATTAGAGTCAGAATAAGTATATAGTTTGTTATTTTTAGAGACCGGAAAATTTGGTGTTAAAAGGGGTAGGGCGGTTCGCGGTAAAAACAGCCTACCGGGGCAACAGTCTCAGAATGCGACGAAACCAGTGCCGTTGGGTTCGTATCGAAAAGTTATTGTCGATGTTCGCAGTTTCAAGTTGATTCGATTTATCTGGTGACCGTGGAAAAATTAAACGTGTGTTCATTTCTGGTTTCATAAAGGAAAATTTTTCATACGACCTCGGATTGCGACGAAACTTGTTCCATTGGATCCGGAATATCTTTTTACACTAAGAATAGCTTTGTTATCAGAAAACGAAGGTCGTATATGGGGGTTTTTACGAGTTACTTTACGGAGAAGTTTCGTATAATAATATATGTATATATAAACCAACAAAAATCTTGGTTCACTATATATTTCGTGCCTACCCTGAATCTCCCCTACTCTATGACTGTTGCAACGAACATGTATGTTATTATACAGTACGTATTTTCACTGCAAGGCTACCTAATCTACACGCAGACCTCAAACTGAAAGTGACACCCTACTTTGTACCCAACTGCCAATTGATGACCTAAATCCTGAAGCTTGCCGACCAAGCATTTATAAACGAAAATGACATTTCATATCCTTGCCGACCACGTTCTGAGCCAAGGACTAATAGAAAGGACGTTATTACTACCCCTTTTCTTCCTTCGCCTATAAATACGTCTGTTGTCTGTCCCATTTCATTTTTGTTCTCAGCATAAAAAAAAAAAAAACAACGAAGGAAAAAAATAATATATAAAAGGATGTAAGGGCGGAGCTGTGTGGCATTTGGGAGAGATGAGGAGCACGGCATGCAAGTAAGAAGTGGGAGGAAGGACCGCATGGGAAGGGAAGGGACCGAGGTTTTGGCGCTTTAGAAGTTGGGTTCGAGTGTGGTGAAGCGGGTGTCCTGGAGCATACATGAAGTAGTGAGGAATCATGGAAGGATTTTGGGTTGTTGAAACCGTAACAAAATATGCAGCGTGGAGGTGTTATTCATGCAAGGTGGAGTTGAGGAGAAGTCAACAACCAATTACTGGAGCAAGGAACCCGTAAGAGTTGGAGGATACCAAGTAAACCGGCTTTAATTCCTTTTTGCCCTAATTAAAGTACTTAAGAACTTAATTAAGCTGTAATTAGAAATTTTTAATTAAGTCCAATGGTTAAACTTTTATTACACAGTACAGGGGCGTATTCGGTTGGCATCATGGGTTCATAGGAATGGAGAATGGTTTATTGGGTTAAAAACATAAGGGAACGATGGTTTTAGTGAGGAACTAGGCAAAAAGGAAATCAATCTGTTCATATATATAATAACCTAAGTACTTAATCTAATTCACTTTAATTGAATAATTAAATTTGTTGGTTTAAAATCTGCTGATACCGGTCTATTGGAACATTGCAGGTGTCAGGTGTTTGAACAATGGAGCGAAACACTGAACGAAAATACAGGGTTCGACCATGGTTTATCCTAACCAAATGTAATTAAGTTGATAATTAAGCGATTAAGTTAATGATATATAATTAAGGAAATTTAATTATAATTAACGAGTGTTAATATTAAACATTTATATCTTTTGACTGTGTTACCAGAATTGGATGATCCAAGTGACAATGGACTCGCCTTAACGAGCACTACGTCCTGGAACAGAACCGAACGTTATCGGAATGAACTGGATTTTTCAGTTAAATTAAACGCTGTTTAATTTAACTGAAATGAGCCGTTTAAACAGCAAACGGAACCAGATCAAGGTGAGTTAAACTCACTCAGTTTTCCCATTTATATTTTATATAAATTGGGTTTTTATTTGTGTGCTCTGCTTGCTGATGGTTGCCTGTTTGCTAGTTACACACTTGTTTGTTGATCTGACTGATGAAATTAAACTGCGTTTAATTTCAGTGAAATGCCAAATCGTTATTTTAATGATTGGTTCCAATAAAGGTAACTCACCTTGGTTGGTCACGTTTATTTATAAACGTGTTTAATTGTTTGAATTGTTCTGTTATTTCGTTGATGTTAAATGGTTGTTATTTATCATCAGTTAAATGTGATTGATTTGGTTGTTGTTTATTGACTGGATATTCAACATCTGTTAGTTTAAAACCAATGGGTGATATTGGTTAAGTGTTTGGCAGAGTATGGCCTTTAAAAATCAATCGGTTTATAGATATGAATTCACCGTTAGGTAAGTCGATAAAAGTGAAGTTATAAAGTTTATTTTATAACTGGACTCAGATCTTGAAATATATTATTTGAAGAAAGTATAAAAGGGAATTAAATAAATATTTTATTTATTTAAGACCTTGATTTATGGTTGGTTTATTTTATAAAGTATATGCTGATGTTAATCAGATTTTCAAGTATGAAGATAAGAAATGGATTAAATGGTTAAACCTTGAAAAAATTGTTTTGTAAAGAAAACAAATAATTAGAATCTATCTAAATTAATTATATTTTTAAGCGAGGATTGTTGAAATCAGTTAATGAGGTAATCAAGTTTTTGAGTTAATTAAATCGACCGTTTGGAATTAGAATTGTTTATCAAGTTAATGTGTTTTGACTAAAATGGTTAAATGAATATGGTTTGAATTTAAATAAGGATTTAAAAAGGGGTTGAATACTTAATTTAGTTAATAAAGGGGTTAACTACCAAAGTAGTTAATGTTTGAAATAAGTTATTATTTTAATTAATGATGAATTTAGGAAAGTATTTTTAAATGGGAATTCATTTAAAAGGTTACCGAATGTGAGATGCAAGCCAATTTAATGGTGAAAAGAAATAAACGTACTCAATTATATGAATTAAGTGAAAGGAGATTTCGAAAAAGGGTTTATTATAAACCAGAGGTTTTAAGTGAGTTTCAAAGTGTTAAGACGTAAATTTTACATTAACGTTATTTGAAAACGAGATCTAGTAAAAAGGAGAATTTTAAATGAGATTTCAAAATGGGAAATTGAATATAGTTATTCGAGCTAGAGTTAGTCAAACATAGTTTTTTCAAGATAAGTTGTCATTTCGTACGACTGCTAGCGAAATTCGCAGGGCTGCAGATAGCCTACGGCGGTCGGATGTTTCCTGAGGGAATCAGGCGTAACCATTGTGATCGCTGTGATCTAGAGTCAAGCGAATGGAGTTAAGACGAATGTTAATTAATCAATTAGAGTTATTCAAATATCATATTTTTGAATATTAAAAGAATTGGAAGTTTCAATTTAACAAAAAGAAAATTAGTTTGTTAAAGGCCAAGTGATGCTGAATGCTGAACCAGTGAACTCATTGGAGTGTCATGTTTGAAACACTGTATATTTTGATAGTTAAAACACCGACTATCAAATCTGGCCAATACGATTGTTGGTACGGGAAGACCGGGATCGAATGTATATTCGAAAACCATTCCGACCAACAAATACGTGAAGTTATCAGAAGATGATCGAGATGGTGCTGTGAAGACCGTTGATTTTCATAAACGGAAGAACCACTAATATTCTCTGCCTGGCAAGTAGAGATAAACTGTGATTCTGTCGTAGTTGGAATCTACGGGGTTGCAAGGACTTCTCGCTACTGATTCATGGGGTGATTCCTATATTGGATGCGGTAGGAGAGTGCCTTCGGTTCATCCTGTTCCTGGATGACGTATATGGACGAATGTCTGACAGAGTATTTCCAAAGGGTCACGTACGTTGATTTCTTCAAACGTACGATAGTTGTTGGCAGGGAATTGCCATTCTCTAGCTTTCGGCTAGAGTATTTTTGTGGACGTCAATTAGTGATATCTGACGGATCTGACGATGTGGCATTCAAAGTGAATGACGACCAGATGTTCAAGAGTTAATTCTGGCCTCAAGCCTCATCAACCGGGAAATGACAAAAATCGGGCAGGCAGCATGGCTATGTGGGTCGCTCCCATTAGGGTGTATGATCACCTATCTAGAGGAAATCCTATTTGTTTCTTTAATCTATGTTTCGATGCTGTCCCTTGTCGGGAGACGGTTGCTGATCCCAACCGTCGGTGATATACATTCGATACACTCAAGCGAAATGAGTGGTCGGTCATGTGAGGGCCGGGTTGCAAGAAGTTCTTGTTGAACCCAGTGTATTCGTCTCTAGAGATACACGTTCGGAAGGTGGACCCATACCTTGTCAAGTTGGAATCCAATCTCCAATAAGCGCCTGCGGGTTTTGATTGTATACTATATATGTGGAGCGTGAGATGCAAGCGTTCCACTAGATTGTTATTTACTTGTATTTAGACATTATTATAATATCAGACAAGATATTGGTTTTAAAAACGTTTTGGGTTATCGTAAGGTAAAAACCGTCCGTGTTTATGTGTGGATTTGGTCTTACGATTATCCTTTTCTTTTGAAAAGGTTTTGAACTTTAAAATCATGATTGGATGATTCACCCTTATTACTGTGCGAGTTTATCTCACTCTGGTTCACCAGACTGACCCGGTGTTTTGTAAATGCTCGGGTTAGGCCGGGTTGTACAGGTTCAGGTTATCGACTGCTGTGAAGAGACGAGCTGGAAGAGTCCAGACGTATGATATTACTATTCCGCTGTGTGTTATATGAGGACAGATTATTATCACTGTCCAGATGTGTACTCTGATATTGTAAGTATTTCAAAAGCTCTCAATAAAGATTTATTTCTGTATTATATTTTGTTCCGCTGCGATGTGAGACGCTGTGTTGTGTTGATTCTTCTTCTTCTTCTATTCTAATATTTCTTTCTTTCTTATCTCACCCTCTAACTTCTTTCTATTAATGACCTGGAATGTTCGATGTCTGAATAGTCAACATGGTAGTTTGATGTTGATTTTCGGAGTCGAAAATCCCGGTTCGTTACAGTTGCTGATCCCAACCGTTGGTGATGTACATTCGATACACTCAAGCGAAATTAGTGGTCGGTCATGTGTAGCTGAGTTGCAAGATGTTCTTGTTGAACTCCAGTGTATCGTTCCTAGAGTACACTGATCGGAAGGTGGTTCCATACCTTGTCATAGTTGGAAATCCATTACCCAATACGCGCTTGCGATTTTGATTGTATACTATATATGTAGAACGTGAGATGAAAGCGTTTCTGCTAGATGATTATTATATTGTGTTGGTAGGCATTATTATAATATCAAAAGGTTTTTGATATAAAGATATTTTGGATTCTCATAAGGGAAAACCCGTTCCGTTATACGGCGTGGTCTTATGAGATATCGTTTACTTGTTCAAACTGTTCTAAACTGTTTTACTCATACCAGTCCCATGACTGACCCGGAGTTTATTTTGTTTTGTTTTCCCTAAACTCTTGGGTGCCTAATTTGTACGGGCAGTCAAGTAGTCAGGATTTTACAGATACACTTTGGAGAGCTTGGAGCAGGAGGCTTCAAGATTCTATAGCTATTATTATTTCCGCTGTTGTTGTAAGTGTTGTACTCTGCAATGCTATTGTATACATATACTGTTTGTATTTCAAAAGTTATGTTATATTTTATTCATTTCCGCTGTGAGATTCGTGTTAATCTGATGATGATGTTCTTCTTCTTCTTCTTCTATTCTACTAGTTCTATCTTATCTATCCCCACCCGCTATCTTCTTTCTATTAATTTCTTGAATTTTCAGTGCAATTTGGGGTTGGACTTGTGTTATTTAGTCAGCTCAAGTTGGATCGGATTTTCGGGTCATTACAATTCCCGTTATGAAATTTCAATTTTTCGGATTCGTTGGAAAGATACTCTCAATTAGATTCAAATATTTTTGGTTTCACTAAAATCCGGTTTAATTTGCACCCGGTACATTCATTTGAATTTTGAAATTGAGTTATCGAACTACCATGCCATTTCTAATTCCTTTTATAATTTAAAATAAATATTTATATTCTACCGATGATGTATATAAACAAATACGTTCTATTCTATTCAAATAAATTTCTCGTCGATATTATTTAAAATAATTCATTTTAAATAATAAAAATTCACTAAAATTGCCAAAATGAAAATTTTTAAATTGGCCCAGGTTTCCGGGTTATTACAATATATATATGGATTTGGTCGGTCGAGTTGTGCTGGGTGTGGTCGCTCCATACCTTGAGATTGGGGATAGGGCCATTTCCCCCCAATTCCCATAGAGGGATAGAGTAAGCGGTGTTTTCTCTCGCTGGGACGTAAGCCATTGTGATACTTGATTTCCCAAAAGTGCGGATGTGCATTACGGTATTTTCTCTAGTTGGGACGTAAGGCGTGGAGTATTGCACTACGCGATAGATCTTTCGAATCAAGAGCCATCATGATGGAAATCCAACTTTTCAATACGAGCTTTGCGGTTTTAATTGTAAACCTATATATGACAACATAGTGGGATGGGGCACTCATGCCGTCTATGATTAATACAGTTACTTTCGAAATTGATTTCTACACTATGCACTAGTAATATTAAAAGAGAAATTTCGCGTACCAATATTTAGCTATTTTAAGGTAAAACTCTATCCTCCAGCTTGCGTTGCATTGTGTGATGGGACTTGAGTCTCATAATAGCTTCATTTTTCTTTAATTAGCATTGCACTGTTTATTTATGCACTGGTATTCTTGGGGTTAATCCTGTTCCTTGTAATACGGCGTGGTCCCTTGATTTACCTAACTTTAAAATCAAATTAATAACTATTTTAAGTTCTCATACCAGTCCAAGGACTTACCTGGAGTTTATTGTTCCTTCCTAAACTCTGGGTGCCTATATTTTCCACACGGGCAGTTAGTAGTTTAGTTTTGCAGATATTATCTTCACAGGATCCTGGTTTACAGCTGGGGCTATATTAGGAACGCTCTACATCCGTGTATTTCTTTCAGTTGTCTTATGTATTTATTTTCCACTGCTATGTAATTTAAAACTCTGATATTATTTTCTGTTGTATAATTATTCATACTCTGGAATATTCCTGTACTCTGATGTAATTGTTGTAATAAATAATGAGATGTTCTTTTGTTTGTGTTCTGATTTGTCATTTTCTCAACACAGTCCGGGCTTTCCCATAAGGGGAAGTTTGGGTCGTCACATTTGGTATCAGAGCTTTGGTTTACAGGGCTCGAGAACAAGATACGTTAGAACCGAACGAAAGAATTCTGAGACGACCCGAATTCCCGTTCAGATGGAAACAGGGCTATCTTTGGAATATAACAAAGAAACAGATAATAGCAGAACAGAATTAAATAAATACACCAGATAATGAACAATAAAATATACTGGATAAAAGTAATCATCAGAGTTACACAGTATACAGGATCTTACTTAGTACAAATACAGTTCAGCTATACATAAATGTCTACAGCGGAAATAAACAAAATATGTACAATAGGAGCTGAACAGCATAAAAAGAAATAAATGATAGAATCCATCCTCAGCTCCAGCTATCCAGAAAAGAACCAGCTAAACCTGAATACAAGGCTGCCCGTGTAGAAAAAGGGGCACCCGAGTTTGAAAGTGAAACAAACTACGAGTCAGTCATGGGACTGGTATGAGAAATCCACTCAACACATATATAATTGGCAAATCACAGGACCACGCCACTTTCGTGGAACGGGTTTACTCCATTGGATTGCCAGTGCTTTAAAACAAATCTTTCTTTTAAACATCGCTATGCTTTTCATAAAAAAATGAAACCGTTATAAGACTCAGTTCCCATCACACAATGCAACGCAAACCGGAGGATAGAGTTTTACCTTATAACGGCCAAAATATGCTTGATACAAATAAAACAAAGGCATTTGATATTATTGCTAGTGTTTATATGTTTTGAAAACAATTTCAAATCATAACTATCAATCATAGACGGCATTAATGCCCCATACCACTATGTCGCCATATATAGGTATACAATCAAAATCGCACCGGCACGTATTTGGAAATTGGATTTCCATCATGAACCAAGGCAAAAGATAGTCCTTACCGACTTCGTGACTCTCTAGCCCGAGCCACAGGGTCAGAGCGCATCGACCCTTGGATCGTCAGGGCCGGTCCACCGATGTGGATTAAAATGCCTGAACAATAAGTTTCCCCGCCCTTTGGGGCGTAAACGAGCCAACGAATGACTCCATCGGACCCGGATCGTCCGATCAAACCGAGGCGCCTCGCAACAGCAACAACCACATAGGTGAAAAGTATATAAATGTCAGGGCTGGTAGGTCACTGACACCACCCTAGCTAGAAAGAAACGCATGTCCCCCCTGAGGTCCTTCCTCCCGTTTTAGGTTCATACCGGGGTGTGAGGCTCGCGAATTCACGTTATACACAAAGCTACGCCACACAGGCGGTGCTTTGATCATCTCCACAAGACTTTGCTTTTCAACAGAAGCCCTGATCACTGCATCTTAGCATGCCACACAGGCAATTCATGCCATGCGACTGATGTCCATCGATATACAACCTCTGAGCTCGTGCGTCCCAGAGAAGGGCGTTAAGCAAAAGAATAAATTCTCCGCCGCCAAACAGATGTATATTAACAGAAATCAATCAACACAGAATAAACTCCAATGTCAGACACACAGTCCATTTACAAGTCCGTTCTGGGTCTGAACGAAACCGGAGGCACTAAATACCTCGCAAACCCATCGATCGACACGTACGTCTGGACGATCACCACTCATTATCCATATTTCGGGATGCCTCCCAATCAGGACCTCGGTTACCATCCAAACGAGGTGAAGATCTCCGGTCTTCGACCACCGTCTTTATCTTCGACTTTCAATCGTCGGTCAATTATTTGAAATGAGAATTAACTCGGCCTTCTCAAATAATTCACGTATATTTAGAATTTCAATTCAATTTATTTCAATGGTTAAATTATTCGACAGCACCAATTTCGTTCTTTAATGTAATTTTCACACCAAACACATTCAACCATCAAAAGCCACATAAATCAAGCAAATTCAGTTTATTTCCATCCCATATCGTTTATGATATTTTATAAGGATTTATCGCTATTTTTATTTATTTTAAAATAGCCTATTTATTCAAAACGACGCTTCGGGCCATAACGCGGCCGTGGCGCTGTTTTTCTTCAGATTTGATTTACACTTATCTGAAAATCTAACCGTTGGATCTTCACAGAATTTACATCATTAGAAAGGTCTTTTCAAAACGAATCCAACGGTTCCAGTTTCGGGAAAATCCGACGGTCGGATCTCCCGGTACACTCGTTTGAAATTTCGATTTCAAAATACGAACTGCCGCGTCGTTATTCGATTAAATATAATTCTATTTATATTTATATATAAATATAATCGATTCTGGCGCTGTTTTTCTTCAAATTTGAATTAAACATTCCAGACAATCCAACCATTGGATTTTTACAAGGTTGGTGCCGTTGGAAAGATTATTCCAAGGCGAACCCGACGGTTGAGGTTTCGGGAAAATCCAATGGTCGGATTTCCCGCACTAGTCGTTTGAAATCACGGACTCAAAATACGAACTGCACGGCTTCGTTTCGTTTTAATTTTATTTATATTTATATATTTATATAAATATAGTTCATTCAATGATTTCAATATCGTTTTCACTTCAAAAAATTTTCTAACACTTTAAAATTTTGGAAAATTTCGCCATAACCTCCCCTGCACCGGGAGCATCGGGAAATCGCAAATAGCGTTCCCGGTCCTTCTAATCTCAAAAAGAAAAAGAAAAAGCCAAGCGGCTAGCCAACAGGCTCATAAAATCATCACCCAAACAAAACAGTAAATGTGTACCTATTTGTCGGGCACAAAATTTTATTCCTCTTCTCTAGCCCCTTTGCTATAACCTGTTCAATAAATATGCATGTACATATATATACAGTTCTTATCATTTATCATTTTCTATTCAACTTCATATTTGATTTCTATTTGGTTTAAAAACACCATTCGTTCTAATGTTACATAAATAGGTGCAAATCATTTCATTAGCTAATTAATGAATATTTCAACTCAGATATGTTTATTTTGAACAAGTGGCTATTTTTAACACTTCACCTTTCAACGATTTATGCATACAATAAAAATGTGATTTTTATTGTAAAACAATTCATTTCAAAACACTATTCTTCTATATAGTTCCTATAGGTGATAAAAAATAAGATTTTTATCCTAAAACAATTTCTTTTGAAACGAGATTATTTTACACAGTTCATATAGTCGATAAAAGGTGATTTTTATTATCAAACAATTTATTTCAAAATATGAATACCATTCAACACATGAATTTCTAATCAACGAATTAATATCAATTCAACACATGAATGTTTTCTATAGTTTAAGCATATGAAAATAATTCAAACACACGAATATTATTCAAAATTTCGGCAGCATAACGGCAGTGTAGTTAAAACCGGCACCGTCCCTAGTACGGCTCCTCGCTCTACCTTAAAACCTCGCGGTTTTTGACAACGGGGTTCATGCATCTAGTTCGCAGGCAGGCGGCATGTATATATATTTATTTCATTTCCACAAACTAATCCTATGTGGTTTCAACCAAATATTTCACAATCACAAACGGGTATTTTTCAACCACCATCAACCAATATCAATCACAAACAATCCCAAACAATCATTCGCTATCAATCAATTTTCACAACAATTTCAACCAATAAATATCGTCCATGGTTTGTGGACGAGGGGCGTATATATATATATATATATATTTATTTATATATAGCAATTTATATATAGCTATTCACTTTCATTTCACACATATATAATATTTTTAAATCAGAAATCTCACTGTTATTGGTCTTTGGACGCCGAACTGCCGCTCAACCCCTAGGGTTGAGGTTTGCCGCCACCATCGTTGCCGTGGAGCAGATCGGAGGGCTCCACCCTCTTCGTCATCTCGTCGTCGTGCCACGCTGCCTACCCTCCCGAAGTCCGACGCCCCCTAGCGCCTGAAATCGAGCTCGACGCCGCCGTTTTTTGGTGCCAGAAAGCAGCCTCCTCGTCGCGAATTGGCTCATCTCCGCCGTTAGATTGGTGGAGCTCACGAGGCTGGGCAAGATGGCCATTGGAAATCTCGCGAACGGGGGAGAAGATTGGAAGATCGGACGGGAGTTTGAATCGAAGGATTATCGCCTTCGATCTTTTCTGGAGGCGGCGCATTTTTTAGGAACTGAAATTAGGTTATAAAAAGTTTTGATTGGCCCATTAATATAATTTTATATTATTTAATTCTTTTAAAATGAAAAACACTTGTTCGTTGATACCAACTCTAAATCGAACCAAACGACTGTCGCCCCTAGCTAAATACTCCCATTTCGAACACAATGGGATATGCCCCGCAAGCTGATTCGACTGTTTCGATCAGTTTTCACGTAAATTAATATTTAAATCATTAAATTGAATTTTAAACGTACATTTCAATTTACCGGGGCCACATACTAACTTGAAAAATTCCAGAAAAATATTTTCTAGCTTCGTATCGACGATACGGTCCTAACAAAACTAGTTTCGTCGAATTCTGAGACCGTTTGAAAAATGGCCAATTCCCAGTCGATTAAAATCAACAGAAACTGGTCAAACGCGTTTTCCTTTGCCACGCTCACATATGGATTCGGAAAATTATGAAATTTGAAACCTAGCAATAATTTGACATCACGGATCCAACAAAAGTGGTTTCGTCGAAATCCAAGGTCGTTTGCAAAATGTCCATTTTTAAGGGCCTGAATTCCATAGCGACTATTCAGAATTTTCAACTGGACATACCTTTTGATTCCCGCTATCAAATTTCGATTGGTCGGATTCGTTGGAAAGATATTATCAATTAGATTCCATTATTTTTGGTTTCACTAAAATCCGGATTGTTTTGCATCCGGTATATTCAATTGAAGTTTGAAATCGAATTATCGAACTACGGCGCCATTTTCAATCCTATATATAATTATAATTAATTATATTCGTTTTCAAATGTCGATTTAAACTCAGTTTTCATTGCCATTATTTAAAATATTTATTTTAAATATTTAAAATCCATTATTTTAGCCAATTTAAAAATTTTAAATTGGTTCAGATTTTCTGGGTCGTTACAAATTCATCAGAGATAGGATCAGTAACATCCTACAAGAATGACTCATTAGAGATAGGATCAGCAGTATCCTAGAATGAGTCGGAAGGGTGTTATTTCTAAAATAAAAATGATAACAAAATTATTTTCCAAAATTTTATCTTAAGATATGTATTTGAAATATTATTACATTTTAATTTGGACAATCGAGTATATGAAGATTTTGCATATACGCCTAGCTAGTGTGTGTACGAAGTCTCAAATATACTGGATGGATATATAATCACGCTGTAGTTCCCCAAACATGATTCTGATGATGAGCATGACATCATCAGCATTTATGTTCGAGTATTCGAAAGTGGAATATTTATATATTTCCAATTGACTAGTGTGAGAACCAAAAACTAGATAGGGTTTATTGCTGTGATTTGCATAAAAAATATGATTTTTGGCTATATATAAAAGCTATATATATATATATATATTTAAAAAGATAATCACCTAATTGATTGCTGGTTGTGATGTTTGATTATTAGTTTAACTAATTAAAATATTAGAATGATAATTCATTTAACCAATATGAGAAAGAATGATAATTTAGCTAACTCAAATTTAATATTGAACTGAATTGAAAATTTATTAGAAATGAAAATTGAGTTGGTTAGTTAAACAACTTTCAGCTCCGTTCCTTTTTTAGGACGAAAAGATTTTAAGTGGGGGAGATTGCAACAACCCGGATTTTCAGAACAGTTTAAAATTTTTATTTTTAACAATTTTAATGAATTTTGAATATTTAAAATGATGTATTTTAAATAATAACGACTAAAAACTTATTTAAATTGAAGTTAGAACGATTTTTTTTATCTAATTATAAAAGGAGTTAGAAATAGCGTGGCAGTTTGAAAATTTGAATTTGAACTTTGACTGAATGTACAGGATTCAAAATAAAACGGATTTCAGTAAAACCAAAAATATTTAAATTTGTTTAATTATATCTTTCTAACAAATCTGAAAAATTGAGATTTTGTTTTATAAATTGAAAGTTATGCCCAGTTTAAAATTCAAAAAAGTCGCTGTAGAATTTATATATATTTTAATATAATATATATAGCCCTTAAAAATAACCATTTTACAAACCACCTCCATTTTCGACGAACCCACTTTTGTTGGATCCGGGATGTCAAATTATTATTAGGTTTAAATTTTCATAATTTTTAGAATTAATATGTGAGCGTGGCAAAAGAAAACATGTTTTGTCAATTTGGATCGACCAGAAAATGGCCATTTTTTTCAAAAGGTTTTCAAATTCGACGAAATCAGTTTTGTTAGGACCGTATCATCAAAACATAGCTAAAAAATTTTTATGAAATTTTTAGAGTCAGTATGTGGCCCCGGTAATTTAAAATGTACATTTGAATTAAATATATATTGTTTTATATTTTAATTTTGATAAAAACTGATCGTGACAGCCGAATTGGGTTACGAAACATGTTCCATTGTGTCCGGAATGTGGGTATTTAGCTAGGGGCGACAGTCATTAGGATTCGTTTGGAGTTCGAGGTGTTAAACTAATATTATCTGAATTATATTGAATTAAATAAATAAATAGAAATACGGTATAAATACACCTAAAATACATAACCCTAATTCTCTAAACGTTCAGCCGCCACAGCTTCAAATGAATGGCCGATATCCTCAATTTTCTTCCACTTCTATTTCCTCCATCACGCCATAATTTCAAGAGCGTATATGTAAAGACCCGAAAATCCCCACCCTTTGAATCGACCATAAACCACACAGGTCTGATCCAAAAGTTGGAATCCTCGAATACTTTAACTTTGGGCATACAACACATCCGAACAAATAACAGAAGACTTTTACAAACATTATAATAATGTTACATCAGAGTACAGAATATCAGAGTACATCGAGATAAATAATACAGCGGAAGACAAATTTACAATAAATTAATACAATACACAGCGGAAGACTTTCTATGCTCTGGACACAGCTTTAAGCTTCGATCCAGAATCCTGCTCAAGAGATAAATATCCGCAAAACAAGCTACTCGACTGCTCATATGGAAATGAGGGCACCCGAGTTTGCAAAGTGAAACAAACTACGAGTCAGTCATAGGACTGGTGTGAGAAATCTTATTTAACATATTTAATAATAGGGCTAATCACAGGAACACGCCGCTAACGCGGAACGGGTTTACTCCATTGGATCGCCAGTGCATAAATAAAGTAAATCGTTAAACAACGCAATGCTTTTTACAAAAATGAAACCGTTATAAGACTCAAGTCCCATCACACAGTGCAACACAAACCGAGGGATAGAGTTTTACCTTATAATGGTGAAAAATGCTTGATACGATAAAACGAACTTAGTGTGTATATGTTTCAAAAAACATTTCAATCATAATATCAATCACAGATGGGATAGCTACCATATACTATGTCACCATAATAGTAATACAATCAAAACCGCATGGGTAGCTTTGAGTTTGGATTTTCATCATGAACCAAGGAAAAAGATAGTCCTTACAGAATTCGAGACACTCTAGCTCGTGCCTCAGGAACAGAACGCATCGTCCCTTGGATCTACAGGGTCGGCCCACAAATATGTTAGTGGATTGGTAATGCCTGAACAATACGTTTCCCTGCCCTACGGGGTGTAAATAGAGCTACTAGGGACTCAAATAACCAAGGCACCTCATTCCATCATCCACATAAGTAAAAATGTCAGGCCTTGTAAAAACCATGACACCACTTCTATAGAAAGAAACATATGTCCTCCCTGCAGTCCTTACTCCCGTTTCTGGTTCATACCGGGGTGTGAGGCTCGCAAAGTAACGCTACACAAAGCTATGCTATTTAAAGTTGTGCTTTGATCATCAACCACAAGGCTCTGCTTTTCAACAAAAGCCTTGATCATTTTCATCTTGGGATGCCATATTCTCAATCCATACCATACCATTTATTTCTGCCAATATATAACCTCTAAGCTCGTATGTCTCAGAGAAGGGTGTTAAACACCAAATAGATATATATTTAGCAGAGATCAATGAATACAACATAAAGGAATACAGCGTCAGACATATCATCCATTTACAAGTCCATTCTGGTTCTGAACGAAACTGGAGGCACCTCATACCTCGCATATCTGAACAATCAACAATACGTCCAGACAACTACCACTGGAACCTTCTCAAGGCAGCAACTCCAATCAAAGGCATCAGTAGTCCTCATCCATTCGATGTGAAGATCGCCGGTCTTCAACCACCGTCTTCATCTTCGACTTTTAATCATCGTAGCAATTATTCAGAATGGGTTAAACCCAGTCTTTCCGAATAACCCGCGTAATAAATAATCAAAAATCAAGTGCTATAAAACACAACATACGCTACATTCCAATTCAGAATATTCTTTGAATAAGATATTCACAATATTAGGAAAATGGTTCCCATTAATTTTATCAAAGATAAATTCTTTAATTTATTCTTTTAATCCTTTCATTATCTCATTCCATTTCAATCTAATTAGGAATTCATTAAAACTCAAGTCTGTTTTAATATCCAAAATCATTACTTTATGATTATTCAGATTTAAGAGATAAATCTTATCTTTAACTGGGTAAAAGAACAAATGTCATTTAAAAAAAAACATTGTTCACGATAAACCCCAAAATCATCTTCCATAAAATATGGAATCTTCACAGAAATCAGATTAATTTATAATCAATATAAATTTCCGTATCAGACTAATAATATAGATGGAATAACGGCAAAGCCTCTTAAATTCCATATGCAGTAATGGTCTTTATACACAGAAGCTCATCTCGATTATTATTAAATCGAATTCCATTCAATTCCAATTTAATATATTAAATTGGAAAACTTTACCTTTGGAAAATTTTCGTTAAATCTTAATAAAAGATTTATAAATTCCAAATTATATTTCCAATGTTAATTGGGTTAAAGAACGAATGTCACTAAAAACACAATTCACAATAAACCCAATTCACCTTTCATTTTATCCTAATTACCAAATATAATTAGAAACTCTAATAATCTTAATTAAAAGATTTATTGTAACAACCCGGAAATTCCGAGCCAATTTAAAATTTTTATTTAGGCAATTTTGAGGAATTCTGAATATTTAAAATGAATCATTTTAAATAATAACGATGAGAAATTTATTTTGAATAGAATTAGAACGTATATATTTATTTGAATCGTCGTTAGAATATAAATATTTTATTTTTAATTATAAAAGGAATTGAAAATGGCGCGGTAGTAGGAAAATTCGATTTCAAATTTCAAATGAATGTACAGGATTCAAAATAAACCGGATTTTTGCGAAACCAAAAATATTTGAATCTATTTGAAAATATCTTTCCAACGATTCCAAAAATTGAAATTTCATAGCGGGAATCGAAAGTTCTGGCCCTTAAAAATTGCTATTTTGCAAACGACCTCGATTTTCGACGAAACCACTTTTGTTGGATCTGTGACGTCAAGTTATTGCTAGATTCCAAAATTCGTAATTTTCTGAATCAATATTTGAGCGTGGTAAAGGAAAACGTGTTTGAACGGTTTCAGTTGATTTTAGTCGACTGGAAAATGACCATTTTTCAAATGGTCTCAAAATTTGACGAAATTAGTTTTGTTAGGACCGTATCCTCAATAAGAAGCTAGAAAATATTTTTCGGGAATTTTTAGAGTCCGAAGGTGGCCTCGATAAATTGAAGTATGCGTTCAAATTAAATATATAGATTTATATTTTGATTTTGACAAAAAATGATCAAAACGGTCGAATCAGCTTACGATACATATCCCATTGTGTTCGGAATGGAGGTAATTAGCTAGAGACGACAATTGGTGGGTTCGATTTCGAGTAAAAAACAAAAAGTTGCTTTTAGAATTAAATATATATATATATATATATATATATTATATAATCTCTAAACCCTCTCTCTCTCTCTACCCTCATTAGTCAAACCCGTTGCTCAAATCAGAAAAGAGAAAAACCGCCTCTTCCTTCATCAGCCCCGTCGATCCAGACACCATCACCCCAGGCGATCGCCACCCCATCACGCCGCCTCCACCCACCTCCTCCCCTCTCTCTCCTCTTCAACGCGCCTCTCCCTTCCTCCTAAAACCTGAAACCCACGCCCTAGCAGCCCCTGAGATCGCCGCCACCACTTGTTGGACCACCATGAGGCCTCCGCCGTGCTCCAGCACCCCACCGCCCACTCCTCCGACCACAACCCCGTCCGTAAACCCTTCCCTTCTTCTCTGACTCCCTCTTTTATCCTAAAACCCGACCCACCACCTAAAACCACCACTGACCGTCAGCAGCTCCACCCTGCGCACCAGCGAGCATGCCTCCCCCTTCTCCGATAGCGGAAACTCTAAATTGTGAGCTTTTCGATTTTTATTTCGTTTATAAAAATCCGATTTTAGCATTAATAAAATTAGGATTTTTAATAGCATATAAAATTAGGAATTTTAACATAGAAAAGCTTTGATTTTTAATTATAAAAAGCTTTGATTTTTCGTTATATAAGGTAAGGATTTCTAACACCATAAAGGAGTGATTTTTATATGTGTGGTAGGAATATAAAAATATGATCTTTCTTTGATTTAAAAATACAATTTTTACACATGGTTTTTAAAATGAAAAAGGTGAGATTTTTAGAATATAAAAAGTAATGATTTTTAGTGTAAAGAAAGTAAGGATTTTTATATGAAGAAAGTAAAGATTTTTATAGTAGAAAAGATAGAATTTTTATCGTTTGAATGGCGTTATAAAAATATAATTTTTATATAGGTATGATTATAAAAATATGATTTTTTTTTATTAGATGTGAAGATTTAAAAATATGATTTTTATATAAAGTTTAGCAAAGTAAAAATACGATTTTTAAGTAGAGAAAGAATAGTTTTTTATAGTAGAAAAGATGAAATTTTTGTTACAGAAAAGATTGTATTTTTGAAATAGAAAAGATTATATTTTTAAACAAGAGAAGATTAGATTTTTAGTTATGTAAAGGTATGATTTTTATTTATACCATAGCATAATAAAATTGTGATTTTTATATATGTAGTGTATACGGACGTCGAAAGTGGCAAAAGGCGAGCACGGCGAAGATTTCCTATATATGAAGAGTCGTGGCGTTTGGTTTAGCTCTCGGTGAGAACTTCTCACTTTAAATCTTGTTTCCTAGTTAAAAATATATGTTAGGATGCAGATGGTGCTCAACACCACCCGACACTCGTCGTTCACAGACCATGGACGACTTGTATGCTTGTTTGATGTGTTGTGAAGTTTGTTTGTGATGTTGATGTGAAATGGATAATAAAACATTCATGTGTTGAAATAAATTAATTATCGTTAAAAATATAATTTTTAACACGAATGTGAATAAATAAATATTCATTTACAAACCGGATGGTTTGTTTATGTACACCTATTTGAAGGACATTGATTGGGACAATAGATTTTACACGTCGCCCAACTGCACAAATAATATTCAGTGTTTGTAGACTGAAACCCTACACGGGTGTTGGGATGATATTTGACGTACACAAATCCTAATTGTTTAGTGGTATGTCGATCGTTTGATTGACAGACTGTATGAGCGTAATTAGTTATATTTAATTCTTATGTAGTTGTGTGGTGCACTTTGGATGATGGTTGATTATTTATCGTTCCTATTATATACATGTGTTGTATGGAATCCATATGGTTAACATTATATGGTAATTTATTGGGCCTCATTCCAATTGGGAAAATAAATAATATTATAAAATATAGATTCATTTGTAGAATAGAATAACATATATTCATGTGTTGAACAAAATATATATTCATGTGTTGAAAGTATTCATGTGTTGAATAAAATATATATTCGTGTGTTTAAAATATTCATGTATTGAGTAAAATATTTTAAACAATAAAATTTACATCTTTATCATAAAATATATTAAATAAAAAAATAGTCATGTGTTGACGATACTCATGTGTTGAGAATATTCATGTGTTGAAAGAAATATAGATTCATGCGTTGAATAGAATAAATATTCATTTGTTGAATAGAATAACGAAGTTATTGAAATACATAAAGCCATGTTGGTTAGGTATGCACCATTTGACGCGAACGATATTTATATTGATTATATTAGTTTTAATAATAATTATATAAAAGAAAGTGATTTCAAAATATAATGTTTTAAAAATGTTATCATTTATATAGTAATGATATGAAATATTCAATTTTGATTTGAAATTGAATATGAAATTGAAACTGTTTTGAAAACAAATTTAAAATGATTTATAAAATACGTTTTGAATTGAAATCGATGAAATATATATATTATATATATTAAATGGCCTGAATAGAACGCGCAGCGCCGCGGCAGTTCGCGAATTTCGACCATTGACTTCGAATTGAGGTTACGGGAGATCCGACCGTCGGATTCTCCTGAAACTGAAACCATTGGGTTCGTATCTAAAAGAGCTTTCCAATGAATATTAGAAATTTGAAATCTAATGGAAGAATTTGGAATTATGTCCAAATCAAATTTTGGAAATGTTGCTGTAAGTGCAGTTCGGTGGCCGTTATTGAAAACCGACTATACGGGCCTTGATAAAATTATTAAAAATTTGTGTAAAATCATAATATATGAATTGGAAAGAACTGGGATGAAAAATTCCACATTTGAAAGGACAAAAATATATTTTTATCGAAATGAACTAGTTTTGAACTAGATTTGAAATGGTTTTAAAAATAATCAGAATTTCCAATACGTGAATTGGAATGGATTTGAATCGAAATTATCTTCGGAATATTTCGATGTTGGATTTCGTGATTATACAGGTATGGTTGTGGAAATTTGAAAGATATATTTATATCGTTATTTCGAATACGATATTTGTTGGTTTCAGAATTTGATATTGAATATAAGCCAATACATTTTCTACTCAGAGCCTTGTATTTAATATCAAATGAGATTTTGGGTTCGTCGTGAATGGTGTCTTAAATAACACTGTTCTTGAACCCAGTTTAGAAAAGAATAAATCTTTTAATTAAGATTTAGTAAAGTTATCCAATTAATTAGTGTTTAATTGGAATTGAATTTAAATTGGTTTTTTGGTTTATCGTGAGCGGTGTTTTGAATAACACCTGTTCTTTAACCCGATTAACAATGGAATGTGATTTTGGGTTTATCGTGAACCGTGTTTTAGATGACATTGGTTCTTTAACCCAGTTAAAGATAGGATATTGATTAGTGGGGAGATTAAAACTAGGTGGAGTTTTAATGAATCTTTAATTAGATTGAAATGATCGAGCATGGAGTACCACCAGTTTTGCTCCAAAGCGATAGTTAAATCTTTAATTAGATTTGAACGTGAAATGGTAATTAATATTTACTGATAACACCGTGGTCTTAGATTTGAGGTATTACCAGTTTTGCTCCATAGGATGAATAGGTTGGGATTGGGAAATAAAATAAATAATTACTTTAGTGTGGTTCGCTAATCCCGACTAGTTTGGAAAACCTTTACATGGTTTGAAATGATATCCAAAGGAAGATTAAAGAATAAATTTAGAAGAATTTATCTTTGATAAAATTAATGGGAACCTTTCCCTAAGAATGTGTATATTTGAATAAAAGAATATCCTGAATTGGATTGAGCTGTACACCCAAGAGGAGGGAATCAGTTGGTGATCGTCCAGACGTACTTGGAGATCGATGGATATGCGAGGAATAAGGAAAGACGACCCGGACTTCCCCGTGAAGGAAAGCACGGATAGAATTGAGTACAAGACAAAATAGAACGCAGACGGAAGAACATTTCATTGCTATTACAACAATTCCATTAGATACAAGAATATACAGAGTATAATTGAATAAATTACATTCGATGAATATCAGAGATTACAATAAATTACATAGCAGCGGAAAAACAATATAAAACACAACTAGAAGTAATGCACGGGTACAGAGCTTTCCGAGCATCGTTCCAGCTGTAAATCAGGATCCTGTGAATATAAATCTGCAAACCAAAACTACTAGCTGCCCGTGTGGAAAATAGGGGCACCCAGAGTTTAGGTTAAAACAATAAACTCCTGGTCAGACATGGGACTGGTGTGAGAACTAAAACAGTTATTTAAAACTTTACTTTAAAAGAGAGTAATTCAAGGGACCACGCTGTATAACACGGAATGGGTTTCTTCCCAAGAATACTAGTGCATAGAACAAAAAGCGCAATGCTAAATAAAGAAAAATGAAGCTGTTATAAGACCCAGGTCCCATCACACAATGCAACGCAAGACGGAGGATAGGGTTTTTACCATATAACAGCCAAAGCATGCTTGATACGTTTAAAACACATTATTTGATACTATTATAGGTGTATAGTGTCAAAACAATTTCAATCATAAATATAAATCATAGACGGCATAAGCGCCCCATCCCACTGTGTCGCCATACTAGGCTCTACAAATAAAACCGAAACACACGTATTGGAAATTGGATTCGATCATGAGTCGAGGCAAGGGGCAAGCTCCTCTCCGCGTTCGAGACACTCTAGCAAATGTCGCAGGACCCCACCATGATCCTTGGATCTTCAGGGTCGGTCCTCTCTTACTTTTGAGGATTGGCAATTCCTGAACACACGTTTCCCGGTCCTTACAGACCTATATCCGAGGCGCCTCGCATTCCAACAAGCACACAGGTGAAAATTATATAAATGTCAGGGCTGGTAGGTCACTGACACCACCCTAGCTAGAAAGAAACGTCGTGCTCTCCCTGCAGTCACTATCCCGTTTTTGACTCATACCGAGGTGTGAGGCTCGCGAATTCACGCTATACACAAAGCTACACCACACAGGTCGTGCTTTGATCATCAACCACAAGACTTTGCTTTTCAACAGAAGCCTTGATCAATTGCCACTTACACGTGCCACACTGGCAATTCACTTCATGCGACTGATGTCCATCGATATACAACCTCTGAGCTCGTACGTCTCAGAGAAGGGCGTTAAGCAAGAGAATAAATTCTCCGCCGCCAAACAGATGTATATTTAATAGAGATCAATCAACACAGAATAAAATCCAATGTCAGACACACAATCCATTTACAAGTTCGTTCTGGGTCTGAACGAAACCGGAGGCACTTTCCTCGTATATCCATCCATCTCCAAGTACGTCTGGACGATCACCAACTGATTCCCTCATCTTGGGTGTACAACCCAATCGAGAACATCAGTAATCACCCAAACGATGTGAAGACTTTCGGTCTTCAACCACCGTCTTCATCTTCGACATCTCGTCGAATCGGTTATTCAGAATGGGTATAACCCCGGCCTTTCTGAATAACCCACGTATATAATAAACAAATGTTACACAGACACAACAAACGCCTCATTCCAATTCAGAATATTCTTTTATTCACAAAATCACATTCTTAGGGGAAAGGTTCTGTAAAAACCCGTAACTTCCCCGTAAAGGAAAGCGTCGGATAGTTCGAGAACAAACCACAACAGAACACATACAGAAGAACATTTCATTGTTAATTAAAACAATGCATCAGATTACAAGAATATACAGAGTATAAACAAATAAATATTACACAGAAATATCAGAGATTTAAATTACATTTAAATACATAGCAGCGGAAAATAATACAATACACAACTAGAAGAGGTATACGGATACAAAGCTTTCCGGATATCGTTCCAGCTGAAAACCAGGATCCTGTGAATATAAATCTGCAGAACCAAAACTACTAGCTGCCCGTGTCGAAAATAGGGGCACCCAGAGTTTAGGTTAAAACAATAAACTCCAGGTCAGTCATGTGACTGGTGTGAGAACTAAAACAGTTATTTAAAACTTTACTTTAAAAGTGAGTAATTCAAGGGACCACGCCGTATAACACGGAACGGGTTTCCTCCCAAGAATACTAGTGCATAGAATAAACAGTGCAATGCTTTTTCGAAAAATGAAGCTGTTATAAGACCCAGGTCCCATCACACAATGCAACGCAAGCCGGAGGATAGGGTTTTACCTTATAACAACCAAACATGCTTGATACGTTTAAAACAAATCATTTGATACTATAATAAGTGTATAGTGTCAAAACACTTTCAATCATAAATATAAATCATAGACGGCATGAGTGCCCCATCCCACTATGTCGCCATACTAGGCTCTACAAATAAAGCCGAAATACACGTATTGGAAATTGGATTTCCATCATGGTGGCTCCTGATTCGAAAGATCGATCGCGGAATGCAATTCACCTCGGCTTACGTCCCAACAAGAGAACACCGTCTGCATCCGCACATTTGGGACCAGAGTACCACCGCGGCTTACGTCCCAGCGAGTGAAAACACCGCTTACTCTATATATCCCTGAGCACTAGGCTCATCTCGGTCGACCGAATCCACGACACCACTAAGGTGCCCATCCACGAAAAAAGCATACTGATCAAACCATCAGTTTGCCACCATACCGGGGTGTGAGGCTCGCGGATCAACGCTATACACAAAGCCATGCTATATCTGCTGCGCTTTGATCATCAACCACCAAACTTTTCTTTTCAACAAAAGTCTGGATCACTGCATCTCAGCATGCCACACTATCAATCCATATCGTACCACTGATTTCTGCCAATATATAACCTCTGAGCTCATATGTCTCAGAGAAGGGCGTTAAGCAAGAGAATAAATTCTCCGCCGCCAAACAGATATACATTTAGCAGAGATCAACAAATACAATATAAAGGAATACAATGTCAGACACACCATCCATTTACAAGTCCGTTCTAGGTCTGAACGAAACCGGAGGCACCTAGTACCCCGCATATCCATCGATCTCCAAGTACGTCTGAACGATCACCAACTGTTTCCATCTTCTTGGGTGTACAGCCCAATCAAGATCATCAGTAATCACCCAAACGACGTGAAGACTTCTGGTCTTCGACCATCGTCTTCATCTTCGACTTATCGTCGTATCAATTATTCAGAATGGGATAAACCCGGTCTTTCCGAATAACTCGCGTATATTTTAAATAAGTGTTACACAAACACAACATCCGCCTCATTCCAATTCATTAGTCACTAACCGTAAATTAATCAAGAGAATAATTCCCCAAATATTAACCCCGAAGGCCGAAACCAACATCAGATCAATATTCAGAAAACCATTATGCTTGGCTAACCGACAGTTAGTTTCTAAATTTCACATTCATAGGGAAAGGTTCCCATTAATTTAATCCAAGATAAATTCCTTGAATTTATTCTTTATTCTATTTTTGAATCTCAATTCAAACTAGTCGGGATTAACGAACCTTACCGAAGTAATCATTTGTTTTAATTTCCCAATCCCAACCTATTCATCCCATGAAGTAAAACTGGTAATACTTCATATTTAACACCACAGTGTTATCGGTAAATTCAATTACCATTTCACGTTCAAATCTAATTAAAGATTTAACTATCGCCTGGAGTAAAACTGGTGATACTCCATTCTCGATCATTTCAATCTAATTAAAGATTTATTAAAACTCCACTTAGTTTTAATCTTCGACTGGGTTAAAGAATCGGTGTCATTTAAAACACGGTTCACGATAAACCCCAAAATCACATTCCATTAATTATCGGGTTAAAGAACAAGTGTTATTTAAAACACCGTTCACGATAAACCCAAAAATCAATACCAATTCAATTTCAATTAAATATCATTTAATTGGTACACTTCATTAAATCTAAATAAAAAGATTTAATCTTTTCTCAACTGGGTTCAAGAACAGTGTTAGTGAAGACACCATTCACGACAAACCCAAATCACATTCGATATTCAATACAAGGCTCTGAATAGAAAATATATCAGCTTATATTCAATATCAAATTCTACGATTAACAAAGGTCGTATTGGAAATAACGATATCAATATATATCTTTCAAATTTCCATAACAACATCCGTATAATCACGAATTCCAACA
This sequence comes from Allium sativum, assembly GCA_030737875.1. Lineage (NCBI taxonomy): Eukaryota > Viridiplantae > Streptophyta > Magnoliopsida > Asparagales > Amaryllidaceae > Allium > Allium sativum. The sequence goes on along the minus strand of CM060920.1, from coordinate 1,033,909,947 downwards.
TTGAAATATTCCGAAGACAATTTCGATTCAAATCCACTCCAATGCAATCATTGGAAATTTTGGTTATTTTTTAAAACCCTTTTCGACTTCAATTTATTTATTTAAAAATAAATAGAATTATAATTCTAGTTCAAAACTAGTTCATTTCGATAAAAATCTATTTTTATCTTTTCTAATATGGAGTTTTTCATCCCAATTCTTTCTAAATCCTTTCTTATGATTTTACACAAATTATTACTATTTTTAATAATTTTATCAAGGCCCGTACAGTCGATTTCCATCAATGGCCATCGAACTGCACTTACAGCGACCTTTTTCAAATTTGATTTGGACATAATTCCAAATCCAACCGTTAGATTTCAAATTTCTAATACTCACTAGAAAGCTCTTTTCGATACGAACCCAACGGTTCCGGTTTTAGGAGAATCCGACGGTCGGATCTCCCGTAATGTCCGTTTGAAATAAATGGTCGAAATTCACGAACTGCCGCAGCGCGGCGCGTTCTATTCAGGCCATTATATTATATATATAATATATATTTCGTCGATTTCTATTTAAAACGAATTATATAAATAGTTTTAAATTCGTTTCAAAAGCAATTTCAACTTCCATTTCAATTCAAATCAAAATTGAATTCTTCTTTATAAATTCGTTTTAAAATTCATTTCTATTCAATTCAAATTTCAATTCAATTTGAATTCATTTCAATTCGCTTTCAATTCAATTCGAAATCGTTTTCAATTTAATTCATTTCGAAGTCGTTTTCAATTCAATTCATTTCGAAATCGTTTTCAATTCAATTCATTTCGAAGTCGTTTTCAATTCAATTCATTTCGAAATCGTTTTCAATTCAATTCATTTCGAAATCGTTTTCAATTCAATTCATTTCGAAGTCGTTTTCAATTCAATTCATTTCGAAATCGTTTTCAATTCAATTCATTTCGAAACCGTTTTCAATTCAATTCATTTCGAAATCGTTTTCAATTCAATTCATTTCGAAATTGTTTTCAATTCAATTCATTTTGAAATCGTTTTCAATTCAATTCATTTCGAAATCGTTTTCAATTCAATTCATTTCGAAATCGTTTTCAATTCAATTCATTTCGAAATCGTTTTCAATTCAATTCATTTCAAAATGAATACAATCGATATAAATATCGTTCACGTCAAAATGGCGTCAATCTAATCGACACGACATCATAAATTTCTATTTTCAAATATTCTATTTCAAATATTTCTTTTTCAAAATAGTTGTTATTATCAAAATATTTCGTTCAACACATGACCAATCTCAATGGATGAGTACTGTCAACACATGAACCTTTATTTTATATTGATAAAGATATAAATTTTATTACTAAAATAATTCGTTCAACACATGACCAATCTCAATGGATGAGTACTGTCAACACATGAACCTTTATTTTATATTGATAAAGATGTAAATTTTATTACTAAAATAATTCGTTCAACACATGACCAATCTCAATGGATGAGTACTGTCAACACATGAACCTTTATTTTATATTGATAAAGATGTAAATTTTATTACTAAAATAATTCGTTCAACACATGACCAATCTCAATGGATGAGTACTGTCAACACATGAACCTTTATTTTATATTGATAAAGATGTAAATTTTATTACTAAAATAATTCGTTCAACACATGACCAATCTCAATGGATGAGTACTGTCAACACATGAACCTTTATTTTATATTATTCTTTATTTTTCAAATTGGAATGAGGCCCAATCAATTACCATATAAAGTTAATTATATGGATTTCCATACAACACATGTATATAATAGCATTGAAAAATAATCAACCATCAACCAAAGTGCACTACACTGTATAAGCATCAAATATAGATATTCAACGCTTATAACAGCCTGTCAATCAATCGATCGACATATTTCATCAATCAGGATGAGTGAATTTCAAATTTCATCCCAACACCCGTGTGGGGTTTCAAACTATCAAACATAGATTTCATTTATACAGTTGGGCGATGTGTAAAATTTATCGACCCAATCAATGTCCTTCAAATAGGTGTACATAAACGAACCGTCTGGTTTGTAAATGAATATTTATTTATTCACATTCACGTTAAAAATTATATTTTTAACGACAAAACATTTTATTCCAACATATGAATTTCTATTCAGTTCATTCTTTAAATAAAATGATATTTTTATTTTTCTAACATATTTTAGAAAATTTCGGCGGCATAACGGCACGATACTAGAAACGGGACGAGGCCTAGCCTTATCCCCGGTCTAGTGAAGGCCCACGCCATTCACACATCAATCAAATCAATTCATTTCACCACACAATTCAATTTCAATCAAATAATCTAACTAATTTTTGCAATCAAACAAACAAGTCCATGGTCTGTGGACGATTGTGTCGGGTGCTACTAAGCACCGTCTGCATCCTAGTATATATATATAACTAGAAAAAGAAATTGAAAGGTGAGAAATTCCCACATATTGCTATCCTAGCTCCACGGCACTTCATTGATAGAAATCTTCATCGCTATCGCATCTTCGTTGCCCGTAGCCACTACATATAAAAATCATATTTTTATTTCGAAGTTCAATATATAAAAATCATATTTTTATTTCGAAGTTCAATATATAAAAATCATATTTTTATTTCGAAGTTCAATATATAAAAATCATATTTTTATTTCGAAGTTCAATATATAAAAATCATATTTTTATTTCGAAGTTCAATATATAAAAATCATATTTTTATTTATTTTAAAAATCATATCTTTTCTCTTTTAAAAATCATATCTTTTCTCTTCTAAAAATCATATCTTTTCTCTTCTAAAAATCATATCTTTTCTCTTCTAAAAATCATACCTTTTCTCTTCTAAAAATCATATCTTTTCTCTTTTAAAAATCATATCTTTTCTCTTCTAAAAATCATATCTTTTCTCTTCTAAAAATCATATCTTTTCTCTTCTAAAAATCATATCTTTTCTCTTCTAAAAATCATATCTTTTCTCTTTTAAAAATCATATCTTTTCTCTTCTAAAAATCATATCTTTTCTCTTCTAAAAATCATATCTTTTTATCAAAACAAAACTGATTTTTATAATCATTTAAAACCGATTATTAAACTAAATTAAAATAAACAGTTAAAAAAAAACTTACAGCGTGTAAACGAAAAGGGGTGGCGGCGCTTGGAGGTTGAGGGCCGCAGCTGGCTTACGCGTAGGTATCCTAACTCTGAAAATTGGGGTTTATATCGGATTGGGGAGAGGGCCGCTCGTTTTAGAGAGGGGGGGCTTCCTAGCGGGCGCGGCAGTCGTCGAAGGGAGATGGAGGTGCGGTAGGCCGTTCTGGTGGTGGAGCGGATGTGGGTGGCCATAGCAGCGGGGGTTGGGTGCCGTCTGTCGATTTGGGTGGGGGTCTATTCGGAGGAGGAGGGAGTAAGGGTAGGAGGAGAGAGAAGGGGGAGGTTGGACGTCGGAGGGGTGGTGGATGCCCTGAGCGGCGCGTCTGCGGTGGAGGAGGGGGGGTGAGAACAACAGCGATGGGAAAAAGAAGGGGATCGGGTTTCTGCTTTCGATTTAGGTTTAGAAATTAAAATAACGAGAGAGGGGGGTTAGTGAATTTATATATTATTTTCTTTTCTTTTTAAATTCCCATTTAGTTGACTTTTACATACGACCTCTAAACGAGGTCCACCGCCTGTCGCCCATAGCGTTTTACCCCCATTCCGAACACAATGGGATATGCCACGCAAGCTAATTCGGCTGTCACAATCAGTTTCCGTTTAATTTACCTTTAAATCTCTTTATTGAATTTTAAACGTACCTTTCAAATTAACGGGGCCACATACGAACACGAAAAATTCCAGAAAAATATTTTCTAGCTTCGTATTGACGATACGGTCCTAACAAAACTAGTTTCGTCGAATTCTGAGATCGTTTGAAAAATGGCCATTTTCCAGTCGATTAAAATCAACTGAAACTGGTCAAACGCGTTTTCCTTCGCCACGCTCACATATTGATTCGAAAAATTATGAAATTTGGAATCTAGCAATAACTTAACATCACGGACCCAACAAAACTGGTTTCGTCGAAATCCGAGGTCGTTTGCAAAATTGCTATTTTTAAGGGCCTTATATATATAAAAATATATATAAATTCCACAGCGACTATTTCTAATTTTAAACTGGACATATCTTATCATTTCTAAGATGAAATCTCAGTTTGTTAACTTCGTTACAAAGATATAGTTATACAGATTCAAATATTTCTTGTTTCGTTCAATTCTGACTTATATTGAATTCTGTATATTCATTTGAAATTAGAAATCGAATTTTCGAACTACCGCGCCATTTTCAATTCCTTTTATAATTATATATAATTATTATATATTCTAACGACGACGTATATAATATATACGTTCTAATTATATTCAAAATAAATTTCTCGTCGATATTATTTAAAATAATTCATTTTAAATATTCAAAATTCGCTAAAATTGCCAAAATAAAAATTTTAAACTGGCCCAGATTTTCCGGGTTATTACAATCTCCCCCACTTAAAACTTTTCGTCCCCGAAAAGGAACAAAGTCGAAAGTGGTTTGATTAATCAACTCTACGTTCGATCTGGTTTCCATTCTCCAACTTTTCAGTTTCTGAGAATTTCTCAAATTTCAAAATTTTGGCTAACTCCCTAAATTTTCGAATTTTTTTGCCATAACCTCCCCTGCACCGGGAGCATCGGGGAATTTCAAATAGCTTCCCCGGTCCTTCAGATCTCAAAAAGAAAAAGAAAAAGCCAAGCGGCTAGCCAATAGGCTCATAAAATCATCATCACCCAAACAAAACAGTAAATTATGTAGTAAACATGTACCTATTTGTCGGGCAAACAAATTTTATTCTCTGCTCTAGCCTCCTTGCTATGACCTGATCAATGTAAGTATATGTATATGCGAGCAAATGCGACCAAATTTTCAATACAATTCAATATTTGATTCAATTAGGCTAAATGGTTCAAAATTATCAAACAAATGAACAAACAACACAAACATCAATCCATTAGTGAATTAGAGTTTCAAATTCATAAATTTGATACATATACAGAAAATCATGTTTTTGATGCCAATTCACAACAATGTGTTCTAACTATATTAGTTTTGGTTCTCACACCAGTCTAATGGAAATATATAGAAAACACACCTTCGAAACACGAACATAAATACTGATGATGCACGTGCTATCATCAGTACCATCTCCGGGCGACTAGAGTGTGATTCTATATCTATCCAATATATTAAAACTTCGAATATACGTTCATGACGCGTATATGCAAAACCTTTATATACTGGATTGCCCAATTCAAAATAAATAAATAATCAAATACGTATAAAGCGATTTGAATTTCAAAACAAAATTGTTTTCCATTTGAAAAATATATTCTTCACACTCGTTCTAGGATACTACTGATCCTATCTCTAACGAGTCATTCTAATTTGATATTACTAATCCAATATCTGATGAATTCTTTCGTATGGTTCTAATGTGCCTTGTTCTCTGAGCTTGGTAAACCAAAGCTCTGATACCAACTGTAAAAACCCGTAACTTCCCCGTAAAGGAAAGCGTCGGATAGTTCGAGAACAAACCACAACAGAACACATACAGAAGAACATTTCATTGTTAATTAAAACAATGCATCAGATTACAAGAATATACAGAGTATAAACAAATAAATATTACACAGAAATATCAGAGATTTAAATTACATTTAAATACATAGCAGCGGAAAATAATACAATACACAACTAGAAGAGGTATATGGATACAAAGCTTTCCGGATATCGTTCCAGCTGAAAACCAGGATCCTGTGAATATAAATCTGCAGAACCAAAACTACTAGCTGCCCGTGTCGAAAATAGGGGCACCCAGAGTTTAGGTTAAAACAATAAACTCCAGGTCAGTCATGTGACTGGTGTGAGAACTAAAACAGTTATTTAAAACTTTACTTTAAAAGTGAGTAATTCAAGGGACCACGCCGTATAACACGGAACGGGTTTCCTCCCAAGAATACTAGTGCATAGAATAAACATCGCAATGCTTTTTCGAAAAATGAAGCTGTTATAAGACCCAGGTCCCATCACACAATGCAACGCAAGCCGGAGGATAGGGTTTTACCTTATAACAACCAAACATGCTTGATACGTTTAAAACAAATCATTTGATACTATAATAAGTGTATAGTGTCAAAACACTTTCAATCATAAATATAAATCATAGACGGCATGAGTGCCCAATCCCACTATGTCGCCATACTAGGCTCTACAAATAAAGCCGAAATACACGTATTGGAAATTGGATTTCCATCATGGTGGCTCCTGATTCGAAAGATCGATCGCGGAATGCAATTCACCTCGGCTTACGTCCCAACAAGAGAACACCGTCTGCATCCGCACATTTGGGACCAGAGTACCACCGCGGCTTACGTCCCAGCGAGAGAAAACACCGCTTACTCTATATATCCCTGAGCACTAGGCTCATCTCGGTCGACCGAATCCACGACACCACTAAGGTGCCCATCCACGAAAAAAGCATACTGATCAAACCATCAGTTTGCCACCATACCGGGGTGTGAGGCTCGCGGATCAACGCTATACACAAAGCCATGCTATATCTGCTGCGCTTTGATCATCAACCACCAAACTTTGCTTTTCAACAAAAGTCTGGATCACTGCATCTCAGCATGCCACACTATCAATCCATATCGTACCACTGATTTCTGTCAATATATAACCTCTGAGCTCATATGTCTCAGAGAAGGGCGTTAAGCAAGAGAATAAATTCTCCGCCGCCAAACAGATATACATTTAGCAGAGATCAACAAATACAATATAAAGGAATACAATGTCAGACACACCATCCATTTACAAGTCCGTTCTAGGTCTGAACGAAACCGGAGGCACCTAGTACCCCGCATATCCATCGATCTCCAAGTACGTCTGAACAATCACCAACTGTTTCCATCTTCTTGGGTGTACAGCCCAATCAAGATCATCAGTAATCACCCAAACGACGTGAAGACTTCCGGTCTTCGACCATCGTCTTCATCTTCGACTTATCGTCGTATCAGTTATTCAGAATGGGATAAACCCGGTCTTTCCGAATAACTCGCGTATATTTTAAATAAGTGTTACACAAACACAACATACACCTCATTCCAATTCATTAGTCACTAACCGTAAATTAATCAAGAGAATAATTCCCCAAATATTAACCCCGAAGGCCGAAACCAACATCAAATCAATATTCAGAAAACCATTCTGCTTGGCTAACCGACAGTTAGTTTCTAAATTTCACATTCATAGGGAAAGGTTCCCATTAATTTAATCCAAGATAAATTCCTTGAATTTATTCTTTATTCTATTTTTGAATCTCAATTCAAACTAGTCGGGATTAACGAACCTTACCGAAGTAATCATTTGTTTTAATTTCCCAATCCCAACCTATTCATCCCATGAAGTAAAACTGGTAATACTTCATATTTAACACCACAGTGTTATCGGTAAATTCAATTACCATTTCACGTTCAAATCTAATTAAAGATTTAACTATCGCCTGGAGTAAAACTGGTGATACTCCATTCTCGATCATTTCAATCTAATTAAAGATTTATTAAAACTCCACTTAGTTTTAATCTTCGACTGGGTTAAAGAATCAGTGTCATTTAAAACACGGTTCACGATAAACCCCAAAATCACATTCCATTAATTATCGGGTTAAAGAACAATTGTTATTTAAAACACCGTTTACGATAAACCCAAAAATCAATACCAATTCAATTTCAATTAAATATCATTTAATTGGTACACTTCATTAAATCTAAATAAAAAGATTTAATCTTTTCTCAACTGGGTTCAAGAACAGTGTTAGTGAAGACACCATTCACGACAAACCCAAATCACATTCGATATTCAATACAAGGCTCTGAATAGAAAATATATCGGCTTATATTCAATATCAAATTCTACGATTAACAAATGTCGTATTGGAAATAACGATATCAATATATATCTTTCAAATTTCCATAACAACATCCGTATAATCACGAATTCCAACATCGAAATATTCCGAAGACAATTTCGATTCAAATCCACTCCAATGCAATCATTGGAAATTTTGGTTATTTTTTAAAACCCTTTTCGACTTCAATTTATTTATTTAAAAATAAATAGAATTATAATTCTAGTTCAAAACTAGTTCATTTCGATAAAAATCTATTTTTATCTTTTCTAATGTGGAGTTTTTCATCCCAATTCTTTCTAAATCCTTTCTTATGATTTTACACAAATTATTACTATTTTTAATAATTTTATCAAGGCCCGTACAGTCGATTTCCATTAATGGCCATCGAACTGCACTTACAGCGACCTTTTTCAAATTTGATTTGGACATAATTCCAAATCCAGCCGTTAGATTTCAAATTTCTAATACTCACTAGAAAGCTCTTTTCGATACGAACCCAACGGTTCCGGTTTTAGGAGAATCCGACGGTCGGATCTCCCGTAATGTCCGTTTGAAATAAATGGTCGAAATTCACGAACTGCCGCAGCGCGGCGCGTTCTATTCAGGCCATTATATTATATATATAATATATATAATATATATTTCGTCGATTTCTATTTAAAACGAATTATATAAATAGTTTTAAATTCGTTTCAAAAGCAATTTCAACTTCCATTTCAATTCAAATCAAAATTGAATTCTTCTTTATAAATTCGTTTTAAAATTCATTTCTATTCAATTCAAATTTCAATTCAATTTGAATTCATTTCAATTCGCTTTCAATTCAATTCGAAATCGTTTTCAATTTAATTCATTTCGAAGTCGTTTTCAATTCAATTCATTTCGAAATCGTTTTCAATTCAATTCATTTCGAAGTCGTTTTCAATTCAATTCATTTCGAAATCGTTTTCAATTCAATTCATTTCGAAATCGTTTTCAATTCAATTCATTTCGAAGTCGTTTTCAATTCAATTCATTTCGAAATCGTTTTCAATTCAATTCATTTCGAAATCGTTTTCAATTTAATTCATTTCGAAGTCGTTTTCAATTCAATTCATTTCGAAATCGTTTTCAATTCAATTCATTTCGAAATCGTTTTCAATTCAATTCATTTCGAAATCGTTTTCAATTCAATTCATTTCGAAATCGTTTTCAATTCAATTCATTTCGAAATCGTTTTCAATTCAATTCATTTCGAAATCGTTTTCAATTCAATTCATTTCAAAATGAATAAAATCGATATAAATATCGTTCACGTCAAAATGGCGTCAATCTAATCGACACGACTTCATAAATTTCTATTTTCAAATATTCTATTTCAAATATTTCTTTTTCAAAATAGTTGTTATTATCAAAATATTTCGTTCAACACATGACCAATCTCAATGGATGAGTACTGTCAACACATGAACCTTTATTTTATATTGATAAAGATGTAAATTTTATTACTAAAATAATTCGTTCAACACATGACCAATCTCAATGGATGAGTACTGTCAACACATGAACCTTTATTTTATATTGATAAAGATGTAAATTTTATTACTAAAATAATTCGTTCAACACATGACCAATCTCAATGGATGAGTACTGTCAACATATGAACCTTTATTTTATATTATTCTTTATTTTTCAAATTGGAATGAGGCCCAATCAATTACCATATAAAGTTAATTATATGGATTTCCATACAACACATGTATATAATAGCATTGAAAAATAATCAACCATCAACCAAAGTGCACTACACTGTATAAGCATCAAATATAGATATTCAACGCTTATAACAGCCTGTCAATCAATCGATCGACATATTTCATCAATCAGGATGAGTGAATTTCAAATTTCATCCCAACACCCGTGTGGGGTTTCAAACTATCAAACATAGATTTCATTTGTGCAGTTGGGCGATGTGTAAAATTTATCGACCCAATCAATGTCCTTCAAATAGGTGTACATAAACGAACCGTCTGGTTTGTAAATGAATATTTATTTATTCACATTCACGTTAAAAATTATATTTTTAACGACAAAAAATTTTATTCCAACATATTAATTTCTATTCAGTTCATTCTTTAAATAAAATGATATTTTTATTTTTCTAACATATTTTAGAAAATTTCGGCGGCATAACGGCACGATACTAGAAACGGGACGAGGCCTAGCCTTATCCCCGGTCTAGTAAAGGCCCACGCCATTCACACATCAATCAAATCAATTCATTTCACCACACAATTCAATTTCAATCAAATAATCTAACTAATTTTTGCAATCAAACAAACAAGTCCATGGTCTGTGGACGATTGTGTCGGGTGCTACTAAGCACCGTCTGCATCCTAGTATATATATATATAACTAGAAAAAGAAATTGAAAGGTGAGAAATTCTCACATATTTCTATCCTAGCTCCACAGCACTTCATTGATAGAAATCTTCATCGCTATCGCATCTTCGTCATCTTCGTTGCCCGTAGCCACTACATATAAAAATCATATTTTTATTTCGAAGTTCAATATATAAAAATCATATTTTTATTTCGAAGTTCAATATATAAAAATCATATTTTTATTTCGAAGTTCAATATATAAAAATCATATTTTTATTTCGAAGTTCAATATATAAAAATCATATTTTTATTTCGAAGTTCAATATATAAAAATCATATTTTTATTTATTTTAAAAATCATATCTTTTCTCTTCTAAAAATCATATCTTTTCTCTTTTAATAATCATATCTTTTCTCTTCTAAAAATCATATCTTTTCTCTTCTAAAAATCATATCTTTTCTCTTCTAAAAATCATACCTTTTCTCTTCTAAAAATCATATCTTTTCTCTTCTAAAAATCATATCTTTTCTCTTCTAAAAATCATATCTTTTCTCTTTTAAAAATCATATCTTTTCTCTTCTAAAAATCATATCTTTTCTCTTCTAAAAATCATATCTTTTTATCAAAACAAAACTGATTTTTATAATCATTTAAAACCGATTATTAAACTAAATTAAAATAAACAGTTAAAAAAAAACTTACAGCGTGTAAACGAAAAGGGGTGGCGGCGCTTGGAGGTTGAGGGCCGCAGCTGGCTTACGCGTAGGTATCCTAAAACTGAAAATTGGGGTTTATATCAGATTGGGGAGAGGGCCGCTCGTTTTAGAGAGGGGGGGCTTCCTAGCGGGCGCGGCAGTCGTCGAAGGGAGATGGAGGTGCGGTAGGCCGTTCTGGTGGTGGAGCGGATGTGGGTGGCCATAGCAGCGGGGGTTGGGTGCGGTCTGTCGATTTGGGTGGGGGTCTATTCGGAGGAGGAGGGAGTGAGGGTAGGAGGAGAGAGAAGGGGGAGGTTGGACGTCGGAGGGGTGGTGGATGCCCTGAGCGGCGCGTCTGCGGTGGAGGAGTGGGGGGTGAGAACAACGGCGATGGGAAAAAGAAGGGGATCGGGTTTCTGCTTTAGATTTAGGTTTAGAAATTAAAATAACGAGAGAGGGGGGTTAGTGAATTTATATATTATTTTCTTTTCTTTTTAAATTCCCATTTAGTTGACTTTTACATACGACCTCTAAACGAGGTCCACCGCCTGTCGCCCATAGCGTTTTACCCCCATTCCGAACACAATGGGATATGCCACGCAAGCTGATTCGGCTGTCACAATCAGTTTCCGTTTAATTTACCTTTAAATCTCTATATTGAATTTTAAACGTACCTTTCAAATTAACGGGGCCACATACGAACACGAAAAATTCCAGAAAAATATTTTCTAGCTTCGTATTGACGATACGGTCCTAACAAAACTAGTTTCGTCGAATTCTGAGATCGTTTGAAAAATGGCCATTTTCCAGTCGATTAAAATCAACTGAAACTGGTCAAACGCGTTTTCCTTCGCCACGCTCACATATTGATTCGAAAAATTATGAAATTTGGAATCTAACAATAATTTAACATCACGGACCCAACAAAACTGGTTTCGTCGAAATCCGAGGTCGTTTGCAAAATTGCTATTTTTAAGGGCCTTATATATATAAATATATATAAATTCCACAGCGACTATTTCTAATTTTAAACTGGACATATCTTATCATTTCTAAGATGAAATCTCAGTTTGTTAACTTCGTTACAAAGATATAGTTATACAGATTCAAATATTTCTTGTTTCGTTCAATTCTGACTTATATTGAATTCTGTATATTCATTTGAAATTAGAAATCGAATTTTCGAACTACCGCGCCATTTTCAATTCCTTTTATAATTATATATAATTATTATATATTCTAACGACGAAGTATATAATATATACATTCTAATTATATTCAAAATAAATTTCTCGTCGATATTATTTAAAATAATTCATTTTAAATATTCAAAATTCGCTAAAATTGCCAAAATAAAAATTTTAAACTGGCCCAGATTTTCCGGGTTATTACAGGTTCCCATTAATTTTATCCAAGATAGATTCTTTTAAATTTATTCTTTAATCTTCCTTTGGATATCATTTCAAACTAGTCGGGATTAGCGAACCACACCGAAGTAATTATTTATTTTATTTTCCAATCCCAACCTATTCATCCCATGGAGCAAAACTGGTAATATCCCATATCTAACACCACGGTGTTATCGGTAAAATTAATTACGATTTCACGTTCAAATCTAATTAAAGATTTAACTATCGCTTTGGAGCAAAACTGGTGGTACTCCATTCTCGATCACCTTTCAGATTTGATAATTTAAATAATCAATTCACTTTCAATCTAATTAAAGATTCATTAAAAACTCCACTTAGTTTTAATCTTCTCAAAAATCAATAACCTATCTTTAACTGGGTTAAAGAACCAATGTCATCTAAAACACGATTCACGATAAACCCAAATCACTTTTGATATTAAATACAAGGCTCTGAATAGAAAATATACCGGCTTATATTCAATATCAAATTCTGAAACCAACAAATATCGTAATGGAAATAACGATATAAAATATATCTTTCAAATTCCCAAAGCAGTATCTGTATAGTCACAAAATCCAATATCGAAATATTTCGAAGATAATTTCGATTCAACTCCAGTCCAATTCACGTATTGGGAATATTGATTATTTTTAAAATCACTTTCAAATTCAATTTATTTATTTCAAAAATAAATTGATTTTAATTCTAGTTCAAAACTAGTTCATTTTGACAAAAATATATTTTTATCCTTTCAAATGTGGAATTTTCATCCCGGTTCTTTCCAATTCACATATTATGATTTTACACAAATTATTTATATTTTTAATAATTTTATCAAGGCCCGTACAGTCGATTTCCAACAACGGCCATCGAACTGCGCTTACAGCGACCTTTTCTGAAATTGATTTGGACATAATTCCAAATCTAACCATTAGATTTCAAATTTCTAATATTCATTGGAAAGTTCTTTTCGATACGAACCCAACAGTTCCGGTTTTAGGAGAATCCGACGGTCGGATCTCCCGCAACATCAATTCGAAGTTAATGGTCGAAATTCACGAACTGCCGCGGCGCGATGCGTTCTATTCAGGCCATTATATATATAATATATATATATATATATATTATATATATTTCATCGATTTCCTTTTTAAAACGTATTTTATAAATTGTTTTAAATTCGTTTTCAAAACCATTTCAACTTTATATTCAATTTCAAATCATAATTGAATATTTCATATCATTACTATATAAATGATAATATTTTCAAAACGTTATATTTTGAAATCACTACCTTTTCTATATTCATTATAAAAACGAATATAATCGATATAAATATCGTTTACGTCAAAATAGCGCAACTCTAATCAACACGGTTATATATATCAATAAATTCGTTATTCTATTCAACAAATGAATATATATATTCCATACAACACATGAATCTATATTTCTTTCAACACACGACTATTTTTATATTCAACACATGATTTTTTTTATAATATTCATTATTTTCCCGATTGGAATGAGGCCCAATCAATCACCATATAATGTTAATTATATGGATTCCATACACCACATGTATATAATAGCAATGATAAACAATCAACCATCATCCAAGGTGCACCACACAACTGCATAAGCATCAAATATAAATAATTAACGCTTACACAGCCTGTCGACCAATCGATCGACATACGATCAAATAATTGGGATTAGTATACGCCAAATTTCATCCTAACACCCGTGTGGGGTTTCAAATCAACAAACATTGAATATTATTTGTGCAGTTGGGTGATGTGTAAAATTTATCGACCCAATCCATATCAGTCAAATCAGTGTATATAAACAAATCGGCGATTTGTTTATAATTATTTATTTATTTACATTCACGTTAAAAATTATATTTTCAACGATAATATATTTATTTCAACCATCTTCAATTTATTATCGATTTCACATCAACAATACAAACAAATTCACAACACATCAATCAAACAAACAAGCCATCCATGGTCTGTGGATGACGGGTGTTGCTAATCACGGTCTGCATCCTAGTATATATATATATAACTAGAAAAAGGAATTTAGAGTGAGAAGTTCTCACCGACTAGCTATCCCAACTCCACGACACTTCTATTGTAGGAAATCATCGTCATTCTCGCCTTTTGTCACTTTCGTTGCCCGTAGCCACTATATATATAAAAATCACACTTTTATATTCTTGCCATGTATATAAAAATCATATTTTTATAATTACTCCATAAGATAAAAATTCTATTTTTACAATGGTGCTATATAGATAAAAATTCTATTTTTACATCGATGCTTTATAGATAAAAATTCTATTTTTACTCCGCTATTATATAGATAAAAATTCTAATTTTTACAACGGTGCTATATAGATAAAAATTCTATTTTTACATCGATGCTATATAGATAAAAATTCTATTTTTACTCCTCTATTATATAGATAAAAATTATATTTTTACATCGGTGTTCATATAATAAAGATTATATTTTTATCACACTATTCTTCATATAAAGATTTCGCCTTTTCAAATATAAAGATTTCACCTTTTCAAATATAAAGATTTCACCTTTTCAAATATAAAGATTTCACCTTTTCAAATATAAAGATTTTTATTTTGCTATATCTATGAAGATGATATTTTTACTATCTATTTAATATAAAAATCATATTTTTATACTTTCCATACTATAAAAATCATATCTTTCTAAATTAAAAATCAAATCTTTGTGTTGTTCTTCATATGATAAGAACCATATTTTTTCCATCGTTATTTACATAAACAAATTAAATTAAAATAAGATAAAGTCTCACGGTTGGAAGGGGAGAGGAAGCGAGGAGGAACGGTTGCGCCTGGAGGCTGCAACGGCGACAGGGGGTGCTGTCGGCGGGGCCAGCGGGGTGGAGGAGGTCGGGGCGTGGCTAGGGTTGGGTGCGGGCTCGAGGTAGGGGGCTGTGGTGTCGCGAGGGAGGAGAAGAAGATGTTGAGTGGGGCGAGGGTGGTGGCGCCCTAGCAGGCGGGGCGCTGCGTTGGGGGCGCGCGCCAGGATGGCGGCGGCGCATCGCGGTCTTCCGCGATTGAAGTATTTTTTTTCTTTAATCGTTCTGGGAATGAACGATTGGGGGGGTGGGCTGGAGGGTTAAGGAGAGAGGTTTTTTTTAATTATTTAATTTACAAAGAGTTGACTTTTTCATACGACCTCTAAACGAGGCCCACCGCCTGTCGTCTATAGCTAATTACCCCCATTTCGAACACAATGGGTTATGTATCGTAAGCTGATTCGATCGTTTCGAACAGTTTTCGTTAAAATCAACATATAACTCTATATATTGAATTTGAACGCGCATTTCAATTTACCGGGATCACATACTAACTCGAAAAATTTCAGAAAAATATTTCCTAGCTTCGTATTGACGATACGGTCCTAACAAATCTAATTTCGTCGAATTCTGAGACCGTTGGAAAAATGGCCATTTTCCAATCGATTACAATCAACTAAAACTGGTCAAACGCGTTTTCCTTTGCCACACTCACATATTGATTCGAAAAATTATGAAATTTGGAATCTAGCAATAATTTGACATCACGAACCCAACAAAAGTGGTTTCGTCGAAATCCGAGGTCATTTGCAAAATTCCCATTTTTAAGGGCCTGAATTCCATAGCGACTATTAAGAATTTTCAACTGGACATATCTTTTGATCCCCGCTATGAAATTTCGATTTTTCGAATTCGTTGGAAAGATATTCCCAATTAGATTCCATTACTTTTGGTTTCGTTAAAATCCGGTTTATTTTGAATCCGGTACATTCATTTGAAGTTTGAAATTGAATTATCGAACTACTGCGCCATTTTCAATTCCTTTTATAATTATATATAATTATTTATATTCTAACGACGACATATATAATATATACGTTCGAATTCTATTCAAAATAAATTTCCCGTTGATATTATTTAAAATAATTCATTTTAAATGCTCAAAATTCGTCGAAGTTGCCAAAAGAAAATTTTCAAACTGGCTCAGAATTTCCGGGTTGTTACATAAGGTTCCTCCGGTTTTGTTCAGACCCAGAACGAACTTGTAAATGAACTATGTGTCTGACATTGGATATTATTCTGTGTTGATTGATTTCTATTAAATATACATCTGTTTGGCGGCGGAGAATTTATTCTATTGCTTAACGCCCTTCTCTGAGACGTACGAGCTCAGAGGTTGTATATCGATGGACATCAGTCGCATGGAGTGGATTTCCTGTGTGGCATGCCTAAGTGGCAAATGATCAAGGCTTCTGTTGAAAAGCAAAGTCTTGTGGTTGATGATCAAAGCACGGCCTGTGTGGCATAGCTTTGTGTATAGCGTTAATTCGTGAGCCTCACACCTTGGTGTGAGTCAAAAACGGGATAAGGACCCAAGGAGTGCACGACGTTTCTTTCTAGCTATGGGTGATGTCAGTGACCTGTCAGTCCTGACATTTATATACTTTTTACCTGTGTGGTTGTTGGATGCGAGGCGCCTCGAATAAATGGTCGATAACTGGCACTATGTGAGCCGACGTGCAGACCATTATACATGTCTTATAGGACCGGGAAACGTGTGTTCAGGAATATTAATCCTCAAAAGTAAGAGAGGACCGGCCTGGGAGGTTCCAAGGGATCGCTGTGTGTGGTCCTGAGACATTTCCTAGAGTGTCTCGAATCAGAGAGGAGCTTGCCCCTTTCCTCGGCTCATGATGGAATCCAATTTCCAATACTTGATATTTCGGTTTTATTTTTAGAGCCTAGTATTGGCGACATAGTGGGATGGGGCACTTATGCCGTCTATGATTGATACTTATGATTGAAATTATTTTGACACTGTACACTTATAATAGTATCAAATGATTTGTTTAAAACGTACCAAGCATGTTTGGATATTATAAGGGAAAACCCTATCCTCCGGCTTGCGTTGCATTGTGTGATGGGACCTAGGTCTTATAATAGCTTCATTTTTCCAAAAAGCATTGCGCTGTCTTGATATATGCACTAGTGTTCTTGGGAGGAAACCCGTTCCGTGTTATACGGCGTGGTCCCTTGAACTACTCTCTTTTAAAGTAAAGTTTTAGTTCTCACACCAGTCACGTGACTGACCTGGAGTTTATTGTTTTAACCTAAACTCTGGATGCCCTTATTTTCGACATGGGTAGCTAGTAGTTGGGTTTTGCAAATTTATATTCGTAGGATCCTGGTTTACAGCTAGAATGATACTCGGAAAGCTCTGTATCCATGTATTTCTTTCAGTTGTGTGTTGTATTATTTTTCTGCTGCTATGTATTTAAATGTAATTTAAATCTTTGATATTTAGTAAATGTGTAATATTTATTCATACTCTGTATATCCTTGTATTCTGATGGAATTGTTGTAATAAACATTGAAATGTTCTTTTGTTTGAGTTCTGATTCGTCTTGTTCTCAAAGCAATCAGTGCTTTCCTTTACCGGGGAAGTTACGGGTTACTACATTTGGTATCAGAGCTTTGGTTTACAGAGCTCGAGAACAAGACACATTAGAACCATACAAAAGAATTCATTAGATATTGGATTAGTAATATCCAATTAGAACAACTCGTTAGAGATGGGATCAGTAGTATCCTAGAACGAGTGTGAAGAGTATATTTTTAAAAATGAAAATGAAAACAATATTGTTTTGAAAATTTAAAACAGTTTATACGTATTTGAATATTTTATTTGTATTGAATTTGGATAATCGAGTATATAAAGATTTTGCATATACGTGTCATGAACGTATATTCGAAGTTTTAATATACTGGACAGATATAGGATCACACTCTAGTCGCTCGGACCTGATTCTGATGATGGTGCGCCATCACCAGTATTTATTTTCGAGTTTCGAAAGTGAGATTTCTATATATTTCCATTAGACTGGTGTGAGAACCAAAACTAGATAGGTTTATTGTTGTGATTTGGCACCAAAAACATGATTTTCTGTACATATATATATATATATCAAAATTATGAATTTGAGATGATAATCCACTAATTGATTGATGGTTGTGTTGTATGATTATTGTTTTGATTAATTGAAATTTTGAACCATTATGCCAAATTGAATCAAATATTGAACTGTATTGAAAATTGTTTGAAAATGCATGCATAAACATGTACTTACATTGAACAGGTCATGGCAAGGAGGCTAGAGCAGAAGAACAAAATTGTTTTCCCGTCAAATAGGTACATGTTTACAAATTTCTTGGGTTTTGAATGATTTTATGAGCCGATTGGCTAGCCGCTTGGCTGTTTCTTTTTCTTTTTGGATTAATAAGGGCCATGGGAGGCTATTTTAAATATCCCGAAGCTCCCGGTGCAGGGGAGGTTATGGCAAAAAAATTCGAAAATTTAGGGTGTTAGCCAAATTTTTGAAAAATTTGAAAAGTTCTTAGAAACTGAAAAGTTGAAGAACTTAAGCCATAATGAAAATAATGGAAGTTGAGTTGGTTAGTTAAATAACTTTCATCTTCGTTCCTTTTCGGGGACGAAAAGTTTTAAGTGGGGGGAGATTGTAACAACCCAGAAATTCTGAGCCAATTTAAAAAATTTATTTTGGCAATTTTGAGGAATTTTGAATATTTAAAATGAATTATTTTAAATAATAACGACCAGAAATTTATTTTGAATATAATTAGAACGTATATATTTATTTGAATTGTCGTTAGAATATAAATATTTTATTTTTAATTATAAAAGGAATTGAAAATGGCGCGGTAGTTTGAAAATTCGATTTCAAATTTCAAATGAATGTACAGGATTCAAAATAAACCGGATTTTAGCGAAACCAAAAATATTTGAATCTATTTGAAAATATCTTTCCAACGAATCCGAAAAATTGAAATTTCATAGCGGGAATCGAAAGTTATGCCCAGTTGAAAATTCAGAATTGTCGCTATGGAATTCTAGCCCTTAAAAATAGCCATTTTGCAAACGACTTCGATTTTTGACGAAACCACTTTTGTTGGATCCGTGATGTCAAGTTATTGTTAGATTACAAAATTCGTAATTTTCTGAATCAATATGTGAGCGTGGTAAAGGAAAACGCGTTTGACTAGTTTCAGTTGATTTTAATCGACTGGAAAATGGCCATTCTTCAAACGGTCTCAGAATTTGACGAAATTAGTTTTGTTAGGATCGTATCGTCAATACGAAGCTAGAAAATATTTTTCAGGAATTTTTAGAGTCCATAAGTGGCCCCGATAAATTGAAGTGTGCGTTCAAATTCAATATATAGATTTATATATTGATTTTGATGGAAACTGATCGAAACGGTCGAATCAGCTTACGATACATATCCCATTGTGTTCGGAATGGGGGTAATTAGTTCGGAACGATAGTCGGTGGGTTCGATTTCGAGTAAAAAATAAAAAGTTGCTTTTAGAATTAAATATATATATTATATATAATCTCTACACCCTCTCTCTACTCTCATTATTCAAACCCGTCACTCAAATCAGAAAAGAGAAAAACCGCCTCCTCCTTCATCAGCCCCGTCGATCCACGCACCATCGCCCCAGGTGATCGCCACCCCATCACGCTGCCTCCACCCACCTCCTCCACCCACCTCCTCCCCTCTCTCTCCTCTTCAACGTGCCTCTCCCTTCCTCCTAAAACCCGAAACCCACGCCCTAGCAGCACCTGAGACCGCCGCCACCCCTGTTGGACCACCATGAGGCCTCTGCCGAGCTCCAGCACCCCACCGCCCTCTCCTTCGACCACAACCCCGTCCGTTGACCCTCCCCTTCTTCTCTCACTCCCTCTTTTCTCCTAAAACCCGAACCACCACCTAAAGCCGCCATTGACCGTCAGCAGCTCCACCCTGCGCACCAGCGAGCACGCCTCTCCCTTCTCCGATAGCGGAAACTCTAAATCGTAAGCTTTTCGATTTTTATTTCGTTTATAAAAATCCGATTTTTAGCATTAATAAAGTTAGGATTTTTAATATGATATAAAATTAGGAATTTTAACATAGAAAAGCTTTGATTTTTAATTATAAAAAGCTTTGATTTTTCCTTATATAAGGTAAGGATTTCTAACACCATAAAGGAGTGATTTTTATATGTGTGGTAGGAATATAAAAATATGATCTTTCTTTGATTTAAAAATACGATTTTTACACATGGTTTTTAAAAAGAAAAAGGTGAGATTTTTAGAATATAAAAAGTAATGATTTTTACTGTAGAGAAAGTAACGATTTTTATATAAAGAAAGTAAAGATTTTTATAGTAGAAAAGATAGAATTTTTATCGTTTGAATGGCGTTATAAAAATATAACTTTTATATAGGTATGATTATAAAAATATGATTTTTTTTATTAGATGTGAAGATTTAAAAATATTTTTATATATATTTTAGCAAAGTAAAATTACGATTTTTAAGTAGAGGAAGAATAGATTTTTATAGTAGAAAAGATGAAATTTTTGTTACAGAAAAGATCGTATTTTTGAAATAGAAAAGACTATATGTTTAAACAAGATAAGATTAGATTTTTATTTATGAAAAGGTATGATTTTTATTTATACCATAGCATAATAAAAATTTGATTTTTATATATGTAGCGTATACGGACATCGAAAGTGGCAGAAGGCGAGCACGACGAAGATTTCCTACATATGAAGAGTCGTGGCATTTGGTTTATCTCTCGGTGAGAACTTCTCACTATAAATCTTGTTTTCTAGTTAAAAATATATGCTAGGATGCAGACGGTGCTTAGCAGCACCCGACACCCGTCGTTCACAGACCATGGACGATTTGTATGCTTGTTTGATGTGTTGTGAAGTTTGTTTGTGATGTTGATGTGAAATGGATAATAAAACATTCATGTGTTGAAATAAATTAATTTTCGTTAAAATATAATTTTTAACATGAATGTGAATAAATAAATATTCATTTACAAACCGGACGGTTTGCTTATATACACCTATTTGAAGGACATTAATTGGGACAATAGATTTTACACGTCACCCAACTGCACAAATAATATTCACTGTTTATGGATTGAAACCCCACACGGGTATTGGGATGATATTTGACGTACACTAATCCCAATTGTTTAGTAGTATGTCAATCGTTAGATTGACAGATTGTATGAGCGTTAATTAGTTATATTTAATGCTTATGCTGTTGTGTGGTTCACTTTGGATGATGGTTGATTATATATCGTTGCTATTATATACATGTGTTGTATGGAATTCATATGATTAACATTATGTGGTAATTGATTGGGCCTCATTCCAATTGGAAAAATAAAGAATATTATAAAATATAGATTCATGTGTTGAATAGAATAATATATATTCATGTGTTGAATAAAATATATATTCATGTGTTGAATAAAATATATATTCATGTGTTGAGTAAAATATTTTAAACAATAAAATTTACTTCTTTATCATAAAATATATTAAATAAAAAATAGTCATGTGTTGATGATACTCATGTGTTGAGAATATTCATGTGTTGAAAGAAATATAGATTCATGTGTTGAATAGAATAAATATTCATTTATTGAATAGAATAACGAAGTTATTGAAATATATAAAGCCGTGTTGGTTAGATATGCGCCATTTGACGCGAATGATATTTATATCGATTACATTAGTTTTTATAATAATTATAGAAAAGAAAGTGATTTCAAAATATAATGTTTTGAAAATATTATAATTTATATAGTAATGATATGAAATATTCAATTTTGATTTGAAATTGAATATGAAGTTGAAATTATTTTGAAAAACGAATTTAAAACGATTTATAAAATACGTTTTGAATTGATATCGACAATATACATATAATATATATATTATATATATTAAATGGGCTGAATAGAACGCGCCGCGCCGCGGTAATTCGCGAATTTCGACCATTGACTTCGAATTGACGTGAGATCTGACCGTCGGATTCTCCTGAAACTGGAACCATTGGGTTCGTATCGAAAAGAGCTTTCCAATGAATATTAGAAATTTGAAATCTAACGGTTGGATTTGGAATTATGTCCAAATCAAATTTGGAAAAGGTCGTTGTAAGTGCAGTTCGGTGGCTGTTATTGAAAACCGACTGTACGGGCCTTGATAAAATTATTAAAAACATTAAAAATTTGTGTAAAATCATAATATATGAATTGGAAAGAACTGGGATGAAAAATTCCACATTTGAAAGGATAAAAATATAATTTTATCAAAATGAACTAGTTTTGAACTAGATTTGAAGTGGTTTTAAAAATAATCAGAATTTCCAATTCGTGAATTGGAATGGATTTGAATCGAAATTATCTTCGGAATATTTCGATGTTGGATTTCATGATTATACAGATATGGTTGTGGAAATTTGAAAGATATATTCATATCGTTATTTCCAATACAATATTTGTTGGTTTCAGAATTTGATATTGAATATAAGCCGATATATTTTCTATTCAGAGCCTTGTATTTAATATCAAATGAGATTTTGGGTTCGTCGTGAATGGTGTCTTAAATAACACTGTTCTTGAACCCAGTTTAGAAAAGAATAAATCTTTAAATTAAGATTTAATGAAATTATCCAGTTAATTAGTGTTTAATTGGAATTGAATTTAAATTGGTTTTGGGTTTATCGTGAGTGGTGTTTTGAATAACACCTGTTCTTTAACTCGATTAACAATGGAATTTGATTTTGGGTTTATCGTAAACCTAGTTTTAGATGACATTGGTTCTTTAACCCAGTTAAAGATAGGATATTGATTAGTGGGGTAATTAAAACTAGGTGGAGTTTTAATGAATCTTTAATTAGATTGAAATGATCGAGCATGAAGCATCACCAGTTATGCTCCAAAGCGATAGTTAAATCTTTAATTAGATTTGAACGTGAAATGGTAATTAATATTTACTGATAACACCGTGGTGTTAGATCTGGAGTATTACCAGTTTTGCTCAATGGGATGAATAGGTTGGGATTGGGAAATAAAATAAATAATTACTTCGGTGTGGTTCGCTAATCCCGACTAGTTTGGAAAACCTTAACATGGTTTGAAATGATATCCAAAGGAAGATTAAAGAATAAATTTCGAAGAATTTATCTTTGATAAAATTAATGGGAACCTTTCCCTAAGAATGTGAATATTTGAATAAAAGAATATCCTGAATTAGAATGAGGCGTGTGTTGTGTTTGTATAACACTTGTTTATTATATACGCGGGTTATTCGGAAAGGCTGGGTTTATACCCATTCTGAATAACCGATTCGACGATAAGTCGAAGATGAAGACGATGGTTGAAGACCTGAGGTCTTCACATCGTTTGGGTGATTACTGATGATCTTGATTGGGCTGTACACCCAAGAGGAGGGAATCAGTTGGTGATTGTCCAGACGTACTTGGAGATCGATGGATATGCGAGGAATAAGGTTCCTCCGGTTTCGTTCAGACCCAGAACGAACTTTTAAATGGAATGTGTGTTTGACATTGGATTTTATTCTGTGTTGGTTTATCTCTATTAAATATACATCTGTTTGGCGGTGGAGAATTTATTCTCTTGCTTAACGCCCTTCTCTGAGACGTACGAGCTTAGAGTTTGTATATCGATGGACATCACTCGCATGGAGTGGATTGCCTGTGTGGCATGACTAAGTGGCAAATGATCAAGGCTTCTATTGAAAAGCAAAGTCTTGTGGTTGATGATCAAAGCACGGCGTGTGTGGCATAGCTTTGTTTATAGCGTTAATTCGCGAGCCTCACACCTCGGTACGAGTCAAAAATGGGATAAGGACCCAAGGAGTGCACGACGTTTCTTTCTAGCTATAGGTGATGTCAATGACCTACCAACCCTGACATTTATATACTTTTTACCTGTGTGGTTGTTGGATACGAGGCGCCTCGAATATATGGTCGATAACTGGCACTATGTGAGCTGACGTACAGACCATATATAGGTCCTATAGGACCGGGAAACGTGTGTTCAGGAATACTAATCCTCAAAAGTAAGAGAGGGCCGACCTTGGAGGTTCCAAGGGATCGCTGTGTGTGGTCCTGTGACATTTGCTAGAGTGTCTCGAATCAGAGAGGAGCTGGCCCATTGCCTCGACTCATGATGGAATCCAATTTCCAATACTTGATATTTCGGTTTTATTTTTAGATCCTAGTATTGGCGACATAGTGGGATGGGGCACTTATGCCATCTATGATTGATACTTTTGATTGAAATTGTTTTGACACTATACACTTATAATAGTATCAAATGATATGTTTTAAACGTACCAAGCATGTTTGGCTATTATAAGGGAAAACCCTATCCTCCGGCTTGCGTTGCATTGTGTGGTGGGACCTGGGTCTTATAATAGCTTCATTTTTCCAAGGAAACCCGTTCCGTGTTATACGGCGTGGTCCCTTGAACTACTCTCTTTTAAAGTAAAGTTTTAAATAACTGTTTTAGTTCTCACACTAGTCACATGACTGACCTGGAGTTTATTGTTTTAATCTAAACTCTGGGTGCCCTTATTTTCGACACGGGCAGCTAGTAGTTGGGTTTTGCAGATTTATATTCACAAGATCCTGGTTTACAGCTGGAATGATACTCGGAAAGTTCTGTATCCGTGTATTTCTTTCAGTTGTTTGTTGTATTATTTTTCCGCTGCTATGTATTTAAATGTAATTTAAATCTTTAAATTTAGTAAATGTGTAATATTTATTCATAATCTGTATATTCTTGTATTCTGATGGAATTGTTGTAATAAACAATGAAATGTTCTTTTGTTTGCGTTCTGATTCGTCTTGTTCTCAAAGCAATCCGTGCTTTCCTTTACCGGGGAAGTTACGGGTTACTACATTTATTCTTTATACGGGTTTCAAGAACAAATGTCATTTAAATCATCGTTCACGACAAACCCACAAATCCAATTTATCCTATTTAATTCCAATTAAATATCAATAATTGGAAAACTTCATTAAATCTTATTTTAAAGATTTACTCTAGCTAATAACTAGTTCAATTCGATAAAAATACATTTTTATCTTTTCAAATATGGAATTTTTCATCCAAACTCTTTCCAAATCATTTATTATGATTTTACATAATTTTTCCATATTTTTAATAATTTTATTATCGCTCGTACAGTCTGTTTCCAATAATGGCCACCGAACTGCATCCATAGCGACCTTTTCTGAAATTGATTTGGACATAATTCCAAATCTAACCATTAGATTTTGAAACTCTTATATTCATTGGAAAACTCTTTTCGATACGAACCCAATGGTTCCGGTTTTAGAGAATCCGACGGTCGGATCTCCTGTTACGTCAATTTGAAGTTAATGGTCGAAATTTGCGAACGGTCGTTGCACGGCGCATTCTATTCCGGCCATTATATAAATATATAATATAATATATATATATATATATATATATATATCGTTGACTTCTATTTAAAACGTATTTATAAATATTTATAAATCCATTTTAAAATGATTTTAACTTCATTTTCAATTTTAAATAAAAATTGAATATTCTATATCTTTATTATATTGAAATAATAATATTTTAAAAATATTATATTTTGAAATCACTTCCCTTTTCATATTCATTTTAAAATAAAATAAATCGATCGATAAACCCGCTCAGGTTAAAATGGCGTTTGCTACTTAATTCGGCTTCACATTTCTCTTCTTCACTGAATATTATTTAAAATATTCATTATTCTAAAATATTCTTTATTTTAAAAGATTATTTATTTTAAAATATTATTTATATTAAAAGATATTCTGAATCAAAATGCGACTCAATCATTTACCATACAAATTCGTCATATGGATTTCATACATTGTATATGTATATAATAATAATGATAAATAATCATTAAACAATCCATTCACATCCAGAGTGAAATTTATAACTGTGTGAGCATTAAAATAAATAAATAACGCTCATCACAGACTGTCAATCTATCGATTGACATACGACCACATATTGGGACTAGTGTATGTCATCCCAATACCCGTGTGGGGTTTTCAAGCAACAACAGTTCATCTAAATAGATTATTGGTTACTGAATTTAACCAATTCTAATGTCGATAAAAAGAATATTTTACGCGCATTACAATTCTGTTTTAAACACGACAAATAAAAAGAAATACTTTTATTTGTATGACATGTTTCATATTTTTTTAAGCGACGAAATAAAAGACAATTTTGTTTTGTCGAAAATTCCTATTTCAACTTAAATGAAAGTGACAATTCTAATTTCAATATAAATGGAAATGATACTTTTGTATGTCGATAATTTCCATTTAACAAAAGGGACAATTTATGATGCCAATTCTAGATTTAACAGAAGTGACAAATTTATATCTAAATAAACATTTTTAGCTACAATGTTATTTTTTTTTATCTAGATAAACATCTCTAATGAAAATGACAATTCTATGCTCATGCAACATTTTATAACAAAATTGTTATTTCACTCTCATACAACATTTCATACTAAAATGTTATTTTTATCCAATGCAACATTTTATGCTTTAAATGACATGTTTAATCTATTGTAACATTTTAATAATAAGAATGTTATCTTCCCCTATGTAACAATTTACAACAAAATGTTTATTTACCTTTTGTTTACAATCCCAAAATAATATGAAAATAAAATGTTTTTTTTCATTTTGTATACAAAATCTAATGCAACTTTTCTTAACAAAAATGTTATTTCCTCAACAAAATGCTATGTTATATTCTCCAATGTCATATTTTATAACAAAAATGCTATTTTATTTCTAGCACATATTTTATAACAAAAATGCTTTTTTATTTCCAATGCATATTTTATAACAAAAATGATTATCTTTTCTAATGATACAATTTTAACAAAAATGATTATCTTTTCTAATGATACAATTTTAACAAAAATGATTATCTTTTCTAATGTAATACCTCATACAACAAAAATGGTATTTTTAAAATGCTAACATTTTATACAACAAAATGGTATTTTTATTTTGTTAACATTTCATAAAAATGTTATTTCTATTATGCTAACATAAAAAGGATAATTCTTCTTATCTCAAACTAACATGCTAAAACGTCCCTTTTAATAACAAAATTAGTTTAACATGTATTTATTTTTATATCTAGTTAACATATGTATTTCCTTTAATTCCAAACTAATATGTGTTAATATGTTTTATTTTAATTCTAACTAACATAAGAGAATGTCACATTGTATTGCTAAAACATGTGTTAACATGTTTTTTTATATATATTTCTATCTAATGATCATTTAATCATTTCTACATGCACTTTTGAATAAAATGACATTAATATTCTAAACTGACATTTATAAACAAAATGACATTTTATATTCTAAAATGGCATTTATAAATAAAATGACATTTTGTATTCTAATATGGCATTTATAAATAAATTGACATTTTGTTCTAATTAAACATTTTTAACTAAAATGACCATTTTAATTACATAACAAACTTCTAACAAAAACGTTATTTTTATTTACATAACCAATTCCTAACAAAATTGTTAATTTTATTTACATAACCAATTTCTAACAAAAAAGACAAATTTTGATGATATAACCTTTTTCTATATGAAATGAAAAATCTTGTTAGCATAACATTTTCTATATGAAATGACATGATTCTGATATATTTCTAATACATTAACATTTTTTTTATAGAATGACATTTCTAATAAATGACATTTTCTAATCAATGACAATTTCTTATAAATGACAATTTCTAATCAATGACAATTTCTTAACAAAGATGTCATTTTAATTTTAATGTAATATTCCTTAACAAAAATGACATTTTAAATAAAATGATATTTTAATCCAATATGACATTATTATTGTAATATGAACCTATTCTAAATATATGATATTTTCATTGTAACATGACAGTCCAAATAAGATGATAATTTTCATATTAACATGACGATCCTAATAAAATGATAATTCTCATATTTTAATATAATAAATGATTCAACATATCATCACCACCACATAAAATCAAATCTCAATTTAGCAAATCATCATCACCAATCATCAATATAAATATATATATATATATATATATATACAATTCTATATATATGTTTATTTTAATTTTTTAATTTTAGATCAAGAAATCTCACATTGAAATTTGTCTGAATTTTCAAATTGCTCAGTTAAAGATCTGGTATGTCCAATGTTGTAGATCTCATATCTTAGATTCCAACAAATCTGAAATTTCTGAATTTCGATTTCATACGAAGGAGTTATGATCAAATTTTCATTTAATTACATGAATAAATACTTAAATAATTAAAATCTTTAATTACTCTTCCATTTGTTCCTATTTCCTCTTCGTTATACTACAGGCCGATGTCCAAACCCATCTCTCGACAACTTTTGATCACCGTCGCTGCGACTTCAGGGGACCGGACCCCGATCCATCATCTCCACGCGGAGCGCCATCGCCTGAGCCTCCGCCTTGCTCCGTCGTGACGCGCTCGGTGGCCCCGATGGCGAGTAAAATGTCGACGAAGTTCGCGACTTCGATGACCCATATCTCATGATCGACAAAACTATTTCAGATCATCACGATACAAATTAAAGACCGCGTTTAGTACTTCGATTTCACTTTTGATTGTATCGAAAATCGTTGAATTGCTTTGGAAAAATAGAGGATTAAATTTCAGAAGGTATCGGCCATCGAATTGTTTCAGAGGCGGTTTGGGTATTTTCAATTAGGTTATGAGTATACTGGATAGTATACCAATGGTATTTATAGAGTATTTTATATTATTTAATAAATTAATTCAAGAAAATAACTTGTTAAACCATCCAAACTCCAAATGAGACCCAACGACTATCGCCCCTAGCTAATAACCCCCATCCTGGACACAATGTGATATGTTTTGCAACCCAATTCGGCAGTTACGATAAATTTTTCTTTAAATTAAAATATAAAACACTTAATTATTTAATTTAAACATACATTTTAATTTACTGGGGTCACATACGGACTCTAAAAATTCCAGAAAAATTATTTCTATTTATGTTTTGATGATACGGTCCTAATAAGACTAATTTCGTTGAATTCCGAGACCGTTTGAAAAATGGCCATTTTCAAGTCGATTAAATTTGACTGAAACTGACAAATCATATTTTCTTTTGCCAGGCTCACATATTAATTCTAAAAATTATGAAAATTGAAACATAACAATAATTTGTCATTCCAGTTCCAACAAAAGTGGTTTCATCGAAAACAGAGGTCGTTTGAAAAACGGCTATTTTTAATATTAAAAAATATATATAAATTCCACAGCGACTATTCTGAAAATTAAACTGGGCATAACTTTTGATTCCCGCTATGAAATTTCGATTTTTAGGATTCGTCAGAAAGATATTTTTAAATAGATTTACATATTTTTGGTTTCACTAAAATCCGATTTATTTTGCATCCTGTATGGTCAGTCAAAGTTTAAATTCAAATTTTCAAACTACCCGCTATTTCTAACTCCTTTTATAATTAAAATAAATATATTCGTTCTAACTTCAATTAAAATAAATTTTTAGTCGTTATTATATAAAATAAATTATATTAACTATCCAAAATCCATTAAAGTTTCTAAAATAAAAATTTTATATTGGTTCAGAATTTCCGAATTGTTACAATCTCCCTCACTTAAAATCTTTTTGTCCTCGAAAAGGAACGGGGCTAAATATTGTTTAATTTACCAATTATAATTTCAATAATTTTTTTATTGGTTTTAATAGTTTTATTAGTTGAACTAATAATCACACAACACAATCATCAATCAATTAGTTGATTAGCTTTTCAAATATATATAACTTTTATATATTCAAAAATCATATTTTCTAAAATCGGATTATATATATAGTTACAAATACGTTAATATAAACTTGTCACTCTCAACTCATTCTAGGGCATTACTAACCCCATCTCTAATGAGTTTTCCCATTCTAGGATACTACCGATCCTATCTCTAATGAGTATCCTTTTATAGGATATTACTAATCCTACCTCTAATGAGTCTTTTGTTCAGTTCTAATGAGTTGTACCCCAAAGATTTGAGCTAACCAGAGCTCTGATACCAGTTGTAAAGACCCGAAAATCCCCATCCTTTGAATCGACCATAAACCACATAGATCTGATCCAAAAGTTGGAATCCTCGAATACTTTAACTTCGGGCATACAACACATCAGAAAAAATAACAGAACACTTTTACAAACATCATAATTATGTTACATCAGAGTACAGAATATCATAGTACATCGAGATAAATAATACAGCGGAAGATAAATTTGCAATAAATTAATACAATACACAGCGGAAGACTTTCTATGCTCTGGACACAGCTTTAAGCTTCGATCCAGAATACTGCTCAAGAGATAAATATCTGCAAAACAAGCTGCTCGACTGCCCGTGTGGAAAAGAGGGCACCCGAGTTTGTAAAGTGAAACAAACTACGAGTCAATCATGGGTGTGAGAAATAATATTTAACCTATTTAATAATAGGGCTAATCACAGGACCACGCCGCTAACGCGGAACAAGTTTACTCCATTGGATCGCCGGTGCATAAATAAAGTAAATCGTTAAACAACGCAATGCTTTTTAGAAAAATGAAACCATTGTAAGACTCAAGTCCCATCACACAATGCAACGTAAACCGGAGGATAGAGTTTTACCTTATAATAGTCAAAAATGCTTGATATGATAAAACGAACTTGATATTATTATTAGTGTGTACATGTTTTAAAAAACATTTCAATCATAATATCAATCATAGACGGCATAGCTACCATATACTATATCGCTTTAATAGTAATACAATCAAAACCGGATGGGTAGTATTGGAAGTTGGATTTCCATCATGAACCAAGGCAAAAGATAGTCCTTACCGAATTTGAGACACTCTAGCCCGTGCCTCAGGAACAGAACGCATCGGCCCTTGGATCTACAGGGCCGGTCCACAAATATGTTAGTGGATTGGTAATGCCTGAACAATACGTTTCCCCGCCCTACGGAGCGTAAATAGAGCCACTAGGGACTCAAATAACCGAGGCGCCTCATTCCATCATCCACATAAGTAAAAATGTTAGGTCTTGTAAAAACCATGACACCACTTCCAGCTAGGAAGAAACGTATGTCCTCCCTACAGTCCTTACTCCTGTTTCTGGTTCATACCGGGTGTGAGGCTCGCGAAGTAACGCTACACAAAGCTATGTTATTTAAAGCTGTTCTTTGATCATCAACCACAAGGCTCTACTTTTCAATAAAAGCCTTGATCATTTGCATCTTGGCATGCCACATTGTCAATCCATACCGTACCATTTATTTTTGCCAATATATAACCTCTAAGCTCGTATGTCTCATAGAAGGGTGTTAAACACCAAACAGATATATATTTAGCAGAGATCGATGAATACAGCATAAAGGAATACAACGTCAGACATACCATCCGTTTACAAGTCCGTTCTAGGTCTGAACGAAACCGGAGGCACCTCATACCTCGCATATCCGAACAATCAACAATATGTCCGGATAACTACCACTGGAACCTTCTCCAGGAAGCAACTCCAATCAAAGGCATCAATAGACCTCATCCATTCGATGTGAAGATCGTCGGTCTTCAACCACCATCTTCATCTTCGACTTTTAATCGTCGTAGCAATTATTCAGAATGGGTTAAACCCGGTCTTTCTGAATAACTCGCGTATTATATAATTAAAAATCAAGTGCTATAAAACACAACATACGCTACATTCTAATTCAGAATATTCTTTTAATAAGATATTCACATTACTAGGAAAAAGGTCCCATTAATTTTATCAAAGATAAATTCTTTAATTTATTCTTTTAATCCTTTCATTATCTCATTCCATTTCAATATAATTAGGAATTCATTAAAACTCAAGTCTGTTTTAATATCCAAAATCATTACTTTATGATTATTCAGATTTAAGAGATAAACCTTATCTTTAACTGGGTTAAAGAACAAATGTCATTTAAAAAAAACATTGTTCACGATAAACACCAAAATCATCTTCCATAAAATATGGAATCTTCACAGAAATCAGATCAATATATAATCGATATAAATTTCCTTATCAGACTAATAATATAGATGGAATAACAGTAAAGCCTCTTAAATTTCACATACAGTAATGGTCTTCATACACAGAAGCTCATCTCGATTATTATTAAATCGAATTCCATTCAATTACAATTTAATATACTAAATTGGAAAACTTTACCTTTGGAAAATTTACATTAAATCTTAATAAAAGACTTATAAATTCCAAATTATATTTCCAATGTTAATTTGGTTAAAGAACGAATGTCACTAAAAACACTGTTCACAATAAACCCAATTCACCTTTCATTTTATCCTAATTACCAAATATAATTAGAAACTCTAATAATCTTAATTAAAAGATTTATTCTTTATACGGGTTTCAAGAACAAATGTCATTTAAACCATCGTTCACAACAAAACCACAAATCCAATTTATCCTATTTAATTCTAATTAAATATCAATAATTGGAAAACTTCATTAAATCTTATTTTAAAGATTTATTCTAGCTAATAACTAGTTCAATTCGATAAAAATATATTTTTATCTTTTCAAATATGGAATTTTTCATCCAAACTCTTTCCTAATCATTTATTATGATTTTACATAATTTTTCCATATTTTTAGTAATTTTATTATCACTCGTACAGTCAGTTTCCAATAACGGCCACCGAATTGCATCCATAGCGACCTTTTCTGAAATTGATTTGGACATAATTCCAAATCTAACTGTTATATTTTGAAAATCTTATATTCATTGGAAAACTCTTTTCCATATGAACCCAATGGTTCCGGTTTTAAGAGAATCCGACGATCGGATCTTCCGTTACGTCAATTTGAAGTTAATGGTCGAAATTCGTGAACGGTCGCTGCTCGACGCATTCTATTCAGGCCATTATATAAATATAATATATATATATATATATATCATCGATTTTTATTTAAAACGTATTTATAAATATTTATAAATCCGTTTTCAAATGATTTTAATCTTCATTTTCAATTTTAAATAAAAACTGAATATTCTATATCTTTATTATATTGAAATAATAATATTTTCACAATATTATATTTTGAAATCACTTCCCTTTTTATATTCATTTTAAAATAAAATAAATCGATCGATAAACCCGCTCAGGTTAAAATGGCATTTGCTACTTAATTCGGCTTCACATTTCTTTTCTTCACTGAATATTTTTTAAATTATTCATTATTCTAAAATATTTTTTATTTTAAAAGATTCTTTATTTTAAAATATTCTTTATATTAAAAGATATTCTGAATCGAAATGCGACTCAATATTTACCATACAAATTCATCATATGGATTTCATACATTGCATATGTATATAATAGTAATGAAAAATAATCATTAAATAATTCATTCACATCCAGAGTGAAATTTATAACTGTGTGAGCATTAAAATAAATAAATAATGCTCATCACAGACTGTCAATCCATCGATTGACATACGACTACATATTGGGACTAGTGTATATCATTCCAACACCCGTGTGGGGTTTTCAAGCAACAACAGTTCATCTAAATATATTATTTGTTACTGAATTTAACCAATTCTAATGTCGAACAAAAGAATATTTTATTCGCATTACAATTCTATTTTAAACACGACAAATAAAAAGAAATACTTTTATTTGTATGACATGTTTCATATTTTTTTTAGCGATGAAATAAAAGACAATTTTGTTTTGTCAACAATTCCTATTTCAACTTAAATGAAAGCGATAATTCTAATTTCAATATAAATGGAAATGAAACTTTTGTATGTCGATAATTCCCGTTTAACAAATGTGACAATTTATAATGCCAATTCTAGATTTAACAGAAGTGACAAATTTGTATCTAAATAAACATTTCTAGCTACAATGTTATTTTTTTTATCTAAATAAACATCTCTAATGAAAATGACAATTCTACGCTAATGCAACATTTTATAACAAAATTGTTATTTCACTCTCATACAACATTTCATACTAAAATGTTATTTTTATCCAATGCAACATTTTATACTCTAAACGACATGTTTAATCTATTGTAACATTTTAATAATAAGAATATTATCTTCCCTTATGTAACAATTTACAACAAAATGTTTATTTACCTTTTGTTTACAAACCCAACATAATATGAAAATAAAATGTTTATTTTCATTTTGTATACAAAATCTAATGTAACTTTTCTTAACAAAAATGTTATTTCCTCAACAAAATGCTATGTTATAT
The DNA here is from genome assembly GCA_030737875.1 of Allium sativum. Taxonomy (NCBI): domain Eukaryota; kingdom Viridiplantae; phylum Streptophyta; class Magnoliopsida; order Asparagales; family Amaryllidaceae; genus Allium; species Allium sativum. The sequence goes on along the minus strand of CM060920.1, from coordinate 1,033,875,074 downwards.
TCTCCAACGTCATATTTTATAACAAAAATGCTATTTTATTTCTAATACATATTTTATAACAAAAATGCTATTTTATTTCCAATGCATATTTTATAACAAAAATGATTATCTTTTCTAACGATACAATTTTAACAAAAATGGTTATCATTTGTAATGTAATACTTCATACAACAAAAATGGTATTTTTAAAATGCTAACGTTTTATACAACAAAATGGTATTTTTATTTTGCTAACATTTCATAAAAATGTTATTTCTATTATGCTAACATAAAAAGGATATTTCTTTTTATCTCAAACTAACATGTTAAAATGTCCCTTTTAATAACAAAATAGGTTTAACATGTATTTCTTTTTATATCTAATTAACATATGTATTTCCTTTTATTTCAAACCAACATGTCTTAATATGTTTTATTCTAATTTTAACTAACATAAGAGAATGTCACATTGTAATGCTAAAACATGTGTTAACATGTTTTTTTTATATTTCCATCTTATGATCAATTAATCATTTATACATATGCACTTTTGAATAAAATGACATTAATATTCTAATCTGGCAGTTATAAACAAAATGACATTTTATATTCTAATATGTCATTTATAAATACAATGACATTTTGTATTCTAATATGGCATTTACAAAAAAGGACATTTTGTTCTAATTAAACATTTTTAACTAAAATGACCGTTTTAATTACATAACAAACTTCTAAAAAAATGTTATTTTTATTTACATAACCAATTCCTAACAAAATTGTTAATTTTATTTACATAACCAATTTCTAACAAAAATGACAAATTTTGATGACATAACCTTTTTCTATATGAAATGACAAATCTTGTTAGCATAACATTTTCTATATGAAATGACATGATTCCGATATATTTCTAATACATTGACATTTTTTTTATAGAATGGCATTTCTAATAAATGACAATTTCTTATAAATGACAATTTCTAATCAATGACAATTTCTTATAAATGACAATTTCTAATCAATGATAATTTCTTGTAAATGACAATTTCTAATCAATGACAATTTCTTAACAAAGATGACATTTTAATTTTAATGTAATATTCCTTAACAAAAGTGACATTTTAAATAAAATGATATTTTAATCCAATATGACATTATTATTGTAACATGAACCTATTCTAAATATATGATATTTTCATAGTAACATGAAAATCCAAATAAGATGATAATTTTCATATTAACATGATGATCCTAATAAAATGATAATTCTCATATTTTAATATAACATATGATTCAACATATCATTACCACCACATTCAATCAAATCTCAATTAGGCAAATCATCATCACCAATCATCAATATAAATATATAATATATACACACATTTCTATATATATGTTTATTTTTAATTTTTAATTTTAGATCAAAAAATCTCACATTTAAATTTGTCTGAATGTTAAAAATGCTCAGTTCTAGATCTGGTCTGTCCCATGTTGTAGATCTCATCTCTGTGATTCCAATGGATCAGAAATTTCTGAATTTCGATTTCATACGATGGAGTTATGATCAATTTTTAATTTAATTACATGAATAAATACTTAAATAATTAAAATCTTTAATTACTCTTCCACTGATTCCTCATTCCTCTTCATTATACTACATGCCGATGTCCAAACCCATCTCTCGACACCTTTTGATCACCCTCGCTGCGATTTCAGGGGACCGGACCCCGATCCATCATCTCCACGTGGAGCGCTATTGCCTGAGCCTCCGCCTTGCTCCATCGTGACGCGCTCGGTGGCCCTAATGGCCAGTAAAACGGCGATGAAGTTCGTGACTTCGATGACCCATATCTCACGATCGACGAAACTATTTTAGATCATCACCTTACAAATTAAAGACCTCGTTTAGTACTTCGATTTCACTTTTGATTGTATCGAAAATCATTGAATTGCTTTGGAGAAATAGAGGATTAAATTTCAGAAGGTATCGGTCATCAAATTGTTTCAGAGGCGGCTGGGGTATTTTCAATTAGGGTTTGAGTATACTGGATAGTATACCAATGGTATTTATAGAGTATTTCATATTATTTAATAAATTAATTCAAGAAAATAACTTGTTAAACCATCCAAACTCCAAACGAGACCCAACGACTGTCGCCCCTAGCTAATAACACCCATCCCGGACATAATGGGATATGTTCCGTAACCCAATTCGATTGTTACGATATATTTTTCTTTAAATTAAAATATAAAACACTTAATTATTTAATTTAAACATACATTTTAATTTATTGGGGACACGTACGGACTCTAAAAATTCCAGAAAAATTATTTCTAGTTATATTTTGATGATACGGTCCTAATAAGACTAATTTCATTGAATTCTGAGACCGTTTGAAAAATGACCATTTTCAAGTCGATTAAATTTGACTAAAACTGACAAAACACATTTTCTTTCGCCATGCTCACATATTAATTCTAAAAATTATGAAAATTGAAACCTAGCAATAGTTTGACATTATGGTTCCAACAAAAGTGGTTTCGTCGAAAACGGAGGTCGTTTGAAATATGGCTATTTTTTTAATATTAAAATATATATATATATATTCTACAACGACTATTCTGAAAATTAAACTGGGCATAACTTTTGATTCCTGCAATGAAATTTCGATTTTTAGGATTCGTTGGAAAGATATTTTTAAATAGATTTACATATTTTTGGTTCACTAAAATCCAATTTATTTTGCATCCTGTATGGTCTGTCAAAGTTTAATTTCAAAATTTCAAACTACCGCGCTATTTCTAACTCCTTTTATAATTAAAATAAATATATTCGTTCTAACTTCAATTAAAATAAATTTTTAGTCGTTATTATATAAAATAAATTATTTTAACTATCCAAAATCCATTAAAATTTCTAGAATAAATTTTTTAAATTGGTTTAGAATTTCCGGGTTGTTATAGTATAACACAAAATTTAAAGAGCATCTCGAGATCTCTTTAACCAACGGTGAAGATCATTTTTAGGGTCATGGATTTTCTGAACTACCTGCCTAAAGTCAATGGGTTAGTGTAACAACCCAGAATTTTGGAACCAATTTAAAATTTTTATTTTAGAAATTTTAATGGATTTTGAATATTTAAAATAATTTATTTTAAATAATAATGACTAAAAATTTATTTTTATCGAAGTTAGAACGAAAATTTTGATTTTAATTATAAAAGGAGTTAGAAATAGCGTGGTAGTCTAAAAATTTGAATTTGAACTCTGACTGAATGTAGAGGATGCAAAATAAATCAGATTTTAGTGAAACCAAAAATATTTAAATCTATTTAAAAATATCTATCCAACGAATCCAAAAAATTGAAATTTCATAGCGGGAATCAAAGTTATGCCCATTTTAAAATTCAGAAAAGTCATCGTAGAATTTATATATATTTTAATATAATATATGGCCCTTAAAAATAGCCATTTTTCAAACGACCTCCGTTTTTAACGAAACCACTTTTGTTGGATCCGGAATGTCAAATTATTTCTAGATTCCAGTTTTCATAATTTTCAGAATTAATATGTGAGCATGGCGAAGGAAAATGTGATTTGATAGTTTCAGTCAAATCAGATTGACCAGAAAATGGCCATTTTTCAAACGATCTTGAAATTCGACGAAATTAGTTTTATTAGGACCGCATCGTCAAAAGGTAGCTAGAAATAATTTTTCTGGAATTTTTAGAGTCCGTATGTGGCCCAGGTGAATTTAATTATACGACCGAAATAAAGAAATAAATAAATTATATTTTAAATTAAATAAAACAGGCTAAAGACGACCAAATGGGTTGACGGGACCTAGTCCATTGGGTACAGAATAGGGGCATTTGGCTAGGACCAACATTTGTTGGGCTGAAATTGGAGTCAGTATGAGTAATGGGCTTTTAGTGAATTAATAAATTAAATATATTATAAAACCCCCAAATATAACTAAACCCTAATTCAGTATAAACCTGGCTGCCATCTTCAAATGAAAGGCCAGCGCGCTCCCATCTTCTTCCATCCCGATCTCCTAATCTAGATAATAATTTCAAAATTTCCTAAAGGCAATATGAAAGAGCATCAAGAGATCGACAAGATGAACGGATAGGATCAAAAATAGTGGAGTTTTGGACGTGGATTTTGGTCTCAAACTGGTGGCGTTCGGGTTCGTTTCTGGTGGGGTTCAGGCCACCGAGTTGGCCAAGGCTCGGGTTAAGGGAAGGCGACACTCAGGCACTAGGAGTGGTAGGGTTTGATCATGGTTTAGGCGCACGAATGGTGGTGCGATTTGGAGGGATGATGTCGAAGGATGGGTTTCTTCATGAACATGGTTTCCTGTAACGCGAAAAATAAGAGGGAGGGAGCAATCATCAATTGGTCAACATGATTAAGTAATTGGTTTTAATTATTTAAATTAATTATTAATGAATGAAATCAAATCGTTAAAAACCCGTATCTTATTCAAACAGCGATGGAATCAGATGATTTTAGGTGCGTTGAAATTAGAAATATGAGAGCTTCACGATGAAGTAGTCCAGATCTAAAACGAAGCACTTTGGAAATTCAGGAAATTTCAGAGCTGAATTATTCAGAATTAAAAGTTTGGTGAGATTTCTATTTTAATAATTAATTAAAATTTAATTATTTTCTTGCTATTTAAAATCGATGTATGCATGTAATGGAATCAGGTCTATGATTTGTAGATTGAAATTTGTTTGTTGTTTGTGATTGATTGCGATGCTCATGTTGTTAGATTCCGACCTAAAATTAAAATTCTTTCTTTTGTTTGAATCTTTAGTATATGGCTAGATCTGGATCAGAAGTAAAAAATCATATTTTTGTCTATGAATATTGATTCTGTCTATAATCAAGTTCTTATATTCTAATTCATGAACATGGAATTGTCCTTCTCTTATTTAAATCTATGTTCTTTTATTTAGATCTATGAACACTGATTTATTTTTGTAATAAAGATTTCATTTTTATTTAGATCTATTAGTATTAATTTGTTTATATTATAAAAATATTATTTTTGTTTAAATACATGAACGAAAAAATTAGAATTACATTAAAAATCTCATTTTTGTTGTTTACATAAACATGGTTTTGCTAAAATTAGAATAACAATAAAATATTGAATTTTATTGTTTACATTAGACATGGTTTTGTCAAAAGTTAGATTAACAATAAAAATCTCATTTCTATTGTTTACATAGATCATGGTTTTTGACAAAATTAGATTTACAATAAAATATTCATTTTTGTTGTTTATATGAAACATGGTTCTTGTCAGAAATTAGCTTTTCATTGAAATAAAAAGATTTCTATAATACAAAGATTACCTTTTTATTTCACTTAGTTTTCAATGAAAAATGATTATAAGTGAAAAGATAAAAATAAAAAGACTATAAAAAAAAGATTATAATAAAAAGATTTCATCTTGTTGTCACTCTATCCAATACAACAAAAAGAACAAAATTGAAAGATATGTTTTATTGTCCTTGTAGTTACATTAAAAGGAGTAAAATAGAAGAATAAGTTTCATTTGTCATTTTAGTTGCAATGAAAAGATTAAGCATTAAAGATCATGTTTTATTTTCACTTGGTTTTAAATAAAAAGAAGTAACATGAAAGATTATATTTTTATCGTTCTTAGTTTTTCAATAAAAAGATTGAACATAACAAAAATTACATTTTTGTTAAATATGATTAGAGTTTAACAAAAATTACATTTTGTTGAATAAGATTAGAGTTAAACTAGAATTACATTTTTGTTAAATAAATTTGAGTTATAACAATAATTACATTTTTGTTAAATAAAATTGAGTATAACAAAAATGACATTTTTGGTTAAATAGACTTGGGCTTGAGCAAAAGATGAAATTTGTCAAATTAGAATTGTTAAATTATGTTAATGATAAAGTTCACATTTTTATCGTACATGTAGAATAGGCTAAAATGTTCATTCGTTTGAAATAAAAATATACATTTTTGTCAAACATGTTAGTTGAAATAAAAATAAATATTTTTGTCAATCATGTTAGTTTAAATAAAAATATTCATTTTTGTCAATATAGTTTAGTTTAAATAAAATATTCGTTTTTGTCAATATAGTTTAGTTGAACAAAAACATTTAATTTTTTCAATTAGTATAGTTAAAACAAAGTATACATTTTGTCAAAACACATTAGTTAAAACAAAATAAACACTTTCGTTAAATTATCATAGTTAAAACCAATTTGTCACTTTTGTCAAATTATCATAGTTGAAACAAATTGGTCACTTTTGTCAAACTATAACAGTTAAAACAAACTTTATCATTTTTGTCGCATTAGATTTGACAAAACAAATATATCACTTTTGTTTGTTTTGTTGAATTAGAATTGTCGACAAAACAAATATATCACTTTTATTTGTATTGTTGAATTAGAATTGTCGACAAAATAAATATATCACTTTCATTTGTTTTGTTGAATTACAATTGTCGACAAAACAAATGTGACGATCCCAAAACCCCGTACGACAGTGTTAAGGATAATCATTGGAATATAACACATTAATCATCATTAGCAGAGTACAGATAATAACATAAGCAACAAATAGAATAATTTACATAAATATGACAGCGGAATCATAATATGTCACAACTTCAGAGAGCACAGTGTAGGATACAACTTAGTGCACGAAAGTAAGTGATCAGTCTACATCGCCATAAGCGATACATATACATAAGAGAGCACATAAAAGAAATATCAGTCTACATCGCCATGAGCGGAATCGTACATAGATAATAATGGCGGAATATCAATAGCCAAAATACTGGGAAGTCAAGCCTCGCCATACAAGCCAAAAGATGCACTCCATGCTGTAGTGCAAAAGCCAAAATATATCCTGCTACTTGTCACTAGGCTACCCACGTGAAGATAAGGGCACCCGAGTTTGCAAGGTGAAACAAACTACGAGTTAGTCATGGGACTGGTATGAGAAATCTACTTAACTGATTAAACAACAATAATAAGGCAAATCATAGGACCACGCCACTTTCGCGGAACGGGTTTACTCCAGTGATTGCCAGTGCATGAAATAAAGTAAATTATTTAATCATCGCAATGCTTTTTTATAAAAATGAAGCCATTATAAGACTCAGGTCCCATCACATAATGCAACGCAAGCCGGAGGATAGAGTTTTACCTTATAATGTCCAAGAAATGCTTGATACGTATAAAACAAAAGTGTTTGATATTATTACTAGTGCATATATGTTTCAAAATCATAAATATCAATCATAGATGACATGAGCGTCCCATGCCACTATATCGCCATATATAAGTTACAATTAAATCCGTAATTTCGCATTGGAAATTGGATTCCATTATGAGTCGAGGCAAGGGGCAAGCTCCTCTCCGTTCGAGACACTCTAGCAAATTTCTTAGGATCACACACAACGATCCTTGGAATCGGTTGGGCCGGTCCTCTCTTACGTTTGAGGATTAGCAATTCCTGAACACACGTTTCCCGGTCCCTCAGACCTATAATCGAAGCGCCTCGCATTCCAACAACCACACAGGTGAAAATAATATCAATGTCAGGGCTGGTAAGTCACTGACACCACCGTATCTAGAAAGAAACGTCGTGTTCTCCCAATGGTCCTTATCCCGTTTTTGACTCATACCGAGGTGTGAGGCTCACGAATCAACGCTATACACAAAGCTATGCCACGTAGGCCGTGCTTTGATCATTAACCACAAGACTTTGCTTTTCAACAGAAGCCTTGATCATCTGCCACTTAGGCATGCCACACAGGCACTTCACTTCATGCGACTGATTTCTATCGATATATAACATTTGAGCTCGTACGTCTCAGAGAAGGGCATTGAGCAAGAGAATAAATTCTCCGCTGCCAAACAGATATATATTTAATTGAGATCAATCAACACAGAACAAAATCTAATGTCAGACACACAGTCCATTTACAAGCTCCTTCTGGGTCTGAATGAAACTGGAGGCACCATATTCCTGGCATATCCGTACAATCAACAAATACGTCTGAATGGCTACCACTTCAGCCCCCTCAAGGTAGCTACTTCAATCATGAGCACCAGTAGCACACATCCATCCGATGTGAAGATCGTCGGTCTTGAACCATCTTCATATCTTTGACTTCTAATCGTCGATCAATTATTTGAAATGAGAATTAACTCGGTCTTTTCAATTAATTCACGTATATTTAGAATTCAAATCAATTCTGTCCATGGTCAAATTATTCGACATCCACAATTCAGTTCAATAGTATAATTTTTCATGTCAAACATATTCAACCTTCAAATATCAAGCAAACCAAGTATAATCGGTTTATTTCCATTCCATATCGTCTATAATATTTTATAACGATATATCGCCATTTTTATTTATTTAAAAATGGCCCTATTTAATTAAACGACGTTTCAGGTCGTGCCGTGACACTGGCGCTTTTTTTCTTCAAATTCGTTTTACACATATCTGAAAATCTAACCATTGGATCTTAACAAAGTGTATATCGTTGGAAAGATCTCTTAAAAGCGAACCTAACGGTTCTAGTTTAATAAAAATCCGAAGGTCGGATCTTTCGGTATAATCGTTTGAAGTTACGATTTCAAATCGCGAACTGCAGGGGCTCGATTCGTTTTATTTAATTTATATTTTTATATATATAAATATAATTTATTCAAAGATTTCAATATCGTTTTCACTTCAAATATTTCACTAATGCCTTTAAATTTTAGGAAATTTCGCCATAACCTCCTTTGTACGGGGAGGGTTTGGAAATTTATTGGGTCGTATCAGGCACCCAATAAATCCTAAGAAGCATGCATATATTTATAGTGATATATTCCGGTGTCCATAGGGGAGTGTGTATAGATCATAACTCCAGAGAATAAACTCTCTTCACCATATAAATGGTTTTTGTGCCTTAATGACCAGAGAGACGTGTTTATTGTCATCTCCAGACCTGTGTGGGGTTTTTATTAATCTTGCAATTTACGGTTACATTTTATATAGTCTATATCAGTCATCAGTTCAACCTGTAATATATAGTCATCGCTATACAAACTTCTCGCTTGTATGGTAATCTTCAACCTCGTCACCTCAGCTCCAAATGCTAATGTGGTATATGATGAAGTATGCCTATCTTCATGATGTATGCCATGTAGTGTAGTTCAAAATTAATTGTTACTACTTATGGCGACGTTTATTATTACATACAGAACAACCAGCACTCCGCATCCAATAGCATTCACAGGAGTTGATATAATAATAATAATATTGCGCATCCAACTCATTAAGGTTTACCTATTTGTTGCGCATGCAAATAATTCTTTACTCAACAGCTAATCCATTTTCCTGTTCAGCATATGTATATATATATGTGCAAATCTAAGCTAAAAATAATATTTCTAGTGAACAAAGGTTTATTTATATACATGGTTATTTTTAATACTTCCTACACATGTTAAAAATAATATTCATAGCAAACAAATATTTATTTCACACTTTTGTATTTTTAGCAAATCATATACATGATAAAAATGATATTTTTGTCATAAAAAATGTTTATTCAATGCATGAATTTTTTAGCACTTCATATTCACAATAAAAATGTAAATTTTATTGTTCAATTCATATATTCAACACGTGAATGTTTTTGGCTTCACACATATGGTAAAAATGATTTTTATCGTTCTAGTCCTTTATTCAACACATGAATGTTTTCTATAGTTTATATATATATAATAAAAATGTGATTTTTATTGTTAAAACAATTTATTTAAAACACGAATAATTTATATAGTCTATATACGTGATGAAATGTTATTTTTATCTTTCAAAGAATTTATTCAACACATGAATTTCTATTCAACATATTAATTTCTATTCAACACATGAATATGGTTTCAACACATGAACATTGTTTCAACACATGAATATTATTGAAAATTTCGGCAGCATAACGGCAGGGTATTTAAAACCGGCACCGTCCCGATGTACGGCTCCTCGCTCTACCTTAAAACCTCGCAGTTTTTGACAATGGGGATTTCATACATCTAGTTCGTACACAGACGAGTATGTTTTTCTTTTCCACAACCTATTCTAATTTCGTTTCAACCACAAATGGGTATTTTTCAACCACAATGATATTTTTCAACCACAATCCAACAATACCAAACACAAACAATCCTATCAACCATTCGCATTATTCACTAAATTTTTCACGCCAATTCACAATCAATAAATATCGTCCATGGTTTGTGGATGAGGGGATATATATATATATAAGTATATTTCACTTCCATTTCAACCCATTTTCAATGCATATATGTTTCATACAATGCTTGTATAATTTATACATCGCTCATATAACTTATACTATACATGTACATGAGGTATACAACACGCATATAATTTATACTTCGCTTATATAACTTATACAACGCATTTCCATTCACATTTCAGTTTAGAAATCCCACATTGGTTTGTTGCATTACTAAAAATAGTAGCGAGCTTAGAAAAATCCCCAGACTCTTCTAAAATGTAGAGAGCGACCTTACGAGTCCGATGTCTCCTGTTTCTTTGAATTTCGTCAACATAGCAAAAAGATCTGATTTTTAGAAGTTTGCAACTCTTAAAAGTGTAAAAATCAGTTCAGAGTTTTCGAAGTCGTTACCTCTCTAAATTGTTCAAAATTAGGTTTTGATTTCTAGCAAAATCCGCAGCACTTCGTTCAGATCAGTTTATATGACGACGAAGAGGGTGGAAAGGGGTCTCCGTCGCTGGGGGTCATGGTCAGTTCGACGGCCTATACAGGCGGCGGCGGCGCTCCAAAGTCCCGATCTTTGAGGGGTTCGTTCGTGATGTAGGGGCGACGATAGGGGGTGCTACTTGTCTTGATTTGAAGAGGGGAGTGAGGGCTTTAAAACATTGCAAATGGGGAGGGGCTAAAGATGAACGGAATCGCATGAAAGTGGCTAGGAACTATGGTGTTCCTTCCATCGTCGAGAGCAGGAAGGTCGTGGGATTTTTTATTTTTGTTTTTAAAATAAATTATGAAAGAATATTTTCTATTGGCCCTCACTTTATTTAATTTTAAAATAGGGTTTTCTAAAACGAACTCCAATCCAAACCCAACGAGCGTGGCCCCTAGCCAAATACCCCCATTCTGAACACAATGGGATATTTTCGTAAGCCAATTCGACTGTTACAGTCAGTTATTCTTCAGATTAAAATATAAAACATTCAATATTTGATTTGAACGTACATTTCAATTTGCTAGGGCCACAAAATGATCTCCAAAATTCCAAAAAAATAAATCTAGCTATGTTTTGACGATACGGTCCCAACAAAACTACTTTCATCGAATTCTGAGAACGTTTGAAAAATGACCATTTTCTGGTCGATCCAATTTAACTGAAATCAACCAAACACATTTTCCATCGCCACGCTCACATACTAACTTCAAAAATTATGGAATTTGAAACCTAGCAATAACTTGACATCTCGGATCCAACAAAAATGGTTTTGTCGGAAACATAGGTCGTTTGCAAAATGTCTATTTTCAAGGGCTATATAAACTCCATAGCGACCTTTCTGAAAATTCATTTGGCCCTAACTTTTAATTCCCACTATGAAACTTCAATTTTTTAGATTCGTTAGAAAGATATTCATAAACAGATTTAAATATTTTTGGTTTCACTAAAATCCATTTTATTTTGCATCCGGTATAGTCAGTCAAAGTTTGAATTCAAATTTTCAAACTGGCACACCATTTCTAACTCATTATTTTATTGAAATATTCTATTTCAATTGCTCCAATTTCATTAAAATAAACAATTTTAAAATTTTAAATTGGCTTGTATTTTCTGGGTTGTTACAATCTCCACCACTTAAAACTTTTCATCCCCAAAAATGAAATAGCAGTCAAGTAGGAAACAGAACGGAAATGCAAAGTATTTTAAATGTACCTTGCACCGGTGTTAGTCAGAGATGCCCACTCTGCATTTGGGGTAAGCTTGCGTACCCAAGTACAGTATCTAGGATCTCCACTCCACTGCACTTTAACTAATGAACCTTCTTGTTCCTTAGCTCTTTAGTTTCTTTGCCAATAATTTTTAACGGCTCTCTTCTGACTACTAATTCTGGTGTAATTTCCATGTCCTGTTGCACTGCTTCTTCTACAACAAGATCTAGATCATACACATGTTTTCTAAGTTGAGATACGTAAAACACATTATGTACTCCAGGCAACCAATCAGGTAATTGAACCTTATAAGCGAGAGTTCCAATCTGTTCAAGTATAGGAAAGGGACCAATAAATCTGGGTGCCAACTTACCAGTTTTACCGAATCCGATTACTCTCATCGGAGAAACTTTCAAATAAACATAATCACCAACAGCAAATGCTAAATCTCTTCTTCTAGAATCTGCATAACTTTTCTGTCGGCTTTGCGTGGTTTTCAATCGTTTCTTGATGAAATCAACTTTGTCTGAAGCTTCTCGAATCATATCGGGTCCCAGCACAAGTCTATTGCCAGGTTCCACCCAACATGCGGGAGATCTGCACGGTCTACCATATAATGCTTCGAATGGCGACATTTTCAAACTTGCTTGATAACTGTTGTTGTATGAGAACTCTGCCAAATGCAGGTGGTCTTCCCATGATCCACCAAAGTCAATAATGCAAGCCCAAAGTAAATCTTCTAGAATACGGTTCACCCTCTCAGTTTGGCCATCTGTCTGAGGATGATAGGCGGTGCTCAGGTTCAGTTTTGTTCCTAATTCTGTCTGGAATGCCTCCCAAAATTTGCTAGCAAATATTGGATCTCTATCACTGACTATGCTGATGGGAACTCCATGCAGATTAACAATTTCTCTGAAATAAATCTGTGCCGGACTTTGGGCGGTTCTATTGGATCTGACAGGTATGAAATGGGTGGTCTTCGTGAAGCGATCTACGATCACCCAAATACTGTCATTTCCTTTCCTGGTTCGGGGCAAACCATCTATGAAATCCATGGAAATCTGTTCCCACTTCCAACCAGGGATTTCCAACAGTTGCAACAATCCGGCCCGCTTTTGTTGGTCGCTTTTGACTAGTTGGCAAGTCGAGCACCTGCTAACATATAAGGAAATATCTCTTTTCAATGACTTCCACCAGAATGTGCGCTTGAGATCATTGTACATCTTACTCACCCCTGGATGAATGCAAAGCTTGGACTAATGACATTCATCAAGAACTTCTCTTCGAAGCTCAGGATTTCTGGAACACAAATTCGCCCCTGCAATCGCAAAACCCCTTTGCTGTCTAGGCTGAAATCCAAAGTCTTGCCTTCTCGGATTCACTGGCTAATCCTTTTAATAAGTTCGTCGTCTCCCTGGAGAACAACGATCTTGTCGATTAATGAAGGCGTAATTATACGATTGGCAATGATTGCGGTTTTTCTACTAAGCGCATCTGCTACCACATTAGCTTTTCCCGGCATATATAGGATATCTAGATCATAAGCTGCAAGAAATTCTAGCCAACACTGCTGTCTCAAGTACAGATCTTTCTGGGTGAACAAATACTTCAATGATTGATGATCTGCATACAATTCGAATTTCTCGCTCAATAAGTAATGTCTCCAGATTTTCAAAGCAAAAACGATGGCTAGCAACTCAAGATCACGAGTTACATAATTCTTCTCATGCGGTTTCAGCTAACGGCTAGCATAAGCGACTACTTGGCCTCTTTGCATTAATACTGCACCAAGACCTCTAATAGAAGCATCTGTCCATACCGTCAAATCCTGATTGCCATCGATAATCGTTAACACCGGAGCGGTTGTCAATTTTAATTTCAGTTCCTGGAAAGCGTCCTCACATTCGGAAGTCCACTCAAATCTCTCGTGCTTCTTTGTAAGCTTTGTTAATGGACCGTTTATCTTCAAAAAATCCTTAACGAATTTTCGATAATAACTAGCCAATCCCAGAAAACTTCGGACTTATGTGGGTGTAGTAGGCTATTTCCAGTCTTGAATTGCTGTAATTTTGCTCGGATCTACAGAAATTCCATCCTTTGACACCACGTGGTAAAGGAACTTCACTTCATCTTGCCAGAAGATACATTTAGAGAATTTGGCTTTGAAGACGTTCTTTCTCAGAATCCCCAATACTTGTTCTAAATGTTTTTCATGCTCGCTTTCTGACTTGGAGTAGATTAAAATATCATCGATGAATACCAGAACGAATTTATTTAAGACACCTCGGAACACTCTGTTCATTAAATCAACGAAGTATGCAGGAGCATTACATAACCCGAACGGCATTACTAACCACTCATAAAATATGTCTGGACCTCTGAAAGTTGTCAAAGGAACACAGTCTTCTGCAATTCTCAGTTGATGGAAACCTGTAGCTAGGTCCATTCTGGAAAATACTCTCACTCCATTTAATTGGTCTAATAGATCATCGATGAGGGGTAATGGATAATTTTTTTGAGCGTCTACTTGTTGAGGTCTCGGTAATCAACACACAATCGGAGAGTACCGTCTGACTTAGGAACAAACATTACAGCTGCACCCCAATTACAAAAGCTAGGTCTGATCAGACCCTTCCATTGCAGTTGACGAGGTGTTTAATGTGTTAAATTCCAGAACTAAGATTAACCAAAGCTCTGATACCACCTGTGACGTTCCCAAAACCCCGTACGACGGTGTTAAGGATAATCATTGGAATATAACACATTAATCATCATTAGTAGAGTACAGATAATAGAATAAGCAACAAATAGAATAATTTACATAAATATGACAGCGGAATCATAATATGTCACAACATCCGAGAGCACAGTGTAGGATACAACTTAGTGCATGAAAGTAAGTGATCAGTCTACATCGCCATAAGCGGTACATATACATAAGAGAGTACATAAAAGAAATATCAATCTACATCGCCATGAGTGGAATCATATACATAGATAATAATGGCGGAATATCAATAGCCAAAATATTGAGAAGTCAAGCCTCGCTATACAAGCCAAAAGATGCACTCCATGCTGTAGTGCAAAAGCCAAAATATATCCTGCTACCTGTCACCAGGCTGTCCGTGTGAAGATAAGGGCACCCGAGTTTGCAAGGTGAAACAAACTACGAGTTAGTCATCGGACTGGTATGAGAAATCTACTTAACTGATTAAACAACAACAATAAGGCAAATCATAGAACCACGCCACTTTCGCGGAACGGGTTTACTCCAGTGATTGCCAGTGCATGAAATAAAGTAAATTATTTTATCATCGCAATGCTTTTTATAAAAATGAGGCCACTATAAGACTCAGGTCCCATCACACAATGCAACGCAAGCCGAAGGATAGAGTTTTACCTTATAATGGCCAAGAAATGCTGGATACATATAAATCAAAAGTGTTTGATATTATTACTAGTGCATATATGTTTCAAAGCAACCTCCATCATAAAAATCAATCATAGACGACATGAGCGTCCCATGACACTATGTCTCCATATATAAGTTACAATCAAATCCGTAATTTCGTATTGGAAATTGGATTCCATCATGACTCAAGGCAAGGGGTAAGCTCCTCGAGACACTCTAGCAAATGTCTCAGGATCACACACAGCGATCCTTGGAATCGGCTGGGCCGGACCTCTCTTACGTTTGAGGATTAGCAATTCCTGAACACACGTTTCTCGGTCCTTACAGACCTATAATCGAGGCGCCTCGCATTCTAACAACCACACAGGTGAAAATAATATCAACGTCAGGGCTGGTAAGTCACTGACACCACCGTAGCTAGAAAGAAACGTCGTGTTCTCCCAACGGTCCTTATCACGTTTTTGACTCATACCGAGGTGTGAGGCTCGCGAATCAACGCTATACACAAAGCTATGCCACGTAGGTCGTGCTTGATCATCAACCACAAGACTTTGCTTTTCAACAGAAGCCTTGAGCATCTGCCACTTAGGCATGCCACACAGGCAATTCACTCCATGCGACTGATTTCTATCGATATATAACCTCTGAGCTCGTACGTCTCAGAGAAGGGCATTAAGCAAGAGAATAAATTCTCTGCCGCCAAACAGATATATATTTAATAGAGATCAATCAACACAGAACAAAATCCAATGTCGGACACACAGTCCATTTACAAGCTCGTTCTGGGTCTGAACGAAACTTGAGGCACTATATTTCTCGCATATCCGTACAATCAACAAATACGTCCGGACGGCTACCACTTCAGCCCCCTCAAGGTAGCTACTCCAATCATGAGCAGCAGTAGCACCCATCCATCCGATGTGAAGATCGTCGGTCTTGAACCGTCTTCATATCTTGGACTTCTAATCATTGATCAATTATTTGAAATGAGAATTAACTCGGCCTTTTCAAATAATTCACGTATATTTAGAATTCAAACCAATTTTGTCCATGGTCAAATTATTCGACATCCACAATTCAGTTCATTAGTATAATTTTTCATGTCAAACACATTCAACCATCAAATATCAAGCAAACCAAGTATAATCGGTTAGTTTCCATTCCATATCGTCTATAATATTTTATAACGATATATCGCCATTTTTATTTATTTAAAAATGGCCCTATTTAATTAAACGACGTTTCAGGTCGTGCTGTGGCACTTGTTTTTATTCAAATTTGTTTTACACATATCTGAAAATCTAACCGTTGGATCTTAACATAGTCTATATCGTTGGAAAGATCTCTTAAAAGCGAACCTAACGGTTCCAGTTTCGTCAAAATCCGATGGTCAGATCTTTCGATATAATCGTTTGAAGTTACGATTTCAAAACACGAACTACATGGGCTCGATTCGTTTTATTATATATATATGTATATATATATATATAATTTATTCGATGATTTCAATATCGTTTTCACTTCAAATATTTCACTAATGCCTTTAAATTTCAGAAAATTTCGCCATAACCTCCTTTGTACGGGAAGGGGTTTGGAAATTTATTGGGCCGTATCAGACACCCAATAAATCCTAAAAAGCATGCACATATTTATAGTGATATATTCCGGTGTCCATAAGGGAGTGTGTATAGATCATAACTCCAGAAAATAAATTCTCGTCACCCTATAAATGGTTTTTATTCCTTAATGACCAGAGAGACATGTTTATTTTCATCTCCAGACCCGTGTGGGGTTTTTATTAATCTTGCAATTTACTGTTACATTTTATATAGTCCATATCAGTCATCAGTTCAACCTGTAATATATAGTCATCGCCATTCAAACCTCTCGCTTGTATGGTAATCTTCAACCTCGTCACATCAACTCCAAATGCTAATGTGGTATATGATGAAGTATGTCTATCTTCATGAAGTATGCCATGTAGTGTAGTTCAAAATTAATTGTTATTATCCTATGGCGACGTTTATTATTACACACAGAACAACCAGCACTCTGCATCCAATGGCATTCACAGGAGTTGACATAATAATAATATTGCGCATCCAACTCATTAAGGTTTACCTATTTGTCGGGCACGCAAATAAATTCTTTACTCAACAGCTAATCCATTTTCCTATCAGCATATGTATATATATGTGCAAATCTAAGCTAAAAATAACATTTCTAGTGAACAAAGGTTTATTTCTATACATGGTTATTTTGAACACTTCCTACACATGTTAAAAATAATATTCATAACAAACAAATATTTATTTCGCACTTGTGTATTTTTAGCAAGTCGTAAACAATATAAAAATGATATTTTTATCATTAAAAATATTTTTTCAACACATGAATGTTTTTAGCACTTCATATTCACAATAAAAATGTAAATTTTTTTGTTCAATTCATATATTCAATACATGAATGTTTTCGACTTCAACATATGATAAAAATATGTTTTTTATCGTTTTAGTCCTTTATTCAACACATGAATGTTTTCTATAGTTTATATATATAATAAAAATGTTATTTTTATTGTTAAAACAATTTATTTAAAACACGAATAATTTATATAGTCTATATACGTGATAAAATGTTATTTTTATCTTTCAAAGAATTTATTCAACACATGAGTTTCTATTCAACACATGGATTTCTGTTCAACACATGAATATGGTTTCAACACATGAATGTAGTTCCAACACATGAAAATAATTCTAACACATGAATATTATTGAAAATTTCGGCAACATAACGGTAGGGTATTTAAAACCTGCACCGTCCCGATGTACGGCTCCTCGCTCTACCTTAAAACCTTGCGGTTTTTGACAATGAGGATTTCATACATTTAGTTCGTATGCATACGAGTATGTTTTTCTTTTCCACAACCTATTCTAATTTCGTTTCAACCACAAACGGATATTTTTCAACCACAATGATATTTTTCAACCACAATCCAACAATATCAACCACAAACAATCCTATCAACCATTCGTGTTATTCACCAAATTTTTCACGCCAATTCACAATCAATAAATATCGTCCATGGTTTGTGGACGAGGGAAGTATATATATAAGTATATTTCACTTCCATTTCAACCCATTTTCAATGCATATATGTTTCATACAATGCTTGTATAATTTATACATCGCTCATATAACTTATACTACACATGTACATGAGGTATACAATGCGCATATAATTTATACTTCGCTTAAATAACTTATACAACGCATTTCCATTCACATTTCAGTTTAGAAATCTCACATTGGTTTGTTGCTTTGCTAAAAATAGTAGCGAGCTCAGAAAAATCCCCAGAATCTTCTAGAATGTAGAGAGCGTCCTTACGAGTCCGATGTCTCCTGTTTCATCGAATTTCGTCAACATAGAAAAAAGATATGATTTTTAGAAGTTTGCAACACTTAATAGTGTAAAAATCAGTTTAGAGTTTTCAAAGCCGTTACCTCTCTAAATAGTTCAAAACTAAGTTTTGGTTTCTAGCAAATCCGCAGAACTTCGTTCAGATCAGTTTGTATGACGACGAAGAGGGTGGAAAGGGGTCTCCGACGCCGGGGGTCATGGTCAGTTCGACGGCCTATACAGGCGGCGGCGGCGCTCCAAAGTCTCGATATTTGAGGGGTTCGTTCGTGATGTAGAGGCGACAATAGGGGGTGCTACTTGTCTTGATTTGAAGAGGGGAGTGAGGGCTTTAAAAAGTTGCAAAGGGGGAGGGGATAAAGATGAACGGAATCGCATGAAAGTGGTCGGGAACGATGATGTTCCTTCCGTCATCGAGAGCAGGTAGGTCGGGGGTTTTTTGATTTTGATTTTTGAAATAAATTATGAAAGAATATTTTCTATTGGCCCTCACTTTATTTTATTTTAAAATAGGTTTTTCTAAAACGAACTCCAATCCAAACCCAATGAGTGTCGCCCCTAGTCAAATACCATCATTTCGAAAACAGTGGGATATGTTTCGTAAGTCAATTCGACTGTTAAGTCAGTTATTCTTCAAATTATAATATAAAACATTCAATATTTGATTTGAACGTACATTTCAATTTGCCAAGGCCACAAACTGATCTCAAAAATTCCAGAAAAATAAATCTAGCTATGTTTTGACGATACGGTCCTAACTAAACTACTTTCGTCGAATTCTGAGACCGCCTGAAAAATGGCCATTTTCTGGTCGATCCAATTTAACTGAAATCAACCAAACACATTTTCCTTCGCCACGCTCAAATACTAACTTCAAAAATTATGGAATTTGAAACCTAGCAATAATTTGACATCCCGGGACCAACAAATTGGTTTCGTCGGAAACAGAGGTCGTTTGCAAAATGTCTATTTTCAAGGGCTATATAAACTCCATAGCGACCTTTCGGAAAATTCATTTGGCCATAACTTTTGATTCCCGCTATGAAACTTCGATTTTTCAGATTCGATAGAAAGATATTCATAAACAGATTTAAATATTTTTGGTTTCACTAAAATCCATTTTATTTTGCATCCGGTACAGTCAGTCAAAGTTTGAATTCAAATTTTCAAACTGCCGCACCATTTCTAACTCATTATTTTATTGAAATATTCTTTTTCGATTGCTCCAATTTAATTAAAATAACCAATTTAAAAATTTTAAATTGGCTCGTATTTTCCGGGTTGTTACAACAAATATATCACTTTCATTTGTTTTGTTGAATTAGAATTGTCGACAAAACAAATATATCACTTTTATTTGTTTTGTTGAATTAGAATTGTCGACAAAAACAAAATTATCATTTTTTATTTTTTTGTTGAAACAGATTTGTCAACAAAAGAAAGTCACTATATTTATTGTTTTGTTGAAATAGGTTAGTTGTATCAATATATACATTTTCTCAAAATATTCATTTTTGTCGAAATAGATCAGTTGAATCAAACCATATATTCTTGTCAAAATATACACTTTTGACAAAATAGATTAGTAGAATCAAAATACCCTTTTTTTTCAAAATGAACATTTTTGGCCAAAAAGATTAGTTGAACCAATATGTTAATTTTTGTCAAAATATAATAGTTGAAACAAAAATTAAATTTTGTTAAATATGATGGTTGAAAACAAAAAAAAAATTACATTTTTGTTAATTAGATTTGAAATGAAATAAAAATCACATTTTTGTTAAATAAAAGAGTTAAACACAAATAGCATTTTGTTAAATAGGTTTGTGTTACCACAAAATGGATGTATCACTTTTTATACATTTTGTTGAAATATAATTCAAACGCAAATATAAGAATCACTTTTATTTGCATAGTGTACACTAGAATTTATATGCAGATATAAGGATCTTATTATTGGTCGAAACATACGTTAGAATTTGTATGTAAACTAAAGTGACATTTTTATGTGTTAACGTATACATTAAAATTTGTATGCAATTTAAAATAAACATTTTTATGTTTTAGGTTATACATTGAAGACATATACAAATAAGATTATTTCTTTAATGTGTTAAAGTAAGAATATTTGCATACAAATAAAAGAAAATAGGAATTAACCTTTTTATTTGTCATCAGCAATAATAACATGAAAGTAAATTACATTTTATTAGACATTAGGGAACATGTAGGAAACATATGTGAGTAAAATACATTTTTATTCGTCATTAGGAATATAATAACATGTTTGTTTATTATTGTCAACATGTTAGTAGAAATTAAAATTGGTTAAATTCATTAACCAATTATTTATTTCGATGAACTGTTGTTGGCTGAAAACCCCACACGGGTATTGGGATGATATTTGACATACATTAATCCCAATATTTAGTTGTATATCAATCGATGGATTGACAGGTTGTAATAAGCGTTATGTATTCATTTTAATGCTCACACAGTTGTAAATTTCACTCAAAATGTGAATGGATGGTTTAATGATTATTTATTATTATTGTCATATACATGCGATGTATGAAATCCATATAACCGAAATTATATGGTAACTGATTGAGTCGCATTCCTATTCAGGATTTCTTTTAAATGAATAATATTTTAAATAAAGAATGTTTTAAATAAAGAAGATTTTGAATAAATAATATTTTGAATAAAGAATATTTTACATAAAGAATCTTTTAATATAAAGAATCTTTTTAAATAACGAATATTTTAGAATAATATTCAACGTGGAATAAAATGATGATTTCTATGCCCCTTTTTGGGTGGACAAAGGATAAAAATATATTTTTACTGAAATGAACTAGCTATCAACTAGAATAAATCTTCTAAATTAAGATTTAATGAAGTCCTCCAATTTATTTAATATTTTATTAAAATTAAATAAAAGGATTGGATTTGGGTTGTCGTGGATGGTGTCTTAAATAACATTGTTCTTAAACCCTGTATGAAAAGAATAACTCTTTTAATTAAGATTATTAGAGTTTCCAGTAATATTTAGTAATTAAAATAAAATGATATGTGAATTGGGTTTATCGTGAACCGTCTTTTAAGCGACATTTGTTCTTTACCTCAATTAACAGTGTAAATATTATTTGGAATTTATAAATCTTTTTACTAAGATTTAAAAAGAAATTTTCTAAAGTCAAGTTTTTCAATTTAATATATTAAATTGGAATTGAACAGAAATTTATATTGATTATATATTGTTTTGATTTCTGTGAAAATTCCATATTTATTAGAAAATGATTTTGGGTTTATAGTGAACAATGTTTTTAAATGACATTGATTCTTTAACCCAGTTAAAAATAAGATTAATTTCTTAAAATAAATAATCATAAAGTAATGGTTTTTTATATTAAAATCAAATTGGAATTTGATAAATCTTTAAAAAGAAGATTAAAGAATAAATTTAAAAGAATTTATCTTTGATAAAATTAATGGGAACCTTTCCTTAATAATATGAATATTCTATTAAAAGAATATTCTGAATTGGAATGAGGCGTATGATATGTCTTTATAGTACTTGATTTTTAATTATAAAATACGCGAGTTATTCTGAAAGACCGGGTTTAACCCATTTTGAATAATTACCACGACGATTAAAGTCAAAGATATTGAAGACGGTGGAAGAAGACCAGCGATCATCATATCGAATGGACGACTACTGATGCCCGACATTGGTTAGCTATCAGTAAAGGGTTAAAAGTGGTAGTTTGTCCAGTCGTACTTGTTGATTGTCCGGATATGCGAGCACCTCACTTCCGTATTGGACATACGGGACGAGGAATAAGGTGTCTCCGGTTTCGTACAGACCCAGAACGGACTTATAAATGATGTGTGTCTGACATTGGATTTCATTCCATGTAAATTAAATCGATTTCTATCTAATATATATCTGTGGTGGCGAAGAATTTATTCTCTTTCTTAACACCCTTCTCTGAGACGCACGAGCTCAGAGGTTATATATTGGTAGTTATCGATCACGTGGCGTGAATTGTCAATGTGGCACGCCAAGATGCAAATGATCGAGGATTTTGTTGAAAAGAAGAGCCTTGTGGTATGATCAAAGCATAGTCTATTTTGGTATAGCTTTGTGTATAGCGTGACCTCGTGAGCCTCACACCTCGGTATGAGTCAGAAACGGAGCAAGGAACACAGGGAGTGCGCACGTTTCTTTCTAGCTAGAAGTGGTATAAGCGACTTACCAGCCCTAACATTTTACTTATGTGGATGATGAAATTTTCGAGGCCTCGGATTTTTTGGTCGCCAATGGCTGTATTATTGGTTCAATAGGACCAGGAAGCGTGTGTTTAGGAATTGCCAATCCACTAAAGTATTTGTGGATCGGCCCTGCTGTATCCAAGGATTCGGCAGCGTCTGAATCCTGAGACATTATTAGAGTGTCTCGAGTCGGTAAGGAGATCGTTCCTAGCCTTGACTCATGATGGAAATCCAGCTTCCAATACGACACCATGCGGTTTTGATTATAGAACTAGTATGGCGACATAGTAGGATGGGGTACTATGCCATCTATGATTGATACCTTATGATTGAAATGTTTTTAAACATATATACACTAATAATAATATCAAATCCGTTTTTATCGTATCAAGCATTTTTGACCATTATAAGGTAAAACTTTGTCCTCCAATTTGCATTGCATTATGTGATGGGACTTGAGTCTTATAATGGTTTCATTTTTCTAAAAAGCATTGCGTTGTTTTACGATTTACGTCATTTAAATTATGCACGACAATCCAATGGAGTAAACCCGTTCCGCGTTAGCGGCGTAGTCCTATGATTAGCCTAATTACTAGTTAAGTTAAGTAAAGATTTCTCATGCCAGTCCCATGACTAACCCGTAGTTTGTTTCACTTTGCAAACTCGAGTGCCCTCTTTCTCACACGGGCAGTCGAGTAGCTTATTTTGTAGATATATTGAGCAGTATTCTGGATCGAAGCTTAAAGCTGTGTCTAGAGCATTGATAGACTTCCACTGCGTTGGTTTATATTTCCGCCGTACAGTGTATTACATTTATTGTAAATTATCTTCCGTTGTATTTTATCGATGTACTCTGATATATTCTGTACTCTGATGTAACATTATTATGATGTTTGCAAAAGTCTTCTGTTATTTGTTCTGATGTGTTGTATTCCCAGAGTTAGCGTATTCGGGTTTTGAACGATCTTAGTCGATTTAGCGATCGATTAGGTCCGAGCGAAATCCGTAGTCATTACAGTTGGTATCAGAGCTCTGGTTAGCTCAAATCTTTGGGGTACAACTCGTTAGAACTGAACAAAAGACTCATTAGAGATTGGACTAGTAATATCCAATAAGAATACTCGTTAGAGATAGGATCAGTAGTATCCTATAATGAGAAAAACTCATTAGAGATGGGGTTAGTAATGCCCTAGACTGAGTTGAGAAGAGACATGTTTATAATTAACATATTTGTGATTATATATATAATCCGATCTTAGAAAATATAATTTTTGAATATACAAAAATTTATATATATTTGAAAAAAAAACTAAACAACAAATTGGTTAATGATTGTGTTGTGTGATTATTCGTTCAACTAATAAAATTAATGAATCCAATAAAAAAAATTAACTAAAATTGAGTCGGTTAGTTAAACAATTTTTAGCTCCATTCGTTTCTTAGGACGAAAAGATTTTAAGTGGGGGATATTGTAACAACACAGAATTTTGGAACCAATTTAAAATTTTTATTTTAGAAATTTTAATGGATTTTGAATTTTAAAATAATTTATTTTAAATAATAACGACTAAAAATTTATTTTTATCGAAGTTAGAATGAAATTTTTTATTTTTATTATAAAAGGAGTTAGAAATAACGTGGTAGTTTGAAAATTTGAATTTGAACTCTGACTGACTGTACAGGATGCAAAATAAATCAGATTTTAGTGAAACTAATAATATTTAAACCTATTTAAAAATATATTTCCAACGAATCCGAAAAATTGAAATTTCATAGCGGGAATCAAAAGTATGCCCAGTTTAAAATTCAGAAAAGTCGCTGTAGAATTTATATATATTTTAGTATGATATATAGCCCTTAAAAATAGCCATTTTTCACAGGACCTCCGTTTTCCACGAAACCACTTTTGTTGGATCCGGAATGTCAAATTATTGCTAGATTCAAGTTTTCATAATTTTTAAAATTAATATGTGAGCGTGGCGAAGGAAAATGTATTTTGACAGTTTTAGTCAAATCGGATCGACCAGAAAATGGCCATTTTTCAAATGGCCTCGGAATTCGAAGAAATTAGTTTTATTAGGGCCGTATCATCAGAACATAGTTAGAAATAATTTTTTTGGAATTTTTAGAGTCTGTATGTGGCCCCGGTGAATTTAATTGTACGACTAAAATAAATAAATAAATTATATTTTAAATTAAATAAAACAAGCTAAAACGATCAAACGGACTGACGGGACCTAGTCCATTGGGTCCGGAATAGGGGCATTTGGCTAGGACCAACATTTGTTGGGCAGAAATTGGAGTCAGTATGAGTAACGGGCTTTTAGTGAATTAATAAAATAATATTATAAAACCCCCAAATATAACTAAACCCTAATTCAGTTTAAACCTAGCCGCCATCTTCAAATGAAAGGCCAACGCGCTCCCATCTTCTTCCATCCCAATCTCCAAATCTTGATAATAATTTCGAAATTTCCTAAAGGCAACATGAAAGAGCATCAAGAGATCGACAAGATGAACGGATAGGATAAAAAATAGTGGAGATTTGGACGTGGATTTTGGTTTCAAACTGGTGGGGTTCAGGTCACCGAGTTGGCAAAGGCTCGGGGCAAGGGAAGGCGGCAGCCAGAGTGATAGGGTTAGATCATGGTTTAGGCGCACGGATGGTGGTGCGATTTGAAGGGATGATGTCGAAGGATGGGTTTCTTCATGAACGTGGTTTCCTGTAACGCGAAAAAGAAGAGGGAGGGAGCGGTCATCAATTGGTCAATGTGACAACCCCATTCCCGATAAGACGGTGGCAAGGGTAATCTTTGGAATATAACACATAAACAGATAATAATAGAACAGAAATAGATAAGTACACCAGATAATGTACAATAGAATACACTGGATAAATATAATCATCAGAGTTACACAATATATAGGATCATACTTAGTAAAAAATACAGTTCAGCTATACATAAATGTCTACGCGGAAAGGAAAACATAATATGTACAACAGGAGCTGAACGGCATAAAAAGAGATAAATGATAGAATCCATCTTCAACTCCAGCTATCCAGAAAGAGCCTGCTAAAACCTGAATACAAGGCTGTCCGTGTAGAAAAAGGGGCACCCGAGTTTGCAAGTGAAACAAACTACGAGTCAGTCATGGGACTGGTATGAGAAATCTATTTAACACATTTTCAAATATGGCTAATCACAGGACCACGCCACTTTCGCGGAACGGGTTTACTCCATTGGATTGCCAGTGCCTTAAAACAAATGATTCTTTTAAACATCGCAATGCTTTTTATAACAATGAAGCCATTATAAGACTCAGTTCCCATTACACAATGCAACACACACCAGAGGATAGAGTTTTACCTTATAATGGCCAAAATATGCTTGATATGAGCAAAACAAATCATTTGATATAATTGCTAGTGTATATATGTTTCAAAAACAATTTCAATCATAACTATCAATCATAGGCGGCATTAATGCCCAATAACACTATGTTGCCATATATAGGTATACAATCAGAACCGCACGATGTTGTATTTGGAAATTGGATTTCCGTCATGAGCCGAGGCAAAAGATAGTCCTCAACGAATTCGAGACAATCTAGCCCATGTCTCAGGACCCAGACACAGGTGGGCCCTTGGATCGTCAGGGCTGGTCCACCGAAGTGGATTAAAATTCCTGAACACTGCGTTTCCCTGCACTATGGGGCGTAAACTGGTCATTTTGACCACACCATCGGCTCCAAAGAGACCGAAGCAAACCGAGGCCTCGATTTCCATCATCCACATAAGTAAAATACTCGGGCGTGTAAAACCCAAAGCACCACTCCTAGCTAGAAGAAAATGCATGTCCTCCCTGAAGTCCTTCTCCCATTACTGCCTCATACCAGAGTGTGAGGCTCGCGAAACTACGTTATACACAAAGCTACGCCACACAGGCCGTGCTTTGATCATCAACCACAAGACTTTGCTTTTCAACAGAAGCCTTGATCATCTATCACTTAGGCGTGCCACATAGGCAATTTACTCCGTGCGACTGATTTCTATCGATATATAACCTCTGGGCTCGTACGTCTCAGAGAAGGGCGTTAAGCAAGAGAATAAATTCTCCGTCGCCAAACAGATATTTATTTAATAGAGATCAATCGGCACAGAACAAAATCCAATGTCAGACACACAGTCCATTTACACGTTCGTTCTGGGTCTGAACGAAACTGGAGGCACTCAATACCTCGCATATCCGTACAATCTACAAGTACGTCTGGGTGGCTACTACTTCAACCCCGTCAAGGTAGCTACTCCCATCCTGTGCATCAGTAGCACCCCTCCTTTCGAAGTGAAGATCATCGGTCTTGCACCGTCTTCATATCTTCGACTTTTGTTGTCGATCAATTATTTGAAATGAGAACTAACTCGGCCTTTTCAAATAATTCACGTATATTTAGAATTTCAAATCAATTTGTTCCAAAGGTTAAATTATTCAGTGTCACTAATTCTGTTCTTTAGTGTAATTTTCAAGCCACACACATTCAACCATCAACTATCACATAAACCGAGCAAATTCAGTTTATTTCCATTCCATATCGTTTATAATATTTTATCACGATTTATCGCTATTTTTATTTATTTAAAAATAGCCAATATATTCAAACTACGCTTCAGGCCATAATGCGGTCGTGGCGCTGTTTTTCTCCAGATTTGATTTACACATATCTGAAAATATAACCGTTGGATCTTCACAAAATTTATATTATTAGAAAGATCTTTTCAAAACGAATCCAACGGTTTCAGTTTTGGGAAAATCCGATGGTCGGATCTCCCGCACTAATCGTTTGAAGTTACGATTTCAAAATACGAACTGCAGCGTCGTTATTCGATTTAATTTAATTATATTTATATATATATAAATATAATCGATTCTGGCGCTGTTTTTCTTTAGGTTTGAATTAAACATTCCAGACAATCCAACCGTTGGATCTTTACAAAGTTGGTGCCGTTGGAAAGATATTTCCAAGGCGAACCCAATGGTTGTGGTTTCGGGAAAATCCAATGGTCAGATCTCCCGCACTAATCATTTGAAATCATGGTTTCAAAACACGAACTACAACCTCTTTATTCACTATATTTTGATTATATTTATATAAATATATATATATATATATATATATATATATAATTCTTTCATCGATTTCAAAACGCTATCCACTTTATAGATTTGATAAAAATAATATTTTTATCTAACTGACATTTATTTCAACACTTCACTATTTTCAACAATTCATGTATCTAATAAAAATGTGATTTTTATTGTAAAACAATTTATTTCAAAACAAGACTATTTTATATAGTTCATATAGATGACAAAAATATGATTTTTATTATAAAACAATTTATTTCAAAACACGAATATCGTTCAACACATGAATATAGTTTCAACATATGAAAATAACTCTAACACATGAATATTATTGGAAATTTCGGCAGCATAACGGCAGGGTAGTTAAAACCGGGACCGTCCCTAGTACGGCTCCTCGCTCTACCTTAAAACCTCGCGGTTTTTGACAATGGGGATTCATGCATCTAGTTCGCACGCAGGCGGCATGTTTTATTTTCATTTCCACAATCTATTCTAATTTTGTTTCAATCACCAATGGGTATTTTTCAACCACAACCAATCAATTTCAACCACAAACAATTCTAATCAACCACTCGCTATCAACCAATTTTCACACCAATCACAAACAATAAATATCGTCCATGGTCTGTGGACGAGGGGAGTATATATATATATATATATATATATATATATTCGTATATAAATATATTTCGATTCACTTCAATTCATTTCAACGCACATACAATTTTTTTACAATGCATATATAACTTATACATCGAACATACAACCTATACAACGCTTATACATGAGGTGTATAACGCTGATATAATTCATACATCGACTATATAATTTGTACATCGTTGTTTTCCATATCGTTTATAAATTAGAAATCTCACATTGGGTTCCACTCCACCAAAAATAGCAGAAGGCTCAGAAAAATATGCGGTCTCTTCTAAAATGTAGAAGACGTCCACACGAGTCCACTGTGTCTTGTTTCACTGAATTTCGTCAACAAACGAAAAAGATACGATTTTTATAAGTTAATTAACCATTTGCAACACTTTTAAATGTCAAAACAGTTTAAATATCTCAAACCCGTACCTCTGCTTTTTAATTCGAAACTAGGTTTCAAATTATTTTCAAATCCGTTGATTGTTGCTTCGATCAGCCGGCTTGACGTTATCGAGGGTGGGGAGGGCTCCACGGCGCCACCACTGGTGGTCAACTCGTCGGCGGCATGAGGAACTTCCGGTGGCTCGAACGTCGAAACTTTGGGGGGCCAGAGCTCTCGATTTACTCAACGAAAAAATCCCCAGTTGCTATGGATTTGAAGCTCGTCTCGAGCTCTACAAAAACCCCCACAGAACCTAGATTTAATTTGGCGTGTAGGAGGAGGAATGGAGGAGAGAAGGTGGAGTTTGTCTTCCGCCGTCGACCTGGGAGTTGCGGGGAGAGAGAAAACCAACGAAAGGATGTGATTGGCCAAGGAATTTTATTTTAATTTATAAAGTTTTAAAATCCGAAAATGCCCCTTCCTCCAAACGAACACCGATTCAAACCCAATGACTGTCGTCCCTAGCGTTATACCCCCATTCCGAACATAATGGGATATGTTTCGTAGGCCCATTCGACTGTTTCAGTCAGTTTTCTTTCAAATTAAAATATAAAACATTCAATATTTAATTTGAACGTACATTTCAATTTGCCGGGCCACATACTGATTCGAAAAATTCCAGAAAATAAATCTAGCTATGTTTTGACGATACGGTCCCAACAAAACTAGTTTCGTCGAATTCTGAGACTGTTTGAAAAATGGCCATATTCTGGTCGATCCAATTTAACTGTAATTGATCAAAACACATTTTCCTTTGCCACGCTCACATACTAGATTCAAAAATTATGAAATTTGAAACCTAGCAATAACTCCACATCCCGGATCCAACAAAAGTGGTTTCGTCGAATTCCGATGTCGTATGCAAAATGTCTATTTTCAAAGTCGATATATTCTCTATAGCGACCTTCCTGAAAATTCATTTGGCCATAACTTTTGATTCCCGCTATGAAACTTCGATTTTTCAGATTCATTGGAAAGATATTTACTAACAGATTTTAATATTTTTGGTTTCACTCAAATCCGTTTTGTTTTGCACCCGGTACAGTCAGTCAAAGTTTGAATTCAATTTTTGAAACTACCGCGCCATTTCAGGCCTTGTTTATAATTCAAATTAATTATACTCATTTTTAACATCGATTCAAACTACCTTTTCGTCGTTATTATTTAAAATATTTATTTTAAATATTTAAAATTTTTAAAATGGTTCAGATTTTACGTGTTGTTACAATCTCCCCCACTTAAAACTTTTCGTCCCCGAAAAGGAACAAAGTCGAAAGTGGTTTGATTAACCAACTCTGCTTTCATTCTGGCTTCCATTCTCCAACTTTTCAATTTCTGAGAATTTTCAAATTCTTCAAAAATTTGGCTAACACCCGGAATTTTCGAAAAATTTCGCCATAACCTCCTTTGTACGGGGAGACGTTTGAAAATTTATTGGGCCGTATTAGGTACCCAATAAATACTATAAAGCATACACATATTTATAGTGATATATTCTGGTGTTTACAGGGGAGCGTGTATAGATAATAACTCCAGAGAATAAATTCTCACCACCCTGTCAAAGCCTAAGGGAGTGTGTATTTTAATTGCTTCAGAGGATAAATCCTCGTCACCTCGTCCCGTGTGGGAAATAAATAATCCATTTGCCGTATCTAATGACTAGAGAGACGTGATTATTGTCATCTCCAGACCCGTGTGGGGTTTTTATTAATCTGGCAATTTTACCGTTATATTTTATATGGTCCATATCAGTCATCAGTTCAACCTGTAAAATATAGTCATCGCCATACGAGCCTCTCGCTCGTACGGTAAATCTTCCACCTCGTCACACAAGCTCCAAATGCTTATGTGGTATATGATGGAGTATGCCTATCTTCGAGAAGTATGCCATGTAGTGTAGTTCAAAATTAATTGTTACTATCCTATGGCGGCATTTATTAATTACACACAGAATAACCAGCACTCCGCATCCAATGGCACTCATAGGAGTTGATATAATAATAAAATTGCGCATCCAACTCATTAAGGTTTACCTATTTGTCAGGCACGCAAATAAAATCTTTACTCAACAGCTAATCCATTTACCTGTTCAAACATATATAATGCACATGTATATATTTCTATCTATTTTTAAATCAGTTCAATGTGTGATTTGATCTAATAAATTCTACCATTCATCCTCTTATTAATTAAATTAACTATCGTTTTAATAATTAAATTAATCCAATCCACTATCACCCAACTCAAACAAAAAGCAATTTGTTTTTAACTTTTCAAAATCATACAAATTAATTCTACTCTCTTTTTAAATTAATCAGACTACAGAAATAAAAGTGCACATCCATGGAAAGAAAATAACAACAAAGTAGAAAATTAAATGGTAATGCGAAGTACGGAAAATGTACCTTGCACCAGAGTCAATCAGAGATATCCACCCTGCACTTAGGGTAGGCTTTCTTAATGCTTTCCTCTGTTTCCCAAGTACAATCTCGTGGATCTCCACTCCATTGCACTTTGACTAAGTGAACCTTTTTTTTCCTCAGCTCCTTGGTTTCTTTGCCAATTATCTTTAGCGGCTCTCTCCTAACGACCAATTATGGAGTGATTTCTATATCCTGTTGCGCTGCTTCTTGATCAAGTCTGGATCATGAACGTGCTTTCGAAGTTGAGATACGTGAAATACATCATGCACTCCAGGCAACCAATTAGGAAATTTAACCCTGTATACGAGAGTTCCAATCCATTCAAGAATAGGAAACGGACCAATGAATTTGGGCGCCAATTTCCCTGTTTTACCGAACCGGATAACTTCTCTCATCGGAGATACCTTCAAATAAACATAGTCGCCAACAAAAAATGATATATCTCTTCTTCTCTTATCTGCATAGCTTTTCTGTCGGCTTTGAGCGACGAGTAATCGTTTCTTAACAAAGTCGACTTTATCTACAACATCGCGAATCATATCTGGCCCCAATACAAGTCTATTACCTGGCTCCACCCAACAAGCAAGGGATCGGCACGGTCTATCATACAATGCTTCGAATAGTGACATTGTCAGGATCGCTTGGTAACTGTTGTTATATGAGAATTCCGCCAAATGTAAATGGTCTTCCCACGATCCGCCAAAATCAAGAATACAAGCCCGCAATAAATCTTCAAGAATACGATTCACCCTCTCAGTCTGACCATCTGTCTGAGGATGATAAGCGGTGCTTAGGTTCAGTTTCGTTCCTAATTCTGCCTGGAATGCTTCCCAGAATTTACTAGCAAAAATCAGGTCACGATCACTAACGATGCTCATGGGAACTCCGTGCAGTCTAATAATTTCTTTGAAATAAACTTGCGCCAGACTTTGAGCAGTTCTATTCGATTTGACAGGTATGAAATGAGCGGTCTTCGTAAATCGATCCACGATCACCCAAATACTGTCATTTCCTTTTCTGGTCCTGGGAAAACCATCTATGAAATCCATTGAAATCTATTCCCATTTTCCACCTGGCACTTCTAAAGGTTGCAACAATCCAGCCAGTTTCTGCTGATCGCTTTTGACTTGCTGACAGTTGGGACACCGGCTAACATATATAGAGATATCTCTTTTCATTGCCTTCCACCAAAAAGTCCACTTGAGGTCATTAAACATTTTGCTAACCCCTGGGTGGATACTCAGCTTGGACTTGTGGCATTCGTCAAAAACTTCTCTTTTGAGCTCGGAGACGTCGGGAACACAAATCCTTCCTTTTAATCTAAGAATTCCCTCGTTATCCACTTGGAAACTGGATGCATCGCCTTTTTGAATTCTTTTGATCATCTCCTTAACAAAATTATCATCTTTCTGTAGAATGGAGATCTAGTCAATCAAGGAAGTCGTAACGATAAAGCTGGCAATTATTACATTCTTCCTACTCAGCGCATCAGCCATAACATTGGCTTTCCCTGGAGTGTACAAAATCTCAAAGTCGTACGCTGCAAGAAATTCTAGCCAACGCTGCTATCTCAGATTCAAATCCTTTTGGGTGAACAAATATTTCAATGACTGATGGTCAGTATACAGTTCGAATTTCTCACCCAAAAGATAGTGCCTCCAGATTTTCAAGGCGAATACGATGGCTAACAGCTCAAGATCATGAGTCACATAATTCTTCTCATGTGGTTTCAGCTGACGGCTGGCATAAGCAATCACTTGACCTCTTTGCATTAACACAGCACCAAGGCCTTCTCTAGATGCATCAGTCCAGACTTTCAAGTCCTCATTGCCATCTATTATTGTTAACACTAGAGCGGTCGTCAGTTTTAATTTCAGCTCCTGGAAAGCTTCCTCGCATACCGGAGTCCAATTGAATCTCGAATGTTTCTTAGTCAGTTTCGTTAAGGAACTGGATGTCTTCGCAAAATCCTTAATGAATTTCCGATAATAACTGGCCAACCCGAGAAAACTTCTAACTTCTATTGGCGTACGAGGCTGTTTCCAATTCTGAATAGCAGTGATTTTACTGGGATCCACTGAAATTCCTTGCTTTGACACGACGTGGCCAAGTAATTTAACTTCTTCCTACCAGAATATACGTTTGGAAAACTTTTCTTTTAAAACGTTCCTTCTCAGAATTTCTAATACTTGTTCCAAATGTTTTTCGTGCTCGCTTTCTGATTTAGAGAAGATTAGAATATCATCAATGAAAACAAGAACAAATTTATTCAATACTCCTCTGAATACTCTGTTCATTAAATCGACGAAATAGGCCGGAGCGTTACATAGGCCGAACGACATTACTAACCACTCGTAGAATAAGTCTGGACCTCTGAATGTTGTCAAAGGAACACACTCTTCGGCGATACGAAGCTGATGGAAACCTGTAGCTAGGTCCATTCGTGAAAATACTTGTGCGCCGTTCAATCGATCCAACAAATCATCAATCCGCGGCAATGGATATTTGTTTTTCAATGTCTTCTTGTTCAAGTAATGATAATCCACACACAATCTGAGAGTACCATCGGACTTCGGAACAAATACCACTGCTTTTCCCCAATCAGAAAAACTAGGCCTGATCAGACCTTTCCATACAAGCTGTCTAGTTTGATTATCTAACTCTTCTTTTTCTTTCAAGGTCATTCTTCGAATAGCGTGAACTACCGGCCTTGCATTAGGAACTAAAGAGATTTTGAAATCAATTTCTCTCTGCGGAGGTAAGCTAACAACTTCTTCGAACACATCCGCATATTTCTTGACAACTGGAATATTTGCAATGTCGACCTGTATATTCTCTGTAACGATAGGAACAGGTGCTGTTTGACCAGGAGAAACATCTAACGCTGCCCAGAAGTCTTTTCTATCAGAATTCGGGCCTTCACATGGAATGGTTATATATTCCCCAAACTTTTTTTTGCCTTAACTACCCTCTCGGCGCATTTAACTTCTGCTTCATATTTGGTTAACCAATCCAATCCCAGTATAAGGTCATACTCGGTAAAATTCATTACGATTGCGATAGTGGGGAACCGATACCGGGAAAAAGAGACAGGCACTCCACAAACCCAATCAAGATCAAGGGAGCCCCCAACCGGATTATGAACAGTCATTGGTTCCTTGAGCTTCTTCAAATTCAAATCCAGTTTCTTAACCGCATTCTTTGCAACAAAGCTCCGCGATGCGCCTGTGTCAAACAGTACTTTAACTGGAATGTTTTTGACGGTAAGCATGCCTTCTAAAACATCTAGCCTTTCCTGACTAACTGAGGATGCAGGAACCTCTGCTACTTTATTTACCTGTACCATTTTGGATTTCGGTGATAGTTGGCAATTCTTTGCAATATGCCCAGCCTGATGGCAAAGATTACATTTCCTATTCTCTCGACCCTCCTCAGTGGATTTTGATCCCACATTTCTTTCTTTCCTCGAGGATTTGCAATTCCCTTGAAAATGCCCTGGCGTTTTGCAATTATTGCATATTGCGGTCGTTACGGGTCCTTTCTTGGATATAAAATTTCCCGATTTAATCTAGGCTTCTTTCTGACTTTAGACGTTGTACTGGCCTCAGGCTGTGCACTCGCCCCTGAGATATCAGTTTCGGAATTTCTTTTGCTGCTAAAACCTACTTCTTCTTCGTCTTGCAACATACCTTTCCTATCGAGATCCTCATACTGGTAGGCCATGTATATCATTTCAGAAAAAGGAAGCTTCACATGCCCCAATACTTTATTCTGGTATTTTCTTTGAAGACCATTAATGAACCTCATATTCTTCATCTTTGGCTTTTCAATTTGATGCGGGGAAAAACGAGAAAGTTCATTGAATCTCTTATGATATTCGGGAATATTCATATCACCTTGTATCAGATAGTAGAACTCATCGTATAACCGCTCAGTTGCTTCTGGAGGAATAAACCTTTGGTTGAACATTTCTTTGAATCTATCCCAGGTGATATCACCTTCTGGATTATCCCTAATAATTGACTCCCACCAGAACAAAGCTTCGTCTTTGAGTGCCCAAGATGCCACTAATCTTTTATGGCCATCTCTTAGCTGGAGACGCTCAAGAATTCTTTCTACATAACGCATCCAATCTTGGGTTTGACTAATGGATTCATTTCCCGAGTATGGTACTCCACCCAGATTTCGATACTTCTTTAATAAAGCTTATAGATCTGGTTCTGCATTTCTCCTGTTTCTGACACTCATTTTCTAGTACTTCTGCAAATAGCAGATCATGTGTCAGGTCAACAGAAAAGATATTTTAAAACATAGAAACATATACTTGAATGTAAATGTGTCTATCGAGGTGCATTTCATTCTGCTATACTCATACTAGGATATTACTGATCCTATCTATAATGAGTCACTCGTCCTAGAACACTCCTGGTTCTATTTCTAACGAGTTCGTTCATATGTTATATTCCAGGCTTAACCAAAGCTTTGATACCACGTTTGTGACAACCCCATTCCCGATAAGACAGTGGCAAGGGTAATCTTTAGAATATAACACATAAACAGATAATAACAGAACAAAAATAGATAAGTACACTAGATAATGTACAATAGAATACACTGGATAAATATAATCATCAGAGTTACACAGTATATAGGATCATACGTAGTACAAAATACAGTTCATCTATACATAAATGTCTACTGCGAAAAGAAAAACATAATATGTACAACAGGAGCTGAACAGCATAAAAAGAGATAAATGATAGAATCCATCTTCAGCTCCAGCTATCCAGAAAGAGCCTGCTAAAACCTGAATACAAGGCTGCCCGTGTAGAAAAAGGGGCACCCGAGTTTGCAAGTGAAACAAACTACGAGTCAGTCATGGGACTGGTATGAGAAATCTACTTAACACATTTTCAAATATGGCTAATCACAGGACCACGCCACTTTCGCGGAACGGGTTTACTCCATTGGATTACCAGTGCTTTATAACAAATGATTCTTTTAAACATCGCAATGCTTTTTATAAAAATGAAGCCATTATAAGAATCAGTTCCCATCACACAATGCAACACACACCAGAGGATAGAGTTTTACCTTATAATGGCCAAAATATGCTTGATACGAGCAAAACAAATCCTTTGATATTATAGCTAGTGTATATTTGTTTCAAAAACAATTTCAATCATAACTATCAATCATAGGCGGCATTAATGCCCCATACCACTTTGTCGCCATATATAGGTATACAATCAGAACCGCACGATGTCGTATTTGGAAATTGGATTTCCGTCATGAGCCGAGGCAAAAGATAGTCCTCACCGAATTTGAGACATTCTAGCCCATGTTTCAGGACCCAGACACAGGTGGGCCATTGGATCGTCAGGGCCGGTCCACCGATGTGGATTAAAATTCCTGAACACTGCGTTTCCCTGCCCTATGGGGCGTAAACTGGTCATATCTGATGTAACGACCCGGGAAAAAGCGACCTTGGTTATCCGATATATAACACCTATCGAACAATCAAAAGTCGAAATTACCGGATAGTCCAAGGAAGAAATTAGAGGGTGAGGATAGATAAGATAGAAAATTAGAACAGAAGAAGAAGAAGAACACAACAACATCAGAGTAACACGAATCTCACAGCGGAACGAATAAAATATAATAGACAACATATCTTGAAATCAAAGTAGTATATGTATATCATACCATTATCAGAGTACAACACTTTCATCACAGCGGAATAATCAATAGCTAGAAAAATCTTGAAGCCTCCTGCTCCAAGCTCTTCAAGCATACCTGTAAATCCTGACTACTTGACTGCCCGTACAAATTTGGGCACCCAAGAGTTTAGGGAAAACAAAACAAAATAAAACTCTGGGTCAGTCATGGGACTGGTGTGAGTAAACTCAAATCATTTGGTTTAACTTTCAGAATCCTTTCGAAAGAAAAGATAATCGTAAGACCAATCCACACATAAACACGGACGGTTTTTACCTTACGATAACCTAAAACACTTTGGAAATCATATATTATCTGATATTATAATAATGTCTAATCACAAGTAATTAAAATCTAGTAGAACGCTTGCATCTCACGCTCTACATATATAATATACAATCAAACTCGCAGGCACTTATTGGAGATTGGATTCCAACTTGACAAGGTATGGGACCACCTTCCGAACGTGTATCTCTAGAGGCAAATACACTGGGTTCAACAAGAACATCTTGCAACCCGGCCCACACATGACCGACCACTCATTTCGCTTGAGTGTATCGAATATATATCACCAACGGTTGGGATCAGCAACCGTCTCCCGAATGGGGCAGCATCGATAGATTTAAGAAGCAATTGGAATTTCTCTAGATAGGTGATCATACATCCTAATGGGTGCGACCCACATAGCCATGCTGCCTGCCCGATTTTTGTCATTTCCCGGTGGATGAGGCTTGAGGTCATAACGTATCTTTTGACAGATCCCACCTCCATTACTTTGAATGCCACATCGTCATACCCGCCAAATCACAAATTGATTTCACCAAAAATACCACGGGTATACAGCTAAGAGAAACGAATTCCTCCGCCACCAAACGTAAGTACGTTTGAAGAGATCAACTTACGCGATCCTTTGAATATACTCTGTCAGACATTCGTCCATTCACGTTTGTCCTGGGACTAGACAAACCGAAGGCACTATTCTGTAAATAGGATAGCCCTTGCATAACTCCGTCTTCAATATATTCAGCATACTTGATTCGCAACGCTTATGCCAATACGGTGTGGTTCTCTGGATAATAATCCAACCGGTCTCTCCATATTAACAACGTAAAATGGTCAAAACTTTGATAGTCGGTGATTTAACTATCAATTAAAAACATGTCGGTGTGCAAACAACGATATTATTTCCAGATGGAAATTCTATCGATCAATCATCATTCATCATCAAATTATCATAAATTTACCCTTTTCCTTATTCTTGTTTTCCTATATTCCTTATTTACTATATTTAGAAAATATACGTTATTAACAATGGAAAACAATTCCATTTCTCATTTTCTATATTCAGAAAACATTTCTGATTTTCATTTGGAAGACATTTCCAAATCTCCTTCATTGGGTTTAAACTGATGTTTGAATAAACATCGCTATGCCAACACGAACCATTTCGCTCATTAACTAAATTCACTTAACCCCTTTCACTCTCGAACCTTATCCACTTCTTAGTTAAAACGAAGTCAATCAAGTTGGGGTATAATTACCTCTCAGACCTTAACTGAACAACATTTCTAACTTCGAAATAGACAGAGTTCAAACTTCACTCTTTAAGAAACTTCCTTGCGAACTCTCGGATTCTATCTATGAATCCACTTCCTTTACTGAATCATTTGATTATAACTATAAATGTTATAATTCCATGCTTTCAAAATATGTTAACTTAAATATATTTCCATATCTTAATTTGGATAAATAAACAACCAACTACTTTATTAACAGATAATTAAAACTTGATTTGAAATGGAAAGTAAACATTACTTCCCTTGATTCGATATAATTGAATTTCCATGTATGATTCACTCTCGAATAATCACTATCCGATAATTCTCTTTCGAATAAATTATATTCGATTCCCCTGTTCGAATAACTAATATTCGATAATCCTTTTCTTCGAATAACTAATATTCGAAAAATCTCACTTCGAATAAACAATATTCGATAATTCTCTCCTTCGAATAACTATATTCGATTTAACACACTTCGAACGAACTATATTCGATTACTCTTCTCGAATAAACTATATTCGATAACTCTACTTCGAATAGGTGATATTCGATTAATTCCCTTTTTGACTAACCCTACTTAATTTACTAATACTCGACTAACTCGACTTAATTAACTTCTATTGATTAATTACTATTTGATTTAACACCATTTGCTTGACTCTAGATCGCAGCGATCACAATGGTTACGCCTGATTCCCTCAGGAAACATCCGACCGCCGTAGGCTATCTGCAGCCCTGCGAATTACGCTAGCAGTCGTGCTAAATGGAAATTCATCCTTAAATAACTTTGTCTACTTTTAACTCTATCTCGAATAATTAGATTCGATCAATTCTAATTGAATAACTAATATTCAATTAACCCTTATTCGATTAGTTCGATTTGACTCAAAACGATTAACTCTAACTGATTAACTCTAACTGGTTAAGTCTAACTGAATAACTCTAACTGGATAACTCTAACTGAATAACTCTAACTGGTTAACTCTAACTAATTAACTCTAACTGTTTAACTTTACGGTTTAACTCTGACAGTTTAACTTCAACGGTTTAACTCTAACAGTTTAACTCCAACTGTTTAACTCTAACAGTTTAACTCCAACTGTTTAACTCTAACAGTTTAACTCCAACTGTTTAACTCTAACAGTTTAACTCCAACTGTTTAACTCTAGTTGATTAACTCTTTTGAATTAATCCCTTTGACTTTTCTCTTTTGAATAATTCCTTTGGAATAATTCCTTTGAATTACTTCCCTTGAATAGATTCTTTTTCTATTCGTTTACTCAACAAATAACTATTCTCTTTTCGCTTCTATTTATTTAACAAATAAATATTCCCTTTAACTTTTCTATTTATTCAACAAATAAATATTTCTTTTAACTTTTCTATTTATTTAACAAATAAGTACTTCTTTCAACTTTTCTTTATTCCCTACATGAATATTCCCTTTTCAATTCCATTTGTAAATACTTTTACGAATGTTTCCCTTTTTATTTCTATTTGTAATCGTTTCACAAATATTTCCCTTTTATTTGATTTCACCAATATTTTCCCTTCTATTTGATTTCACCAATATTTTCCCTTCTATTTGATTTCACCAATATTTTCCCTTCTATTTGATTTCACCAATATTTGTTTTTTTTTTACAAATGCTTTGATTCTATAATCATTTTCTCTCATGAAATTCTCTTCCTTTTATATATAAAATCTATTGATTTTATATAAATAATTTATTTTCAAAATAAACTTTGAAAATCCCTTTTCACTTTCTAGTATCACTTATGGTATAAAAATACCAAATCAAAAGGTTCAATCATCATCCAAACACACAGGTTCAACAACAGATGATATAACACATCATATATCAGAATATATGAAAAACGGTAAATAAATGTTGAGGAATCCAGTTGGATTCCTCCGACCTGTTTCCCTGCATCCGCAGATGTTACACAATATAATTCACATCAATTTCATTTCAATATGAGGTATTCTGATAAACAAAATCACATCGGTTAACGATATATATAACTATATCGGTATCTTCAACCAGCTGACTAGCAGTTTAACCAAACAATCAACACTCAGCAATTCAATCAATATTTATCAATTCTAAAAATACTTTATAAAAATATAAAGTGTTCAGAGTTAGTGAGATTTACTCACCTTGGACGGTTTATCGTTGAATAACGATAATCGGTCATTGATTTGGTTCAGACGTTAAATTTCACCATAAATCCAAACGAGCTCCAATCCACTTGCGGTCAGTTCCATTGCGTAGTGCTCGTCCATACGATCCCAACGGATCCTGTTTCGTTAAATTTCGTTAATGTATGCAAAAGTTATGCTATTTACAATATTTACCTAATTTAAATGAATATATATTTAATTAAATTAATTAAATTATTTTTATCTTAATTAATTTCTAATTGCGTTATTAGCCAAATTACCTTCCCTGCCCTTCTAAAAATCATACTTTCCCATCTCTAGCCATATCCAAATTTTTTTTAAAATTGAAAAACCATTTTAATATTAATTAAATTTAATTTTCAAATAAAATATTTAAAAATATTCATTTAATTATAACTTAAAATTTTTAACCCGGATCAAAAATCTGCTTCCACTCATTTTAAAGTATTTTCCGATAAGAATCCAACGGTCCTTGTTTCGTGGAAATCCGACTTGTTTTGAAAAAGTTATAAGCTTTTAAAGTTTATGGTTAAAAATTACGAAAATGCCCCTGGTCTGTTTTAAATTCAAATTAAATTCAAATTAAATTTTAAATTAAAATTTAAATTAATCATCCCATCCGTCGGATCAGTTAGGGATAGCCAGGGAGAGCAGGAAACTATATTTTCCAAACTCAAGCCTTAGACACTATCCTCTCTGTCACCCTTAGAATGTTCTGATATTTATTTTTACAAATTCTATTTTAATTATAATATATATATATATTACAAAAATAAATAAATAAATAAATATTATTTAAAAACTTACCCCGCGAAGCCGAAGCCTCTGCCTAAGAGTCCCTAGCTCCCCGTCTTGCCCTCCTTTCTCCCTTCCTTCCCTTTTCCCTATTTCCTAATATTTTATTACTATTTCTGCCATTGCCAAAGCTTGAAAGAGGAGGAGGAGTGAGTTTAAAAATGAAGGGGGGGGGGGCTATTTATAGCCGAAGGAGTCACATGGATTGCTGAGGTGGCGCGAATCCAACGGTCGAAAATGGATGGCTAGGATTAATCCTTAAATTTATTAAATTATAAATAAATTTAATAATTTATGAATAGTAAAGTGTGTTTTCTCAACCCTATTCGGACGTTAATTTGACTTACTTATTGATACCTTATCCAAAATCTTTTTCAACCATGTTGTTCAATTTTTCTTGCTCTTCAATAATATATAAAAATATTTAAAATTTGAATTCGTTTGAACTTTCAAATAATTTAAATTCAAATTCAAAATAGTGTTTTGTGTTAGTTTCAACACCTTCCGGTCTCATGTTGGAGTATCAAACGATAACGGTTTTCAGAAATTCTTCCACCATCTGGTCCGGTTTTTAACGTACTTCAATCCTATGTATTCAAATCAAAAATCGGAGTTTGTTTAGATTTTCAAATAATTTATTTAAATTTTGTTTCCTTAATAACTTTCTATATCCGTTATAGGATTTTCCCAGATTTCATATATAGCTAATATCCTATGTTTAGAATTTTCCTGGTTAGGTCACAGGTTCCAGTTTTGCCGTTAGCATTAGCAAATTCCAATTACCGTCAAAATTTAGTTCAAATTTTGGCCTTTTATTTTTTCTTTTCCACATACGGATGCCATTTTTGACGTAACTTGGTTGGTTATCTAATTTCATCATTTCGGATTTAATGAAACTGATTTCATCGAAATCCGAGTTCGTTAGCTACTACATCCTTTGTAAACGTACTATTTTAAATTAAAAATTTATCCTTTTATACTGCCAGTTCACATTATATTGCAGATCCACTAAATTTCTACCATTTCAGAATAACATAAAATATTCAAAATTATTGAAATTAAACCATTTAAACTTCCAAAACAATAAAAAAACATTTTTAAATAATAACTAAATGGTCAAAAAATCTGGGTCGTTACATTCTTTCCCCCTTAAAATAATTTCGTCCTCGAAATTGCTAAGGTAGAAAAATGAACTTTATAACTAGGTTAAAATTATTTATTTACTCCGGTTTCACTAAACCAATTAATTCTAATTAATTTATTTCTATAAACGAAAATTTCAAAAATTCTGAAAATTTTCTAACATTCGAAATTTCTGAAAAATTTCGCCAGCATCTCCTTTGTACTGGTCAATAGCTCAAACTCCAACTCGCCTCTCTAGGCCTTCTTCAACCCAAAAGAAAATCAAACAGCCAAGTGGCTTGCCAAACGGGCTCATAAATCTCATCCAACTCATATGAATATGTACGTGTACCTTTTTGTCGGCATTCAAATCTGCTATCAATTTAGCATATACCACTATCATCCCAATCAAACTCCCAATCACTTTTATCTTCAGCACGACCATCCGCTTATAACCAAGCCAAATTTCAATCAAACTGCAATTCCAATCTCAATTCAAATTTCTTGCTCGACCGTCCATTTCTATCCCAGATAATCTCTAATTCAGTCCAATTCTACTTGATACCATTTTATTTCAATTCAACTCAATTTCCACTGAACTGGCTTCAATTCAATTTCAAATTTGCTTTCACAAATTTCTATTTAATTTGTGTTTATTTCAATAATTTGTACCTGGGAGTTTCAAATAGCTTTGCCTTTTCCAAAAATCAAATATCCCTTTGGAATATCAAAACAACTTGGTTTCTCAAAACAATTCAAAAACAAAATCTTTGGTAGTAATCTGTCACTTACAAACTCGAAAATGAACACCGATGATGTCCGGATCAACATCGGAATTTATTTTCCAGCTATCGAAGTGAGTTCAATACTATAGCACTTTCAAAACCCATTTTTAAACATTTTCATATTGAAATTCATTTCAAAATATCCCTTTTTAATGCTTGTAACAAATTTAAAATCTCCCAGGATTTTAAAATTCACATATATTCAATTTAATTCCATTTACAACGCTTATTCAAATTTTAGCAATTTTAATTCCAATTCTGAACTTAAATTCAGATTTAATTCTTTTGATTTCATATATTTCACTAATATGAATTTTGATTTGTTATTTACATAACCATTTCACATTTTATAATCTTATTCGATTATAATCACAACCAACACATTCAATATACTATAATAATTTCAAATATCCATACTTTGCTTATATGAAAATATAATTTGGGTAAAATTATTTCATTCACCCTTTTTCAAAACATACTGTGTCGGTTCATCGTATACAAGCGTTTATAAACCCCTATCGATACAGTGGATCAAACTGATCGACTAGAATTCATAAACAACTCAACCAACAAATCTCCACAATATAAAATCATTTTATATCAAATAACAAATACGTTCACTCGTATATATACACTCAAACTCAGTCTAGGGTATAACTAACCCCATCTCTACTGAATCACGCCACAGAGCCAAGGTAATACTTAACCTTCAGCTCTGATACCAACTGTAACGACCCGGGAAAAAGCGACCTTGGTTATCCGATATATAACACCTATCGAA
Organism: Allium sativum; assembly: GCA_030737875.1. Classification (NCBI taxonomy): domain Eukaryota; kingdom Viridiplantae; phylum Streptophyta; class Magnoliopsida; order Asparagales; family Amaryllidaceae; genus Allium; species Allium sativum. Next base: position 1,033,830,351 of record CM060920.1, on the reverse strand, counting down.
CAATCAAAAGTCGAAATTACCGGATAGTCCAAGGAAGAAATTAGAGGGTGAGGATAGATAAGATAGAAAATTAGAACAGAAGAAGAAGAAGAACACAACAACATCAGAGTAACACGAATCTCACAGCGGAACGAATAAAATATAATAGACAACATATCTTGAAATCAAAGTAGTATATGTATATCATACCATTATCAGAGTACAACACTTTCATCACAGCGGAATAATCAATAGCTAGAAAAATCTTGAAGCCTCCTGCTCCAAGCTCTTCAAGCATACCTGTAAATCCTGACTACTTGACTGCCCGTACAAATTTGGGCACCCAAGAGTTTAGGGAAAACAAAACAAAATAAAACTCTGGGTCAGTCATGGGACTGGTGTGAGTAAACTCAAATCATTTGGTTTAACTTTCAGAATCCTTTCGAAAGAAAAGATAATCGTAAGACCAATCCACACATAAACACGGACGGTTTTTACCTTACGATAACCTAAAACACTTTGGAAATCATATATTATCTGATATTATAATAATGTCTAATCACAAGTAATTAAAATCTAGTAGAACGCTTGCATCTCACGCTCTACATATATAATATACAATCAAACTCGCAGGCACTTATTGTAGATTGGATTCCAACTTGACAAGGTATGGGACCACCTTCCGAACGTGTATCTCTAGAGGCAAATACACTGGGTTCAACAAGAACATCTTGCAACCCGGCCCACACATGACCGACCACTCATTTCGCTTGAGTGTATCGAATATATATCACCAACGGTTGGGATCAGCAACCATCTCCCGAATGGGGCAGCATCGATAGATTTAAGAAGCAATTGGAATTTCTCTAGATAGGTGATCATACATCCTAATGGGTGCGACCCACATAGCCATGCTGCCTGCCCGATTTTTGTCATTTCCCGGTGGATGAGGCTTGAGGTCATAACGTATCTTTTGACAGATCCCACCTCCATTACTTTGAATGCCACATCGTCATACCCGCCAAATCACAAATTGATTTCACCAAAAATACCACGGGTATACAGCTAAGAGAAACGAATTCCTCCGCCACCAAACGTAAGTACGTTTGAAGAGATCAACTTACGCGATCCTTTGAATATACTCTGTCAGACATTCGTCCATTCACGTTTGTCCTGGGACTGGACAAACCGAAGGCACTATTCTGTAAATAGGATAGCCCTTGCATAACTCCGTCTTCAATATATTCAGCATACTTGATTCGCAACGCTTATGCCAATATGGTGTGGTTCTCTGGATAATAATCCAACCGGTCTCTCCATATTAACAACGTAAAATGGTCAAAACTTTGATAGTCGGTGATTTAACTATCAATTAAAAACATGTCGGTGTGCAAACAACGATATTATTTCCAGATGGAAATTCTATCGATCAATCATCATTCATCATCAAATTATCATAAATTTACCCTTTTCCTTATTCTTGTTTTCCTATATTCCTTATTTACTATATTTAGAAAATATACGTTATTAACAATGGAAAACAATTCCATTTCTCATTTTCTATATTCAGAAAACATTTCTGATTTTCATTTGGAAGACATTTCCAAATCTCCTTCATTGGGTTTAAACTGATGTTTGAATAAACATCGCTATGCCAACACGAACCATTTCGCTCATTAACTAAATTCACTTAACCCCTTTCACTCTCGAACCTTATCCACTTCTTAGTTAAAACGAAGTCAATCAAGTTGGGGTATAATTACCTCTCAGACCTTAACTGAACAACATTTCTAACTTCGAAATAGACAGAGTTCAAACTTCACTCTTTAAGAAACTTCCTTGCGAACTCTCGGATTCTATCTATGAATCCACTTCCTTTACTGAATCATTTGAATATAACTATAAATGTTATAATTCCATGCTTTCAAAATATGTTAACTTAAATATATTTCCATATCTTAATTTGGATAAATAAACAACCAACTACTTTATTAACAGATAATTAAAACTTGATTTGAAATGGAAAGTAAACATTACTTCCCTTGATTCGATATAATTGAATTTCCATGTATGATTCACTCTCGAATAATCACTATCCGATAATTCTCTTTCGAATAAATTATATTCGATTCCCCTGTTCGAATAACTAATATTCGATAATCCTTTTCTTCGAATAACTAATATTCGAAAAATCTCACTTCGAATAAACCATATTCGATAATTCTCTCCTTCGAATAACTATATTCGATTTAACACACTTCGAACGAACTATATTCGATTACTCTTCTCGAATAAACTATATTCGATAACTCTACTTCGAATAGGTGATATTCGATTAATTCCCTTTTTGACTAACCCTACTTAATTTACTAATACTCGACTAACTCGACTTAATTAACTTCTATTGATTAATTACTATTTGATTTAACACCATTTGCTTGACTCTAGATCGCAGCGATCACAATGGTTACGCCTGATTCCCTCAGGAAACATCCGACCGCCGTAGGCTATCTGCAGCCCTGCGAATTACGCTAGCAGTCGTGCTAAATGGAAATTCATCCTTAAATAACTTTGTCTACTTTTAACTCTATCTCGAATAATTAGATTCGATCAATTCTAATTGAATAACTAATATTCAATTAACCCTTATTCGATTAGTTCGATTTGACTCAAAACGATTAACTCTAACTGATTAACTCTAACTGGTTAAGTCTAACTGAATAACTCTAACTGGATAACTCTAACTGAATAACTCTAACTGGTTAACTCTAACTAATTAACTCTAACTGTTTAACTTTACGGTTTAACTCTGACAGTTTAACTTCAACGGTTTAACTCTAACAGTTTAACTCTAACTGTTTAACTCTAACAGTTTAACTCCAACTGTTTAACTCTAACAGTTTAACTCCAACTGTTTAACTCTAACAGTTTAACTCCAACTGTTTAACTCTAACAGTTTAACTCCAACTGTTTAACTCTAACAGTTTAACTCCAACTGTTTAACTCTAGTTGATTAACTCTTTTGAATTAATCCCTTTGACTTTTCTCTTTTGAATAATTCCTTTGGAATAATTCCTTTGAATTACTTCCCTTGAATAGATTCTTTTTCTATTCGTTTACTCAACAAATAACTATTCTCTTTTCGCTTCTATTTATTTAACAAATAAATATTCCCTTTAACTTTTCTATTTATTCAACAAATAAATATTTCTTTTAACTTTTCTATTTATTTAACAAATAAGTACTTCTTTCAACTTTTCTTTATTCCCTACATGAATATTCCCTTTTCAATTCCATTTGTAAATACTTTTACGAATGTTTCCCTTTTTATTTCTATTTGTAATCGTTTCACAAATATTTTCCCTTCTATTTGATTTCACCAATATTTTCCCTTCTATTTGATTTCACCAATATTTTCCCTTCTATTTGATTTCACCAATATTTGTTTTTTTTTTTACAAATGCTTTGATTCTATAATCATTTTCTCTCATGAAATTCTCTTCCTTTTATATATAAAATCTATTGATTTTATATAAATAATTTATTTTCAAAATAAACTTTGAAAATCCCTTTTCACTTTCTAGTATCACTTATGGTATAAAAATACCAAATCAAAAGGTTCAATCATCATCCAAACACACAGCTTCAACAACAGATGATATAACACATCATATATCAGAATATATGAAAAACGGTAAATAAATGTTGAGGAATCCAGTTGGATTCCTCCGACCTGTTTCCCTGCATCCGCAGATGTTACACAATATAATTCACATCAATTTCATTTCAATATGAGGTATTCTGATAAACAAAATCACATCGGTTAACGATATATATAACTATATCGGTATCTTCAACCAGCTGACTAGCAGTTTAACCAAACAATCAACACTCAGCAATTCAATCAATATTTATCAATTCTAAAAATACTTTATAAAAATATAAAGTGTTCAGAGTTAGTGAGATTTACTCACCTTGGACGGTTTATCGTTGAATAACGATAATCGGTCATTGATTTGGTTCAGACGTTAAATTTCACCATAAATCCAAACGAGCTCCAATCCACTTGCGGTCAGTTCCATTGCGTAGTGCTCGTCCATACGATCCCAACGGATCTTGTTTCGTTAAATTTCGTTAATGTATGCAAAAGTTATGCTATTTACAATATTTACCTAATTTAAATGAATATATATTTAATTAAATTAATTAAATTATTTTTATCTTAATTAATTTCTAATTGCGTTATTAGCCAAATTACCTTCCCTGCCCTTCTAAAAATCATACTTTCCCATCTCTAGCCATATCCAAATTTTTTTTAAAATTGAAAAACCATTTTAATATTAATTAAATTTAATTTTCAAATAAAATATTTAAAAATATTCATTTAATTATAACTTAAAATTTTTAACCCGGATCAAAAATCTGCTTCCACTCATTTTAAAGTATTTTCCGATAAGAATCCAACGGTCCTTGTTTCGTGGAAATCCGACTTGTTTTGAAAAAGTTATAAGCTTTTAAAGTTTATGGTTAAAAATTACGAAAATGCCCCTGGTCTGTTTTAAATTCAAATTAAATTCAAATTAAATTTTAAATTAAAATTTAAATTAATCATCCCATCCGTCGGATCAGTTAGGGATAGCCAGGGAGAGCAGGAAACTATATTTTCCAAACTCAAGCCTTAGACACTATCCTCTCTGTCACCCTTAGAATGTTCTGATATTTATTTTTACAAATTCTATTTTAATTATAATATATATATATATATATATATTACAAAAATAAATAAATAAATAAATATTATTTAAAAACTTACCCCGCGAAGCCGAAGCCTCTGCCTAAGAGTCCCTAGCTCCCCGTCTTGCCCTCCTTTCTCCCTTCCTTCCCTTTTCCCTATTTCCTAATATTTTATTATTATTTCTGCCATTGCCAAAGCTTGAAAGAGGAGGAGGAGTGAGTTTAAAAATGAAGGGGGGGGGGGCTATTTATAGCCGAAGGAGTCACATGGATTGCTGAGGTGGCGCGAATCCAACGGTCGAAAATGGATGGCTAGGATTAATCCTTAAATTTATTAAATTATAAATAAATTTAATAATTTATGAATAGTAAAGTGTGTTTTCTCAACCCTATTCGGACGTTAATTTGACTTACTTATTGATACCTTATCCAAAATCTTTTTCAACCATGTTGTTCAATTTTTCTTGCTCTTCAATAATATATAAAAATATTTAAAATTTGAATTCGTTTGAACTTTCAAATAATTTAAATTCAAATTCAAAATAGTGTTTTGTGTTAGTTTCAACACCTTCCGGTCTCATGTTGGAGTATCAAACGATAACGGTTTTCAGAAATTCTTCCACCATCTGGTCCGGTTTTTAACGTACTTCAATCCTATGTATTCAAATCAAAAATCGGAGTTTGTTTAGATTTTCAAATAATTTATTTAAATTTTGTTTCCTTAATAACTTTCTATATCCGTTATAGGATTTTCCCAGATTTCATATATAGCTAATGTCCTATGTTTAGAATTTTCCTGGTTAGGTCACAGGTTCCAGTTTTGCCGTTAGCATTAGCAAATTCCAATTACCGTCAAAATTTAGTTCAAATTTTGGCCTTTTATTTTTTCTTTTCCACATACGGATGCCATTTTTGACGTAACTTGGTTGGTTATCTAATTTCATCATTTCGGATTTAATGAAACTGATTTCATCGAAATCCGAGTTCGTTAGCTACAACATCCTTTGTAAACGTACTATTTTAAATTAAAAATTTATCCTTTTATACTGCCAGTTCACATCATATTGCAGATCCACTAAATTTCTACCATTTCAGAATAACATAAAATATTCAAAATTATTGAAATTAAACCATTTAAACTTCCAAAACAATAAAAAAACATTTTTAAATAATAACTAAATGGTCAAAAAATCTGGGTCGTTACATCTGACCACACCATCGGCTCCGAAGAGACCGAAGCAAACCGAGGCCTCGCTTTCCATCATCCACACAAGTAAAATACCCGGGCGTGTAAAACCCAAAGCACCACTCCTAGCTAGAAGAAAACGCATGTCCTCCCTGAAGTCCTTCTCCCGTTTCTGGCTCATATCAGGGTGTGAGGCTCGCGAAACCACGTTATACACAAAGCTACGCCACACAGGTCGTGCTTTGATCATCAACCACAAGACTTTGCTTTTCAACAGAAGCCTTGATCATCTATCACTTAGGCATGCCACATAGGCAATTTACTCCGTGCGACTGATTTCTATCGATATATAACCTCTGGGCTCGTACGTCTCAGAGAAGGGCGTTAAGCAAGAGAATAAATTCTCCGCTGCCAAATAGATATATATTTAATAGAGATCAATCGACACAGAACAAAATCCAATGTCAAACACACAGTCCATTTACACATTCGTTCTGGGTTTGAATGAAACCGGAGGCACTCAATACCTCGCATATCTGTACAATCAACAAGTACGTCTGGGTGGCTACTACTTCAACCCCGTCAAGGTAGCTACTCCCATCCTGTGCATCAGTAGCACCCCTCCTTTCGACGTGAAGATCATCGGTCTTGCACCGTCTTCATATCTTCGACTTTCGATCGTCGATCAATTACTTGAAATGAGAACTAACTCGGCCTTTTCAAATAATTCACGTATATTTAGAATTTCAAATCAATTTGTTCCAATGGTTAAATTATTCAGTGTCACTAATTCTGTCCATTAGTGTAATTTTCACGCCACACACATTCAACCATCAACTATCACATAAACCGAGCAAATTCAGTTTATTTCCATTCCATATCGTTTATAACATTTTATCATGATTTATCACTATTTTTATTTATTTAAAAATAGCTAACATATTAAAACTACACTTCAGGCCATAACGCGGCCGTGGCGATGTTTTTCTCCAGATTTGATTTACACATATCTGAAAATCTAACCGTTGGATCTTCACAAAATTTATATTATTAGAAAGATCTTTTCAAAACGAATCCAACGGTTCCAGTTTTGGGAAAATCCGATGGTCGGATCTCCCGCACTAATCGTTTGAAGTTACGATTACAAAATACGAACTGCAGCGTCGTTATTAGATTTAATTTAATTATATTTATATATATGTATATAAATATAATCGATTCTGGCGCTGTTTTTCTTCAGGTTTGAATTAAAAATTCCAGACAATCCAACCGTTGGATCTTTACAAAGTTGGTGCCGTTGGAAAGATATTTCCAAGGCGAACCCAACGGTTGTGGTTTTGGGAAAATCCGATGGTCGGATCTCCCGCACTAATCATTTGAAATCACGGTTTCAAAACACGAACTACAGCCTCTTTATTCACTATATTTTGATTATATTTATATAAATATATATAAATATAATTCTTTCATCGATTTCAAAACACTATCCACTTTATATATTTGATAAAAATAATATTTTTATCTAACAAACATTTATTTCAATACTTCACCATTTTCAATAATTCATGTATCTAATAAAAATGTGATTTTTATTGTAAAACAATTTATTTCAAAACACGACTATTTTATGTAGTTCATATAGATGATAAAAATATGATTTTTATTATAAAACAATTTATTTCAAAACACGAATATCGTTCAACACATGAATTTCTATTCAACACATGAATATAGTTTCAACATATGAAAATAATTCTAACACATGAATATTATTGAAAATTTCGGTAGCATAACGACGGGGTAGTAAAAACCGGGACCGTCCCTAGTACGGCTCCTCGCTCTACCTTAAAACCTCGCGGTTTTTGACAATGGGGATTCATGAATCTAGTTCGCACGCAGGCGGCATGTTTTATTTTCATTTCCACAATCTATTCTAATTTTGTTTCAATCACCAATGGGTATTTTTCAACCACAACCAATCAATTTCAACCACAAACAATTCTAATCAACAATTCGCTATCAACCAATTTTCACACCAATCACAAATAATAAATATCGTCCATGGTCTGTGGACGAGGGGAGTACATATATATATATATATATATTCGTATATAAATATATTTCGATTCACTTCAATTCATTTCAACGCACATACAATTTTTTTACAACGCATATATAACTTATACATCGAACAGACAACTTATACAACGCTTATACATGAGGTGTACAACGCTGATATAATTCATACATCGACTATATAATTTATACATCATTGTTTTCCATATCGTTTATAAATTAGAAATCTCACATTGTGTTCCACTCCACCAAAAATAGTAGAAGGCTCAGAAAAATAAGCGGTCTCTTCTAAAATGTAGAAGACGTCCACATGAGTCCAATGTCTCTTGTTTCACTGAATTTCAACAACAAACGAAAAAGAGATGATTTTTATAAGTTAATTAACCATTGCAACACTTTTAAATGTCAAAACAGTTTAAATATCTCAAACCCGTACCTCTGCTTTTTAATTCGAAACTAGGTTTCAAATTATTTTCAAATCCGTTGATTGTTGCTTCGATCAGCCGGCTTGACGTTGTCAACGGTGGAGAGGGCTCCACCACGCCACCACTGGTGGTCAACTCGTCGGCGCAGGAGGAACTTCCAGCGGCTCGAACATCGAAACTTTGGGGGGCCAGAGCTCTCGATTTACTCAACGAAAAAATCCCCAGTTGCTATGGATTTGAAGCTCGTCTCGAGCTCTACCAAAACCCCCCACAGAACCTATATTTAATTTGGCGTGTAGGAGGAGGAATGGAGGAGAGAAGGTGGAGTTTGTCTTCAGCCGTTGACCTGGGAGTTGCGGGGAGAGAGAAAACCAACAAAAGGATGTGATTGGCCAAGGAATTTTATTTTAATTTATAAAGTTTTAAAATTCGAAAATGCCCCTTCCTCCAAACGAACACCGATTCAAACCCAATGACTGTCGTCCCCAGCGTTTTACCCCCATTCCGAACACAATGGGATATGTTTCATAGGCCCATTCGACTGTTTCAGTCAGTTTTCTTTCAAATTAAAATATAAAACATTCAATATTTAATTTGAACATACATTTCAATTTGCCGGGGCCACATACTGATTCGAAAAATTCCAGAAAAATAAATCTTGCTATGTTTTGACGATACAGTCCCAACAAAACTAGTTTCGTCGAATTCTGAGACCGTTTGAAAAATGGCCATATTCTGGTCGATCCAATTTAACTATAATTGACCAAAACACGTTTTCCTTTGCCACGTTCACATACTAGCTTCAAAAATTATGAAATTTGAAACCTAGCAATAACTCCACATCCCGGATCCAACAAAAGTGGTTTCGTCGAATTCCGATGTCGTATGCAAAATGTCTATTTTCAAAGTCGATATATTCTCTATAGCGACCTTCCTGAAAATTCATTTGGCCATAACTTTTGATTCCCGCTATGAAACTTCGATTTTTTAGATTTGTTGGAAAGATATTTACTAACAGATTTAAATATTTTTGGTTTCACTCGAATCCGTTTTGTTTTGCACCCAGTACAGTCAGTCAAAGTTTGGATTCAATTTTTGAAACTACCGCGCCATTTCAGGCCTTGTTTATAATTCAAATTAATTATATTCATTTTTAACATCGATTCAAACTACCTTTTCGTCGTTATTATTTAAAATATTTATTTTGAATATTTAAAATCAACTATTTTAGCCAATTTAAAAATTTTAAACTGGTTTAGATTTTACAGGTTGTTACACTCAACATGATTAAGTAATTGCTTTTAATTATTTAAATTAATTATTAATGAATGAAATCAAATCGTTAAAACCCCGTATCTCGTTCAAATAGCGACGGAATCGGATGATTTTAGGTGCGTTGAAATCGGAAAAATGGGAGATTCACGTTGAAGCAGTCCAGATCTGAAACGAAGCATTTTGGAAATTCAAGAAATTTCAGATCTGAATTATTCAGAATTAAAAGCTTTCTGAGATTTCTATTATAATAATTAATTAAAATATAATTATTTTCTTGCTATTCAAAATCGATGTATTTATGTAATGAAATCAGGTTTGTGATTTGTAGATTGAAATTTGTTTGTTGTTTGTGATTGATTGCGATGCACATGTTGTTAGATTCCGATCTAAAATTAAAATTCTTTCTTTTGTTTGAATCTTTAGTATATGGCTAGATCTGGATCAGAAGTAAAAATCATATTCTTATCTATGAATATTGATTCTGTCTATAATCAAGTTCTTCTACTATTCTAATTCATGAACATGGAATCGTCCTTCTCTTATTTAGATCTATGTTCCTTTATTTAGATCTATGAACACTGATTTATTTTTGTAATAAAAATTTCATTTTTATCTAGATCTATTAGTATTAATTTTTTTATATTATAAAAATATTATCTTTGTTTAAATACATGAACGACAAAATTAGAATTACAATTAAAATCTCATTTTTATTGTCTACATAAACATGGTTTGGCTTAAAATTAGAATAACAATAAAATACTCAATTTTATTGTTTACATTAAACATGGTTTTGTCCAAAGTTAGATTAACATTAAATATCTCATTTCTATTGTTTACATAGAACATGGTTTTTGAAAAAATTATATTTATAATAAAATATTCATTTTTATTGTTACATGAAACATGGTTTTTGTCATAAATTAGTTTTCATTGAAATAAAAAGATTTCTATAATACAAAGATTACCTTTTTATTTCACTTAGTTTTCAATAAAAAAGATTATAAGTTAAAAGATTATAATTAAAAGATTATAAAAATAAGAAGATTATAATAGAAGGATTTCATCTTGTTGTCACTCCGTCCAATACAACAAAAAGAATAGAATTGAAAGATATGTTTTATTGTCCTTGTAGTTACATTAAAAGGAGTAAAATAGAAGAATAAGTTTCATTTGTCATTTTAGTTGCAATGGAAAGATTAAGCATTAAAGATCGTGTTTTATTTTCACTTGGTTTTAAATTAAAAAAAGTAACATGAAAGATTATATTTTTATTGTTCTTAGTTTTTCCATAAAAAGAATGAACATAACAAAAATTACATTTTTGCTAAATAAGATTAAAGTTTAACAAAATTTACATTTTGCTGTATAAGATTAGAGTTAAACTAGAATTACATTTTTGTTAAATAAATTTGAGTTATAACAAAAATTACATTTTTGTTAAATAGAATTGAGTATAACAAAAATGACATTTTTGGTTAAATAGACTTGGATTTGAGAAAAATATGAAATTTGTCAAATTAGAATTGTTAAATTATGTTAACGATAAAGTTCATATTTTTATCGTACATGTAGAATAGGCTAAAATGTCCATTCGTTTTGAAATAAAAATATACATTTTTTTCAAACATGTTAGTTGAAATAAAAATAAACATTTTTGTCAATCATGTTAGTTTAAATAAAAATATTCATTTTTGTCAGTATAGTTTAGTTTAACAAAAATATTTGTTTTTGTCAATATAGTTTGGTTGAACAAAAACATTTATTTTTGTCAATTAGTATAGTTAAACAAAGTATACATTTTGTCAAAACACATTAGCTAAAACAAAATATACACTTTCGCTAAATTATCATAGTTAAAACCAATTTGTCACTTTTGTCAAATTATCATAGTTAAAACACATTGGTCACTTTTGTCATATTATAATAGTTAAAACAAACCTTATCATTTTTGTCGCATTAGATTTGACAAAACAAATATATCAGTTTTATTTGTTTTGTTGAATTAGAATTGTCGACAAAACAAATATATCACTTTTATTTGTTTTGTTGAATTAGAATTATCAACAAAACAAATATATCACTTTCATTTGTTTTGTTGAATTAGAATTGTCGACAAAACAAATATATCACTTTTATTTGTTTTGTTGAATTAGAATTGTCGACAAAACAAATATATCACTTTTATGTGTTTTGTTAAATTAGAATTGTCGACAAAAACAAAGTTATCATTTTTTATTTTTTTGTTGAAATAGATTTGTCAACAAAACAAAGTCACTATCTTTATTGTTTAGTTAAAATAGGTTAGTTCTATCAAAATATACATTTTCTCAAAATATTCATTTTTGTCAAAATAGATTAGTTGAATCAAACCATATATTCTTGTCAAAATATACACTTTTGTCAAAATAGTTTAGTAGAATCAAAATACACATTTTTGTCAAAATGAAACATTTTTGGCCAAAAAGCTTAGTTGAACCAATATGTTCATTTTTGTCAAAATATAATAGTTGAAACAAAAATTACATTTTGTTAAATATGATGGTTGAAAACAAAAAAATTACATTTTTGTTAATTAGATCTGAAATGAAATAAAAATCACATTTTTGTTAAATAAAAGAGTTAAACACAAATAGCATTTTGTTAAATAGGTTTGTATTACCACAAAATGGATGTATTACCTTTTATACATTTTGTTGAAATACAATTTATACATTATATGTCAAAACATACATTAGAATTTGTATGTAAATTAAAGTGACATTTTTATGTGTTAACGTATACATTTAAATTTGTATGCAATTTAAAATAAACATTTTTATGTGTTAGGTTATACATTGAAGACATATACAAATAAGATTATTTCTTTAATGTGTTAAAAGTAATAATATTTGCATACAAATAAAAGAAAGGGTGCGTTTTTTAGAGGTTCCTATTAAGTTTCAAAATATAAAAAAAAACCCGGTCATAAACTTATTGTAAATTAGGTCCCTATTTTTTGAAAAGTCATAAAAAAATATAAAAAAAATATAAAAAAATCACGTAAATTCGTATTTAAATAAAACATGTAAACACTAAAAAATTCAGAACAAAAAACCATCAAAGAAGGCGTCAAAAATAAAAAAAACAGAAAAAAACGAAATTTCCAGTTAAATGCATAATAGTATGCACATATATCACTTTCCTGCATACATCCGTGCATATTTTTCACTACATACATCTTCGTTGATTTTTATTCATGCAAATAAATGCATACATGTGCGCAAAAATTTCAAATACTTGCATACATTTGTGCAGGTTTATTTTCAGATTTTAATCTGAAAACAGCTTACAGAAAAGTTGCATACATATATGCAATTATCAGTAATAATTGCATAAATGTATGCAACTATTTTTTTACGATTTTCGTAGATTCCTGACATTATTTCCATATTTTAGAATATATTTTTTATGAACGTACGCACTTTTTTAAAAAAAAAATACAAAAAGGCGGAAAAAATAAAATAGGGGGCGGGTTTAAAAATTTTCAGAACTTTGTTTTTTTATAAATTAGGTCCCTACTTTTTATCCTATAAAAATGTTGCACACATGTGTGCATTTTTTTGAGAAATTTGCACATTTGGATGCAAATAAAAATGAACTGAAAAATTATGTTAAATCTATCCGCTGGAAGAACTGCAATAATTGCATATATGCATGCAATAAAATCAAAAAGGTGCATAATATTATGCATTTAACTGCAGTTTTTTCTGTTTTTTTTGCTGTTTTCTTCTTTCTGACATTATTTTTGTTATTTTTTGAACTGAATTTTTTTTATAATGCGTAATATATTTTATTACTAATTTACGAATTTTTTTTATTTTTTTTAATTATTATTTTATAAGTTTTGAAAACAGGGACCTAATTTACCATAAGTTTATGACCGGATGTGAGCCTAATTAAGTTTCAAAATAGGGACGTGAGCCTAATATTCACTAAAAGAAAATAGGTATTACCCTTTTTATTTGTCATCAGTAGTAATAACATGAAAATAAATTACATTTTATTAGACATTAGAAAACATGTAGGAAAATTATGCAAGTAAAATACATTTTTATTCGACATTAGGAATATAATAACATTTTGTTCATTATTGTCAACATGTTAGTAGAAATTAAAATTGGTTAAATTCATTAATCAATTATTTATTTAGATGAACTGTTGTTGGCTGAAAACCCCACACGGGTATTGGGATGATATTTGACATACACTAATCCTAATATTTAGTTGTATGTCAATTGATGGATTGACAGGCTGTGATGAGCGTTATGTATTCATTTTAATGCTCACACAATTGTAAAATTCACTCTGAATGTGAATGGATGGTTTAATGATTAATTATTATTATTGTCATATACATGCGATGTATGAAATCCATATAACCGAAATTATATGTCAACTGATTGAGTCGCATTCCGATTCAGGATTTCTTTTAAATAAAGAATATTTTAAATAAAGAATATTTTGAATAAAGAATATTCTGGATAGAATATTTTTAAAAGATATTATACTATAAAGAATATTTTACGTAAAGAATCTTTTTATATAAAGAATATTTTTAAATAACGAATATTTTAGAATAATATTCAACAAAGAATAAAATGACGATTTCTATGCCCGTTTTTGGGTGGACAAAGGATAAAAATATATTTTTATTGAAATGAACTAGTTGTCAACTAGAATAAATCTTTTAAATTAAGATTTAATGAAGTCTTCCAATTTATTTAATATTTAATTAAAATTAAATAAAAGGATTGGATTTGGGTTGTCGTGGATGGTATCTTAAATAACACTGTTCTTTAACCCTGTACGAAAAGAATAAATCTTTTAATTAATATTATTAGAGTTTCAAATTATAGTTAGTAATTGGAATAAAATGGTATGTGAATTGGGTTTATTGTGAACTGTATTTTAAGCGACGTTTTTTCTTTACCTCAATTAACAGTGTAAATATGATTTGGAATTTATAAATCTTTTTAATAAGATTTAAAAAGAAAATTTCTAAAGTCAAGTTTTCCAATTAAATATATTAAATCGGAATTGAACGGAAATTTATATCGATTATATATTGATTTGATTTCTGTGAAAATTCCATATTCATTGGAAAATGATTTTGGGTTTATAGTGAACAATGTTTTTAAATGACATTGATTCTTTAACCCAGTTGAAGATAAGATTAATTTCTCAAAATAAATAATCATAAAGTAATGATTTTTTATATTAAAATCAAATTGGAATTTGATAAATTTTTAAAAAGAAGATTAAAGAATAAATTTAAAAGAATTTATCTTTGATAAAATTAATGGGAACCTTTCCCTAATAATATGATTATTCTCTTAAAAGAATATTCTGAATTGGAATGAGGCGTATGATGTGTCTTTATAGTACTTGATTTTTAATTATAAAATACGTGAGTTATTCGGAAAGACCGGGTTTAACCCATTCTGAATAATTGCTACGAAAATTAAAGTCAAAGACATTGAAGAGGGTGGATGAAGACCGGCGATCTTCATATCGAATGGACGACTACTAATGCCCGACATTGGCTAGCTACCAGTAAAGGGTTAAAAGTGGTAGTTTGTCCGGATATGCGAGCACCTCACTTCCGTATCGTACATACGGGACGAGGAATAAAGTGTCTTAGGTTTCGTTCAGACCCGGAACTGACTTGTAAATAGATGTGTGTCTGACATTGGATTTCATTCCATGTAAATTAAATCGATTTCTATCGAATATATATCTGTGGTGGTGGAGAATTTATTCTCTTTCTTAACACCCTTCTCTGAGACGCACGAGCTCAGAGGTTATATATTGGTAGATATCGATCGCTTGGCGTGAATTGTCAGTGTGGCATGCCAAGATGCAAATGATCGAGGCTTTTGTTGAAAAGCAGAGCCTTGTGGGATGATCAAAGCATAGCCTATTTTGGCATAACTTTGTGTATAGCGTGACCTCGTGAGCCTCACACAATGGTATGAGTCAGAAATGGAACAAGGGAACGCAGGGAGTGCGCACGTTTCTTTCTAGCTAGAAGTGGTGCCAGCGATTTATCAGCCCTGACATTTTACTTATGTGGATGATGAAATTTTCGACGCCTCCGATTTTTTGGTCACCAATGGCCGTATTATAGGTTCAATAGGACCGGGAAGCGTGTGTTCAGGAATTGCCAATGCAATAAAGTATTTGTGGACCGACCCTGTTGTATCCAAGGGTTCGGCAGGGTAACATCCCGGATTTTTCGGCCATTTAAATTAGAATATTTAAGTTTGTTTACATATAATATTTGAAATATAATGGATTTTTAATCGAATTTATTTATTTAAATGGAGTTCGGATTTATATATTCATATAATGTGAATAGCAATTTTATATTACATACGACCCAAACTCTAAGTGAGCAGTTCATAATAATCGTATTGGTAAGCGATTAAAATCAATGTACTTCTGTAGTTATACAGAATGGTTTTAAGATTTTTCCATAGCCACTATCAGAATTACCTATATATTCTATATAGTGTTTGAATATATTAAGGTTATAATATAATAAATAGGGCATATATGGTGTTTGGTCTTTATGATATACTGTTATTACCATATAATATATACACGTATACTGCCCAATACAATAATATGATTTAAAACATATATTATAATCTCCAGTCAGTATTATTCACATATACCAATTGTATATATGGTGTTTGTACCCCTTGAATACCCTTGTTATTCATTTTTTTGATAACCCAGTGTACTATATAAATGGTATCATAAGGTTGAACATGTACTCTAATGAGTCGTTACAGCATTACAATCGGTGTTTTGCCAATTATAATATTATACATTTGAACATGTATACACTTTGCTAATTATAGTTACAAACCAAATCCGCAACATAAACATGTAAACTAAAAGCTAAAACAAGTTCAAATCCTCGCACAATACAAGTTCAAAATTACAAAACATAAATCAATATTTGTAAATAAACTTCTTCATGTCTCTTTTTCGTCCCAAACCGAAGTGTCCCCATTAGTTGTGATCTGCGAAAAGAAGAAGAAAAACCCATCAATAAGGGATGATTTCATGAATGAACAGTACAAGAAATAGAAAAAAAATAAAGGGGAAAATAATAATACGGTATGCAACTGAAAAGTGATCAACAAAAGATATGCAACACATATCCACAAACCGTTGATACAAATGCAAGAGTACAAGAGAATTCATTTTTAAAAATTTCAATGTCATGTGTTGAAACAGTGAGAGGAGAATATATCCATAAGCACAAACAGCTAAAAAGATATACCATAAATTTATACATGAACAGAAAAGGAAAAATAAAAGAAAAATCACTTTAGAATTAGGTACAGCTAAAATTAAACAAACAAATATATGGTATATATTCATACGTCAAACATGTGCAATGAACAGCTATAGTGAAATGCATAGCTGAACTAAAATAGGGAATCCCATGTGCAAACTCACTGTTTATACAAAAAAAAAAATCTGAACACCAAATCTGTATTTCAGTCTCAAATCCCTGAATTGAAGTAAACAATCCATAGCCATACCCCTACCTAGTCTAAAAATGTACAAGTTCGGTCACTGTTTCTTTTTGGTACAGATCAACAGTAGTGACAATACTTTACAAAATCCAACAAAATCAAAACAAGAAAATTCTATGTTCAGTTTAGAAATCCCTGATTTAACTTAACTAGACATAGCCTATCCAAGATTCATCAGAATCCATTTCGAACATATCGACATGTGCTGGAAATCCTATACCAAAATCCAAACAAAAATCTAACCTACAGATTTTGAATTTCGATTGACCTAACAATTCGCAACCACTGAAAGACAGTGATCTTATCCCAAACCAAACCGCAACTATAAATTCACGCATTCACTCAACCAGTTTTCATCCACAATTCGAAACTAGAAAGAAAACAAAATTCAAACAAAATATTACATCAATAAAAAAAAATCGGGTAAAAGAAAGACTTAGCTTAAGATGAAGGAGGCCGCATCGTTCTGGAGGGTTTGGGGTTGATCGACAAGTAGTCATTGAAGTGGTTGTTTGGGGTTCATCATGCTTCGGTAGGGGGTCGAACGGGTTGCTGATGGTGGCTGACCAGTCGATGGAAGTGGAGGGGCGCGAGATGAGGGTTGCGACGCCAACAATCAGAAGGGAATTAGGGTTTTTGATTTGGGAAATTATGGAGGCGACTGAACAAATTGGGAGTAAAGGATCGGATGAGGGTTTTTAAGGTGGAAGCGGGTCAGGTTGTTTTGGGCCGAGGATTTAGGTAATGGCCCAACTAAATTTAAATCTAAACTCATGTTTAAATAATTTAATTAGTTTATAACCTTCGTAACGTGATTTCTCACTCATACAATGTCAGATTTACGCGCGGTCAGTTGCGTTGGGACCGTGGAGACGAGTACTTCGAGATGGAGCAGGTCTGGTCCGAATATGAAGTAACTGGAATTTTTATTTGAATTAAACGTCAGTTTAATTTGACTAAAACAGACTGTTTATCGACGGATTTAAATCAAGATGAGTTAAACTCACTCAGCTCTTTCCATTTATATTTTATATAAATGGTTTATTTTTTATTTTTCGTGTTTTGATTGTTAGAGGTTGACTGTTTGCCTATTATATAATTATTGATTTAATTACTGGAAATTAAACAGTCGTTTAATTTCAGAAGAAATACTAATCGCTTTGACTTGACCCGAACAAGGGAATTTCCCTTGATTGATCACCTTTATAAACGTGCTAGAATTGTTTGAATTATTTGAATTTGTCGTAAATTTGATTGATCATTATTGTTGATGGTTGAACCGTATTTCAACATTTATTCTGATATGGACCAATGGATGGTTGTTGGGTAATTAGCATCACCTGGTCGAGAAATAAATCGATTTTTAAATATGAATTTTATCGACTGTAAGTCGATAGAGTTGAAATTATAAATATATTTTATAACTGGAATAAGTTTTGAAAGCTGTTACTTTAAATAAAAGTTGTTAAAAGGGGAATAAATATTAATTATTTATTTGGTAAGGTTATAAGTAATTATGGAATTTGTTTTATTAAACAATTT
The DNA here is from genome assembly GCA_030737875.1 of Allium sativum. Classification (NCBI taxonomy): domain Eukaryota; kingdom Viridiplantae; phylum Streptophyta; class Magnoliopsida; order Asparagales; family Amaryllidaceae; genus Allium; species Allium sativum. The sequence goes on along the minus strand of CM060920.1, from coordinate 1,033,811,539 downwards.
CTTATGTTGATAAGAATTGTAAACAAATGAAAAGAACCTAGCGGTTAAGTATCCGAGTAATCGTGAACGATTAAATAAAGTTATTTAAATTAATTATATTTTAATTGATTTAAAAGAGGAATTAAATAGAATTGGTTAGAAGAGTAACCATGTCTATGTTGACTCGGTCGACCATTTAAAACTAAGTTAGATTTTAAATTAGTGAAATAACTTAGCGAATAATTGGTTAATCCAAGTAAGAGTTTAAAAAAGAAATTTATTATTTCAGTAGATAAAGGAGTTAATAAGTTTTCAATGATTAATGTTGAAGTAAATAATCTCTTCTTGAATGTAATACATTTAAGTAAACAAGTTTGGAATGAAATATGGTCGAGTGTTGGAAAAAGGCGAGGGATGAGTTTTATTTGAGCTCGAGTTTTATAGTGAAGCAATTAAAAGATTTAAGCGAATACATAGCTTAAATGAAGGGTCAACCTAACGTTTGAATTTAGTAAAGAGAGATGGAGATATAAAGGGTTTATATTAAACCGGGAATTTATAAACAAGGTTTATAAATGAAATGTGAATTAGAACGTTGTTTAAATTGGAAATACTTAAAAAGGATATTAAGTTAAATCGATGGGTTCAAAAGAGAATTTTCTGAGAAAAGGAAATTGGAAAAATGGGGTTTTGTTTGAGCTTGGTAAACAAGGTTGGAAATAAGATTGGTAATTCAGTTTATGAAGCGAAGTTAATTGAATAAGTCGAGAGTTAATAAAAGTGATGTTTATTTATCGAATTGAGCGATATTAAATATATTTAAAGATAAGGAGAACTATAAAGATATTTTAACTGGTGGGATATGTTTTCTTGAATTACAACTCGTATTTATCTGAAGGTAAGAACGTTGTTGAGAAAGGTCTGAGAGGCAATTAAAATACCCCAACTTGAACGACTTCGAGACTATCTAAGGATGATACTTGTTGGTAATGTCAAGAAAGAGTAATAAGAATTAAAAAGTAACGGAAATGATATGGGATGATATTTTCCCTAGTAACATGATTAAAAGGGAATTGAGCGATGAGATATAGAATGATTATTCTATATGAATGAGGATTTGATATTTTCACAAGTGATGAAAACAGAAGAGTTGGCGTAATGTCGAATAGTAGATTGAAATGATTTCTCAGTTATAGTAAAGGAAATGTTATAATAAATGATAGAAATTGAATATTGATTATCGTTATATCAAAACGAAAAGTTTTTGCATATATCAAAGTGATAAGTGAAAGGTTTTTTCCCAATATTTGAGTATTTAAGTTTAATTAATTTTAGTTAAAGAAGCCAAGTGATGCTGAGTACCAGACCAATCTATTTTTGTGATGTTGACTATCAAGTCTGACCTTTACGATTTGTAATGTCCCGGATTTTTTTTCGGCCATTTAAATTAGAATATTTAAATTTGTTTATATATTATATTTGAAATATAATGGATTTTTAATCGAATTTATTTATTTAAATGGAGTTCGGATTTATGTATTCATATAATATGAATAGCAGTTTTATATTACATGCGACCCAAACTATAAGTAAGCAGTTCATAATAATCGTATTGGTAAGCGATTAAAATCAATGTACTTCTGTAGTTATACAGAATGGTTTTAAGATTTTTACGTAGCCACTATCAAAATTACCTATGTATTCTATATGGTGTTTGAATATATTAAGGTTATAATATAATAAATAGGGCATATATGGTGTTTGGTCTTTATGATATACTGTTATTACCATATAATATATACACGTATACTGCCCGATACAATAATATGAATTAAAACATATATTATGATCTCCAGTCAGTATTATACACATATATCAATTGTATATACGGTGTTCGTACCCCTTGAATACCCTTGTTATTCAATATTTTTTATAACCCAGTGTATTATATAAATGGTATCAGAAGGTTGAACACGTACTCTAATCAGTTGTTACAGCATTACAATTGGTGTTTTGCCAATTATAATATTATACATTTGAACATGTATACACTTTTCTAATTATAGTTACAAACCAAATCTGCAACATAAACATGTAAACTAACAGCTAAAACAAGTTCAAATCCTCGCACAATACAAGTTCAAAATTACAAAACATAAATCAATATTTGTAAATGAACTTCTTCATGTCTCTTTTTCGTCCCAAACCGAAGTGTCCACATCAGTTGTGATCTGCGAAAAGAAGAAGAAAAACCCATCAATAAGGGATGATTTCATGAATGAACAGTACAAGAAATAGAAGAAAAAAATATTTAAGGGAAAAATAATAATACGGTATGCAACTGAAAAGTGATCAACAAAAGATATGCAACAAATATCCACAAACCGTTGATACAAGTGCAACAATACAAGAGAATTCATTTTTTAAAATTTCAATGTCATGTTTTGAAACAGTGAGATGAGAATATCTCCATAAGCACAAACAGCTAAAAAGATATACCATAAATTTATACATGAACAACAAAGGAAAAATAAAATAAAAATCACTTTAGAACTAGGTACAGCTAAAATTAAACAAACAAATATATGGTATGTATTCATACGTCAAACATGTACAATGAACAACTATAGTGAAATGCATAGCTGAACTGAAACAGGGAATACCATGTGCAAACTCACTGTTTATACAAAAAAAAATCTGAACACCAAATCTGTATTTCAGTTTCAAATCCCTGAATTGAAGTAAACAATCCATAGCCACACCCCTACCGAGTCTAAAAATGTACAAGTTCGGTGACTGTTTCTTTTTGGTACAGATCAACAGTAGTGACAATACTTTACAAAATCCAACAAATTCAAAACAAGAAAAATCTATGTTCAGTTTTGAAATCCCTGATTTAACTTAACTAGACATAGCCTACCCAAGATTCATCAGAATCCATTTCGAACATATCGACATGTGCTGGAAATCCTATACCAAAATCCGAACAAAAATCTAACCTACAGATTTTGAATTTCGATTGACATAACAATTCGCAACCACTGAAAGACAGTGATCTTATCCCAAACCAAACCGCAACTATAAATTCACGCATTCACTCAACCAGTTTTCATCCACAATTCGAAACTAGAAAGAAAACCAAAATCAAACAAAATATTACAGCAATAAAAAAAATCGGGTAAAAGAAAGACTTAGCTTAAGGTGAAGGAGGCCGCATCGTTCTGGAGGGTTTGGGGTTGATCGACAAGTAGTCATTGAAGTGGTTGTTTGGGGTTCATTATGCTTCGGTAGGGGGTCGAATGGGTTGCTGATGGTGGCTGACTGGTCGATGGAAGTGGAGGGGCGCGAGAAGAGGGTTGCGACGCCAACAATCAGAAGGGAATTAGGGTTTTTGATTTGGGAAATTATGGAGACGGCTGAACAAATGGGGAGTAAAGGATCGGATGAGGGTTTTTAAGGTGGAAGCGGGTCGGGTTGTTTTGGGCCGAGGATTTAGGTAATGGCCAACTAAATTTAAATCTAAACTCATGTTTAAATAATTTAATTAGTTTATAACCATCGTAACGTGATTTCTCACTCATACGATGTCAAATTTACACGCGGTCAGTTGCGTTGGACCGTGGAGACGAGTACTTCAAGATGGAGCAGGCCTGGTCCGGATCTGAAGTAACTGGAATTTTTATTTGAATTAAACATCAGTTTAATTTTACTAAAACAGACTGTTTATCGACTGATTTAAATCAAGGTGAGTTAAACTTACGAAGCTCTTTCCATTTATATTTTATATAAATCGGGTTTTTTTTATTTTTCGTGTTCTGATTGTTAGTGGTTGATTGTTTGCCTGTTATATAATTATTGATTTAATTACTAGAAATTAAACAGTCGTTTAATTTCAGAAGAAATACCAATCGCTTTGATTTGACCCGAACAAGGGAATTTCCCTTGATTGATCACCTTTATAAACGTGCTGGAATTGTTTGAATTGGTCGTAAATTTGATTGATCATTATTGTTGATGGTTGAACCGTATTTCAACATTTATTCTGATATGGACCAATGGATGGTTTGTGTTGGGTTATTAGCATCACCTGGTCGAGAAATAAATCGATTTTTAAATATGAATTTTATCGACTGTAAGTCGACAGAGTTGAAGTTATAAATATATTTTATAACTGGAATAAGTTTTGAAAGCTGTTACTTTAAATAAAAGTTGTTAAAAAGGGAATAAATATTAATTATTTATTTAGTAAGGTTATAAGTAATTATGGAATTTGTTTTATTAAACAATTTCTTATGTTGATAAGAATTGTAAACAAACGAAAAGAACCTGACGGTTAAGTATCCGAGTAACCATGAACGATTTAATAAAGTTATTTAAATTAATTATATTTTAATTGATTTAAAAGAGTAATTAAATAGAATTGGTTAGAAGAGTAACCATTTCTATGTTGACTTGGTCAACCATTTAAAACTAAGTTAGATTTTAAATTGGTGAAACAACTTAGCGAATAATTAGTTAATCCTAGTAAGAGTTAAAAAAGGAAATTTATTATTTCAGTACATAAAGGAGTTAATAAGTTTTCAATGATTAATGTTGAAGTAAATAATCTCTTCTTGAATGTAATACATTTAAGTAAACAAATTTGGAATGAAATATGGTCGAGTGTTGGAAAAAGGCGAGGGATGAGTTTTATTTAAGCTCGAGTTTTATAGTGAAGCAATTAAAAGATTTAAGCGAATACATAGCTTAAATGAAGGGTCAACCTAACGTTTGAATTTAGTAAAGAAAGATGGAGACATAAAGGGTTTATATTAAATCGGGAATTTATAAACAAGGTTTGTAAATGGAATGTGAATTAAAACGTTGTTTAAATTGGAAATACTTAAAAAGGGGATTAAGTTAAATCGATGGATTCAAAAGGGAATTTTCTGAGAAAAGGAAATTGGAAAAAAGGAGTTTTGTTTGAGCTTGGTAAACCAGGTTGGAAATAAGATTGGTAATTCAGTTTGTGAAACGAAGTTAATTGAATAAGTTGAGAGTTAATAAAAGTGATGTTTATTTATCGAATTGAGCGATATTAAATATATTTAAAGATAAGGAGAACTATAAAGATATTTTAACTGGTGGGATATGTTTTCTTGAATTACAACTCGTATTTATCTGAAGGTAAGAATGTTGTTGAGCAAGGTCTGAGAGGTAATTAAAATAGCCCAACTTGAACGACTTCGGGACTATCTAAGGATGATACTAGTTGGTAATGTCAAGAATGTGTGATAAGAATTCCAAAGTAAAGGAAATGATATGGGATGATATTTTCCCTAGTAATGTGATTAAAAGGGAATTGGGCGATGAGATATAGAATGATTATTCTATATGAATGAGGATTTGATATTTTCACAAGTGATGAAAACAGAAGAGTTGGCGTAATGTCGAATAGTAGATTGAAATGATTTCTCAGTTATAGTAAAGGAAATGTTATAATAAATGATAGAAATTGAATATTGATTATCGTTATATCAAAACGAAAAGTTTTTGCATATATCAAAGTGATAAGTGAAAGGTTTTTTCCCAATATTTGAGTATTCAAGTTTAATTAATTTTAGTTAAAGAAGCCAAGTGATGCTGAGTACCAGACCAATGGATCTATTTTTCTGATTTCATGGATGTTTACTTGATAGTTAAATAACCGACTATCAAGTCCGACCTTTACAATTGTTGGTATGGAAAGACCGGGATCGAATGAGTATTTGAAAACCATTCCAACCAACAAATACGAAATATATAGAAAAGATCAGACAGCAATCGAGATGGAGCATGTGAAGACGACAGATCATCATAAAGCGGAAGAACAACTTACAATCTCTGATTCGACCCGGAGATATACTGGGGTTCTGTCGTGGTTGGAATCTGTGGATTGCAAGGACTATCGCTACTGATCCATAGGGTGATTCCTATATTGGATGCAGTAGGAGAGTACCTTCGGTTCATCCTATTCCTGGATGACTTGTATGGAAGGATGTCTGACAGAGTATTTCTTAAGAGTCACGTATGTTGATTTTTACAAACGTATCTCAGTTAGTGGCGGAGAGAGGCACCTCTCTAGCTTAATGACCAGAATATTTTTGTGGATGTCAATTAGTGATTTGGCGGATCTAACGATGTGGCATTCAAAGTGTATGATGACCAGATGTGTTCTGACCTCAAGCCTCATCAACCAGGAAATGACAGAAATCGGGCAGCAGCATGGCTATGTGGGTCACTCCCATTAGGGTGTATAATCACCTATCAAGAGAAAATCCATTTCATTCTTTAATCTATCTCGATGCTGTCCCTTTTCAGGAAACGGGGGTTTGAGTCCAACCGTTGGTGATATACATTCGATACACTCAAGCGAAATGAGTGGTCCGTCCTGTGAGGGCCGGGTTGCAAGACGTTCTTGTTGAACCCAGTGTATTCACCTCTAGAGATACACTGTCGGCAGGTGGTCCCATACCTTGTCAAGGTTGGAGTCCAATTTCCAATAAGTGCCAACGGTTTTGTTTGTATATATATATATATATATATATATATATACGTGAAGCGTGAGATGCAAGCGTTCCACTAGATTGATATTTACTTGTATTTAGACATTATTATAATACAAGAAAAGATATTATTTTCAAAACTGGTTTGGGTTGTCTTAAGGTAAAAATCGTCCATATTTATGTGTGGATTTGGTCTTACGATTACCCTTTTCTTTCGAAAGGATTTTAACTTTAAAATCAAGTTGTGTGATTTCCTTAATACTATACGAGTTTTTCTCACTCTGGTTCACCAGACTGACCCAGTATTTTGTAAATGCCTGAGTTAGCCCGGAGTGTACAGGTTCAGGTTATCAGGTACTATGAAGCCCAGAGACGAGCTAGGGATGTTCAGACGAATGATATCTCGTATGTATTCCGCTGTGTGATTATATATAAGGACAGATTATTATAACTGTCCAGAAATGTTGATGTGCTCTGATATTGTAAGTATGTTCAAAAGCTCTCAATAAAGATTTATTTCTGTATTATATTTTGTTCCGCTGCGATGTTAGATTATGTATTTGTTCTTCTTCTTCTTCTATTCTAACTTTCTTTCTTTCTTATCTCACCCTCTAATTTCTTTCTATAAACATTCCAGTGATTTCGGTGTTGGAAGGTTAACATGAGTACGATAAGGGTATTTATGTCAATTTTCGAGGCCGAAAATCCCTAGGTTGTTACAGTGGTATCAGAGCTATTGGTTGAGTAGTAACTTTGGCTCTGTGGCAAAACTCAATAGAGATGGGGTTAGTAACATTCTAGTTTGAGTTTGAGTGTATACATATATGAGAGCGTATTTGTAAGATTTTATATATAAATGTTTTGCATTGTGTTATTTTACTGGTTCAAGTATTGAGAAGCATTGAACCAGTTAATTGACACGATATTGTTTTATAAATAGAGCAAATGAAATAATTTTACCCAACGTATATTTTATACAGGAAAAGAAAATTATTTCTATATTATAGTAATGTCAGTTGCTTGTTTTTTCTGGTTGATTTGATTTGAAATGAAATTGGAATTTTGAAATAAAGTTGAACTGATTAGAAAATTAATTAATCAATCGAATCAAATATGAAAATGAAACCAAACATGGTTAAGTAAAATCAATTTGAGAATGAATTGAATTATATTGGGATTCAAATAGAGTGGGTTGCCATTCGAATTTTGATTTTACTTTTTGAAGAAGTTGAGGCCCATAATAGTAGTTGTAATCGTGTCGATTGAGTCATGCAGAGGAGGTATTGGCAAAATCCTCAAAAATTTTTAGAATCTGAATTTATTTTGAATTTAATGCAAAAGAAATGATTTTAAAATAATATGGTTCGGAATATTCTTCTTACTTTACAATTTCGAGGACGAAATTATTTTAAGGGGGGAAGAGTGTAACGTCCCGGATTTTTCGGCCATTTAAGTTAGAATATTTAAATTTGTTTATATATTATATTTGAAATATAATGGATTTTTAATCGAATTTATTTATTTAAATGGAGTTCGGATTTATACATTCATATAATGTGAATAGCAATTTTATATTACATACGACCCAAACTGTAAGTGAGCAGTTCATAATAATCGTATTGGTAAGCGATTAAAATCAATGTACTTCTGTAGTTATACAAAATGGTTTTAAGATTTTTCCGTAGCCACTATCAGAATTACCTATATATTCTATATGGTGTTTGAAAATATTAAGGTTATAATATAATAAACAGGGCATATATGGTGTTTGGTCTTTATGATATACTGTTATTACCATATAATATATACACGTATACTGCCCGATACAATAATATGATTTAAAACATATATTATAATCTCCAGTCAGTATTATACACATATATCAATTGTATATATGGTGTTCGTACCCCTTGAATACCCTTGTTATTCATTATTTTTTATAACCCAGTGTATTATATAAATGGTATCAGAAGGTTGAACACGTACTCTAATCAGTTGTTACAGCATTACAATTGGTGTTTTGCCAATTATAATATTATACATTTGAACATGTATACACTTTTCTAATTATAGTTATAAACCAAATCTGCAACATAAACATGTAAACTAACAGCTAAAACAAGTTCAAATCCTCGCACAATACAAGTTCAAAATTACAAAACATAAATCAATATTTGTAAATGAACTTCTTCATGTCTCTTTTTCGTCCCAAACCGAAGTGTCCACATCAGTTGTGATCTGCGAAAAGAAGAAGAAAAACCCATCAATAAGGGATGATTTCATGAATGAACAGTACAAGAAATAGAAGAAGAAAAATATTAAAGGGCAAAATAATAATACGGTATGCAACTGAAAAGTGATCAACAAAAGATATGCAACAAATATCCACAAACCGTTGATACAAGTGCAACAATACAAGAGAATTCATTTTTTAAAATTTCAATGTCATGTTTTGAAACAGTGAGATGAGAATATCTCCATAAGCACAAACAGCTAAAAAGATATACCATAAATTTATACATGAACAACAAAGGAAAAATAAAATAAAAATCACTTTAGAACTAGGTATAGCTAAAATTAAACAAACAAATATATGGTATATATTCATACGTCAAACATGTACAATGAACAGCTATAGTGAAATGCATAGCTGAACTGAAACAGGGAATCCCATGTGCAAACTCACTGTTTATACAGAAAAAAAATCTGAACACCAAATCTGTATTTCAGTTTCAAATCCCTGAATTGAAGTAAACAATCCATAGCCACACCCCTACCTAGTCTAAAAATGTACAAGTTCGGTCACTGTTTCTTTTTGGTACAGATCAACAGTAATGATAATACTTTACAAAATCCAACAAAATCAAAACAAGAAAAATCTATGTTCAGTTTCGAAATCCCTGATTTAACTTAACTAGACATAGCCTATCCAAGATTCATCAGAATACATTTCGAACAGATCGACATGTGCTGGAAATCCTGTACCAAAATCCGAACAAAAATCTAACCTACAGATTATGAATTTTGATAGACATAACAATTTGCAACCACTGAAAGACAGTGATCTTATCCCAAACCAAAATGCAACTATAAATTCACGCATTCACTCAACCAGTTTTCATCCACAATTCGAAACCAGACAGAAAATAAAAATCAAACAAAATATTACAGCAATAAAATGATTCGGGTAAAAGAAAGACTTAGCTTAAGATGAAGAAGGCCGCATCGTTCTGGAGGGTTTGGGGTTGATCGACAAGTAGTCGCTGAAGTGGTTTTATGGGGTTCATTATGCTTCGGTAGGGGGTCAAACGGGTTGCTGATGGTGGCTGACCGGTCGATGGAAGTGGAGGGGCGCGAGAAGAGGGTTGCGACGCCAACAATCAGAAGGGAATTAGGGTTTTGATTTGGGAAATTATGGATGCAGCTGAACAAATGGGGAGTAAAGGATCGGATGAGGGTTTTTAAGGTGGAAGCGGGTCGGGTAGTTTTGGGCCGAGGATTTAGGTAATGGCCCGACTAAATTTAAATCTAAACTCATGTTTAAATAATTTAATTAGTTTATAACCTTCGTAACGTGATTTCTCACTCATACGATGTCAAATTTACGCACGGTCAGTTGCGTTGGGACCGTGGAGACGAGTACTTCGAGATGGAGCAGGACTGGTCCGGATCTAAAGTAACTGGAATTTTTATTTGAATTAAATGTCAGTTTAATTTGACTAAAACAGACTGTATATCGACGGATTTAAATCAAGGAAAGTTAAACTCACTCAGCTCTTTCCATTTATATTTTATATAAATGGGTTTTTTTTATTTTTCTTGTTCTGATTGTTAGTGGTTGACTGTTTGCCTATTATATAATTATTGATTTAATTACTGGAAATTAAATAGTCGTTTTATTTCAGAAGAAATACCAATCGCTTTGATTTGACCTGAACAAGGAAATTTCCCTTGATTGATCACCTTTATAAACGTGCTGGAATTGTTTGAATTATTCGAATTGGTCGTAAATTTGATTGATCGTTATTGTTGATGGTAGAACCGTATTTCAACATTTATTCTGATATGGACCAATGGATGGTATGTGTTGGGTAATTAGCATCACCTGGTCGAGAAATAGATCGATTTTTAAATATGAATTTTATCGACTATAAGTCGACAGAGTTGAAGTCATAAATAATTTTGTAACTGGAATAAGTTTTGAAAGCTATTACTTTAAATAAAAGTTGTTAAAAAGGGAATAAATAATAATTATTTATTTAGTAATGTTATAAGTAATTATGGAATTTGTTTTATTAAACAATTTCTTATGTTGATAAGAATTGTAAACAAATGAAAAGAACCCAGCGGTTAAGTATCCGAGTAATCGTGAATGATTAAATAAAGTTATTTAAATTAATTATATTTTAACTGATTTAAAAGAGGAATTAAATAGAATCGGTTAGAAGAGTAACCATGTCTATGTTGACTCGGTCGACCATTTTAAACTAAGTTAGATTTTAAATTAGTCGAATAACTTAGCGAATAATTGGTTAATCCTAGTAAGAGTTTAAAAAGGAAATTTATTATTTCAGTAGATAAAGGAGTTAATAAGTTTTCAATGATTAATGTTGAAGTAAATAATCTCTTCTTGAATGTAATACATTTAAGTAAACAAGTTTGGAATGAAATATGGTCGAGTGTTGAAAAAGGCGAGGGATGAGTTTTATTTGAGCTCGAGTTTTATAGTGAGGCAATTAAAAGATTTAAGCGAATACATAACTTAAATGAAGGGTCAACCTAACATTTGAATTTAGTAAAGAGAGATGGAGATATACAGGGTTTATATATAAACAAGGTTTATAAATGGAATGTGAATTAAAACGTTGTTAAAATTGGAAATACTTAAAAAGGGTATTAAGTTAAATCGATGGATTCAAAAGGGAATTTTTTGAGAAAAGGAAATTGGAAAAAAGGAGTTTTGTTTGAGCTTGGTAAACCAAGTTAAAAATAAGATTGGTAATTCAGTTTTTGAAACGAAGTTAATTGAATAAGTCGAGAGTTAATAAAAGTGATGTTTATTTATCGTATTGAGCGATATTAATTATAGTTAAAGATAAGAGAACTATAAAGATATTTTAATTGGTGGGATATGTTTTCTTGAATTACAACTAGTATTTATCTGAAGGTAAGAACGTTGTTGAGCAAGGTCTGAGAGGTAATTAAAATACCCCAACTTGAACGACTTCGGGACTATCTAAGGATTATACTAGTTGGTAATGTCAAGAATGTGTGATAAGAATTCCAAAGTAACAGAAATGATATGGGATGATATTTTCCCTAGTAACATGATTAAAAGGGAATTGGGCGATGAGATATAGAATGATTATTCTATATGAATGAGGATTTGATATTTTCACAAGTGATGAAAATAGAAGAGTTGGCGTAATGTCGAATAGTAGATTGAAATGATTTCTCAGTTATAGTAAAGAAAATGTTATAATAAACGATAGAAATTGAATACTGATTATCGTTATATCAAAACAAAATGTTTTTGCATATATCAAAGTGATAAGTGAAAGGTTTTTTCCCAATATTTGAGTATTCAAGTTTAATTAATTTTAGTTAAAGAAGCCAAGTGATGCTGAGTACCAGACCAATGAAACTAATTTTGTGATTTCATGGATGTTTACTTGATAGTTAAATAACCGACAATCAAGTCTGACCTTTACGATTGTTGGTATGGAAAGACCGGGATTGAATGAATATTCGAAAAACATTCCAACCAACAAATACGAAATGTATAGATAAGATCAGACAACAATAGAGATGGAGCATGTGAAGAACATAGATCTTCATAAAGCGGAATAACCACTTACAATCTCTGATTCGACCCGGAGATATACTGGTGTTCTGTCGTGGTTGGAATCTGTGGATTGCAAGGACTATCGCTACTGATCCATGGGGTGATTCCTTTACTGGATGCAGTAGGAGAGTACCTTCGGTTCGTTCTGTTCCTGGATGACTTGTATAGACGGATGTGTGACAGAGTATTTCTTAAGAGTCACGTACGTTGATTTTTACAAACGTATCTCTATTAGTGGCGGAGAGGGCCACCTCTCTAGCTTAATGACCGGAATATTTTTATGGATGTCAATTAGTGATTTGCCGGATCTGACGATGTGGCATTCAAAGTGTATGATGACCTGATGTGTTCTGACCTCAATCCTCATCAACCAGGAAATGACAAAAATCGGGCAGGCAGCATAGCTATGTGGGTCGCTCGCATTAGGGTGTGTAATCACCTATCTAGAGAAAATCCATTTCATTCTTTAATCTATCTCGATGCTGTCCCTTTTCGGGAAACGGGGGTTTGAGTCCAACCATTGGTGATATACATTTGATACACTCAAGCGAAATGAGTGGTCGGTTATGTGAGGGTCGGGTTGCAAGACGTTCTTGCTGAACCCAGTGCATTCGCCTCTAGAGATGCCTTATCGGTAGGTGGTCCCATAACTTGTCAAGATCGGAATCCAATTTACAATAAGTGCCAACGGTTTTGTTTGTGTGTGTGTATATATATATATATACGTGGAGCGTGACATGCAAGCGTTCCACTAGATTGATATTTACTTGTATTTAGACATTATTATAATATCAGAAAAGATATTGTTTTTCAAAACTGGTTTGGGTTATCGTAAGGTAAAAACCGTCCATATTTATGTGTGGATTTGGTCTTACGATTACCCTTTTCTTTCGAAAGGATTTTAACTTTAAAATCAAGTTTTGTGATGCCCTTAATACTGTACGAGTTTTTCTCACTCTGGTTCACCAGACTGACCTAGTGTTTTGTAAATGCCCGAGTTAGCCTGGGAGGTACAGGTTCAGGTTATCAGGTACTGTGAAGCCCAGAGACGAGCTAGGGATGTTTAGATGAATGATATCTCATATGTATTCCGTTGTGTGATTATATATGAGGACAGATTATTATAATTGTCTAGAAAAGTTGATGTACTCTGATATTGTAAGTATGTTCAAAAGCTCTCAATAAAGATTTATTTCTGTATTATATTTTGTTCCGCTGCGATGTGAGATTCTGTATTTGTTCTTCTTCTTCTTCTATTCTAACTTTCTTTCTTTCTTATCCCGCCCTCTAATTTCTTTCTATAAACATTCCAGTGATTTCGGTGTTATAAGGTCGACATGTGTACGATAGGGGTATTTATGTCGATTTTCGAGGCCGAAAATCCCTGGGTCGTTACACGATTGTTGGTATGGAAAGACCGGGATCGAATGAATATTCCGAAACCATTCCAACCAACAAATACGAAATATATAGAAAAGATCAGGCGACAATCGAGATGGAGCATGTGAAGACCATAGATCTTCATAAAGCAGAAGAACAACTTACAATCTCTGATTCGATCCGGAGATATACTGGGGTTCTGTCGTGGTTGGAATCTGTGGATTGCAAGGACTATTGCTACTGATCCATGGGGTGATTCCTATATTGGATGCAGTATGAGAGTACCTTCGTTTCATCCTGTTCTTGGATGACTTGTATGGATGGATGTCTGACAGAGTATTTCTTAAGAGTCACGTACGTTAATTTTTACAAACGTATCTCTGTTAGTGGCGGAGAGGTGCACCTCTCTAGCTTAACGACCAGAATATTTTTGTAGATGTCAATTAGTGATTTGGCGGATCTGACGATGTGGCATTCAAAGTGTATGATGACTAGATGTGTTCTGACCTCAAGCCTCATCAACCAGGAAATGACAGAAACCGGGCAGGTAGTATGGCTATGTGGGTCGCTCCCATTAGGGTGTATAATCATCTATCTAGAGAAAATCCATTTCATTCTTTAATCTATCTTGTTGCTGTCCATTTTCGGGAAACGGGGGTTTGAGTCCAACCGTTGGTGATATACATTCGATACACTCAAGCCAAATAAGTGGTCGGTCATTTGAGGGCCGGGTTGCAAGACATTCTTGTTGAACCCAGTGTATTCGCCTCTAGAGATACTCTATCGGCAGGTGTTCCCATACCTTGTCAAGGTCGGAATCCAATTTCCAATAAGTTTGTGTGTGTATATATATATATATATATATACGTGGAGCATGAGATGCAAGAATTCCACTAGATTGATATTTACTTGTATTTAGACATTATTATAATATCAAAAAAGATATTGTTTTCAAAACTGGTTTGGGTTATCGTAAGGTAAAAACCATCCATATTTATGTATGGATTTGGTCTTACAATTACCCTTTTCTTTCGAAAGGATTTTAACTTTAAAATCAAGTTGTGTGATGCCCTTAATACTGTACGAGTTTTTCTCACTCTGGTTCACCAAACTGACCCGGTGTTTTGTAAATGCCCGAGTTAGCCCAGGGTGTACAGGTTCAGGTTATCAGGTACTGTGAAGCCCAGAGACGAGCTAGGGATTTTCAAACGAATGATATATCGTATGTTTTCCGCTGTGTGATTATATATATGGACAGATTGTTATAACTGTCCAGAAATGTTGATGTACACTGATATTGTTAGTATGTTCAGAAGCTCTCAACAAAGATTTATTTCTGTATTATATTTTGTTCCGCTGCGATGTGAGATTCTGTATTTGTTCTTCTTCTTCTTCTATTCTAACTTTCTTTCTTTCTTATCTCACCCTCTAATTTCTTTCTATAAATATTCCAGTGATTTCGGTGTTGGAAGGTCGACATGCGTACGATAAGGGTATTTATGTCGATTTTCAAGGCCGAAAATCCCTGGGTCATTACATGATTATTGGTATGGAAAGACCGATCGAATGAATATTCCGAAACCATTCCAACCAACAAATACGAAATATATAGAAAAGATCAGACGACAATCGAGATGGAGCATGTGAAGACCATAGATCTTCATAAAGCGGAAGAACCACTTACAATCTCTGATTCGACCTGGAGATATACTAGGGTTATGTCATGGTTGGAATCTGTGGATTACAAGGACTATCGCTACTGATCCTTGGGGTGATTCCTATATTGGATGCAATAGGAGAGTACCTTCGATTCATTTTGTTCCTGGATGACTTGTATGGATGGAGGTCTGACTGAGTATTTCTTAAGAGTCACGTACGTTGATTTTTACAAACGTATCTCTATTAGTGGAGGAGAGGGGCACCTCCCTAGCTTAACGACCTGAATATTTTTGTGGACGTCAATTAGTGATTTGGCGGATCTGACGATTTGGCATTCAAAGTGTATGATGACCAGATGTGTTCTGACCGCCAGCCTCATCAACCAGAAAATGACAGAAATCAGGCAGGCAACATGGCTATGTGGGTCGCTCCCATTAGGATGTATAATCACCTATCTAGAGAAAATCCATTTCATTCTTTAATCTATCACGATGCTATCCCTTTTCGGGAAACGTGGGTTTGAGTCCAACCATTGGTGATATACATTCGATACACTTAAGCGAAATGAGTGGTCGGTCATGTGAGGGCCGGGTTGCAAGACGTTCATGTTGAACCCAGTGTATTCGCATCTAGAGATACACTATCGGTAGGTGGTCCCATACCTTGTCAAGGTCGGAATCCAATTTCCAATAAGTGCCAATGGTTTTGTTTGTATATATATATATATATATATATATATATATATATATATATATATATACGTGGAGCGTGAGATGCAAGCGTTCCACTAGATTGATATTTACTTGTATTTAGACATTATTATAATATCAGAAAAGATATTGTTTTCAAAACTAGTTTGGGTTATCGTAAGGTAAAAACTATCCATATTTATGTGTGGATTTGGTCTTATGTTTACCCTTTAGCTTTCGAAAGCATTTTAACTTTAAAATCAAGTTGTGTGATGCCCTTAATATTGTACGAGTTTTTCTCACTCTGGTTCACCAGACTGACTCGGTGTTTTGTAAATGCCCGAGTTAGCCCGGAGTGTACAGGTTCAGGTTATCAGGTACTGTGAAGCCCAGAGACGAGCTGGGGATTTTCAGACGAATGATATCTCGTATGTATTCCGCTATGTGATTATATATGAGGACAGATTATTATAACTGTCCAGAAATGTTGATGCACTCTGATATTGTAAGTATGTTCAAAAGCTCTCAATAAAGATTTATTTCTGTATTATAATTTGTTCCGCTGCGATGTGAGATTCTGTATTTGTTCTTCTTCTTCTTCTATTCTAACTTTCTTTCTTTCTTATCTCACCCTCTAATTTCTTTCTATAAACATTCCAGCGATTTCGGTGTTGGAAGGTCGACATGAGTACGATAAGGGTATTTATGTCGATTTTCGAGGCCGAAAATCCCTGGGTCGTTACAGGATTGTTGGTATGGAAAGACCGGGATTGAATGAATATTCGAAAACCATTCCAACCAACAAATACGAAATATATAGAAAAGATCAGACGACAATCGAGATGGAGCATGTGAAGACCATGGATCTTCATAAAGCGGAAGAACCACTTACAATCTCTAATTCGACCCGGAGATATACTGGAGTTCTGTCGTGGTTGGAATCTGTGGATTGCAAGGACTATCGCTACTGATCCATGGGGTGATTCCTATATTGGATGCAATAGGAGAGTACCTTCGGTTCATCCTGTTCCTAGATGACTTGTATGGACGAATATCTGACAGAGTATTTCTTAATAGTCACGTACATTGATTTTTACAAACGTATCTCTGTTTGTAGCGGAGAGGGGCACCTCTCTAGCTTAACGACCAAAATATTTATTGGACGTCAATTAGTAATTTGGCGGATCTGACGATGTGGCATTCAAAGTGTATGATGACCAGATGTGTTCTGACCTCAAGCCTCATCAACCAGGAAGTGATAGAAATTGGGCAGGCAGCATGGCTATGTGGGTCGCTCCCATTAGGGTGTATAATCACCTATCTAGAGAAAATCCATTTCATTCCTCAATCTATCTCGATGCTGTCCCTTTTCGGGAAACGGGAGTTTGAGTCCAACCGTTGGTGATATACATTTGAAACACTCAAGCGAAATGAGTGGTTGGTCATGTGAGGGCCGGGTTGTAAGACGTTCTTGTTGAACCCAGTGTATTCGCCTCTAGAGATACACTATCGGCAGGTGGTCCCATACCTTGTCAAGGTTGGAATCCAATTTCCAATAAGTGCCAACGGTTTCGTTTATGTATATATATGTATATGTGGAGCGTGAGATGCAAGCGTTCCACTAGATTGATATTTACTTGTATTTAGACATTATTATAATATCAGAAAAGATATTATTTTCAAAACTGCTTTAGGTTATCGTAAGGTAAAAACCATCCATATTTATGTGTGGATTTGGTCTTACGATTACCCATTTCTTTAGAAAGGATTTTAACATTAAAATCAAGTTATGTGATGCCCTTAATAATGTACGAGTTTTTCTCACTCTGGTTCACCAGACTGACCCGGTGTTTTGTAAATGCCCGAGTTAGCCCGGGGTGTACAGGTTCAGGTTATCAGGTACTGTGAAGCCCAGAGACGAGCTAGGGATTTTCAGATGAGTGATATCTCGTATGTTTTCCGCTGTGTGATTATATATATGGATAGATTATTATAACTGTCCAGAAATGTTGATGTACTCTGATATTGTTAGTATGTTCAAAAGCTCTCAATAAAGATTTATTTCTGTATTGTATTTTGTTCCGCTGCGATGTGAGATTCTGTATTTGTTCTTCTTCTTCTTCTATTCTAACTTTCTTTCTTTCTTATCTCACCCTCTAATTTCTTTCTATAAACATTCCAGTGATTTCGGTGTTGGAAGGTCGACATGAGTACGATAAGGGTATTTATGTCGATTTTCAAGGCCGAAAATCCCTGGGTCATTACACGATTGTTGGTATGGAAAGACCGGGATCGAATGAATATTCTGAAACCATTCCAACCAACAAATACGAAATATATAGAAAAGATCAGACGACAATCGAGATGGAGCATGTGAAGAACATAGATCTTCATAAAGCGGAAGAACCACTTACAATCTCGGATTCGACCCGAAGATATACTGGGGTTATGTCATGGTTGGAATCTATGGATTACAAGGACTATCGCTACTGATTCTTGGGGTGATTCCTATATTGGATGCAGTAGGAGAGTACCTTTGATTCATTTTGTTCCTGGATGACTTGTATGGATGGAGGTCTGACAGAGTATTTCTTAAGAGTCACGTACGTTGATTTTTACAAACGTATCTCTATTAGTGGCGGAGAGGGGCACCTCCCTAGCTTAACGACCAGAATATTTTTGTGGACGTCAATTAGTGATTTGGCGGATCTGACGATTTGGCATTCAAAGTGTATGATGACCAGATGTGTTCTGACCGCCAGCCTCATCAACCCGAAAATGACAGAAATCAGGCAGGCAACATGGCTATGTGGGTCGCTCCCATTAGGATGTATAATCAGCTATCTAGAGAAAATCCATTTCATTCTTTAATTTATCACGATGCTATCCCTTTTCGGGAAACGGGGGTTTGAGTCCAACCATTGGTGATATACATTCAATACACTTAAGCGAAATGAGTGGTCGGTCATGTGAGGGCCGGGTTGCAAGACGTTCTTGTTGAACCCAGTGTATTCGCATCTAGAGATACACTATCGGTAGGTGGTCCCATACCTTGTCAAGGTCGGAATCCAATTTCCAATAAGTGCCAATGGTTTTGTTTGTGTATATATATATATATATATATATACGTGGAGCGTGAGATGCAAGCATTCCACTAGATTGATATTTACTTGTATTTAGACATTATTATAATATCAGAAAAGATATTGTTTTCAAAACTGGTTTGGGTTATCGTAAGGTAAAAACTAACCATATTTATGTGTGGATTTGGTCTTACATTTACCCTTTCTTTCGAAAGCATTTTAACTTTAAAATCAAGTTGTGTGATGCCCTTAATATTGTACGAGTTTTTCTCACTCTGGTTCACCAGACTAACTCGGTGTTTTGTAAATGCCCGAGTTAGCCCGGAGTGTACAGGTTCAGGTTATCAGGTACTGTGAAGCCCAGAGACGAGCTGGGGATGTTCAGACGAATGATATCTCGTATGTATTCCGCTATGTGATTATATATGAGGACAGATTATTATAACTGTCCAGAAATGTTGATGTAATCTGATATTGTAAGTATGTTCAAAAGCTCTCAATAAAGATTTATTTCTGTATTATAATTTGTTCTGCTGCGATGTGAGATTCTGTATTTGTTCTTCTTCTTCTTCTATTCTAACTTTCTTTCTTATCTCACCCTCTAATTTCTTTCTATAAACATTCCAGTGATTTCGGTGTTGGAAGGTCGACATGAGTACGATAAGGGTATTTATGTCGATTTTCGAGGCCGAAAATCCCTGGGTCGTTACAGGATTGTTGGTATGGAAAGACCGGGATTGAATGAATATTCGAAAACCATTCCAACCAACAAATACGAAATATATAGAAAAGATCAGACGACAATCGAGATGGAGCATGTGAAGACCATGGATCTTCATAAAGCGGAAGAACCACTTACAATCTCTAATTCGACCCGGAGATATACTGGAGTTCTGTCGTGGTTGGAATCTGTGGATTGCAAGGACTATCGCTACTGATCCATGGGGTGATTCCTATATTGGATGCAATAGGAGAGTACCTTCGGTTCATCCTGTTCCTAGATGACTTGTATGGACGAATGTCTGACAGAGTATTTCTTAATAGTCACGTACATTGATTTTTACAAACGTATCTCTGTTTGTAGCGGAGAGGGGCACCTCTCTAGCTTAACGACCAAAATATTTATTGGACGTCAATTAGTAATTTGGCGGATCTGACGATGTGGCATTCAAAGTGTATGATGACCAGATGTGTTCTGACCTCAAGCCTCATCAACCAGGAAGTGATAGAAATTGGGCAGGCAGCATGGCTATGTGGGTCGCTCCCATTAGGGTGTATAATCACCTATCTAGAGAAAATCCATTTCATTCCTCAATCTATCTCGATGCTGTCCCTTTTCGGGAAACGGGGGTTTGAGTCCAACCGTTGGTGATATACATTTGATACACTCAAGCGAAATGAGTGGTTGGTCATTTGAGGGCCGGGTTGTAAGACGTTCTTGTTGAACCCAGTGTATTCGCCTCTAGAGATACACTATCGGCAGGTGGTCCCATACCTTGTCAAGGTTGGAATCCAATTTCCAATAAGTGCCAACGGTTTCGTTTGTGTATATATATGTATATGTGGAGCGTGAGATGCAAGCGTTCCACTAGATTGATATTTACTTGTATTTAGACATTATTATAATATCTGAAAAGATATTATTTTCAAAACTGCTTTAGGTTATCGTAAGGTAAAAACCATCCATATTTATGTGTGGATTTGGTCTTACGATTACCCATTTCTTTAGAAAGGATTTTAACATTAACATCAAGTTATGTGATGCCCTTAATAATGTACGAGTTTTTCTCACTCTGGTTCACCAGACAGACCCGGTGTTTTGTAAATGCCCGAGTTAGCCCGGGGTGTACAGGTTCAGGTTATCAGGTACTGTGAAACCTAGAGATGAGCTGGGGATGTTCAGATGAATGATATCTCGTATGTATTCCGCTGTGTGATTATATATTAGGACAGATTATTATAACTGTCCAGAAATGTTGATGTACTCTGATATTGTAAGCATGTTCAAAAGCTCTCAATAAAGATTTATTTCTATATTATATTTTGTTCCGCTGCGATGTGAGATTCTGTATTTGTTCTTCTTCTTCTTCTTCTATTCTAACTTTCTTTCTTTCTTATCTCACCCTCTAATTTCTTTCTATAAACATTCCAGTGATTTCGGTGTTGGAAGGTCGACATGAGTACGATAAGGGTATTTATGTTGATTTTCGAGGCCGAAAATCCCTGGGTCGTTACACGATTGTTGGTATGGAAAGACCGGGATCGAATGAATATTCGAAAACCATTCCAACCAACAAATACGAAATATATAGAAAAGATCAGATGACAATCGAGATGGAGCATGTGAAGACCATAGATCTTCATAAAGCGGAAGAACCACTTACAATCTCTGAATCGACCCGGAGATATACTGGGGTTCTGTCGTGGTTGGAATCTGTGGATTGCAAGGACTATCGCTACTGATCCATGGGGTGATTCCTATATTGGATGCAGTAGGAGAGTACCTTCAGTTCATCCTGTTCCTGGATGACTTGTATGGACGGATGTCTGACAGAGTATTTCTTAAGAGTCACGTACGTTGATTTCTGCAAACGTATCTCTATTAGTGGCGGAAAAGGGCCCCTCTCTAGCTTAACGACCAGAATATTTTTGTGGACGTCACTTAGTGATTTGGCGGATCTGAAGATGTGGCATTCAAAGTGTATGATGACCAGATTTGTTCTGACCTCAAGCCTCATCAACCAGGAAATGACAGAAATCGGGCAGGCAGCATGGCTATGTGGGTCGCTCCCATTAGGGTGTATAATCACCTATCTAGAGAAAATCCATTTCATTCTTTAATCTATCTAGATGCTGTCCCTTTTCGGGAAACGGGGGTTTGAGTCCAACCGTTGGTGATATACATTCGATACACACAAGCGAAATGAGTGGTTGGTTATGTGAGGGCCGGGTTGCAAGACGTTCTTGTTGAACCCAATGTATTCGCCTCTAGAGATACACTATCGGCAGGTGGTCCCATACCTTGTCCAGGTCGGAATCCAATTTCCAATAAGTGCCAACGATTTTGTTTGTATATATATATATATACATACGTGGAGCGTGAGATGCAAGTGTTCCACTAGATTGATATCTACTTGTATTTAGACATTATTATAATATAAGAAAGATATTGTTTTCAAAACTGGTTTGGGTTATCGTAAGGTAAAAACCATCCATATTTATGTGTGGATTTAGTCTTACGATTACCCTTTTCTTTCGAAAGGATTTTAACTTTAAAATCAAGTTGTGTGATGCCCTTAATACTATACGAGTTTTTCTCACTCTGGTTCACCAAACTGACCGTCTATTTTTTAAATGCCCGGGTTAGCCCGGGGTGTACAGGTTCAGGTTATCAGGTACTGTAAAGCCCAGAGACGAGCTGGGGATGTTCAGACGAATGATATCTCATATGTATTCCGCTGTGTGATTATATATAGGACAGATTATTATAACTGTCCAGAAATGTTGATGAACTCTGATATTGTAAGTATGTTCAAAAGCTCTCAATAAAGATTTATTTCTGTATTATATTTTGTTCCGCTGCGATGTGAGATTCTGTATTTGTTCTTCTTCTTCTATTCTAACTTTCTTTCTTTCTTGTCTCACCCTCTAATTTCTTTCTATAAACATTCCAGTGATTCAGTGTTGGAAGGTCGAGTACGATAAGGGTATTTATGTCGATTTTCGAGGCCGAAAATCCCTGGGTCGTTACAGCCAACGTCTGAATCCTGAGACATTGCTAGAGTGTCTCGAATCGGTAAGAAGATTGTTCCTTGCCTTGACTCATGATGGAAATCCAGCTTCCGATACGACACCATGCGGTTTTGATTGTAGAACTAGTATGGCGACACAGTAGGATGGGGTACTATGTCGTCTATGATTGATACATTATGATTGAAATGTTTTTAAACATATACACTAATAATAATATCAAATCTGTTTTTATCGTATCAAGCATTTTTGACCATTATAAGGTAAAACTCTATCCTCCTGTTTACATTGCATTGTGTGATGGGACTTGAGTCTTATAATGGTTTCATTTTTCTAAAAGGCATTGCGTTGTTTTATGATTTACTTTATTTAAATTATGCACTGGCAATCCAATGGAGTAAACCCGTTTCGCGTTAGTGGCGTGGTCCTGTGATTAGCCTTATTACTAGTTAAGTTAAGCAAAGATTTCTCATACCAATCCCATGACTGACCCATAGTTTGTTTCACTTTGCAAACTCGGGTGCCTTCTTTCTCACACGGGCAGTCGAGTAGCTTATTTTGCAGATATATTGAGCTGGATTCTGGATCGAAGCTTAAAGCTGTGTCCAGAGCATTGATAGACTTTCGCTGTGTTAGTTTATATTTCCGCTGTGTAGTGAATTACATTTATTGTAAATTATCTTCCGCTGTATTTTATCGATGTACTCTGATTTATTCTGTACTTTGATATAACATTATTATGATGTTTATAAAAGTCTTCTGTTATTTGTTCTGATGTGTTGTATTCCCAGAGTTAGCGTATTCAGGTTTTGAATGGTCGATTTAGCGATCGATTAGGTCCGGGTGAAATTCGTAGTCCTTATAGTTCGGGTCCGTTTTTCTACGGCATGGAAACACCGAGTTCGACTACGTCAGGGCCGATCGTGGAGGAGCTGTTGACAAACATCGGGGTCACCATAGATCGAGATCTGGTTGCTCCTAGGGGTGGCGATGGCGTGACCTAGGTTTGGAGCTTATGGGTTCAATTTACAGAAGCAACGATGAAGAAGATAGAAAAGGGAACGACAACAAATTGGAAACGTTACTAAATGGTAATTGGTAATTTAATCAATAAAATTAGAATTGTTCTTAATCAACAAAATTAGAATTGTTTCAATCATAAAATTAGAATTTTTTTATTAAGAGGAAATAACATTGTTTTTTAAAAGGGAAACATAACGTTGTTTTGAAAGTGAAAAGAACAATGTTTTGAAATAAAAAGAACATGGTTTTGTAGTAAAATTCGCATTGTTTAATAAAATATAAAGGGCATTATTTAAAAAAAAAACAAAAAAAACATTGTTTAGAAATCAAAATAAACATTGTTTTAGAATCAAAGTAAACATTGTTTTAGAAATCAAAATAAATAGTGTTTTGATAAATAAAACAAATATTGTTTTGATAAAATAAACATTGTTCTGTAAAATGAAATATTCATTGTTTTGTAAACAAAATATACAATGTTTTTGAAATTAAAACATACAATGTTTTAAATATAAAATATATATGGTTTTGTAAATATAAAATATACATGGTATTGTAAATATAAAAAGCATTGTTTTGAAAAATAAAATAGCAAATTGTTTTGAAAAAATAAAAAGAATATGTTTTTGAAGATAAAAACAGAGCATTATTTTGTAAATAAAGATCGCATTATTTGTAAATAAAGATCGCATTATTTTGTAAATAATAATCGCATTGTTTTTAATATAAAAATCGCATCGTAAGTAAAAATATGATTTTTACCATATATATATATATATATATATATACATATACACACACACACACCGCTACACCTCTTATATTGCACGTGAACTCTCCCCCTTAATCTTCACCATTCATTTCCCCACTCATTCTCTCTCTTCCCACCAAGAAATAATATTGAAATGGAAAGAGAGAAAATAAGTGGGGAAATGGATGGTGGAGATTAAAGGGGAGAGTTCACGTGCAACATAAGAGGTGTAGTGGAACCCTCCTCATATATATATATATATATATATATATATAACAACATTAAAGGTATGATTTTTGACATATACTGTGTGAAACAGATTACGTTGAGATCACGGTGAAGAATACTGCGTACTGGAGCAAAGTCAAGGTGAGAACTCCTCACTAGAAAATTTCACATAGTTATTTATTTATTTTCATAACTGAAAAATATATCAAATTGCTAGTGGAGATTTTAATCAGCTTAATCACTATAAATGGTATACAGTGTCTGTTAGATCACTTTTCTCGTCCCAAACCATGGACGATTTAAATTTACTGTATTGTGTGATTGTTTGTGATGTTGTAATGATTAACATATTATGAATATTCATTTATAGTGGAAATTGTCTAATTAGAAAATAATTCAAACCGAATTAGAATTGGTTTAATTTGTTAACCAATTATTTATTTAGATAAACCGCTATTGTTTGAAAACCCCATATGGGTCTGGGGATGATAATTTATTCACATCTCCCCTGAATTTAATTATATGTCAAGTCGATGGATTGACAGTCCGTGATGAGCATTATTTAATTCATTTTAATGCTCACGCAGTTGTAAACTTCACTCTGGATGTGATTAGACTGTTTTATGATTATTTATCATTATAGTTGCATGCATGCGATGTATGAAATCCATATAACTGAAAATTATTTGGTAATTGATTGAGTCGCATTCCGATTTAGAATATAAAGGATATTTTAAAATAAAATGTTGAAACAATAAAAATTATATTTTTATTGAATGTACAAAATATGAAAAATATTCACATAAGAAATGGAAATTGTTAGAAGTAATAAAAGTTACATTTTTTTTAAAAGATTCTAGTTTGATAAATTTGTGTTTACATAAAAAATTACAATGTTAATGTAAAGGATGGATCATTAAAAGATTCAATGTTGACAAAAGTGTTTTAACATGAAAAAAAATAACATTTTAATGTAAAAAACCATTTTAAATGTAAATTATATAAAAGAACATTTTTATGTAAAAGACCATTTTTAATATAAATAATGTAAAAGGATATTTCTAATGTAAAATAACATTTATAATGTAAAAGAATATAAATAATGTAAAAGAATATTTATAATGTAAAATAACATTTTTAATGTAAAAGAGCATGTATAATGTAAAGGAACATTTTAACGTAAAGAATATTTTAAAGAAAGAATCTTTGAAAATAAATAATATTTTAAAATAAATAATATTTTAAAATAATATACAATGAAGAATAAAATTATGATTTTTATATCCGACTTTGAATGGACACAAAAATATAAAAATATGGAGTCGAATTAAGTAGCAAACGCCATTTTAACCTGAACGGGTTTATCAATCGATTTTATTCATTTTAAAATGAATATCGAAAAGAAGTGATTTCAAAATATGGTATTTTGAAAATATTATCATTTTAGTATGATGAAGATATAGAATATTCAATTTTTATTTGAAATTGAAAATGAAGTGGGAATCGTTTTGAAATAAAATTATAAATATTTTATAAATACGTTTTAAAGGAAATCAACGAAATATATATATATAATATTTAATATATTTAATGGCCTGAATAGAATGCGCCGCGCAGCGACTGTTCGCGAATTTCGACCATTAACTTCAAATTAGCGTAACGGGAGACCCGACCGTCGGATCCTCCTAAAACCGGAACCTTGGGTTCGCATCAAAAAGAGATTTCCAGTGAATATAAGAGATTTGAAATCTAACGGTTAGATTTGGAGATATGTCCAAATCAATTTCAGAAAAGGTCGTTGTAAGTGCAGTTCATTGGCTGATATTGGAAACCACTGTACTGGCGATATAAAATTATTAAAAATATGAAAAAATTATTTAAAATCATAATAAATGGTTTGGAAAGATTTTTGATGAAAAATTCCAATTTTATAAAGATAAAAATACATTTTTATCGAAATGAACTGTTTAATGAACTAGTTACTAATTAGAATAATAATTTAATTATTTTTAGAAATAAATAAATTGGATTTGAAAATGGTTTTTAAAATAACTAGAATTTTCTAAAGAATAAATTGGAATGGATTTAATGGAAATTATCTTCGGGATATATCGATATTGGATTCCGTGAATATACGGATATTGTTATGGGAATTTGGAAGATATATGCATATTGTTATTCCCAATATGATATTTGTTGGTTTCAGAATTTGATATTGAATATAAGCCGATATAATTTCTATTCAGAACCTTATATTTAATATCAAATGGGATTTTGGGTTTGTCGTGGACGGTGTCCTTAATAACACTATTCTTAAACCCAATTTAGAAAAGAATAAATCTTTTATTTAAGATTTAGGAAATTTTTACCAATTAATTAATATTTAATTGGAATTGGATTTTTGGGTTTATCGTGATCGGTGTTTAAATAACACTTGTTCTTTAACCTAATTAACAGTAAAGAAATAATTTGGAATTTATAAATCTTTTATTAAGATTTAATGGGAATTTTCCAAAATAAAGTTTTCCAATTTAATATATTAAAATGGAATTGCATGGAATTCAATTTGGTAATAATCGAGATGAGCTCCTGTGAATGAAGATCGATACTATATATGTCATTTAAAAGGCATTGCCGCTATTCCATTTATATTAATAGTTTGATATGGGAATCTATATCGATTATATACCGTTATGATTTCCGTGAAGATTCCATAGTTAATGGAAGAAGATTTGGGTATCGTGAACAATGTTTTTAAAAGACATTAGTTCTTTAACCCAGTTGAAGATAGGGTTAAATTCTTAAGCTTGAATAATCATTAAGTAATGATTTTTGAGATTAAAAAGAAAATTTAAATGAATTTATCTTTGATAAAATTAATTGGAACTTTTCCCTAAAAATGTGAATATTTTATTAAAAGAATATTCTGTATTGGAATGAGGCGTAGGATGTTTTTTATAGCACTTGTTTATAAAGTATGCCAGTTATTCGGAAAGACCGGGTTTAACCCGTTCTGAATAATTGATACGATGACTAACAGTCGAACAGATTAAAGATGGCGCAAGACCGACGATCTTCACATCGAATGGATGAGTTGCTATTGATGCCCATGATTGGAGTAGCTAACTTGAAGGGACTACAGTGGTAGCCGTTCGGACGTACTTGTTGATTGTTCAGATATGCAAGGGCCTCTCTTCCGTAATGGACATACGGAATGAGGAATAAGGTGCCTCCGGTTTGGTTCAGACCCAGAACGGACTTGTAAATGGATGGTATGTCTAACGTTGTATTCCTTTATGTTGTATTCGTTGATCTCTGCTATATATATATATATATATATATATATATATATATGTTGGTGGCAGAGAATTTATTCTCTTGCTTAACACCCTTCTCTGAGACGTATATGCTTAGAGGTTATATATATATATATATATATATATTAGCAGAAATAAATGGTAGTGGTATGGATTGACAATGAGGCATGCTAAGATGCAAGGATCAAGGCTTTCGTTGAAAAGCAAAGCCATGTGGATGATGATGATCAAAGCATAGCTTTAATTAGCATAGCTTTGTGTAGCGTTACTTCGCGAGCCTCACACCCCGGTATGATGCTGAACAATTTGTTTGATTAGTAGGTTTGACCAATGTACTTTATATATATATATATATATATATATATATATATATATATATATGGATTTGGTCGGCCGAGTCGTGCTGGGTTTGGTCGCTCCACACCTTGAGATTAAGGACATGGCCATTTTCCCTCGATTCCCATAGAGGGATAGAGTAAGCGGTGTTTTCTCTCGCTGGGATGTAAGCCGTAGTGATACCTGATTTCCCAAAAGTGCGGATGTGCATTACAGTGTTTTCTCTAGTTGGGACGCAAGCCCTGGAGTATTGCACTACGCGATAGATCTTTCGAATCAGGAGCCATCATGACGGAAATCCTACTTTCCAATACAAGCTTTGCGGTTTTAATTGTAAACCTATATATGGCGACATAATGGGATGGGGCACTCATGTCATCTATGATTAATACATTTACTTTCGAAATTGATTTCTACACTATGCACTAGTAATATTAAAAGAGACCAAGCATATTTGGCTATTATAAGGTAAAATTCTATCCTCCATCTTGCATTGCATTGTGTGATGGGACCTGAGTCTTATAATAGCTTCATTTTTCTTTAATTAGCATCGCGTCGTTTACTTATGCACTGGTATTCTTGGGGTTAAACCCGTTTCGTGTAATACGTCATGGTCCCTTGATTTACTGTAATAACCTGGAAAATCCGGGCCAATTTATAATTTTTGTTTTGGAAATAATTTTGAACATTTAAAATGATTTATTTTAAATAATAACGATGAGAAATTTATTTGAATAGAATTAGAACATATATATTTTATAGATCGACGTTAGAATATAAATATTTTATTTTATATTATAAAAGGAATTGAAAATGGCGCGGTAGCTTGAAAATTCGATTTCTAAGTTCAAACGAATGTACAGGATTCAAAATAAACTGGATTTTAGCAAAACCAAAAATATTAGAATCTATTTGAGAATATCTTTCCAATGAATCCGAAAAATTGAAATTTCATAGCGGGGATAAAAAGTTATGCCCAGATGAAAATTCAGAATAGTCGCTATGGAATTTTGGCCCATAAAAATGGAAATTTTGCAAACGACCTCAGTTTTCGACGAAACCACTTTTGTTGGATCCGGGATGACAAGTTATTGCTAGATTCCAAATTTCGTAATTTTCTGAATCAATATGTAAGCGTGGCAAAGTAAAACATGTTTTGTCAATTTCAATCAATTTCGATCGACCAGAAAATGGCCATTTTTCGAAGGGTCTCAGAATTTGACGAAATTAGTTTTGTTAGGACCGTATTGTCAATACGAAGCTAGAAACTATTTTTCGGGAATTTTTAGAGTCAGTATGTGGCCCCGGTAAATTGAAATGCACGTTCAAATTCAATATATAGATTTATATTTTGATTTTGACGGAAACTGATCGAAACTGTCGAATTAGCTTACGATACATATCCCATTGTGTGCGGAATGGGGGTAATTAGCTATGGACGACAGTCGTTAGGTTCGATTTCGAGTTCGATTTCTGATAAAAAGAAGAAGAAGAGAAGAGCAGAGGGGCGCGCGGCCTCCTCCGACGCCGCAGCGGTGGCGCCGAGACCACCGCCGCCGACGCCCTAGCCCGCCCCCACCGCCATCACAACTTGCGCGAGCACACCCCTTTCCCCCTTCGATCCCCAGCCAAACACCCCAACCCGCTTGCCCTAGCCCCTAATTCGAAGCCACGACCCCCTCCCCAACTCTGGTGGTGCGCCACCTAGCCCTGGCCCCCCCTCCACCGCCTGAAACGCCGTCCCCCCCGCTGCGCGGTATGTTTTACTATTTGTTTCTTTTTCTTTATTTATTAAATGTAAATAGGTTGTAAAATGATTAGAAAAAAATCAGTTTTATATAGTACGACATTGATAAGCAAAGAAATGATTTTTATGATAAAGGTTTGATTTTTTTCTAATGTAAAAGGTTTGATTTTTTCTAATGTAAAAGGTTTGATTTTTCTAATTTAAAAGAATTGAAATTTATAGACATGTATGTTAGATTAGCGATTTGAAATGGGATTTCTTTGATTATAAAATTTCGTTTTCTTTGATTTGAAAAATATATTTTCTTTGTTTTATTATATTAAAGAAAATATTTTTATAAGTTAAAAATATGATTTTATCCTAAGTTGGAAATATTTTTATGTAGTCAAAATATAATCTTTTCTATATATATAGCGTTGTAAAAATATAATCTTTTCTATATATATAGCGTTGTAAAAATATAATCTTTTCTATATATATAGCGTTGTAAAAATATAATCTTTTCTATATATATGGCGATATAAATATATAATCTTTATTAGAAGAAGAGCGATGTAAAAATAGAATTTTTACCTATATAGTAGCGGTATAAAAATAGAATTTTTATCTTTACAGTAGCAATATAAAAATGTGATTTTTATCCATATAGCGTAGTTATAAAAATGTGATTTTTATATATGTAGCGAACATGGACAACGAAAGTGACAAAGAGCGAGCACGACGAAGATTTCCTACATATGAAGAGTCATGGCGTTTGGTTTAGCTCTTGGTGAGAACTTCTCACTTTTAAATTTAGTTTTCTAGTTAAAATTATATACTAGGATGCAGACGGTGCTTAGCAGCACCCGACACCCATTGTCCACAGACCATGGACGACTTGTTTGATTTTGTTGTGTTGTGAAAATTGATTGTGATGTGGAATGAATAGAAATATATTCATGTGTTGAAATAAATTATTTATCATTAAAAATATAAATTTAACATGAAGGTGAATAAATAAATATTCATTTACAAATCGAATGATTTGTTTATGTACACCCGTTTGAAGGACATTGATTGGGTCGATAAATTTTACATATCGCCCAACTGCACAAATAATATTCAGTGTTTGTGGATTGAAACCCCACACGGGTGTTGGGATGATATTTGGCGTACACTAATCCTAATTGTTTAGTTGTATGTCAATCGATAGGTTGACAGACTGTGTAAGCGTTAATTATTTATGTTTAATGCTTATGCAGTTGTGTGGTGCACTTTGAATGATGGTTGATTATTTATCGTTGCTATTATATACATGTGTTGTATGGAATCCATATAATTAACATTATATGGTAATTGATTAGGCCTCATTCCAACTGGGAAAATAGAGAATATTATAAAATAAAGATTCATGTGTTGAATAGAATAAATAGTCATGTGTTGACGATATTCATGTGTTGAAAGAAATATATATTTATGTGTTGAAGAAAATATTCATTTGTTGAATAGAATAACGAAATTATTGAAATATAAAAAGCCGTGTTGATTAGATTTGCACCATTTTGAGGCGAACGATATTTATATTTATATTCGTTTTTTAATGAGTATAGAAAAGGAAGTGACTTCAAAATATAATGTTTGAAAATATTATCATTTATATATTATTGATATGAAATATTCAATTTTGATTTGAAATTGAATATGAAGTTGAATTTGTTTTGAAAACGAATTTAAAACGATTTATAAAATATGTTTAGAGTTGAAATCGATGATACATATATATACAATATGTTATATATATTAAATGGCCTGAATAGAACGCGCTGAGCCGAGGCAGTTCGCGAATTTCGACCATTGACTTCGAACTGATGTTACGGGAGATCCGACCTTCGGATTCTACTAAAACCGGAACCATTGGGTTCGTATCGAAAAGTGATTTCTAATGAATATTAGAAATTTGAAATCTAACAGCTGGATTTGGAATTATGTCCAAATTAAATTTGGAAAAGGTCGTTGTAAGTGCAGTTCGATGACTGTTATTGGAAATCGACTGTACAGGCCTTGATAAAATTATTAAAAATATCAATAATTTGTGTAAGATCATAATATATTAATTGGAAAGAAGTAGGATGAAAAATCCAATATTTAAAAAGGATAAAATTTTTTTTTTTTCGAAATGAACTAGATTTGAAGTGGTTTAGAAAATAATCAGAATTTCCAACATACGAATTGGAATGGATTTGAATCGAAATTATCTTCGGAATATTTCGATGTTGGATTTCGTGATTATACAGATATGGTTGTGGAAATTTGAAAGATATATTTATATCATTATTTCCAATACGATATTTGCTGGTTTCATAATTTGATATTGAATATAAGCCGATATATTTTCTATTCAGAGCCTTGTATTTAAAATCAAATGGGATTTTGGGTTCGTCGTGAATGGTGTCTTAAATAACACTGTTCTTGAACCTAGTTTAGAAAAGAATAAATCTTTTAATTAAGATTTAGTGAAATTGTCCAGTTAATTAGTATTTAATTGGAATTGAATTTAAATTGGTTTTTGGGGTTTATCGTGAGCGGTGTTTTGAATAACACCTGTTCTTTAACCCAATTAACAATGGAATATGATTTTGGGTTTATCGTGAACCATGTTTTAGATGACATTGGTTCTTTAACCCAGTTAAAGACAGGATATTGATTTTTGGGAAGATTAAAACTAAGTGGAGTTTTAATGAATCTCTAATTAGATTAAAGTGCTCGAGAATGGAGTATCACCAGTTTTGCTCCAAACGATAGTTAAATCTTTAATTATATTTGAACGTGAAATGGTAATTAATTTTTACCGATAACACTGTGGTGTTAGATATGGAGTATTACCAGTTTTGCTCCATGGGATGAATAGGTTGGGATTGGAAAATAAAATAAATGATTACTTCGGTGTGGTTCGCTAATCCCGACTAGTTTGGAAAACCTTAACATGGTTTGAAATGATATCCAAAGGAAGATTAAAGAATAAATTTAGAAGAATTTATCTTTGATAAAATTAATGGGAACCTTTCCCTAAGAATGTGAATATTTGAATAAAGAATATCCTGAATTGGAATGAGGCGTATGTTGTGTTTGTGTAACACTTGTTTATTATATATGCGAGTTATTCGGAAAGGCTGGGTTTATACCCATTCTGAATAACTGATTCGACGATAAGTCAAAGATGAAGATGGTGGTTGAATACTGGAGGTCTTCACATCATTTGGATGATTACCGATGATCTTGATTGGGTTGTACACCCAAGAGGAGGGAATCAGTTGGTGATCGTCCAGACGTACTTGGAGATCGATGGATATGCAAGGAATAAGGTTCCTCCGGTTTCGTTCAGACCCAGAACGAACTTGTAAATGGACTATGTGTCTGACATTGGATTTTATTTTGTGTGATTGATTTCTATTAAATATATATCTATTTGGCGGCGGAAAATTTATTCTCTTGCTTAACGCCCTCCTTTGAGACGTAAGAGCTCAGAGGTTATATATTGATGGATATCAATCGCATGGCATGAATTGCCTGTGTGGCATGCCTAAGTGGCAAATGATCAAGGCTTCTGTTGAAAAGCAAATTCTTGTGGTTAATGATCAAAGCATGGCCTATGTGGCATAGCCTTGTGTATAGCGTTAATTCGTGAGCCTCACACCTCGGTATGAGTCAAAAACTGGATAAGGACCGTTGGGAGAACACGACGTTTCTTTCTAGCTATGGGTGATGTCAGTGACCTACCAGCCCTGACATTTATATACTTTTTACCTGTGTGGTTGTTGGGTGCGAGGTGCCTCGGATATAGGTCTGATAGGATCGGGAAACGTGTACTCAGGAATTGCCAATCCTCAAAAGTAAGAGAGGACCGGCCCAACCAATTCCAAGGATCGCTGTGTGTGGTCCTGAGACATTTGCTAGAGTGTCTCGAACGAAAAGGAGCTTGCCCCTTGCCTCGACTCATGACAGAAATCCAATTTCCAATAAGAGATATTTCGGTTTTATTTGTAGAGCCTAGTATGGTGACATGATATATGGTACCCATGCCGTCTATGATTGATATTTATGATTGAAATTGTTTTGACACTATACACTTACAATAATATCAAAATATTTGTTTCAAACGTACCAAACATGTTTGGCTATTATAAGGGAAAACCCCATCCTCCGGCTTGCGTTGCATTGTCTGATAGGACCTGGGTCTTATAACAGCTTCATTTTTCGAAAAAGCATTGCGTTGTTTTGTTATATGCACTAGTGTTGTTGGGAGGAAACCCGTTCCGTGTTATACGGCGTGGTCCCTTGAATTACTCTCTTTCAAAGTAAAGTTTAAATAACTATTTTAGTTCTCACACCAGTCACATGACTGACCTGGAGTTTATTGTTTTAACCTAAACTCTAGGTGCCCCTATTTTCCACACGGGCAGCTAGTAGTTTTGGTTTTGCAGATTTATATTCAAAAGATCCTGATTTACAACTGGAACGATGCTCGGAAAGCTCTATATCCGTGTATTACTTTCAGTTGTGTTTTGTATTGTTTTTCCGCTACTATGTAATTTATTGTAATCTCTGATATTTCTCTGATGTATAACATGTGTTCATACTCTGTATATTCTTGTATCTGATGGAATCGTTGTAATAAACAATGAAATGTTCTTCTGTTTGTGTTTTGATGTGGCTTGTTCTCAACTCAATCCGTGCTTTCCTTCATGGTGAAGTTCGGGTCGTTTCAACTGGTATCAGAGCTCTGGTTTACAGAGCTCGAGAACACGACACATTAGAACCATACGAAAGAATTAATCAGAGATTGGATTAGCAATATCCAAAGAGAATGACTCGTTAGAGATGGGATCAGTAGTATCCTAGAACGAGTGTGAAGAGTATATTTTTAAAATGAAAACAATTTTTGTTTTGAAAATTTAAACCTTATTCAACGTATTTGAATATTTTATTTGTAATGAATTTGGATAATCCGACATATAAAGATTTTGCATATACGCCTTGCAAATATGCA
This sequence comes from Allium sativum, assembly GCA_030737875.1. Lineage (NCBI taxonomy): Eukaryota > Viridiplantae > Streptophyta > Magnoliopsida > Asparagales > Amaryllidaceae > Allium > Allium sativum. Next base: position 1,033,776,202 of record CM060920.1, on the reverse strand, counting down.
TTCGAAGTTTTAATATACTGGATAGATATAGAATCATATTCTAGTCGCCTGGAGATGATGTTGATAATGACCATGGCATCATCAGTATTTATGTTCGGGTTTCGAAAGTGGGATTTCTATATATTTCCATTAGACCGGTGTGAGAACCAAAACTAGATAGGGCTTATTGGTGTGATTTGGCATCAAAAATGTGATTTTTTGAACATATATATATATATATATATATATTAAAGATATGTGTTTGAAACGTTAATCAACTAATTGATTAATGTTTGTGTTGTTTGATTATAGGTTTGATATTTTTAACCATTTAGGAGAAATTGAACCAAATGTTGAACTATATTGCAAATTATTGGAAATTGCATGCATATACATGTGTATGCATTAAACAGGTCATGGAAAGGAGGCTAGAGCAGAGGAATAAAATTATTTGCCCAATAAATAGGTACATGTTTATTATATTTCTTTGGGTTTGGATGATTTTATGAGCCGATTGGCTAGCCGCTTGACTTTTTCTTTTTCTTTTGGAATGGTGAGGGCCATGGGAGGCTATTTGAAATATCCTGAAGCTCCAGGTGCAGGGGAGGTTATGGCGAAATTTTTCAAAAATTTAGGGTGTTAGCCAAATTTTTGAAAATTTTGAAAAGTACTTAGAAACTGAAAAGTTGAAGAACTTAAGCCGTATAGAAAATAATGAAAGTTGAGTTGATTAGTAAAACAACTTTCAGCTTCGTTCCTTTTCGGGGACGAAAAGTTTTAAGTGGGGGAGAATGCAATAACGAGGAAAATCCGAGCCAATTTAAAATTTTTGTTTTGGCAATTTTAATGAACTTTGTACATTTAAAATGATTTATTTTAAATAATAATGACGAGAAATTTATTTGAATAGAATTAGAACGTACATATTTATATATATCGACGTTAGAATATAAATATTTTATTTTATATTATAAAAGGAATTGAAAATGGCGCGGTAGGTTGAAAATTCGATTTCTAAGTTCAAATGAATGTACAGGATTCAAAATAAACCAGATTTTAGCGAAACCAAAAATATTAGAATCTATTCAAGAATATCTTTCCAACGAATCCGAAAAATTGAAATTTCATTGCGGGAATAAAAAGTTATGCCCAAATGAAAAATCAGAATAGTCGCTATGGAATTTTGGCCCTTAAAAATGGAAATTTTGCAAATGACCTCGGTTTTCGATGAAACGAATTTTGTTGGATCCGGGGTGACAAGTTATTGCTAGATTCCAAAATTCATAATTTTCTGAATCAATATGTGAGCGTGGCGAAGCAAAACGTGTTTTGTCAATTTCAGTCAATTTCGATCAACCAGAAAATGACCATTTTTCAAACGGTCTTAGAATTTAACGAAATTAGTTTTGTTAGGATCGTATCGTCAATATGAAGCTAGAAAATATTTTTCGGGAATTTTTAGAGTCCATATATGGGCCCGATAAATTGAAATGCACGTTCAAATTCATTATATAGATTTATATTTTGATTTGATGAAAACTTATCAAAACAGTCGAATCAGCTTACGATACATATCCCATTGTGTTCGGAATGGGGGTACTTAGCTATGGACGACAGTCGGTGGGTTCGATTTCGAGTTCGAAATAAAAAGTTGCTTTTTGAGAATTAATTAAAAAAAATATCCTTCATTATTTTCCCAAATCGATTTCTGATAAAAAAAGAAGAGAAGAGGAGAGAGGCACGCAATCTCCTCCGACGCCGCAGCGGCGGCGCCGAGACCACCGCCGCCGATGCCCTAGCTCGCCCTCACCGCCATCGCGACCTGCGCGAGCACACCCCTTTTCCCCTTTGATCCCCAGCCGAACACCCCAACCCGCTTGCCCTAGCCCCTGATTCGAAGCCGCGACACCCTCCCCAACTCCGGTGGCACGCCACCCTTCCCTGGCAAACCCCTCACCGCCTGAAACGCCATCCCCCCTGCTGCGCGGTATGTTTTACTTTTTTTTCTTTTTCTTTATTTATTAAATGTAAATAGGTTGTAAAATGATTAGAAAAAAAATCAGTTTTATATAGTATGACATTGATAAGCAAAGAAATGATTTTTATGATAAAGGTTTGATTTTTTCTAATATAAAAGGTTTGAGTTTTTCTAATGTAAAAGGTTTGATTTTTCTAATTTAAAAGAATTGAAATTTATAGGCATGTATGTTAGAATAGCGATTTGAAATGGGATTTCTTTGATTTTAAAATTTCGTTTTCTTTAATTTGAAAAATATATTTTCTTTGTTTTATCGTATTAAAGAAAATATTTTTATAAGCTAAAAATATGATTTTTATCCTAAGTTGGAAATATTTTTATGTAGTTAAAAATATAATCTTTTCTATATATATAGCGTTGTAAAAATATAATCTTTTCTATATATATAGCGTTGTAAAAATATAATCTTTTCTATATGTATAGCGTTGTAAAAATATAATCTTTTCTATATATATGGCGATATAAAAATATAATCTTTATTAGAATAAGAGCGATGTAAAAAAAGAATTTTTATCTATATAGTAGCGGTATAAAAATAGAATTTTTATCTATATAGTAGCAGTATAAAAATGTGATTTTTATCCATATAGCGTAGTTATAAAAATGTGATTTTTATATATGTAGCGAACACGGACAACGAAAGTGACAAAGGGCGAGCACGACGAAGATTTCCTACATATGAGGAGTCGTGGCGTTTGGTTTAGCTCTCGGTGAGAACATCTCACTTTTAAATTTATTTTTCTAGTTAAAATTATATACTAGGATGTAGATGGTGCTTAGCAGCACCCGACACCCGTTGTCCACAGACCATGGACGACTTGTTTGATTTTTTTGTGTTGTGAAAATTGATTATGATGTGGAATGAATGGAAATATATTCATGTGTTGAAATAAATTATTTATCGTTAAAAATTTAAATTTAACGTGAAGGTGAATAAATAAATATTCATTTACAAATCGAACGATTTGTTTATGTACACCCATTTGAAGGATATTGATTGGGTCGATAAATTTTACACATTGCCCAACTGCACAAATAATATTCAGTGTTTGTGGATTGAAACCCCACACGGGTGTTGGGATGATATTTGGCGTACACTAATCCCAGTTGTTTAGTTGTATGTCAATCGATAGGTTGATAGACTGTGTAAGCGTTAACTATTTATGTTTAATGCTTATGCAGTTGTGTGGTGTACTTTGGATGATGGTTGATTATTTATCGTTGCTATTATATACATGTGTTGTATGGAATCCATGTAATTAACATTATATGGTAATTGATTGGGCCTCATTCCAATTGGGAAAATAGAGAATATTATAAAATAAAGATTCATGTGTTGAATAGAATAAATAGTCATGTGTTGACGATAATCATGTGTTGAGAATATTCATGTGTTGAAAGAAATATATATATATTCATGTGTTGAAGAAAATATTCATTTATTGAATAGAATAACGAAGTTATTGAAATATATAAAGCCGTGTTGATTAGATTTGCGCCATTTTGAGGAGAACGATATTTATATCATTTATATTCATTTTTGTAATGAGTATAGAAAAGGAAGTGACTTCAAAATATAATGTTTTGAAAATATTATCATTTATATATTAATGATATGAAATATTCAATTCTGATTTGAAATTGAATTTGTTTTGAAAACGAATTTAAAATGATTTATAAAATACGTTTAGAATTGAAATCGATGATATATATATAATATATATACTATATATATATATATTAAATGGCCTGAATAGAACGCGCCAAGCCGCGGCAGTTTGCGAATTTCGACCATTGACTTCGAACTGACGTTACGGGAGATCCGACCGTCGGATTCTCTTGAAACCAGAACCGTTGAGTTTGTATCAAAATGAGCTTTCAATGAATATTAGAAATTTGAAATCTAACAGTTGGATTTGGAATTATGTCCAAATCAAATTTGGAAAAGGTCGCTGTAAGTGCAGTTCGGCGACCATTATTGGAAATCGATTGTACAGGCCTTGATAAAATTATTAAAAATATCAATAATTTGTGTAAAATCATAATATATGAATTGGAAAGAACTGGGATGAAAAATCCCATATTTAAAAAGGATAAAAATAATTTTTTTCCCAAAATGAACTAGTTTTGAACTAGATTTGAAATGGTTTTGAAAATAATCAGAATTTCCAATATACGAGTTGGAATGGATTTGAATCGAAATTATCTTTGGAATATTTCGATGTTGGATTTCGTGATTATACAGATATGGTTGTGGAAATTTGAAAGATATATTTATATAGTTATTTCTAATACGATATTTGTTGGTTTCATAATTTGATATTGAATATAAGCCGATATATTTTCTATTCAGAGCCTTGTATTTAAAATCAAATGGGATTTTGGGTTCGTCGTGAATGGTGTCTTAAATAACACTGTTCTTGAACCTAGTTTAGAAAAGAATAAATCTTTTAATTAAGATTTAGTGAAATTGTCCAGTTAATTAGTATTTAATTGGAATTGAATTTAAATTGGTTTTTGGGGTTTATCGTGAGCGGTGTTTTGAATAACACCTGTTCTTTAACCCAATTAACAATGGAATATGATTTTGGGTTTATCGTGAACCATGTTTTAGATGACATTGGTTCTTTAACCCAGTTAAAGACAGGATATTGATTTTTGGGAAGATTAAAACTAAGTGGAGTTTTAATTAATCTCTAATTAGATTAAAGTGCTCGAGAATGGAGTATCACCAGTTTTGCTCCAAACGATAGTTAAATCTTTAATTATATTTGAACGTGAAATGGTAATTAATTTTTACCGATAACACTGTGGTGTTAGATATGGAGTATTACCAGTTTTGCTCCATGGGATGAATAGGTTGGGATTGGAAAATAAAATAAATGATTACTTCGGTGTGGTTCGCTAATCCCGACTAGTTTGGAAAACCTTAACATGGTTTGAAATGATATCCAAAGGAAGATTAAAGAATAAATTTAGAAGAATTTATCTTTGATAAAATTAATGGGAACCTTTCCCTAAGAATGTGAATATTTGAATAAAGAATATCCTGAATTGGAATGAGGCGTATGTTGTGTTTGTGTAACACTTGTTTATTATATACGCGAGTTATTCGGAAAGGCCGGGTTTATACCCATTCTGAATATCTGATTAGACGATAAGTCGAAGATGAAGACGGTGGTTGAAGACTGGAGGTGTTCACATCATTTGGATGATTACTGATGATCTTGATTGGGCTGTACACCCAAGAGGAGGGAATCAGTTGGTGATCGTCCAGACGTACTTGGAGATCGATGGATATGCGAGGAATAAGGTTCCTTCGGTTTCGTTTAGATCCAGAACGAACTTGTAAATGGACTGTTTGTCTGACATTGGATTTTATTCTGTGTGATTGATTTCTATTAAATATATATCTGTTTGGCAGTGGAGAATTTATTCTCTTGCTTAACGCCCTTCTCTGAGACGTACGAGCTCAGAGGTTATATATTGATGGATACCAATCGCATGTCATGAATTGCCTGTGTGGCATGCCTAAGTGGAAAATGATCAAGGCTTCTGTTGAAAAGCAAAGTCTTGTGGTTGATGATCAAAGCACGGCCTATGTGGCATAGCTTTGTGTATAGCGTTAATTCGCGAGCCTCACACCTCGGTATGCGTCAAAAACGGGATAAGGACCATTGGGAGAACACGACGTTTCTTTCTAGCTATGGGTGATGTCAGTGACCTACCAGCCCTGACATTTATATACTTTTTACCTGTGTGGTTGTTGGATGCGAGGCGCCTCGGATATAGGTCTGATAGGACTGGGAAACGTGTGTTCAGGAATTGCCAATCCTCAAAAGTAAGAGAGGACCGACCCAACTGATTCCAAGGATTGTTGTGTGTGGTCCTGAGACATTTGCTAGAGAGTCTCGAACGGAGAGGAGCTTGCCCCTTTCCTCGACTCATGACGGAAATCCAATTTCTTATACGAGATATTTCGGTTTTATTTGTAGAGCCTAGTATGGTGACATGATATATGGTACCCATGTCGTCTATGATTGATATTTATGATTGAAATTGTTTTGACACTATACACTTATAATAGTATCAAATGATTTGTTTTAAATGTACCAAGCATGTTTGGCTATTATAAGGGAAAACCTTATCCTCCAGCTTGCATTTCATTGTGTGATGGGACCTGGGTCTTATAATAGCTTTGTTTTTCGTAAAAGCATTGCGCTGTTTTGTTATATGCACTAGTGTTCTTGGAACCCGTTCCGTGTTATATGGCGTGGTCCCTTGAATTACTGTCTTTTAAAGTAAAGTTTAAATAACTGTTTTACTTCTCACACTAGTCACATGACTGACCTGGAGTTTATTGTTTTAACCTAAACTCTGGGTGCCCCTATTTTCCACATGGGCAGCTAGTAGTTTTGGTTTTGCAGATTTATATTCACAGGATCCTGATTTACAACTGGAACGATGCTCGGAAAGCTCTGTATCCGTGTATTCTTTTCAGTTGTGTTTTGTATTGTTTTTCCGCTGCTATGTAATTTATTGTAATCTCTGATATTTCTCTAATGTGTAATATGTGTTCATACTCTGTATATTCTTGTATCTGATGGAATTGTTGTCATAAACAATGAAATGTTCTTCTGTATGTGTTTTGATGTGGCTTGTTCTCAACTCAATCCGTGCTTTCCTTCACGGGGAAGTTCGGGTCGTTTCATTTACCTAACTTTAAAATCAAATTAATAAATGTTTTGAGTTCTCATACCAGTCCCATGACTGACCTGGAGTTTATTGTTCCTTCCTAAACTTTGGGTGCCCTTATTTTCCATACGGGCAGTAAGTAGTTTAGTTTTGCAAATATTATCTTCACAGGATCCTGGTTTATAGCTGGAGCTATATTTGGAACGCTCTGCATCCGTGTATTTCTTTCAGTTGTCTTATGTATTTATTTTCCGCTGCTATGTAATTTAAAACTCTGATATTATTTTCTATTGTATAATTATTCATACTCTGGAATAATCATGTACTATGATGTAATTTTTGAAATAAACAATGAAATGTTCTTTAGTTTGTGTTCTGATTTGTCGTGTTCTCAACACAATCCGGGCTTTCCCGTAAGGGGAAGTTTGGGTCATCACAGTTTTACTCTTCTCTAGTATTATGAATAATTTTTTCATCTTCTCTGGTATTATGAACAATGTTTTCATCTTCTCTAGTATTATGAACAATGTTTTTATCTTCTTTAGTATTTGTATTTTTCATGTTTTCTTTATTATACAATATTTGATTAAAATTTTCATCGAAAGATATGTGAAGAGTTTCTTTAATTTTATTTGTTCTTTTATTTAAAATCCTATAAACTTTTCTTTGGTTCGAATATCTTAGGAGAATTCCTTCATCATATTTTGAATCGAATTTACCAAGATGAACTCTTGTGTTTAAAACAAAACATTTTGAGCCAAAGATTTTAAAATTAGAAATATTTGGTTTTCTACCATTAAAAAGTTTGTAAGGAATATTTTTCATGAGAGATCGAATAGAAACACGATTTAATACATAATAGGCCGTTGCAACAGGTTCTTCCCAGAAATGTTTTGGTAACACGTTTTTGTTTAGTAATGTTTTAGCACACTCTTGTAACGTTCTGTTTTTCCGTTCTACATCTCCATTTTGTTTATGATTCTGGGAAATGAAAATTTATGAAAAATTCCTTTCTTTTTACAGTATTGATCGAATATTTAGGTTTTGAACTCTCCTCCATGTTCACTTATTATATTTTTTTATATTAAATCCTTTTATGTTTTGAATTCTTTTAACAAATGTTTCAAAATGTTTGAATGTAGTACTTTTATTTTTCCATAAAAATAGTCCAAGTAAATCTAGGAAACATCCATAATTACAAATACATATCAATTATGATTTATGGATTGAAATTGAGTTGGCGCAAATAAATCTATAGGAAGTAATTCCAATGGTTGTAATGTTGAAATGACTATTTTTGATTTAAATGGTTAATTTTCCTAATTGACATGCATCACGAAGATTGTTAACTTTGAAATTCATTTTTGGTAATCCTTTTACTAACTCATTTTTAGACATTTTATTTATAGTTTTGAAATTTATATAATAGAATCTTTTGTGCCATAACCAAGGATCATTTTCTTTGATGGTTAAACACATGTCTGAGCTAAGGTTAATCTTCGTATTTAAAAAAATTCTATCTCTATTTCCTTCAATTAAACTTTTGATTTTGATCAAAAATAGTAAATTTATTTTCTGAAAATGGGATTTTAAACCTTTATCACACAATTGAGTAATACTAAGTAATTTATGTTTTAAATTTTTATCTAATAAAACATTAGTAATAAGAGGTAAATTAGATGTACCGTAATTGCTTATATTGCCTTTGCCGATGAAATATCCCTTGGAATCATCTCCAAAAGTGATAGTACCTCCATTGAAAATAAATAATATATTTTAACATATCTTTATCTCCACTCATGTGTTTTGACCAACCACTATCAAGTATCCATTTCCTCTTTTCTTGAGTGAGACCTGAAAAAAATGTAAGAAATAACATTGGTACCTACTTTTTAATAGGGTCCTAAGAGTAAGGTCTTAGGAAACCAAACCCAAGAGGGTTCAATGTCCCTTTTATAAATATATTTTTTATTTTTATGAACAGTCTCTAAAAATGATTTTATATATTTATTCCTAATAAAAATTATTATTTGTTCTAGGAACCCATATATTAACAGTTTTTGAAAACTGTTCTTCTTTTTGAAATCTTTGATGAAATACTAGGTTTAATATTCTTTTTTCATGAATTATTTTTAAATGGAGCCGTATAATCCATTTTATCTCCTAGTCCTATTTTGCTAGATGTAGATTGAGAATTTTCTATAATTCTATATAAGTTTTCTCTTCCTTCATTGAAATTTGAGACATTTTTGGTTGGATGTTTTAATTTAGTTTTCAGACTAGAATTATCTAACTCCATTATTTTAATCTTAGTTTTCAGCTCTCGATTTTTAGAAGCAAGTGCATTATTCTTTGCTTTTTGAGTTTTAATTTCTTGACTCAACAATGTAAGTTGAGAATTAATATTAGATAACGATTCTTGAATTCCTAAGTCTTATTCAAATATTGTTTTCTTCTTTTAGAATATACAAATTCTGCATTTTTCTGATCTTCATGAGCATGTTTAAATTTTCTTTTGTAGTTATTCCTAGACTCTAATAGTTATGAATTTATTTCGATCATATCATCAAAAGTAAAATTGCTAACCTAATTATTTTTAGCCATGAAAGATACATTAGCTTGCTCGTTATCACTATCACTTTCTTTTATGAGAAAGAAGAATATGAGTTAACCCATGTTATTAAAAAAGCTTTCTTCTTGGATTTGTTTTTCTTACTTTTATTGTGATATTCTTTCTTTCGGTATGGACAATATTTTTATAAATGTCCTTTCTTGTGACAGTAATAGAGTTCAATTACTAAGGATGATTGTTTATTGTGGTCGAAGCTCTTTTTCCCATTATTTACGTTTCCGTTTTTGTATTTCAAAAACCTTTTTAATGTTTTTGGCAATAAATTCTAGATCTTCTTCATCTAAATCTGAATCTTCTTTTTCTGCATGCTAGATTCTTTTTGTCCTAAGCATCTACTCTTTTAGCCTGCAAATTAACTTAGTATGACATTAGATTTCCTACTAAATCTTCTGGTTTCATGGTAGAGAGATCATTAACTTCTTCAATAGCTAAGACCTTTCTTTCCAATCTTCCGTTAAAGAGTTTAGGATTTTTGATACAACATAAAAACTAGAATATTTTTCTCATATCCTAATAATGAATGATAAATATCTTGAAATTTGGAATATGTATCATTAATAGATTCATCCTAAAATTATCAAATTGACTTTTAAGCATGGAATCTTACTTTTCTTCACCTTGTTAATTCCTTTGTGAGTTACTTTAAGTGTTCTCCATATTTCATATGCAGTGTTGCATATGCTAATACAGTTAAATTCATTTCTATCCAAGGTGCAATGCAATATATTCATGGCATTAGCATTTGCAGTGACGCTTAATTTTTGTGACTTCGACCACTCAGATTAACTAGTGGTAGGAATAATATATCCAGTTTGTGTAATATTCCATAATCAAAACCATTTGCCTACATATAAATTCTCATACATGTAGCCACATAGAAATAATTAATGCCATTGAATAACGGAGGTCGTGTAGTGGATTGACCTTCCATAAACTAGTGTTAGTGGTGGTGTTAGTGTTATTTTCCATATTATCAAGAAATCAAATAACTGTTTTACGGTTATAAGATGTCCGGTTCTGATACCAAATGAAAAGATGAGTAAGATAGAGTAATATGGAATTATGTGTAAAAATCCAAGTGCATAAGATACAATATGTAACATCCGAGATTTTTGACCGTTCAAATCGATAATGATCCTCAATGTCGGCTTAAACAGAACAAAAGTACAGACAGTTATTGGGATTTATATAATAAAAAGGAAGAAAGAAGAAAAGCAAATACATAATCTTACAGTGGAAGGACAAAATATAATAAATAAATAATAGTTCATGAAGTTGTTAAGAACATAAATTTGATTATATATTACAACAATTATCAGAGTTAACCATCATAAACATACCAATATTTGTAGCGGAATAAATAATAATAATTACGTCTGTCGAGCTCCATCCTCATCTCCATAATGGTATCTTCAATAACTAAAAAACTCAGGCTGACCCGAGCACAAATGAAAAGACAAAAATACCCGGATTAGAACTAAAATATTCTCATATTCATTAGCTCAAATTTCATGTGATAATATGAGTGCAATAACTTAAGAGATGTTATGAGAAATTCCATCTATTAAGGATCCGTTAAACTAGATACTTTAAAATATAATACGTTATTACAATAGTGTTTATGGTAAAATATAAAATATTAAAATAGTGTAAGCGGGATTACCATTATTACCCTCACACCGTTTATACCTTTGTCGTACAGTTTACATATAACACACCAGTACGTCGATGGATAGGGATGCGCCGTGATATGAAAACGTTAAATCAAAATTGTAGGGGGATCGATCAGGATAAATATGACAAGGCAACGAGGCAATACCCATCAGTAGGATTCTACCGGATTGCGGACCCAGGCCAGTGGTAATGCATAGCCGTGACTACTGCCCACCCTAGACAATACTCCCAAAAATCAAAGGTGCCAATCAATCACATAGTAATATATATGGTATTGAAGAAGCCTGTCTGCTAAGAGGAGCAAGCTCACATTTACCTGGGCATGGCTCCTTTTTTAGTCATTTTAATTATGACCCGAAGGTCAAGGCTATCCATCATCTTTCTCTCTCTTCAAATCCAGTAGTCGCCTCCAAATCCATCCTACTTCATTATGGAACTCCACCGTGTACACAGTTGTTAAAGTGGTTTTCGGTATTGGCAGAGAGTATGACAATATCCTATCCCGGTCTCTTTAACAACCAACCGTTTACATTTTCCACACCGGTCAGTTCTTTACATTTCAAAGGGGTTCATACTTCATATCAAAATATCAGATTTTCATAAAAATCATTTCAATATTCAAGAGAGAATATTATTCATCATAAAATCTACATTTAAACTAATTTAAAATCTTGAAGCAATTCCAACATTAAAATAATTTGAATATTAAAATAGTTAAAAATATTTTTTTAAATAGTTTAGATATATAATTTAAATAGTTTGAAAATAAATAATTTGTATTTAAAATAGAATTTCAGATTTAGTAAAATCTATTGGTTACTATAGGTTAAATATTAAAATAGTTTATAAAACAAATAGTTAATATTAAAATTCTTAATTTAATATAAGTAATAAAATAAAATAGTTATAAGACAAATAGTTTATAAATAAAATTATTATTATAAAAATAAAATAGTTTATAAAATGGTTAAAAAATATTATAGTTGGAATTAGAATCATATCTTCAAAATTTAACCAAAAAGGAGATCATATTTCAGTTTCAAATCAATTCGACTAAATTTCGATGTCTTAATTTAAAAGGATTTGACTTCTCATTCATATTCAACTTGATTCAACAGTTCCATTTCAAACAGTTCAATTTAATAATTCGATTTAATAATTAAATTTCAATTGTAATTCTCACTTTGGATTATTCGTTTTTAAAAATCTCGAGTTCACAGTTCAATTATTACTATGAATCAGGTTAATTTAAAGTAATATAAAAGATGGATAAACAATTCAATTTTGATAAATTTAGTTCATATTCAATTCAGTATCTTATCCACATTTATGAATTCTATTAGAATCAAAAAAAAATTCAAAGCTCAAAGTCCAAATTCAAAGAAAATCGATTAATGATGTCATTTATTTTGTCTTTAAAATCATATTCCAAAATTCAAGATTAAAAACAATTTTTATTTGACCAATCGGTGTCCATATATAATTTTCTATCCTATGGCCAAGTAATCCTTAAAATTTAATGTAGTATTTTCGGAAAGGATATTTATCATTTCAATCCACATCAGGGTCATAGGTATTTATCATTTCAACCTACGTTCTTAATTCATTTTAATGATTAATCCCTAGTTTATTTGATACCCGTAACATCTAGGGTAATAGTTGGGATTAATCAATAAAACTCAATTACATATATAAACAATATCGATAACAAGATGAATTTCATATCAATACATTAATATATATATATATATATATATATTTAAGGCATCCATCAATATCAAAACATTTAACGGTTCAATATAATATCAGTTACTAGTCATCAGGTATCGTTTTTTGTTCTAAAACAAGAAATTAAATTCTAACTGTCCAATTTATATTGATAGTTAAGTTAAATTTACATTGTTTATTCAGATTTACATAAATAATCAATTTAAACATTCAAATAGCGAACAAAACAATCATATGATAACATAAATTTAATTTAACTAATAATCAAATATTTTAGTTAGGTGTGAGTGGGTTTAATCCTTCACCTTTGGTTCTGAAAGCGTTTGAAATTCAAAATTTAGCCCAAAATTTAACTGCCTCAGAATCTATACAAATCAGTGCCATCGTGAAGGGCTCGTCGATACGATTCCAAAGGATCCAACTGTGCATCATTCTGAATTTGTATGAATAAGTTATTAATGTTTTATCGTTTGAAATTCAAATAATATTAAAATAAACAAACAATTTCCCACCCAATTATCCATGGCCACATCATCTTCCACCCTAACTCACTGCTTCAATTCGTGAATACTGGGCATGCTCCAGGAACCCAACCACACAACGAACTTCTCGATCCATGCGCCTACGGGGGACGATCGGCCACCGATCAAGGGACACCAACTGAAGCGCGTCCGTAGCTCTGCCTCCGCCCCTAGTATAGGCCCACTCGTTGACCTCCTCCGCCCGAAATCAGCAAGAAACCACCCCACCTTGTAGGAGAAATTATGGCGAATTGAGATAGAAATAATATCAATCACCCATACGGATTTGAAGAGGAGATCAAGATCTGCGCTTTTCATTCTTGAAATTTTTGATTTAGTTGATCAGATTTGAAGAAATTAAGGAAGTAAGAACTGAATTTTATAGCCATTGAAAAATACATGGCGGCTGAGGGTATTAGAGTTTTGAAAATGTTTATTTTAATAATAAATTCCTTGTTTATCGTGAATTTTAGTCAAAATTCGGACTGAGTCCAAATCAGGCCCGCTTACTATCTAACAATATGTTTTGATGCCTTTTGAAGGCGATGGAATAGGTTTCGAAACTCAATTCCAAAGTCTCTAGAAGTTTATTCTAAAACAATGGATTATTTAATTAAACTGTACATATAAATTTAAGTGTTTTAATTTCTTACGATCAAACTAAAATTTTGATGGCTATGAATTTTAGATCATAAAATAGTTTACCATTTCTAATTCAATAAAATTAATTTCATCAAATTCTGAGATTGTTTGCAAAAATGTAAAATTTCACATATTTATAAACAAAATATTCAAATTTAACTTTAAAGTTGAATTCAACAATTTAAAATCTTTAATCGAATCAAAAATAGAATTCAAATAAATTTCATGAATAAAATTTCTTTTATATTAATCCCATATTGATTATCAAAATACTTCAATTTTTGTATTTCAATTATAAATTACATAAATCAAAATATTTCAATATATAAGTTTCAAATATCATTATAAATCAACATATCAAAATGAAAATTTTATATTTAAAACCAACATTGTCCGCAATCACATTAAATTTAAAAATTTAAATTATCGCCAAATCTTGGGATGTTACACTCTCCCCCACTTAAAAACTTTTCATCCTCGAAAAGGCGTAGTAAGAAGGTTGTCAATTTATATATGTTTTGCCATATCATTTCTTATTTAACTTGTCTCATTTGTTAGTTTACATAGCCAATTTCATAAATATTTTAGTTTAGAATTGTGAATTACCAAACCGTAATTTTTATGAAAATTTGAATTACACATATCTTAAAATCTATAAGTCGAAATTTAAGTTTTTCACTTTCATTAGAAAACTATATTCAAATAGATCCGAAGGATTCTTGTTTCCAAGAATTCCGACTTATTTTGGATCCTATACATTCATTTAAACTTCAATTCGGAAATTACGAACCGTCCCTACGTGACGAGCTCATTTTAGTTAACTCATTCAACCTTCGTTTAGGTTAATAAATTATAAACATATTCATTATATTTTCATAAAAACTAGTTAAACAATCATTCAACTTGGAAAATATCAACTATCCTAAATCGTCAAACATCTACCATAAATATCAATGCATTTAATTTAAATCCAAACAATCCACTTCATTAGCTTATTTTGTTGGTTTGGTTTATGCGTCTTACTTAGTTAAATTAAATTTTGAGCATAACTAAGTATATATAAATCACTTATTTCGTACTTAAGTTTCATCAAATTTTTACCATTCATCATCCATGTCGATACTTGTGTATTATCCAATTACTTGTTCCTATAACATTTCAACCTTTATTAAGTTATAAATTATAAACCCTTTCCTATTTGTTTCACTTTATTACCATTGCATTTTATAACAATTCACTCTAATATTTTTCTTTTTCATTGATCCAAGGCATTTACTTTACTTGGGTTATCTTCAATACAAATTAAGTATACATTGTCTTAAAATCGTGACTTAAGTTTTATTCAAATTTATAAACCATAACATTTGTCCTTGTTCAATTCCTTATTCTCATAACATTTTAACTTCTTAAATAAATTTGGTAAGTTATATATGCTAAGGTAGAAGATTGATTATTATACAAGTTCAATAGTCTCCAAGTTATTTGTTCAATTTATTTATCTTATGCTCGTTTGCTTAATTTGAAAATCATAATTACTTAAGAACTTAACAATTCAACTTTGGGTTCATTTCCAAATCAAATTTCGAAATATTATATATATATATATATTATCTTTATATAAACCATATTATATAAATGAATTTCAATTTCTCAAACAGGGTCAAAACTTCTAAGTGGCCTCCCTCACTTAAGCTCTTGAAAATAAATGTCGATGATGTGTGCACTCATCCACACCAGAATAGATGGAGTTTTTCGGAAAACCCTGCCAGTGGAGGAAGACCCCTAGGGATAAGAGACATAGGGCTGAAGAAAGAGAGCCAAAAAAGGATCTTTCTTATATAATCATCGAAATCAATTTCCAAGACAAGAGTGGAGTGTACACTTATTTCAAAAATTCGTTTGAAAACAATTTCTATATGGAATAACTTTTAAAATATAATTATATTAATTCAAACCATTTGCAAAACAATATTAAAAATCCACCCGAAATTTAATTTTCAAATTCATATTTAACTTATTCTTATCTCATTACCAACTAAATTTCAACATTTCATTTTTTTTAAGCCATTCAATAACCAATAGTTCTAATTATTGATTAATCGTTTAATAAGTGATAAAAATCCAATATTATTATTGACAAAATCAAAATTCATAGTTTTTCAAATAATTCTATATATATAAAATATAATACAAAACAAAATTATGTCAATGAGCCCTATTCGAGTGTTTAGAAATCCCTATCGATGCCTTGGCATCATAAGTACCAACCAGAATTCATAAAAACTCAACAGAACTAATCAACGCAATAAAATCATTTTATATCAAAATTACAAGTTGTAACGACCCAGAAAATCTGAACCAATTTAAAAATTTTAAATTGGCTAAAATAATGGATTTTAAATATTTAAAATAAATATTTTAGATAATGGCGATGAAAACTAAGTTTGAATCGGCAATTGAAAACGAATATAATTAATTATAATTATATATAGAATTGAAAATGGCGCGGTAGTTCGATAATTCGATTTCAAACTTCAATTGAATATACCGGGTGCAAAATAATCCGGATTTTAGTGAAACCAAAAGTATTTAAATCTGTTAGTGAATATCTTTCTAACGAATCCGACCAATCGAAATTTGATAGTGGGAATCAAAAGATATGTCCAGTTGAAAATTCTGAATAGTCGCTATGGAATTCAGGCCCTTAAAAATGGATATTTTGCAAATGACCTCGGATTTCGATGAAACCACTTTTGGTTGATCCGCAGGGTCAAGTTATTGTTAGGTTTCAAATTTCATAATTTTTCGAATCAATATGTGAGCGTGGCAAAGGAAAACGCGTTTGACCGGTTTCTGTTGATTTTAATCGACTGGAAATTGGCCATTTTTCAAACGGTCTCAGAATTTGACGAAACTAGTTTTGTTAGGACCGTATCGTCAATACGAAGCTAGAAAATATTTTTCTGGAATTTTTCTAGTTAGTATGTGACCCCGGTAATTTGAAATGTGCGTTTAAAATTCAATATAGTGATTTAAATGAAAATTCAAAAGGAAACTGATTGTAACGATCAAATCAGCTTATGATACATATCCCATTGTGTTCAGAATGGGGGTGAAACGCTATGGGCGACAGGCGGTGGGCCTCGTTTCGAGGTCATATGTAAAAGTCAACCTTTTTGCAAAATATAGTAATTAAATAATAAAAAAAATATACTCTTCCCTCCTTTATCTCCTTCTGCCCCCCCCCCCCCCACGATTCAGTTAAACAGAAAATAAAAAAAAATAAAAAAAAAAGAAAACCTAACCTAGACATCGTCGCCCCTCTTACCCTCGACGCCGACGAACCTATCGCCGCCCACCTCGAAGTCGTCGCGCCCCCTCGAAGCCCTCGAACCTAGCTCGCGACGCCCCCAGTCGAAGCCTCGAAGCCGCCGACCCTGACATCGAGCAGCTCCCCTTACCTCGACGCGACACCACCGAGCACCACCAACCTGCCGCCGACGCCATCTTCTTTCCCCCCCTCCTCTGTAAGTTTTTTTTTTATTTTATTTTTATTTTATATAAACTAATTTTTAATAGATGTTAAAACTGATTTTTAAAGCATTTTAAAACTGATTTTTAATAGATGTTAAAACTGATTTTTAAAGCATTTTAAAACTGATTTTTAATAGATGTTAAAACTGATTTTTAAAGCATTTTAAAACTGATTTTTAAAGCATTTTAAAACTGTTTTTTTAAAAGGAACCACTGATTTTTAATAGATTTTAAAACTGATTTTTAAAGCATTTTAAAACTGATTTTTATAGGAAGTTAAAACTGTTTTAAAAAAAGTATTAAAAACTGGTTTTTTAAAATGATTTATAAACTAATTTATTTTAAGATTTAAAATAGAAGGAGATTAGAAATTTAAAAAGAGAAAAATCATATTTTTATATATTGAAAGTCGAAAGAAAAAAATTAGATTTTTATATATTGAAAGTCGAAGTAAAAATCAGATTTTTATATATTGAATAACATAGTAAAAATTCGATTTTTACATATGTAGAGAATACGGGCGAAAGCGACAGAAAGGCGAAGATTTCCCTAAGGAAGTGTCGTGAAGTTGGATAGCTATTGGTGAGATTTCTGATTTAAAAATATTATATATGTGTGAAGTAAAAGTGAATTGCTATATATAAATAAATAAATATATATATATATACGCCCCTCGTCCACAAACCATGGACGATATTTATTGATTGAAATGGTTGTGATAATTGGTTGATAACGAATGGTTGTTTGGGATTGTTTGTGATTGATATTGGTTGTTTGAGGTTGAAAAATACCCGTTTGTGGTTGTGAAATATTTGGTTGAAACCACTTAGGATTAGTTTTGTGGAAATGAAATAAAAATATACATGCCGCCTGCGTGCGAACTAGATGCATGAACCCCATTGTCAAAAACCGCGAGGTTTTAAGGTAGAGCGAGGAGCCGTACTAGGGACGGTGCCGGTTTAACTACCCTGCCGTTATGCTGCCGAAATTTTGAATAATATTTGTGTGTTTGAATTATTTTCATATGCTTAAACTATATTTATTCATTGTATAGAAAACATTCATGTGTTGAATTGATATTCATTCGTTGTTTAGAAATTCATGTGTTGAATGGTATTCATATTTTGAAATAAATTGTTCGATAATAAAAATCACATTTTTATCTATATATAAAAACCATAGAAAACATTCATGTGTTGAATTGATATTCATTCGTTGTTTAGAAATTCATGTGTTGAATGGTATTCATATTTTGAAATAAATTGTTCGATAATAAAAATCACATTTTTATCTATATATAAAAACCATAGAAAACATTCATGTGTTGAATTGATATTCATTCGTTGTTTAGAAATTCATGTGTTGAATGGTATTCATATTTTGAAATAAATTGTTCGATAATAAAAATCACATTTTTATCTATATATAGAAACTATAGAAAACATTCATGTGTTGAATTGATATTCATTCGTTGTTTAGAAATTCATGTGTTGAATGGTATTCATATTTTGAAATAAATTGTTCGATAATAAAAATCACATTTTTATCTATATATAGAAACTATAGAAAACATTCATGTGTTGAATTGATATTCATTCGTTGATTAGAAATTCATGTGTTGAATGGTATTCATATTTTGAAATAAATTGGTTGATAATAAAAATCACCTTTTATCGACTATATGAACTATATAGAAAAATAGTGTTTTGAAATGAATCGTTTTACAATAAAAATCACATTTTTATTGTATGCATAAATCGTTGAAATGTGAAGTGTTAAAAATAGCCACTTGTTCAAAATAAACATATATGAGTTGAAATATTCATTAATTAGCTAATGAAATGATTTGCACCTATTTATGTAACATTAGAATGAATGGAGTTTTTAAACCAAATAGAAATCAAATATGAAGTTGAATAGAAAATGATAAATGATAAGAACTGTATATATATGTACATGCAATATTCATTGAACAGGTTATAGCAAAGGGGCTAGAGAAGAGGAATAAAATTTTGTGCCCGACAAATAGGTACACATTTACTGATTTGTTTGGGTGATGATTTTGAGCCTGTTGGCTAGCCGCTTGGCTTTTTCTTTTTCTTTTTGAGATTAGAAGGACCGGGAAAGCTATTTGCGATTTCCCGATGCTCCCGGTGCAGGGGAGGTTATGGCGAAATTTTTCCAAAATTTAAGGCGTTAGAAAAATATTTGAAGTTAAAACGATATGGAAATCATTGAATGAACTATATTTATATAAATATATAAATATAAATAAAATTAAAACGAAACGAAGCCGTGCAGTTTGTGTTTTGAAACCGTGTTTTCAAACAACTAGTGCGGGAAATCCGACCATTGGATTTTCCCGAAACCTCAACCGTCGGGTTCGCCTTGGAAATATCTTCCCAACGGCACCAACCTTGTAGAAATCCAACGGTTGGATTGTCTGGAATGTTTAATTCAAATCTGAAGAAAAACAGCGCCAGAAACGATTATATTTATTTATATATATAAATATAATTATATTTAATCGAATAACGACGCTGCAGTTCGTATTTTGAAATCGAAATTTCAAACGATTGTACTGGGAGATCCGACCGTCGGATTTTCCCGAAACTGGAACCGTTAGATTCGTTTTGAAAAGACCTTTCTAATGATGTAAATTTTGTGAAGATCCAACGGTTAGATTTTCAGATATGTGTAAATCAAATCTGAAGAAAAACAGCGCCACGGCCACGTTATGGCCCGAAACGTCGTTTTGAATATATTAGCTATTTTAAAATAAATAAAAATAGCGATAAATAGTTATAAAATATCATAGGCGATATGGAATGGAAATAAACTGAAATTTGCTTGATTTGTGTGGTTTTTGATGGTTGAATGTGTTTGGTGTGAAAATTACATTAAAGAACAGAATTGGTGTTGTCGAATAATTTAACCATTGAAATAAATCGAATTGAAATTCTAAATATGCGTGAATTATTTGAGAAGGCCGAGTTAATTCTCATTTCAAATAATTGACCGACGATTGAAAGTCGAAGATGAAGACGATGGTCGAAGACCGGAGATCTTCACCTCGTTTGGATGGTAACCGAGGTCCTGATTGGGAGGCATCCCGAAATATGGATAATGAGTGGTGATCGTTCAGACGTACGTGTTGATCGAAGGGTTTGCGAGGTATTTAGTGCCTCCTGTTTCGTTCAGACCCAGAACGGACTTGTAAATGGACTGTGTGTCCGACATTGGATTTTATTCTGTGTTGATTGATCTCTGTTAAATATACATCTGTTTGGCGGCGGAGAATTTATTCTCTTGCTTAACGCCCTTCTCTGAGACGTACGAGCTCAGAGGTTGTATATCGATGGACATCAATCGCATGGCGTGAATTGCCTGTGTGGCATGCTAAGATGCAGTGATCAGGGCTTCTGTTGAAAAGCAAAGTCTTGTGGTGATGATCAAAGCACCGCCTGTGTGGCGTAGCTTTGTGTATAACGTGAATTCGCGAGCCTCACACCCCGGTATGAACCTAAAACGGGAGAAGGACCTCAGGGAGGGCATGCGTTTCTTTCTAGCTAGGGTGGTGTCAGTGACCTACCAGCCCTGACATTTATATACTTTTCACCTATGTGGTTGTTGCTGTTGCGAGGCGCCTCGGTTTGATCGGACGATCCGGGTCCGATGGAGTCATTCGTTGGCTCGTTGACGCCCCAAAGGGCGGGGAAACGTATTGTTCAGGTATAATAATCCACATCGGTGGACCGGCCCTGTCGCTCCAAGGCTTGCCTGCGCGCTTGCCTGAGACACGGGCTAGAGCGTCTCGAATTCGGTAAGGACTATCTTTTGCCTTGGTTCATGACGGAAATCCAATTTCCAAATACGTGATCGTGCGGTTTTGATTGTATATATATATGGCGACATGATATATGGTACCCATGTCGTCTATGATTGATAGTTATGATTTGAAATTGTTTTCAAAACATATAAACACTAGCAATAATATCAAATGCCTTTGTTTTATTCGTATCAATCATATTTTGGCCATTATAAGGTAAAACTCTATCCTCCGGTTTGCGTTGCATTGTGTGATGGGAACTGAGTCTTATAATGGCTTCATTTTTGTTAAAAGCATAGCGATGTTTAAAAGAAAGATTTGTTTTAAAGCACTGGCAATCCAATGGAGTAAACCCGTTCCACGAAAGTGGCGTGGTCCTGTGATTAGCCATATTATATATGTGTTGAGTAGATTTCTCATACCTGTCCCATGACTGACTCGTAGTTTGTTTCACTCTCAAACTCGGGTGCCCCTTTTTCTACACGGGCAGCCTTGTATTCAGGTTTAGCTGGTTCTTTCTGGATAGCTGGAGCTGAAGATGGATTCTATCATTTATTTCTTTTTATGCTGTTCAGCTCCTATTGTACATACTTTGTTTATTTCCGCTGTAGACATTTATGTATAGCTGAACTGTATTTGTACTAAGTAAGATCCTGTATACTGTGTAACTCTGATGATTACTTTTATCCAGTATATTTTGTTGTTCATTATCTGGTGTATTTATTTAATTCTGTTCTGCTATTATCTGTTTCTGTGTTATATTCCAAAGATAGCCTTGTTTCCGTGAGAACGGGAATTCGGGTCGTCTCAACGTGGTATCAGAGCTTTGGTTAAGCTTAGTTCTGGAATATAACATTTGAACAAACTCGTCAGAAATGGAACCAGTAGTGTTCTAGGGCGGGTAACTCAATACAGATAGGATCAGTAATATCCTAGTATGAGTAAAGCAGAAAGAAATTACACCTCGATAGACACATTTACATTTGAAGTATATGTTTCTATATTTTAAAATACCTTTTCTGTGACCTGACACTTGATCTGCCATTTGCAGAAGAACTAGAAAATGAGTGCCAGGAACAGAAGAAATAATCGTTTGGCTCGACCAGCTAATGAGCCAGTTGTGCTCCCACAGCCAGAATCCGATATAGAAGTTCTATTCAAGAGATTTCGAAATCTTGGTGGATCGCCATTCTTAGGCAAGGAGTCCATTATGGAAACACAAGCTTGGATTCGTTCTGCAGAGAAAATATTTGAGGGTTTAAAACTGAGAGACGATCAGAAAAGATTACTGGCGTCTTGGGCACTCAAAGAAGAAGCTTTGTTTTGGTGGGATTCAATTATTAAAAATAATCCAGAAGGTGATATCACCTGGGACAGATTCAAAGTAATTTTCTTAGAAAGATTTACTCCTCCCGAAGCAACCGAGAGATTATGTGACGAATTTTCTTATCTAATACAAGGTGACATGACAATTCCCGAATATCATAAGAAATTCAATGAACTTTCTCACTTCGCTCCTCATCTAATTCAAAATCTGAAGAGGAAGAATTTGAGATTTATCGATGGGCTTCAAAGGAAATACCAGAATAAAGTATTGGGGCATGTGAAGCTTCCTTTTTCAGAAATGATTTATATGGCTTATCAATATGAAGATCTAGATAAGAAAGGTATGTTACAGTACGAAGAGGAAGCCAGCTCTAGTAATAAAACAGAGTCAGAAACTGATCGTCCCGAGGCCATAACAACGTTAGAGGTCAGTAAGAAGCCCAGTGCTAAGAGAAAAAGGGCTGAATCTGGGAAAGAACCGGTAACGACCACCGTATGCAATAATTGCCATCTGAAGGGGCATTTGTCGATAAACTGCGGGCCTTTAAAGAAGCAATTAAAAGGTAGACTTCGATCCAAAGAAGGATTTCAAGCGAATAGAAAATGCAATCTCTGCCATCAGTCCGGTCATATAAAGCGAGATTGCTGGCTGTTAAAAAGGGCCAATGAAGCTCAGGTAAATGAAGTGGCCGAATTGCCTGCATCTTCGTCTGATCAGGAAAGGGCTGATGTTTTAGAAGGCATGCTCAATGTCAAAAACATTCCAGTTAAAGTACTGTTTGACACAGGCGCGTCACGAAGCTTTATTGCAAAGAGTGCAGTCAAGAAGATGGATTTGAATTTGAAGAAGCTCAAAGAGCCAATGACTGTCCGAAATCCAGTTGGAGGTTCCATCAATCTCAGTTGGGTTTGTGCAGTACCTGTCTCTTTTTCTTGCTATAAATTCCCTATTATCTCCGTCGTCATGAATTTTGATGAATTCGATCTTATTCTGGGATTGGATTGGCTAACCAAATATGAAGCGGAGGTTAAATGCGCCGACAGAGTTGTAAAGGCAAAAGCACAATTGGGAAATTATATAACCATACCGTGTGAAGGCCCAACATCAAATAGAAAGGATTTCTGGTCAGCTCTCGATGTTTCTCCAGCCCAAATTGAAAATGTTCCTGAAGTCACGGAGAATATTCCTGACCTCATCAAAGACATTCCTGTTGTCAAGAACTATGCGGATGTGTTCGAAGAAGTTGTTCGCTTACCTCCGCAGAGAGAAATAGATTTCAAGATTGCTTTGATTCCGAATGCAAGGCCGATAGTTCACGCTATTCGAAGAATGTCCTTGAAAGAGAAGGAGGAATTAGACAATCAAACACGACAACTAGTATGGAAAGGTCTGATAAGGCCTAGTTTCTCTGATTGGGGTGCAGTAGTGGTGTTTGTCCCAAAATCTGACGGTACTCTACGGCTATGCGTGGATTATCGTGATCTGAACAAACAGACAATAAAGAACAAATATCCATTCCCGCGGATTGATGATTTGTTGGATCGATTAAATGGAGCACAAGTATTCTCACGAATGGACCTAGCTACAGGCTTCCATCAACTTCGAATTGCCGAAGAATGTGTTCCAATGACAGCGTTCAGAGGTCCCGACCTATTCTACGAGTGGTTAGTAATGCCATTCGGCTTATGTAACGCTCCAGCTTACTTTGTCGATCTGATGAATAGAGTGTTCAGAGGAGTTTTGAATAAATTTGTTCTGGTTTTTATTGACGATATTCTAATCTTCTCTAAATCAAAGGCCGAACATGAAAAGCATCTGGAACAGGTTCTAGAAATTTTGAGACGGAATGTATTAAAAGCCAAGTTTTCCAAATGTATATTCTGGCAAGATGAAGTGAGATTTCTGGGCCATGTTGTATCGAAAGAAGGAATTACTGTGGATCCAAGCGAAATCACGGCTATTCAAAATTGGAAACAGCCCAGTACTCCCACTGAAGTCCGCAGTTTTCTCGGATTGGATAGCTATTATCGGAAGTTCGTTAAAGACTTTTTGAAGATATCTGGTCACTTAACAAAGCTTACAAAGAAGCATTCTAAGTTCAAATGGACTCAAGAGAGTGAGGAGGCTTTCGAAGAGCTAAAGTTGAGATTAACGACTGCTCCAGTGTTAACCATCATCGATGGCAACCAAGATTTAAAAGTATGGACTGATGCTTCTAGAGAAGGCCTTGGCGCAGTGTTAATGCAAAGGGGCCAAGTAATTGCTTATGCTAGCCGTCAACTGAAACCGCACGAGAAAAACTACGTAACTCATGATCTTGAGTTATTGGCTATCATATTCTCTTTGAAAATCTGGAGACACTATCTTCTGGGCGAGAGATTTGAACTGTTTACAGATCACCAGTCGTTAAAGTATCTGTTCACTCAGAAGGACCTGAATCTGAGACAGCAACGTTGGCTGGAGTTTCTTGCAGCATATGACTTTGAAATTATATATACTCCAGGGAAAGCCAATGTCGTGGCCGATGCGTTAAGCCGAAAGAATGAAATGATCGCCAGTTTTATTATCACGACTTCATTGCTAGATAAGATATCTGCTCTTCAGGAGGATGATCACTTCATTCAGAAGATCAGAGGGATAATTCAACAAGGCGAACCCTCGAGTTTTCAAATAGACAACGATGGGATTCTAAGGCTCAAAGGTCGAATATGTGTCCCTAACATTCCTGAACTTCGAAAGGAAGTACTGGATGAATGCCACAAGTCAAAACTCAGTATCCATCCGGGAGTAAGCAAAATGTATAATGACATCAAACGCACTTTCTGGTGGAAGTCGATGAAAAGGGACATTTCTTTATACGTTAGCCGATGCCCTACTTGCTAGCTAGTTAAAAGTGATCAACAGAAATTGGCTGGATTATTACAACCGCTAGAAGTTCCTGGCTGGAAGTGGGAACATATTTCTATGGATTTCATTGATGGTTTGCCCAGAACCAGAAAAGGAAATGACAGTATTTGGGTGATCGTGGATCGCTTCACGAAGACCGCCCATTTCATACCTGTCAGATCAAATAGAACCGCTCAGAGTCTGGCGCAGATATACTTCAGGGAAATAGTTAGACTGCATGGAGTGCCGCTCAGTATAGTAAGTGATAGAGATACAATATTCACTAGCAAATTCTGGGAAGCATTTCAAGTCGAGCTAGGGACAAAGTTAAACTTGAGCACCGCCTATCATCCTCAGACAGACGGACAGACTGAGAGGGTAAATCGCATTTTAGAAGATCTATTGCGGGCTTGTGTTCTAGATTTCGGTGGATCATGGGAAGACCATCTGCATTTGGCTGAATTCTCTTATAACAACAGCTACCAGGCGAGTCTGACAATGTCGCCATTCGAAGCATTGTATGGTAGACCGTGCCGATCTCCTGCTTGTTGGGTCGAGCCAGGTAATAGACTTGTGTTGGGTCCTGATATGATTCGAGAAGCTGCCGACAAAGTCGATTTTATCAAAAAGCGATTACTCGCCGCTCAAAGCCGACAAAAGAGCTATGCCGATAGAAGAAGAAGAGAGATATCCTTTGAAGTTGGCGACTATGTATATTTGAAAGTATCGCCGATGAGAGGAGTTATCAGGTTCGGTAAAACTGGAAAGTTGGCACCCAAATTCATTGGTCCGTTTCCTATTCTGGAACGGATTGGAACTCTCGCTTACAGGGTCAAACTGCCTGACTGGCTGCTTGGAGTTCATGATGTATTTCATATATCTCAACTTCGAAAGCACGTTCATGATCCAGACTTGATCGTGGAAGAAGCAGCTCAGCAGGATATTGAAATTACTCCAGAATTAGCTGTGAGGCGTGAGCCGCTGAAGATCATCGGCAAATAAACCAAAGAGCTGAGGAACAAGAAGGTTCACTTAGTCAAAGTGCAATGGAGTGGAGATCCGAGAGATTGTACTTGGGAAACCGAGGAGAGCATTCAGAAAGCTTATCCCAGATGCCGAGTAGATATCTCTGATTGACTCCGGTGCAAGGTACATTTACCCTACTTTGCACTACCATTCAATTCTCTACTCTATTGTTATTTTCTTTCCATAGATGTGCACTTTTAAATTATATAGTCTGAATGATTTTTAAGGGGCATAGGATTTGATTAGTATATTTTTGAAAGTCAAAAACAATTGGATGGGTTGTTGTGTTGTGTGATTGTACATTTATCAAACCACTTTCGACTTTATTCCTTTTCGGGGACGAAAAGTTTTAAGTGGGGGAGATTGTAACGACCCAGAAAATCTGAACCAATTTAAATTTTTTAAATTGGCTAAAATAATGGATTTTAAATATTTAAAATAAATATTTTAGATAATGGCGATGAAAACTAAGTTTGAATCGGCAATTGAAAACGAATATAATTAATTATAATTATATATAGAATTGAAAATGGCGCGGTAGTTCGATAATTCGATTTCAAACTTCAATTGAATATACCGGGTGCAAAACAATCCGGATTTTAGTGAAACCAAAAGTATTTAAATCTGTTAGTGAATATCTTTCTAACGAATCCGACCAATCGAAATTTGATAGCGGGAATCAAAAGATATGTCCAGTTGAAAATTCTGAATAGTCGCTATGGAATTCAGGCCCTTAAAAATGGATATTTTGCAAATGACCTCGGATTTCGACGAAACCACTTTTGTTGGATCCGCAGGGTCAAGTTATTGTTAGGTTTCAAATTTCATAATTTTTCGAATCAATATGTGAGCGTGGCAAAGGAAAACGCGTTTGACCAGTTTCTGTTGATTTTAATCGACTGGAAATTGGCCATTTTTCAAACGGTCTCAGAATTTGACGAAACTAGTTTTGTTAGGACCGTATCGTCAATACGAAGCTAGAAAATATTTTTCTGGAATTTTTCTAGTTAGTATGTGACCCCGGTAATTTGAAATGTGCGTTTAAAATTCAATATAGTGATTTAAATGAAAATTCAAAAGGAAACTGATTGTAACGATCAAATCAGCTTACGATACATATCCCATTGTGTTCAGAATGGGGGTGAAAAGCTATGGGCGACAGGCGGTGGGCCTCGTTTCGAGGTCATATGTAAAAGTCAACCTTTTTGCAAAATATAGTAATTAAATAATAAAAAAAAATATACTCTTCCCTCCTTTATCTCCTTCTGCCCCCCCCCCCCCCCGATTCAGTTAAACAGAAAAAAAAAAAAAACCTAACCTAGACATCGCCGCCCCTCTTACCCTCGACGCCGACGAACCTATCGCCGCCCACCTCGAAGTCGCCGCGCCCCCTCGAAGCCCTCGAACCTAGCTCGCGACGCCCCCAGACGAAGCCTCGAAGCCGCCGACCCTGACATCGAGCAGCCCCCCTTACCTCGACGCGACACCACCGAGCACCACCAACCTGCCGACGACGCCATCTTCTTTCCCCCCCTCCTCTGTAAGTTTTTTTATTTATTTCATTTTTATTTTATATAAACTGATTTTTAATAGATGTTAAAACTGATTTTTAAAGCATTTTAAAACTGATTTTTAATAGATGTTAAAACTGATTTTTAAAGCATTTTTAAACTGATTTTTAATAGATGTTAAAACTGATTTTTAAAGCATTTTAAAACTGATTTTTAAAGCATTTTAAAACTGTTTTTTTTTTAAAAGGAACCACTGATTTTTAATAGATTTTAAAACTGATTTTTAAAGCATTTTAAAACTGATTTTTATAGGAAGTTAAAACTGTTTTAAAAAAAGTATTAAAAACTGGTTTTTTAAAATGATTTATAAACTAATTTATTTTAAGATTTAAAATAGAAGGAGATTAGAAATTTAAAAAGAGAAAAATCATATTTTTATATATTGAAAGTCGAAAGAAAAAAATCAGATTTTTATATATTGAAAGTCGAAGTAAAAATCAGATTTTTATATATTGAATAACATAGTAAAAATTCGATTTTTACATATGTAAAGAATACGGGCGAAAGCGACAGAAAGGCGAAGATTTCCCTAAGGAAGTGTCGTGAAGTTGGATAGCTATTGGTGAGATTTCTGATTTAAAAATATTATATATGTGTGAAGTAAAAGTGAATTGCTATATATAAATAAATAAATATATATATATATATATATATATATATATATACGCCCCTCGTCCACAAACAATGGACGATATTTATTGATTGAAATGGTTGTGATAATTGGTTGATAACGAATGGTTGTTTGGGATTGTTTGTGATTGATATTGGTTGTTTGAGGTTGAAAAATACCCGTTTGTGGTTGTGAAATATTTGGTTGAAACCACTTAGGATTAGTTTTGTGGAAATGAAATAAAAATATACATGCCGCCTGCGTGCGAACTAGATGCATGAACCCCATTGTCAAAAACCGCGAGGTTTTAAGGTAGAGCGAGGAGCCGTACTAGGGACGGTGCCGGTTTAACTACCCTGCCGTTATGCTGCCGAAATTTTGAATAATATTTATGTGTTTGAATTATTTTCATATGCTTAAACTATATTTATTCATTGTATAGAAAACATTCATGTGTTGAATTGATATTCATTCGTTGTTTAGAAATTCATGTGTTGAATGGTATTCATATTTTGAAATAAATTGTTCGATAATAAAAATCACATTTTTATCTATATATAAAAACCATAGAAAACATTCATGTGTTGAATTGATATTCATTCGTTGTTTAGAAATTCATGTGTTGAATGGTATTCATATTTTGAAATAAATTGTTCGATAATAAAAATCACATTTTTATCTATATATAAAAACCATAGAAAACATTCATGTGTTGAATTGATATTCATTCGTTGTTTAGAAATTCATGTGTTGAATGGTATTCATATTTTGAAATAAATTGTTCGATAATAAAAATCACATTTTTATCTATATATAGAAACTATAGAAAACATTCATGTGTTGAATTGATATTCATTCGTTGTTTAGAAATTCATGTGTTGAATGGTATTCATATTTTGAAATAAATTGTTCGATAATAAAAATCACATTTTTATCTATATATAGAAACTATAGAAAACATTCATGTGTTGAATTGATATTCATTCGTTGATTAGAAATTCATGTGTTGAATGGTATTCATATTTTGAAATAAATTGGTTGATAATAAAAATCACCTTTTATCGACTATATGAACTATATAGAAAAATAGTGTTTTGAAATGAATCGTTTTACAATAAAAATCACATTTTTATTGTATGCATAAATCGTTGAAATGTGAAGTGTTAAAAATAGCCACTTGTTCAAAATAAACATATATGAGTTGAAATATTCATTAATTAGCTAATGAAATGATTTGCACCTATTTATGTAACATTAGAATGAATGGAGTTTTTAAACCAAATAGAAATCAAATATGAAGTTGAATAGAAAATGATAAATGATAAGAACTGTATATATATGTACATGCAATATTCATTGAACAGGTTATAGCAAAGGGGCTAGAGAAGAGGAATAAAATTTTGTGCCCGACAAATAGGTACACATTTACTGATTTGTTTGGGTGATGATTTTGAGCCTGTTGGCTAGCCGCTTGGCTTTTTCTTTTTCTTTTTGAGATTAGAAGGACCGGGAAAGCTATTTGCGATTTCCCGATGCTCCCGGTGCAGGGGAGGTTATGGCGAAATTTTTCCAAAATTTAAGGCGTTAGAAAAATATTTGAAGTTAAAACGATATGGAAATCATTGAATGAACTATATTTATATAAATATATAAATATAAATAAAATTAAAACGAAACGAAGCCGTGCAGTTCGTGTTTTGAAACCGTGTTTTCAAACAACTAGTGCGGGAAATCCGACCATTGGATTTTCCCGAAACCTCAACCGTCGGGTTCGCCTTGGAAATATCTTCCCAACGGCACCAACCTTGTAGAAATCCAACGGTTGGATTGTCTGGAATGTTTAATTCAAATCTGAAGAAAAACAGCGCCAGAAACGATTATATTTATTTATATATATAAATATAATTATATTTAATCGAATAACGACGCTGCAGTTCGTATTTTGAAATCGAAATTTCAAACGATTGTACCGGGAGATCCGACCGTCGGATTTTCCCGAAACTGGAACCGTTGGATTCGTTTTGAAAAGACCTTTCTAATGATGTAAATTTTGTGAAGATCCAACGGTTAGATTTTCAGATATGTGTAAATCAAATCTGAAGAAAAACAGCGCCACGGCCACGTTATGGCCCGAAACGTCGTTTTGAATATATTAGCTATTTTAAAATAAATAAAAATAGCGATAAATAGTTATAAAATATCATAGGCGATATGGAATGGAAATAAACTGAAATTTGCTTGATTTGTGTGGCTTTTGATGGTTGAATGTGTTTGGTGTGAAAATTACATTAAAGAACAGAATTGGTGTTGTCGAATAATTTAACCATTGAAATAAATCGAATTGAAATTCTAAATATGCGTGAATTATTTGAGAAGGCCGAGTTAATTCTCATTACAAATAATTGACCGACGATTGAAAGTCGAAGATGAAGACGATGGTCGAAGACCGGAGATCTTCACCTCGTTTGGATGGTAACCGAGGTCCTGATTGGGAGGCATCCCGAAATATGGATAATGAGTGGTGATCGTTCAGACGTACGTGTTGATCGAAGGGTTTGCGAGGTATTTAGTGCCTCCGGTTTCATTCAAACCCAGAACGGACTTGTAAATGGACTGTGTGTCCGACATTGGATTTTATTCTGTGTTGATTGATCTCTGTTAAATATACATCTGTTTGGCGGCGGAGAATTTATTCTCTTGCTTAACGCCCTTCTCTGAGACGTATGAGCTCAGAGGTTGTATATCGATGGACATCAATCGCATGGCGTGAATTGCCTGTGTGGCATGCTAAGATGCAGTGATCAGGGCTTCTGTTGAAAAGCAAAGTCTTGTGGTGATGATCAAAGCACCGCCTGTGTGGCGTAGCTTTGTGTATAACGTGAATTCGCGAGCCTCACACCCCGGTATGAACCTAAAACGGGAGAAGGACCTCAGGGAGGGCATGCGTTTCTTTCTAGCTAGGGTGGTGTCAGTGACCTACCAGCCCTGACATTTATATACTTTTCACCTATGTGGTTGTTGCTGTTGCGAGGCGCCTCGGTTTGATCGGACGATCCGGGTCCGATGGAGTCATTCGTTGGCTCGTTGACGCCCCAAAGGGCGGGGAAACGTATTGTTCAGGTATAATAATCCACATCGGTGGACCGGCCCTATCGCTCCAAGGCTTGCCTGCACGCTTGCCTGAGACACGGGCTAGTGCGTCTCGAATTCGGTAAGGACTATCTTTTGCCTTGGTTCATGACGGAAATCCAATTTCCAAATACGTGATCGTGCGGTTTTGATTGTATATATATATATGGCGACATGATATATGGTACCCATGCCGTCTATAATTGATAGTTATGATTTGAAATTGTTTTCAAAACATATAAACACTAGCAATAATATCAAATGCCTTTGTTTTATTCATATCAATCATATTTTGGCCATTATAAGGTAAAACTCTATCCTCCGGTTTGCGTTGCATTGTGTGATGGGAACTGAGTCTTATAATGGCTTCATTTTTGTTAAAAGCATAGCGATGTTTAAAAGAAAGATTTGTTTTAAAGCACTGGCAATCCAATGGAGTAAACCCGTTCCACGAAAGTGGCGTGGTCCTGTGATTAGCCATATTATATATGTGTTGAGTAGATTTCTCATACCAGTCCCATGACTGACTCGTAGTTTGTTTCACTCTCAAACTCGGGTGCCCCTTTTTCTACACGGGCAGCCTTGTATTCAGGTTTAGCTGGTTCTTTCTGGATAGCTGGAGCTGAAGATGGATTCTATCATTTATTTCTTTTTATGCTGTTCAGCTCCTATTGTACATACTTTGTTTATTTCCGCTGTAGACATTTATGTATAGCTGAACTGTATTTGTACTAAGTAAGATCCTGTATACTGTGTAACTCTGATGATTACTTTTATCCAGTATATTTTGTTGTTCATTATCTGGTGTATTTATTTAATTCTGTTCTGCTATTATCTGTTTCTGTGTTATATTCCAAAGATAGCCTTGTTTCCGTGAGAACGGGAATTCGGGTCGTCTCACAAGTACGCTCTCTCATATACACTCAAACTCATTCTAGGGTATTACTACCCTATCTCTAATGAGTTAATCCCAAATAGAGCCAAGGTTTTCGCTAAACCAAAGCTCTGATACCAAATATAATGAACCTAGGCTTTGCAACCATCAGGAGTGGGCTAACCTCCAACCGTGACATACAATGATACCTCAGAACTGAATTTAGCCTCTCAGCTACAACAACCAACCCAATCCTCCCACTGGGATGTGTAGGGGTAGGAGTCTCCTGCTCGCCATCAAACAGCCAAGCGAGAACCCTCTATCATGTTATCTAACCAGCTCTGATGCCAAATGTAACATCCAAGATTTTTTATCGTTCAAATCGACAATGATCCTCAATGTTGACTTAAATAGAACAAAAATACAGTTAGTTAGTGGGATTTATATAATAAAAAGGAAGAAAGAAGAAAAGAAAATACATAATCTCACAGCGGAAGGACAAAATATAATAAATAAGTAACAGTTCATGAAGCTGTTAAAAACATTCATTTGATTATATATTACAACAATTATCAAAGTTAACCATCATAAACATACCAATATTTGCAGCGGAATAAATAATAATAAATACGTCTATTGAGCTCCATCCTCATCTCCATAACGGTATCTTCAATAACTGAAAAACTCAAGTTGACCCGAGCATAAATGAAAAGCTAAAATACTCAGATCAGAACTAAAATATTCTCATATTAGTTAACTCAAATTTCATGTGATAATATGAGTGCAATAACTTAACAGATGTTATGGGAAATTCCAACTCTTAAGGATCCGTCAAACTAGATACTATATAATACAATACGCTATTATAATAGTGTCTATGGTTAAATATAAAATATTAAACTAGTGTAAACGGGATTACCAATATTACCCTTACAACATTTATACCATTGTCGTACAGTTTGCATATAACACACCAGTACGTCGATGGACTGGGTTGCACTATGATACAACAACGTTAAATCAAAATCGTTGGGGGCTCGATCAGGGTAAATATGATAAGGCATTGAGACAATACCCATTAGCAGGTTTCTACCGTACTGCGGACCCAGGCCGGTGGTAATGCATAGCCGCGACTACCGCCACCCCATACAATACTCCTAAAAATCAAAGGCGCCAATCAATCACAAACTAATATATATGGTATCGAAGAAGCATGTCTGCTAAGAGGAGCTAGCTCACATTAACCTGGGTATGGCTCCTGTTTTAGTCATTTTAATTATAAACCGAAGGTCAAGGCTATCCTTTCATAGTTCTCTTTCTTGAAATCCAGTAGTCGCCACCAAATCCATCCTACTTCATTCTAAAACTCCACCGCGTACACAGTTGTTAAAGTGGTTTTGGGTATTGGTAGAGAGCATGACAATATCCGATCCCGGTCTCTTTAACAACCAATCGTTTACATTTTTCACACCGGTCAGTTCTTTACATTTCAAAGGGGTTCGTACGTCATATCAAAATATCAGATTTTCATAAAAATCGTTTCAATATTCAAGAGAGAATATTATTCATCATAAAATCTGCATTTAAACTAATTTAAAATCTTGAAACAATTCCAACTTTAAAATAATTTGAATATTAAAATAGTTAAAATGTTTTTTTAAAATAGTTTAGATATATAATTTAAATAGTTTGAAAATAAATAATTTGTATTTAAAAATAGAATTTCATATTTGGTGAAATCTACAGGTAAAATATTAAAATAGTTAATAAAATAAACAGTTAAATATTAAAATGGTTAATTTAAAATAAATAATAAAATAAAATAGTTATAAGGTAAATAGTTTATAAATAAAATTATTATTATAAAAATAAAATAGTTTATAAAATGGTTTATAAAATGGTTTAAAAATAAAATAGTTAATATTCAATTCGGTTTAACTTCAGTTATCCACATCTACGAATTCTATTAAAATTGAAAATTTTAATTTCAAAGCTCAAAGTCCAAATTTAAAGAAAATTGATTAATAATGTCATTTATTTTGTCTTTAAAATAAATTCCAAAATTCTAGATTAAAAACAATTTTTATTTAACCAACCGGTGTCCGTATATAATTTTCTATCCTATGGCCAATTAATACTTCAAATTTAATTTAGTATTTTGGGAAAGGATATATATCATTTCAATCCACATCAGGGTCATAGGTATTTATCATTTCAACCTACGTTCTTAATTCATTTTAATGATTAATCCGGGGTTTATTTGATGCCCGTAACATCTAGGGTAATAGTTGGGATTAATCAACAAAAATCAATAACATATATAAACAATATCGACAACAAGATGAATTTCATACCAATACATTAAATATATATATTCAAGGAATCCTTCAATATCAATACATATAGCAGTTCAATATCATATCTGTTTAAGAATATCTTTCTAACGAATCTGAAAAATCGAAATTTCATAGCGGGAATCAAAAGCTATGGCCAAATGAATTTTCAGAATGTCGCTAGGGAATTAATATAGCCCTTGAAAATAGACATTTTGCGAACGACCTCCGTTTTCGACGAAACCAATTTCGTTGGATCTGGAATGTCAAATTATTGCTAGGTTTCAAATTCCATAATTTTTGGAATTAATTTGTGAGCGTGGCAAAGGAAAATGCGTTTGGTTAATTTCAGTCAATTTGGATCGACCAGAAAATGGCCATTTTTCAAACAGTCTCCAAATTCGATGAAACTAGTTTTGTTAGGACTGTATCGTCAATACAAAGCTAGATTTAATTTTTCTGGAATTTTTAGAATCAGTATGTGGCCCCGACAAATTAAAATGTACATTTGAATCCATATTTGAATATTTTATATTTTAATTTGAAGGATAACTGACTGTAACAGTCGAATGGGCTTACGAAATATATTTCATTGTGTTCGGAATGGGGGTATTTAGCTAGGGATGACAGTCATTGGGTTTGAATTGGAGTTCGTAAGGAGAAAGGGGTATTTTTGGATTTAAAGAATTAAAA
The DNA here is from genome assembly GCA_030737875.1 of Allium sativum. Taxonomy (NCBI): domain Eukaryota; kingdom Viridiplantae; phylum Streptophyta; class Magnoliopsida; order Asparagales; family Amaryllidaceae; genus Allium; species Allium sativum. The sequence goes on along the minus strand of CM060920.1, from coordinate 1,033,740,481 downwards.
TATAAATATAAAATAAGCGGGCCAATCAAATTCTATTCTCTTTCTTCTTCAAAACCCGTAACCACTATAGGCGATGACGGAAGAGGCTTGATTCCTTCTCTCCTCTTTTTCTTACAAACCACTCACCGAAATCACTTGCTCCTTTGGAACTTTTTGAAGGGCTCTTCTTCCTCTTTAAATCCATACCTGGCACGCCTCTTATTATCGCATCAATCACGAGATCCAACGCTCCAAAGTCGCTGAAGTTGAACTACCGCCATGAACTCCTAGGAGCACCAATCAGAGCGCAACCCCCTGGCACCTGAAACCTCTCTCGAAGCTCTACGCCATGGCACAAGCCAATCGGCCCCTAGCTACACGGATTGGAAGTAATTTGTGACCCTAGTTTTGAACAATATTAAGAGGTATACGACTGATTTTATTTTAAATGGTCTATAACAGTTAAAACCGTCGCGATTTATGATTTTACAATAAAAATCGTATCTTTTTGCTATATGGTCGAAATCCAGTGAAAAAAGAGACACTGGGACCGTGGGGACGTCTTCTACATTCTAGAAGAGACTGGAGAATTTTTGGAGCTTCCTACAATTTTTGGAGGAGTGGAACCCAATGTGAGATTTCTAAATTCAAAACGATATGGAATGGCAATGTATAAATTATATAATCAATGTATAAGTTATATAAGCGTTGTACACCTCATGTATAAGCGTTGTATAAATTATATATGCGATGTATAAGTTATATATACATTGTGAAAATCATATGTGCGTTGAATGGAGTTGAAATGAAATGGAAATATATTTGTATACGTATGTATATATATATATACTTCCCTCGTCCACAGACCATGGAAGATATATATTGGTTGTGATTGTTTGGATTTTGGTTGACGTGAAATTTGGTTGATAAATGCGAATGATAATGATTGTTTGTCACTGAAACAAAATTGGAATTGTTTGTGGAAAAATCCATTGAGATATGAAAATGAATCAAAATATTTAGATTATAAGGATAAGCCCCTTAGGGAACGCCGCGAGGCATAAGGTAGTGCGAGGAGCCGTACTTGGGACAGTGCTGGTTTTAGACCCCCTGCCATTATGCTGTCGAAAATTTCTGAAATATTCATGTGTTTGATTTATATTCATGTGTTGAAATATATTCATGTGTTGGAAAATATTCAATTTGTTTGAAAGATAAAAATCACATTTTTATCATGTATATGAAGTATATAAAATATTCATGTTTGAAATAAATTGTTTTAACAATAAAAAACACATTTTTATTATATATATGAATCGTTAAAAATATTCATGTTTGAAATAAAATGTTTTAACAATAAAAATCACATATTTATTAAATATATGAAGCGTTAAAGATAGTCATGTGTGGAAGTAAATATTTTTTGGGTAAAAATATTACTTTTATCGAATATATGAAATGAAAATGGTTTGGAAATCGAAGAACGGATTATATATATATGATTAAAATAAAAGGAATAACGTCGCTGCAGTTCGTATTTTGAAATCGTGATTTCAAACGATTATTATGAGAGATCCAACCACCGAATTTTCCCGAAACTGGAACCGTTGGGTCCGCTTTGAAAATATCTTTCCAACGATACCAAATTTGTAAAGATCCAACGGTTAGATTGTGTGAAATGTTTAATTCAAATCTGAATGAAAATAATGCCAGAATGGATTATATTTATATTTATATATATATATAATTAAAATAAAACGAATAATGACGCTGCAGTTCGTATTTTGAAATCGTAACTTTAAACGATTGTACCGGGAGATCCGACCATCGGATTTTCCCGAAACTGGAACCGTTGGATCCATTTTGAAGAGATATTTCCAATGATGTAAATTTTTTAATGATCCAACGGTTAGATTTTCATATATGTGTAAATCAAATCTGAAGAAAAACAGTGTCATGGCTGCGTTATGGCCTGAAGCGTCATTTGAATAAATTGGCTATTTTTAAATAAATAAAAATAGCGATAAATCATTATAAAATATTGTGAATGATATGAAATGGAAATAAACCGAATTTACTCGATTTATTGGATATTTGCCGATTGAATGTGTTTGACATGAAAATTACATTAACGAACTGAATTCTGGATACCAAATAATTTAACCATGAAAATGAATTGATTTGAATTCTAAATCTACGTGAATTATTTGAAAAGGCCGAGTTAAACCTCATTTCAAATAATTGGTCGACGATTAGAAGTCGAAGATATGAAGACGGTGCAAGACCGATGAGCTTCACATCGAATGGGTTGCCACCGATGCCTTTGATGGGAGTTGCTGCCTTGAAGGGGTTACAATGGTGGTTGTCCGGACGTACTTGCTGATCGTTCGGATGTGCGAGGACCTCTCTCCTGTATTAGACATATGGGACGAGGAATAAGGTGTCTCCGGTTTCGTTCAGACCCATAACGGACTTGTAAATGGACTGTGTGTCTGACATTGGATTTCATTCCGTGTGATTGATATACATCAGTTGTATGGTGTGAATTGCCTGTGTGGCATGCTGAGATTCAGTGATCAAGGCTTTTGTTGAAAAGTAGAGCCTTGTGGTTGATGATCAAAGCACGGCTTTAAATAGCATAGCTTTGTGTATATCGTTGATTCGCAGGCCTCACACCCTGGTATGAACTAGAAACGGGAGAGGACATTAGGGAGTACATGCGTTTCCTTATAGCTAGGAGTGGTGTCAGCATTTTGCAAGCCCTGACGTTTTACTTATGTAGATGATGGATAGCGAGGCGCCTCGGTTATATCAGTCGTTCCGGGGCCGATAGTTTGGTCGGGATATGACCAGTTTACGCCCCATAGGGCGGGGAAACGCAGTGTTCAGGCATTTTAATCCACTCCATGTAGACCGTCCCTGACGATCCAAGGGCCCACCTGAGTCTTGGCCCTGAGACATGGCAGGATAGATTGTCATGAAGTGGTAAGGGTGATCCCTTTCCTTGGTTCATGATGGAAATCCAATTTCCAAATATGACATTGTGCGGTTTTGATTGTAAACCTATATATGGCGACATGATATATGGTATCCATGTCGTCTATGATTGATACTTATGATTGAAATTGTTTTTGAAACATATAAGCACTAGTAATAATATCAAATGATTTCTTTTTATACGTATCAAGCATATTTTTGCCATTATAATGTAAAACTCTATCCTTCGGTTTGCGTTGCATTGTGTGATGGGACTAGAGTCTTATAATGGCTTCATTTTAGTAAAAAGCACTGCGATGTTTAAATGATTTACTTGTTTTAAGCACTGGCAATCCAATGGAGTAAACCCGTTCCACGTTAGCAGCATGGTCCTGTGATTGGCCTTATTATAAAATAAGTTAAGTAGATTTCTCACACCAATCCCATGACTGACTCGTGGTTTGTTTCACTTGCAAACTCGGGTGCCCTATTTTCTACATGGGTTGCCTTTTATTCAGGTTCCAGTAGGCTGTAACTGGATAGCTATGGAGCTAAAGATGGATTCTATCACTTCTTTTTATGTTTTTCAGCTCCTCTTATGTATATTATGTTTGATTCCGCTGTAGACATTTTATATAAAGCTGAAACTGTATGTTGTACTAAGTATGATCCTGTATACTGTGTAACTCTGATGATTATGTTTATCCAGTGTATTCTATTATAAATTATCTGGTGTATTTATATATTTCTATTCAGCTATTATTTGTTTATGTGTTATATTTCAAAGATTACCTTACCACCGTGGAACGGGGGTTTGGGGTCGTCACAGACTTATTATGTGAATACATTGTTTTCTGCTGCTGCGTAGAACTTTTAACATTTTTTTTTTTGCAGATTCTATTCTTGTAGTTGTCATGCCCAAAGAGACATGCTAAACACCTTTAGGATGATGATGAGGAAGAGGATAAGCATGTAAGTATATATGTTTGTGTTTGATCGATATTGGCAAGTGCTATTTTCTTTATTATCCTTTATTTACCTTCTCATCTTCCTGTTTTTTCTCGTTTAAAGGTTTCAAATTCCATAATCTTAAAGCAGGTGGAAAAGGAGGCTTTTTCTTTTATTTGTGAAAAGGTGAGAGTACCTGTTATGTCCTTTTTCTTTTATTCTTGAGTTGTTGACATGTGAAACAATGATGATTTCTCTTTCACTTCTGATATATATTATATTTATGGCAATTTTTGTTGTTAGCCTCAAGACTTGGGCCTGCATCATTTTATGGTTTTTATTGGCACCTGGTGTTTATAGTTGGACTTGTATAATTTATGGAATATTTTTTATTAAATTACTTGTACCATTCATATATCAAAGTGAACTCACGCAATTGAAAATGCATACAACAACAGACATTGGAAACAATAATCAAATATAGGTATCTTAAAGATGCATAGGGAAAACACATAAATCTTTGCACGTACATTTTTAAATCATGCAAACTTGCTCTTCTGTACCATTAAAGTTCCATTGTCCATTCTTTGGTTGGAGAGAACCAAGCATAATTCTATATTAAGTTTTGAAACATATGGTTGCTGTTTTATTTAATTGGACTTAAATATTATAGAAAGTTCGAATGGAGATAAACTTGTCATAAAAGAGGGTTACAAGTGTTTTCCTAGTGGACTCACGTCAAGAAAGAAAATTTGGTAGAGAAACTAATCAAAATTTGAAAGATAACTGACATGCCGCCTATTATTAAATCTTATAGGTTAATATAACGCTTTTGGATTAGCCATATAGCTCATGCAATGCAACCTTGGGCAGTTGGCTTGCAACTGAGAGCACAACCAACTGGAGGTCGGTCTCTAGTTAATTGACCCTCACTAGGATGAGCTGTAAAATTTGCTTTCATCCAATTGCATCTTGTCTGATCGGCACCATCTGAAGCTCAAGCCTTCAGCAGTTGTTTCTTCCGTAAGTTTTTTTTTTTCGTTTCTTTGAACAATAGCTGTTTTTTGTCAAACAAGTGTAAGTGCCTTTTTTTTTTGAAGAATTGCGGTTTTTTTAAAACAAATGCTATTTTTTTTAACAAACGCAGATTTTTTTTTTGAAGTTTTGAATAAATGCAGTTTTTTATTGGAACAAATGCAGTTTTTTGTTTTGAAAAAATGTTTTTTTTTAAGTTTTAACAAATGCAGTTTTTTTATTAAATCAGTGCAGTTTTTTTTATACAACAAGTGCAGTGCAGTTTTTTTATAAAACAAATAAAGAGAATTTTTTTGGAACAAATGCATTTTTTTGGAAGCATTAAACAAATGTAGTTTTTTCTAATGGAACAAATGCAGTTTTTTGTTTTGAACAAGTGCAGTTTTTGTTAAGTGCAGTTTTTAAGTGCGGTTTTTGTTAAGTACAGTTTTTAAGTTACATTTTTGAAGTATAGTTTTTTTTTTGCTATAAAACAACAGAAGTCATGCTCAAGGCGCCAAAAAGCGCTAGGCGCCATCCTGAGCTTGTTGGGGCTTTTCTCCTTGACTACACTGCAGCTATAACATGTGTAGGTTGCATAGTATATGTAATATGATCCCTCTTTAATTAAAAAAATATTAATCCATATTTGCATATGATCCAACCATCTACACATTGCATACTGTTTTGGTCATACAATTTAGTAAAAGCCACAATTGTTCAAAGTTTGATATCTCTTGTACCATACAATTTAATAGACAAGCACTATTGTTTAAAGTTTGATGCATATTTTGCAATGATATTCACATCTATGGAACAAACATTGTATGTACGTACTACCTGAATAGATTTTTTTTATTTTGTTAGTTTCGCTCATGTAACAAACATTATTTTCTGTCTTGTTGCCTACAAAAAAAAGTTGCATTGTGAATTGGTGCCACTAAATATCTTGCTGCATATTTACAAGAGTAAATATGTGATAAAATAATAATTCATTCTTTTTTATTTGTTTTATGCTGCAGACGCATTTGGTTTTGGAACATGCACCAAACTTGAGTAAGCGAGTTGTCGATGTTTATGAGAGTGCTCCTTATTCGTATAGAGTAATCAAGTACATTTTGATTTTTCTTAAATTCTAAGTACCTCAGATATGTTATCTTAGAAATAAATATAGTTGCAGCATGATTTACTTTTAAAAAATTAGTCAAATTTGTTTTTAATTGCATTTGTATTCATCTTACATTAATATTCACTACATAAAGCTCATAATTGTTTTATTCGCATTTGTGGGACATACGATGCTCTTGACATACACATGCTTATACCCTGAATTTATTTTTCTATTTTCAGCAAATAATATTGCGATGTGTGTTGTGTATTGGTTGAATTTGATGCTGCAGTTAGTCTTATTTCACTTTATATACTATTTAGATTTATTTCGTTGTGTAACATTGATATATAGTTAGAATTCAATATTATACGTAGATATAGTATTGATATTTAGTTTTATTTCAATGTTTTATACTGTTATTACAATCAGGTTTAGTGATATTATTGTGCTTTCTATTCTGATTTTAAATGCAGTTTGATGCTTTTTCAGGTTTTAATTAAAACCTGAAGCAGTATTATTTTTTCCTGCTTCAGCCACTTTTTGCTTCGGTTGTTTGGAACAACTGAAGCAAAATATTGGCCATTTGCTTCCCACATAGAATGAAAGCAACAGGTGTATGGACCTGTTGCGTCTTCTTCATTTGCTTCGGTTATTGAACTGAAGCAACAGGGGGACAACCGAAGTAAAAAAAATATTATTTGCTTTGGTTGTCTATCTAAAGCAACAAATTTTGGTTTGTTGCATCTTCTGCAGTTACTTCGGTTCCAGAAAAGAAACAACAAGAGGTAAATAACCGAAGCAACTGACCTGTTTTGTAGTAGTGAGTGTCTCGAAACTGGTAAGGGGATATCCCTTGCCCCGACTCATGGATGGAATCCAATTTCCAATATGCAACTTTTGTGGTTTTAGTTGTAAAGCTATATGACGACATAATATATGGTACTTATGCCATTTATGATTGATAAATTTATATTTAAAGTTGTTTTCAACACTATGCACTTAAAGTAATATTAAAAATCTTTGTTTTAAAAATGTAACAAGCATGTTTGGCTATTATAAGGTAAAACTCTATCATTCAGCTTGTGTTGCATTGTGTGACAAAGTCATATAATAGCTTCATCTTTTAGAAAGCATTGCATTGTTTTATGTTTAAAATGATATTCGTGTGGAGTAAACCCGTTCCGTGTCATATGGCTTAGTCCCATGATTTTTCTCACTTTTAAAGAAAGTTTTAATAACCATTTTGAGTTCTCATGGGCAACTAGTAGTTTTGGTTTTGCAAATTTTCTATTTAAACAAGATCTTGATTTACGGCTGGAGCTACATTCGAAAAGCTTTGTAACCGTGTATTTCTTTCGGTTGTGGTAGTTGATGTATTTCCGCTGTGAATTGTATTTATACATTTTATTTCCACTGCTATATAAATTATATATTCTCCGATAATTGTTTTTCTGTCGTGTATTATTAATTATACTCTGATGTAAATTATTGTAATAACAATTAACAGTTCTATTGTCTTGTGTTCTGATGCGTCGTGTTCTCAAACTATTTGAGTTTTTCCGCCTCCTCGGAGATCGGGGGAATTTGGATTGTGACAGCTTCGTATCAGAGCTTTGGTTTACAAAGCTCGGGAATAAGACACATTAGAACCAAACGAAAGAATTCATCAGAGATAGAATTAGTAATATTCTATTTAAGAATACTCATTAGAGATAGGATCAGTAGTATCCTAGAATGAGTGGCTCATTAGAGATGGGGTTAGTAATGCCCTAGAATGAGCTGGAAGAGAATATATAAAGAACAATAAATTTGTTTATTTATAAAGATGAATTTAATTATGAAAGACTATATTTTATTATATTATTTGAGTGTTATTTTGACATTGAAGTTGGACTATCGATTATAAGAAGATTTTACATATACACCTAGCTAGCGTATATCTGAGGTCTTGAATATATTTGATTGATATAGAATCAAGTTCTAGTCGCTTGAGGGTGATTCTGTTGATGACTATGTAGCATCAATAGTTTATTTTTGAGTATCGAAAATGGGATGACTATATAATTCCAATTGTAACGTCAAAATATTCTTAAATTGATTTAAATAAGTATATAGAAACGACTTTAGTTTAAAATTTAACCAATATTAGTCAAATTGATTGAAAATATACAAATGAATCAAACAAATTCAAATTTAACATAAGAGAAGTTAAATAAAATTGTAATAAAACCAATGCAAGAATGAAAGATTAAATTGAGTTAAGTCAAGTTAATGTTGAATTAATTTGAAATTAGTTGCAGTTGGATATATATATATATATATATATATTGGATATATATATATATATACAAATATATATTGAACAGGTTATAGTATGCAAGCTGAGTAGAGAAATAAATTGCATGCCCGATAAATTGGTGCACCTTATTTAGTTGGTTGCGCAATTTTTTTATTATTATACTACTGTGAATGATTTGGATGTGTTGTGATGGTTTCTCTGTGTGAAATTAAATATACTCTTAGGATAGTAACCAATAAATTATGGACGACACCGCATAGCACATATTGAAGATAGTATAGCGCATTGGTGTTTATATGACGAGGTTTGGATTACCATATGAGTGAGATGCTTGTATGGCGATGACTAAATTATAGGTTGGACCGAAGACTGATTACGGACTTAATAACCTATAACGAAACTAGCAGGATTAAATAAAAAACCCTACATGGGTCTTGAGATGACAAAATATACACGTCTCTCTTGTTGTAGATACGACACGTGGATGTTGACTAATTCCCGTCACTGGGTCAAGGGACGATTTTTCACACATCTCTCTTGAGCATAGATTAGCCACAATTAATTTGTATGTGATTTATTGATTTATTGGGGGCCTGATAAGGCCATATAAATTTGTTCAGATCAATCCGTACAAATGAAGTTATGGCGAAATTTTTCAGAATCTTAGGGTGTTAGCAAAATTTTAGGAAAATTAGGGAGTTCTTAGAAACTTAAAGGTTGAAGAACTAAAGCCAGAATGAAAGTTGAGTCGGTTAGTTAAACAACTTTCAGCTCCGTTCTTTTTTCGAGGTCGAAAAAGTTTTAAGTGGGGGAGATCGTAACAACCTATATGTTTGGAACCAATTCAAAATATATTTTTAATTAATTTTCATGGAAATTAAATATTTTTAATGAAACATTTTGAGAATTAACGATTTAAAATTTATTTAAATCAAAGGAGGAGTGCATATATTTATATTAATTATAAAATGAGCTTGAAATGGCGCGGTAGTTTGAAATTTTGGTTTTAGACTTTAAATGAGTATACAGAATTCATTATAAATCAAAATTTGATAAAACAAGAAACATTAGGATCTATTTAATTATATCTTTCTAACGAATGTGAAAAATTTAGATTTCGTTTTATAAATTGTAAGTTACGCCCAAATTAAAATTTTAAAAAGTCGCTATGGATTTTATTAACTATTTTAACATTATAATAGCCTTTAAAAATAGCCATTTTGCAAGCGACTTCCATTTTCGACGAAACCAATTTTTTTTGGATTTGGAATATTAAATTATTGCTAGATTTCAAATTTCGCGGCAATTGGAGCTAATATGTGATCGTGCGGGATTTAAATGTGAAATGACCAATAATATGACTTTAAAAAATATGTTATTTGAGCAAATATACTTGGAATCCAATGAAATAAGTTTCGTTGGGTCCGTAATGTCAAATCGTCGATGCAGTCCATTTTCATCGAAAAAGGAATTCGTATATGGTTATATGAATTTTTTAACGGTGAATACAATCAATGACTGAATAAAATAAGATATATATCGAATAAAAAATATATTTTTTCCTATTCAATATAATATGTTTACACCCATGAACCCTTATTTCTTTCTCTCCATGGCCAATGATTGACATAGAAATGTGTTTATTTTATGCTCTTATTTCTTGTATATAAATAAATATTACTTGGGTATTGTTTTGTTACTTTTACAGATATTCCAACCCAGCCCGCATGCAACCAGAAAAGTAGAGAAATAGAGATGAAATTGATATATATTTACATTTTGAAGAATTGTAGATGAAGATCCCACATCTAGTTGTTGTTGGACAAGAAAAGGATTGATAAAAATGCTTTGCACATCACAAATCAATGAAGAAGTGTCAAGGAAACAAGAGGAAAAGAGAAAAGGCCCAAATTTGCTTTATTTATCTAAGGCCCATTTATGTTTCTCATTGTAAACTAATTAGTGATGTAATGACCAGGCCCAGTTATCATTAGGGTTAGGGTTAGGGTTTGGCTAGCTACCCTATATATACCCTTGTAATATCATTGTAGCCACCATCCTATATCTCATTCTATTCTCTTCTTCATTAATAAAACTCATTTTTCTTTTTATTTTATGCAATTTTCTATTTCTTACACGATTAGATTCGGTAGAACACTATTTGTATTTTGCAATTCTTTTCCTTAGTGATTGACCGTCTGATTAGATTCAGCGGTAATCCTAATTTTATTTCCTGTTGTTATTTATATTCTGCACTTTTATTTTCTGTATTTTAATCGCGTTCATAGTTTAAATTGGATTTGATTAGATTTGAATCTGATTCATAGTTTCATTGCTTTTCCATTGAAATAGTGATTTGATCGTCGGTTCAGTTAGATATGTTCTGAATTAAATTACAGTTTTAATTTTGTTTTGTTTTATTTTCAAAATAAACCTCCAAAGTATTGTCTAACTCGCCCAAGAGATTAGATAAATAATTTGATTTAATTCACCTCCCTGTGTTCGACCTGTATGCTACACACCTGTATGCTTGCAGAATTTAATTTAAATGTCGCGCTTTTCTGATTCATAGATTAGCGACGATCAAGTTTTTGGCGCCGTTGCCGGGGAGGTAACGATTAAATTTTATTATTTATTTGGTTTCTGATTCGTGTTAGTTTTTATTTTTCCTTGTTTTTGTGTATTCATATAAAAAAAAGAAAAGAAAAAAAAATCCATCCTAGTTTTTATTTGATTTCTTTTCCTTTTTATTTCTCAATCTCCTTCTTTTCTTTTACAAATCCTCCCTTTTTTTCCAATTCTTAAAAAAAAAAATCCTTTTTGCGGTTTCTTTTTCTTCTGATTTTGATTTCTTGCTGTTTCTTCCCCACAATTGTTATAACTTCCTTCATCACCGCCACCTCGTTCAATAAATTGAAAAAAAAACATCTGATCATCCCTCGTCAAGTCCACAAAATTCCACCCTAAAAGATCTGGTTTCACCAACATACACGATCACGCAACAAATTCCAGTCCACGGACCCCTCTTTCACCTCCTACTACACCCACAAAAAACTCACGTTCATCACCCCTTGCAAAACGCCTACCATCCCTCAGCTTTCCCTCTTTCTCACAATCAACAAACAACCCACATCTGCCAATCAACTTCAACCACCTTCAACCCACGTCCTTCCGTGCAACTCACCACAATCGATCTGAGAACCATCCGCGTTTCCATCTTTTTCCATAATCAAACCCTCCTGTCCATACCATTACACCACGCAAATACCCTCCACCGTAATAACTGAACAATCACACCTCAACGCAAACCTCACACATCATCCCCTTCTCACACAACTTTCCAGACACAACCGTTCACCATCATTCCAATCTACAACTGACTCCATTCTTCCACTTCGCACAAACCCCAAGCCACAATTCACCACTTCACATCACAAACACCAATCAATACTCCTTCAAACCGCAGAACCACCGATTCGAAACCCTAGAAACTAGAAAACAGCCTCCTACTCATCAACACCACAATTCGAAGATCCGCAGTTCGTACACAAATACCAAACTCTCTTCCGACCAAAAAAAAAATCGAAATCCCAAGCTAATTGAAAAAAAAGAAGAGGGGGCGTGGTTGATTTTGGTCAAGAAACGCGAGTTTGGATTATTTTTTTTGTGGACTAAAACTTGTTTCGATTTTCTGGGTAGTTTTATTTGTGGTAATATAAAAAAAAATTGAGAGAAAGGAAACGAAGGCGGCTTCATTGCATTTGGGTTTTATTTGAAGAAAGAAGAGGGGCGTGTTTAAGAACCTGGTAGCAGTGGAATTGGTTTGGCAGAAGATTTGTTTACATTTGGTGCGGTTTGTTTTGGGAAAGAAATAAAAGAAAATAAAGAGGAGAAATTGTTGGGGCGTTTGATTCCTGCTTTGGGTGCGTGGCTTTCTTTTGGCTTGTAAATTTGGTGAAGTGCGTGGGCCTAGTTGTTGTTTCTGTTTAGCCTATTTTTTTTTTTGTGTAGCTTAGTTCTTTTGAATTTCTTTTAGCCTTTTTCCTCCTAATTAGTTTAGTTTCGTTTTCTTATTGAGCCTATTCCGTTTGTTAGTTTGAATTTTTTTAAATCTTTCAATTTAGTTTCTTTTTCTTTCTTTTGTTTGTTTTATTAGATTAAAAAAAACATCTTTCTAACCATAGACCAAAAGTGAAGAAAGGATACGATTCAAGCAAGCGACAAAGAACCTCTAGGTCAATCGATTTGCAAACAATTGATTTGAATTGTCAGTGTCATTCAACTTCTCTGGACGGACAGCCACACCTCACGGTAATATTTTTCTATACTCTACAGGTGTTGAAGCTGCTTTTAAAATATAGAAATTGTTGTAAAAATCTTCTGCAGGGGCAGCGGCTTTGAATGTACAATTCTTAATTTTTGCAATTATTTTGTGTGATTTCTGCATTTTTTATTCATTCTGTTAAGGGCAATACCCCAATTCACATAAGGTGAGGGATTTCATCACCCTTTCCTTAGCCCACAAACTGCATTTCATCGTAGAATCTGACTAATAATAACGGTTAGACGTTGGACTTAAGGGAGTCACGGGATCATCTAGGGCTTAATTATATTGTGATAGTTGATTCATTTGGAACGAATTATTTCTTGGTGTCTAGACAACGGCAGAGAGATAACCGTTTATAAATATTACGGTGATTCGTAAATATTATATCGGTTGTTACTCTGAAGGTACTTAAACCTTCGGCTGCATTGCTAGGGTGATTCCTCGTGCACCGATAACTCCTGTCCGTTAACTGGCTGAGAAATCTTTTGATCTAAGTAATCAAATGCGTCACTTTATAATTTTGGGTTAGGAGCCAATAAGGACAGAAAATTTCATTATAGCTAATTTCTGTGCTTGCATTTAACAACAATGAGTGAAAAAAGTGTTAGCCAACAAAATTCTCCTAGGGGTTCTCGAATCAACCAAAATTTTCCAACCGAATTGGATCAAAATCGAGTGAATCAAAATTTTCCAAACTTTGGGGATCAAAATCAAATAAATCAAAATTTTCAAAATCTCAATATCCAAGTGGATAGACCCTTGTCTCTTCGTGATCGATGTTATCCTACTAGGACTGTTCAACCATCTGTCATTGTGTTCCCACCAGCTGAAGGGAACAATTTTGAGCTAAAACATTCTTTTATCCAAGGGGTTCCAAAATTTACTGGGTCTGAAAATGCTTATGAATTTCTGAGTGAATTTGAATTGTATGCCTCCACAACAAAAATGCAACAACTATCTAACGAATCGATCAAGCTAAGGTTAATTCCATTTGCACTACTTGAAAGCGCTAAAAGATGGCTAAATTCTCTTCCACAACATTCCATAAGGAGTTGGGATGAATTTGTCACTGCATTCTTGAAAAAGTTTTTCCCTTTCCATAAAACTCTGAAAATCCGAACCGAGATAAATCAATTTTGTAAAAATGAGGGGGAAACTTTTTCAAAATACTTTGAGAGATTCAACCAGCTATTATATAGTTGTCCTCATCATGGAATTCTAAAAGATCACTTATGTCAAATTGCATATGAAGGGCTAAACTATCAGACTAGAACTCAACTAGAATCAATGTGTGGAGGAGACTTTATGTCTAAAACAGCCGATGAAGCTTAGCGGTTTTTAGAAGATTATTCTGAAAAGGACATGCAATGGGAATCAATTCGTGTTCCCATTCGTACTTCTACTAGAGGAGTGCATGTCGTGGACCCAAGTCAAATTCCCTTAGAAAATCAAACTCCTCAAGCCGGAGAAGGGTTACCCCACTATTACTCTCAAGACCAAGCCAATGCCATAGCTCAAAATAATCCTTACTCATCCACGTACAACCCTGGTTGGAGGAACCACCCAAATTTTTCCTGGTCAAACCCCAATAATTCGGCTAACCCATCTCACGTGCAACCCTTTATTCCAAATCCGAATTACCAAGCTCCTTCTTCCAATTCTCAAACATCTCAAGCTTCACCTCAATCCAAACAACCTTATAGGCACCCCAATTTTCAATCATCAAACCAATCATCTCAATCTTCTCTACCATCACAAGAAATTGTGCGTCTAGAAAAACAGTTGAGCTCTTACGAAGCCAAAATAAACTCGCAAGACGCTAAAATGGACCAAATGATGAATACGATAAAGGAAATGGCGAAAAATAATGAGAAGGGAAAGTTGCCAAGTCAACCTGAGGTGAATCCAAAATATAACTCTCATGCTGTAAATTCTTGTGAGGACGAAAATCATAATCCAGTCAACGCAATTACAACCCTTCGATCTGGTAAGAGGATTGATAATAACGTGGGCAACCCTGATGAACTTCTAACTCGACCCCAATCCCTAATCTTGTTGATCACCCATTAGCTTCGAATGCCAATTCTACTAAACCTCAAGTTCCCTTAAATGATGGCAATCCCAATAGTTCTTCTCCCAGTGTCGGCAAACCCGACCCACCTTCGAAAATTAATGTTGGCAATACCAACATTCCATCTTCTACAACCTTACCACCTTCTCTTACCTTGTATAAACCTTCTTCTTCAAATGATGAAACTCATCACAGAGTCAAAGAACCAGTAGCTCCTTTTCCTCATAGACTCAATAATAAGAAGAAAGCGGCAAATTTCGATAAAATCTTGGTAATTTTCAAACAAGTCTGTGTGAACATTCCCCTTTTAGACACAATCGAACAAATTCCTCAATATGCCAAATGTCTTAAGGAATTGTGCACACAAAAACGTGTGACCAATGTCCCAAAAACCGCCTTTCTAACTGCAAATACAAGCTCTGTTCTTTCGAATCTTGCCCCAGTCAAGTATAAAGACCCTGGCTGCCCTACGATTGATTGCAAAATAGGAAACACTCACATCTCTCGTGCCCTACTCGACCTTGGTGCCAGTGTCAACCTTCTCCCTTATACTGTCTATCGTCAACTTGGACTAGGGGAGATTAAACCAACAAACATCACACTTCAACTAGCCGATCGATCTGTCAAAAAGCCATTGGGAATTATCGAAGACGTCTTGATACAGATCGAACAGTTTTACTTCCCTATTGATTTTATAATTTTAGAAACAGAGCCTGTCTCAAATCCCAAAGTTCAAATACCATTGATCTTAGGACGCCCTTTTTTAGCAACCTCTAATGCTGTCATTAATTGTAGGAATGGTCAGCTTCGACTTTCCTTCGGGCACCTAACCATTGAGCTAAACATCTTTAATCTCAACAAACAACCTAGGGATTTTGAGATTGATGAAATTGACATGATTCAAACCACAGTTGATGAAACCTCTAGTGACACTTCTGAAGCCTTGAAAATGTGTCTTGACCATTTCGACTCTGATTTCGACGAACTCGAATACATTTCTGAACTAAACAAAATTCTTGACTCCGACACTTCGTCACCTGAATCTAACCAAGGAATGTTGACCAATGTTGATACACAAGAACTTCCTAAGTTAGACCTCAAACCCTTGCCACCAGACCTTAAGTATGTCTACCTAGACTCTTCAAAAACTTTTCCCGTAATCTTGGCCTCCGATCTTACCGAGGACCAAGAAGAAAAACTTTTGGATATCTTGCGGGAAAATAAGGACGCCTTGGGGTGGGAAATTAGCGATATAAAAGGAATTAGCCCATCAATTGTGGAACATCGCATACATTTAGTTGATGAGGCTAAACCCACCCGTGAGGTTCAAAGGCGATTAAACCCAAACATAAGAGAAGTGGTCAAGGAGGAGATAATCAAATGTCTAGACAATAACATCATCTATCCCATCTCTGATAGTACTTGGGTGAGTCCGGTACAAGTTGTACCAAAGAAGTCGGGAGTCACAGTGATCAAAAACGACAGTAATGAACTCGTCCCAACAAAAATCAAAACCAAATGGCGTGTGTGCATCGACTATCAAAAGCTTAACTCAGCCACACGAAAAGACCATTTTCCCTTGCCTTTTATTGACCAAATGCTCGAACGCTTAGCGGGACATGAGTACTACTGTTTTCTCGATGGATACTCTGGCTATAACCAAATTCCTGTTGCTTTAGAAGATCAACATAAGACCACCTTTACTTGTCCCTTTGGAACCTTTGCTTATCGTCGCATGCCTTTTGGTCTTTGTAATGCCCCCGCGACTTTCCAAAGGTGTATGATAAGTATTTTCTCTGATATGGTGGAAGAATTCTTGGAAATATTCATGGACGATTTTTCAATATATGGATCATCTTTTTCCCAATGTCTCACTCATTTAGAACTCGATCTTAAGCGTTGTAAGGAGAAATCACTCGTGCTTAATTGGGAAAAATGTCACTTTATGGTAAAAAGGGGGATAGTTCTAGGTCATGTCGTCTCCAAAGATGGCCTAGAAGTCGATAAATCCAAAATCGATTTGATTGCTAATTTACCTCCTCCTAAGTCTGTCAAAGATGTTCATTCATTTCTTGGCCATGCAGGATTCTATAGAAGATTCATTAAGGATTTCTCAAAAATTTCAAAACCTCTCTCGAATTTACTTGCCAAAGACGTAAAGTTTGAATTTTCCAATGATTGCAAAACATCTTTTGAAACTCTTAAGTCAATCTTGACCACAACTCCCATCATTCAACCTCCTGATTGGACTCAACCCTTTGAACTTATGTGCGACGCTTCTGACTTTGCAATTGGATCCATCTTGGGTCAGCGAATTGATAAACTCCCTCGAGTCATTTACTACGCTAGCAAAACCTTAAACGAGGCCCAATTGAATTACTCAACTACTGAAAAGGAATTTTTGGCAGTTGTCTTCGCTCTTGAGAAATTCAGACCATATCTCATAGGATCCAAAGTCATAGTTTACACTGACCATGCTGCCCTACGATATTTGCTTTCTAAAAAGGATGCAAAGGCCCGCTTGATTCGTTGGATCCTTCTTCTTCAAGAATTCGATATAGAAATACGAGATAAAAAGGATTCTGAAAATGTCGTAGCTGATCATCTCTCTCGAATTGTGCACGAAAATGATAACGACACCCAAATCGATGACTATTTTCCTGACGAACAACTCCTTTCGATCTCTAACACCCCTTGGTACGCTAACATTGTGAATTATATTGTCACACAATAAACACCCGCTGAATGGTCGAAACAAGATAAACAAAAATTTCTCTCGAAAGTTCGAAACTTCTATTGGGACGACCCATATCTTTTCAAATACTGTTCAGACCAAATAATTCGAAGGTGTGTGCCCGATCATGAACACCAAAGTATTCTCTCCTTCTCACATGACCATGCTTGTGGCGGTCATTTTGGAGCAAGAAAAACTGCTGCAAAAGTTTTGCAAAGCGGTTTTTATTGGCCCACACTCTTCCGTGACGCTTTCGAATTTTGCTCTAAATTTGAGCGATGTCAAAGAACGGGTCGAATCTCTAAGCGAAACATGATGCCTCTCAACCCCATTTTAGTGATTGAGTTATTCGATGTTTGGGGCATCGATTTCATGGGACCATTCCCTAATTCATTTGGGAATCTTTACATCTTACTTGCGGTAGATTATGTCTCAAAATGGGTTGAAGCCATTCCGACCAAAACCAACGACAACAAGGTTGTTGTCAAATTCCTCAAAGAAAACATCTTTTCACGCTTTGGCACACCTCGAGCTATCATTAGCGATAATGGCACTCACTTCTGTAATCGTACTTTTGAGTCCTTGCTCAAGAAATACTCAATCACACACAAGCTGTCGACCCCCTACCATCCACAAACTAGTGGGCAAGTAGAAGTCTCCAATAGACAAATCAAACAAATTCTTGAGAAAACCGTGAATTCCAATAGAAAAGATTGGTCCGTAAAACTGATTGATGCACTTTGGGCTTTTCGCACTGCTTATAAAACTAATCTAGGGATGTCACCATATCGATTAGTCTTTGGAAAGGCCTGTCACTTACCTCTTGAATTAGAGCATCGTGCTCTTTGGGCCATAAAATTTTTGAACTTTGACTTAGAAAAAGCCGGCTCACATAGGAAGTTACAAATTTCGGAATTAGAGGAATTAAGAAATGAGGCGTAAAAAAATGCGAAAATCTACAAAGAAAGAACCAAAGCCCAACACGACAAAAACATACTTCGTAAGGAATTCAATGTAGGTCAAAAAGTTCTTTTATACGACTCTAGACTTCACTTGTTTCCTGGAAAACTCAGATCTCGATGGACTGGACCTTATGTCGTGAAAACAGTATATCCTCATGGAGCGATTGAAATTGAAAATCCTAGGGATGGAAAAGTCTTCAAAGTAAACGGTCAACGAATGAAACCATTTTTGGAATTCGAGCAATATGACGAAGATGACTCTATCGATCTGCATGATCATCCACCATGAAATCAGGTGGTACACGTTCTTTTTCTTTTATTTTTCTTTTTCATTTTATTTTTGTTTTTCTAGCCTTAGACAGTTGGGACACTGTCTCAATCAAGTGTGGGGTGGGGGGGAGTCTGCATTGCATTCTTTTGTTTTTTCTTTAATTTTTCTTTCTTTTCATGTAGGACCATCATACATTTTATATCGTAGTAACGTACCATAAATTTTTTTTCTTTTTTAAAAAAATACGACTCATTTTCAATTGATACAACAAAATAAGTTTACAATTTTTAGCCAGTTGATAGTATTTTTTTTCTCTCAACTTCGATCGAATAAGAAATATAATGAAAAGTTTAATTTTGAGGGATAATAGTGTAACCGGTACATAGGGAGATTCTTAGGTGATGGCCATGAAATCTATTCTATATTGTAGACTTTGTTTAAACAAGTGGAGGACTTAAAGTACTTATAATGGCTTGTCAAATCTTTAAAACTAAGTTGTGTTAAGTTGAATTCGCGTAACTCTCTTTTGTGCTTATAAATTCAATAATAATAATAGTGATCCAAGGGTATCCAACATTGCTTGTATATCGAGCGTTGGTGTGCAAACCCGCCAAGCTCTATCCGACACGTTGTTGACAAAGTCAGCGTTGGAATATCTTGGTCTCATTTTATGAGATTGGACACCTAAGGATTACCGACACATTGTTGACAAAGTCAAAGTCGGCCTGCACAATCCGCCAAGCTCTTTACCCACTCTCCGTTAGTCCGCGAGGCAGTGCATGGGTGGTAAACCTTGGTCTTTTTAGTTAGGTGTATGTACTTAATCATAAATCTTAAAATTTTATAGAATAAAGAATAAGCCATGATGCCCAAACACTTCTTGACCTTATTGATTTGATTAGCCATACATGAGAAAATTATAATACCACTTTGCAAACTGTGCCAAGCAAACTAAGAATTTATTTCATGGCTGCACTATGTTATCGACCGAACTAACAGGCCAAACTGGAATTTAACATTTGAAAACTTGATTTATATTGAAAATTTGTGACGAGTCGAGGTATCTAAAATAAAATCAACTGATTAGAAATTATTAACTTAATTTGTTGTACCACTTTCCTGAAATAAGTCGTGTTGTCATTTTTCGTTTTTTTTATTTTTGCATATGTCCATTGCATTCATGTAGTTTCATTAGAATCATAGCATACTGCATTTGGATTTTGTGGGTAGTATCCGCTGAAAATCCTCACGAGACACCACTCGTCCTACTAGGGACACCTAGAGGTTTAACGGCTTGTTGCATACGCTCAATGCAATCGTGTTTCCTATGAAAGTGTGACCTATCTAGTTAGTTTTTCATTTCTTATTTTACTCGAGGACGAGTAAAAGATAAGTGTGGGGGTATTTGATTGACATAGAAATGTGTTTATTTTATGCTCTTATTTCTTGTATATAAATAAATATTACTTGGGTATTATTTTGTTACTTTTACATATATTCCAACCCAACCCGCATGCAACCAGAAAAGTAGAGAAATAGAGATGAAATTGATATATATTTACATTTTGAAGAATTGTACATGAAGATCCCAAATCTAGTTGTTGTTGGACAAGAAAAGGATTGATAAAAAGGCTTTGCACATCACAAATCAATGAAGAAGTGTCAAGGAAACAAGAGGAAAAGAGAAAAGGCCCAAATTTGCTTTATTTATCTAAGGCCCATTTATGTTTCTCATTGTAAACTAATTAGTGATGTAATGACCAGGCCAAGTTATCATTAGGGTTAGGGTTTGGCTAGCTACCCTATATATACCCTTGTAATATCATTGTAGCCACCATCCTATATCTCATTCTATTCTCTTCTTCATTAATAAAACTCATTTTTCTTTTTATTTTATGCAATTTTCTATTTCTTAGCAACTAGTGTTGTCTACACGATTAGATTCGGTAGAACACTATTTGTATTTTGCAATTCTTTTCCTTAGTGATTGACCGTCTGATTAGATTCAGCGGTAATCCTAATTTTATTTTCTGTTGTTATTTATATTCTGCACTTTTATTTTCTGTATTTTAATCGCGTTCATAGTTTAAATTGTATTTGATTAGATTTGAATCTGATTCATAGTTTCATTGCTTTTCCATTGAAATAGTGATTTGATCGTCGGTTCAGTTAGATATGTTCTGAATTAAATTACAGTTTTAATTTTGTTTTGTTTTATTTTCAAAATCAACCTCCAAAGTGTTGTCTAACTCGCCCAAGAGATTAGATAAATAATTTGATTTAATTCACCTCCCTGTGTTCGACCTGTATGCTACACACCTGTATGCTTGCAGAATTTAATTTAAATGTCGTGCTTTTCTGATTCATAGATTAGCGACGATCAGCCAACCAGTCATGGCCGCTGCTACTATAACTTCTTCTTAAAAAGTGTGGCATCTAAAAATCATAAGAAAACCAAATATATTTCTATAAATCACTAAATACATGTATTTGAACCGCTCAGCTTATTCTCTTCAACTCCGTGTAATTTTCCTTGGGTCCGACGTCTTTTTGGTTCGTTGCAATTTTTAAGCAAGATTAGGGTTAACTCTTTTGGAGTTTGTGGGCTTTAAATCATGAAATGGATATTGCAATAATGTTTATGGCATGGAGGTGAAGTATTTGGGAGAGTTTCGGTTAATTGCGTGACAAGGGAGGTCATTGCCCTCTTGTGACAGTATGCGGATGCTTGGGCGAACAGAAATTGAATGAGGAGGAAGAGCTGTTCAAGGTCGGGATGGAGAGAAGGGGTTCGGGAAGAGAAGGAGATTAGTGATCTCGATGTTGAGAATGTATAACAACCTGGATTTTCAGAAGCAATTTAAAAAATTTATTTTAGTTATTTTAATGGATTTTGGATATTCGAAATGGTTTGTTTCAAATAATAACGACCAAAAATTTATTTAAATCGAACTTAGAAAGTATAGTTTTATTTTAACTATAAAATGAGCCTGAAATGGCATGGTAGTTTGAAAATTCGATTTTAAATTTCAATTGAATGTACAGGATTCAAAATAAACTGGGTTTCAGTAAAACCAAAAATATTTGAATCTGTTTAATAATATCTTTCTAAAGAAGTTAAGAAACTGAGATTTCATAACGACAATTGAAAGTTATGTCCAGCTTAAAATTCAGAATAGTCGCTGTGAAATTTATATATATTTTATATAATACATAGCCCTTAAAATTTCAAACGACCATCGTTTTCGATGAAACCACTTTTGCTAGACCTAGAATGTCAAATTATTGCTAGTTTCCAATTTTCATGATTTTTGGAAGTAATATGTGATCGTGGTGAATTTAAACACGTTTGGTACTTTCAATTTGAATTTAATCAACTGGAAGATGACCATTTTTCAAACGGTCTCCAAATTCGACAAAATTAGTTTTGTTAGGACCGTATCATCAAAACATAGTTAGATTTATTTCGCTGGAATTTTTCGAGTCAGTATGTGGCCTCGGTAAATTAAAATGTACGTTTAAATTCAATATATATTGATTTATATTTTAATTTTGATAAAAACTGATCGAAACAGTCAAATTGGCTTACAAGACATATCCCATTGTGTTTGGAATGGGGGTATTTATCCAGGAGCGATAGTCGTTGGGTTCAATTTGGAGTTCGGAAACTAAACGAATTATTTTTGAATTAAAATAAAATATTTCTATAAATACCCCTTATTTAATTACCCTAATCCCCTCTCAGCTGTTTTCCGCCGCCAGTGTTGTTTCAAGGGCCAATAGCGCTCAAAATTAAATCGTTAAAATCTCCCATTATAATTCGAATTAGATCAGGATTCCAAAACAGAAATTGTAGCTCACTTTATGCTCTTTGATTTGGTAGTGGGATGATTAGATTTAGAGAGGTATTCAGCTCGAATTTGTGCACCAATGTGCCATTGTTCAATCACCATTACCAGGCGTTGCGGGCCGCCGTGGTTTACCTAACTGCTGGCGGCGAGTGAGAGTTCGAAAGGCATTATGGTGGTGATGTTGGATCGTCATCAATTGGAGTGGATTGGAGTGCGTTTGATCAAAGAAGAAGCCGACTGTTTTCTTTGTGTGTGTTTCAGTAGGTAACGGGGGAGACGGGAAGAGCGCTCAAAATTAAATCGTTAAGATCTCCCATTTAATTCGAATTAGGGCAGGATTCCAAAACAGAAATTGTAGCTCACTTCATGCTCTTTGATTTGGTACTTGGATGATTAGATTTAGAGAGGTATTCAGTTCGAATTTGTGCACCAAAGTGCCATCGTTCAATCACCATTTCCAGGCGTTGGGGGCCGCCATGGTTTACCTAATTGCTGGCGGCGAGTGAGAGTTCGAAGGGCATCATGGTGGTGATGTTGGATCGTCATCAATTAGAGCGGATTGGAGTGCGTTCGATCAAAGAAGAGGCCGCTAAGGAAGATAAATAAGGGGGTGAGGATTAAATTAATTAATATAATTTGTTTCATATTTTTTCGTTC
The DNA here is from genome assembly GCA_030737875.1 of Allium sativum. Lineage (NCBI taxonomy): Eukaryota > Viridiplantae > Streptophyta > Magnoliopsida > Asparagales > Amaryllidaceae > Allium > Allium sativum. Next base: position 1,033,717,281 of record CM060920.1, on the reverse strand, counting down.
AATGGTAAAACGCCCGTAATTAGTTCAAATCAAAATAGAATCAAATGATTTTGGAAGCTTTGGAATCACAGTGAAGAGAGCTTCGCGATGGAACTGACCAAAGTAGAAATGGAACACATTAGAATTTCAGGCAAATCTAAATCCAAACTGTACTGAAATCAGAAATAAAGACTGACGGAGTGGAACCCAAAGTGAGAACTCCTTCTCACTCTAATTATTTTACAGTTAAATATGTACTATGATTCAGATGGGGCTTAGAACTCCCGACACTATTTATTGTAAAAACCATAGTTGTTTGTTTGGATTGTATTATGGAAATTTGGATTGTGGTTGTAAAATTAATTGTTAATTGGTTGTGAATAAATACTTGAACAATAAACATATCATTTTTATTGTATAAAGGAATTACATAAAATATTCATATGTTGAATGAAATGTTTGAACAATAAAAAAAGTATTTTTATTGAATGTATGAACTATATAAAATAGTCAAGTGTTGAAATAAATATTTTATCGTTAAAAATATATTTTTTAACGTATATATGAACAACGTAAAATTCTCATGAAATGAAACAAAAAATATTCATTTAAAAATTGGACGATTTATTTATGTACACCCATTTAACTGACATTGATTAGGACGATAAATTTTACACATCGCCCAACTACAGAATAATATTTAGTATTTGTTGGTTGAAACCCCACACGGGTATTGGGATGATATTTGGCATACACATTGTTTAGTTGTATGTCAATCGATTAGTTGACAGACTGTTGTAAGTGTTAATTATTTATATTTAATGCTTATGCAGTTGTGCAATGCACTCTCACTACAACAAAAAGACCTTATTATAACGGTGGAACACCGTTGTAAAATACATTTTACAATGGTGGGGCAACCGTCGTGTATTAAGAAGTTGTAATAGACTAAAATCTTTTACAACTTTTTTGCACCATTGCGACACCGTTGTGAAATGTATATTTTACAACTGTTTACCACCGTTGTAGTAATACATATTACAACACGTTTCCACTGTTGTAGTAATACATATTACAACTTTTTTCCACTGTTGTAGTAATTCCTACTGCAATTGTTATGCATCGTTAAGGCACTATAATTTTTACAAATATTTTTGTCAGTTATAATACACTTTACTACTACTATAGTTGAATACATTATGCAAGAGATGGATAAACAAAAAAACAAATTAATATAAATTCAAAACATTGGTTTCCATTTATATAAAAAAGGTTACAACTTTATATTCAAAATACAAAACTAAAGAATCATACATAATACATACTGAACCAATGCCTCATCCCCTGTGTTTCATTCAATGATTGTTCATGTACCACATCACACAATTCAACTCATGCCCTTTCTACACCTATAATCCCATCGGTTGCTTGGCTACTCCATCTTCAGCACCAAAAGATCCGCCATCTCAGACACAAAAAAGCACCGCAGATTTCATCAATCATCCCACCGGCTGTTTGGCTACTCCATCTTCAACCTACTTGTATCATAAGAACATCACCACACATCCTTTAAATAAAATAAATCCGTAAGGGGTTAAATAATTAATAACAACTACTGATCAAATAACTTCAGTTCAATGAAGTTGAAGGGCCTACCTAAGATAATTGATCTTTACATCACGACTTTGGTGTCGAACATTTGTGAGTGACAATGTGATGCATTTATATTGTCCTTCTCATCGTCAGCCTATACCATTTCCAACACACTTGGATTACATTTCTCAATCCCCCTCTCTAAACTACGATAGTTAATACAATAGCCTGCATGTATATAATCATCAATTTCAGAATGTTTACAGTTCTCAATCCCTTACCCATTCATGAACACATCATTTTCATCCATAGCACACTCCACTTGCTTTCGTTAAATCACTCTTTCAAAATCTATAGTCCCTAGCATTTGGAAATGATTTGTCAAACATGACAACTACCAAAATGAACCTAAATAACCAGGTCTGGATTGCAATATGGTTTGGTCAGAAAAAGAGTATAAGAGGAAAAAAAACATATTAGAGGAGGAAATACTTATTTGCAAATGGAGATGGTGAATGCATATGTATGTTTAGGATACAAACATGTAACACCCCGTAATTCTATAACACTAAGATTCACAAATCAAGGTATAATTAATTCAAAATGGAAGAATTAAGGGAAACGGGTTGCGCCATTGCGTTCGTCTCAAAATTCTGCATGAAAACGAGTCCGAGTTTGCGAGAATCGGAGTCCGTATGAGAGAGATATGACCCTCCGAAGTTTCAGGAATTTTCAGAACAGAAAACAGCTCGAAATTCGAATTCAAACCCAGAAGCGGGCTGGGCGGGAAAATTCCCGCCCAGGACCCAGGTCGACTGGGGAGTCGACTGGGTAGTCGACCCCCCTGACCAGGTCGACTGCCCAGTCGACATGGGTGTCGACCTGGGTGCAAAAACCGACTTTTGGGCCTGGGTGCATTCTGATGTACCTGGTCTCGTTTTCTACCTAGATTCGTCCGCCTAATCCTATATAAACAGCCTCCTAGCCTCCTTCTCTCTACACCATTTCATTCTATCCTTATGCTGCCTCTGAGAAAATGTATAAATAAATAATATGTAAAATAAATCAAGACGAGGAAATGCTACTCAAGAATTTCAAGAGGAGATTCAAAACAAGCTAGGATTCAAGTGAAGATTCAAACGACTTCAATGACTATTTTTCTACAAATCTAATATAATCTCTGTAAGTCGGTTACTTTTTAGATTTGAACGTTTTCTCTATTCGTGACATGAAATTAAAGGAATAAAAGAATATGCCAAATCTTTCTATTCGAATCAATGCTTATATCTTTGGACCTAATTAAGAACTATTATGATTCGATGACCAATAAGACTGTGACTATGAAACTATGGACCTTAAAACCATATGCCTCTTTGACTATGAACATTGCCTATGACTGTGACTCATGACTGTGAGAATTATTTTCCTTTGACTATGAACATCGCCTATGACTGTAATTCATTAACTGTGAGGACTTATTTCCTATGACTATGGATATAAGGTTATTATTTATGCCCATGACACTGTAGTTACAAAACCATGTTGTACCCCAAACTGGCATTATATTGGATCTAGGCTTGACTTTCTGTTTCTAGTTATCCTTGGATCTTGATCTTGGGAATTTACCTATTAAGTTAGGTCTACCCATGTTCTTGAACCTATACTATTCAACCCTTTTCATGTCGTAATATTTCCAGATCTATATGCCTGTGAATTATCATCTTATGCCAGTTATTATGTCTATTCTTTCATGGCATTTTGGTTCATTCCCTTTTATCCATGAATCTAGATTTATTTATAATCTAGGTTGAATCACGATTATACGAACGATGGGAATACGATTTGGGCAAAATATGAAATTTACTAAAACGTAGTTGTAAACTTGGAAATTAGCATAAATTGGGAACATGTATTATGGCATGTTCATAAAAAATGCCAATTGGATAAATTTGACATGAATTATGGGATGTGTAATTTGAATCTAGTATTGACTCGTAAATCTAGCATTTACATGAACTGTGAACTAGAATAATAAGTCTAGTTTGACATGAACTGTACTTAGAATGTTAAATCAGAATTGGATTAGCTAATTTGGCATAATAAGTATATTGGCATAAATTTGAAATTGGCCATAATTGTGAGTAATTGTCATGTTTAACAAAAGCATGGTTAGTGACACTTAATTTGGAATAGTTTACATACCAAAAAGCATAAATATGATATAGAGGGGAAAATGGGACATAATAATAAATGTTGACAATTTACATTAAAAGAGTAATTATGAAATAAGTAAATTAGGAATAATTTACTTATAGAATTTGTCCTAAATAAGAAAATGTAAATTTAGACAAATTAAAGGTTTATTAACGACATCTCTTTTAATGACACACCAGAAAGTTCTAGGGTGACAGAGAGGATAGTGTCTAGGCTTGGGTTTGGAAAATACAAGTTTCCTGCTCTCCCTGGCTATCCCTAACTGATCTGACGGACAGGATGGTTACTTTCAAACCCTGATTTGAAAATTAATCAAAACCCTTTGAACTTAGAAAACATGAATATGCCTAACCCGAGGTTAGACTGAGTTGCGATGTAAACCTGCCCGGAGCCAACCGGCACATCCAGTATTCGCAACAATATCTGTCTAATGTGAGTGGTCGCGGCTTTAATTTATTTAGTTAAAGCTAGAACAAGAATGGTAGGGTTAAGTTAACTAAGACACTTAACCAATTCAATATGATAACAAAACCGATGGGTGGGGTTAGGTTCATACAGACACTCAACACAGTTAAGCTAGAATGGGAGGGTTAAGTCCATAGGAACACTTAACCAACTTAACAAAGTTAAGCTAGAATGGGAGGGTTAAGTCCATAGGGACACTTAACAAGACTTAACATCGTAACAAGACAAGATTTGTAGGGGTTAAGTAACTGAGAAAACACTTATCCAAATTAACATGTTAACTAGACTAGAGGTTGGGGTTAAGTAAAGTTTAATACACTTAGCCAATTTGATATGTTAGCTGGACTAGACCGTAGGGTTAAGTAAACTTGAACACTTAACCATCAGACTGTGATAAAGGAATAGGGTTAAGTCTAAAACATGAAGGGATAATACTTAACCATTAATAAAGTGTTAGTTAAAACAGATGGGCATGGTTAAGTTAAAAAGGAACACTTAACCAATATAGGATGAATGAACAGGGTTAAGTAATAAGAAATACTTAACCAATATAACTTGGTTTGTGGTAGGGTTAAGTCAACATGAATTATTGATAACACTTAACCAGTTTATCAGGATAAATGAAGAGGGTTGAGTTAGCTTGAATTGACTAATGACACTTAACCAATCCAAATTGACGAGAAAGAGAACTAAGTAGTAAGCCTTAGTTAAAAGGAGCTAAGTAGTAAACCTTAGTTAAGAAAACAACGATTCTGGAAACTAAGTGGTAAACCTTAGTTAGCAAAATTAAGTAGTAATTCTTAGTATAACACGGGAAGGAGCCAACGTCCGTCTGATTAAAACGAAGGCTCCAACGAATTGGGTTACGAAGCCCGAGGCTTCGAGGGGACGTGAGGGTACTCTTGGTATCCCTGTGTGAGGCTGCAGATGATCCTCCTGGGCTCACATAGGTTAAGGTCTGCATTAGAAGAACCAGGGGTATGCCTTGGTTGCAATATATGGCAACCTAAAGACCAGGATGGACCAGCGTGATTCGACGAGAAAACGGTAGCCCTGTGATAGCAACTTGTCGTCTACCATCCATCTTCAGTCAATCGAGATACGTGAAGCGGGAAGGCGGAGAACTCCTACAGACCATATACTTGCTATCTAGTATTGGTTGCGGTTGTGAATGGCCATAGATTAGTGGGGCATAGGGGGCCTGCGTATAGTTCTCATTTTTCAAGGTGTGCCTTTCATTAGTTGAGGGAGGGGTCGAGTGGGACCAATGCCACTAGAATAAAAACAGACCTTAGCATCTGCATCGGCAGATATCTGAAAGCTCCCGACTGAGTTCTGTGTTTCTTGATTTGCCCTGCCACAGGACTCGGGCCGCACATTACAGGACATGTGCATCTAGACAAGTGATAACGATTCGCTATACATGCGTGGGGAAGTCTAGGAACATATACCACTCTAGGTAGTGTGTCCTAGACTTTTGGGCATCGTTCGACAGGTAGCATAATCCCTAGTTGGACTAGGTGGCATAAACCCTGAATCCGAGAAGCGTTCAGCAGATAGCGTAAACTCTAGTTGAATCTAGAAAGCACTTGATAGAAAACCCTAGATTAGATCTAGGTAATAAATAATAAATGTATGCCTGAAGGCAACGGAAACTACAGGGATTGGGATCACGTTATCGTTACTAGTTGGGACACTAGTTAGGTGGTGCAGAGATATAGAAACTAGTATAACAAAGAAATAGCGAAGCGGCAAAAGTATTAGAGCATATCCAGTTTATCTTATCTTAGCATATCTTGTGTTAATCTTGTCTAATCTTGCTGACCCTATCATCATGGTGTTATCTTGTATTCAGTTAATTCATGTCGTTTTGTCTTTCCATGTTCACATGTTAGAAGTAACTGAACTTACTCAGGCTTTATGTCTGACTCTGTTTTTCTTTCGTCTTCTTTTCTTCCATTCCCCCCCCCCCCCAGGTAGTAAAGGAGGGAATAGTATAGCTCAGGTTAAGTTGGACTTTCACTCTTTCCCAGCTTGAAGATTTGTCGAAGTTTTGCTTGGATTCTCTTTTCAGATGCTATGGCTGGCTCTTGCTACATTGGGGAATATAAATGTTGTTTTATGCTTCTTTATTTTGTAAGACAGATGATACTCTGATATTGTAAAGAAATCGTTGTACAAACTATTTTATCAATAAAGCAAAGTTTTATTTTCCGTTGTTTTAATTTTTGTCTGTCTTGTAATTCATCTGCATCTTTTACCTTAAAATGCTCCATAGAACTTAGTGCATTCCCTTTGTGAGTGACACTAACGGATGTGGGGTGTTACACGTGGTATCAGAGCTGAAGGTTACCAGATCAGATAAAGGATTTGAAAAATTATTTTCAAAACGATTTTAAAAGAAGCATTTTCAAGGGAAAAGATTTGTTTTAAAGGCATATTCCCCAAAGCCATACGCACTATCTTCTCTTCCTCTGTTTGAATTCTTGTCTCCTTCTTTCTTGAGTCTCTGGGGCTCCAGGCTTTCTGGGAGGTAACCTCTTCGATGGGCGAAGTAGTGCCCGGCTTCCATCCGTAGCCGTAGTTGTTTCACCTACGGCCAGTTTTCTTTCAAAGCTTATAGGGTTTTCCGTACGATGGAGGCAGCTTTCGAGAGATTTCTCAACATGGTTACACACGGAAGGGGATGAGGAGTTTGGCTAAGGAGCACAACCCTAGATGAGGAATTCATGGATGTAGATTTAGCTCACAAAGGAGGAAGGAATTATAAAACCTAAGACAAGAGGAAATATCGTTATTCCTACCACGATATCCATTAGTTTTAGAATTTGATATTGAATATAAGCCAATATAATTTCTATTCAGAGCCTTATATTTAATATTAAATTGGATTTTGGATTTGTCGTGAACGGTGTCTCAAATAACACTGTTCTTGAACCTCGTATGAAAAGAATAAATCTTTTAATTAAGATTTAGTGAAGTTTTCCAATTAGTTAATATTAAATTGGAATTGAATAAAAGAATGTGATTTGGGGTTTGTCATGAATGATGTCTTCAATAACACTGTTCTTAAACCCCGTGTGAAAGGAATAAATCTTTTAATTAAGATTATTAGAGTTTCTGGTTATATTTAGTAACTGGAATAGAATGGAATGTGAATTGGGTTTATTGTGAACTGTGTTTTAACAACATTCGTTCTTTAACCCAAATTAACAGTGAAATGTGATTTGGAATTTATAAATCTTTTTATTAAGATTTAATGGAATTTTCCAAAGTAAAGTTTTCCAATTTAATAAAATAAATTGGAATGGAACGGAATTTGATTTGGTAATAATCGAAGTGAGCTTCTGTGGAGGAAGACTGTTAATATATATGGAATTTAAAAGGCTTTGTCATTATTCCATTTATATTATTAGTTGGATACGGAAATTGATATTGATTATATATTGATATGTTTCCCGTGAAGATTCCATAATTAATGGAATGTGATTTTGGGGTTTATTGTGAACTGTGTTTTAAATGACATTGGTTCTTTAACCTAGTTAAAGATATGATTTATTTCCTCAATTTGAATAATCACTATATAATGATTTTTGTGGATTAAAACTAAGTGGAGTTTTAATGAATCTTTAATTAGATTGAAATGTGAATGAGATATTTTTAAATTATCAAATTTGGGAAATGATCGAGAATGGAGCATCACCAGTTTTGTTCTAAGCGATAGTTAAATCTTTATTTGATTTAAACGTGAAATGGTAATTAATTTTACCGATAACACCGTGTGTTAAATATGGAATATTACCAGTTTTGCTCCATGGGATGAATAGATTGGGATTGGAAAATAAAATAAATGATTTCTTCGTTAAGGTTCGCTAATCCCGACTAGTTTGGAAAACCTTAATTTGGTTTAAATTGTGAAAAGTATAATTTAATAAAAGAATATTCTAGATTGGAATGAGGCGTTTGTAGTGTTTTTATAGCACTTGTTATTAAAATATGCGAGTTATTCGGGAAGATCGGGTTGACCCCATTCTGAAAAATTGGTACGACGATAAGTCGATGATGAAGACAGTGGTTGAAGACTAGAGGTCTTCACATCGTTTTGATGATAATTGATGTCTTGATTGGGAGGCATCCCAAGACAAGGTAATAAGTGGTGATCATCTAGACGTACTTGGAGATTGACCGGATATGCGAGGACCTCTCCCCTGTATTAGACATATGGGACAAGGAATAAGGTGCCCCAAATTTCGTTTAGACCCAGAACGAACTAGTAAATGGATGTGTGTCTGACATTGGATTTTATTCTGTGTTGATTGATTTCTATTAAATATATATGTATTTGGTAGGGGAGAATTTAGTTTCTTGCTTAACACCCTTCTCTTAGATGTACGAGCTTAGAAGTTATACATCGATAGACATCAGTCGCGTGGCGTGAATTGTCAGTATGGCATGCTGAGATGCAAATTATCAAGTCTTCTATTGAAAATTCTTGTGGTTGATGATCAAAGCACGACTTTAAATAGCATAGCTTTGTGTACAGAGTTAATTCGCGAGCCTCACACCCTGGTGTGAACCAAAAACGGGAGAGGACCTCAGGAAGGATATGCGTTTCTTTCTAGCTAGGAGTGGTGTCATGTTCTGAAGCCCAGACATTTTACTCATGTGGATGTTGCATATTATTTGATGGATAGCGAGGCGCCTCGGATATATCGGTCACTACGAGGACGATGGATGACATGGTCGACATGCTGACCAGACTTACGCCCCATAGGGCGGGGAAACGTATTGTTCAGGTATTATTAATTCACTTAGTGTGGACCGGTCCTGACGCTCCAAGGGCCCACCTGAGTCTGGGTCCTGAGACATGGTGCTAGATTGTCTCAAATCGGTAAGGATGATCCCTTGCCTTGGTTCATGATGGAAATCCAACTTCCAATACGACATCGTGCGGTTTTGATTGTAGAACTAGTACGGCGGCATGATATATGGTACCCATGTCGTCTATGATTTGATTGATACATTTATATTGAAGTTGTTTTACCACTATGCACTTATAATAGTATCTAGTGATTTGTTCTAAAAGAACCAAGCATGTTTGGCTATTATAAGGGAAAACTCTATCCTCCGGCTTGCTTTGCATTGTGTGATGGGACTTGAGTCTTATAATAGCTTCATTTTTCGAAAAGCATTGCGCTGTTTATGTTTATGCACTGGTATTCATGGGGGTAAACCCGTTCCGTGTTATACAGCGTGGTCCCTTGATTTACCTGATTTTAAAGTAAAGTTTTAGAATAAATGTTTTAGTTCTCACACCAGTCACATGACTAACCTGGAGTTTATTGTTTTAACCTAAACTATGGGTTCCCCTATTTTCCACATGGGCAGCTAGTAGTTTTAGTTTTGCAGATATTATTTTCACAGGATCCTGGTTTACAGATGGAGCTATACTCGGAACGCTTTGTATCCATGTATTTCTTACAGTTTTGTTATGTATTATTTTCTGCTGCACCGTAATTTTAAATCTCTGATATTTTTGTGATGTATATTATTTGTTCATACTCTGTTATATTCTTGTACTCTGATATAAATGTTGTAATAGCAATGTAATGTTCTGTCTTTCGCGTTTTGATTTGTCGTGTTCTCAACTCAATCTAGGCTTTCCCATAAGGGTGAGTTTAGATCGTTTCAAAATGGTTGAGAGATGAAGGAGAACGTAATGAACAAAAGATCAATGATGTTTTCTTTTTTACTGTGAGCTTGCATCGTGAAGGGGATAATGAGCAGGCAGGTTAAATCTTAAACATGGATTAAGAAAAAGTAGCTTAAATAATTAATTATTCTTTTGATGGTAATGTTGTTTGAATTGTATAAAACTTGAAATGCTTATATATAACTCGTACATTATCTGAATCTGACAAAAATAGATCCGTTGGAACTGTATCGAAGAGTGCTTCGCAATGAAATTGATTTGGATTGATTTGGAGGTAGTTTAGATTTTTGGTCAAATTAGATGTCAAGTTTAATTTGATTAAAAACAATCGTTATTTAACGATTCAAAATCATTCAATGTGAGAACTCTCTCACTCAAATATTTTGTTATGTTATTAGATCATATTTAAAAATATATTGATTATCTATGCTAATTTTTATCTGTTTAAATTATCACAAAATGTTATACGGTGCCTGGTAACTCACATCACAGTTGTTTGCGAACCCATGGATGAATTGTTGACTTGTTGTGTTATGTTTTGATTTTGATTCCGGAGTGTTTAACATATTTAAATAATGATTATATGTGTGGTAGTTGAAATTGGATATAAATATCCATTTATAATTTGAACAGTGAAAATTGGTTAGCTAGAAAATAATTCGAATCGAATTAGAATTCGTTAAACTTATTAACCAGTGATTGATTTAAATTGATTGTTGTTGGTTGAGAACCCCACACGGGTCTTGGGAGGATATTTGACTCATACATCTCCCTTATGTGAAATTGTGGTTAATTGGTTGATTGACAGATTTATGTAAGCATCAATTATTTAATTGAGGCTTATATAGTAATAAAATGCACATTGGATGTCATTTTGGATGTTGATAGTTGTTTACAACTATTGTTGGATATATGTGATGAGTGGAATCCATTTGCATTGATTTATATGGATATTGGTTGAAATTTTATTCCAATCTGGAATAAATAAGAATATTTTTTTAATATAATATTCAATGAAGATTAGAAGTTTGATTTTGATGTCCACTTTTGGATGGACACGAAAATATAAAAATATGAAGCCGAGTTAAGTATATACACATTATTTTAACTCGAACGGGTTTTATATCGATTTCATTCATCTTTAAAATGAATATCGAGAAGACTGAATTTCAAAATCTGGCATTTTGAAAATATTATCATGTTGAGATCATAACGAAATGCAATGTTCAATTTTAATTTAAAACTGAAATGGAAGTGAAATCACTTTTAAACGAATTTATAAACGTTTTATAAAATAAGAGTTTGAATGGGTATCGATGATATTATATATATATATATATAAATGGCTTGAATAGAACGTGTCGTGCAGCGACCATTCGCAAATTTCGACTATTAACTTCGAAATGACACAACGGGAGATCCGATTGTCGGATTCTCCTAAAACAGGAACCGTTGGGTTCGTATCGAAAAGATATTTCAATTGAATATATGAGATTTAAATTTAAATGGTTAGATTTTAAAATATATCCAAATCGATTTCAGTAAAAGGTCATTATGGATGCAGTTCGGTGGTCAATATAGGAAACCGACTATAAGGCCTTCATAAAATTATAAAAAATATGGAAAAATTATGTAAAATCATAATGAATGATTTGGAAAGGTTTTAGATGAAATTTCCATGTTTTGAAAAGATAAAAGATATTTTTCTCGAAATGAACTAGTTAACAACTAGAATAATAATCTAATGATTTTAAATTAATAAATTGGATCGAGAATGATTTTTAATATAACCAAAGTTTTCAATGAATACATATTGGAATGGATTTAAATGGATATTGCCTTTGGATATTTTCAATATTTGATTCCGTGATTATACGAATATCATTGAGGAATTTGGAAGATATAGATATCGTTATTCCAAAACGATATATGTTGGTTTCAGAATTTGGTATTGAATGTAGGTCGACATGATTTCCATTTAAGATCTTGTATTTAATATCAAAATGGATTTTGGGGTTCGTTGTGGATGGTATCTTGAATAATACTGTTCTTGAACCAGGTTGTGAAAAGAATAAATCTTAATGAAGTTTTCCAGTTTATTTAATTAAACTGGAATTTAATGGAATTCAATTAATAATGATCGAAATGAGTTTATGTAAAGGAAGGCATTTACTATTTATGGAATTAAAAAAGTCTTTGTCGTTATTCCACTTATAGTACTAGTCGGATACGGAAATTTATATCGATTATAAATTGTTCAGATTTCTGTTAAGATTCCTTATTAAATGGAAGATGATTTTAGGTTTATTGTGAATGGTGTTTTTACATGACATTTGTTCTTTAACCAAGTAAAGACAAGATTAACTTTCAAAGGTGGAATAATCATTAAATAATGGTTTTGGGGATTAAAATTAAGTTGGAGTTTTAATGAATCTTTAATTAGATTGAAATGAGAATGGGCTAATTAAATTTATCAAACAAGTGAAATGATTAAGATGGAGTACGATCAGTTTTACTCCATGCGATAGTTAAATTTTTAATCAGATTTGAAACATTAGGTGGCAATTAAATTTACCGATATCACAATGGGTGATATGGAGTACTACTAGTTTTGCTTCATGGGATTGAATAGGTTGGGATTGGGATAATAAAATGAATGACTACTTCAGTAAGGCTCGTTAATCCCGACTAGTTCTTAAACCTTAATCAGGTTTAAGTTGTGAAAAGATAAAATAAAATCTTTTGAAAATGATATCCGAAGTAAGGTTAAACTATAAGTTTAAAAGAATTTATCTTTGATAAAATTAATGGGAACCTTTCCCCAAAGATATGAAGTATTTGAATAAAAGAATATTCTGGATTGGAATGAGATGTGTGCTATCTTTATGTATTTATCACATGATTATAAAGATTCATTGGTTATTCGGAAAGACCAGGTTTAACCCATTCTGAATAATTGTTTCGATGATTTAAATTTGATGATGAAGATGGTGGTTGAAGACCGAAGATCTTCACATCATTTAGGCTATTGCTAATGTCTCACTTGGAAAGTACACCCAAGTAGAGTTTATATGTGGTGGTTGTCCAAATGTACTTGGAAATTGGTCGGATATGCGAGGACCTCTCTCCTGTATTGGACATATGGGATGAGGAATAAGGTGCCTCCAGTTTCGCTTGGACCCAGAGCGGAATTGTAAATGTATTGTATGTTTGACATTGTACTTCACGCTGTATTCGTTAATCTCTGCAAAATATATATCTATTGGTGGCAGAGAATTTATTCTCTTGCTTAACACCCTTCTCTGAGATGTACGAGCTTAGAGGTTATATATTAGTGGAAGTCAATGGTATAGCATGGATTGACAGTGTGGCATGCTAAAATACAAATGACCAATGCTTTTTTTGAAAAGCAGGGCCTTGTTGATGATGATCAAAGCACGACTTTAATTAGCACAACTTTGTGTATAGCGTTAATTCGCGAGCCTCACACCCGGTATTTGTCAAAAACGGGATAGTGACTACAGGGAGTGCATGCATTTCTTTCTAGCCAGAAGTGGTGTCATGGTATGGAGCCCAGATATTTTTACTTATGTGGATGATGGATTGCGAGGCACCTCGGATATAGAGCCAACAAAAAGGCTTATATGGTCGACGTACTGACTATTTTGGAGGTCCAATAGGACCGGAAAACGTATTGTTCAAGAATAACCAATCCACAAGAGTAAGAGCGGATCGGCCCTGAAGATCCAAGGGTTACTAGGGGTTTGATACTGAGGCATTTGCTAGAGTGTCTCGATACCAGTAAGGAGACATCACTTGCCTCGACTCATAGATGGAATCCAATTTCCAATATGTGACTTTTGCGGTTTTAGGTGTAAACCTATATAGCGACATAATATAAGGTACTTATGCCGTCTATGATTGATACATTTATATTCGAAGTTGTTTTCTACACTATGCACTTATAGTAATATTAAAAATCTTTGTTTTAAAAATGTTACAATCATGTTTGGCTATTGTAAGGTAAAACTCTATCATTAGGGTTGCGTTTTTTTATGTTTAAACTGGTACTCGTATGGAGGAAACCCGTTCTGTTTCATGCGGTGTGGTCCTATGATTTTTCCCACTTTTAAAATAAGTTTTAATAACCGTTTTGATTTCTCACACCAATTTCATGATTGACCTGGAGTTTATTGTTTTTCACCTGAACTTTGGGTTCCTATATTTCCACACGGGCAGCTAGTAGTTTTGGATTTGCAGATTTTCTATTTAAATAGGATCCTGATTTACATATGGAGCTATATTCGGAAAGCTTTCTATCTGTGTATTTCTTTCAATTGTTGTAGTTGATGTACTTCTGTTGTGCATTGTATTTATACATTTTATTTTTGTTGCTATGTAAATTATTTATTCTCTGATAACCATTTTTCCTCTACGTAATATTTATTGTACTCTGATATAAATTATTATAATAACAATGAAAAGTTCTATTATTTTGTTTTCTGATGCGTCGTGTTCTCAGACAATCCGCATTTCTCCGTCTCCTTAGAGATCGAGGGAATTCAGATCGTGGCATAATGTATGGAATTCAAAAATACTTGTAAATGACTATATGTTTATGAACTTAAAGATACCATATTAAGAAAATTTACTCAATTATGATTTATTAAATGATAATTTGTAAGAAAAAGGTTTATCGAATTTATGAAACTTATATGAAATGGTTATGAAATGATAATAATTCCCCGGTAAGTTTTATATTAACGATATTTCATAAATATGGTACTTCGCAATTGTAAAATATTATTCTAAGTTAATTAAGTATGAAATATTAATTTGATTTCAAGTAAAATACCCTTGGAATACAAGTACGATTTTAAGAAAAATATTTATGAATTACAATGGTCCACTTTATGCATATCTGAATTTAATTGTTGGAAACGCTTTGTATATATAGTGAACTTATTTTTTAAAAAAATACCGTTACCAAGAATTTATTATTGAGCGATTATTGCAATAAAGTAGTTGAAAGTTATAATGGTAGTATATATATATATATATATATATCAACGGTAATATATATGTGAGCCATCATGGTGATTGAGCAGTACACTAGCACAATGGTCATATATCTATGTGACTTTTTATCGAGCTATTACAAAATCAAATTGTAACACCCCGAATTTTCTGTAAACAGAAGAGTAACAAAATGAAGAATAATTAATTTTAATGTGAGAAATAAGGAAAACGGGTTATGCCATTGCATTCGTCTCGAAATTCTGCTTGGAATAGAGTCCAAATTTGCGTAAATCGGACTCCGTATGAAGGAGATATGGCCTTCAGAAGTTTCAGTAAAAATTAGCCCGGAATTCAAAATTTGAAATTTGAAATTCAAAACAGATACCCGGGCTAGGCGGGAAAATTCCCTCCCAGGACCCAAGTCGACACGAGGGTCGACCTGGAGGTTGACCTGGCTAAACAGGTCGACACTAGGGTCGACCTCCCCCCTATTCCCAGATCCGTGGACAGATGCATTTTTCTGTATTTAGACGCCTTTCTGACCGGATTCGTGAGCTCTAACCTATTTAAACACCCCCAAACCTAGCTTTCTCCACACAATTTCATTCTGCCTTTACTCTGCCTCTATTCTAATTAAAAATAAAAATGGCGTCGCTAATCTGCTGGAATCAAAACTAGGATTAATGCATCTTCTTCCAATCTGAATAGAATTAAAAGAGAATCAAATCTAATCGATAGTCTACGCCAAAGGAGCGCTATTCAGTGTCAGAACACAGAGTCCAGAATACAAGAATTGTTCCCTTTTTTATGAGTACAGCTATTTTCAAATATAAGCTTTTATTATGATCTTGGCATGGTTATAAATCTGAATCTGAGGTTATGCATATTCTTATCTGTCAGAACTATTTTTCTGCGAATATTCTGTATCTCCTTTTTCTTTCTATTCTATAGCCAGGCTACTACGAGCCTATGCCAAATCTCATAAGAGATTAACGCATGAATGCTAATTTTGGGACAAATAATGAATATTGCATAATTGGACATGACTGATCTGTGACTGATTTGAGAAAAGAACATAGGTTGTAAATTAAGATCTTGAATCAGTGCATACTATGTATAAAAGACTGTGATTTGTAAGAAGAACTATTATATGATAGCATATGACTTTGGATTTGGAATATAATGCATATTATAATGCAAGATCTGATTCTGAGGACTTAATACATGATTAAAATTTAATATCTAGATTTTAGGGCATATTTTATATCACGATCTATGACTTGAAAAGAGAAAAAAAAAAGATATATGTGACTTAGGCGTAAAGATCTATATTAAAATAGGTTAACTATTAATATGAATACGCCTAAATATGGATTTTAGGATATTTGGCATCATAAGCTATAATTTGGCATAATTCATATTGTTTGCGACTTTTTAGAGAATATTCTGTACTGAGAAAAGTTTAATTAAAATTCGGGGCATATGTTGTATTATGAATAATGATCTTGATTCAGGCATGTAAATTTAGGCAAGATATGTAAATAGAACTTTAAGAAATATTTAATCCATTAAATCTGTTGAATTGCCTAATCTGCAAAATTTGTTATCTGCTTGATCTGCTGAATTGCCTAATCTGCTAAATCTGTTATCTGCTTAATCTTTTAAATTACCTAATCTGCAAAATCTGTTATCTGCTTAATCTGCTGAATTGCCTAATCTGCTAAATCTGTTATCTGCTTAATCTCTTGAATTGCCTAATCTGCTAAAAGCTGAATAATTATAAATTGGAGGCTCGATCTAAAATTGAGCAAAACATGTTAATAGAACTTTGGATAATCTACCGTAACTTGTAAAGAAGTTAAATCTGCTAAATAGACATAATTAGTCTGATATTTTCTATATAGTTGCTATGACACGAAGTTAGACTTCGTTTGCGGTAGAAGCCTGCCCGGAACAAATCGGCTTAACCAGCAATTGCAAACTGTCAGTCTAATGTGATAGGTCGTAGGCATAACTAAAATATGCTTAGACACGAGGTTAGGTCTGGCTTGTGGCAGAAGCCTGCCCGGAACTGCTCGGCATATCCAGCGGCCACAAGCTACCGACCTAATGTGAGAGGTCTGTGCATTAATAATTAATTAATGCAAATCTAAGATAAACATGATACCTAAAACGTGTTAGGTGGATAGGGTTAAAACAATTGGACTGATGAATCTAATAAACTCGTTTTGTAAATCTGTAGGCCCAATACAAAGTTAGGTAAAATAATTTGTAAGTTTGTTAATCTGTATATCTGATCCGTTAGTCTGAAAACTTGTTAACTTGATTGTCTAATCTGTGAACTAGTAATATGAACTCTGTCTGAAATTTGTAAACAAGTTAATCTGAGATCCTCTAGTCTGGGGACAAAAGGTTAGGAGGGGAAATACTTGTGTCATCTGTTGTTTGGGACCCATATTAGTCAGTAACCCTTTCTGGTATCAAAACTTTGACCCTACACTATAGGGATCTGGGCATGCTTACTGGACTAATTATAAGCGGTTCATTCTGATAATGGCGAGGGGTGTTGATGGTGCATTCCAACCGGGCATGTGCGTGCATGGATCCGGTCTGCTCTGAGGATGTAAGACACCATGACAATAGGCTGCCACTTTAGCGAGTGATACACCCTACTGTAGGGCCAACACAAGGTATTTATGTATTAGGGAGCCGATCGCTTGGGGGTAGGACTTAGGTTACACTTAGTTCTGTATGTTTCTGTTGGTACCGTCTGTTTCTGTTGGGTGGTAACACCTGTCTGCTTCTGCGTGGTACCGTCTGTTGGGGTGGTAAAGGCCCATTACTAGTGTACACCTAATTCTAACATTCTATTTCCATAGGTATTATTCTGTTTCCATTTCTGATTCTACTTCTGTACCTTTTGTCTGTTCGGGTGGTAAAGGACTGTTGCTAGCATTCTGTTTCTGTAGAGATTATTCTGTTTCTGTTTCTGATTCTGCTTCTGTACCTTCTGTCTGTTCGGGTGGTAAAGGCCCATTACTAGCATTCTGTTTCTGTAGAGATTATTCTATTTCCGTTTCTGTTTCAGTTTAGACATTAGTGTAACACCTAATCCTGTTATACTAGTATTAGTGCAGAGAAGTGAAAACTAAGTAAAAAGCTTAGCTTAGTCTATAACATTCTGTTTACCTGCTATTTCTGTTACGGTTATCTCTCATCCAGTTTTATTAACATGTCATGATACTATTATCTGTTTATATGCTGAAAGTCACTGGACTCACCAGACTAATGTCTGACCTAGTTTGTTTCGCCTCTTTTCTTTCCATTTCCCCCCAGGTGCTTAGGGTAGAAACGTAGGAGCTTGATTCAGATTCTCTCTACTTGAAGTGTTTGAAGTATTGCTTGGCTTTGGCTATATCTTTCCATGGCAGTTTATGTTGGGTATTATGACTTTAAAATCTATGCATTCTAAAGGCTTTTGTGCAAGACCGATATTTTGTACTTGAATTATGATATTGTGATTTGAAAAGATGTAACCAAACTTATTTATTTTTCTGTTGTAATAAAGTTATAATTTTTTCAAGTACTACTTTATCTATCTTGTAAACTTTTGTTCTGTCTACTAAAACGCTCCATCCAAGTTACGGCATTCCCTTTGTGAGTGAACTTAACGGTGGTGGGGGTGTTACACTTGGTATCAGAGCTGAAGGTTACCAGATTTGATAAAAAGTTTTTGAAAATTACTTTCAAAAAGGTTTAAAAAGGAATTATTTCCAAAAGTTGAGTTTATTTTGAAAAACATAATCCCCAAAGCCATAGCTTATCTTTCTATCCTCTGTTTTGAATCTTTCCTTTTCTTTCGTTTCAGCATGTCTAAGGATCTTAACCTTCCGGAGGGCGTACCGATACCTGGCTGGTTCAGGAGGTACCTATAAGCTAGGGCTAATGATGCGGGCCCAAAAAAGTCCCTCCTCCCCCAGCTGCAGCGGTTCCTCCTGCTCCTCCTCCACGCGTGAATACTTTCCCGAAGATATGTTGAGACTTTCGAGCCATGGGTGGGAAGAACTTTAACGGAACTGAATCCTTCATGGAGGCAAGGAACTGGCTCAAAGAAACTGAGGATTTGTTCGTTATCTTCGAGGTGGACGAAAGGCAGAAGATACAATTGGCGGTATGGTTGCATAAGGACGAAGCTTCTTTTTGGTGGGAGGTCACAAATGGAGAGCGTCCGATAGAGAGATTGATGGATTTCAGGCATAGGTTCGAGATGAAATTTCTCTCACGAGCGGAAGAGAGTCCATACGTAGAGAGGTTCTTGGCGTTGAAGCAGGGAAATTTGTCAGTGAAAGAGTACATCAACAAGTTTAATCAGTTGGCGAGATTCGGCTTAGATTTGGTAAATACACCGCATAAGAAGGCACTAAGGTTTGCTAAAGGTTTGAACGAGCCACTACATGGATTGGAAATGTCACACATTCCTATGGGGGCTACCTTCGAGAAATTAGTTGACATGGCATTGATGCATGAAGAGGAAACCAAAAGAGAGAAGAAAGAAGAAAAGCTTGAAGGACCATAGAACAAGAAAGCAGGGCCTAAAAAGGAAACACAAAAGAAGGATGAGAAGTCTGAAGACAAGAAGGATAAGAAGTGCTTTACTTGTGGAAGCTAGACCCATCTGAACAAGGATTGCAGAAAGAGGAAGGGCACTTGCTTCAACTGTGGAGAAATGGGGCACTTCACTAGGGACTGCCCAAAGAAACGAGGACATGGGCAGAGGGCAGGACCAACTTCTGGAGGACAGGCAAATACCCTCGAGGCTCGTGGATAGGATAGAAATAGGAAAATTTTTGTAGAGGGATTAATCTACTTATCTGATTGTGGAGTTAAAAACTCTTTCTGATTCTGGCATTTTGATTCTGTAATTGAAATTCTGCAGTTTAATACTAGTCTTGTTTCTGGTTTCGTTATAGTCTCAAACCCCATGAGGGTTACGACTCATCTGTTTGTGATAAGTTGGAGTTTGAGGGTATATGTGTTGGACGTTAAGTTGACTATGATGCATATATTCTGGGTCTTTAACATGCTTAGTTTCCTAAAAATCATTTGGTAATCTGATCTGTATCAGTAGTCTATAGGTATCTGAATATTTCTGAAAAGGATAGGAGTTTTTTTTATAGATTTCCAGTTGGGAGTTTATTTAATGGGAGTGCTTCTCTGAGTGTTAATCTGATGTTTATTTCGGTCTTCAGGGTTGATACTTAGGGGGTTATTCTCTTAAACCGATGTTTAATGGGACCTAGCTTTTGTTTTAATTGTACTTGCTTCTATCAGTCGACTTTATCCTATCGACTGAGTCTTCGACCTTTAGGTAGGAACTAATGGGTGTAAACATGTATTTGAGACATGTTATGTTTGATGGTTGCAAGTGGATGCAAGTGGTTGCTAGTGGTTGCTAGTGGTTGCTCGTGGATGAATATACACACACTAGGCACTAGATCGGCTCAAAAACACTCGCATACTGCATATGGATGTGTGTGCATTTTTAAAATTTTTATGGATGCAAAATGGTTGACTCAGCACATGGATGTTGCATATGTATGAACGGTTGTGCACTCATATAGAAATGATATGTATCAAATAGGAAAATTGCATACATGTTGGACTCATGGCACTGACATAATTTGCATCAAGGAGGTCAACTAAATAAGTGGACCGCCTGATCTTTGCATTAGATAAGGAACATATGCACACACTTTTGCATATGTTCATACAACATTAGAAGTTTTCTAAGGATAATGGACGCTTGTGGATGATGGTTGAGTAGATGGGTGATTGGATGGTAGGACACATTCTTCCTAACTTGAAGATTTCGGGGACGAAATCCTTTAAGGAGGAGAGAATGTAACACCCTAAATTTTCCGTAAACGGAAGAGTAACAAAATGAATAATAATTAATTTTAAATATGAGAATTAAGGAAAACGGTTTACGCCATTGCATTTGCCTCGAAATTCTGCTTGGAAAAGAGTCCAAGTTTGCATAAATCGGACTCCGTATGAAGGAGATATGGCCTTCAGAAGTTTCAGTAAAATTTAGCCCAGAATTCAAAATTTGAAATTTGAAATTCAAAACAGACACCCGGGCTGGGCGGGAAAATTCCCGCCCAGGACCCAGTCGACAATAGGGTCGACCTGGGGGTTGACCTGGCTAAAGAGGTCGACCCTAGGGTCGACCTCCCCCTATTCCCAGATCCGTGGATAGATGCATTTTTCTGTATTTAGACGCCTTTCTGACGGGATTCGTGAGCTCTAACCTATTTAAACACCCCCAAACCTAGCTTTCTCTCCACACAATTTCATTATGCCTTTACTTTGCCTCTATTCTAATTAAAAATAAAAATGGTGTCGCTACTCTGCTGGAATCAAAACTAGGATTAATGCATCTTCTTCCAATCTGAATAGAATTAAAAGAGAATCAAATCTAATCGATAGTCTACGCCAAAGGAGCGTTATTCAGTGTTAGAACTCAGATTCCATAATACAAGAATCGTTCCCTTTTTTGTGAGTACAGTTATTTTCAGATATAAGCTTTTATTATGATCTTGGCATGGTTATAAATCTGAATCTGAGGTTATGCATATTCTTATCTGTCAGATCTGTTTTTCAGCGACTATTCTGTATCTCCTTTTTCTTTCTGTTCTATAGCCAGGCTACTACGAGCCTGCGCCAAATCTCATAAGAGATTAACGCATGAATGCTAATTTTGGGACAAATAATGAATATTGCATAATTGGACATGACTGATCTGTGACTGATTTGAGAAAAGAACATAGGTTGTAAACTAAGATCTAGAATCAGTGCATACTATGTATAAAAGACTGTGATTTGGAAGAATAATTATTATATGATAGCATATGACTTAGGATTTGGAATATAATGCATATTATAATGCAAGATCTGATTTTAAGGACTTAATACATGATTAAAATTTAAGATCTAGATTTTGGGTCATTTTTGATATCACGATCTATGACTTGAAAAGAGAAAAAAAGACATATGTGACTTAGGCATAAAGATCTATATTATAATAGGTTAACTATTAATATGAATACGCCTAAATATGGATTTTAGGATATTTGGCATCATAGGCTATAATTTGGCATAATTCATATTGTTTGGGACTTTTTAGAGAATATTCTGTACTGTGCAAAGTTTAATTAAAATTTGGGGCATATGTCATATTATGAATTATGACCATGATTTAGGCATGTAAATTTAGGCAAGATATGTAAACAGAACTTTAGGAAATATTTAATCCGTTAAATCTGCCGAATTGCCTAATCTGCTAAATCTGTTATCTGTTCGATTTGCTGAATTGCCTAATCTGCTAAATCTTTTATCTACTTAATCTGTTGAATTGCCTAATCTGTAAAATCTGTTATCTGCTTGATCTGCTGAATTGCCTAATCTGCTAAATCTGTTATCTGCTTAATCTGCTGAATTGCCTAATCTGTTGAAAGCTGAATAATTATAAATTGAAGGCTCGATCTAAAATTGAGCAAAACATGTTAATAGAACTTTGGATAATCTGTCGTAACTTGTAAAGTAGTTATATCTGCTAAATAGACTTAATTAGTCTGATATTTTCTATAAAGTGGCTATGACACGAGGTTAGACTCCGTTTGCGATAGAAGCCTGCCCGGAACCAACCGGCTTAACCAGCGATCGCAAACTGTCAGTCTAATGTAAGAGGTCGTAGGCATAACTAAAATATGCTTAGACATGAGGTTAGGTCTGGCCTGTGGCAGAAGTCTGCCCGGAACCGTCCGACATATCCAGCGGCTACAAGCTACCAACCTAATGTGAGAGGTCTGTACATTAATAATTAATTAATGCAAATCTAAGATAAATATGATACCTAAAACGTGTTGGGTGGATAGGGTTAAAATAATTGGATTGATGAATCTAATAAACCCGTTTTGTAAATCTGTAGGCCCAATACAAAGTTAGGTAAAACAATTTGTAAGTCTGTTAATCTATATATCTGATCCATTAGTCTGAAAACTTGTTAACTTGATTGTCTAATCTGTGAACTAGTAATCCGAACTCTATTTGAAATTTGTAAACAAGTTAATCTGAGATCTGCTAGTCTGGGGACACAAGGTTAGGAGGGGAAATACTTTGGTCATCTGTTGTTTGGGACCCATATTAGTCAGTAACCCTTTCTGGCGTCGAAACTTTGACCCCGCACTATGTAGGGGTCTGGGCAAGCTTACTAAACTAATTATAAGCGGTTCATTCTGATAATGGTGAGGGTTATTGATGGTGCGTTCCAACCGGGTCATGTGCGTGCA
The DNA here is from genome assembly GCA_030737875.1 of Allium sativum. NCBI lineage: Eukaryota > Viridiplantae > Streptophyta > Magnoliopsida > Asparagales > Amaryllidaceae > Allium > Allium sativum. Next base: position 1,033,693,947 of record CM060920.1, on the reverse strand, counting down.
TGGATCCAGTCTGCTCTGAGGATGTTAGACACGGTGACATCTGTAAATAGGTCTGTGTCAATATGTTGCCACTTTAGGGAGTGATACACCATACTGTGAGGCCGACACAGGGTATTTATGTATTAGGGAGTCGATCGCTTGGGCGTAGGACTTAGCGTACACTTAGTTATGTATGTTTCTATTGGTACCGTCTGTTTCTGTTGGGTGGTAACACCTGTCTGCTTCTGCGTGGTACCGTCTGTTGGGGTGGTAAAGGCCCATTACTAGTGTACACCTAATTCTAACATTCTATTTCCATAGAGATTATTCTATTTCCGTTTCTGATTATGCTTCTGTACCTTCTGTCTGTTCGGGTGGTAAAGGCCCATTACTAGCATTCTGTTTCTGTAGAGATTGTTCTATTTTCATTTCTGATTCGGCTTCTGTACCTTCTGTCTGTTCGGGTGGTAAAGGCCCATTACTAGCATTCTGTTTTTGTAGAGATTATTCTGTTTCTGTTTCCGTTTCAGTTTAGACATTAGGGTAACACCTAATCCTGTTATACTAGTATTAGAGCAGAGAAGTGAAAACTAAGTAAAAAGATTAGCTTAGTCTATAGCATTCTGTTTACCTGCTATTTCTGTTACGGTTATCTCTCATCCAGTTTTATTAACATGTCATGATACTATTATCTGTTTATATGCTGAAAGTCACTGGACTCACCAGACTAATGTCTGACCTAGTTTGTTTCGCCTCTTTTCTTTCCATTTCCCCCCAGGTGCTTAGGGTGGAAACGTAGGAGCTTGATTCAGATTCGCTCTGCTTGAAGTGTTTGAAGTATTGCTTGGCTTTGGCTCTATCTTTCCATGGCAGTTTATATTGGGGATTATGACATTAAAAACTATGCATTCTAAAGGCTTTTGTACAAGACCGATGTTTTGTACTTGAATTTTGATATTGTGATTTGAAAAGATGTAACCAAACTTATTTTTGTTTCTGTTGTAATAAAGTTATAAATTTTTCAAGTACTACTTTATCTGTCTTGTAAATTTTTGTTCTATCTACTAAAACACTCCATCAAAGTTAAGTCATTCCCTTTGTGAGTGACCTTAACGTAGGTGGGGGTGTTACACAAATGGTGTTAAAATATTGATATGAATGATAATAAATTAAAACTTATTAACATTCGTCACTTTTGAAGCGTATACAATTTACACATTATAAATTGCAATTTTTGAACGTTTCCTTTATTCATTATGGTTTTAATTGTGATCCAGCTTTCCTCTCACTAACATAGAGAATGTTACTTTTTTGCATTATGTCTATATAAGAAATAGAATTGACAAAGCAAAATATAGAACAATTTTTTCATCTTCCTCTCTCTTAAAAAAAAAGCTCTTATCTTCATTGGAAAATTTTCATTACAAAAAGTAAAGAGCGGTACATTTTTTTTAATTTGAGTGAAAATCAGGCTCAATTCGTTTGTTTAAGCGAATTGATGTTGAAGAAGAGGTTGTTTTATCCTAGAGGCGGCGGTGAAAGGTATGAACTACTTTAGACCATTGAGAGGATCGCCGTAACAACTTCAATAGAGCGATGTTGCCCACGACTGAGCTGTTAGTTTTCCAACAATTTGAAGACGTTCAGACACTATTGGCTTTCGCTTCGTCTGCCGCTGCAAACAACACCGATTATGTCACGCCTGCATCAATGTTCTAGATCCCACTTGTCACTGCCGCACCTTTTCTGTTTGAAGGTCTCCACTTCAAACGCTGATGACAATAAATGAAGTTTTTTCTGACTATGTGAAAAGTCATCAGCGCTTCATCAACCGAGAAACCGCAATTTCCAGAGAAACCAAATGATGCCGATGCAGTTCAGATGGCGGTTTGGATAGAGAAATCAAATCAGTTGCAGACCTGGATTGGGCAGGAATACATGTGCAAGAACTTCATCCTCAATGGCCTCAACGACGATCTATACAACTATTACAATTCAGAAAAATCAGCGAAGGAGATCTGGGAGGCTCTAAAGAAGAAGTATAACACTGAAGATGCAGGCGCAAAGAGGTACGCAGTCAACCGCTATCTCAAGTATCAGATGACAGACAACAGGTCAGTAGAGATGTAGTCTCATGTGCTTTAGAAAATAGCTCATGAGATCATCTCCGAATGTATGGATTTGGATGAACAAGTTCAGATTGTTGTAATAATTGACAAATTTTCCCAAGATGGAAAGATTTTAAGAATGTGGTTAGTCATAAGACTAAGGAATTTTTCTTAGAGTGCTTGATCACTCGCCTTCGTATTGAGGAGAAGGCACTCAAACGGGACCAGAAAGAGGAAGTACTAGTTGTCCCAAATAACAACACTAGAAAGACCAAACCAGCTGTTCTAAAAACGAATGCAAAAGCATTCAAAAATCAAAATCATCGCAACAAACAAAATTGGAACCCATAAGGGAACCAAAAAGGATAGCACCGACCAGCCCAAAAGAGTGAACATGGACAGTTGTTTCTCTGTTACAACTCTGGAAAACCAGGTCATATGGCACGTAAGTGTCGGAACAAACCAGGCCCTGCACCGCAGCCTAACCTGACTGAAGAGCCTTTAACGGCTATGATTATAGAGATTCACCTTGTTGGTGGATCAGAGGGTTAGTGGGTAGATACTGGTGCTTGTCGACGTGTCTGCTATAATCGTCATATGTTTATTACATACACGGCTGCTGATGATCAGAAGGTACTGTTGGGAGATTCTCACACCACTAATGATGTGGTTGGAAATATGGAAATCAAGTTTACCTCTGGAAAGACAGTGATTCTAAAAGACGTGATGCATACTCCAGAGATGAGAAGGAATATGGTTTTTGGTTTTCTTCTGAATAAGACTGTCTTCACTCAATTTATAGGGGCTGATTTGTATACTTTAACTTATAAGGGAACTTTTACGGGAAAGGGTTATGCTTGTGAGGGAATGTTTAAGTTGAATGTTGAATCTAATAAAGTAACTAATTCTTCTTACATGTTGTGTGATTTTAATATTTGGCACTCTAGATTATGTCATGTTAACAAACGCATAATTCATAACATCAGCACTTTAGATATGATTCCTAAAATGTCAGAATCTGATTTTGATAAATGTGAATTCTGTACTCAAGATAAAATTACAAAGCAACCACATAAATTTGTTGATAGAGTATTTGAAACCTTGGATTAATTCATTCCGACGTATGTGATCTTGATGGCACATTGACTACACATGGACACCACTATTTTATCAATTTTATTGACGATTATTCTGATTTCACATATGTATATCTCATGAAAAATAAAAGTGATGTATTTGGTGTGTTTAAGACATTCAAAACTGAAATTGAAAATCAATTAAATAAGAAAATTAGAAGACTTCATAATGATAGACGAACATAATATGAATCTAGTTCTATTTTGGATTTCTATAAACTACATGGTATTGTACATGAAAGAACTACGCCTTATTCACCTGAAATAAACGGTAAAGCTAAAAGAAAAAATAGGACCTTTACCGAATTAGTAGTTTCCATTTTATTAGATTCTGGTGCAGCAAAGCATTGGTGGGGAGATTTATTATTAATGGGATGTTATGTACAAAATAGAATCCCTAAATCAAAAAGTAAAATTTCACCTTTTAAAATTTTGAAAAGTTACAAAACCCAATGTGTCTTATTTTATAAATTGGGGATGCTTGGCATATGTTCGTATTCTAGACCCTAAGAGAATAAAATTAGCAAGTAGAGCATATGAATGTGTATTTATTGCCTATGCCGTTAATAGCAAAGCATACATATTTTATAACATAAATGCACATGATATAATTGAATCAAATGATGTTGACTTTTATGAAACAAAATTTCCTTTTAAATTAAGTAATAGTGGGGGCCCATCAAGTAATTTATTACCTATAAGGACAGAACCTAATGAACATTCTGAAAAAGAACCTAGAAGAAGTAAAAGAGCTAGAAACTCAAAAGATTTTGGTTCAGATTTTTGTGCTTTTACTACAGAGAAGGATCCCTTAAACCTCCAAGAGGCCTTACCTTCACTGAATGCTGATTTTTGGAAAGAGGCTATAAATGATGAGATGGATTCTTTGGAATCCAATAAGACTTGGCACTTAGTTGATTTACCAACTGGTTGTAAATCTGTAGGTTGTAAATAGGTGCTTAAAAAGAAATTAAAACCTGATGGCACTGTCGATAAATATAAAGCCCGTCTAGTAGCTTAAGGTTTTAAACAAAGAGAAAATGTAGATTTCTTCCACACTTTTTCACCTGTAACTAGAATTACATCCGTTCGCATATTAATCTCACTTGCTTTTATTTATAATTTAATAATACATCAAATGGATGTTAAAACCACATTTTTAAATGGTGAATTAGACAAAGAAATTTATATGGACCAGCCTGAAGGACTTGTAGTACATGGTCAAGAAAATAAAGTATGCAAATTGGATAAATCATTATATGGTTTAAAACAAGCACCTAAACAATGGCATGAAAATTTTGATAACTTAAATCATTTCACATGGTTTTAAAGTTAACGAAAGTGTCAAATGCATTTATTACAAATCTGAGAATGACATTTGTACTATTATATGTCTTTATATAAATGACCTACTCATTTTTGGGTCAAATATTCATACCATAAACAATGTTAAATCTTTGCTAAGTGAAAACTTTGGTATGAAAGATCTAGGTGAGGCGAATGTAATCCTCGGTATTAAAATTACTAGGTCTGAAAAGGGACTTTCTTTGGATCAATTTCATTATATTGAGAAGATTCTAAAAAAATACAATTACTTTGACTGTAAACCTGCATGTACACCATAAGAACCTTGTGTGAATCTATTTAAAAACACTGGTGAAGGTGTAAGACAGTCTGACTATGCGAGCATCGCTGGCAGCGTTTGATATGCCACTGATTGTACTAGACCCAACATTACCTATGTCGTGGGATTATTATACAGGTTTATCAGTAGACCTAATATAGAGCACTGGCATGCTATTGAGAGGGTCATGAGATACCTAAATTGAACAATGAACCTTGGATTACATTATGAAAAGTTTCCGGTTGTAGTTGAAGGATACTCTGATGCAGACTTGGATACATTATCTAATGATTCAAAAGCGACCAATGGCTATATATGTAGCATTGCTAGAGGAGCTGTTTCTTGGAAATATAAGAAATAGACTATTTTAGCTCCGCCTACTATGGAGTCTGATATGATAGCATTAGCCACAGCTAGTGAACAAGCACAGTATTTCAGAAATCTGCTAGTTGAGATTCCCTTACGGGGCAAACCGATACCAGTTGTGTTGATTCATTGCGATAGTACCGCGGCTATTGCAAAAGTTCAGAGCTATTAGAATAACAGTAAGAGACGACAGATATGTCGTAAGCAAAGTACTGTTAGAGAGCTACTCTCTTCAGGTACTGTTAGAGTGGATTACATACGCAGTGAAGAAATTTTGGCAAATCCTTCGACGAAAGGACTGTCTAGAGAGAAAGTCCTTAATAATTCTAAAAGAATGGGACTATTTCCCTTATATTGTTGAGTCACGCATAATGGTAACCCGATATAATGACTGGAGATCCCAAAAACTGGGTTCAATGGGTAAAAACAAGTTGCGAAGTGATAGCAGTTGAACATGCTATTTCTTGCATATTAAGAAGCATGTATACCTGAAGTGATTTGAGGATGAGTTAATAGAAACTCTTAGTGAGATCTGTACTCTATTTGGAGTGGGGTACCTACCTTTTGGAGTGATCTTGATAGACTCACCCATGTGAGTGTCGAAATGTGGATGTTTCCTATGAAGTTTTGGGAAAACTTCTAGAGTTTTCACTAAACTGGGATAGACGTGCATGGCCATAGATGCACGGGCTTATTTGATAGCACTACAAAAAAAGATTGTGCGTGGTCTGATGTCAGGAATAGAATTCAAGACCACGTGTCACTCTAGTAAAAACTGAATCTTATCCACTATGCAAAGGTCAAATTTGAAGACACCTTTGTTTATGCACAATCTTATGTTTTTAGAAACGGCTCAAAAAATATTTTTTAAAAAAATTCAAGTGGGGGATTATTGGAAATGTTTTATATTTGTAGTGAATTTATTTTAAAACAAATTATAGTTACTAAGAATTTATTATTGAGTCATTATTGCAATAGAGTTGTTGAAAGTTATAATGGTAATATATATACATCTATATATTTATGAGCCATTATTGTGATTGAGTAGTTGCACTAGCACAACGGTCATATATTTATGTGACTTTTTATCAAGCTGTTACAAAAACAAATGGTATTAAAATATTGTTATAAATGATAATATATTAAAACTTATTAACATTCATCACTTTTGAAACATATACAATTTACACGTTATAAATTACAGTTTTTGACCATTTCTTTTATTTATTATGGTATTAATTGTGATCCAACTTTCCTTCCACGTAGCGAACGTTACTTTTTTGCATTCGGTCTATGTAAGAAATAGAATAGATAAAGCAAAACATAGAACAATTTTACTCATCCTCCTCTCTCTTCAAAAAACAAACTCTTTATTTTCATCGGAAAAAATTCATTACAGAAAGAAAAACGTGGTACATTTTTTTTAATTTAAGTGCAAGTAAGGCTCAATTCATTTGTGCAATCGAATTGATATTGAAGAAGATGTTGCTTTATCCTAAAGGCAATGAAAGGTAGGGATTGCATTGCACCATTGAGCAGATCGCCGAAACGTCTTCTAGAGAGCGACGTTGTCCGCGACTCAGCCGTTCGTTTTCCAACGTTAATTAAGAATGGTAGTTTGACAGTTACTAAACTTAAACTTATGAAGTTAAATGGATTTATATAAGTATAATTTAGGAAAACATTAACCTTAAGGCATGTTTGCGAAGAAAATAAAACTCATTATTCATTTTGGTTTGAGTTTTAGTTATTTTAAAATAAGTCAAAAACTTAGAAAATTTGAAATATGTATTAACAATAATTTAAAATGTGGCAGTATTAAGAATAGTAAAGAATAATATGGATATGAATCTAATGTAATGAGATCAAATTGAAAATAAACTTAATTAATTTATTGATTTATACAAATGGAACTTATTTAGTATATTCTTATGACCATAAGATGTGAAACTTACTCAAAATGAAATTTTAGTATAAACTTTAAGAATGATTAGAAGTATGAATTGTGAATTAAGAAAAATTATAACTTAACTGAGATGAAAATATATGTTAAGAAACCATACATACAACTTTTGTCTTAATAATATTATATTACTTCTATTTCAGTTATAGGTTAGCTATATTTAAACAAATAGGAGTCAAAATTTGACTAAATAAACGAGTGAGGGATATATATATAATTTTCTCTAACTGAAGTTTTATAAGAGATGATTTGAAATATATATTTTTACAGTACATGTTTGGAAATTTTGTGTATCTTTTGTTTTAAAAGGGAAAACTTTCTAGTATTTTACCCAACATTAATATTGAGCATTCGAGTACTTAGAGATTTTGGGCATGCATATGACCAATGTATGTACTAAATAGATATAGAATCACACTCTATTCACTTGAAAATGATTCTGGTGATGACCATGACATTATCGATGTTTATTTCCAGGTTTCAAAAGTGAAAAAGATATATAGTTTTAGTTAAGTCGTTGAGTTGATACTTAAAACAATATTATAAGTCTCTGAGAATTGGTTAATGATTTTTTGATTTTGAATAATAAACGAAAATTCTGCCTTCATACTTAAGAAGGCAAGAAAATAATAAATTGATCATATCTTTGTAAGATTGTTATAAAACATAAGACAAATTTTGACAAAGAAAGTTTAATATTTAACAGTGACTTTAGTGGTAATAAAAATTAGAATGATATTTTATATAAGTAAGATGAATCTAATTAAAATGACTACAATTGAAATAAGCTTGTGAAATGAATTATGAATTCAAAGTTAACTCAGGGGAAATTAAATAAAATGAATATGAAATTGTTTAATCATTTGAAAGAAAATAAGATGTACATCCATTGAATAAAAAATAAAATGAATGTTAATAAGTAAATATTAATAGATTGGAAACAAACTAATTAAATGTCACTATGAAATGAATATAATAAAAATTAAAGTGTATATAAATTGAATGTTAACATTTGGGTAATGTATTGCTTATGCTTTTTCCGTGTTTGCTTATAAATGTGTATTGATCATGCTATGTATGTTCATTATTGCCATTTACTTGCTCTTACTTTCTTCTAAGCATTTAGTAAATATCAATGACGTGTGCTTTGCTTTTGGAGTTCACTTTTATGCTATAACGCTAAAATATGCTCGCTAAAAACAATGAAAAGGTACATTCCTCAGATTACATATCGTACTTATGTATTATATATTGTTTCTCCACGCTTTGGGATGCCTCATTGTTGAGATGAAATGAATATTTGTTATATTATTGTAAAATTTTCCAATTGAGTCATCTAATGTCAACGCTGTCGATTTTTTTCGTAATTCCAAGTGTTAGAAATTTTTTTGTGACTTTAAAATTCTATAACTCATTTTTTTAATATATTGAAACCTAAGTAAAAAATTTATAAGTGGAATATTTCAATTATATCTAAGTATGATTCTTTACGCTATTCCTTTTCGAGGACGAATACTTTTAACTGGAGGAGAGTGTAACGACTCAAAAATTTTGAAGTAAATTTAAATAATATAATTAGTTGAATTTAAGATAAAGCTAAAAATTTAAATTAAAATAATAAACTTGTAATTTTGAGTAGTATGTCGACCTTTTTTGGCAAAATTTAATAGTTGAAAATTTGTGGAATTTAAGTTAAGGCTAAAATTTTAGTTTAAATTGAATAGTTGAAAATTTTGAAACTTTAAAGTTCTAAAAATGTACTAGACAGAATTTAAGATATCTACCACTTTTCATTTCATAGCTCCAAATTTGTGATTCACACCACTAAAATGTGAAAAACTGACGGCGTTTGTGTGTATATTTTACATCCTTTTTCTCCCTTTCTTCATAATGATTTGTGTTTTCTTCTTGGGTTTTGTGAATTGTTTATTTCTCCATGTGGACCTACATCCCAGTTTCATAAACAATCTCTCAGATTTTATGTTCCTTAGTTTTCTATGTTATATTTGAAAAGTCACCAATGAAAGGTAAATCATGTATTTCTCTGTATCCCTCTTCTCAAATTTATCTGTAGCCTCCATTGAAACTTCTCCTTTCAAAAAATCTAGACCTATATCAACTCCTTTCTCCTATCTCGACTCTGCCTTCGTCTTCTTCCTCCAAACTAAAACAAAATTTAGATCTTCTATACAAATTCCTTCCTCCTTCCCAACCCAAACCTAAACCTTGACCTCTTCCTTTATTTTGGCCGACGTCCAAATCACCCCACCATAACCTCTGGCTGCCACTACCTACCTCCACCCTCACTTGCTCTCGGCCAGTAAGTCAAACCCAAACCTCCTTCTTCTTACCAAGACACCCTAAACCTCATAACAAAATCCATACTTTGATTTATTTTATAAAGAATTTGCCTTTACTTTTCGTGACTGTAACTCCTTCTAAGAAACTCTAAGTTAACAAATTTTTTAGATTTAGTAAAATGAGTTGGCCACAATTTTTATATTAATCACTTTTCAGATTTTGAGTTTTACTATGTCAAAATTGCAAATCTTTCAAACCAATTTCAGACCTAGGTATTTTGAAATGAAAATATCTTTTACTTTTTCATTTATCTCCCAAAAAAATAATTGAAATCTAGTTTTTATTTTTTTTTAAATAGTACATAAAAGAATTTGTAATAACTTTTCTTTTGACCATTTTTCAGATTTGATGGTTAACATGAAACAACCCAAACTTGCCCTTACGGGAAAGCCCGGATTGAGTTGAGAACACGACAAATCCGAACGCAAATATAAGAACATTTCATTGCTATTACAACAATTTACATTAGAGTACAAGAATATAACAGAGTATGAATAAATAATATACATCAGAAAAATATCATAGATTTAAATTACAAAGCAGTAGAAAAATAATGCATAACACAATTGAAATAGATACACAGATACAAAGCTTTCCGAATATAGCTCCAGCTATAAATTCAGGATCCTGTGAAAATAATATCTATAAAACCAAAACTACTAGCTGCCTGTGTGGAAAATATGGTCATGCAGAGTTTAGGTCCAAACAATAAATGCCAGGTCAGTCATGGGACTAATGTGAGAACTAAAACAGTTACTTAAAACCTTATTAATAAAGTAAATCAAGGGACCACACCGTATAACACGGAACGGGTTTCTCCCAAGAATACCAGTGCTTAAACAATTTATAAATAGCGCAATGCTTTTCGAAAAATGAAGCTATTATAAGACTTTGGTCCCATCACACAATGCAACGCAAGCCGGAGGATAGAGTTTTACCTTATAATAGCCAAACATGCTTGATACGTTTAAAAAAAATCATTTTGATATTACTATAAGTATATCGTGTCAAAAGATCACTTCACCTATAAATGTATCAATCTTAGACGGCATAGTATCCCATGCTACTATGCCACCATTCTAGGTTTTACAGCTAAAACCGAAATGTCACATATTGGAAATTGGATTTCCATCATGAGTCGAGGCAAGGAATGTACTCCTCGTCGGCTTCGAGACACTCTAGCAAATGCCTCAGGGTTTCCCGCAGTGAACCCTTGGATCCTCCAAGGTCGTTACTGCCTTACATTTGAAAATTGACAATTCCTGAACACACGTTTCCCTGTCCTATCAGACCTATCCATCAGCCCCGTAGTGACCAATATATCTGAGGCGCCTCGCATTACATCATCCACATAGATAAAATAAATAAATGTCTGGGCTCCATATCATGACACCACACATAGCTAAAAGGAAACGTCATGCACTCCTTGGGTCCCTTATCTCGTTTTTGACTCATACCAAGGTGTGAGCCTCGCTAATTAATGCTATACACAAAGATATGCTATTTAAAGTCATGCTTTGATCATCAATGGCAAGACTCTGCTTTTCAACAAAAGCCTTGATCACTTGCATCTCAGCATGCCACACTGACAATTCACACCATGCAACTGATGTCTATCAATATATAACCTCTAAGCTCATATGTCTCAGAGAAGGGTGTTAAGCAAGAGAATAAATTCTCTGCCACTAAACAGATATATATTTAATAGAGATCAATCAATACAGAATAAAATCCAATGTCAGACACACATCCATTTACTAGTCTGTTCTGGGTCTGAATGAAACCGAAGGCACCTTATTCCTCGTCCCATATATCCAATACAGGAGAGAGATCCTCGCATATCCGGTCGATCTCCAAGTATGTCTGGACGATCACCACTTATTACCTTGTCTTGGGTGTATAGCCCAATCAAGACATCAGTAATCATCCAAACGATGTGAAGAACTCCAGTCTTCAACCACCTCTCCATCGTCGATTTATCGTTGAATCAATTATTCATAATGGGTATAAACCCGACCTTTCCGAATAATTCACGTATCTTATAATCAACTGCTATAAAAACACAACATACATCTAATTCCAATCCAGAATATTATTTTATTCAAATATTCATTTCATAATTCAAACCAAATTAAGGTTTTTCAAGCTAGTCGGGATTAGCGCACCTTACCGAAGTAATCATTTGTTTTATTTCTCAATCCCAACCTATTCATCCCATGGAGAAAAACTGGTAGCACTCCATATCTAACACCACTGTGTTATTGGTAAAAATTAGTTAACATTTTACATTCAAATTTAATTAAAAATTTAACTATCGAATGGAGCAAAACTGGTGGTACTCCATTCTCGATTATTTCCCAAATTTGACAATTTAAATTATCACATTCACATTTCAATCTGATTAAAGATTCATTAAAACTTCACTTAGTTTTAATCTTCCAACAATCATTATTTAATGATTATTTAATTTTGGGAAATCAAACATGTGACACAAACAATCAACACCGTACTATTGATTTCTGCCGATATATAACCTCTAAGCTCATACGTCTCAAAGAAGGGTGTTAAACAAAAGAATAAATTCTCCACCACCAAACAGTTATATATTTAGTAGAGATCAACAATACAGTTCGAAATACAATGTTAGACGTGTAATTCTATCTTTAACCGAGTTAAAGAACCAATGTCATTTAAAACACAGTTCACGGTAAACCCAAAATCACACTCCATTAATTATGAAATCTTCACGGAAAACAGATCAATATATAATCGATATCAATTTCCGTATCCGACTAATAATATAAGTGGAATAATGACAAAGCCTTTTAAATTCCATATATATTAACAGTCTTCCTCCACAGAAGCTCACTTCGATTATTACCAAATCGAATTACATTTCATTCCAATTTATTTTATTAAATTGGAAAACTTTACTTTGGAACATTTCCATTAAATCTTAATAAAAAGTTTTATAAATTCCAAATCACATTTCACTGTTAATCGGGTTAAAGAACGAATGTCGTTAAAAACACAGTTCACAATAAACCCAACTCACATTCTAATTCCAATTACTAAATGTAACTGGAAACTCTAATAATCTTAACTAAAAGATTTATTCTTTTCACACGGGGTTTAAGAACAGTGTTATTTAAGACCCATTCACGATAAACCCAAAATCCAATTTGATATTAAATATGAGGCTCTAAACATAAATTATATCGGCTTACATTCAATATCAAATTCTGAAATGAACACATATCGTATAGCGAATAACGATATATATCTATCTTCCAAATTTCTCCACAATATTTGTATAGTCAAGCAATCCTATATTGAAATCTCCTGAAGATGATTTCAATTCAAATCCATTCCAATTCATACATTGGAAAATTCTGGTTAGATTAAAACCATTCTCTAATCCAATTTATTTATTTAAAAATGTTGAATTATCTTTCACGTTAATAACTAGTTCATTTTGATATAAATATATTTTTATCTTTAGAAACGTGGAATTTTTCATCCCATTACTTTTTAAATCATTTATTATGATTTTATACAAATTATTAATAATTTTATCAAGGCCCGTACAGTCGGTTTCAAATAACGGCCACCAAACTACATCCATAGCGACCATTTCCAAATTTGATTTAGACATAATTCCAAATCCAACCATTAAAATTTAAATCACTTATATTCATTGGAAAGCTCTTTCCGATACGAACCCAACGGTTCCGGTTTTAGGCGAACCCGACGGTCGGATCTCTCATAATGTCAATTTGAAGTCAATAGTCGAAATTCGCGAACGGTCGCGGCGCGTTCTATTCAGGCCACTATATATATATATATATATATATATATATATATATATATATTTCATCGATTTCCATTTAAAATATATTTTATAAATCGTTTATAAATTCATTTTAAAAAGATTCCCACTTTCATTTCAATTTTAAACCAAAATTGAATAATCCTTATCATTATAATATTTAAATGATAGTATTTTCAAAATATCTGATTTTGAAATCATTTCCTTTTCGATATTCATTGTAAAAATGAATAAAATCGATATAAATATCGTTCGCGTTAAAATGGTGCAAATCTTATCAACATGGCTTAACATTCTTCAATATTTTCGTGTCCATCCAAAATCGGACATCAAATTCACATTTTAATCCTTTACCGAATATTATTTTAAAATATTCATTATTTCTGAATTGGAATCAGACAAAATAAATTACCATATAATTTATTTATATGGATTTCATAAAACACATGTATACAACAATAGTGATAAATAATCAGCCATCATCCAAAGTGCATTACACAAGTGCATAAGCATTAAACATAAATAATTAACGCTTACAACAGTCCGTCAACTAATCGATTGACATACAACTAAACAATTGGGATTAGTGTACGTCAAATATCATCCCAATACCCTATGGGGTTTCAACCAAGAAATACTGAATATTATTTATGCAGTTGGGCGATGTGTAAAATTTATCGTCCCAATCCATGTCAGTTAAATGAGTGTACATAAACAAATCGTCCGATTTGTAAATGAATATTTATTTTCATTTCAGGAGAATTTTATGCCATTCATATATACATTAAAAATTATATTTTTAACGATAAAACATTTATTTCAACACTTGATTATTTTATATAGTTCATACATTCAATAAAAATGATATTTTTATTGTTCAAACATTTTATTCAACACATGAATATTTCATACAATTCATATACACATTAAAAATTATATTTTTAATAAATAAATATTTATTTTAGAAAATTTCGGCATCATAATGACACGATATTAAAATCGGAGTAATGTCTAGCATTACCCCTCTCCTGATACTGGCTCGCACCATACACAATAATCACAACCAATTCAAACAATCCCACAATCAATTTTACAACCACAATCCAAATTTCCATAATACAATCCAAACAAACAACTATGGTTTGTCGATTAAATAGTGTCGGGGGATTCTAATCCCCGTCTGCATCCTAGTATATACTTAACTATAAAATAAATTGACTGAGAATGTGTTCTCACATTAGGATCCACTCCGCCGTTATTTTCTTATGCTCTGATTTTTTGTTCTGATTCCAAACTGTGCAAATATCTCCAATCTTCATTCCATCTTTTTTTCTAGCTTAAACGCGCCGTTCCGGACAACTTTCGCCTAGTGTACTTTTTCCCGAAAATGCTTCATTTCACCGAAAATCGCGAAAAGACAAAAATTGGATAGCATACTTTGGATGCATTTTCTGAACAACTCTGCAATCCAAAATATGACTTCCATATACCCGAATCGAAGAGAAAATCGTGCTCTTCAAATTTGGAATTGTGGAGTTTTGGTCATAGGGGCTCGGCTTGGGATATATTGGCTGTGGAAGCTCAGGGTGTTATTTACAAATTCTGAAAATAATAAAAATTGGATTTGTATTTGAGGAGGGGCCCACAGTCGGAATTGGGGGTGGGGATGGGCGGCGCCGGAGTCTAGTGAGCAGGGGGAGGTGCGGTGGTCTAGTGGTGGCGGCTAGGGTGGCCAGAGCGGCGGATTTGGGTGTATTGAGGCTTTGGGTTCGAATTTGGTCGAAGGGGAGAGGGGTGGGGGCCAACGGCGACAAGGGGGGAGGGGTAGCGCGGTGGCAGGGTGGCCAGCGACAGAGGAGCGGTGACGCCATAGAGGTTGGAGGCGACGGTGGGTTGTGTGATTTTGGGGGGAGGGGGTGACGGGATCAACGAGGTTTTTTTTAGTTAATGAAATTTAGGGTTTAGAAAAAAAATCGATATATATATATATATTGAATTTGAACCCACCGACTATCATCCCTAGCTAATTACCCCTATTCCGAACACCATGTGATATGTTTCGTAAGCCAGTTCTACTATTTTTATCGATTTTTCTTTAAATTAAAATATAAATCAACATATATTGAATTTGAATGCACATTTTAATTTACCGGGGTCACATACGGACTCCAAAAATCACATAAAAGTAAATCTAGCTATGTTTTGACGATACGGTCCTAACAAAACTAATTTTGTCGAATTTAGAGACCGTTTGAAAAATGGTCATTTTGCAGTCGATTAAATTCAAACTAAAAGTATCAAACACGTTTAAATTCACCACGCTCACATATTAAATCGAAAATTATGAAATTTGAAACATAACAATAATTTGACATTTCAGATCTAACAAAATTGGTTTCATCGAAAACGGAGGCCGTTCGCAAAATGGCTATTTTTAAGGGCTTATATAAATATATATAAATTCCACACCGAATATTTTGAACTTTAAACTGGACATAACTTTCAACTTATATTATGAAATCTCAATTTTTCACATTCGTTAGAAAGATATTGTTAAGTAGATTCTAACGTTTTTGGTTTTACTGAAATCCGATTTATTTTGAATTCTGGATATTCAATTGAAAATTAAAATCGAATTTTCAAATTACCGCGCCATTTTAGGCTCGGTTTATAATTAAAATAAATTTATACGTTCTGCCTTCGATTTAAATAAATTTTTAGCCATTATTATTTAAAATAAATCATTTTAAATATTCAAAACCAATTAAAATAGCTAAAATAAAAATTTTAAATTGGTTCTGAAAATCCGGGTTGTTACAATCTCCCCCTCTTAAAATCTTTTCGTCCTCGAAAAGGAACGAAGCTGAAAGTTGTTTAACTGACCAACTCAACTTTCATTTTGGCTTTCATTCTTCAACTTTTCAGCTTCTAAGAATTTTCTAATTTCTCTAAAATTTGTCTAACACCCTAAATTTTCGGAAAATTTCGCTATAACATCCTTTGTACGGGGAGACCTTTAAAACCGCAACTTGCCTCATAGGGCCCTCATCAATCCAAAAGAAAAAGAAAAGAAAAAGCCAGTCAGCTCATAAAATCATTAAAACCCAATAAATACAATAAACATGTACCTATTTGTCGGGCATACAATTTATACCTCTTCCTAGCTTCCATTGTATGACCTGACAACATATACATATATATATATATATATACACACACACACTAATATGCAATTGCAATCAATTTTCAATTTAGTTCAATTTTTGCTCGATTTGGCTAATATTTTACCTTTTATCTACATATTGGTTAAATTAATTATCATTCCCATATTTTTATTAGTTAAACTAATAATCAAACATCACAACAAGCAATCAATTAGTGATTAGCTTCTCAAACACATTACTTTAATACATAGTCAAAAATCATATTTTTAGTGCTAAATTGCAACAATAAATTCTAACTATGTTTTGGTTCTCACACCAGTCAATTGGAAATATATTAATATCCCATTTTCGAACATAAATACTGATGATGGCGCGCCATCATAGAATCAGGCCCGGGCGACTAGAGTGTGATTCTATATCTATCCAGTATTTTTGAGACTTCGAATATACATTCATGATGCATATATGCAAAATCTTCATATATTCGATTGTCCAAAATAAAAAAATAAAAATATACTCAAATACGTATAATAAGATTAAATTTTCAAAACTAAATTTGTTTTCATTTTCATTTTAAAAATAACACTCTTCACACTCGTTCTAGTATACTACTTAGCCTATCTCTAACAAGTCATTCTTATTGGATATTACTAATCCAATTTCTGATGAATTCTTACGTTCGGTTCTAATTGTCTTGTTCTCGAGCTCCGTAAACTAGAGCTCTGATACCAAAAATGAAACGACCCAAACTTGCCCTTAAGGGAAAGCCCAGATTGAGTTGAGAACACGACAAATCAGAACACAAACAGAAGAACATTTCATTGCTATTACAACATTTTACATCAGAGTACAAGAATATAAAAGAGTATGAATAAATAATATACATCAGAAAAATATCAGAGATTTAAATTTCAAAGCAGCAGAAAAATAATACATAACACAACTGAAAGAGAAACATGGATACAAAGCTTTTCGAATATAGCTCCAGCTGTAAATCCAGGATCCTGTGAAAATAATATTTGCAAAACCAAAACTACTAGCTGCCCATGTGGAAAATGTGGGCACCCAGAGTTTAGGTTAAACTCCAAGTCAGTCATGGGTGTAATAACCCGGAAAATACGAGCCAATTTAAAATTTTTAAATTGATTATTTCAAAGCAATTTGAACCATTGAAATAGAATATTTCAATAAATTAGTGAGTTAAGAAATAGTAAGTCAGTTTGAAAATTTGAATTCGAACTTTGACCGACTATGCAGGGTGGAAAATTGATATTTTGCAAACGGCCTCGGAATTCGACGAAACCACTTTTGTCGGGTCCGGGATGTCAAACTATTGATAGGTTTCAAATTTCATAATTTTTCAAATCAATATGTGAGCGTGGCAAAAGAAAACGCGTTTGACCAGTTTTTGTTGAATTTAATCGACAGGGAATTGGCCATTTTTCAAACGGTCTCAGAATTCGACGAAACTAGTTTTGTTAGGACCGTGTCGTCAATACGAAACTAGAAAATATTTTTCTGGAATTTTTCTAGTTAGTATGTGACCCCGGTAATTTGAAATGTACGTTTAAAATTCAATATAAGGATTTAAAATGTAAATTCAACGGAAACTGATTGTAACGATCAAACCAGCTTACGATACATATCCCATTGTGTTCGGAATGGGGGTAAAACGCTATGGACGACAGGCGGTGGGCCTCGTTTCGAGGTCGTATGTAAAAGTCAACCCTTATGCAAATTTAAATAATTAAATAATAAAAAAAACAAAAAAAAAACATACCTTTCCCCTTTTTCTTCTTCATTGCCCCCCCCCCCAATCATTTACCAGAAAAAAAAAAAAGAAGAAACCTAATTCTAATCGCGCCGCCTGACCCTCGAGCCGCCGACGAGGACTTCGCTGAAGCCCCACCGCCCGACCCCCTCCTTCCATCGAAGCAACGCCTTCACCGACGAACGCAACCTCGACACCCCGAAGCAACACCCCACCACCCTCGCGACACCTCCCTGAACCACCGAGCGTCGCCACCAACAAGCCGCCTCTTCTTCCCTCCTCCCCTTCGCAAGATCGGTGAGTGATTTAGTTAATTTATATTTATTTTTATTTTTTTGTTTTATAAAAACTGATTTATAAAACCGTTTTAAAAACTAATTACTGATTGATTTTTTTTATAAAAACTGATTTATAAAACCGTTTTAAAAACTAATTACTGATTGATTTTTTTTATAAAAACTGATTTATAAAACCGATTTAAAACTAATTACTGTATTTTTTTTTAAGATTTGAAAACTGTTTTTTTTTAGTTTTATAAACTGAATTTTAAAGAAGGCAAAAACTGATTTTATAAAAGATTTTAAAACAGAATTTTTGAAAAGATTTAAAAGCAGAATTTTTTTAGAAAATAAAAACAGAATTTTTAAAAGAAAATAAAAACAGAATTTTTAAAAGAAAATAAAAACTGGATTTTTAAAAGAAATAAAAAACTGAGTTTATTTTAAGGTTTGAAAAAAAGGGTTTAAACTTTGAAATAGAAAAGGTTTTATCTTTTGAAATAGAAAAGGTTTTATCTTTTAAAATAGAAAAAAAAGGGGTTTAAATTTTGAAATAGAAAAAGGTTGAATCTTTTAAAAGAAAAAGATTTGAAATTACAAAAATAAAGATCATATTTTTAAAAAGAGAAAAGATGAAATTTTTGTTAAGTAGAAGTAAGATATGATTTTTATATTTTTAAAGCAATAAAAATATAATTTTTACATCATAGGAATATTAAAAATATAATCTTTGTTTTTAAAATATGATCTTTATATATTGAATAACATAGTAAAAATTCGATTTTTATCTATGTAGAGAATACGGGAAACGA
The DNA here is from genome assembly GCA_030737875.1 of Allium sativum. Taxonomy (NCBI): domain Eukaryota; kingdom Viridiplantae; phylum Streptophyta; class Magnoliopsida; order Asparagales; family Amaryllidaceae; genus Allium; species Allium sativum. The sequence goes on along the minus strand of CM060920.1, from coordinate 1,033,674,556 downwards.
AAGCGACAAGAAGACGAAATAGGCGAAGATTTCCATAAAGGAAGAGTCGAGTTATTGGATAGCTATTGGTGAGAAATTCTCACTCTTCAATTTTTATATATATATATATATGCGTGGAAATAAAAGTGAATTGCTATATATAAATATTTATATATATATATATATATACGCCCCCTCGTCCACAAACCATGGACGATATTTATTGGTTGAAATTGTTGTGAAAATTGGTTGACGGCAAATTGTTGTTTGGGATTGTTTGTGGTTGGTATTGAATTGATTGAGATTGAAAAATACCCGTTTGTGATTGGAAAATATTTGGTTGAAACCACATAGGATTAGTTTGTGGAAATGAAATAAATATAAACATGCCGCCTGCGTGCGAATTAGATGCATGATCCCCATTGTCAAAAACCGCGAGGTTTTAAGGTAGAGCGAGGAGCCGTACTAGGGACGGTGCCGGTTTAACTACCCTGCCGTTATGCTGCCGAAATTTTGAATAATCTTTGTGTGTTAGAATTATTTTCATATGTTGAAATTATTTTACATGCATTGAAATTAAAGTCATATATTGAAACTATGTCCATGTGTGGAAATATTCATGTGTTGAAAAGTGTTGTGTGAAAATAAAATTCATTTGTGAATGAATGAAGTGTATAAACAATAAAAATCACATTTTTATATATATATGAAGTATGAAAAATATTCGCCTTATATAAATAGTTTCAATCATAAAAATCCCATCTTTCTAATATGAACAACATAAATAAATTGTCCATGTGTGGAAATACTCATTTGTTGAGAAATGTGTGTAGTGGAAAGGTGCATGTGTTGAATAAAAAGATTGAACGATAAAAATTACATTTTTATTGAAACTATGAAGTGTTGAAACCATACATTGGTTGAATAAATATTTTAAATGATAAAAATATGATTTTTATCATATGTGTGATATGCTAAAGATATGCAGACGTTGAAACAAATATTTGTGATAGAAATATTATTTCTAACATGCATAGGAACTAAATAAAATAGTCATGTGTTGAAATCTATTTTAGTTCGCCAAAATTATCATCTTTGAAATGTGAAGTGTTAAAAATAGCCACTGGTTCGAATAAACGTGCATGAGTTGAAATATACATTAACTAGCTAATGATATGATTTTAGCCTATGCATGCGATATTAGAATGAGTGGTGTTTTTAAACCAAAGCAAATCAAATATGAAGTTGAATAGAAAATGATAAATGTTAGAAATTGTATATATGTGCATGCATATCTATTGAACAGGTTAAAGCAAAAGGGGCTAGAGAAGAGGAATAAAATTTTGTGCCCAACAAATAGGTACACATTTACTGTTTTGTTTGGGTGATGATTTTATGAGCCTATTGGCTAGCCGCTTGGCTTTTTCTTTTTCTTTTTGAGATTAGAAGGACCGGGAACGCTATTTGCGATTTCCCGATGCCCCCGGTACAGGGAAGGTTATGGCGAAATTTTCCAAAATTTTAGGGTGTTAGAAAAATATTTGAAGTGAAATCGATATAGAAATTATTGAATGAACTATATTTATATAAATATATAAATATAAATATAATTAAAACGAAACGTGGCCGTGTAGTTCATATTTTGAAACCGTGATTTCAAACGACTAGTGCGGAAGATCCGACCATTGGATTTTCCCGAAACCTCAACCGTTGGGTTCGCCTTGGAAATATCTTTCCAACGGCACCAACTTTGTGAAGATCCGACGGTTGGATTGTCTGGAATGTTTAATTCAAAATTAGTGAAAAACAGCGCCAGAAACGATTATATTTATATATATATAATTAAATTAAATCGAATAACGACGCTGCAGTTCGTAAATTGAAATCGTAACTTCAAATGGTTAGTGTGGAAGATCCGACCGTCGGATTTTCCCAAAACTGGAAACGTTGGGTTCGTTTTGAAAAGACCTTCCTAATGATGTAAAATTTGTGAAGATCCAACAGTTAGATTTTCCTATATGTGTAAAACAAAATTAGTGGAAAGCAGCGCCAGTGCATCGACACGACCTGAAACGTCGTTTAATTAAATATGGCCGTTTTAAATTAAATAAAAATGGCGATATATTGTTATTAAGTGCTATAGACGATATAGAGTGAAAATAAACCAATTTTGTTGTGTTTGCTTGATATGTGATGGTTGAATGTATTTGACGTGAAAATTATAACTAAACAACTGAAATGTGAATGTTGAATAGTTCAACCCTGTGATTAATTGGTTTGAAAAGCTAAATATACGTGGGTTATTTGAAAAGGCCGAGTTTATCTCATTTCAAATAATCGATCGACGTTGAGAAGTCGAAGAGTCGAAGACGACTGAAGACCGACGATCTCCACGTTGGATGGATGGGCGCTACTGATGCTCGTGATTGGAGTAGCTACCATGAAGGAATTGAAGTAGTAGCCGTCCAAACATAGTGTTGATTGTACGGATATGCGAGGAATTGGTGCCTCCGGTTTCGTTCAGACCCAGAACGGACTTGTAAATGGACTGTGTGTCTGACATTGGATTTTGTTCTGTGTTGATTGATCTCTGTTAAATATATATCTGTTTGGCGGCGGAGAATTTATTCTCTTGCTTAACGCCCTTCTCTGAGACGTACGAGCTTAGAGGTTATGTATTGACAGAAATCAGTCGCATGGAGTGGATTGCCTGTGTGGCACGCCTAAGTGGCATATGATCAAGGCTTCTGTTGCAAAGCAAAGTCTTGTGGTTGATGATCAAAGCATAGTCTGTGTGACGTAGCTTTGTGTATAACGTGAATTCGCGAGCCTCACACCCCGGTATGAACCAGAAACGGGAGGAAGGACCTCAGGGAGGACATGCGTTTCTTTCTAGCTAGGGTGGTGTCAGTGACCTACCAGCCCTGACATTTATATACTTTTCACCTATGTGGTTGTTACTGTTGCGAGGCGCCTCGGTTTGATCGGACGATCCGGGTCCGATGGAGTCATTCGTTGGCTCGTTTACGCCCCAAAGGGCGGGGAAACGCAGTGTTCAGGCATTTTAATCCACATCGGTGGACCGGCCCTGTCGCTCCTAGGGTCACTCGAGCTCTGATCCTGTGGCTCGGGCTAGAGAGTCACGAATTCGGTGAGGACTATCTTTTGCCTCGGTTCATGACGGAAATCCAATTTCCAAATACGACATCGTGCGGTTTTGATTGTATATATACATTTGGCGACATAGTGGCATGGGACGCTCATGTCGTCTATGATTGATAGTTATGATTTGAAATTGTTTTCAAAACATATAAACACTAGCAATAATATCAAATGCCTTTGTTTTATTCATATCAAGCATATCTTGGCCGTTATAAGGTAAAAACTCTATCCTCCGGTTTGCGTTGCATTGTGTGATGGGAACTGAGTCTTATAACGGCTTCATTTTTATAAAAAGCATAGCGATGTTTAAAAGAAAGATTTGTTTTAAAGCACTGGCAATCCAATGGAGTAAACCCGTTCCACGAAAGTGGCGTGGTCCTGTGATTAGCCATATTATATATGTGTTGAGTAGATTTCTCATACCAGTCCCATGACTGACTCGTAGTTTGTTTCACTTTCAAACTCGGGTGCCCCTTTTTCCACATGGGCAGCCTTGTATTCAGGTTTAGCTGGTTCTTTTTCTGGATAGCTGGAGCTGAAGATGGATTCTATCATTTATTCTTTTTATGCTGTTCAGCTCCTATTGTACATATTTTGTTTATTTCCGCTGTAGACATTTATGTATAGCTGAACTGTATTTGTACTAAGTAAGATCCTGTATACTGTGTAACTCTGATGATTACTTTTATCCAGTATATTTTGTTGTTCATTCTGGTGTGTTTATTTAATTCTGTTCTGCTATTATATGTTTCTGTGTTATATTCCAAAGATAACCTTGTTTCCGTGAGAACGGGAAATTGGGTCGTCTCATCGTGGTATCAGAGCTTTGGTTAACCTTAGTTCTGAAGTCTAACACATTAAACACTTCGTCAAGATAGAATCAGTAGTATTCTAAGGCGAGTCGCTCATTAGAGATAGGACTAGTAAAGTCCTAGAATGAGCTGAGCAGAATAGCAAAAACAATTGATCAGTCCATCGTTTTCTTTCCGTAGAAATTTCTGCTTAACTATGCAAGTTGTTTCCTTTTCGAGGACGAAAAGTTTTAAGTAGGGGAGATTGTAATAACCCGGAAAATACGAGCCAATTTAAAAATTTTAAATTGATTATTTCAAAGCAATTTGAACCATTGAAATAGAATATTTCAATAAATTAGTGAGTTAAGAAATAGTAAGTCAGTTTGAAAATTTGAATTCGAACTTTGACCGACTATGCAGGGTGGAAAATTGATATTTTGCAAACGGCCTCGGAATTCGACGAAACCACTTTTGTCGGGTCCGGGATGTCAAACTATTGATAGGTTTCAAATTTCATAATTTTTCGAATCAATATGTGAGCGTGGCAAAAGAAAACGCGTTTGACCAGTTTCTGTTGAATTTAATCGACAGGGAATTGGCCATTTTTCAAACGGTCTCAGAATTCGACGAAACTAGTTTTGTTAGGACCGTATCGTCAATACGAAACTAGAAAATATTTTTCTGGAATTTTTCTAGTTAGTATGTGACCCCGGTAATTTGAAATGTACGTTCAAAATTCAATATAAGGATTTAAAATGTAAATTCAACGGAAACTGATTGTAACGATCAAACCAGCTTACGATACATATCCCATTGTGTTCGGAATGGGGGTAAAACGCTATGGACGACAGGCGGTGAGCCTCGTTTCGAGGTCGTATGTAAAAGTCAACCCTTATGCAAATTTAAATAATTAAATAATAAAAAAAACATACCTTTCCCCTTTTTCTTCTTCATTGCCCCCCCCCCCCGATCATTTACCAGAAAAAAAAAAAAAACCTAATTCTAATCGCGCCGCCTGACCCTCGAGCCGCCGACGAGGACTTCGCCGAATCCCCACCGCCCGACCCCCTCCTTCCATCGAAGCAACGCCTTCACCGACGAACGCAACCTCGACACCCCGAAGCAACACCCCACCACCCTCGCGACACCTCCCTGAACCACCGAGCGTCGCCACCAACAAGCCGCCTCTTCTTCCCTCCTCCCCTTCGCAAGATCGGTGAGTGATTTAGTTAATTTATTTTTATTTTTATTTTTTTGTTTTATAAAAACTGATTTATAAAACCGTTTTAAAAACTAATTACTGATTGATTTTTTTTTATAAAAACTGATTTATAAAACCGTTTTAAAAACTAATCACTGATTGATTTTTTTTATAAAAACTGATTTATAAAACCGATTTAAAACTAATTACTGTATTTTTTTTTAAGATTTGAAAACTGTTTTTTTTTAGTTTTATAAACTGAATTTTAAAGAAGGCAAAAACTGATTTTATAAAAGATTTTAAAACAGAATTTTTGAAAAGATTTAAAAGCAGAATTTTTTTAGAAAATAAAAACAGAATTTTTAAAAGAAAATAAAAACAGAATTTTTAAAAGAAAATAAAAACTGGATTTTTAAAAGAAATAAAAAAGTGAGTTTATTTTAAGGTTTGAAAAAAAGGGTTTAAACTTTGAAATAGAAAAGGTTTTATCTTTTGAAATAGAAAAGGTTTTATCTTTTAAAATAGAAAAAAAAGGGGTTTAAATTTTGAAATAGAAAAAGGTTGAATCTTTTAAAAGAAAAAGATTTGAAATTACAAAAATAAAGATCATATTTTTAAAAAGAGAAAAGATGAAATTTTTGTTAAGTAGAAGTAAGATATGATTTTTATATTTTTAAAGCAATAAAAATATAATTTTTACATCATAGGAATATTAAAAATATAATCTTTGTTTTTAAAATATGATCTTTATATATTGAATAACATAGTAAAAATTCGATTTTTATCTATGTAGAGAATACGGGAAACGAAAGCGACAAGAAGACGAAATAGGCGAAGATTTCCATAAAGGAAGAGTCGAGTTATTGGATAGCTATTGGTGAGAAATTCTCACTCTTCAATTTTTTTATATATATATATATGCGTGGAAATAAAAGTGAATTGCTATATATAAATATTTATATATATATATATATACGCCCCCTCGTCCACAAACCATGGACGATATTTATTGGTTGAAATTGTTGTGAAAATTGGTTGACGGCAAATTGTTGTTTGGGATTGTTTGTGGTTGGTATTGAATTGATTGAGGTTGAAAAATACCCGTTTGTGATTGGAAAATATTTGGTTGAAACCACATAGGATTAGTTTGTGGAAATGAAATAAATATAAACATGCCGCCTGCGTGCGAATTAGATGCATGATCCCCATTGTCAAAAACCGCGAGGTTTTAAGGTAGAGCGAGGAGCCGTACTAGGGACGGTGCCGGTTTAACTACCCTGCCGTTATGCTGCCGAAATTTTGAATAATCTTTGTGTGTTAGAATTATTTTCATATGTTGAAATTATTTTACATGCATTGAAATTAAAGTCATATATTGAAACTATGTCCATGTGTGGAAATATTCATGTGTTGAAAAGTGTTGTGTGAAAATAAAATTCATTTGTGAATGAATGAAGTGTATAAACAATAAAAATCACATTTTTATATATATATGAAGTATGAAAAATATTCGCCTTATATAAATAGTTTCAATCATAAAAATCCCATCTTTCTAATATGAACAACATAAATAAATTGTCCATATGTGGAAATACTCATTTGTTGAGAAATGTGTGTAGTGGAAAGGTGCATGTGTTGAATAAAAAGATTGAACGATAAAAATTACATTTTTATTGAAACTATGAAGTGTTGAAACCATACATTGGTTGAATAAATATTTTAAATGATAAAAATATGATTTTTATCATATGTGTGATATGCTAAAGATATGCAGACGTTGAAACAAATATTTGTGATAGAAATATTATTTCTAACATGCATAGGAACTAAATAAAATAGTCATGTGTTGAAATCTATTTTAGTTCGCCAAAATTATCATCTTTGAAATGTGAAGTGTTAAAAATAGCCACTGGTTCGAATAAACGTGCATGAGTTGAAATATACATTAACTAGCTAATGATATGATTTTAGCCTATGCATGCGATATTAGAATGAGTGGTGTTTTTAAACCAAAGCAAATCAAATATGAAGTTGAATAGAAAATGATAAATGTTAGAAATTGTATATATGTGCATGCATATCTATTGAACAGGTTAAAGCAAAAGGGGCTAGAGAAGAGGAATAAAATTTTGTGCCCAACAAATAGGTACACATTTACTGTTTTGTTTGGGTGATGATTTTATGAGCCTATTGGCTAGCCGCTTGGCTTTTTCTTTTTCTTTTTGAGATTAGAAGGACCGGGAACGCTATTTGCGATTTCCCGATGCCCCCGGTACAGGGGAGATTATGGCGAAATTTTCCAAAATTTTAGGGTGTTAGAAAAATATTTGAAGTGAAATCGATATAGAAATTATTGAATGAACTATATTTATATAAATATATAAATATAAATATAATTAAAACGAAACGTGGCCGTGCAGTTCATATTTTGAAACCGTGATTTCAAACGACTAGTGCGGAAGATCCGACCATTGGATTTTCCCGAAACATCAACCGTTGGGTTCGCCTTGGAAATATCTTTCCAACGGCACCAACTTTGTGAAGATCCGACGGTTGGATTGTCTGGAATGTTTAATTCAAAATTAGTGAAAAACAGCGCCAGAAACGATTATATTTATATATATATAAATATAATTAAATTAAATCGAATAACGACGCTGCAGTTCGTAAATTGAAATCGTAACTTCAAATGGTTAGTGTGGAAGATCCGACCGTCGGATTTTCCCAAAACTGGAACCGTTGGGTTCGTTTTGAAAAGACCTTCCTAATGATGTAAAATTTGTGAAGATCCAACGGTTAGATTTTCCTATATGTGTAAAACAAAATTAGTGGAAAGCAGCGCCAGTGCATCGACACGACCTGAAACGTCGTTTAATTAAATATGGCTGTTTTAAATTAAATAAAAATGGCGATATATCGTTATTAAGTGCTATAGACGATATAGAGTGAAAATAAACCAATTTTGTTGTGTTTGCTTGATATGTGATGGTTGAATGTATTTGATGTGAAAATTATAACTAAACAACTGAAATGTGAATGTTGAATAGTTCAACCCTGTGATTAATTGGTTTGAAAAGCTAAATATACGTGGGTTATTTGAAAAGGCCGAGTTTATCTCATTTCAAATAATCGATCGACGTTGAGAAGTCGAAGAGTCGAAGACGACTGAAGACCGATGATCTCCACGTTGGATGGATGGGCGCTACTGATGCTCGTGATTGGAGTAGCTACCATGAAGGAATTGAAGTAGTAGCCGTCCAAACATAGTGTTGATTGTACGGATATGCGAGGAATTGGTGCCTCCGGTTTCGTTCAGACCCAGAACGGACTTGTAAATGGACTGTGTGTCTGACATTGGATTTTGTTCTGTGTTGATTGATCTCTGTTAAATATATATCTGTTTGGCGGCGGAGAATTTATTCTCTTGCTTAACACCCTTCTCTGAGACGTACGAGCTTAGAGGTTATGTATTGACAGAAATCAGTCGCATGGAGTGGATTGCCTATGTGGCACGCCTAAGTGGCATATGATCAAGGCTTCTGTTGCAAAGCAAAGTCTTATGGTTGATGATCAAAGCATAGTCTGTGTGACGTAGCTTTGTGTATAACGTGAATTCGCGAGCCTCACACCCCGGTATGAACCAGAAACGGGAGGAAGGACCTCAGGGAGGACATGCGTTTCTTTCTAGCTAGGGTGGTGTCAGTGACCTACCAGCCCTGACATTTATATACTTTTCACCTATGTGGTTGTTGCTGTTGCGAGGCGCCTCGGTTTGATCGGACGATCCGGGTCCGATGGAGTCATTCGTTGGCTCGTTTACGCCCCAAAGGGCGGGGAAACGCAGTGTTCAGGCATTTTAATCCACATCGGTGGACCGGCCCTGTCGCTCCTAGGGTCACTCGAGCTCTGATCCTGTGGCTCGGGCTAGAGAGTCACGAATTCGGTGAGGACTATCTTTTGCCTCGGTTCATGACGGAAATCCAATTTCCAAATACGACATCGTGCGGTTTTGATTGTATATATACATTTGGCGACATAGTGGCATGGGACGCTCATGTCGTCTATGATTGATAGTTATGATTTGAAATTGTTTTCAAAACATATAAACACTAGCAATAATATCAAATGCCTTTGTTTTATTCGTATCAAGCATATCTTGGCCGTTATAAGGTAAAAACTCTATCCTCCGGTTTGCGTTGCATTGTGTGATGGGAACTGAGTCTTATAACGGCTTCATTTTTATAAAAAGCATAGCGATGTTTAAAAGAAAGATTTGTTTTAAAGCACTGGCAATCCAATGGAGTAAACCCGTTCCACGAAAGTGGCGTGGTCCTGTGATTAGCCATATTATATATGTGTTGAGTAGATTTCTCATACCAGTCCCATTACTGACTCGTAGTTTGTTTCACTTTCAAACTCGGGTGCCCCTTTTTCCACACGGGCAGCCTTGTATTCAGGTTTAGCTGGTTCTTTTTCTGGATAGCTGGAGCTGAAGATGGATTCTATCATTTATTCTTTTTATGTTGTTCAGCTCCTATTGTACATATTTTGTTTATTTCCGCTGTAGACATTTATGTATAGCTGAACTGTATTTGTACTAAGTAAGATCCTGTATACTGTGTAACTCTGATGATTACTTTTATCCAGTATATTTTGTTGTTCATTCTGGTGTATTTATTTAATTCTGTTCTGCTATTATATGTTTCTGTGTTATATTCCAAAGATAACCTTGTTTCCATGAGAACGGGAAATCGGGTCGTCTCAATGGGACTGGTGTGAGAACTGAAACAGCTATTTAAAACTTTACTTTAGAAATAAAGTAAATAAAGGGACCACGCCGTATAACATGAACGGGTTTTCTCCCAAGAATAATAATGCATAAAACAGTTTATAAATAGCGCAATGCTTTTCGAAAAATGAAGCTATTATAAGACTTAGGTCCCATCACACAATGCAACGCAAGCCGGAGGATAGAGTTTTACCTTATAATAGCCAAACATGCTTGATACGTTTAAAACAAATCATTTTGATATTACTATAAGTATATAGTGTCTAAATCACTTCGCCTATAAATGTATCAATCATAGACGGCATAGTTTCCCATGCTACTATGTCACATACTAGGTTTTACAACTAAAACCGAAATGTCACGTATTGGAAATTGGATTTCCGTCATGATTCGTGGCAAGGGATGTACTCATTGCCAGCTTCGAGACACTCTAGCAAATTCCATAGGGTTCCCTGCAGTGAACCCTTGGATCCTCCAAGGTTGGTCCCCTCTTACGTTTGAGGGCAATTCCTGAACACACGTTTCCCGGTCCTATCGGAACTATCCATCAGCCCCGTAGTGACAGATATATCCGAGGTGCCTCGCATTCCATCATCCACATAGGTAAAAATAAATAAATGTCTGGGCTCCATACCATGACACCACCCATAGCTAAAAAGAAACGTCATGCACTCCTTGGACCCCTTATCCCGTTTTTGACTCATACCAAGTAGTGAGGCTCGCGAATTAATGCTATACACAAAGCTATGCTATTTAAAGTCGTGTTTTGATCATCAACCACAAGACTCCTCTTTTCAACAGAAGCCTTGATCACTTGCATCTCAGCATGCTACACTGATAATTCATGCCATGCAACTGATGTCTACCAATATACAACCTCTAAGCTCGTACCTCTTAGAGAAGGGTGTTAAGCAAGAGAATAAATTCGCTGCCACCAAAAAGATATATACTTAATAGAGATCAATCAACACAGAATAAAATCCAATGTCAGATGCATATCCGTTTACTAGTCCATTCTGGGTCTGAACGAAACCGAAGGCACCTTATTCCTCGTCCCATATGTCCAATACAAGAGAGAGGTCCTCGCATATCTGGTCAATCTCCAAGTACGTCTAGACGATCACCACTGATTACCTTGTCTTGGGTGTACAGCCCAATCAAGACATCAGTAATTATCCAAACAATGTAAAGAACTCCGATCTTCAACCACCATCTTCATCATCGACTTATCGTCGAATCAATTATTCAGAGTGGGTGTAAACCTGGCCTTTCCGAATAATTCACGTATCTTATAATCAAGTGCTATAAAAACACAACATACGCCCCATTCCTATACAGAATATTCTTTTATTCAAATATTCTTTTCATAATTTAAACCAAATTAAGGTTTTTCAAACCGGTCGGGATTAGCGCACCTTACCGAAGTAAACATTTGTTTTATTTCCCAATCTCAACATATTCATCCCATGGAGCAAAACTGGTAGTACTCCATATCTGACACCACTTTGTTATCAGTAAAAATTAATTACCATGTTACGTTCAAATCTGATTAAAGATTTAATTATCGCTTGGAGTAAAACTGGTGGTACTCCACTCTCGATCATTTCCCAAATTTGATAATTTAAATTATCACATTCACATTTCAATCTGATTAAAGATTCATTAAAACTTCACTTAGTTTTAATCCTCCAATAATCATTATTTAATGATTATTTAATTTTGGGAAATCAAACATGTCACACTAATAATCAACACCGTAACATTGATTTCTGTCGACATATAACCTTTAAGCTCATAGTCCCAGAGAAGGGTGTTAAGCAAGAGAATAAATTCTTCTCCACCAAACAGATATATATTTAGCAGAGATCAACAATACAGTTCGCAATACAATGTTAGACATGTAATTCTGTCTTTAACTCGGCTAAAGAACCAATGTCATTTAAACCACAGTTCACAATAAACCCAAAATCTCATTCCGTTAATTAGGAAATCTTCACGGAAAATAGATCAATATATAATTGATATCAATTTCTGTATCTAACTAATAATATAAATGTAATAACGATAAAGCCTTATAAATTCCATATATATTAACAGTCTTCCTCCACAGAAGCTCACTTCGATTATTACCAAATCGAATTCCATTCCATTCTAATTTATTTTATTAAATTGGAAAACTTTGCTTTGGAATATTTCCAATAAATCTTAATAAAAAGATTTATAAATTCCAAATCACATTCCACTGTTAATTGGGTTAAAGAACGAATGTCGTTAAAAACACAGTTCGCAATAAACCCAACTCACATTCCATTTTATTCCAATTGCTAAATATAACTGGAAACTCTAATAATCTTAATTAAAAGATTTATTCTTTTCACATGGGGTTTAAGAACAGTGTTATTTAATACACCATTCACGACAAACTCAAATTCCAATTTGATATTAAATATAAGGCTGTAAATAGAAATTATATCGGCTTACATTCAATATCAAATTCTGAAACTAACACATATCTTATGGGGAATAACGATATATATCTTCCAAATTCCTCCACAATAGCCATATAGTCAAGCAATCCTATATCGAAATCTCCTGAAGATGATTTCAATTCGAATCCATTCCAATTCATACATTGGAAAATTCTGGTTAGATTAAAACCATTCTCTAATCCAATTTATTTATTTAAAAATGTTGGATTATCTTTCATATCTTTACAAATATGAAATTTTTCATCCCAATTCTATTCAAATCATTTATTATTATTTTACACAAATTATTAATAATTTTAATAATTTTATCAAGGCCCGTACGGTCGGTTTCCAATAACGGCCACCGAACTACATCCATAGCGACCATTTCCAAATTTGATTTAGACATAATTCCAAATCCAACCATTCAAATGTAACGACCCGGATTTTTCCCGACCCCAATCGATCGCAAGATCGATCAAGACCGTACAAATTCAGCGTACGTTAATTTTGGGCATACAATACATCAGAACAACAACATAGACTTTTATAACATCAATGATAAATGTTACATCAGAGTACAGAATATCAGAGTACATCGATAAATAATACAGCGGAAGATAAATTACAATAGATTAAATACATTGCAGCGGAACTAATCTCAGCGGAAGGCCATCAATATTCTGGACCCAGCTTTAGGCTTCAATCCAGGATCCTGCTTAACTATATCTGCAAAAAGCTACTCGACTGCCTGTGTGAAAAGAGGGCACCCAAGTTTGCAAAGTGAAACAAACTACAGGTCAGTCGTGGGACTGGTGTGAGAATTATATACTTAACTTATCTAATAAGTAGGCTAATCACAGGACCACGCCGCTTACGCGGAACGGGTTTACTCCATTGGATTGCCAGTGCATAAATAAAGTAAATCGTCAAATAACGTAATGCTTTTTAGAAAAATGAAACCATTATAAGACCCAGGTCCCATCACACAATGCAACGCAAACCGGAGGATAGAGTTTTACCTTATAATGGTCAAAAGATACTTGATACGTAAAAACGATATTATTTTTAGTGTGTATATATATATTTAAAACATTTCAAATATAATATCAATCCTAGATGGCATAGCTACCATCCACTATGTTGCCATACTAGTTATACAATCAAAACCGCAAGGGCGTATTGGAAATTGGGTTTCCATCAGGAGTCAAGGCTAGGGAGGAGCTCCTGACCGATTCGAGACACTCTAGCAATGCCTCAGGATTCGGACGCTGACGAACCCTTGGATAAAGCAGGACTGGTCCACAAATACTTTAGTGGATTAGTTACGCCTGAACACACGCTCCCCGATCCTATTGGACCTACAAATCAGCCGAGGGCGACCGATAAGAATAAATCGAGGCCTTGCAAAAATTCCAACAACCACATAAGCAAATGTCGGGCCGTGTTAAAGCCCAATCACCACTTCTAGCTAGAAAGAAACGTGTGCACTCCCTGCGTTCCCTTCTCCCGTTTTAGACTCAACCGGTGTGTGAGGCTCGCGAAGTCATGATATACACAAAGCTATGCCTAAATAGACTGTGCTTTGATCATCACCCACAAGGCCTGCTTTTCAACAAAGCCTTGATCATTTGCATCTTAGCATGTCACATTGTCAGACCCTACCATATTATTGATCATCTACCAATATATATATAACCTCTAAGCTGATACGTCTTAGAGAAGGATGATAAGTAAAGAATAAATTCTTCACCACCAAACAGAAATATATAATCAGTAGCATTCAACAAATACAGTATAAATAAATACAATGTCAGACACATAATCCATTTACAAGTCCGCTCTGGGTCTGAGCGAAACAACGTGTCCGTCGATCTCCAAATGTGTTTGGACGATCATTACTAAATACCTTGCCTTCGAAGGCCAATCCCAATTCAAGATACTAGTCATCATCATCCTAACAATGTGAAAACCTACGGTCTTCAATCACCGTCTTCATCTTCGACTCTTGATCGTCGTGATGATTACTCAGAATGGGTTAAACTCGGTCTTTCTGAATAACTCGCGTATTTTGTGATTAGAAAAGTAAATATTGGAAAATCACACATTACGCCACATTCCAACTTAGAATGTTCTTTTAATAAGATATTCATATTAGAAGATTCTCATTAATTTTATCAAAGATAAACTCTGAAAATAAAATCCTAAATCTTCTTTAAAAGATTTATTAAAACTCCAGTTTTGATTTGATATCAAAAATCATTATTACAAGATCATTTATTTTAAGGAATAAATCTTGTCTTAAACAGGTTAAAGAACTAGTGTCCTTTAAACACAGTTCACAATAAACCTACAAATCAATTTCCAAAATATGGAATTCCACAGAAATCAAATCAATACATAATCAATATAAATTTCTGTATTGGACTAATAATATAAATGGAATAACGGCAAAGCCTCTTAAATTCCATATATAATATCGGTCTTCTTTTACAGAAGCCCATTTCGATTATTACCAATCGAATTTCCCATTAATTCCTATTTAATATATTAAATTGAAAAACTTGTTTCTTAGAAAATGCCTTTTTAAATCTATAAAATAGATTTATAAATTCCAAATAATAATTTCAATGTAAATTGGATTAAAGGACAAATGTCGTTTAAAACATCGTCCATGATAAATTCACTTCACATCTCAATTTATTTCATATCCCAAAATATAATTGCAAATCCTGATAATCTTTAAAAACATATTTTAAAGTAATCATAAAAAAAATATTCTTTATATAAAAGATTATAATGAGAAGGTTTCTTTATATTACAAATTCTATCTTCTACAAATATTCTTTGTTTTAACATATACTTGATTAACAATATTTTTTTTATTTAAATATATACTTTATATAAAAAAAGATTTCTAATGTAAAAATATTATTATTTAAAAGAACACCTGAATCGAAATGCGACTCAAACATTTACCATATAATTTGGATTACATGGATTTCCCACACATCATATATATGATAATAACAGTATAATCATCAAGTCATCCATCTACATCCAAAGTGTAATTTCCACTGCGTAAGCGTTAAAATTAAATAATAACGCTCATCGCAGCCTGTCGATCAAACGATCAACATACAACTGAATATTGGGATTAGTGTATGTAAATTTTCATCTCAACACCCGTGTGGGGTTTTCAGCCAATAACAGTTCATAAAAATAAATGATTGGTCAAAGAATTCAACCAATTTAATTCTACTAACATGTGGAAAATAATCAACTAACATGTTATAATATTTCTAATACCGAATAAAAATGTATTTTTATTCGTATGATTTCCCCTATACATTTCTAAGGTCAAATAAACTATAATTTATTTATGTGGCATTGCTGTGGATGACAAATAAAAGATAATTTTCTATTTTCTTTTATTTATATGTACATATTCTTAACATTTACACATAAGTGAAATAGCCTTATTGGCAAATGTTTTCAAGGTATATCCTAGCACATAAAATGTTTAATTTAGATTGCACACAAATTCTAGTGTATGCAAAGGATGTTACTTTAACTCACCTACACATCCTAATGTATGTGTTGACCAATAATATGATTTTTATATTTAAATATAGTTGCTAATGTAAATTTGTAAATAAAAGAAATGATTTTTATATTTGCTTATAATTTCTTCTACATGTTATGCAAATAAAAACAATTATTAAATTTGCATATAAATTGTAAAAATGCTATTTGTGCTTAATTCTTTTATTTAACAAAAATGTCCTTTTGTTTTCAAGCATCTAAAGTTGACAAGATGTACATTTTTTTCTCAACTAATATAATTGACAAAAATGTTATTTTCATCTCACCTAATCATAAATTGACAAAAATGCATATTTTGTTTCCACTAGTATAAATTAATAAAAGTGATTATTTTATTTCAACTAGTATAAATTGGCAAAAGTAATTATTTTATTTTAACTAATCAAGTTTGACAAAAATGTTTATTTCATTTTAACTAAATCAAGTTTGACAAAGATGTTTATTTCATTTTTATGTTTGCAAATAAAAATGTAAATTTTATTTTTGATGTTATAATGCATTGTGGAATGCAAATAAAAGAACAGACTTGATTTTCAAAGTATATTTACATTTGTGAATGTAAAAAAAAGCAAATTTTTATTTTCAATATATATTTGCATTTGTGAATGCAAATAAAAGAAATAATTTTATTTCCAATGTATATTTGCATTGAAGAATGCAAATAAAAGAACAAATTTTATTTTCAGAATATATTTGCATTTGTGAATGCAAATAAAAGGGCAAACTCTATTTCCAAAATATATTTGCATTATGGAATGCAAATAAAAGAAATAATTTATATTTTAATGTATATTTGCATTAGAGAATGCAAATAAATGAATAAACTTTAATTTCAATATATATTTACATTTGTGAATGTAAATAAAAGGATAATCTTTAATTTCAATATATATTTTATTTTCTAGTTTTATTTGTGTTGTCGAACACAAATACAAATGTACTTTTTTATTTTCAAGTTGTATTTGTATTGTGAGATGCAAATAAGAAAAATGAATTTTTATTTCATGCTATATTTGCATTGAAAAGCGCAAATGAAAAGCAAACTTTTAATTTCTATGTTTATTTGCGTTGTAGAATGCAAATAAAAAGTGTACTTTTATTTCCAACATTTTATTTGCATGGTGGAATGCAAATAAAAAGTAAAACTTATATTTCTACGTATATATTTGCGTTGAAAAACAGGAATAAAATATCTATCCAATTTCTATGTAACTTCTGAATATAATTTCTTATTTACATATAAAATGTAAACAAAATTGTGATTTCCAAAACCTGATTTTTTTTATCTACATAAAAATGTAAACAAAAAGGTGGTTTCGAAATATAACCTTTGATTTATAAATATAATGTAAACAAATAATTATTTTATAAAAATGTTTTTAATATCAACAATAAAATTTAGTATTTTATTGTTATACTAATCCTAGAACATCTTACGTTTAATGTGACAGTAAAAAAAAGAAGAATTTTTACTGTAATTCATAAATCGTGTTCTAAATGTAAACAAATAAAAATAGGATTTTATTCGTTAGCCAAATTTTGTCGAAATGGAACAAATGAAAATTTGTTCTATTTGTTGTTCATATTCTAAAAATAATATATTATTTGTCGTTCAAATCTTATTGCAAAGTAAACCAATAAAAATAAGATTTTATTTGTTGTTCATTTTCTGTTGCAAAGTAAACAAATAAACAAAAATAAAGTTTTTATTTGTCTTTCAACTTCTATTGTTATATAAACAAATAAAAATAAGTTTTTATTTGTCGATCAGATTATATTGCTCATCTTAGAATAATAAAAAATAATAATTTTATATTTTAAAATCAATTAGAATAACTAGATATGAATAAAATATGATTTAAATCTAAATTTAGATTTATTCTTCTAATCGCAAATAAAATTCAACCATATATGAGATTTCAATGCGGACCTAGCATAACATGACCAACAAACATACCACAAGCAATCATCAACAATTCATCAATCACAGAACATTTGAGATCTGAATTTACATCATTATACAATTATTTTTAACGCAAGAAAAATAATTTATAATTAATTAAATAAAAAAATCAGAATTCTCACATTGATATGGCTGAAAATTCGACTGTCTCGGTTTCAGCTCTGGTCTGCGCCATTGCGAAGATCTCTGGAAGACGAGTCCAACGCAACTTATGGTTCGTCAAACGGCCCTCGTATGAAAGAGTTATTGAATTTTAAAGATTGGATAAATTAAATATTAAATAAATAAAATAATATTAAAATAATACCCTCCTTCTTCCTTACATCGTCTCGGCCGAACCCACTTCATCACCTCTGAACCCCACGTCGCACCCCCCTTTGGCCACCCAGGCGTCGATCGAACGCCGCCACTCCGAAGCCCCGCCCGGCGCACGCCATCGCCGAGCCCCAAGGCGAACTCGGTGGGCCCCAGCGCCACCAAATCGCCTCCAACCGCGCCGCCTTTGTGGCCAGAATTCGGCCAATCCGTGGCTTGGTTTCAGATTTTGACCGTATGGATTTATAGCTCTCGGAAATCTCTTCGAATTGATATATAGTTTGTCAATTTTCATAGAGCGGATTTAGAGAAATTAGTGTTTGAAATTGGGAGCTTTCTGGCCTTTGAATAGAGTAGGCGGCGGCTGGCCATTAGGGTTAGGGTTTAATTTTATTTTTGTATTATTAAATTCATTGAAAAACGTGTTATAAAGGTGGATTTCTGAACTGACTCAGAATTGGGCTTGCTTACTGTCAATCTTAACGTTTTGAGGCCTTCTAAAAGCAATGGGATAGGTCTCGGGGTCCAATTCCGAAATCTGTAGAAATTTAATTTAAAATGCCATTAGAAATTAATTAATTAAATATTGACCGTACATTTAAATATGCCGGGGCCACATATGACCTCTAAAAATTCCAAAAAAAAAAAAAATTATTTTTAGCTTTCTTATGACCATACGGTTCTAACAAGACTAATTTCGTTGAATTCTGAGACTGTTTGAAAAATGGCTATTTTCAAGGCGTTTAAATTTAACTAAAATAGTGAAAACACATTTTCTTTTGCCACGCTCACATATTAATTCGAAAAATTCTGTATATTGAAACCTAGCAATAATTTGACATTCCGGTTCCAAAAAAAGTGGTTTCGTCGAAAACAGAGGTCGTTTGAAAATTGACTATTTTCAAGTGCTATATATTTAATATTAAAAATACATTTTTAAACAAATAAATTCCGAAACTCAAAATATATAAGTGTTTATACTTTTTAAATGCAGAAACATTATTCCAGACTCGATGGAAGTGGTTTTGAGTCGAAATTCCTTCATATATGAAAAGTAGCCCTTCGGGCCATATATATTATATATATAAATTCTACATCGACCTTTCTAAAAATTGAATTGGCCATAACTTTTGATTTCCACTATGAATTTTCAATTTTTCAGATTCGTTAGAAAGATATGATTAAACAGATTTAAATATTTCTAGTTTCACTCGATTCTGATTTATTTTGTATCCTGTACATTCAGTTAAAGTTTAAAATCAAATTTTCAAACTACCGCGCCATTTCTAACTCCTTTTATATTAAAATTAAATTTATTCATTTTAACTTCGATTAAAATGAATTCTAGCCATTATTATTTATATAAATCATATTATATCCTCAAAATTCATTAAAATTTTCTAAAATTTATTGGTTCATAATTTGCGGGTTGTTACAATCTCCCCCACTTAAATTCTTTTCGTCCTCGAAAAGGAAATGAAGCTAAAGTTGTTTATTTAACTAATTTAATTTTCATTCTTTAATTTTTTAATAATTTTTATTAGTTGAATTCATATTCACACAACACAATCATCAATCAATTAGTTGATTAAATTTTCAAAAATATATATTCAAAATCATATTTTCTAAAATCGAACTATATAAATAATAACAAGTACGTTAATTATAAATTTTCCACTCTGACTCATTCTAGGGCATTGCTAACCCTATCTCTAATGAGTATTCTCATTCTAGGATAATGCTGATCCTATCTCTAATGAGTATCCTTATTGGATATTACTAATCCGACTTCTGATGAGTCTTCTGTTCAGTTCTAATGAATTGTACCCCAAAGATTTGAGCTAACCAGAGCTCTGATACCAGCTGTAACGACCCGGATTTTTCCCGACCCCAGTCGATCGCAAGATCGATCAAGACCGTACAAATTCCGCGTACGTTAACTTTGGGCATACAATACATCAGAACAACAACACAGACTTTTATAACATCAATGATAAATGTTACATCAGAGTACAGAATATTAGAGTACATCGATAAATAATACAGCGGAAGATAAATTACAATAGATTAAATACATTGCAACGGAACTAATCTCAGCGGAAGGCCATCAATAACCCAGCTTCATGCTTCAATCCAGGATCCTGCTTAACTATATCTGCAAAAAGCTACTCGACTGCCCGTGTGAAAAGAGGGCACCCGAGTTTGCAAAGTGAAACAAACTACAGGTCAGTCGTGGGACTGGTGAGAGAATTATATACTTAACTTATCTAATAAGTAGGCTAATCATAGGACCACGCCGCTAACGCGGAACAGGTTTACTCCATTGGATTGCCAGTGCATAAATAAAGTAAATCATCAAATAACGTAATGCTTTTTAGAAAAATGAAACCATTATAAGACCCAGGTCCCATCACACAATGCAACGCAAACCGGAGGATAGGGTTTTACCTTATAATGGTCAAAAGATGCTTGATACGTAAAAACGATATTTTTATTAGTGTGTATATATATATATTTAAAACATTTCAAATATAATATCAATCCTAGACGGCATAGCTACCATCTATTATGTCGCCATACTAGTTATTCAATCAAAACCGCAAGGGCGTATTGGAAATTGGGTTTCCATCAGGAGTCAAGGCTAGGGAGGAGCTCCTGACCGATTCGAGACAATCTAGCAATGCCTCAGGATTCGGACGCTGGCGAACCCTTGGATACAGCAAGGCCGGTCCACAAATACTTTAGTGGATTAGTTACGCCTGAACACACGCTCCCCGATCCTATTGGACCTACAAATCAGCCGAGGGCGACCGATAAGAATAAACCGAGGCCTCGCAAAAATTCCAACAACCACATAAGCAAATGTCGGGCCGTGTTAAAGCCCACCACTTCTAGCTAGAAAGAAACGTGTGCACTCCCTGCATTCCCTTCTCCCGTTTTAGACTCAGCCGGTGTGTGAGGCTCGCGAAGTCACGATATACACAAAGCTATGCCTAAATAGACTGTGCTTTGATCATCAACCACAAGGCCTTCTTTTCAACAAAGCCTTGATCATTTGCATCTTAGTATGTCACATTGTCATACCCTACCATATTATTGATCATCTACCAATATATATATAACCTCTAAGCTGATACGTCTTAGAGAAGGGTGATAAGTAAAGAATAAATTATTCACCACCAAACAGAAATATATAATCAATAGCGTTCAACAAATACAGTAGAAATGAATACAATGTCAGACACGCAATCCATTTACAAGTCCGCTCTGGGTCTGAGCGAAACAACGTGTCCGTCGATCTCCAAATGCGTTTGGACGATCATTACTAAATACCTTGACTTGGAAGGCTAATCCCAATTCAAGATACTAGTCATCATCATCCCAACAATGTGAAAACCTTCGATCTCCAATCACCGTCTTCATCTTTGACTCTTGATCATGGTGATGATTATTCAGAATGGGTTCAACTCGGTCTTTCTGAATAACTCGCGTATTTTGTGATTAGAAAAGTAAATATTGGAAAATCACACATTACGCCACATTCCAACTCAGAATGTTCTTTTAATAAGATATTCATATTAGAAGATTCTCATTAATTTTATCAAAGATAAACTCTGAAAATACAATCCTAAATCTTCTTTAAAAGATTTATTTAAACTCCAGTTTTGATTTGATATCAAAAATCTATATTACAAGATCATTTATTTTAAGGAATAAATCTTGTCTTAAAAAGGTTAAAGAACTAGTGTCCTTTAAACACAGTTCACAATAAACCTACAAATCAATTTCCAAAATATGGAATTCCACAGAAATCAAATCAATACATAATCGATATAAATTTCTGTATTGGACTAATAATATAAATGGAATAACGGCAAAGCCTCTTAAATTCAATATATAATATCGGTCTTCTTTTACAGAAGCCCATTTCGATTATTACCAATCGAATTTCCCCTTAATTCCAATTTAATATATTAAATTGAAAAACTTGATTCTTAGAAAATGCCTTTTTAAATCTATAAAATAGATTTATAAATTCCAAATAATAATTTCAATGTAATTTGGATTAAAGGACAAATGTCATTTAAAACATCGTCCACGATAAATCCACTTCACATCTCAATTTATTTCATATCCCAAAATATAATTGCAAATCCTGATAATCTTTAAAAACATATTTTAAAGTAATCATAAAAAAATATTCTTTATATAAAAGATTATAATGAGAAGGTTTCTTTATATTACAAATTCTATCTTTTACAAATATTCTTTGTTTTAACATATACTTGATTAACAATATTTTTTTTAGGAAAATATATACTTTATATAAAAAGGATTTCTAATGTAAAAATATTCTTATTTAAAAGAACACCTGAATCGAAATGCGACTCAAACATTTACCATATAATTTGGATTACATGGATTTCACACACATCATATATATGATAATAACAGTATAATCATCAAGTCATCCATCTACATCCAAAGTGTAATTTCCACTGCATAAGCGTTAAAATTAAATAATAACGCTCATCGCAGCCTGTCGATCTAACGATCAACATACAACTGAATATTGGGATTAGTGTATGTAAATTTTCATCCCAACACCCGTGTGGGGTTTTCAGCCAATAACAGTTCATAAAAATAAATGATTGGTCAAAGAATTCAACCAATTTAATTCTACTAACATGTTGATGATAATGAACTAACATGTTATAATATTTCTAATACCGAATAAAAATGTATTTTTATTCGTATAATTTCCCCTATACATTTCTAAGGTCAAATAAACTATAATTTATTTATGTGGCATTGCTGTGGATGACAAATAAAAGATAATTTTCTATTTTCTTTTATTTATATGTACATATTCTTAACATTTACACATAAGTGAAATAGCCTTATTGGCAAATGTTTTCAAGGTATATCCTAGCACATAAAATGTTTAATTTATATTGCACACAAATTCTAGTGTATGCAAAGGATGTTACTTTAACTCACCTACACATCCTAATGTATGTGTTGACCAATAATATGATTTTTATATTTAAATATAGTTGCTAATGTAAATTTGTAAATAAAAGAAATGATTTTTATATTTGCTTATAATTTCTTCTACATGTTATGCAAATAAAAACAATTATTAAATTTGCATATAAATTATAAAAATGCTAATTGTGCTTAATTCTTTTATTTAACAAAAATGTCCTTTTTGTTTTCAACCATCTAAAGTTGACAAGATGTACATTTTTTTCTCAACTAATATAATTGACAAAAATGTTATTTTCATCTCACCTAATCATAAATTGACAAAAATGCATATTTTGTTTCCACTAGTATAAATTGATAAAAGTGATTATTTTATTTCAACTAGTATAAATTGGCAAAAGTAATTATTTTATTTTAACTAATCAAGTTTGACAAAAATGTTTATTTCATTTTAACTAAATCAAATTTGACAAAGATGTTTATTTCATTTTTTTGTTTGCAAATAAAAATGTAACTTTTATTTTTGATGTTATAATGCATTGTGGAATGCACATAAAAGAACAGACTTGATTTTCAAAGTATATTTACATTTGTGAATATAAAAAAAAGAAATTTTTTATTTTAAATATATATTTGCCTTTGTGAATGCAAATAAAAGAAATAATTTTATTTCCAATGTATATTTGCATTGAAGAATGCAAATAAAAGAACAAATTTTATTTTCAGAATATATTTGCATTTGTGAATGCAAATAAAAGGGCAAACTCTATTTCCAAAATATATTTGCATTAGGGAATGCAAATAAAAGAAATAATTTATATTTTAATGTATATTTGCATTAGAGAATGCAAATAAAAGAATAAACTTTAATTTCAATGTATATTTACATTTGTGAATGTAAATAAAAGGATAATCTTTAATTTCAATATATGTTTTATTTTCTAGTTTTATTTGTGTTGTCGAACACAAATAAAAATGTACTTTTTTGTTTTCAAGTTATATTTGTATTGTGAGATGCAAATAAGAAAAATGAATTTTTATTTCATGCTATATTTGCATTGAAAAGCGCAAATGAAAAGCAAACTTTTAATTTCTATGTTTATTTGCGTTGTAGAATGCAAATAAAAAGTGTACTTTTATTTCCAACATTTTATTTGCATGGTGGAATGCAAATAAAAAGTAAAACTTATATTTCAACGTATATATTTGCGTTGAAAAACACGAATAAAATATCTATCCAATTTCTATGTAACTTCTGAAAATAATTTCTTATTTACATATAAAATGTAAACAAATTTGTGATTTCCAAAACCTGATTTTTTTTTTATTTACATAAAAATGTAAACAAAAAGGTGGTTTCCAAATATAACCTTTGATTTATAAATATAATGTAAACAAAGATTTATTTTCTAAAAATGTTTTTAATATCAACAATAAAATTTAGTATTTTATTGTTATACTAATCCTAGAACATCTTACGTTTAATGTGACAGTAAAAAAAAAGAAGAATTTTTACTGTAATTCATAAATCGTGTTCTAAATGTAAACAAATAAAAATAGGATTTTATTCGTTAGCCAAATTCTGTCGAAATGGAACAAATGAAAATATGTTCTATTTGTTGTTCATATTCTAAAAATAATATATTATTTGTCGTTCAAATCTTATTGCACAGTAAACCAATAAAAATAAGATTTTATTTGTTGTTCATTTTCTGTTGCAAAGTAAACAAATAAACAAATAAAGTTTTTATTTGTCTTTCAACTTCTATTGTTATATAAAGAAATAAAAATAAGTTTTTATTTGTCGATCAGATCTATTGTTCATCTTAGAATAATAAAAAATAATATTTTAATATTTTAAAATAAATTAGAATAACTAGATCTGAATAAAATATGATTTAAATCTAAATTTAGATTTATTTTTCTAATCGCAAATAAAATTCAACCATATATGAGATTTCAATGCGGACCTAGCATAACATGTCCAACAAACATACCACAAGCAATCATCAACAATTCATCAATCGCAGAACATTTCAGATCTGAATTTACATCATTATACAATTATTTTTAACGCAAGAAAAATAATTTACAATTAATTAAATAAAAAAATTCAGAATTCTCACATTGATATGGCTGAAAATTCGACTGTCTCGGTTTCAGCTCTGGTCTGCGCCATTGCGAAGATCTCTGAAAGACGAGTACAACGCAACTTACGGTTCGTCAAACGGCCCTCGTATGAAAGAGTTATTGAATTTTAAAGATTGGTTAAATTAAATATTAAATAAATAAAATAATATTAAAATAATACCCTCCTTCTTCCATACATCGTCTCGGCCTAACCCACTTCATCACCTCCGAACCCCACATCGCACCCCCCTTTGGCCACCCAGGCGCCGAACGAACACCGCCACTCCGAAGCCCCGCACGCCATCGCCGAGCCCCAGGGCGAACTCGGTAGGCCCCAGCGCCACCAAATCGCCTCCAACCGCGCCGCCTTTGTGGCCAGAATTCGGCCAATTCGTGGCTTGGTTTCAGATCTTGACCGTATGGATTTATAGCTCTCGGAAATCTCTTCGAATTGATATATAATTTGTCAATTTTCAAAGAGCGGATTTAGAGAAATTAGTGTTTGAAATTGGGAGCTTTCTGGCCTTCGAATAGAGTAGGAGGCGGCTGGCCATTAAGGTTAGGGTTTAATTTTATTTTTTTATTATTAAATTCATTGAAAAACGTGTTATAAAGGTGGATTTCTGGACTGTCTTAGAATTGGGCTTGCTTACTGTCAATCTTAACGTTTTGAGGCCTTCTGAACACAATGGGACAGATCTCGGGGTCCAATTCCGAAATCTGTAGAAATTTTATTTAAAATTCCATTAAAAATTAATTAATTAAATATTGACCATACATTTAAATATGCCGGGGCCACATATGACCTCTAAAAATTCCAAAAAAAATATTTTTAGCTTTCTTATGACGATACGGTTTTAACAAGACTAATTTCGTTGAATTCTGAGACTGTTTGAAAAATGGCTATTTTCAAGTCGTTGAAATTTAACTGAAATAGTCAAAACACATTTTCTTTTGCCACACTCACATATTAATTCGAAAAATTCTGTATATTGAAACCAAGCAATAATTTGACATTCCGGTTCCAACAAAAGTGGTTTTGTTGAAAATAGAGGTCGTTTGAAAATTGACTATTTTCAAGTGCTATATATTTAATATTAAAAATACATTTTTAAACAAATAAATTCCGAAACTCAAAATATATAAGTGTTTATACTTTTTAAATGCAAAAACATTATTCCAGACTCAATGGAAGTGGTTTCGAGTCGAAATTCCTTCATATGTGAAAAGTAGCCCTTCGGGCCATATATATTATATATATAAATTCTACAGCGACCTTTCTAAAAATTGAATTGGCCATAACTTTTGATTTCCGCTATGAAATTTCAATTTTTTAGATTTGTTAGAAAGATATGATTAAACAGATTTAAATATTTCTAGTTTCACTAAATTCTAATTTATTTTGAATCATGTACATTCGGTTAAAGTTTAAAATCAAATTTTCAAACTACCGCGCCATTTCTAACTCCTATTATGTTAAAATTAAATTTATTCATTTTAACTTCGATTAAAATGAATTCTAGCCATTATTATTTATATAAATCATATTATATCCTCAAAATTCATTAAAATTTTCTAAAATAAAAATTTTAAATTGGTTCAGAATTTTCAGGTTGTTACATCAAATTTGGAGTATTCTCGTTTGGTTTGGAGTATTACATGTTCCAAACAAGTAATTTCGTCTTTTCGATTGAATAAGGAATTTAATTAAACGTCTTGGTAAAAAGGAGTGGGTCAACACACTTTCATTTACTTCGTCGGTTAATCTATAGACTTAGTCAGTTGAGATTCGATTCCATTTTTGGATGAAATCACATGATTATGCATGGTTCATTGTTGTTCTCATGTGTTGTATATTTTTACATGCATCAATGAGATATCACATGTGCTGTATATTTTTATATACATCAGTGTCGATCATCTTCATTTGTTCTCATGTGTTGTATATTTTTATATACATCGATGAGAGATCACATGTTTTGTATATTTTTATATACATCGATGTTGATCATCTTCGTTTGTTCTCATGTGTTGCATACTTTTATACATATCGATAAGAGATCACATATGCTGTATATTTTTATATACATCGATTTCGATCGTCTTCATTTGTTCTCATGTGTTGTATATTTTTATATACAGCGTTGAGAGATCATGTATATTGTGTTTTTTTATATACAGCGTTGAGAGATCACGTGTGTTGTATATTTTTATATATACATCGATGTCGATCATGTTCGTTTGTTCTCATGTGTTGTATATTTTTATATGCATCGATGAGATATCACATGTGTTATATATTTTTATATACATCGATGTCGATCATCTTCGTTTTTTCTCATGTGATGTATATTTTTATATGCATCGATGAGAGATCACATGTGTTGTATATTTTTATGTACATCGATGTCGATCATCTTCGTTTGCTCTCATGTGTTGTATTTATATGCATCGATGAGAGATCACATGTGTTGTATATTTTTATATACATCGATGTTGATCATCTTCGTTTGCTCTCATGTGTTGTATATTTTTATATGCATCGATGAGAGATCACATGTGTTGTATATTTTTATATACATTGATGTCGATCATTTTCGTTTATTCACATGTGTTGTATATTTTTATATGCATCGATGAGAGATCGCATGTGTCGTATATTTTTATATACATCTATGTCGATCATCTTCGTTTGATCACATGTGTTGTACATTTTTATGTACATCGATGTTGATCATTTTCTTTATGGTGTAAAGCCACCATGTCGGTGAGATGGAATGCTTATTTAGATTCCCTTGTGGTGTCGGACCACCTTGTCGATTGACAAAAGCTTTACGTGATGATATGCAGCCTCATTGTGAGCAAGATTGCTTATCCCTCCACTAAGTTTAAAATTTATCGACTTGATGATGTTTGTATTTGATTCGTGCGCTCATTTATGATTCTTAGTGCATTTTGCAATTTGTTCGTAAATTCTTGAGTTAAGTCAGTGGTTATGGAACATTTGGCTAAACTCACCAATTTACTAACTTAATGTGAAATTATGCTTTCTTTGTTGATCGTTTATATTCACTTTATGATTTATGGAATTAGTACTCTCTCACTTGTTATTGTTCGAGCATCTTTTAATTTTATATTCTTTTAGATCTCTATGTGTGATTTCTAGAATTTGGCGATTTGGGTTTTCTTTTGGGAAATTGTCTCGAATCTTCTTTTGCAAAGTGATCAGCTATATTTTGCTTATCTATCTTAGTCTCTTGTTTCCGGATTTCAAATTCGTGATCTCCGGGCTCTCGTGAATATGGGTTACCGCATATTCCAGTTTAACCTTAATGAACCAAATTTTTCGAGATCATTACACGATTGGTTTAACCTCATTCTTATTGGTGATATCCTCGTGAATTTGAAAACCAAAGTTTTCAATCTTCACAAAATTCTTCCAACTTCTATCATTTATCATGTTTTCATGAATTAGAAGTTGTTCATGAAATATTAGAGGACATGCTAATATTTCAAATTTGAGATTTTTTGGGGTTTATTGGAAACTTAAAAGTTCCAGTTAATTTGTTTTTGTAATATTAGAGAACGTGCTAATATTTACAATTTAGGGTGCGTAACCCGGATTTTTATTTCATGATCTTGTTTCCCCAACGAGATCGCTTATCCTTTTGAATGGGATATATATGACTATCATATACATCCTTTTCGATATAAGAAAATTTTGTAAGCTAGAATACTTTTAAGAAATTTTTAAGTGATGAAATTTCCAACTAAAATACGATAGGGAATGTTCGACGATTTTGAATAGTCTATATTTCCAATTTTTAATTTGATTGTTTAATTAGTCTATATTGAAAACATAAGAGTATAGGTTTATAATTTACAAACTTATTGAACGTTAAACGAATTAATTAAATTTAACTAAAACGAGCTTACTACGTAGTGGTAGTCCGTAAATTTCGATTTCAATTTCAAATGAGTGTGTAGAAACCAATAGAAGTCGGAATTAATCGAAACAAGAATTATACGGACATATTGGATTATAGTTTTCAAATGAAAGAAAAATATTTGAATTTCATCTTGTAGATCTTTAGATATGTCTAAACCAAATTTTCAAAAAAAAAATCACGGTAAGGTAATTCGCGATTAATATTTAATTAATTATTGAAATTGAGGGTTTTGAATATATAGAATTTGCGTAAGAAAATTCTAATTTCTTGAAAACACTTGTAAGAAAAATAAGTTAGTTTCTTATATATGTTCGTGAATTTTATTTGAACATTATACATGTATAGACTTAAGTTATATAATGATATATAACTCAAATTTAAAAATTTATAAGATGATTCATGGGTTTTATTAGTATAA
Organism: Allium sativum; assembly: GCA_030737875.1. Lineage (NCBI taxonomy): Eukaryota > Viridiplantae > Streptophyta > Magnoliopsida > Asparagales > Amaryllidaceae > Allium > Allium sativum. The sequence continues at coordinate 1,033,644,792 of CM060920.1, read as the reverse complement.
GAATGATATACTAAATATGAAAACAAAAGTGAAATTTCGTGATTCAATCTATTTTTATATAGACTCTTGGTAATGCTTGGTTGTTACTATTTGGGTTTTTCCTTAAGTAATTGCAGGGACACAATTTCTTTAAGGGGGAAGTTAGTAACATCCCACATATTTCACGATAATAGATTTATATATTTTATTTAAATATAAAATCGTTAATCGAGTATAATTCATTCACTCACTCAAGGAATTATAGCTCCCACGGCCTTCTCCTCTTCATTCACTCAAAACACTTCATTAAAAATAGGAAATGGAGGAGAAAAAAGGAAACTATAATTCCCTAAACCTAGTATGATTCTATGAGCTCCAATCTTGTAGGAATCAAGTGCAAAATCAAGGGAGAGGCTTAGTTAAGTCCATCTCCATCTTCTCCATCCTGCTTCCTCTTCAAATTGTGATATTTCCTAAATCTACTTCTTAGGAAATGTTGAATATTCATGTGCAGACTGAAGATTTGTGTGTTATATTGGAAGAGATAGTGTTATAGCTTGGTTTTAAGCCTCCTACTTCCATATTAAGATTAAAGGTGAGTTCTTTTAGAACTCACATTTATGCCTCAAGTTTTAAGCTTGTATACTGTGCCTATGGCATGTTTGTACTGCATATGTAATGTGTAATCTTGGTTGATTTGAGTAAACATTCCATTTCATGAATTTCAAATTCGATTTTATGAATTTGATGTGTGAATCGTTATAGGGAGTTGTTTTTGGTGTTATAGGTTGTTTCAGCAAGCATTAGATACCTCATTTTAACTTAGAAAACATCATATACTATTACCAATGGTCCGAGTCCGACCAAAGCCGATTGCACATTCATTGCCTAAGCAAAATAGTTATTTGCTTTAGCTCAGACGTCTAATCATATAGGTTAGACGTCTGTCCAAGATCTTGGGAAAAATAAAAAAACTATTGTCTATTAGGTCAGGCGTCTGACCTAAAGCCTTAGACGCCTGATGCCTGTTTCTGGCCTGTTGACCCGTGGAGACCATGACGTTTCCTAGATATGAAGGTCTTAAGTCCGAAAGAATGGTTACTCTTCCCTCGAGGGGTGAGTATCATGCTTACGTGACTTAAGGACCAACAGTTACCTTGGGATGAGGGTTCCCTAAGCACAATACAAGTTAGGAAGCAAACAACATGTAGAATGCTTACTTAGTGATCTAAGTTTGTAGGTAAGGTTTGTGCGGGAAAGATTTCGTTGGGAAGAAAGCATAAGGTGTTTAGGAGACTTAGGTTCGAGGATTAGGCTTGCATGTGGAGCTCTTATTAAGAGGAAAGCATAAGGTAGCTAGGCAAATGTTGAAAGGGTTAAGTTGTGAAGCATTAACTAACATAGGACAATAATCTACTATAGAATATGTAAAATAGTAAAGAACACAGCAATTTATAGTGGTTTGATTCGAATTTAAACTACGTCCACTTTAAGGGCTTTGATGATTTTATTCATGGAGGAGGTTACATAAGAAATCCTCAAATTGAGTTACAAATTAGGGTTTTCTCTCTTAGAACTAAGAGCAAGATTGTGGAATGAGAGAAAGTCCCCAAAAATGTTACCCCTGGGGTCTTATTTATAGAAGTTTTGGGGCCCCTAATGCTTCTTCTTTTTCCCGCCCTTTTTCCACTTTTTGGCGTCACTTTTTTACCCTCCTTTTTGGATTTCGTTTTGGTCTTTTTATGCTCTCTCCTGCTTGCTAAACCATTATGGTCCCCATTTTTGTCTTTTTCTGCTCTCTCCTGCTTCCTAGACCATTCTGGTCCTGGTTTTTGTCTTTTTCTGCTCACTCCTGCTTCTTAGACCATTTTAGTCCTCGTTTTGTCTTTTTTTACTCTCTCCTATTTCCTAGACCATTCTGGTCTCGGTTTTGCACCATGCTATCAGTTCCTGCACCATGATGTCGGTTCCTGCGCCATGCTGCCAGTTCCAACACTCTACTGTCGGTTCCTGCACCATGTTGTCGGTTCCTGCACCATGCTACCAGTTCTTACGCCTTGCCGTTGGTTTCTACACAATGTTGTCGGTTCCTGCACCATGTTGTCGGTTCCAGCTCTCTCGGGCTATCTCCGGCTTTTCTCTAGCTTTCTTGTTTCGGCCATTATTTTCAAATGGTACATCCGTTTGTTTAATGTGACCACTCTACGAAATGGGAAACCATCATTTGAATCCAATGGATGTGGTTTCAGGTTTGAATCTCTCACCAATCAAAAGTTATAGGAGAAACAAGATTTTATCTTCTTCTTTTGGTGTTGACATAATTGTACCCAAGGTTTTTTCTTTTATGCATTCTGGTATTGGAGCTTCTACTTCTTTATATTTGGCCAATGCGAATTTTAGTGTTAACATGATTCGATCTCATTCAAAAGTTATACCCTATACAAAAACAACAGGGGAAAAATGGTCACAAACAAAATTTGTAAAAATCATGGAAATATCTCAATCCCCATGAACAACATATCAAAGTACGAGAATGATCTGACCTTTGGGGAATTAAATAAAAATATTTTATGATCTTCCGATACGTAAAATGCGGGGTGTTACATTCTCACCCCTTTAGGAATTTCACCCCTAAAATCCAAAGCAAGCACTAACAACCATAACCATTCCGCATGCCTATCATTCACGAGCAGCCAATTTACCATTCAAACTAGCATCCAACAAACCATGCAACCATAGCCTTAACCTGTCACATGGAATTCAAATAAATAGTACAAGTTACAATGGTGTAAGGGTGACACGATATTAATGGGTCATACCAACGAAGAGTTCTGGATGGATTGTCTTCATACTCTCTTCAGCCTCCCACGTACAATCATCATCATCCTCACTCCAGTACACCTTGACTAACTTAACCACCTTCCTCCTATGCTTTTTCATGTCATTCCCCACAACGCGAAGCGCTTACGAGGTTTCGTAACAACGAGCTTGATTTCTAGGTCTTCATACTGATCCAGAGATACTACCACATTCGAATCGTGCACACACATCCATAGAAAAGACACATGAAAAACATTGTGCACATGTGACATTTTCTCAGGTAAATCCAACCTATCGCGAGCTTTCCAACTCGCTCGATTATCGGAAACGGTCCAATGAATCTTAGGGCTAACTTTCCCTTATTTCCGAATCGAACAACATTCTTTAAAGGTGCATTCTTCCCCAAAACCATATCACCAATATTGAATTCCAAATCCTTTCGATGCTTATCGGCGTAGCTCTTTTGATGAACTTGGGCTGCTTTCATTCGTTGACGAACAATCTCAATACTATCAGATGTTTCTCTTATCATCTCAGACCTAAGTATCATATTATCTCCAGTCTCTAACCAACATACTGGAGAATTACATGATCTACCATACAACACCTCCTATGGTGTCATCTCGATGCTCAACTAGTAACTGTAATTATATGCAACTCAACTAAAAGTAGATGGTCTTCTCATAATCCCCCAAAATCCAATACACAAGCTCTAAGGAGATCTTTCAACACTTAGTTAACTCGCTCGGTTTGACCATCAGTCTAGGGATGATAAGCCCTACTCAAACAAAACTCGGTTCCCAAAGTCCCTTGCAAAATCTTCCAAAATCCACTAATGAACAATGGATCTCAATTACTTACTATGCTCTTCGGGATACCATGGAATCAAACTATCCATTTATATACAGCTCAGCCAACTTTGATGTTGTCTTAGTTGATCTGACAGGAATAAACCTCAAGCTTTTTGTCAAGCGATCCACGATGACCCAAATCCCTTCATTTCCTTCCCTGGTTCTAGGTAGTCCATCGATAAAATCCATCTATACTTGCTCCCATTTACAAGTAGGAACCTCTAATGGTTGAAGTATTCCACTTGGCTTCTCCTGTTCTGCTTTCACTAATTGACAGTTCTTACATTTGGAAATAAAATTTCCAACATCCCTCTTCATACCTTCCCAATAATGCACTCACTTCATGTCCCGATACATCTTATTACTACTAGAATGAATCGTCAACTTAGAGTGATGACATTCCCTCAGAACCTCATCTCTCGATCCATCAATATCAGAAACAACTAATGGTCCTTTCTTTCAAAGCCAACCATCTTGATCGAACTCGAAATCCTTATCCTCTAGTTCCAATTTCTGGATTATCTTGATAACTTTACATCACGCTTTTAGCTCTCGCCAATCCTTTCAATGATAGTAGGTCTTATTGATAAGCTTGCCAACTTTTCAGGCTCTAACTCACACTTATGCCTGAAATCAAATCATACCATGTACTCGAGGTGCTTCCATTCTGAAAACATCACTCCTAAACCTGCATGTCTTCGACTCAATGCATCCACCATTATGCTATCTTTACCAAGAGTGTAGGCTATACCAAAATCGTAAGATGCCAAAAGCTCTAACCACTGTTGTTGTCGAAGATTTAAATCCTTTTAGGAGGAAAAATACTTCAATGAATTGTGATCCGTAAATAGCTCGAATCGAACTCCCAGCAGCTAATGTCCCCACATCTTCAGAGCAAATACGACCACCACTAACTATAAATCATGAGTTGAATAATTCCTTTCATGCAGCTTCAATTGTCGACTCGGATATGCCATAACTCTATCCTTCTGCATCAGCACTGCTCCAAGTCCAGTACCACATGCATCGGTATGTACCACCATTCTTTCATTCCCACTTGGAATAGTCAGAAAAGGAGCACTCATCGGTCTCTCCTTCAGAATTCCAAAAGCTTGCTCACATTTTGCATCCTATATGAACGCTTGATTCTTCTTCGTTACTCATGTTAATGGTGCATATATCTTGGAGATATCCTTGATAAACCGACGATAATATCCTGCCAACCCAAGGAAGCTCCTAACATCCATTGTATTCCTAGGTCTATTACAGTCCTGGATTGCTGCCACCTTAGCGAGATCCACCGCTATTCTGTTTCTAGAAACAATATGGCGTAAAAATCTCACTTCATTCTTCCAGAAGTGACACTTCAAAAACTTAGCTCTCAGGTGATGCTTTCGTAAGATTTCCAAAACAACTCGCAAGTGCGTCCTATGCTGCTATTCCTCATTCCGGGAGTAAACCAGGATTTCATCCACGAACACAAGCATGACCTTGTTCAACTGATCTCTGAATACCTTATTCATAAGATCCACAAAATACGTTGGTGCATTAGTCAATCCAAATGGCATCACTAGCCACTCAAAGGAACCCGATGGTGTCCTAAAAGCTGTCTTCGAAACACTATCCTTCGCCACTCTCAACTGCTGAAATTTCGTTGCCAAATCCATCTAAGAAGACACCTTGGCTTCATGAAACTGATCAAACAAGTCGTCTACTATTGGCAAAGGATACTTGTTCTTCTTGGTCACCTTGTTCAGCTCATGATAATCCACACACAATCTCAAAGATCCATCAACCTTGTTTCCAAACACAACTAGTGCACCCCATTTGGACACACTTAATAATCCTTTTCCCAAAAAGCCGCTAACTTGCACCTATAACTATCATTGTTCTCTAGGCACCATCCGCCTAAGTGGCATAACGGTAGGTCTAGCACCTTCGACCAAATCATTTCTGAACTCAATCTCGCGATGTGGCAGCAAACCTTTTACCTCTTCAAAGACATCATCAAACTCACTAGAGATCGGCACAGATGACAAGTCTTCCTGTAGAATCACAAGCGGATACAAAAAGTTTATGAAGACATCATCTACTGGCATACATCGAATCACAACCATTCGCCCTTCCGTATTCCCAACTGTAACCTCGAGCTTCTTGCAATCCAACTTAGCCGTATACTTTTTGAGCCAGTCCATACCCAAAATGATCTCAAACTCAACGAAGTTCAAAACAAAGAAATCACACAAAAAATACCGACCATGATTCGACAACACTAGACCACGTCAAATCATACAAAGACCAGACAAATCCCCAACTGAATTAGTCACAACCAATGGTTTATCACAAATCTCGGGTTCCAAACCCAAGCGGAACACAAGCTCATCGCAAATGAAAGAATGTGATGCTCCAGTATCAAATAACACTCAAACTGAAACATCCCTTATAGAAAGAGTACCTTGAACAACAACACTTTTCTTTTTCTCCTCTACCGTAGGAGCTCTCAAAGAAAATGGCACAGCCTCTGAAGCACATGCCTTCACTATATGCTTACCCTTCGACGGTTCTGGACATTCCTTCTTGTTATGCCCAAGCTTACCACAATCACAACATTTCTTCTCGACTTTCGGATTTTTACAATCCTTGAAAAAATGGCCTTTCTACTGGCAGTCGAAGCAAATCACCTCGCTTTTTGGTTTCTTATGACCATCTTTTCCTTTCTGTTGTTATTGCTTCCTCTTCTTGTTATTACCACCTTGCTGTGGTTTCTAATCCTCTTTGGTTGCAACAACAACTTCTTCCTTGGGAAATGAACTCTCATGCCTTAAAGCTTTCTCGACGATCCTCTCATATGGGTCATCCAGATGATCAACCAACTGCTTCCCAAGATAAGTATCCAAGCCCATGAAAAATTTCTCGTCCTTCTTATAAGGAGTCTCAATATATGAATAAGCGTACTTGGATAAATCTTTGAAGTCAGAAACATAATCCAACACTGGTAGACCATTCTGCTTTAGCTCAACAAACTTCTTAAACAGAACAGACTTCTACGCGGTAGAGATGAACTTGTTAGGGACAGCGGAATGGATTGTTCTGGCAAAGAAAACACTAGAGGGGGGTGAATAATGTTTGTAAGAATTTGAACAAAACTAAAAACTATAGAGAACTATGGGATGAATCGACACTACGAACACAAATACAGACACAGATTCAAACATAGAAGAAAAATAAACAAAAACAAAAGTGCAAAAAAGGAAAGAAAACACCGGATTTTATACTGGTTTGGATCACTCCTACGTCAAGTCCCACACAATGATGTGTTGTGTAGAGTTTTATTACTCTTTCAAAAGTCAATTACACCCTCCTTTATTTCACGACTTTACAAGGAGACATTGATTCCTACTTTCTTGATTTCACAGCTCACAAGAACACACAGACTCTTATTTCCTTAATTTCACGGCCCACAAGGACACACCGACTACTCTTTGACTCACAAAAAGGTTTACTCAACCCAGCCAATTACAAAACAGCCCTACAACTCTTCAATAGCACTTGACTCAGAGAGTAGAGAGTGTATAGAGAAGAAGTTTGACGAATTCAGAAGTGAATTCGACAGAGTATAAGTTTAAAAACCATAAAAATGATTAAGAATAATGGTAGGATGAAAGAGATGAAGATAGAGAAGAATAGATGTTAGAAAATTCGGTTTAACCTTTTTTTATAGGGTATGAAGGGTTGCAATGGTTCTAAAGCGTTGCAAATAGTGAAAAGAGACTTCCCTTTAAATTTAGAAAAATAACTGTTATATGTCGACATACATATTTTGCTATGTCGACATAGCCATGTGTAAATTTTATTTTCAAAGAATTTTTCAAGTATTTTGATATAAAATTAATTTTGGAAATTCTTGGATAAAATTCTAATGTTGTAAATCAATATTATATAATAGAAAAACATATGAAAATATATTTTTAAACTATATAAATATATTTATAAAATTATAAGGTTTTAAACTATATAAAATATAAATAAAGTATATATAAAAAACTTAAGTTTGAAAGACAAAAAAGAATAAAAAATAGAGTTAAATAGAAAAACAAAATAGATAAGATTGAGAAAAAAAAGAAAAACAAAAATAGAGAGGATTGAGGAAAGAATTGAAAATTTTGAATTTGAACCTGGAGTGCTATTTTGAGCCTTAAAAAAATCTAGACTCTATAAATATATAATTCTTGAACTCTTGAAATCTTGATTACTCATGAGTCTTGAATCTACTCTGAATTCTGAATCTCTAAAAGCTCTTAAACTATACAGTCTTCAGTATTAATTCCTGTATACAAATCCTGCATATGTCTGTATATATATATATTCTAAATAAAGATGTTAGTGTATATTTTATAATCAATGATAATTGAAATAAGGTTGTTGTCATCAAAACTCCATGCTCCAACAATCTCCCCATTTTTTATGATGACAACCTTAGTTTATAAAATATCGTACCTGTATATACATGTTTGATGATGATCTTCTTATACTCCCCATGTCTATAAGAATTCTATAATACTATGCCTATATTTATAATTTCTCCCCTTTTGGCATTATCAAAAAGAAAGATTAAAGATACTCCCCCTAAGTTGAACAACTGTAGAATCTAAGTAATATTCCTAAAAATAACTACCTTAAATTGTATAATTCCCTGATTATGACATAAAATACTCTCCCTTAATTTATTAACTATTTCTATGTAGAATACCCTCTTAATCTGTTAAACTAAAGAGAATAATACTTAATATGATTATTAAATACACACCAATCCAAGTATTATTTCATATGTTTGTCAAATATATATACAAACCAATCCAAATCATACCATATGTCTTAGTATGTACAAGTTTCAAATAATATAATCTAATTCACACCACACCATATGAAAACAAATCAATCAAATCGTACCAAACAACTAAACGACTCTTGGAACTTCAACCCAACCATTTTGTCCAAAGATAGGATCATTCTTAATTACTTCCAAATCTTCATCTTCTTTAGTTGCCTTTACAAGATTATTTTCTTCAACTCTGAAAAGAGAAGAGATTAGCCATCGCATTGCATCAGAGTGCTTTTCTTGTTGTTCAAACTTCTTTATTTGACACAATTCAAGATGATGCTGATTTCGTAGAATGATAGAGAGAATGTTTTTGAATGATCTGAGAGTTTCTTCTAGATTTTCACTTAGATTATGGATAGGATTTTCCATGGATTTGATGAAAAATGATTAAGGAAGAAGGAGTAATGGAATAATGAATTTATGTGGAAGAAATGTACTTAAATAAGGTCTAGAATTCGTTGGATTTTAAATGGACATGAGTAGTCATTTAATTTTAAATTTTGAAAAAGTTTGAAAAAAATTCTGTTATATGTCTACATACAGGTTTGGTTACGTCGACATACTATTGTGTGAATTTTGAAATTTTTGAATTTTTGAAATCTTTTGAACTCTTGTAATAGTATAAAATATTTTATGATTTTCCAGAAACATAAAGATGATAAAAACATAAATATAACTCCATTCGTTACATACTAAAAATCAAATACATCCAACTAAACAAGACACACTTAAATACGAGATTCGAAAGCAAATACAAGGAAATATATAAAGATAGACTAAACTAGATAGCCTAGTTTTCGGATGATGATAAGGAAGATGAAATTCCATGCTTTTTTCCTATTTTGACCATGAATTTGGATAACTTGGACAGCTTTTTGTTAGACATTTTGTTAAGCTTCTTTTGATTTTTAACGATTTTCACTTGATTTTGAATAATCGTGTCTTTGAAGTTACCTCTTGAGGTTGGACAATCAATGTTCTCCATTGAAGTCTCTTCTTCTTCGACTTCCATTGGATCTTGTTCTTGTTGCATTCGGGCTTGTTTGACCTCATTATCTCATAAGGTTTGAAAGTGAGAGGAATTTGCATGAGTTGAATGTTTGATGCGTCAAACACTTTTCTAAGGGCACATACTTCTCCATGAAGATCGACTCCACAATATTTGAAAATGCGAGTGAGATAAGCACCATAGTAGAGAGTGTTTTCTCTTGAAGATACATCTATGGGCTTAAATTCATTTAGAATCATATCGGCCCAATTGGTAAGATAACTACCCATAATGGCAAAGAGAGCCTTTTGGACTTTAAGAGTTGGATTGTTGTAATTTTCGGAATGGGGAGTGATGTTGTGTTGAAGGAGGAGGTTGACGATTCTTGTTTTTGGACGAAAGAAACGATTTTGGAAATCCATTGGAGCACCATCTTCTAAGATATCATGATAGGTTTCCAAATCGGTTTCATGGATGGCGAAAGTTGAGAAATTCGTGCCCTCACTTCTACAATTTAGAATTTCTCCTAAAAGATCGACATCGAGAACAATTTGAGTTCCCTTAACACTACTCCAAAATTGATTTTCATTGCCTTGATAAAATCCGTGGTTGAGATTTGCATTAAACATCTTCAAAAGTTTGGGATAACACACTTCGTCGTTATCATGAGAGTCAATTAGACTCAATATTTCATTGTGTTGAAAAAGAGAGACGAGATCATAAGATGGAAAGTCCCTAAAGACGGCGAAAGCACTCGTGTTAACTTTAGCATTTTCTAAATAGTCACCATAGGTGTTAATGGCTTCTTTGTCATTGTAAAGATAACCTTTTATGGTTTTGGTTATCTTCAATTTCTGAGATGAACTTGAGGAAGCCATAGATACGATAGTTTTGAGGAGGATAGATATGAAGAAAGTTGTTTTTAGTTGTAAATGAGAGGTAGAAAGGATGGATATATATGAAAATGAATTGAATGAATATAAATTGAGTAGGAACAACTTTTTAGATTAAAAGGACACCTTTTCAGACCTTGGGAGTTGGTGAAAAGATTGGAGGGAAATTTGAAAGTTTAAACTTTTGAAATTCAAAATTTAAATTTCAAAAACTGTTGTATATGTCGACATGTCTTTCTGTATGCAGACATACAGTTTTTATTTCAAAAGGAACTTTGAATTTTCAAGCTTTGAATTAAATTATCGATTTATATTTTAGGTTTAACGATTTCTTGAAATATTTCTAATCCTAATGATCATTCAAACAATTTTATTTTATTAATTTATTGGTTATTTAATATTATATTAATATTTTGAATTTCAAAATTCAAAATTTGAATTTGAATTTCAAATTTCAAAGAATTTATTAAATTTTAAATTCAAACCAAAGCAAACAAACAAAGCAACCATTCAACCAAATAAAATTAAAATGTAATTAACACATACCCGATTTTTTGATCCTTTTCTTCATGATTTTCTGAACTTTGAATTGCTATAAAGCATATATTTGTATTTCCGGTTTCAGGTTCTTCATCACTTGATGACGAATCTGAATCATCTAACATTGCTGCATATGCTTTCTTTCTTTTCCTTGATGAATTTGAGTTGTTCGGTTATTGAGTAGATTTGTCTGGATATGGACACATTCTCTTTATATGACCTGATTTATTGCAGTTAAAACATCATCCATCATTTGATTTTGCTTGATTATAACCCTTCCTTCTATACTTTAGAAATCTTCTAAATTGATTTGTCATGAGTGATGTTTCTTCATCATCTTCACTACTTGAGTTAGAATCATTTGTTGTTGCATTCAGTGCAATAAATTTCTTTTCAGTCGATATATTTTCTTCTCTTTTCTGTAATTGAACTTCATATGACATTAAATTCCCAATTAACTCTTCAATCTTCATTTCATTGACATTATTGCCTTCTTCTATAGCCAAAGTCTTCTGATCCCATTCTTGAGTTAATGAATTTAATATTTTTCTAACTTGATCTGCTTTGGAATAAGTTTTTCCAAGTGTTGTTAGTGAATGCACTATCTCTTGAAATCTGCTATACATATCGGAAATAGACTCATTCTCATTCATTTTAAATAATTTAAATTAATTGACTCACATTCCTATCTTAGTATGTTTAACTTTATTAGTTCCTTCATGAATAACATGTAAAGTTCTCCAGATTTCATAAGCAGTTTTACATACTGATACTCTATTAAACTCATTTCTATCTAATGAACAAAATAACATATTCATGGCTTTAAAATTGCTTTGTGCAACAGCCTTTTGTTCATTTGTCCATTGCGCAAATGCAGTTGTGGGTTCAACATAGTTATTTTTGTACTATTCCATGTATCTAATCCTACAGACTGTAAATAGATTTTCATTCTACATGCCCAATATGAATAATTACTACCATTAAATAGTGGTGGTCTAACAGTAGATTGACCCTCTATAAAAGAACTATTATTGCTACTAGTGTTGGTTGCCATTTTACCTAATTTTCAAAAATCAAATTATGAACTTTTTGAAAGACCTTGCTCTGATACCAATTGTTAGGGACTGCGGAATGGATCGTTCAATCAAAGCAAACACTAAAGGGAGGTGAATAGTGTTTGTAAGAATTTAAACAAAACTAAAAACTAGAGAGAACTACGAGATGAATCAGACACTACAAACACAAACATAGACACAGATTCAAACACAGAAGCAAAATAAACAAAAACAAAAATGCAGAAAAGGAAAGAACACACCAGATTTTATACTGGCTCAAATCACTCCTACGTCCAGTCCCACACAACGCTGGGTTATGCAGAGTTTTACTACTCTTTCAATAGTCAATTACACCCTCCTTGATTTCACGGCTCAATAAGGAGACACCGATTCCTACTTTCTTGATTTCACGACTCACAATAACACACCGACTCCTATTTCCTTGATTTCATGGCCCATAAGGACACACCGACTCCTCTTTGACTCACAACAAGGTTTATTCAACCCAACCAATTACAAAACAGCCCTATAACTCTTCAATAGCACTTGATTCGGAGAGTAGAGAGTGTAGAGAGAAGAAGTTTGATCAATTCAGAAGTGAATTCGACAGAGTATAAGTGTAAAAACCATAAAATGATTAAGAATATTGGTAGGATGAACGAGGATGAAGATGGAGAAGAAGAGATGTTAGAAATTTTGGTTTTAACCTCTTTTTTATGGGTATGAAGGGTTGCAATGGTTCTGAAGCGTTTCAAATACTGAAAAGACACTTCCCTTCAAATTTAGAAAAACTAGCTGCTATATGTCGACATACATATTTTGCTATGTCGACATAGCCATGTGCAAATTTTATTTTCAAAGCATTTTTCAGGTATTTTGATATAAAATTAATTCTGGAAATTCGTGGATAAAATTCTATTGTTGTAAATCAATATTATATGATAGAAAAACATATGAAAATATATTTTTAAACTATATAAATATATTTATAAAATTATAAGGTTATAAACTATATAAAATATAAATAAAGTATATATAAAAAACTAAGTTTGAAAAACAAAAAAGAATAAAAATGAGTTAAATAGAAAAACAAAATAGATAAGATTAAGAATAAAAAGAAAAACAAAAATTGAGAGGATTGTGGAAAGAATTGAAAAATCAGAATTTGAATTTGAATTTGAACTTGAACTTGGAGTGCTATTTGGAGTCTTACAAAATCTAGACTCTATAAATATATTATTCTTGAACTCTTGATCTCTTGAAATCTTAATTACTCTTGAGTCTTGAATCTACTCTGAATTCTGAATCTCTAACAGCTCTTAAACAGTACAACCTTCAGTATTAATTCCTATATACAAATCCTGCATATGTATATATATACATATATATTCTAAATAAAGATGTTAGTATATATTTTATAATCAATGATAATTGAAATAAGGTTGTTGTCATCAAAACTCCATTCTCCAACAGAACTTATTCTCAAACTTGACTCGGAATTGATCCCAAGTGATCTCATCCTCAGGAGTCTCTAGATTGACAGAGTTCCACCAATTCATAGCTCTGCGCTGTAGTTGTCTTGATGCAAGCTTCCTTTTAGTCGCATCCTCAATATCCAATTCTCTGGATATCCGAACGCAAGTATCAAGCCACCCTTGAATCTCGACTGTCGGCTTTGTCCCTTTGAACGACTTTCCTCCGAGAGCAATAAAGTCCTTACAAAGCTTAGGGAAATCAACCACCCTCGGTACCTGCACCTGAACCGCAACATCTACCGCGGCTGTTTCTGGAGCGGGTACCCTCCTCACGATCACTGTTGTCATGGCCTCGAACTTAACTGGGTAATCCGGTATATTGCCATCTCCTCCTCCAGGCATAGTCTCTTCCCAAGTAGTATATCTCGAAGATCGACGACTCATTCTAAATCTGAAAAATAGAATGATTAGTCCACACCTGAGAAAAACTACAATGGAGTTCAAGTGCTACTATACTATGCACTATTATATAGTATACATCCACAAAAAATACAAATATGCCTCTCGTGCATCATTACTTCTTCAGACTTTGGATAAAATCGATTAACCAGTGCTCTGATACCAAATGTGATGACCGCCCATAACTCCTTCACTTAACAAGAGGAAAAATGCATTGAAAGACATACCAGACAACTATGGATGATCATCAGGTTAGAATAACACAAGTAGAACCTGTCGTATAACTCACAACATTGGGATAAAATATAATAGAACATATACAACAGGCAGTAATAGTGAAGCATCACTGAACAGAGTCTCTAACTCTCATATCATCATCATGAAAAGAATATTTATACATCAACTAGATAACATCATCAAATTCTATACAAGAAGCCTCACAACATGTTCACTTAGAGTGGCATACATCAAACATAAAAGTGGAAATACCTAGATAGTATAGTAGAAAATAATATGTAAGCCTCAAGCTCGTCGTCGTTCTGCAGCATCGTCCTCATCAAAATCTACTACGTGCCACCTACTACCTAGTCTGCCCATCCACAACATCATGGATGAACAAACCGAGGTAATAAGAGGGAACATAAAACCTTGAGTCAGACAACAGTCTTAATGAGCGATAAAACAACTATCTAACATCATCAACAAATTATATGAGAAGTAGATAGATCAATCATCTAATCTACCAACACATAGAAGAAACCCAAACCCATCTCCTCGACATCTGATAGTGATAGCCTTTCCAAACAATCAGAAAAGAAATAAACAGTAGCATATATAGATCCAGCATAGACCATCCTAATCAAGATCAACATCCCCCAAGCACAAGCCCCAAAGGCCTAAACCAACATCAGACAAGCACATAAGAGGTGTCTCTTTCGGCGTCGAACGATCTACACAAGAAGATACAAGCAAAACAATCAACATCCATGACTTTGTCTATCACCGCCTATCTTTCCTTGAAACCATCTTAATCGTATGACTGACCCATCTTTTTATCCGTCAAGGGCTAATGGTAACCCTGGTTCTAGCAAATCTCCATACGCCATCGTGATTCGTATCTAGGCCCATCGTGGCTACCCAAGGTAT
This sequence comes from Allium sativum, assembly GCA_030737875.1. Lineage (NCBI taxonomy): Eukaryota > Viridiplantae > Streptophyta > Magnoliopsida > Asparagales > Amaryllidaceae > Allium > Allium sativum. Next base: position 1,033,629,704 of record CM060920.1, on the reverse strand, counting down.
TCGAATAATCATCTAGTCTTGGGTGCCCCGTTATCCCTTGATTTGATTCTACTAGAACCTCCGACTAATGATGATCCCTTGGCTCTTCATCTCTGGTCATCCACCTTGACGGCTAACCATAAGCCCAAGCGCCTTCACGAGCAAGCCATTATCTACGAGCTCAAATCATCTTGAGTCGTCTTCCCAACTTCGTTGCATCACATCACGATCAATGAACACTTGACTTTGCTTCAAATATTCCATCTAAATTCTCCTCGAAGCTACGCCCATCGTCGAACCAAAAATCAAGTCATTCTGGCCAATGCTAGATGGATCTTCTTTGATCCCCCTATTGATTGGCCATAGATCCATATGGATCGTTCATACATTCATATCGATCCATCCCTCAAGTCACACCCCGACCCTTCGACCGATCCATCACCAATGACCCAAAACCCAATGAATCAATCTATTGACTGATCTTATTACTTTCCCTTGCATGAGTGGTGTTCCAACCAACCTGAACTTTTCCAAACAAATTCGGCTTTTCCAAGCGACATGACTTTTCCAAAGGACCCGACTTTTCCAGACGACCAATTTCAACCAAATGATTAATCACACAACAAGCAATCTCAAACAAACATTAGCATATCAAATAATCATCATACAATAATATAAAATTCACCAAATCATGATAAAACAATAAATGAACCAATAGTTGGATCTAAACTTGCATAAACATATGATTTCAATGTTAACATATGGATTAATTGTTATGACTTTCTGGATTAGATCCTATGGTGTGATCCGAATTCAAAATATACTTACATTGATTAGATCTAGGTGAATATGGTGAAATTAAGATCAGAAAAACCCATATACTCAAATGAATCTATGTGAGAGATGCTTATCACTTGACATATCCACAAACTAGCATGAAATCAACATATCTCTGATCTAGACAGCGAAGAACGGTCTACGAATCAATAACTTTGATGCTATAACACCCCGCATTATATGACAATGTAATAATTAAATAATGCATATGTGTATATATATGCATAGATACAAATATATATATGAAGAATAAAATAAAGATAATATGTGATTGCATGTAATAAATACATGCACTGAGAAAGAAGAAAATATTAATCCAAATAAAAATGTAATGCATGCATTAAGAGAAAGAAAGGATTGGTTGCATGTAGTGTAAATATGTTGCATGCACTGATTTACAAATATTATGCATTAATAATAAAAGCGAAATAAAAGAAAAAGATTCGTGCAATGGTTTAAATGAAATATTGTAACAACTATGAAAAAGAGGAATAAGAAGAGAACAATAATTACCATTGTTCTAAGTCTTGTTAACAATAGCCTTAGTAGTTCAGTGTGTTAAAGCATGTGATTTGCATACAAGAGGTACAGAGTTCGATCCCCGCTGCCGTCATATTTTCGTTTTAAGGGAACGGCTAAAATAACACATGTTCTAAAGAGAAAATATGTATAAACGTACATATAAGGAAAAATATACTTATAAGGAAGTAAAGAAAATATATGTATACGTATGAGAATATATATGTATATGTGTGCATAAATATATATATATAAGAGAAAAATTCAAAACAAGGCTGCAATCACACAAATATGGTAAAAAACAAATGACAGTTCAACACTGTTTGAATTTTGAAATCAAAACAAAAAGTTGTGCGTATATACATATATATACATATACACATATGCGTAAATGGTCATTAAGAGATTTGTATACATATAAGAAGATTGCATGTGAATATAACAGTTAAATAAATTCCAGAAATTTAAATATTCAAAAATCAAATTTCTATGCCAAAACAGCTCGTGGGACCCATAGGGAGTTGACACCCCTGTAGGGGTGTTGACACGATGGTCGACATCCCCTCCCCAGATCCAGCAAGATTCATCTGCGAACCTGGACTATTATGTTAATTGGGTTCAATGCTTATTCAGCGCTGCGTGTACGATAAGATCCTGAACGCCTACAAATAGGCTAGCAGAGCCTGACCTAAATCTCATATTTCTGAGACAATGTCTATGCTCTGCCATTCTTTTCCTCCTCAAATCTCTTCAGAAAAATAAGATAACTAGTTTAGGAAAATTCTGAGTCAAGATCTGGAGGAAAAGAATGAATATCAATAAGAAGGTGTTCTGAATCATATTCAAAACCTGGTAATTTCTTGGATCTGGTCTATTTCAGTTTTCTCCTCTTTCTTCCCTTTTTCTTTTAGTAAAAATTGTGGATCCATGGTTGCTAGGTTCTAAATTCAGATAGGAGGACCATGGAATACTAGATTTGGACCAGATTCAGGATTTGTAAAGCAAATTTACGTGAGTGGATTTAAGTTATATCAGTTTTTATAATGATACATTATTGTTTGACATTCCCTGTTAATATGCAATATAAAGCTGCTAGAATGATTAAAGTGATGAAATGCTAATATGACATGTTGAAATATTAATATGTTAAAATATTATTATGTTGGAAAATTCATATGTTGAAACATTTAATATGCTAAAATGTTCATACGTTGGAATGTAAACTTGTTAAAACATGTGTAGCAATTACTGTTGTATATATACATGTTCTAATTACATGATTAACTTATGGCATATTATGTACTTGAATTATTAGCCATAGAATTGAGAAAATTAAATGTTAACCTGTTAGATTTGAACAATTACATGATTAAATGATTACACGTTAGAATAGAATCAATAACATGTCAGAAAGAACATGTGACATAAAATAGGCTTAATATGATGACATGTAAAATATAGATTATAGTAAATATTTGAAAGAATGGACACGCATAAATTATATAGAAAATTTACAGTAAATGGAAAACTATAACAGCACTTAGACATGAGGTCAAATTCAACTTGTGGTAGAAGTCTTCCCGGAACCGCCTGGCAAATCCAGCATCCACAAGTTGTTAATTTAATGTGAGGGGTCTAGTGCATAAATAAAGCATGCAACAATGCTAAAACAGGAGGTTTAAGTCAACTTATGGAAGAAGTCTGCCTGGAACCGCCCGGCAAATCCAGCATCCACAAGTGTAGGCTTCATATGAGAGGTCTAGTGCATAAACACACACACAGATATATATATATATATATATATATATATATATATATATATGTAAATAGAAGGATTAATAAAATAGCATTAATTGTGCTTAATGGAAATGAATAAGGAAATGAATGAAAGATAATTACAATAGTAAAAGAAATGACTGAACGGGGAGTGATAATAACCTATTATAATTAATCACATAAATAAGAATGTTATATAATAGGTAGACTTGTCCTAAGGACAAAGGGAGACTATAACTTAGGTTATAATAAACAATAAGGAAATTGGAATAACTTATGTAATAAGATAAGTTGTACTTAGTTGTAAATTAAGTTATCTGTGAGAATGAGAATTTGAAACATGCTGATAAGGACAACGTAAGTAATATTTATGGAAAGGAAACTTATTAGTAAATCTTAGTTAAGGGAACTAAGTTAATAAGTAAACAATGATAAGTTGTAGTGATAGTATAAGATGGGATTATGATTAAATAAGAAAGAATGAGGCAAACTTATGAAATGGAATAAGTTATATTTAACCATAAATAATGACTGACATGTTAAACAAAAAACATGTGAATTGAGATATACTTAATTACATATTAAGTAGAACACTTTATTGTAACTATAAAATAAAACAAGAATATAAAGGGATTGTGGATTGCAGACCTTGGATCACAATCTAGAGAACAACATGTTGTGGGCTTATTAATAAATTTAAATGGGTAAGTTATACGACTAAAATTAATAAGCAAGAGGAACTTGATAACTTGAATAAGAAGTCAATCTGAATGGGAATAATCAAGTTAGATGAAATCCCGATGAGGTAGAGCAAGCGTATAATTGAATGTTTAGACATAGGGTCTAATATCACATTAAACTGAAGCGCTTGACCAGTCCGTACATTTGAGGGTGAATAACCCAACCGGGTAGATCATCGTGGTGTCATAAGGCATGAAGGGAGCGCACGTTAATCTGATTATTCTGTCGACTCCGAATGACTGGAAGTGGAAGCAGATGGCTTCCACGGACGTGGAAGGTGCCCATGGTAGTCCTCCTTAGTGGTGCAATGCTCGGGTTGTGCTCACAGAGGTTGGGTATGCGCGTAACTACATGGTGAGTAGCCTTGACTGTAAAAGTAGCTTTGCAGCCAGAAAGCTGTGATGAGGTGACACTAGGGTGATTCGATGATCGCCTCAACAGGGATGTAGGGGTCACGACCAACAAGTATAGTAGATCGTCGGGTACCCATCATCGGCAGCCAGTGGGATGCGAAAACACTTGAGCTAAACCCAAGACACCATCCACCTTTCACTATGAGGCACGGTGGTTGAGGGGAGACGCCAACTGGATGTTTAGATTGTTTGTTCGGGACAAGTCACTTATCTATTGAAGTCTTTACTAATTGAGGGAGGGGCCGAGGTGGGGCCATAGCAACCATGAAAAACAGACCTGAAGGATATCTGTATTTGGAGGCTCTTAAAGGAGGGCCTGTACAAATATGGAAAAGCTCCCAACCAAATTCTGTGTTTCTTGTACATCCCTTCCATGGAACTCAGTGCACATCAAAGGTTATGTGCGGTTAAGGCATTGAATACGATTGATGATACGTACGTGGGAAAGTCCAGATACATGCATGTCAGCTCTGGGCGGTGTATCGTAGACTTAGGGGCATTACTCTGTGATGGAATATGATTCGATCGAAGGTGGCAGTCCGTACGCTTACGTAGTATAGTAATGGCAGATATATGCGGAATGTAATATTGTTATATAGAGATCCATACATTGCCCCGGCATTGGATGAGGGACTGCGTATATTTCTTGGCGTTACGGCAGAGACCGTGCAGGTGAGGTACCATGGTGTGTACCTTAATTTGGGGTAGCTACACATACACTTTATTAGGTTAATCCACTAGGGAGTAAATGGGTACGGAGTGCGTGTAAGCCTTATGTGTTGTTAACCCAAGTAACTTAACAAATAAGAAAATGTGATTGAACGGTATATGTAGGGTTATCCAAAATGTATAGTTTAAATCCAGTCACCAGAACCCGTGTTCTGACCCCCTCCTCATAACATACTCGCAGGTTAGATTTGTGGCAGAGATATGATAGCTTTGGATATTGGTTAGGCAGTATTATTACTATGGTAAGACTATATTTTGATTTCTTTATATTTTATCTATTCCATTGTGAGATGTTTTTCTAAGCTCTAAAATATTTTATATCTCTGTCTTTTCTGCAGGATACCAGAGCAAACCAACATGAGTTTCGATATATTAGAATTTTGAAAAAAATCGGTATGTCGGAATTCGAATTGTTACAGATGCGATCTACCTTTTTTCGATGTTGATCTTCAATTTTCTAACGTAGATCTATGATTTGAAATGAAGTGAAGGGGTATTTGGTGGAGTAGGGAGAATCATAAAATCCAACCTAATAGAGAAATGGAGAAACTAAACAATTCGTCTTACCTCTACCCTCCTATTTATATCCAACAGCCCCTAGCCTTAATGGACCTCATTAATCAGCCCACTAATGACTAATTAGTCTGTCTAGAAAATATGTAGCACTAAAACAGCGATTCCTCCCAAACCGCTGAACCATATCTTTAATGTGGCCACTCTACGGAATTGGAAACACCATTTCCGATTTAATGAAATCAATTCCAACTCCTGATTCGATCTCATTCAAAAGTTATTCCCTATACAAAAACAACTATGGAAAAATGTTCACAAATGAAATTGGCAAAAATCATGGACTTGTCTCACATCCTCGTGAACAACATACCAATGTATGAGAATGATCCGTCCCTTGGGGAATTAAATAAATGTTTTACGATCCTTCACTATGTAAAATGCGGGTCGTTACAAAACATGTACATATCCCGTACCTCTATGGTTTGGAATTGCAAGAAGTATGTTCATTAGACATCAAGTGTTGTGAATGAACTAAGCGGGGTCCTATACAAAAACTAGAATCATATAACTTAGTGCAATGCTAATTATCCAATGTGCAGAAATGTTCAACCGGTTCTGCATGTGAATCTCACATGAATAAACCATCTAAATACTAAGTTTAAATTCCAAATGCATAAAAATATAATTATGCTCTCTGTAACGACCTGAATTCCAACATACCGATTTTTTTCAAAATTCTAATCCATCGAAACCCGTGTTGGTTGCTCTGGTATCCTGCAGAAAAGACAGAGATATAAAATATATCAGAGCTTAGAAAATATCTCATAGTGGAATGGATTAAGTATAATATAATCAAAGTACAGCCTTACCGTATTAATAATACTGCCTAGCCAGTATCCAAAGATATCATATCTTTGCCACAAATCAAACCTGCGAGTATATTATGAGGAGGGGGTCAGAACGCAAATTCTGATGACAGGATTTAAACTATACATTTTGGATAACCGTAAATATACCATTCAATCACGTTTTCTTATTTATTAGGTTACTTAGGTTAACAACACTCAAGGCTTACACACATTTCGTACCTATTTACTTCCCAGTGGATTAACCTAATACAGTATGTATGTAGCTCCCCCCCCCCCCAATATTGAGGTACACCCCATGGTACCCACTCGCACGGTCTCCACTGTGATGCCATAGAAATGAACTCGTCCCTCATCCTACGTCGGAGTGACGTACAGATCACTACATAACAATGTTACGTTCTGCATATATCTATCAATACTATGCTACGTAAGCGTACAGATTGCCACCTTCGATCGAGTAAGATTCCATACCAGAAGTAATGCCCTCAAGTTTATGATACACCACCCAGATCAGATATGCATGTATCTAGACTTTCCCACGCACGTATCGTCTGTCGTATTCGATGCCTCAACAGCATATAATGTGCACCGAGTTCCATGGCAGAGCTATACAAGAAACACAGAACTCGGTCGCGAGATTTCCATATCTGTACAGGTCCGCCTTTAAGGGCCTCAAAATACAGATATCCCTTGGGTCTGTTTTTTTTTCATGGTGGCTATGGCCCCACCTCAGCCCCTCCCTCAACTAGTAAAGACTATAAGAACTAAGAGACTTACTTCTAACAAACAATCTGAACATCCAATTCGCGTCTCCCCTCAACCACCATAACTCGATAATGAAAGGTGAATGGTCTATTGGGTTTAGCTGTAGTCTTTTCGCATCCCGCTAGTTGCCGATGACGGGTACTCGACGATCTATGATTCTTGTTATTCCTGACCTCGCATCCCGTTAAGGCGATCGCTGAATCACCCTAGTGTCACCTTGTCATAGCATTCTGACTGCAAATCTACTTTTGCAGTCAAGATCCACTCACGTGGTAGTAACGCGCAGGCCTAACCTATGCGAGCACATCATAAGCATTGACCACCCACGGAGGACTACAAGGAGCACCTTACATATCTCAGGAAGCCGCGTGCTTCCCCTTCCAGTCCTTCAGGGCCGACCGAATAATCATATGACCATGTGCTCCCCTCGTGCCTCATGACACCCCGATGATCTACTCCGTTGGGTTACTCACCCTCAAACATGTGGACTGGTCCAAGCGCCTCATTTTAATATGTTATTAGACCCTATGTCTAAACATTCCTTTATGCGCTTGCTTTACCTCATCAGGTTTCCATTTAACTTGGTTATTCCCATTCACATTGACTTCTTATTCAAGTTACCAAGTTCCTCTTGCTAATTAATTTCAGCCTTATAACTTAACCCATTTAAGTTTATTAATAAGCCCACAACATGTTATTCTCTAGATTGTGATTCAAGGTCTGTATACACAATCCCTTTATATTCTTGTTTGATTTCAAGGTTAAAATTTCATTTTCTACTTAATACGTAATTAAGTATATCTTAATTCACATGTTATCTATTTAACATGTCACTTATCATTTATGATTAAATATAAATTATTTCATTTCATAAGTTTGCCTCACTCTTTCCTATTTAATCATAATTCCATCTTATGTTGTCACTACAACTTATCATTATTTACTTATTAACTTAGTTCTCTTAACTAAGGTTCACTAATAAGTCTCCTTTCCCTTTATTATTACCAATGTTATAATTTTCTCTTGTCCCTAGGACAAGCCTTAACAGTTATTCTTATTAGTAGATTTCATATTTCCAAGTTTATAGATTACTTAATTTATAATTAAGTACTCTTACATTTTATAAATTTCCCCCTTTTCTCTACTTATTATAAACAACAGGTTTCAGTTTTCCCCATTTACTGATTACTTAATTTACAATTAAGTGCCACTTATTTCATTTCACCAGTTATCTCATTTCCTTAGTAGTCTGTTATAACCTAAGTTATAATCTTCATTTGTCCCTAGGACAAGCCTACCTATTATATAACATTCTCATTAATGCAATTCATTTATAATAGATTATTATTGTAACGCCCCGCCTCTATACCCACTATTGTCCAGTTCATTTTAGAGAAATGTCACAGACCATAATGGAGAATGAGGTTTTTGAAGAGTGACCGATTGTATGATTACTCCATGTGAGGAACGCACATCGAATTCTGATACCGATTAAAATTTCGACATGACCATTCGGCACATAGGGCAACTACACAACGGCTATATGCAGTCCGGAAAGCAGTATAAAATAGACAACAACAATAATATAAATATGGTATATCTCAAAGCCAGACACAGAATAATCATATCACATAGGCGGGATAGATATGAATAAACCAAGGATGTGTACAACAAGATAGTGGTCAACAAAGATCCACTAATCCTAAAAGAATAGATACATACACCATGATCTAAATAAAAGAATATGTACACAACGATAGATAATGTCATAGGTACAAAAGTACATAAAACTGCGGAGACAGAGTAGCAAGCTGAAGGCGGAAGATCAATCCTGCGATGAGACCCAAAGGAGCACCTAAAATGACTCGGGCTGACCCAAGTATTATTTATAAGGAAATAAATAATAAACGGATCAGTCTTGCTGTACTCATCAAATAAACTGAGATAACAAGAGATATAACATAGGATGACATGAACATGGCATGTTGACACAATCAGGAAATCACAATGGAATGTCAGCACGCGAATATCTCTAAATAATCTCCTAGCTAACATAGAATGCAACATTCAAATAATAGCACACAACAGGAAATGGCAGCAGAATGCCAAATAAACTAAACACATGAATGACAGCAGAATGCCAAATATAAATCAAATTGACGCGCATCGCATTAAAGTAATCATAAATCAAATTGATGCACACCGCATCAAAGTAATCAAGAATCCAGAAATCACTAGAAATCCAGAAAACATCATAAAAAGTGGATACTCCCCATATAAGGAACGATCCAATGGTAACTCCCCAAATAAGGAACGATCCAGTAAACATCATAAAAAGTGGAAACTCCACAGATGAGATACGATCTCTAGGTAGCGAACCTATTTGTTTGAGCCGAAGCTCTGCCACGGAGCTGGGTCGTTACCCCGGAAGAGAGAAAACACATAAATCATAGAAAGTTGGACTGAAGTCCCACAGGTGAAATCCAAGAATCGTAAATCCCACCAAGGCGATCGAGGACCATAAAACATAAATCATAAAGGTTGGACCGAAGTCCCAGAAGTGAAATCCAAGAATCGTAAATCCTACTCGGGCGATGGAGGACCACAAAACACAAGTCATAAAGGATCACATTAATCCGGGTGAATAGAAATTACTCCGAGCTAGTTAATATAAGGAAATAGCAACATACCCCATAACCACATGCTATTCTCGAATATTTACGAACCTGTAATTGGTTTCTATTCAAAACAAAGAAAATGACCACACATGTTTGAACGCACGAGTCCAAGAGTTATTCACCGAAGTAAACGTATAAGGGGTCATAGTCCTCAGTTTACTAATGTAAATAAACGAAATCTCTCATTCGATCGATAGGATAAGGAAACATATATAAATCAATAGAATCAGAACCAGGTTTAGAAACCGAATTTATTTTAAAAGGTTTTGAATTTAAAAACTGAAAACGTTGGTTCGATGCCCATTGACAATATGAAACCCCATTATCCATTGTGGTTCAATTATTCATGAAAACCGTCACCATAGCGAATAGAACACAAACATCATGAAACATATACTCACGTTACAACAACATACAGGAAATCAAGGGATAACGGTTGTGTTTCGGTCAACGAACGAATCGAAATCCCTAACTAGCACCCGAAGGTTTCAAACTACATCGGAATAAACTCGAAGGATATCGAGTCGATAATTCACGTTTTATTGGCATGAAGCATCTTAACAAGAGTATCGAATAAATTTGATATAAAAAAATAGAGCGCACGGGCTTTAGAATGATCACTTATTCAATTCACATCATAAATAAATGTGAATCAGCCAAGAAGGATAAACACTGGAAGAATCAAATGAGAATAAAAGTTGATGAATCGATCTTCTGGAATCTGTGAATTCGTAAAGCTGAACTTCACAAACGAAGTCCGAACGGCCCGAGCTCCATCCGGGAAAGAGCCTGGATGGGCCTAAACTGTTGACCGTGGTCTCCACTGGTCAAAAGCAGATTTTCAGTGACATACTTCTCTCACCCCAAGGACAAACGTCTGTTGTCAGGAAAACTGTATTCCGAGAGTTTGGACAGACATCTGTCCCTTTTTTGGACAGACATCTGAGCTGAAGCAAATATTTATTTTGCTTCCTAAACAATGACAGAAGTCTGTCCCCCTCCCGGACAGACGTCTGAGCTTAAGTGTGGCCATTTTTTTCTTAGGAAATGAGGTGCAAACGGCTCTCGGACAAGGCCGGATCATGGTGATGGCTTTTAACATTTTTCTAATGAGAATGAAGCCCACTTAGCTCACCGAAAAAACTCAAAAACACATACACACACATGCACACATTCATACAAGAGATTCATGTCGGTTTTGACCATAAGTTCAAAGGTGAACTAAACTTTAAACCAAAGCTATCATATACGATTCAAGCTAGAACAAGATGGTTTGGCAATGCTAAAGGGAAGTTATAAGGACTTGTGTGCATATAAAACTTCCCCTATAGCATGCACAAACATTCACACAAGATATTTGCGATCATTCTTGATTATAAACTCCAAAACGACCAAATCATCTAACCAAAATAATCAAATGCGATATAAATGAATTGTGAAGTGTTAGAACTTGCCGGTGCGTCAAGGAGCTTCATATTATCACCAAATCGACTAGTAGCTTATGAATTGGATTGTATGGACAATTCTAATCAAAATTTTCAACTCAATGTAACATAAACAGAAGAAATCGGCTAAGTTACACTAACCTAACCAATTCACAAGCACACGCAAACTCGTATGAACACTAAATTACACTTGTACAAGCCAATGGATTGTGGCATAGATGTGAGTTCAAAAAGAACTCACCTTGGTTTCATACGGAGGAAGAACAAGCACCAATATGCACAAAGAACCTCTCTTTCTCCAATAGCTCCTCAAATGTCGTCTCATGAACACAAATGAAGACAAATGAGTGTTAGGGCATACTAAAAATTCGAAATCGAGAGGAGAGAAAGGTAGAGAGCGAATAGAGAGAGAGCTTACCCATGTTCTACTTGGATTGACACATGATTGGAGCTTCAAATTGCAAAACCTAGGTTGCAATTTCTATTTCCCTTTCCACTCTCTCTATTCTTTTGCCTTAGGAAACAAAAATAAGTGAATGAGAGGAGAGGGAGAAGGGTTGGGCTGATAAGAATAGCGGGAGAGGTTTAACCAAGCCAATTTGGCTAGTTTAGCCACAACTAAGCTCATTTTTGGAGCCCGAAAATCCATAACTCCAAACATATCGAAGTTTATAGTCAAAATGATTATAAACGACGTTCCGGACTCAATGGAAGTGGTCCCGAATCCTAATGTTATCATTTGTGAAAATCGACATTTTGAGTGACACATCGAACACGACGATATATTTATTATCATCGAATGAGCGGGTTGTTACAGACATCCCCCTTAAAAGAATTGCGTCCCCGCAATTCCTTAAGAATGAAGTAATAAGTAACAACTAAAAATAATTCCATGGAGTGGTACCATAAGAACCGACACGAAATGAAAAGATCACACCAACGGCTAGGTGTGTTCCCAATTTCGTCTCGTAAGATCATAAAAGCTAGAGTTCAATCTCGAATTCCATTACCTATGAAGATAGTCATCCCAAACAGGTAAAATAACTCCAGAAAAATTCATAAGCGCTATGAATTCAAATAGACTCGCCTTTCCCAGTATGATTCTCAAGGGAATGAGAATCAATAGAATGCACAAAAACCATGCGAATCTAGTTTGGAATTATAAGAAGCAACGGGACTGTGTCCTACAGACGCGAGATATCAATAGTAGATATTTCTCTTAGGATATGAAATGGGAATTTATGATGGTTAACTAATCCATTCCCAAAACTCAATCACAAAGATGTAGCGAACACCAAACTTCAGCATTTTAGTCTTGCGACAAGGTGGCTGACACCCACCAAAGAACAACTCAGAGATTCCAACGAAGTTAGCTAACGAGAGCAACTCTCCAAGGAATAATCAATTTTAACATCAATGATTCAAGGTTGCTAACGGAATACCAACGAGCTAGAAACCGATAAACAAATATTGGTAACGGAATACCAATGAACTACAAGTCAATAATCAAATATTGGTAACGGAATACCAATGAACTAGAAATCGATAACAAATATTGGTAACGGAATACCAATGAACTACTCGGGGAAATCGATTTTTAATCAGGTACTAAATCTCATTTAGTAACCATAAAGACGAATCATTAGGAATTATATGAAATTCCCAATATTCAAAAACTCGAGAATCGATTTTAGAGAATTGAAAACATCGAGAAGATGATGGATAAGTAGTGCATAACTTACCACCTCGGAACAACATGATTTAAGATTATTTTCCACCAAAAATCTCAAATCGCAAAAACATCAGCAATTAATCAAAGAAGCAATAGACAATTTTTCTAATAAGATGAGATTAAACCAAAGAGGTCATAATCCCCAAAGATTTGATTAACAAGTGTTAATAAACGTGTGGAGACAATTGTCAATCCAAATGATTCAAGCAAACAAAGGAGGAATGTAACGACCCTGGAAAAAGCGACCTTGGTTATCCGATATATAACACCTATCGAACAATCAAAAGTCGAAATTACCGGATAGTCCAAGAAAGAAATTAGAGGGTGAGGATAGATAAGATAGAAAATTAGAACAGAAGAAGAAGAAGAACACAACAACATCAGAGTAACACGAATCTCACAGCGGAACGAATAAAATATAATAGACAACATATCTTGAAATCAAAGTAGTATATGTATATCATACCAATATCAGAGTACAACACTTTCATCACAACGGAATAATCAATAGCTAGAAAAATCTTGAAGCCTCCTGCTCCAAGCTCTACAAGCATACCTGTAAACCCTGACTACTTGACTACCCGTACAAATTTGGGCACCCAAGAGTTTAGGGAAAACAAAACAAAATAAACTCTGGGTCAGTCATGGGACTGGTGTGAGTAAACTCAAATCATTTGGTTTAACTTTCAAAATCCTTTCGAAAGAAAAGATAATCGTAAGACCAATCCACACATAAACGCGGACGGTTTTTACCTTACGATAACCAAAAACACTTTGGAAATCATATATTATCTGATATTATAATAATGTCTAATCACAAGTAATTAAAATCTAGTAGAACGCTTGCATCTCACGCTCTACATATATAGTATACAAATCAAACTCGCGGGCACTTATTGGAGATTGGATTACGACCTTGACAAGGTATGGGACCACCTGCCGATAGTGTATCTCTAGAGGCGAATACACTAGGTTCAACAAGAACATCTTGCAACCCGGCCCTCACATGACCGACCACTCATTTCGCTTGAGTGTATCGAATGTATATCACCAACGGTAGGGATCAGCATTCGTCTCCCGAATAGGACAGCATCGATAGATTAAAGAAGCAATTGGAATTTCTCTAGATAGGTGATCATACATCCTAATGGGTGCGACCCACATAGCCATGCTGCCTGTCCGATTTTTGTCATTTCCCGGTTGATGAGGCTAGAGGTCATAACGTATCTTTTGACAGATCACACCTCCATTACTTTGAATGCCACATCGTCATACCCGCCAAATCACAAATTGATTTCACCAAAAATACCACGGGTATACAGCTAAGAGAAACGAATTCCTCCGCCACCAAACGTAAGTACGTTTGAAGAGATCAACTTACACGATCCTTTGAATATACTCTGTCAGACATTCGTCCATTCACGTTTGTCCTGGGACTGGACAAACCGAAGGCACTATTCTGTAAATAGGATAGCCCTTGCATAATTCCGTCTTCAATATATTCAGCATACTTGATTCGCAACGCTTATGCCAATACGGAGTGGTTCTCTGGATAATAATCCAACCGGTCTCTCCATATTAACAACGTAAAATGGTCAAAAACTTTGATAGTCGGTGATTTAACTATCAAATGAAAACATGTCTGTGTGCAAACAACGATATTATTTCCAGATGGAAATTCTATCGATCAATCATCATTCATCATCAAATTATCATAAATTTACCCTTTTCCTTATTCTTGTTTTCCTATATTTCTTATTTACTATATTTAGAAAATATACGTTATTAACAATGGGAAACAATTCCATTTCTCATTTTCTATATTCAGAAAACATTTCTGATTTTTCATTTGGAAGACATTTCCAAATCTCCTTCATTGGGTTTAAACTGATGTTTGAATAAACATCGCTATGCCAACACCAACCATTTCGCTCATTAACTAAATTCACTTAACCCCTTTCACTCTCGAACCTTATCCACTTCTTAGTTAAAAACGAAGTCAATCAAGTTGGGGTATAATTACCTCTCAGACCTTAACTGAACAACATTTCTAACTTCGAAATAGACAAAGTTCAAACTTCACTCTTTAAGAAACTTCCTTGCGAACTCTCGGATTCTATTTATGAATCCACTTCCTTTACTGAATCATTTGATTATAACTATAAATGTTATAATTCCATGCTTTCAAAATATGTTAACTTAAATATATTTCCATATCTTAATTTGGATAAATAAACAACCAACTACTTTATTAACAGATAATTAAAACTTGATTTGAAATGGAAAGTAAACATTACTTCCCTTGATTCGATATAATCGAATTTCCATGTATGATTCACTCTCGAATAATCACTATCCGATAATTCTCTTTCGAATAAACTATATTCGATTCCCCTGTTCGAATAACTAATATTCGATAATCCTTTTCTTCGAATAACTAATATTCGAAAATCTCACTTCGAATAAACCATATTCGATAATTCTCTCCTTCGAATAACTATATTCGATTTAACACACTTCGAACGAACTATATTCGATTACTCTTCTTGAATAAACTATATTCGATAACTCTACTTCGAATAGGTGATATTCGAATAATTCCCTTTTTGACTAACCCTACTTAATTTACTAATACTCGACTAACTCGACTTAATTAACTTCTATTGATTAATTACTATTTGATTTAACACCATTTGCTTGATTCTAGATCGCAGCGATCACAATGGTTACGCCTGATTCCCCCAGGAAACATCCGACCGCCGTAGGCTATCTGCAGCCCTGCGAATTACGCTACCAGTCGTGCTAAATGGAAATTCATCCTTAAATAACTTTGTCTATTTTTAACTCTATCTCGAATAATTAGATTCGATCAATTCTAATTGAATAACTAATATTCAATTAACCCTTATTCGATTACTATATTTGAATAACTCTAGTTCGATTTGACTCAAAACGATTAACTCTAACTGGTTAATTCTAACTGAATAACTCTAACTGGATAACTCTAACTGAATAACTCTAACTGGTTAACTCTAACTAACTAACTCTAACTGTTTAACTTTACGGTTTAACTCTGACAGTTTAACTTCAACGGTTTAACTTCAACGGTTTAACTCCAACTGTTTAACTCTAACAGTTTAACTCCAACGGTTTAACTCTAGTTGATTAACTCTTTTGAATTAATCCCTTTTACTTTTCTCTTTTGAATAATTCCTTTGGAATAATTCCTTTGAATTACCTCCCTTGAATAGATTCTTTTTCTATTCGTTTACTCAACAAAATAACTATTCTCTTTTCGCTTCTATCTATTTAACTAATAAATATTCCCTTTAACTTTTCTATTTATTCAACAAATAAATATTTCTTTTAACTTTTCTATTTATTTAACAAATAAGTACTTCTTTCAACTTTTCTTTATTCCCTACATGAATATTCTCTTTTCAATTCCATTTGTAAATACTTTTACGAATGTTTCCCTTTTTATTTCTATTTGTAATCGTTTCACAAATATTTCCCTTCTATTTGATTTCACCAATATTTGTTTTTTAACAAATGCTTTGACTCTATAATCATTTTCCCTCATGAAATTCTCTTCCTTTTATATATAAAATCTATTGATTTTATATAAATAATTTATTTTCAAAATAAACTTTGAAAATCCCTTTTCACTTTCTAGTATCACTTATGGTATAAAAATACCAAATCAAAAGGTTCAATCATCATCCAAACACACAGGTTCAACAACAGATGATATAACACATCATATATCAGAATATATGAAAAACGGTAAATAAATGTTGAGGAATCCAGTTGGATTCCTCCGACCTGTTTCCCTGCATCCACAGATGTTACACAATATAATTCACATCAATTTCATTTCAATATGAGGTATTCTGATAAACAAAATCAACATCGGTTAACGATATGTATAACTATATCGGTATTTTCAACCAGCTGACTAGCAGTTCAACCAAACAATCAACACTCAGCAATTCAACCAATATTTATCAGTTCTAAAAATATTTTATAAAAATATAAAGTGTTCAGAGTTAGTGAGATTTACTCACCTTGGACGGTTTATCGTTGAATAACGATAATTGGTCATTGATTTGGTTCAGACGTTAAATTTCACCTTAAATCCAAACGAGCTCCAATCCACTTGCGGTCAGTTCCCTTGCGTAGCGCTCGTCCATACGATCCCAACGGATCCCCGTGAAGCCCAAGCCTCTGCCTAAGAGTCCCTAGCTCCCCGTCTTGCCCTCCTTTCTCCCTTCCTTCCTTTTCCCTATTTTCTATTATTTTATTATTATTTCTGCCATTGCCAAAGCTTGAAAGAGGAGGAGGAGGAGTGAGTTTAAAATGAAGGGGGGGCTATTTATAGCCGAAGGAGTCACATGGATTGCTGAGGTAGCGCGAATCCAACGGTCGAAAATGGATGGCTAGGATTAATCCTTAAATTAATTAAATTATAAATAAATTTAATAATTTATGAATAGTAAAGTGTGTTTTCTCAACCCTATTCGGACGTTAATTTAACTTACTTATTGATACCTTATCCAAAATCTTTTTCAACCATGTTGTTCAATTTTTCTTGCTCTTCAATAATATATAAAAATATTTAAATTTTGAATTCGTTTGAACTTTCAAATAATTTAAATTCAAATTCAAAATAGTGTTTTGTGTTAGTTTCAACACCTTCCGGTCTCATGTTGGAGTATCAAACGATAACGGTTTTCAAAAATTCTTCCACCATCTGGTCCGGTTTTTAACGTACTTCAATCCTATGTATTCAAATCAAAAATCGGAGTTCGTTTAGATTTTAAAATAATTTATTTAAATTTTGTTTCCTTAATAACTTTCTATATCCGTTATAGGATTTTCCCAGATTTCATATATAGTTAATATCCTATGTTCAGAATTTTCCTGGATAGGTCTCAGGTTCCAGTTTTGCCGTTAGCATTAGCAAATTCCAATTACCGTCAAAATTTAGTTCAAATTTTGGTCTTTTATTTTTTCTTTTCCACATACGGATACCATTTTTGACGTAACTTGGTTGGTTACCTAATTTCATCATTTCGGATTTAATGAAACTGATTTCATCGAAATCGGAGTTCGTTAGCTACTACTTCCTTTGTAAACGTACTATTTTAAATTAAAAATTTATCCTTTTATACTGCCAGTTCACATTATATTGCAGATCCACTAAATTTCTACCATTTCGGAATAAAATAAAATATTCAAAATTATTGAAATTAAACCATATAAAATTCCAAAACAATAAAAAAACATTTTTAAATATTAAACTAAATGGTCAAAAAATCTGGGCCGTTACATTCTTTTCCCCCTTAAAATAATTTCGTCCTCGAAATTGTTAAGGTAGAAAATTGAACTTTATAACTAGGTTAAAATTATTTGTTTACTCTGGTTTCACTAAACCAATCTATTCTAATTAATTTATTAATTTATTTCTATAAACGAAAATTTTCAAAAATTCTGAAAATTTTCTAACACTCGAAATTTCTGAAAAATTTCGCTAGCACCTCCTTTGTACTGGTCAATAGCTCAAACTCTAACTCGCCTCTCTAGGCCTTCTTCAACCCAAAAGAAAATCAAACAGCCAAGTGGCTTGCCAAACAGGCTCATAAATCTCATCAAGCTCATATGAATATGTACGTGTACCTTTTTGTCGGCATTCAATTCTGCTATCAATTTAGCATATACCACTATCATCCCAATCAAACTCCCAATCACTTTTATCTTCAACACGACCATCCTCTTATAACCAAGCCAAATTTCAATCAAACTGCAATTCCAATCTAAATTCAAATTTCTTGCTTGACCATCCATTTCTATCCCATATTATCTCTAATCCAGTCCAATTCTACTTGATACCATTCTATTTCAATTCAACTCAATTTCCACTGAACTGCCTTCAATTCAATTTCAAATTTACTTTCACAAATTTCTATTTAATTTGTGTTTATTTCAAACAATCTTACCTGGGAGTTTCAAATAGCTTTGCCTTTTCCAAAAATCAAATATCCCTTTGGAATATCAAACAACTTGGTTTCTCAAAACAATTCAAAAACAAAATCTTTGGTAGTAATCTGTCACTTACAAACTCGAAAATGAACACCGATGATGTCCGGATCAACATCGGAATTTATTTTCCAGCTATCGAAGTGAGTTCAATACTATGTCACTTTCAAAACCATTTCTAAACACTTTCATTTTGAAATTCATTTCAAAATATCCCTTTTTAATGCTTGTAACAAATTTAAAATCTCCCAGGATTTTAAAATTCACATATATTCAATTTAATTCCATTTACAATGCTTATTCAAATTTTAGCAATTTTAATTCCAATTCTGAATTTAAATTCAGATTTAATTCATCTGATTTCATATATTTCACTAATACGAATTTTGATTTGTTATTTACATAACTATTTCACATTTTATAATCTTATCCGATTATAATCACAACCAACACATCCAACATATAATAATTTCAAATATCCTTACTTTGCTTATATCAAAATATAATTTGGGTAAAATTATTTCATTTACCCTTTTTTTTCAAAATATATCGTGTCGACCCATCGTATTCAAATGTTTATAAACTCCTATCGATACAGTGGATCAAACTGATCGACTAGAACTCATAAACAACTCAACCAATAAATCTCCACAATATAAAACCATTTTTATATCAAATAACAAATACGTTCACTCGTATATATACACTCAAACTCAGTCTAGGGCATTACTAACCCTATCTCTACTGAGTCACACCACAGAGCCAAGGTAATACTTAACCTCGCTCTGATACCACTGTAACGACCCGGGAAAAAGCGACCTTGGTTATCCGATATATAACACCTATCGAACAATCAAAAGTCGAAATTACCGGATAGTCCAAGAAAGAAATTAGAGGGTGAGGATAGATAAGATAGAAAATTAGAACAGAAGAAGAAGAAGAACACAACAACATCAGAGTAACACGAATCTCACAGCGGAACGAATAAAATATAATAGACAACATATCTTGAAATCAAAGTAGTATATGTATATCATACCAATATCAGAGTACAACACATTCATCACAACGGAATAATCAATAGCTAGAAAAATCTTGAAGCCTCCTGCTCCAAGCTCTTCAAGCATACCTGTAAACCCTGACTACTTGACTGCCCGTACAAATTTGGGCACCCAAGAGTTTAGGGAAAACAAAACAAAATAAACTCTGGGTCAGTCATAGGACTGGTGTGAGTAAACTCAAATCATTTGGTTTAACTTTCAAAATCCTTTCGAAAGAAAAGATAATCGTAAGACCAATCCACACATAAACGCGGACGGTTTTTACCTTACGATAACCAAAAACACTTTGGAAATCATATATTATCTGATATTATAATAATGTCTAATCACAAGTAATTAAAATCTAGTAGAACGCTTGCATCTCACGCTCTACATATATAGTATACAAATCAAACTCGCGGGCACTTATTGGAGATTGGATTACGACCTTGACAAGGTATGGGACCACCTGCCGATAGTGTATCTCTAGAGGCGAATACACTGGGTTCAACAAGAACATCTTGCAACCCGGCCCTCACATGACCGACCACTCATTTCGCTTGAGTGTATCGAATGTATATCACCAACGGAAGGGATCAGCAACCGTCTCCCGAATAGGACAGCATCGATAGATTAAAGAAGCAATTGGAATTTCTCTAGATAGGTGATCATACATCCTAATGGGTGCGACCCACATAGCCATGCTGCCTGCCCGATTTTTGTCATTTCCCGGTTGATGAGGCTAGAGGTCATAACGTATCTTTTGACAGATCACACCTCCATTACTTTGAATGCCACATCGTCATACCCGCCAAATCACAAATTGATTTCACCAAAAATACCACGGGTATACAGCTAAGAGAAACGAATTCCTCCGCCACCAAACGTAAGTACGTTTGAAGAGATCAACTTACGCGATCCTTTGAATATACTCTGTCGGACATTCGTCCATTCACGTTTGTCCTGGGACTGGACAAACCGAAGGCACTATTCTGTAAATAGTATAGCCCTTGCATAATTCCGTCTTCAATATATTCAGCATACTTGATTCGCAACGCTTATGCCAATACGGAGTGGTTCTCTGGATAATAATCCAACCGGTCTCTCCATATTAACAACGTAAAATGGTCAAAAACTTTGATAGTCGGTGATTTAACTATCAAATGAAAACATGTCTGTGTGCAAACAACGATATTATTTCCAGATGGAAATTCTATCGATCAATCATCATTCATCATCAAATTATCATAAATTTACCCTTTTCCTTATTCTTGTTTTCCTATATTTCTTATTTACTATATTTAGAAAATATACGTTATTAACAATGGGAAACAATTCCATTTCTCATTTTCTATATTCAGAAAACATTTCTGATTTTTCTTTTGGAAGACATTTCCAAATCTCCTTCATTGGGTTTAAACTGATGTTTGAATAAACATCGCTATGCCAACACCAACCATTTCGCTCATTAACTAAATTCACTTAACCCCTTTCACTCTCGAACCTTATCCACTTCTTAGTTAAAAACGAAGTCAATCAAGTTGGGGTATAATTACCTCTCAGACCTTAACTGAACAACATTTCTAACTTCGAAATAGACAAAGTTCAAACTTCACTCTTTAAGAAACTTCCTTGCGAACTCTCGGATTCTATTTATGAATCCACTTCCTTTACTGAATCATTTGATTATAACTATAAAAGTTATAATTCCATGCTTTCAAAATATGTTAACTTAAATATATTTCCATATCTTAATTTGGAAAAATAAACAACCAACTACTTTATTAACAGATAATTAAAACTTGATTTGAAATGGAAAGTAAACATTACTTCCCTTGATTCGATATAATCGAATTTCCATGTATGATTCACTCTCGAATAATCACTATCCGATAATTCTCTTTCGAATAAACTATAATCGATTCCCCTGTTCGAATAACTAATATTCGATAATCCTTTTCTTCGAATAACTAATATTCGAAAATCTCACTTCGAATAAACCATATTCGATAATTCTCTCCTTCGAATAACTATATTCGATTTAACACACTTCGAACGAACTATATTCGATTACTCTTCTCGAATAAACTATATTCGATAACTCTACTTCGAATAGGTGATATTCGATTAATTCCCTTTTTGACTAACCCTACTTAATTTACTAATACTCGACTAACTCGACTTAATTAACTTCTATTGATTAATTACTATTTGATTTAACACCATTTGCTTGATTCTAGATCGCAGCGATCACAATGGTTACGCCTGATTCCCCCAGGAAACATCCGACCGCCGTAGGCTATCTGCAGCCCTGCGAATTACGCTACCACTCGTGCTAAATGGAAATTCATCCTTAAATAACTTTGTCTATTTTTAACTCTATCTCGAATAATTAGATTCGATCAATTCTAATTGAATAACTAATATTCAATTAACCCTTATTCGATTACTATATTTGAATAACTCTAGTTCGATTTGACTCAAAACGATTAACTCTAACTGGTTAATTCTAACTGAATAACTCTAACTGGATAACTCTAACTGAATAACTCTAACTGGTTAACTCTAACTAACTAACTCTAACTGTTTAACTTTACGGTTTAACTCTGACAGTTTAACTTCAACGGTTTAACTTCAACGGTTTAACTTCAACGGTTTAACTCCAACTGTTTAACTCTAACAGTTTAACTCCAACGGTTTAACTCTAGTTGATTAACTCTTTTGAATTAATCCCTTTGACTTTTCTCTTTTGAATAATTCCTTTGGAATAATTCCTTTGAATTACCTCCCTTGAATAGATTCTTTTTCTATTCGTTTACTCAACAAAATAACTATTCTCTTTTCGCTTCTATTTATTTAACAAATAAATATTCCCTTTAACTTTTCTATTTATTCAACAAATAAATATTTCTTTTAACTTTTCTATTTATTTAACAAATAAGTACTTCTTTCAACTTTTCTTTATTCCCTACATGAATATTCTCTTTTCAATTCCATTTGTAAATACTTTTACGAATGTTTCCCTTTTTATTTCTATTTGTAATCGTTTCACAAATATTTCCCTTCTATTTGATTTCACCAATATTTTCCCTTCTATTTGATTTCACCAATAATTTCCCTTCTATTTGATTTCACCAATATTTGTTTTTTAACAAATGCTTTGATTCTATAATCATTTTCTCTCATGAAATTCTCTTCCTTTTATATATAAAATCTATTGATTTTATATAAATAATTTATTTTCAAAATAAACTTTGAAAATCCCTTTTCACTTTCTAGTATCACTTATGGTATAAAAATACCAAATCAAAAGGTTCAATCATCATCCAAACACACAGGTTCAACAACAGATGATATAACACATCATATATCAGAATATATGAAAAACGGTAAATAAATGTTGAGGAATCCAGTTGGATTCCTCCGACCTGTTTCCCTGCATCCACAGATGTTACATAATATAATTCACATCAATTTCATTTCAATATGAGGTATTCTGATAAACAAAATCAACATCGGTTAACGATATATATAACTATATCGGTATTTTCAACCAGCTGACTAGCAGTTTAACCAAACAATCAACACTCAGCAATTCAACCAATATTTATCAGTTCTAAAAATATTTTATAAAAATATAAAGTGTTCAGAGTTAGTGAGATTTACTCACCTTGGACGGTTTATCGTTGAATAACGATAATTGGTCATTGATTTGGTTCAGACGTTAAATTTCACCATAAATCCAAATGAGCTCCAATCCACTTGCGGTCAGTTCCCTTGCGTAGTGCTCGTCCATACGATCCCAACGGATCCCCGTGAAGCCCAAGCCTCTGCCTAAGAGTCCCTAGCTCCCCGTCTTGCCCTCCTTTCTCCCTTCCTTCCTTTTCCCTATTTTCTATTATTTTATTATTATTTCTGCCATTGCCAAAGCTTGAAAGAGGAGGAGGAGGAGTGAGTTTAAAATGAAGGGGGGGGGGGCTATTTATAGCCGAAGGAGTCACATGGATTGCTGAGGTAGCGCGAATCCAACGGTCGAAAATGGATGGCTAGGATTAATCCTTAAATTAATTAAATTATAAATAAATTTAATAATTTATGAATAGTAAAGTGTGTTTTCTCAACCCTATTCGGACGTTAATTTAACTTACTTATTGATACCTTATCCAAAATCTTTTTCAACCATGTTGTTCAATTTTTCTTGCTCTTCAATAATATATAAAAATATTTAAATTTTGAATTCGTTTGAACTTTCAAATAATTTAAATTCAAATTCAAAATAGTGTTTTGTGTTAGTTTCAACACCTTCCGGTCTCATGTTGGAGTATCAAACGATAACGGTTTTCAAAAATTCTTCCACCATCTGGTCCGGTTTTTAACGTACTTCAATCCTATGTATTCAAATCAAAAATCGGAGTTCGTTTAGATTTTAAAATAATTTATTTAAATTTTGTTTCCTTAATAACTTTCTATATCCGTTATAGGATTTTCCCAGATTTCATATATAGCTAATATCCTATGTTCAGAATTTTCCTGGATAGGTCTCAGGTTCCAGTTTTGCCGTTAGCATTAGCAAATTCCAATTACCATCAAAATTTAGTTCAAATTTTGGCCTTTTATTTTTTCTTTTCCACATACGGATACCATTTTTGACGTAACTTGGTTGGTTACCTAATTTCATCATTTCGGATTTAATGAAACTGATTTCATCGCAATCCGAGTTCGTTAGCTACTACTTCCTTTGTAAACGTACTATTTTAAATTAAAAATTTATCCTTTTATACTGCCAGTTCACATTATATTGCAGATCCACTAAATTTCTACCATTTCGGAATAAAATAAAATATTCAAAATTATTGAAATTAAACCATATAAAATTCCAAAACAATAAAAAAACATTTTTAAATATTAAACTAAATGGTCAAAAAATCTGGGCCGTTACAAGGAATATCAAAAGAGCTCATCCTTTCGATATTCATTTCTAAGAACAACGCAAGGCTAAGTCCATAAGTGAATTGACTATAGAACTTCTAGATGATCGACTAGATCATAGATTCGAAGAAAGGAATTACTGAGTTTGTCGTGGATCGCAAAAACTCAAATTTCCCTTCCCCTACGGGATTCCCATTCTCTCGAGCGATCGTTCACTAGAGAAAATAAGTAGACTCATGGAATCACAAGAATAACAAAATCTCTTTAGCAAATCGAAATAAGGATTAAGAATTAGGCGAGATTCTCAATCACTAAGAATTTCCGAGAATCAAAGAACTGAAATCCAGAAATTATAGACATGAATAAACAATTTTGAACAACTCAAAAACAAGGATTAGGAATAATGCAAGGCTCCCAATCCTGGAGTTGTTTATTTACCCAAAGAAAAGACTCAAGATAATTTCTAATTAAAAATCTTGAACCACATGAATTCTTGGAATTACTTCAAGGAAGTCTAGAAATAAATTATCTAGAAAAACAACAAACGATTATGAAAAATCGCAAAAAGTCCAAAATATCATTATTTTGATTAACTTATTAATGGTTAATTTAATTTTAGGGATCATTTCAAATGTCGGTTTGTCACATAATGGTGTTTAGGAATTACGGACTACAACATGGCGTCCCACGTAACGCACCCAACGGACAAGTAAACACAAGACAGTCCTCAAAATTTCTATAATTCACACAAATCTCGCGAAAATATAAAAATTCAATAAATCATTTGGGATGGCATAAAGGAAATAAAATTCCTTTATCAACTTACAAATAAAACACAAATGATATCTTTTGTTAACGAAGAGCACGATCGACGTATATCAAAATAACATAAATAAAATAATCTCTAAACAAGGTAAATGACATTAAGGAATTAATGACACGTACTTTGGCTCAAGAAGAGGGATCACAAGAAGCAGGATGCTTTCCCTCGTTCTTGATCTTGAGTTTGTAATGCAACGATACATTTGTTGAGTTAATTTAGCACAATTGCTTGGTGACTCACACTGGCACAACGAGGTAACAAATGAGTTGTTTTATCCCAAAGGCTTGGTGATCTAACACCGAACTAGAACCATATAGCTGACAACAAGGAAGTTGGTTTAATCACAAAGACATGGTATCTCCATACCGACCGACAAGTGATCAATAAACCATGCTAGGTACATAACGACGTATGAAACAACTTTAACTAGAAATCAAGAAATATCAGGAACAAAAGCGCTTACGACATGCATAACGACACATGGGCAAGATATACAATGATCAATCAACTACAAGGATCATAAATGATCAACAAGATAACTGTGATACACAAAGCGATCGACAACTTGAAATTTACATTTTAATAACGTAATTTGTACAAAAAACAGACATCAATTACCAACTCGAGTCAAAGAATGAGACATAAGCACCACTAGAGCACATAGCCCTAGATCGACTATAGAAATCAACCCGAAAGGGACAAGTCGATAACTATTCTAAAGGACTAAAAATAAGCCACTTAAGAGATAATCACCCCTCCTGTAGGAGGTACACTGGGTGAACCGACACTTGCACGGCTACGACCAACTATTTCGCTTCATTAAGGAAAAAGAAGGAAGAATAAGTTAGTCTCAAGTTGAATTCAAACGATGTGAATTCAATCAAAAATGGAATCATATAGGAAGATAAGCTATAACGGGTCTTAAGACTCTAACTAAAACCCTAAAGCACGATTCCTGAGAGAGGCTTATGACAATACCATCGTCATACTATCTTACACTGTTACGGAAAGTGGCTCTAATACCAATTGTAACGCCCCGCCTCTATACCCACTATCGTCCAGCTCATTTCAGAGAAATGTCGTAGACTATAACGGAGAATGAGGTTTTTGAAGAGCGACCGATTGAATGATTACTCCATGTGAGGAACACACATCGAATTCTGATACCGATTAAAATTTCGACATGACCATTCAGCACATAGGGCAACTACACAACGACTATATGCAATCCGGAAGGAAATATAAAATAGAAAATAACAATAATATAAATATGGTATATCTCAAAGCCAGACACAGAATAATCATATCACAAAGGAGAAATAGATATGAATAAACCAAGGATGTGTACAACAAGATAGTGGTCAACAAAGATCCACTTATCCTAAAAGAATAGATACATACACCATAATCTAAATAAAAGAATACGTACACAACGATAGATAATGTCATAGGTACAGAAGTACATAAAACTGCGGAGACAAAGTAGCAAGCTGAAGGCGGAAGATCAATCCTGCGATGAGACCCAAAGGAGCACCTAAAATGACTCGGGCTGACCCGAGTATTATTTATAAGGAAATAAACAATAAACGGATCAGTCTTGCTGTACTCATCAAATAAACTGAGATAACAAGAGATATAACATAGGATGACATGAACATGGCATGTT
Source organism: Allium sativum (assembly GCA_030737875.1). Classification (NCBI taxonomy): domain Eukaryota; kingdom Viridiplantae; phylum Streptophyta; class Magnoliopsida; order Asparagales; family Amaryllidaceae; genus Allium; species Allium sativum. The sequence goes on along the minus strand of CM060920.1, from coordinate 1,033,602,211 downwards.
GACACAATCAGGAAATCACAATGGAATGTCAGCACACGAATATCTCTAAATAATCTCCTAGCTAACATAGACTGCAACATTCAAATAATAGCACACAACAGGAAATGGCAGCAGAATGCCAAATAAACTAAACACATGAATGACAGCAGAATGCCAAATATAAATCAAATTGACGCACATCGCATTAAAGTAATCATAAATCAAATTGATGCACACCGCATCAAAGTAATCAAGAATCCATAAATCACTAGAAATCCAGAAAACATCATAAAAAGTGGATACTCCCCATATAAGGAACGATCCAATGGTAACTCCCCAAATAAGGAACGATCCAGTAAACATCATAAAAAGTGGAAACTCCACAGATGAGATACGATCTCTAGGTAGCGAACCTATTTGTTTGAGCCAAAGCTCCGCCACGGAGCCCGGAAGAGAGAAAACACATAAATCATAGAAAGTTGGACTGAAGTCCCATAGGTGAAATCCAAGAATCGTAAATCCCACTAGGGCGATCGAGGACCACAAAACATAAATCATAAAGGTTGGACTGAAGTCCCAAAAGTGAAATCCAAGAATCGTAAATCCCACTTGGGTGATCGAGGACCACAAAACACAAGTCATAAAGGATCACATCGATCAGGGTGAATAGAAATTACTCCGAGCTAGTTAATATAAGGAAATAGCAACATGTCCCATAACCACATGCTATTCTCGAATATTTACGAACCCATAATTGGTTTCTATTCAAAATAGAGAAAATCACCACACATGTTCGAACGCACGAGTCCAAGAGTTATTCGCCGAAGTAAACGTATAAGGGGTCATAGTCCTCGTTTTACTAAGGTAAATAAACTAAATTTCTCGTCCGATCGATAGGATAAGGAATCATGTATAAATAAATAGAATCAGAATCGGGTGTAGAAACCAAATTTATTTTAAAAGGTTTTGAATTTAAAAACTGAAAATGTTGGTTCGATGCCCATTGACAATATAAAACCACATTATCCATTGTGGTTCAATTATTCATGAAAACCGTTGCCATAGCGAATAGAACACAAACATCATGAAACATATACTCACATTACAACAACATACAGGAAATCAAGGGATAACGGTTGTACTTTCGATCAACGAACGAATAGAAATCCCAAACAAGCACCCGAATGTTTCAAACTACATCGAAATAGACTCGAAGGATATCGAGTCGATAATTCACGTTTTAATGGCGTGAAGCATCTTAACAAGAGTATCGAATAAATTTAATATATAAAAATAGTGTGCATGGGCTTTAGAATGATCGCTTATTCAATTCACATCATAAACAAATGTGAATCCGCCAAGAAGAATCAACATTGGAAGAATCAAATGAGAATCAAAGTTGATGAATCGAGCTGCTGGAATCTGTGATTTCGTAAAGCTGAAGTTCACAAACGAAGTCCGAATGGCCCGAGCTCCGGCCGGGAAAGAGCCTGGATGGGCCTAAATTATTAACCGTGATCTCCACCGGTCAACAGCAGATTTTCAGTGACAGACGCCTGTCACCCCAAGGAAAGACGTCTGTTGTCTGGAAAATTGTTTCCCGAGAGTTTGGACAGACGTCTGTCCATTTTTGGATAGACGTCTGTCCATTTTTGGACAGACTTCCGAGCTGAAGCAAATATTTATTTTGCTTCCTAAACAATGACAAAAGTCTGTCCCCCTCCCGGACAGACGTTTGAGCTTAAGAGTGTCCATTTTTTCTTAGGAAATGAGGTGCAAATGGCTCTCGGACGAGGCCGGATCAATGGTGATGGCTTATAACATTTTAGTAATGAGAATGAAGCCCATTTAGCTCACCAAAAACACTCAAAAACACATACACACACATGCACACATTCATACAAGAGATTCGTGTCAGTTTTGGTCATAAGTTCAAAGGTGAACTAAATTTTAAACCAAAGCTATCATATACGATTCAAGCTAGAACAAGATGGTTTGGAAATGCTAAAGGGAAGTTATAAGGACTTGTGTGCATATAAGAACTTCCCCTATAGCATGCACAAACATTCACACAAGATATTTGCAATGATTCTTGATTATAAACTCCAAAACGACCAAATTATCTAACAAAATAATCAAATGCGATATAAGTGAATTGTGAAGTCTTAGAACTTGCCAATGCGACAACGGAGCTTCACAATATCACCAAATTGACTAGTAGCTTATGAAATAGAGTGTATGGACAATTCTAATCAAAATTTTCAACTCAACGTAACATAAACATAAGTGAATTGTGAAGTCTTAGAACTTGCCAATGCGACAACGGAGCTTCACAATATCACCAAATTGACTAGTAGCTTATGAAATAGAGTGTATGGACAATTCTAATCAAAATTTTCAACTCAACGTAACATAAACATAAGAAATCGGCTAATTTACACTAACCTAACCAATTCACAAGCACAAGCAAACTCGTATGAACACTAAATTAAACTTGTACAAGCCAATGACTTGTGGCATAGATGTGAGTTCAAAAAGAACTCACCTTGGTTTCATACGGAGGAAGAACAAGCACCAATATGCACAAAGAACCTCTCTTTCACCAATAGCTCCTCAAAAATTGTCTCATGAACACAAATGAAGACACATGAGTGTTAAGGCACACTAGAAATCCGAAATTGAGAGGAGAGAAAGGTAGAGAGTGAGTAGAGAGAGAGAGCTTACCCTTGTTCTCCTTGGAATAGCACATGATTGGAGCTTCAAATTGCAAAATCTAGGTTGCAATTTCTATTTCCCTTTCCACTCTCTCCATTCTTTTGCCTTAGGAAACAAAAATGAAGTGAAAGAGAGGAGAAGGAGAAGGGTTGGGCTGATAGAAATAGTGGGAGAGGTTTAAACAAGCCAATTTGGCTAGTTTAGCCACAACTAAGTCTATTTTTGGAGCCCGAAAATCCATATCTCCAAACATATCGAAGTTTATAGTCAAAAGGATTGTAAACGACGTTCCGGACTCAATGGAAGTGGTCCTGAATCCTAATTTTATCGTTTGTGAAAAACAACATTTTGGGTGACACATCGGACATGACGATATATTTAAATAAAATATTTAAATCTATTATCATCGAATGAGCGGGTTGTTACAATTATCATTCCCCGTTCATTCCAATCCTTTTTACTGTTGTATTTTCCATTCAATTCCATTTATTTCCATTAATTACAATTAATGTTGTATATTAGTCTTGCTATTTACATATATTCATATACATGTATATATTTATGCACTAGACCTCTTACATTAAGCCTACACTTGTAGATGCTGGATTTGTTGGCCAGTTTCGGGCAGACTTCTGCCACAAGTTGACTTAACCTCCTGTCTTAGTACCACTACATGTTTTATTTATGCACTTAGACCCCTCACATTATATTTACCACTTGTGGATGTTGGATATGCCAGACGGTTCCGCGAAGAGTTCTACCACAAGTGTAATCTAACCTCGTGTCTAGCGTGGTTACAGTTTCCTATTTACTGCAAATTTTCTATATAATTTAGGCGTGTACATTCTTTTAAGTCTATATTTTACATGTCATCATATTAAACCCATTTTATGTCGCATGTTCTTTTTAACATACAATAAATTATATTCTAACATGTAATCGCTTAATCATGTAATTGTTCAAATCAAACGAACTAACATGTAATTTTCTCAATTTCTACCGTTAATGGTCTAGGTACATAAATGTCACAAGTTAAAATGGAATTGAAACAACAGCAATCGCTACACATATTTGGCAAGTTTATATTTCAACATATGAATTTTCCAACATATTAATATCTTAGCATATTAATATTCCAACATGTCATATTCATCACTTTAATCTTTTTAACATATGTTTAAACATTTCAACATATCATATCTCAACATGTCATATATAATGGGGAATGCCAAACGATAATATATCATTATCAAAAATGATATAACTTAAATCCACTCACCTAACTTGCTTTCCAAATCTTGGATCTGGTCTAGATCTAGCATTCCATGGTTTTCTCCTAATTAGATTCAAAACCTAACAACCATCGATTGATAATTTTTACTAAAAAAAGGGAAGAAAGAGGAAGAAAATTGAATAGACCAGATCTAGAAATTTACCTCATTTCAAATATGATTCTTAACACATTCTTATTAAGATTTATTATTTTCCTCTAGATCTTGATTCAAAATTTTCCTAAACTGATTATCTTATTTTTCTGAAGAGAATTGAGGAGAAGAAAGAATTGTAGAGCTTAAACGTTGTCTCAGAGAACGTGAGATTTAGGCTAGGCTCTACTGGCCAATTTATAGGTGTTTAGGATCTTATCATACACACAATGTTGAGTCAGAATTCGAACTTGGTTAAGAAAATAGTCCAGATTCGTTAATGAACCTGATTGGATCTAGTATGGGTTCGACCCCGGGGTTGACCCCTCTTCGAGTGGGTCGACCCCGGCTATAATATTTTTTTCTGCATATGGTCTTCAATTTTGAATTTATTTGAATATGTTCATATATAAGGCCTTTATATGTATACAAAACTTATAATGACCATTTTACACGTACATATATACGAACAACTTTTGTTTCGTTTTAAACGGTGTTGTACCTTATTTGATTCTTGCCTTATTTCTCTGATTTCATGCTTATCTTGAATTTTTTCTCTTGTATGTATATATTTCTACACATATATGCGCGTATATTCTCATTTACATATGTACGTATATTTTCTTTACTTCCTTGTATGTATGTTTTTCCTTATATGTGTGTTTATACATATTTTCCCTCATGAACATGTGTTATTTTAGTCATTCCCTTAAAACAAAAATATGACGGCGACGGGGATTGAACTCTGTACCACTTGTATGCAAGTCACATACTCTAACCTACTGGACTACTAAGGCTATTGTTAATAAGGCTTAGAACAATGGTAGTTATTGTTCCCTTCTCATTCCTCTTTTTCATATTTGTTACAATATTCCATTTAAACCATTACATGAATCTTTTTCTTTCATTTTTCTTTTATTATTACTACATAATCAGTGCATGTAAAACATTTACACCGCATGCAACCAATCCTTTCTTTCTTTTAATGTATGCATTACATTTTTTTATTTGCATTAATCTTTATTTTATTATTCATATATACATTTATACCTATGCATATATACACACATATGCATTATTTAATTATTTAATTGTCATAAAATGCAGGGTGTTACATTCTCCTACCCTTAGGAAATTTCGCCCCCGAAATTTGATAAGGGTAAAAATCAATTAACCCCTTGCATAATATACATCCATCATGTGTGCATCCAATTTTTTTTTGCAAACATTGTGCACTTGTGCAAAGTGAAATACAACATAATAATACATGTATGCCTAAGCGGTATCTCCTATGTGTATGCAAGTTTTTTTCAAAAATACTTTTAAAATATGATGCTCACATTCTAAATATACTACCAGTTATACATAAATGCATTATGTTGAAAATAAATATATATTTTCATCCAAATTTCCCACATTCTTATAGAGCAAGAAATCAGTTCATACAATTGTTGCATCCAAAATCCTACCAACCAACTTTATTTTTCGAATTTCAGAAAAATCTGATTTTCTAAATTCGATTTCTTATGTTACAAAAAGGCGGAAAACGGAAAATTTCACATCACCCGTTTTTCTTTTATGTACCTTTTTCCAACCATACTTGGATTTTATGTAACAATCTATAAAGATTCCCTATTTTCCTATCCAAGCACAGCCCAAATAAGAAAATTCTCTTTGTTACATTTTTTTTGTCTTATCTTGGAAATTTTTATTTTTATCCATCTTTTCTCAGGATTTTCCATTTCTTTAACTGTCATGTTTGTTGGTTTATTGTATTTGTTGTTTCCTTTTTAGTTGTACCATTTCTTTTCTTAGCTTATTTAATTATATGATCTAAGTTTAATTTCAAATAAGCCTTCAACTAAAACAAGAAAACAGGCACTCTACACAGCTACTACTAAGGTCCAAGAATCTCCGGACTATGTCCCCCGCAGACAACAAGCTTGAACCACGGGATCAATGATAGGTTCATGTGTTACCCTAACTACCCAATAGGAACAAAATAACGGAACGATCCCAATAGAAATGCAATAACGGGTTGTACCCCTAACACGAAAACATGATCTAAATACTTATTTGTCATTTTACTATCTAGTAGTCACCACTAGTCCTAGCTGTGTACCAACAAATTATTTTTTCAAGCAACGCCCTAGGCTTTTCAATGCTTACGCATTCTACGGGAACTTACTATTATTCCAAGATGATTCTCACTATTTTCTTCATAGCCTCAAAACTTTTTCCGTCTTTCCTAGGCACTAATACTTACCTTCTCTATACTTTTAAAACACAGTTTGGCCTTTTTCATATAAATTTTCCTCCAAATAATTAAAAGTGTGAAAATTTTATTTTCCTCATGAAAACTTACTTTTGCCAAACCATAAAACATGTCATTTTACATTAAAAAAATGTAAATCATTTTTTTTTTCAAATCACAAAAACTAGAGCAGATAAGAACAACTATTTCTTAATCAGGTTTACGGCTTGTTCTTGCCTATAAGGTCGGTTCAGTTTCTCAATACAAGGTGCAAACATCTACTATATTATTAATTTCTACACCTTATTTTGTCCACTCAACTAAATTTTCTCTTTTAAACAATTTATCAAAAATGATTGTCTAAAGAATAGAAACTTCAAAAACTTTCTTTATTAAAAATTCTTGTATGAAATATGTAACACCCCGCGAATTCTATAACTGTGAAATGCACAAATTAAAGTATAATTAATTTTAATCAAAGAACTAAGGGAAACGGGATACGCCATTGCGTTCGTATCGGAAAAATACGCGAAATAGAGTCCGAGTTTTCGAAAAACGGAGTCCGTATGAAGAAGATATGGCCTTCAGAAGTTTTGAATTAAGTTTAAAAATTCAAACAGAATAAAATAACTCAGAAAATCAAATTTAAATTGGGGCCCGATGGTCCAGGGCGGAAAAACACCCGCCTAACGCACCCAGGTCGACTGGGTTGTCGACCTGGCCTAACCAGGTCGACAGGGCTGTCGACAGGGCTGTAGACAGGCATGTCGACCTGGTCCAGAGCCAGGTCAAACCCAGTCTAACCTGGCTGGCCTATTCTATGTTGGTCGATTTTCTGTGGTCTTCTTTGTCATTAGGGCTAGGTGGCGGGCTCTAATTGGTCTCTCCTTAGGATGAATGGCTACGATCAATCCAAGCAACATCAATGGTCCTAATCAGTTTATAACCTCTATAAAAACAACCCTAGACTAACCCTAATCTATTCATTCAAAAATAAGAACAAAGCCGCCATGTTGCTGAGGAACGACTAGGGGTAGCCACCAATTGGAGAGAGGATTAGGAGGCAAATTCTAAGGCATAAAGCAACTCAATCAAATCAAACCGCATCTTCTTATCCCTAAACTTGAGAATTCGCCTGACCATTGTAAGTAGAGTATTACTTTGGTATGAACAAATAACTGTGTTGGTTTGTATACTTGATTGTGGTGATAAATAATTCATAATTTGTGCGTTACTATGATTCTTATCGAATTATGTCATTCAATTATGAAAAACTACATGCGGTAGTTTTATGCAAGTATACGTTTGGAATATTCGCAAATTATGTAATCCATGTTGAAGCTACATGTATGTAGTTGATTAATTGAAATTCATGCAAGTTTGGGGTTTTGCTACTATGCCATCATAATATGTATTTTTATACAAAAATCATTTTTGTGAGTAATTGGAATGAGTTTGGGTTATTATAATCCATATGAAATTATGTTGAGAATTTGGCATCATGTATTAAGCCATGCTTTTGTACTAGAACACCTATTTGCAAACTTATGAATATGACTAGGCTATGATTGATAATTTGCATAATTGAAATTGTCAACAAGAATTATATGATGACATATGTGGTACATAGCTAGGTTAGGTTCAAAATCCCTTTTTGCAAGTTTACATGACTAAAGTAAAAATCATGATTTCATGTTAGAAATATTTATGCCATGGTTATGTGAACAAATACTTATGCCATGCTTATGTTTGACATTATGCCATGCTTATGTTTGACATTATGCCATGCTTATGTTAGAAATATTTATGCCATGCTTATGTTTGACATTATGCCTAAATAAAAATATAGGTTCATGTTGTAGTTATGACTATGTGTCAATAATGATACCCAATTTAGATTCTTATCTCAACTACAAGTTTACATGGCTTGATTCATGTCACCTATGCTTTATGACCAAAGTATATGTTACCACTATGCAAGTACACCAGTTTCTATTTTATATTTCCAACGTCATATTGCAAGTTCATGCGCTCACCTTCCCCTTTTTGTGTATGTAATCACGCTTTAAGCCTCCCCTTTCGCATGGCTAGGTTGGGCTTTAAAAGGCTAAGCCCAACATATATATAATAAACGGACGTGTTAAACGGGGGAAAATAACGTTGGGTTAAAAATTACTAATGAATGAAAATATAAAATAGAGGGCCCAAATTCAAGTATGGGTTGGGCCCATGATTGGTGTAACCTTTACACCATTAACTTAATAATGGGCCGCAAATATTTACATATAAGAAAAATAACGAAGAAAGACAAAATATGTAAATGTAGAACATACGATGTGTTTAACCCGAGGTTGGATTGAGTTGTGATGTAAACCTGCCCGGAACCGCCCGGCTGTCCAGTAGTCACAACAATACCTATCCAATGTGGGAGGTTAAACATGGAGCCCAATAAGGACCCGAGGTTAGACTGAGTTGTGGCGTAAGACTGCCCGGAACCAACCGGCAACAGGCAGCCACAACAATACCTGTCTAATGTGAGAGGTCAGGGCCTTAATAAGACAATTAAGGCTGAGTCAGGATTGTTAGGATTAAGTGAACTAAAGACTTAATCAAAATGGAACATGCTAAACTAAACGGACTGGTGGGGTTAGGTTAGAAAACACTTAACCAACTTAGCATGTTGGCTAGAGATAGAAAACCTAGTAACGGGGGACCCTTTTCAGCAGTAACCCTAGAAGGTGTATCAGGATACCCCGAAACTAGGCAGGGTGGGGCACGATTACTGGGCTGATTGTAAGAGGTCAAATCGACGGCGGTGGTGTAGCAGTGTAGGTTCTAACGGGGTGCGGGCGTGCACACACTCCGGCGCAGAAAAATAAAGCACTGGGCACCAGTAGCATACCTGTGCATTCTAAGGTTGTGTCGGGCCGCCACCATGGGACTTGATACACCCCATGGTGGGACCAGCATAGGTAACTACAACATCGGGGGCCGTAAGACACATGTAATTATGCGAGTAGGAGCCGATCATCATAGAATGGATCACATCACCCTGATTATGGGGTGCCAGTTGGAAACTAGTTTATATGGGTTCAGAGATTAACATGGGGTACGATAGTATATTCGACCCTAGACAACTTAACCAAGTTTATAGTACTTTCCCACTTCTTGTTTATACTTGTCATACCCAGTTCTTTATTCACAGACAAAATAGTACTAGACTTACTCAGGCTTTATGTCTGACTCTACTTTTCTTTCGTCTTCTTTTCTTCCGTTCCCCCCCCCCCCAGGTCCACAGGGAGGGAACACAACAGCTTGACCGGTCTTAACTTCCAGCTTGAAGAGGAGACATGTATTGCTTGGTCCTTTTCGTCTTGAACTATGGCTTTGGACAAACTCTATGGGGCTTTTGCAGTTTATCTATGTTTTATTTTTGCTTCTTTAAATAATGTAATCAAGACAGATTATGAAAAGTGTTATGTTATGTTTTGGAAAAGATGTAAGACAATTATGGTGATGTTGTTGTAGCACGTATTTGCTTTCATGAAATAAAAGTTTGATGATTTTCCGTTGTTTACAAATATGTGTTCTTATATCTGTCTTGTATATCTGTGACTTATACTTATAAACCTCCACCAAAATTAGGGCATTCCCTTTGAGAGTGACCCTAACGGAGGTGGGGTGTTTCACTTGGTATCAGAGCATAGGTTTACCAGATAAGATAAAAAGTTTTGAAAAATTATTTTCAAAAAGGAAATTTAAAGAAGCATTTTTAAAAGAAAAATATTATTTTATTTTGAAAAGGCAAAGTCCACTCCCCAAAGCCATAGGTATTATCTCTTATCCTTCGTTTTGAATCTATCCTTTTTGTTTCAGCATGTCCAAAGATCTTAACTTGCCGGAAGGGGTGCCAATACCTGGTTGGTTTAGACGGTTCTTAGAAGCAAGAGCCACTCAGCCAGGTCCTACCATTCCTCCTCCCCCAGCTGCGGGAAATCATCCAGCTGCAGCAGCACCTTTTCCTCCACCTCCTCCTCGGGGAAACACGTTTGCTAAGATATGTAAAGATTTTAAAGCTATGGGAGGAAGGGATTTCCATGGAACTGAGTCCTTCGTGGCAGCTAGAAATTGGCTGAAAGAAACTGAGGACCTATTCATCATCTTTGAGGTAGAGGATAGACAAAAAGTACAATTGGCAGTGTGGCTATTGAAGGGCGAGGCTTCCTACTGGTGGGAAGTCACTAATGCTGAAAGACCAGTGGAGACATGGGAGGACTTTAGGGCAAGGTTTGAGACTAAATTTCTCTCAGATGCGGAAAGAAGTTTGCAGTTGGAAAAATTCTTATTTCTTAAGCAAGGGGACAAGACAGTCAGAGAATATGTGAATCAGTTCGATGAGCTGGCTAGGTTTGGGCTTGACCTAGTCAACACCCCACACAAAAAGGCTCTCCGTTTCGTCAAAGGGTTGAATGAGCCATTACACAGTTTGGCCATGACCCATATACCCATGGGAGCCACGTATGAAAGATTGGTGCAAATGGCATTGCTGAATGAAGAGGATAAGGGCAAGAAGGAGACAAAGGCAGAAAGCTCTCAAGGGAAGAAAGAGGGTTTGCAGCCTAAGAAGACAGACTTTAAGAAGGGCGGGAAATGCAACAAAGAGAAGAGGAAGTGCAATTTCTGTGGCAAAGTGGGGCACTTAGTAAAGGACTGCCGGAAAAAGAAGGCCAAGGAGAATGGTGGGTGCTTTTCTTGTGGTGAGACAGGCCACAGGGCTAAGGACTGCCCAAAGAAACGAGGACAGGGGCAGAGGGCTGGATCCACCCCAGGGGCACAGGTTCATGTGCTGGAAGCGCCACCTCTGCAACAGCGAGGTATAAATACTTCTGTAGAAAGTGTAGTTTATCTTTATGATCACCCCGTTCGCACTTTATTTGATTCTGGCGCATCACACTCCTTTATCTCGTCTGCTTTAGTAGAATCTCTACACCTAAAAACTAGTATGGTAGAGGACCCCTTAATTGTTTCAAACCCAATTGGGGGCCCAGCTCATTTGTCTATGATCTGTGTGGGATTGAAAATTTCTATTCTAAGTGTAGAATTTCAATGTAGTGCCTTTGTTTTGGGCTTTTCGGGTTATGGTTTGATTTTGGGTATGGATTGGCTATCCAGTAATGGGGCCATCCTTGATTGTGAGAAAAGGGTTGTTAGGCTCCTAACCCAGCTCGGTAATACTTTGGAAATTTCTTGTAATCCCTCGTATGCGGTTATGCTTAGTTATCTTGAATCGCTAGATGCCTCCGTTGAAAATTTGCAATCAGTTAGAGTGGTCCGGGAATATCCGGATGTCTTCGAAGAGGTGAAGGGCTTGCCTCCGAAGCGGGAAATAGACTTCCGCATATATCTTGTAGAAAATGCAAAGCCCGTTGCGTTGCCCGTTAGACACATGGCTCCACTAGAAAGGAAAGAGCTCAGTAAACAGATTAAAGAGCTTCTAGAGAAGGGGTTCATTAGGAGGAGCATTTCAGAATGGGGCGCTCCGGTGGTGTTCGCTACAAAGGCGGATGGTTCACTCCGTCTATGTGTTGACTATAGGGAGCTCAACAAGCTAACGAAAAAGAATAGGCACCCTCTCCCTAGAATTGACGATTTATTTGACCAGCTTGTAGGAGCGTCTGTTTTCTCCCAACTCGATTTAGCAACCGGTTTTCATCAGCTAAGGGTGGCTGAAGATAGCATCGATAAAACGGCGTTCAGAACCCCAGACGGCTTCTTTGAATGGCTTGTCATGCCTTTCGGCTTGACAAATGCACCTGCTTACTTCGTGGACCTGATGAGTAGGGTATTTAGAGATTTCCTCAACAAATTCGTAGTAGTCTTCGTAGATGATATCCTTATCTTCTCAAAGAGTGAAGAGGAACATGCTCAACACTTAAGGGCAATCATGGAAACTTTGCGAGTCCATCAAATAAAAGCCAAATTCTCCAAATGCCACTTTTGTAGAGAAGAGGTGAGGTTCCTTGGGCACATAGTATCCAAACAAGGGTTAGCAGTGGACCCTGCTAAGGTAGTGGCGGTACAGGATTGGAAGACACCAAGGAATGCAACTGAGGTCCAAAGCTTTCTAGGACTAGCAGGTTTCTATCGAAAGTTTATAAGGGATTTTGCGAAAATCTCAGCTCCGCTCACGAAATTGACCAAGAAGAATCTAGTGTTCAATTGGGACTTGGATTGCGAGTTTGCTTTCCAACGACTGAAAAGGGCTCTCACAACAGCCCCAGTTTTGACGCTGCCAGATGGGAGCAAGATGTTCACTGTTTATACGGATGCATGTGGGACAGGGCTAGGCGCCGTCTTAATGCAAGAAGGAAGGGTAGTAGCTTATGGCGGGAGGCAGTTGAAGGTGCACGAAAAGAACTACCCAACCCACGATCTTGAGTTAGCCGCCATCGTCTTTGCACTCAAGTCTTGGCGACACTATCTCCTAGGTGAGAAGTTCGAACTTTACACTGACCATAAATCGTTGAAATATCTTTTCTCGCAGAAGGATCTTAACTTGAGGCAACAAAGATGGATGGAGTTTCTTGCCTCGTACGATTTCGAAATCTCCTACACTCCGGGCAAAGGCAACGTAGTGGCAGACGCGTTGAGCCGAAAGAAATTGACCCTAAGCACGTTGTTTGTTGAAAGACAAAGCCTAGAGTTTATAGCCAGCTTCGACTTTAGGCCTTCCTCCGATTTCGTACTAGGCTTGCTAGCATCTCTCGAAGTGCGCCCAACTTTAGTGGATTCAGTAGGGACAACACAACGCGAAGACCCTCAGCTTGTGGAAATAATTGATAAGCTAATTAGGGGTGAGACTTCAAGTCACCTCAACAGATACTCCATCGACGATAAGGGATTGCTAAGGCGAGACGGAAGACTATGCGTCCCACAAACAAAAGATTTAATAAAGAAGGTTCTCGAGGAAGCACATCACTCCAAGATGACGATACACCCAGGCGGAGATAAAATGTACAAAGACATAAAAAGGACTTTCTTCTGGAACGGCATGAAAAAGGACGTGGCAGAATTCGTTTCTAAGTGTATGGTGTGCCAACAGGTTAAAGCGGAACAGAAAAAGCCTGGCGGATTACTACATCCTCTGGAGGTCCCGCAGTGGAAGTGGGATAGCATCTCAATGGACTTCATCGATGGGCTGCCTAGGTCTAGGAGAGGCAACACTAGCATTTGGGTAATAGTGGATAGGCTTACTAAAAGCGCCCACTTTTTACCTGTCAAAAGTAAAAGAACTGCCTCATCCCTAGCATCACTTTACCTTAAGGAAATCGTTCGACTCCATGGAATACCATCTAGCATTGTTAGTGACCGAGACCCCATCTTCACCAGCGAGTTTTGGCGGAGTCTGCAAGAAGCAGTAGGAACGCAGTTATGCTTGAGCACAGCCTATCATCCCCAAACCGACAGCCAAACAGAGAGAGTGAACAGAGTTTTGGAAGACCTTTTAAGACTGTGCGTCCTTGACTTCGGAGGGACATGGGAAGACCACCTTCCTTTGGTGGAATTCGCCTACAACAACAGCTATCAAGCAACCATCGGAATGGCGCCCTTCGAAGCTTTATATGGAAGACCGTGCCGATCGCCCACTTGTTGGTGGGAGTCTACTGATAAGTTCATACTTGGACCAGATATGATCCGAGAGACTTCAGAGAAAGTAGACTTAATACGAAGAAGGATGAAGACGGCCCAAGACAGACAAAAGTCCTATGCTGACAAGAGAAGGACCGACCTTGAATTTGAGGTTGGAGACAGAGTTTTTCTCAAGGTATCACCGCTAAGAAACGTTGTTCGTTTTGGAACCACAGGAAAGCTAGCACCAAGGTTCGTAGGGCCATTCCCTATCATCGAGAAAATTGGGAAAATGGCCTATAGATTAGAGCTACCCGAGAAGTTGGCGGGAGTCCACAACGTTTTTCACATCTCTCATCTCCGAAAATGTCTACATGAGTCTGCTGAAGTGGTAGAGCCAAATATCCTCGAAGAGGCCGAAGTGGAACGCGAAGCAACCATAAGGAAAGTTCCAACCCGCATATTAGGAACGGAAGTGAAGAAGCTACGCAACCGCGAAGTCAAGCTCGTCAAAGTTCAGTGGAGCGACGCCGAGGGAGACGCGACTTGGGAAACTGAAGCTAGAATCCGTACAGCCTACCCTTTTCTGTTCGAGGGTACATCCTTGATCTTTCATTTTCCTTAAGTTGCGCTTTTATCTATCTTTTAAGGTATATTTTCCTCGACCTTATCTTTTAGGTAGAAACCCTTTGGATGGAAACATGTAATTGAAACATGTTATGGATGATGGTTGCAAGTGGTTGCAAGTGGTTGCTAGTGGTTGCTCGTGGTTGCATATACACACACAATCTAGGGTTTTAGATCGGCTCAGTCACTTCATATTGCATATGCATATATGTTTGCATTCATATGTGGTTGAACTTTAATGTGTTGTCATGTGGATGTTGCATTTGTATTGAATGATTGTGCACTCATGTAGAATCAAGAATAGGAAAATTTGCATACATAATGGATTCATGGCACCTACATAATTCGCATTAAGGAGGTCAACTGAATCAGTAGACCGCCTGATTTTGCATTAGATAAGTACATATACACACACTTCGCATATGATCATGAAGCATTAGAAGTCTTTTAAGGACAATGGATGCTCGTGTTTGATGGATGAGTAGATGGATGATTGGATGTTAGGATATACATTCCTCCTAACTTGAAGATTTCGGGGACGAAATCCTTTTAAGTGGGGGAGAATGTAACACCCCGCGAATTCTATAACTGTGAAATGCACAAATTAAAGTATAATTAATTTTAATCAAAGAACTAAGGGAAACGGGATACGCCATTGCGTTCGTCTCGGAAAAATACGCGAAATAGAGTCCGAGTTTTCGAAAAACGGAGTCCGTATGAAGAAGATATGGCCTTCGGAAGTTTTGAATTAAGTTTAAAAATTCAAACAGAATAAAATAACTCAGAAAATCAAATTTAAATTGGGGCCCAATGGGCCAGGGCGGAAAAACACCCGCCTAACGCACCCAGGTCGACTGGGCTGTCGACCTGGCCTAACCAGGTCGACAGGGCTGTCGACAGGGCTGTTGACAGGCATGTCGACCTGGTCCAGAGCCAGGTCGAACCCAGTCTAACCTGGCTGGCCTATTCTATGTTGGTCGATTTTCTGTGGTCTGCTTTGTCATTAGGGCTAGGTGGCGGGCTCTAATTGGTCTCTCCTTAGGATGAATGGCTATGATCAATCCAAGCAACATCAATGGTCCTAATCAGTTTATAACCTCTATAAAAACAACCCTAGACTAACCCTAATCTATTCATTCAAAAATAAGAACAAAGCCGCCATGTTGCTGAGGAACGACTAGGGGTAGCCACCAATTGGAGAGAGGATTAGGAGGCAAATTCTAAGGCATAAAGCAACTCAATCAAATCAAACCGCATCTTCTTATCCCTAAACTTGAGAATTCGCCTGACCATTGTAAGTAGAGTATTACTTTGGTATGAACAAATAACTGTGTTGGTTTGTATACTTGATTGTGGTGATAAATAATTCATAATTTGTGCGTTACTATGATTCTTATCGAATTATGTCATTCAATTATGAAAAACTACATGCGGTAGTTTTATGCAAGTATACGTTTGGAATATTCGCAAATTATGTAATCCATGTTGAAGCTACATGTATGTAGTTGATTAATTGAAATTCATGCAAGTTTGGGGTTTTGCTACTATGCCATCATAATATGTATTTTTATACAAAAATCATTTTTGTGAGTAATTGGAATGAGTTTGGGTTATTATAATCCATATGAAATTATGTTGAGAATTTGGCATCATGTATTAAGCCATGCTTTTGTACTAGAACACCTATTTGCAAACTTATGAATATGACTAGGCTATGATTGATAATTTGCATAATTGAAATTGTCAACAAGAATTATATGATGACATATGTGGTACATAGCTAGGTTAGGTTCAAAATCCCTTTTTGCAAGTTTACATGACTAAAGTAAAAATCATGATTTCATGTTAGAAATATTTATGCCATGGTTATGTGAACAAATACTTATGCCATGCTTATGTTTGACATTATGCCATGCTTATGTTTGACATTATGCCATGCTTATGTTAGAAATATTTATGCCATGCTTATGTTTGACATTATGCCTAAATAAAAATATAGGTTCATGTTGTAGTTATGACTATGTGTCAATAATGATACCCAATTTAGATTCTTATCTCAACTACAAGTTTACATGGCTTGATTCATGTCACCTATGCTTTATGACCAAAGTATATGTTACCACTATGCAAGTACACCAGTTTCTATTTTATATTTCCAACGTCATATTGCAAGTTCATGCGCTCACCTTCCCCTTTTTGTGTATGTAATCACGCTTTAAGCCTCCCCTTTCGCATGGCTAGGTTGGGCTTTAAAAGGCTAAGCCCAACATATATATAATAAACGGACGTGTTAAACGGGGGAAAATAACGTTGGGTTAAAAATTACTAATGAATGAAAATATAAAATAGAGGGCCCAAATTCAAGTATGGGTTGGGCCCATGATTGGTGTAACCTTTACACCATTAACTTAATAATGGGCCGCAAATATTTACATATAAGAAAAATAACGAAGAAAGACAAAATATGTAAATGTAGAACATACGATGTGTTTAACCCGAGGTTGGATTGAGTTGTGATGTAAACCTGCCCGGAACCGCCCGGCTGTCCAGTAGTCACAACAATACCTATCCAATGTGGGAGGTTAAACATGGAGCCCAATAAGGACCCGAGGTTAGACTGAGTTGTGGCGTAAGACTGCCCGGAACCAACCGGCAACAGGCAGCCACAACAATACCTGTCTAATGTGAGAGGTCAGGGCCTTAATAAGACAATTAAGGCTGAGTCAGGATTGTTAGGATTAAGTGAACTAAAGACTTAATCAAAATGGAACATGCTAAACTAAACGGACTGGTGGGGGTTAGGTTAGAAAACACTTAACCAACTTAGCATGTTGGCTAGAGATAGAAAACCTAGTAACGGGGGACCCTTTTCAGCAGTAACCCTAGAAGGTGTATCAGGATACCCTGAAACTAGGCAGGGTGGGGCACGATTACTGGGTTGATTGTAAGAGGTCAAATCGACGGCGGTGGTGTAGCAGTGTAGGTTCTAACGGGGTGCGGGCGTGCACACACTCCGGCGCAGAAAAATAAAGCACTGGGCACCAGTAGCATACCTGTGCATTCTAAGGTTGTGTCGGGCCGCCACCATGGGACTTGATACACCCCATGGTGGGACCAGCATAGGTAACTACAACATCGGGGGCCGTAAGACACATGTAATTATGCGAGTAGGAGCCGATCATCATAGAATGGATCACATCACCCTGATTATGGGGTGCCAGTTGGAAACTAGTTTATATGGGTTCAGAGATTAACATGGGGTACGATAGTATATTCGACCCTAGACAACTTAACCAAGTTTATAGTACTTTCCCACTTCTTGTTTATACTTGTCATACCCAGTTCTTTATTCATAGACAAAATAGTACTAGACTTACTCAGACTTTATGTCTGACTCTACTTTTCTTTCGTCTTCTTTTCTTCCGTTTCCCCCCCCCCCCAGGTCCACAGGGAGGGAACACAACAGCTTGACCGGTCTTAACTTCCAGCTTGAAGAGGAGACATGTATTGCTTGGTCCTTTTCGTCTTGAACTATGGCTTTGGACAAACTCTATGGGGCTTTTGCAGTTTATCTATGTTTTATTTTTGCTTCTTTAAATAATGTAATCAAGACAGATTATGAAAAGTGTTATGTTATGTTTTGGAAAAGATGTAAGACAATTATGGTGATGTTGTTGTAGCACGTATTTGCTTTCATGAAATAAAAGTTTGATGATTTTCCGCTGTTTACAAATATGTGTTCTTATATCTGTCTTGTATATCTGTGACTTATACTTATAAACCTCCACCAAAATTAGGGCATTCCCTTTGAGAGTGACCCTAACGGAGGTGGGGTGTTTCAAAATATAACAAGAAAGTTAGCAAGCTATACATGCTCTATATCATGCACCTTTTACTGAGAGAATTTTACTTTAGACAAAGTTTCCGCAAGAAATCACTATTTACAAAATATACCCCATTTTACTTTAAAACTCAATATGTGTACTTTACATATTTAAAACTATAACTTTTAAGATTAAAACTTGAAAACACCATAAACCATTTTTCCAAAACTTTTACAATTTCAAGTTCTTAAAAGTTAACAATGGGGTTAGACTCAATGCGTGTTTCCAATTTTTCTTGGCTTTCCTAGACACTCCCACAAAGTCAATTCGCTCAACTATATATATTCCTAATCCATTTTTCTCTTTTTAACCTTTTCCAATTTATGAGGTTTCACTGCCAAGCCCACTAATCCGAAATACTAACATATGGGATCCTCCTTTCTCTATTTAAAAATATATTGTGCACTTACCACCTAAATATCCTAAGGGTCTCAAATTTCCATTTCATTCCTTTAGTGTACAAAACGGGCATCCCAATTCTTACCATATTATACTCTTTCTATTTAGTGGGTTTCTCTATGGATCTATATATTATATATATAATATTTATATTTTAAAAAAATTCAAATATGTTCACTCACTACCTATACATGAATCCTAAACCTAAGCTTTGATACCAACCCAAATTCCGATAGATCGATTTTTTTTAAAATTCTAATCCATCGAAACCCATGTTGGTTGCTCTGATATCCTGTAGAAAAGACAGAGATATAAAATATATCAGAGCTCAAAAATATCTCACAGCGGAATGGATAAAGTATAATATGATCAAAGTATAGCCTTACCGTATTAATAATACTGCCTAGCCAGTATCCAAAGCTATCATATCTTTGCCAAAAATGTAACCTGCGAGTATATTATGAGGAAGGGGTCAGAACACAAACTCTGGTGACTGGATTTAAACTATACATTTTGGATATCCCTACATATACTGTTCAATCCCATTTTCTTATTTATTAGGTTACTTGGGTTAACAGCACTCAAGGCTCACACACACGTCGTACCCATTTATTTCCCAATGGATTAACCTAATATAGTATATGTGTAGCAACCCCCTCCCCCTGGGCCCCAATATTGAGGTACACCCCATGGTACCCCATTTGCATGGTCGTAATGCCACAGAAATTAATGTAGTCCCTCATCCTACGCCGGAGTGATGTACGGGTCTCGACATAACAATGTTACGTTCCACATATATCTGTCATTACTATGCTACGTAAGCGTACAGACTACGACCTTCGATCGAATCGGATTCCATACCAGAGTAACGCCCTCAAGTCTGCGATACACCACCCAGAGCAGACATGCATGTATCTAGACTTTCCCACGTACGTATCGTCAATCGTATTCGATGCCTTAACCGCACATAATGTGCACTGAGTTCTGTGGCAGGGCTATACTAGGAACACGGAACTCGGTCGGGAGCTTTTCCATATCTGTACAGGCCCACCTTTAAGGGCCTCAAAATAAAAATATCCCTCGGGTCTATTTTTTTTCATGATGGCTATGACCCCATCTCGGTCCCTCCCTCAACTGCTAAAGACTACAAGAGCTAAGTGATTTCCTCTAACAAACAATCTAAACATCCAGTTGGCATCTCCCCTCAATCACCGAACTTAGATAGTGAAAGGTAAATGGTCTATTGGGTTTAGCTCTAGTCTTTTCGCATCCCACTTGCTGCCGATGACGAGAACCCAACGATCTACTATCCTTATTGGTCCCGACCTCGCCTCCCGTTGAGGCGACTGCTGAATCACCCTAATGTCACCTCGTCACAGCATTCTGACTGCAAAGCTACTTTTGTAGTCAAGGACCACACACTTGGTAGTAACGTGCATACACAACCTCTGCGAGCACAGCCTAAACACCTTCCACCACACAGAGGACTACCAGGAGCACCTTACGTATCTCTGGAAGCTGTGTGCTTCCCCTTCCAGTTCTTCAGAGCCGACAGAATAATCAGATAAACATGTGCTCCCCTCGTGCCTCATGACACCAGGATGATATACCCGATTGGGTTATTCACCCTCAAACGTGCGGACTGGTCCAAGCGCCTCATTTTAATATGTTATTAAACCCTATGTCTTAACATTCCTTTATGCGCTTGCTTTACCTTATCAGGTTTCCATTTAACTTG
This sequence comes from Allium sativum, assembly GCA_030737875.1. Classification (NCBI taxonomy): domain Eukaryota; kingdom Viridiplantae; phylum Streptophyta; class Magnoliopsida; order Asparagales; family Amaryllidaceae; genus Allium; species Allium sativum. The sequence continues at coordinate 1,033,581,562 of CM060920.1, read as the reverse complement.
GTTATTCCCATTCACATTGACTTCTTACTCAAGTTACCAAGTTCCTCTTGCTTATTAATTTTGGCCTTATAACTTAACCCATCTATGTTTTATTAATAAGCCCACAACATGTTATTCTAGATTGTGATCCAAGGTCTATAATACACAATCCCTTTATATTCTTGTTTGATTTCAAGATTACAATAACATGTTCTACTTAATACGTAATTAAGTATATCTTAATTCACATGTTTTTCGTTTAACATGTAACTTATCATTTATGATTAAATATAACTTATTTCATTTCATAAGTTTTCCTCACTCTTTCATGTTTAATCATAATTCCTTCTTACATTGTCACTACAACTTATCATTGTTTACTTATTAACTTAGTTCTCTTAACTAAGGTTCATTAATAAGTCTCCTTTCCATTTATTATAACCTATGTTATAGTTTCCTCTTATCCCTAGGACAAGCCTTAACATGTTATTCTTATCAGCAGATATTAGATTCCAAGTTTATAGATTACTTAATTTATAATTAAGTACAACTTCTTACATTTCATAAATTTTCCTCATTTCTCTACTTATTATAAACAACTGGTTTTAGTTTTCCCCATTTACTGATTACTTAATTTACAATTAAGTGCCACTTAATTCATTTCACTAGTTATCGCATTTCCTTACTAGTTTATGATAACTAAAGTTATAATCTTCATTTGTCCCTAGGACAAGCCTACCTATTATATAACATTCTCATTAATGTAATTTATTTATAATAGGTTATTATCATTCCACGTTCATACCAATCCTTTTTACTGTTGTATTTTCCATTCATTTCCATTAATTACAATTAATGTTGTATATTAGTCCTGCTATTTACATATATTTATATATATATGTATATATTTATGCACTAGACCTCTCACATTAAGCCTACACTTGTGGATGCTGGATTTGCCGGGCGATTCCGGGTAGACTTCTACCATAAGTTGACTTAACCTCGTGTCTTAGCACCACTATATGTTTTATTTATGCACTTAGACCGCTCACATTATACTTACCACTTATGGATGCTGGATATGCCGGGTGGTTCCGGGCAGACTTCTAACACAAGTTTAATCTAACCTCGTGTCTAAGCGTGGTTATAGTTTCCTATTTACTGTAAATTTTCTATATAATTTAGGCGTGTCTATTCTTTTATGTCTATATTTTACATGTCATCATATTAAACCCATTTTATATCGCATGTTATTTCTAACATACAATAAATTTTATTCTAACATGTAATCGTTTAATCATGTAATTGTTCAAATCAAACAGACTAACATGTAATTTTCTCAATTTCTACCGTTAATGGTCCAGGTACATAAATGTCACAAGTTAACATGGAATTGAAACAACAGTAATCGCTACACATATTTTGGTAGGTTTATATTTAAACATATGAATTTTCCAACATATTAATTTCTTAGCATATTAATAATCCAACATGTCATATTCATCACTTTAATCTTTTTAACATATGTTTAAACATTTAAGTATGTCATATTTCAGCATGTCATATATAACGGGGAATGTCAAACGATAATATTTCATTATCAAAAATGATACAACTTAAATCCACTTACCTAATTTCCTTTCCAAATCTTGGATCTGCTACAGATCTAGCATTTCATGGTTCTCTCCTAATTGGATTTAGAACCTAACAACCATGGATTCATAATTTTTACTGAAAGAAAAAGGGAAGAAAGAGGAAGAAAATTTAATAGATCAGATCTAGAAAATTACATCACTTCGAATATGATTCTGAACACCTTCTTATTAAGATTTATTTTTTTACCTCCAGATCTTGATTCAGAATTTTCCTAAACTAATTATCCTATTTTTCTGAAGAGATTTGAGGAGAGAAAGAATGGCAGTGCTTAGACGTTGTGTTAGAGAATGTGAAATTTAGGCTAGGCTCTGCTAGCCTATTTATAGGTGTTCAGGATCTTATCTTACACACAGCACTGAGTCAACATTCGAACCTGGTTAAGAAAACAGTCTAGATTCATTAATGAACCTGACTGGATCGAAGGTGGGTCGACCCGAGTCGCCCTCCCCCACCCCATGTCTTGGTCGACCCCGGCTATATTTTTTTTTGCATATGGTCTTCAGTGAAAAAATCTTCTGCGTATGGTCTTTAGTTTTGAATTGATTTGAATGTGTTCATATATAAGGCCTTTATATGTATACAAAACTTATAATGACCATTTTACACGTATATGTATACGCACAACTTTTGTTTCATTTTCATAATTCAAACGTTGTTGCACCGTTATTTGATTCTTGCCTTATTTCTCTGATTTCAGACTTATCTTGAATTTTATCTCTTGTATGTATATATTTCTACACATATATGCGCGTATATTCTCATATACATATATTTTCTTTACTTCCTTATATGTATATTTTTCCTTATATGTGCATTTATACATATTTTCTCTCATGAACATGTGTTGTTTTAGTCGTTTCTTTAAAACAAAAATATAATGGCGACGGGGATCGAACTCTGTACATCTTGTATGCAAGTCACATACTCTAACCAACGGGGCTAGTAAGGCAATTGTAATAAGGTTTAGAACAATGGAAGTTATTATTCTCTTCTCATTCCTCTTTTTAATATTTGTTACAATATTCCATTTGAACCATTGCATGAATCTTTTCTTTTATTATTAATGCATGATCAGTTCATGTAACACATTTACATAGCATGCAACCAATCCTTTCTTTCTTTTAATGTATGCATTACATTTTTTATTTGCATTAATCTTTATTTTATTCTTCAAATATACATTCTTATCTATGCATATATATATATATACACACACACACATATGCATTATTTAAGTATTTAATTGTCATAAAATGCGGGGTGTTTCACTTTCCATCTCTCCCCACTTCATTTTTTCTAGGTAAGCTAAAAGGCTAAACCATCTACATACTAAGTTTGAATTCGAAGAAAATCGACTTAGACGAGGCCGAGCACTGGTCTTGACTCCTGTGATATTCATGCCAAAGAACAGGAAAAAAAAATCATAATACAAGAACAAAAAACAGCTTGATGCAGCAGTAATACAATAATCATGATAAAGACCTAGGCACCACGAAGTTTTACAGATGTAGTATAATTCATAGCGATAAGAACACATAAAAAGAAACATGAACTTTCAAGATGTTACAAGTTCATTATTGCGTCCATGAATTGCCATAGTTTAGCTTGAATAAACTTTTAAGGTAACAAAATATTCATGTAAATAGAATGCCTTCAATGACAACCATAAAACCCAAAATTCTGAGACTGCCTATACACCATCACCTGCCATCAAAAGGATCATCACCATCAAATAACTGAACATGGGACAAACAAATAAGATGATGATGATGAAGAAAAGCGACAAGCATTTTGAAACTGCATATCGTGAAACATATGTGATTTTGGCAGATGTCTTTTGGATTATTTTGACTTTTAATTTTGGTTTCATATAAACATATGTACAAATTCATATGTTAGGGAATGAATCTTAAATGTAGAAAATTTAACTTTTTTTATCCAAATAATCACTGGCATAAAATATAATCATCATTATAAATAGTTGTCTTGGAAGCACAAACATTTTGTCCAACTGTGAACTTGCAAAAATACTTGTGCATATCTTTAGCTTTATGTATTACTTAAAAAGGGATCTAATAACTAAATATTTTTACGAATTCAAACTTATTTCTATATATACAAACAAATATTAATACCATTTAAATACAGGATCTAACAAGTAGACATTCGTTACATCAAGCAACACAAATAATAAAATTAAAACCAAATAAAAATTACATATTGCAATATAGAAATAAAAATTCAAGCTAATTACATATAATTTCAACGCAAAATTATAACTAAATATTCGTGCAAATTATATTCTCTTCAATGTGTTAAATATATACGTTTTTTAAAACATAATTCATGTGCAAAGCATGTATTATGATCACATATGGAGCACGTGGCATAACACTCGTTATTTCGTTCTTCATATTCATCCACATTAAAAATGGGTGAAGCAGAAATCTTTTATATTTAATGATTTTATCTTTGGATCAGATCAACGGCTTAGCATAAAAGAACGTGGATACTACCTACTTATTTCAAAGAAAAATTTAGAAGCCAAAAATGGTTACCAAACAAGATTACCCAACCCCTAATCACATCGGAGTCTATTTCTCCGTTCCTTGCAACGTGATCATATTTTCTTAGGGATTTTCAAACAAGATATTTCAATCAGATGAGAAAACGATGGAGATGCATATTTTTATTCAAGTTGGACCTTAGATTTTGTTCATGTAGTCTAAAATTGACGATGTAATGATTTTTCAACGATTATTATCTAAACTGTAAACATAAAATTTGGAACATACTTTATTTGCATACTAAAATGGGTTGAGATGAAAGTTGTTTATTACTATAGAAAAGTAAAAGCCTGATTTCTTTGGTAGAAAATCCATTGTTGTCAAACCTCAGGATAAAATATGATCGAAAAGTAACAAGATCGAGACATTTTTTTGAATCCATCAGAGAAGTAAAACATGGTATGTAAAGGAAAAAACATATATTTTTAGGCCTCAAATTAAGATATTGGTTCAGATTTCAAGTGAGAATTAAACAGTTCAGATATCATTTTCAAATTCTAGTTTCATAATGCAATAGTTCTAATGTTTAGTAAATTATAATTCATGCTACGCACGTGTGATTTTGAGCTATTAATTTGTTGAAATACAGCAATTTGTTCATTACATATACATATACACACACACACATATGTATACACACATACACACACACACACACACACATATATATATATATATACACACACATACATACGTACATATATATATATATATATATATATATATATGATGTACAAGTAATTATAACATATGCTTACCATGTGGTGTATTCAAATTTTAGAAAAACAGTAGTAGTTAGACAAACTGTCTTACTCCTATACCTAAAATCTTTATTATTTTCTATAATAAAAAGTTTTATGGATCACTTAAAAAACTGGTCGGCCCTACCATTTTTTTTTTGTAGAAAAACACTATATGTTTACAATTTTTAAATTTAAATATATGTGGATTCCACAAAACATATCAAAAAGGATTACTACATTTGTTGTTAACACGTTAAGTTAAGAAAATTGAATACTTTTCAACTATAATTTTGCCATTTTGTAACGTTGCAGCGGGTCAAATGAGAAAATGTAGTATTAATTACAAGCTCCATTTAAAGATATCTAATGTCATGAATAGCAAATGTAAAATTATATAAGAATGCATTATTTATTTTTAACAATCAAGTATCCAAATAAAAATTGCATCATTATCATTAAAAACAGCGTTAAAGTATTTATAATGTAGTATAAACATGGTGTTTAAATTCAAGTTTTATTATTTTTATTTGATGTTTTTCCTCTAACTTATTTATACATTAACTTGTATTCTCTCAAATTATATTCACTTATTGATTATGGTATACGAGTATAATCATACATTATTATTTATCGCATTTTTTGTGTGATATTTTAGAATGTTAATGTATCAAGTGTATCAGTGTTCAAATAATATGCATAAAATTTAGATTTCGGTTCTAAATTTTGAATCAAACATATACAAATTTGTATAATTATATTTATTTACCGTAACGTAAAAGGACGTTGAAGTTCGACATCTATTACTCACAATATTTTTACATTTTTTTTTTGTTCTTCTCCTATTACTTATTCGATTTAGTTTGTTGCATTTTCATAATTATGGAGGTTTGATCATAAACGTATATATATACTTCTCATCCAATTGAATTTTGTTCACCTACATGTTTTGGTATAAATACCTAATTACAAATTATTATTTCACATTTATTTTTTGTTTAGCAATATTTTTCATTTTGAGGAATCAAATGTATCCATCATTAATGAATTACGTAAAAAAATCCACATATTTAAACAATGACACCCCTTTCTGGAGCACCCTTCTAGCACCCTATCATATCTTGAGCTACACCATTCCAAATACTAGAAAATTTTGTAGATGTTCAATTCATATATAGAGAATCATATCCGCAAATTTGGGCTTACTGAAATACAGGTAACATAATATGTTCGATGTTTAAATTTAATGATTAAAATAAATATTTGAATAGTGGATAAGTGAATTATGAAAAGGCGTCAAATATAAGTTAGATTGGACCCAGGTTCGAGATCTTTGTTTCAATTTTTTGTAATATTTTGAATTTCAACCTAATTAACATAATTCAGAAATTTTGATTCCACTCTAGATTTTGGATCTCATTGTTTATTTTTCATATTTATACATGTATATGTTCGCTTATTGAACAAAATATATAATTTGAACTTTATTAAAAAATAAAATATACAAAACAATATCGATTAATTATAAATATTTAAAGCATTAAAGAATTTTCATTCATTACTTCAATTTTGTTATTTTTAGCTACATCATTTATATGTTTGGTGAATTTGTATGTTTCCTAAGTTAAAATTTTAGATTTTGAATATTCGTATATTTGAAAATTCAAATTAATTATTTGTTTGAGTTTCTTCTATATGATTTGAAGTTCATAAGTTTTTTTTTTTGGTTGAAATGAAATTTTGATTTGGTTTCATTTCAGTTCCTGCTGAAACTTAAGAAATGACTGAAATCTCAATGTTGCGGTCGAAACCTAAAACCATGGATTGAATATAATTTTATAGCATTTTGAATGGTATAGCTCAATATACGATAGGATACAAAAGAGGTGCACTAAAATAGTATGTCATTGAGCCATCCTCTTAAAACATGTATGTAATTATTTTATTTATCAAATAAAGAACAATTGATTAGACATAAAAATAGTAATTCTATTAAAAACAATGTTCAAGTTCTATTGTTTATTCATCATGAAATTTTGATGTTAAATTCTGACATATTAGGTTTTTTTGTTACTTAATTTGAATATTTTTGTACTTTTATAGCATTTTAGCTTTATTATATATTATTCAAAATTCCTTTGTTGAGGAATATAATTCAAATAATCTAGATTGGAGGAATCTTCAGGAACAAATTAAGAATATTTAAACCTGGAAAAATGAATCTTTCAAAATAAACAAAAAAAGATCATTGAGATTCCAATATAACACTTTTTCAGAGCCATAGAAAAGACAAGGTTGTTGGGTCTCGACCATAATTCATGTGATCTTGCATATTAGTTGTATGTTTTTCCTAGTTGCTTATATTTCCTGAACTCCACTCTCTAACTCATTGTACTTTTTCCATGCGATTTTCCAAATAAGAGGACTGAACTTTCAAAATGTAGTGTTAAAACTCAAACGAAAGATCATTAAAGACCAATGGTTTTTACTAGTTTATAAATGCTAGTGTAAAGAACTAGAGAGCACATGGTCTAACAAGTATGTTTGCAGCAATAGCCCAGCGATTAAGGACTTTGTGTCATGGCCGGAGTGAAGCGGGTTTGAAACCCTGAATGGCATGCTAAGAGCTTACCATGTGTATACGCTAAGATCAGCAACTTATGTGGTGCTCGCGGACTAGGCCAAGTGCACTAGGGAGGATTTTACGACTCCAGTCTGTTTCCCTCATGAACAAATTCAAAAAAAAGTACTTCCTTGCTTTAACTAAGCTTAAAAACACACATAACAGTTCACATAATAGTTTTTAATGAGTTTCAGGTTTATGTGTGACATAATAGCAAATATGTAATAAATTATTTCTAAACCAAGTAATTTGACATGATACGATAAGGAAAAAGTGTGGCCCTGCTGCAAATATTCGACCCATCAGATAAAAATAACCAACTATTTTTGTGCTATATGGAACCTCTATGCGATTATAAGTACATTAGCGCAAAGCTTTGCACTATTTGTTGTATAGTGCATGCTTTGATAACACCAAACAAAAGTATAAAAAATATCAACATGAAAACAAACAAAATGGTAAACAAATAATATATGACATACATATTCAAGTTTTGATATGATAAAAATCTAATAATCAGGTCAGACCATAACCGAGCCTAATTTTAACAAAACCATACTTGGGTTTTACCCCAAGCTTATAAATATATACACACAATTATATCCATCAAAAGGGAGGAAATTTTAGCACCATCTTTAATGAAGCAATTCCAAATGCATAAAGCTTGAAACAATGGAATGGTATATCATTATAGCATATTCTGTCTGCATACCAACTTATTATCATCCTACCCGAAAAAAAGGAAAAAACAAACAAATACCTCTATGATACTAAAATGGGAAAGATATGTCCATCCGGCAAAATTAGCTCATCAAACATGAAATCAAAGTTAAAGTCTCAATTGAATTTCCAAACTGAACAACATCAATCTTGTTCATATCATCAGTCTGAATCATGTCATCCACTGGCATATGTGTTACTTGACTGTTTGCACCTTCTGTAGAAAGCGTAACATTTGTTGTAGTCTCGTAATTTTCATCTTTAATTACAAGCATAACATAATTTTTAAAATGCCAGATCTCATTTATCGCGTTTTGATGGTGAAATTGCTTATTACTGACATCAAGTATAACGACCCGAAATCCCCAGATCTCCGAAGAGATGGAAAACAACGGATTGCTTTGAGAACTCGACACATCAGAACACAAACAGTAGAACATTCCCATTGCTATTACAACCATTACATCAGAGTACAAGAATATAGCAGAGTATGAATAAAAATTACACAGCGGAAATAAAATAATATCAGAGATTAAAATAAAAACAGCAGAAATTTAAATGAATAAATGCAATGCGTAGTGGAAAATACATCTACTAGCACAACTGAAAGAAATACACGGTACAAAGCTTTCCGAATATAGCTTCAGTTGTAATCCAAGATCCTATGAAAAGAAATATCTGCGAAAACCAAAACTACTAGCTGCCAGTGTAGAAAATATGGGCAGATTTTAGGTTAAAACAATAAAGTCTGAGTCAGTCATGGGACTGGTGTGAGAACTAAAAAAGTTATTAAATCTTTATTTTAAAAGTTGGGAAATCATGGGACCAAGCCGTATAACACAGAATGGGTTTACTCCACATGAATCTCAGTTTAAAATAAAACAATACAATGCTTTTTGAAAAATGAAGCTATTATAAGAATCAGGTCCCATCATACAATGCAACGCAAGCCGGAGGATAGAGTTTTCCCTTATAATAGCCAAACATGCTTGGTACGATTAAAACAAATCATTTTGATATTAATCTAAGTGTATAGTGTCAAAATCAACTTCGAATATAAATGTATCAATCATAGACAGCATGAGCGCCCCATCCCACTATGTCGCCATAACTAATCGAAAAGTCATGTATTGAAAATTGGATTCCATATATGAGTCGAGGCAAGGGATCATCCTCACCGGTTTTGAGACACTCTAGCAAATACCTCAGGACTCGAACGCTGGCGAGCCCTAGGAATGGAAGCGTCAATCCACACTTACTTTAGTGGATTGGTTATTCCTGAACAGACGTTTCTCGGTCCTATCGGACCTACCACTTGGCCAGTAGTGACCAATATCCGAGGCGCCTCGCAATCCATCATCCACATAAGTAAAAATGTCTGGGCTCCATACCATGACACCAATCCTAGCTAGAAAGAAACGTTGTGCACTCCCAATGGTACCTAAACCCGTTTTTGACTCATAATGGGTGTGAAGCTTGCGAATAAACGTTATACACAAAGCTATGCTATTTAAAGCCGTGCTTTAATCATCAACCATAAGACTTTGCTTTTCAACAAAAGCCTTGATCATTTACATCTCAGCATGTCACACTGACAATTCAAGCCATGCAATTGATGTCTATCAATATATAACCTCTAAGCTCGTACATCTCAGAGAAGGGTGTTAAGTAGGAGAATAAATTCTCCGCCACTAAACAGATAAAAATTTAATAGAAATCAATCAACACAGAATGAAATCCAATGTCAGACACACATCCATTTACAAGTCCGTTCTGGGTATGAACAAAACCGGAGGCACCTTATTCCTTGTCCCATATGTCCAATACCGGAGAGAGGTCCTCGCATATCTGGTCGATCTCCAAGTACGTCTGGACGATCACCACTTATTACCTTGTCTTGGGTGTACAGCCCAATCAAGACAGCAGTAATCATCCAAACTATGTGAAGATCTCTGGTCTTCAACCCTTCGTCATCGACTTTTAGTCGTCGTATTAATCATTCAGAATGGGTTAAACCCGGTCTATCGAATAATTAGCGAATTTTATAATCAATAATCAAGCGCTATAAAAACACAGCATGCGCCTCATTCCAATTCAAAATATTCTTTTATTTGAATACTCACATCTTCGGGGAAAGGTTCCCATTAATTTTATCAAAGATAAATTCTTTTAAATTTATTCTTTAATCTTCCTTTAGATATCATTTTCAAAAGATTTTATCAACTAGTCGGGATTATCGAGCCTTACCGAAGTAACCATTTATTTAGTTTTCCAATCCCAACTTATTCATCCCATGGAGCAAAACTGGTAGTACTCCTTATCTAACACCCTCTGTGTTATTGGTAAAATTAATTACCATTTCACGTTCAAATCTAATTAAAGATTTAACCATCGCCTGGAGTAAAACTGGCTATACTCCATTCTTGATCATTTCATGAATTCGATAAATTTAATTATTCCATTATCTAATTAAAGATTTATTGAAACTCCAATTGGTTATAATCTTCCTAAAAGTCATTATTTTATGATTTTCCAACTTTTAAGAAAATAATCTTGTCTTTAAATGGGTTAAAGAACCAATGTCATTTAAAACACCATTCTCGATAAACCCAAATCATCTTCCATCAAAATGGAATCTACACAGAAATCATAACAGTGTATAATCAATATAAATTCCCGTATCAGACTAGTAATATAAATGGAATAGTGGCAAAGCCTTTAAAATTCCATATATAGTAACGGTCTTCATTCATAGAAGCTTATCTAAATTATTACCAAATCGAATTCCATTCAATTCCAATTTAATCTATTAAATTGGAAAACTTTACCTTGGAAAATTTCCATTAAATCTTAAAAAAAGATTTATAAATTCCAAATCATATCTTCACCATTAATTGGGTTAAAGAACGAATTTCATTTAAAACACGGTTCATGATAAACCCAAAAATCCAATTCTTTTATTCAATTCTAGTTAATTACTAATTAATTGGTAAACTTCACTAAATCTTAATTAAAATATTTATTATTTTCTTATCAGGGTTAAAGAACAGTGTTATTTAAGACACCACCCACAACAAACCCAAAATCCAATTTAATGTTAAATACAAGGCTCTGAATAGAAATTTTATCTGCTTATATTCAATATCAAATTCTGAAACTAACAAATATCGTATGGGGAATAACGATATTTATATCTTCCAAATTCCTCAATAATATTTGTATAATCATGGAATCCAATATCGAAATATTCCAAGGATTATTTCCTCTCAAATCCATTGCAATTCACTAATTGGAAATTTCTGCTTATATTAAAACCTTTTATAAATCCAGTTTATTTATTTAAAAATTATTGGATTTCTAATCTAGTTAACAATTAGTTCATTTAGATAAAAATATATTTTTATCTTTTCAAATATGGAATTTTTCACCCAAAATCTTTATAAATCATTTATTATGATTTTACACAATTTTTCCATATTTTTAATAATTTTATTAAGGCCCTTTCAGTTGATTTCCATAAACTGTCATCGAACTGCATTTACAGCGACCTTTTCCAAAATTGATTTGGACATATTTTAAAATCCAACCATTAGATTTCAAATCTCTTATATTCACTGGAAAGCTCTTTTCGATACGAACCCAACGGTTCTGGTTTTAGGAGAATTCGATGGTCGTCAGATCTCTAATTACGTCCATTTGAAGGTAATGGTCGAAATGTGCGAACGATCGCTGCGCAGCGCGTTCTATTCAAGACATTAAATATATATAATATATATATATATCGTCAATTTCCATTTAAAACGTATTTTATAAATTCTTTTGTAAATTCATTTCAAAACAATTTCAACTTCATTTTTCAATTTTAAATCAAAACTGAATATTCCATATCATTTATAATATTAAATGATAATATTTCAAAATATCATATTTTGAAATCAATTCTTTACAGTATTTATTATAAAATGAATAAAATCGATCGATAAACCCGTTCGAGTTAAAAATAGCCCGGCTTCATATATTTTTATATTTTCGTGTCCATCCAAAATCGGACATCAAAATCATATTTTGATTAGTTACTGAATATTATTTTAAAATTTTCCTTATTTTAAAATATTAGTTATTTTAAAATATTCTTTATTTTGAAATATTAGTTATTTTAAAATATTCTTTATTTCTGAATCGGAATGCGACTCAATCAATTACCATATAAATATATTTATATGGATTTTATACATCACATGTATTCAACAATAATGATAAATAATCATAACCATTCAAACATCATCCAGAGTACAATTTACTACTGTATAAGCATAAAATAATTAAATAACGCTTATCACAGTCTATTGATCAGTCGATTGACATATAATTAAATTCAGGGGAGATGTGAATAAATTATTATCCCCAGACCCGTGTGGGGTTTCCAAACAACGACGGTCAATTCAAAATAATCACTGGTCAATAAATTCAACCAGTTCTAATTCGATTTGAATTATTTTTCTAATTAGCCAATTTTCACTGTTTAAATTATAAATAGATATTTATAATTTTAATTTCAACTACCCCAAAATAATATTAAATTATTTTTAATATTTTGGCATCACAATCAAAACACAATACAGTCAATTAAATCGTCCATGGTCTGTGGACGAGGGAGGTGAGCTAACAGACACCGTAAACAATTTATAATGATTAAAATTGATAAAAATCTACACTGGCAATTCTATATATGTTTATACATGAATACAATATCATGATAAAATATAATTTAGTGAGAAGGAGTTCTCACATTGGGATCCACTCCATCATTCTTTATTTCTAAATTAATATACTGTTTTGATTCAAATTCACCTCGAATTCTAGTTTGCTCCAAATCACTTCTAGTCAGTTCCATCGCGAAGTTCTCGTTGAGACGATTACAATGCACACAAGATTGAAGAATTCTGATTCAGTTTGAAGGAGCTGTGGCCATTAATGTATTAAACACTTTCATAATTAATTAATTTCTTTATCACTTAACCAAATCATGGAAGTCATCTTCCTTGCTATATCGTTCCTTACTGTAACGAAGAAACCTGTGACGGCCCGCCCCGGACCAGCCAACATTTCTCGGAAATGCGTTGTGCCGATGCCCGACCAGCATGGGATGGTCGCCAAAAGAAAAGAAGCAAGATGAAGGACTATCAAAGAACCTGTAGTATATCTCACAGCGCATGGAATAAAATATAATAATAACATAAATTGACATAAAATAGGTGAGACAATGCATAAGCTGAAAACTAAACCATCATAGCAGCGGAATATAAAATATAGCTTATGATCCAATACCATTATTACAAATTCAAAATACTGTATCTAAAGAAAAATAGAAAAGGTACAATAAATAATGCCCAAAGTAGTGACCAGCTGCAGCACAGGGAGAATATATTTATCATACGTGGAAGCCTCCTGCTCGTCTTCGATACAGCTACTCGTGTAACCCCCTAACCTGTCTCTAGTATACTCGTGTGAGCACCCAGAGTGATAAGAAGAAACATAAAACTCTAGGTCAGGCAACAGTCTGGTATGAGTGGTAGCAAGTATACATCTCTAAGATGAACAAATAATAGGTATAAGAAATCAAACCTGAACCTGGACCTGCAACCAAAGAGTTAGCACAACAAGATGTACAGTACTCTAAGGTAACACTAACATAAAGTGTAAAGGTAATATGGGAGTGTGTATGACATTGTGATATCAAACATCAAACATAGCAATCATCCTCACATCTCTCACTCAATGCGGAAAGTATACGATATCCACCACTTCGATCACCCAATTCTTTGCTACGATCACTTTGCCCTTGGGTGTCACAATGACCCCATTGCACTGATCCATAGCTACTAATCCTTGTCTCAGTAGTGAACCAAAATTATGGATATAGATAACCCCTTTGCATACGTCCCGCAGCAAAGCCCAATTATGAATGTAACACCCCACGTCCATTAATGTCACTCTCAAAGGGAATGCATTAACTTTCATGGAGTATTATTGGTGTATAGAACAGAAAATAACAAGACGGATGCATATATTGGTACTTGAAAAAAAAATTAAACAACTTTTATTGCAACAGAGAAATAGTTAGGTTACATCAAAAACCAAGAATAAAACCAAGTACACTTAATATCCATCTTGAAAAATTGTTTTCTGAGTACATAAAGTAAAAAAGCATAACCCCAACATAAGTAGCCATAAAAGAGATAAGCTGAACTTTACTTTCAGCAATCCAAGCGCTTCCAAAAGAGAGAGAAAGAGATCCAAATCAAGCTCCACTAGCACTAGTCCCACCTTGAGAACCTGGGGGGAGAGGAAGAAAAGAGGCGAAAACAAAGGGGGTCAGACATAAAGTCTGGCAAGTCCAATAACTTAAACAATATAATTATTAAAGTAATTAGGATAAGGCATAAACTGGTAAAATAAGGAATGACTGTGAAGCAAATGGGCAAGACAAAACAAACAAGAGGAATATGCTGGTGTTAATCGCGCTCCTAATCACTATAGGATAATTACTATACTACACCAATACTAGTCACCTTAAAAGTTGATCCTGCCTACTGGAAAAAAATGGTAGTTTCGTGTACCCCTAGCTGTCTTCGTAGGTGCCGCCTGCTCCTAACTCCACTAGTTGTACCCACTACCCTCCCCATTCTAATTACAATATTTATTAATAATATGGTAGTTGGACTCCAAGCTGCCTTCATAGGTGTCGTCTTCTCCTATCTCCGCTAGTCGTACCCACTACCTTCCCCATTCGATCGGCTCCCTAACTCGTAGATAACCGTGTTGGTCCCACAGTGAGGTGTATCACTCCCCAAAGTGGCAACCCGATACCACTAAAGATGCACGGCTTATACCTACACAATGCAACAATGTCTTACCTACCAGCCTGGGCCCACGCACGCGCATGACCCCGTTGAACTTGCGTTGCCACCGCTAACCCATTTTGACCTCTTACAATCAAACCCAGTAAGCATGTCCCATCCTCGATCTAGATCAAGCTCACTTAGATACTAAATGGGTTACTGGTTGAAAAGGGTCCCCACACTTGACACAAGCTTTCCACATATGCTTGGTCCCCACTAGGATTTCCCACTTAACCCCATCTTATTCATGTCTTCTTACATGTTAACTTGGTTAAGTGTTTATAATTATATCCCATATGTCACCCATGTTACCCACTTATCAAATCAACATGTGTTATTGGTTAAGCTTGTCTTAACCCTATACACTTATCAGATCAATATATATATATATGTGGTTAAGCTGGTCTTAACCCTATCCACTTATATATTATTGGTTAAGTTGGTCTTAACCCTATCCACTTATCAGATCAATATGTATTATTGGTTAAGTTTGTCTTAGCCCTATGCACTTATCAGATTAACATATATATATATATATATATATATATATTATTGGTTAAGCTCGCCTTAACCCTACCCACTTATCAAATTAATATATTTTATTGGTTAAGCTGGTCTTAACCCTACCTACTTATCAGATTATGTATCATATATATATATATAGTGTATGACATGTTTTACTTAATTTATGATTAAGTACATCTTAGTTCACAGATACATTGGTTAAGAGAATAACTCCCTAAGTATTAATCCCGAAGACCGAAATCAACATCAGATTGGTACTCAGAGAATTACTCAACTCAAACAAACTTCTGTTTGTCATTCTTATTCGTCTTTGACCAGCATTAATTAATTATTAATGCACAGACCTGAAACACCCTACCTCCGTTAAGGCTACTCACAAAGGGAATGCCTTAACTTTGGTGGAGGGTTATAGGTACAAGACACAGAAAAATTTACAAGACAGATAAATATAAGCAGTGAAATTCAAATATTTATTGCATACTTGGTTCAATACAAAAGCATTACATCAAATTGTCTCAAAATAACTTCCAAAACATTACACCATAATTTATGTCTTGATTATTTATTAAAGAAGCATAAACCATAAATAAAACTGCATAAATCCCCAAATGTAGTATCCAAATGCCATAGCAAACGTAAGAGAGTCCCAATCATACATCTACTTTCTTGAAGCTTGCAAAGAGTCTGATTAAGCTGTAGTATTCCCTCCTTGCGGACCTGGGGGAACGAAAGAAAAGAGGACGAAAGAAAATGGGTCAGACAATAAGTCTGATAAGTTCAGTGATTACTAGTATTTAAACAAGGAAAGGGATCATGACAGTAATAACAGAACATAGGACAATACCCTAATATAAGATAAGAGGAACATGTGATAGCACCCATTACTATAGTCTCTACACCTACCAACTATTGGTTCAACCAGCCCCACGTGTTCATGACAAACGATCCCCTTAATGATCAGCTCCTACTTGCATGCATTCATGTCCTATGTCATTCGGCCCCGCTTGACTGCAGATACCTGTGCTGGTCCCACCATGGGGTGTATCAGTTCTTCTGGTGGCAACCCGACATGATTCAAGATGCACAGTGTATACTACTGATGCCCAGTGCCTGCTTTTTCCACTCCGGAGTACGTGCATGCCCTATTCCGTGGAAACCTACACTGACGCACCAACCGCCGACGTTTTGAGCGCTTATAATCAACCCAGTAATCGTGCCCCACCCTGCCTAGTTTCAGGGTACCATGATACATGTAACGACCCGTATTCTACACATCATAGGATCGTAGAATATTTATTTCTTTCACATACGAAGTCGTATGGTCATGTAACTTTGGGAGACGACCATTGGGGTCATTTCCCATGTTCATGATTTTTCCCGATTTTTAAATGACCATTTTACCCCTAGTTATCACTGTTTTGGCTATAACTTTTGACTGGAAAGGAATTTTGACCTGAAACCACTTCCATTGGCTCCGGATGATGGTTTCTCTTTCCGTAGAGTGGTCACATTAGCCAAACGGACTCACCGTTTGGGAGATATGGCTGAAACAAGTTTCAGATGGTGAAAAACAGCTTAATTGGGCTTAAGCGGGTGATTAGCAGCTAGGCCCAAGGGGAATTTCGGGTTTAGGGGGGTATAGGTGCTGATTAGGGTTAGAAAACATTTCTTTAGACATTTTCCAGCCGCCACTTTCATTTCCCTTAACCTAGCCATGGCCTCCACTCTCTAAATCTCTCTAAATCACCCAAAATCACTTCCTAATCAAGGATTAAGGCTTAGAGGCATCAAATCAAGGGGGATTAGCACAAGGACTGAGGTAGGGCTGCTGTTATATATTGGAATTCGTGTAAATCAGAGGTTCACTTCAGATTTGGAGGTTTTATTGTGGCAAAGGTGAGTGATAGCATCATTTTGACACTAATTACAGTTAATTAAGGGTAATTAGTGAAAATTAGCGAATTTATACACTAATAAATTCTGGAAAAATGTTTAGAAATTCTTAAATAATATTTCATGTCTCTGTTATAAAATTTAGACGATTTGGTTAAGTTTTACTAAGTATGTGCTTAAACATGATTAAGAGGGATTATAAGAAAATGTGAGGTTTTAACCACTTTTGATCCATTTTGGTTCATTTAAATTGTTGTTTGTTGCTTGTGGTTGCTGTTATATGTTGCTATGACTCTTTGGTATGCTTTGTGATTGATTCCAATAGTTAGATTGGTCGGAAACGCCGTCGAGAGGCGTATAAACAGTTGCTGGAAAGTTGCAGAAACTGCAGGGTATCTAACCGGATCGGATCGGGTAGGGGATCGGGTCGGACATATCCGAACCGGACCGGGGCGTGGTACTTTCTGGAGCATGACGTGAAGAGGCAACAAGGAAGGCCTGGTCGGATCGGAGGGGCGTAGCGTGGGATCGGAAGGAACAAGGAGGACTGAAGTGGATAACATATTCCGAACCGAATCGAGAGCAAACCGAACTGATGCTGACGAGACGGAGACGGAGACACTCAAGCCATGGGGTATCCGAACCGAACTGCATGAGGGAGAGCTCCGAACCGAACCGCATGAGGGAGAAGGACTCGAACCCAGGGGATGGTGGCACTCCGAACCGAACCGGGGAACGTATCCGAACCGAACCGAGCATGGGGAACTGGACGTGTACTTTTACTACTTCGTGATGACTCTTCTGAAGACCAACTCCAATTCGACCAAACCCGAGATGCAAGGGAAGTCCAAATGAGAAGTTAGAGCTCAAGATTCAGATGGGAATCAACGAGTTCGCTTCATGGTTGGGCTTTGCTGCGGGACGCGTGCCAAGGGGTTATCGACGTCTATAGCTTTGGACCACTATGGTAGGAGGTACGAAGGCGGATTCAGGGCCATTATGGCATCGGTAGAACCAAGAGCTACGACCAATGAAGTGGGTCATTGAAATGTTTGGTCATGACTCCAAGTGTTTGGCTTGGTCACAGCAGGGTTTCTACAAGTCGGGATTCGTCGTTACCTCAGTTTGTCTAGTGTTCCAAAGTGGTTGATGTCGTATGCTTTACGCACTGAGTGAGAGACGTGAGGATGGTTGCTATGCTTGATTGTTTGACATACACACCCCACCCCCGTATTCTTACCCTATTTATTATGGCACCTTGGAGTATTGTACGGTATGTGGTACTAACTCTTTGGTTGCAGGTCCAGGTTCAGGTATGGTTTAGTATACCTGTTATTACTCTGTTTAGATGCTTATCGCTCATACCAGGCTTTATGTCTGACCCAGAGTTTTATGTCTCCTCTTATTACTCTGGGTGCTCACACGAGCAGACTAGAGACAGGTTAGCTGGTGATGCATGGGTAGATGATCCGGAGACGAGCAGGAGGCTTCCACGTAATATATATAGTATTCTCTCTGTATTGTTGAAGATCACTGCTTGGGCATTGGTGGTGCATCTTCTACTTTAGTTTTCTTTTGTTAGAGACAGAAAATTTGGAAAGTTGTAATAAGCTGTATTTGGATTTCCGCTGCTCTGATGTTGACATTGATTATTAGTTATCAGCTTATGCACTGTCTCGCCTGTTTTGTGTCAAGTATGTTATTATTATATTTTATTCCATGCGCTGTGAGACATTCTACAGGTTCCTTGATTAGTTCATTCTCTTCTTTCTTTTCTTCTGACGACCGTTCTGCGCTAGCTGGGCATGTGTACAGCGCACTTTCGAAGGAAATGCAGGCTGGTGCGGGACGGGCCGTCACATTTGGTATCAGAGCTCTAGGTTGCGTAGTTAACCTAGGGAAGTTATCAGGGAGAGATATTATACGTATACGAGAGAGCGTATTTGTGATTACTTTGGTTTTTAAAAGCTATATATATATACTATTACTAGTATAAGGATGAAGTCGTACTGCACTAGCACCACTATGGAGTCGTTAATCGTTTCCTTTTTCAGATTGACGATGAGCCGGTATACTAGAGGTGCTGGTAGAGGAGCCAATAATGGGAATGCTGCTGACATGAGGACGATGTTTACTGACCTCATGAGGGAGATGCTTAGAGATGTGCAGAGGGCAGCTCCCAATGGTGGAAGTGGTGGTGGTCCGATAGTGCAGGCGCCGAGGGTCGACTTCGCCAAGTTGAATAAGGATTATACTAGCCTTGGTAGGAAGCCATTCCACGGAACGGAGTCGGCCACGGATGTTCAAGATTGGGTGGATAGTTGCGAACGTATCTTCGAGGATTTGGGTATCGAGGATGCGATGAAGAGAAAGTTAGCGTCCCGTCAGCTGCAAGGGCGGGCAATGAATTGGTGGAATGCCATAAAGGCAGCTACTCCCGAAGACCAGATTACTTGAAAGCAGTTTAAGGCTCGCTTTAGTGAGAAGTTCATACCAGCTGCTCAGAAGTCAATGTTGTTTAAGAAGTTCTTGGAGCTCAAGCAGAATGGCAGAGCTGTCTCGGAGTATATTGCTGAATTTGACACTTTGTCAAAATATGGGTTATCTCTTATTGATACTGCCGAGAAAAAGAATGAGAAATTCATAACTGGTTTGGATCAGTACTTGGGGGAAAAACTTATTAACCACATCGATGAGACGTTTGAATCGATTGTGGGGAAAGCGTTAAGATCGGAAAGTCTTTACCCTAAGCAGAAGACTGAGGTTGCATCCGCAGATGAGCCAAAGCCACAAGCTAGTGGTGGAGGCAAAGGTGGTTCTCAGAATAAGAGAAAGCAGAATCAGGCTAAGGACGGTCAGAAGAAAAAGAATAAGCAAGATGTGGAGTGCTTCAGCTGTGGTAAGAAGGGCCATTATGCTAGTAATTGTCGGGCCAAGCCAGCGGATAGGAAGTGCTTCAACTGTGGCCAAATGGGACATCACAAGGACAAGTGTCCACAGCCCCCTAAAGAAAAGCAAATGGTGAAAGCCTACGCTCTTAATGTTATTCCTTCTTCGTCGAATGCCCCAACTGCGGCGGAGAAGGGAAAGAACGTCGTCATACAAGGTATGCTTTCTGTTTATGATGTTCCTGTTAGAGTTTTGTTTGATACCGGAGCTTCCAGTTCTTTCATATCTAGTGACCTGGTAGATAGATTGGGATTGGAGCCCGAGATTGTCGATAGACCTTTAGTGGTGACGAACCCGATTGGTGGTTCTACTAGCCTTAGCATGATTTGTCGCAATGTGGTCTTATCGAGTCATGGATGCATGTTTGTTTGTGATTGCTTTGTTTTGGGCTTTACTGGGTTTGGCATTATTTTGGGAGTAGATTGGCTCCAAAGATACGGGGTGGTGGTAGACTGTGAGGGCTTGTTGGTGACAGCTAGAGCGGATGATGGGCGGAGGATAGTGTTTGGTGGTCTACCCAGTAAGGGGGTATTGGCTAGTTTTCTAAACTCCCTCGACATTCCGCATAGTGAGTTGTCAGGTTTGCCCGTGGTTGGCCAGTATCCGGATGTTTTCAAAGAAGTGACCGGACTTCCACCACACCGAGAGATTGAGTTTCGTATTGATTTGGTAAAGGATGCCAGACCTATAGTGATGCCACTTCGTCGTATGGCACCAAAAGAGCAGCGAGAGCTCGAGGTGCAAGTCAGCGATCTTTTGAAGAAGGGATTTATCAGAAGGAGTGTTTCTGAATGGGGAGCACCAGTTGTGTTTGCTACCAAGGCGGATGGTTCCCTTCGTTTGTGTGTAGACTACCGCGAGTTGAATAAAGTGACGAGGAAGAACAAGTATCCTCTACCGCGGATAGATGATTTGTTTGATCAGTTGAGTGGCGCGAGAGTATTTTCTCAGTTGGATATCGCGACAGGTTTTCATCAGCTTAGAGTGGAAGCTGAGAGTATAGCTAAAACGGCATTTCGGACGCCGTCTGGGTTTTATGAGTGGTTGGTCATGCCATTCGGGCTGACCAATGCCCCAGCATATTTTGTGGATCTTATGAATAGGATATTCAGAGATCAGTTGAATAAGTTTGTCCTTGTGTTTGTTGATGATATTTTGGTCTACTCGAGGACAGAGGAAGAACACAAGGGACATTTAAGAATAGTGATGGAGGTGTTGAGAAAACACCAATTGAGAGCAAAGTTTTCTAAGTGTCACTTCTGGAAGAGGGAAGTGAGGTTCTTGGGCCATGTTGTATCAGAGAATGGTATTGCCGTGGACCCGGCAAAGGTGGCTACGGTACAAGATTGGCCTACGCCCAAGAATGCAACAGATGTAAGAAGTTTCTTGGGATTAGCGGGATATTATCGTAAGTTTATCCAAGGCTTCTCCAAGATAGCAGCACCATTGACCCAGTTGACCAAGAAGAATCAAGCTTTTGTCTGGGATGAAAGATGCGAGAATGCATTTAAGAGTCTAAAGGACAAGTTGACAAGCGCACCAGTGTTAGTCATTCCTAAGGGGGATGAAGAGATGACGGTATACACGGATGCCTGTGGTACCGGACTGGGTGCTGTGTTGATGCAAGGCGGTAGGGTTGTAGCTTACGCAAGTCGGCAATTGAAGCCGCACGAGAGAAGGTACCCTACCCATGATTTAGAATTGGCATTGATCGTGTTCGCGTTAAAGATGTGGAGACACTATCTCTTGGGAGAAAGATTTGAGCTGTTTACAGACCATAAGTCATTAAAGTATCTCTTCTCTCAGAAAGATCTGAATCTCCGTCAGCAGAGATGGTTAGAGTTCTTAGCTTCCTATGATTTTGACATCGCATATACACCGGGAAAGGGCAATGCGGTGGCTGATGCATTGAGTAGAAGACATGCCAACTTAGGGGCTATGTTCCTTGAATGGAAGCAACTGGAGTTTATCGCGGGGTTTGATTTCAGACCAAAGTGCGAATTGGATCCAGAAATGTTAGCAAGTTTGACGATCAGACCCACTTTGATTGAGCGGATCGGCTCTAGTCAGAGGGACGATCCTAACCTATTGGAAATCATCTCCAAGGTAGAGATGGGTATCGATGAGAAGATGAACAAGTATGGGCTTGATCGAGATAGATGGCTTAGAAAGAATGGAAAGCTTGTTGTACCCAATGTCAATGGATTGAGGGATGAAGTGCTTAGAGAATGTCATCATTCAAAGCTGACTATACACCCCGGTGGTAATAAGATGTATCGAGATATGAAACAGACTTACTACTGGGAAGGAATGAAAAGAGACGTTGGGAAGTTTATATCCAAATGCATGAATTGCCAGCTAGTTAAAGCCGAGCAAAAGAAGCCTAGTGGGTTGTTGCAACCATTAGAAATTCCCGAATGGAAATGGGAGCAAGTCTCGATGGATTTCATCGATGGTTTACCAAGGACTAGATCGGGATATGACAGCATTTGGGTAATTGTAGATCGATTGACTAAAAGTGCAAGGTTTATACCAGTCAAATCGACCAGAACGGCAGCTAAGTTAGCAGAATTGTATATGAAGTGGGTAGTGAGATTTCATGGAGTACCTAAAAGCATTGTGAGTGACCGAGACCCATTGTTCACTAGCGGGTTTTGGAAAAGCTTGCAAGAGGCTCTAGGATCAAGATTACATCTCAGTACCGCATATCATCCTCAGACCGACGGTCAGACGGAAAGGGTGAATCGTATTTTGGAAGATCTCTTGAGAGCATGTATATTGGATTTTGGTGGATCATGGGATGACCATTTGCATCTAGTAGAGTTTGCATATAATAATAGCTACCAATCCAGTATCGGTATGGCTCCATTTGAAGCTTTGTATGGAAGACCGTGCAACTCACCATCATGTTGGATAGAGACTGGCGAGAAATTTATGCTTGGACCAGATGTGGTAAGAGAAACGTCGGATAAGATCAAGATCATTCAACAACGAATGAAGGCTGCCCAAGATAGGCAGAAGAGTTATGCTGATAAGAGGAGAAGAGACTTAAAATTCTCCGTTGGCGACTTGGTGTTTGTCAAGATTTCCCCGTTGAAGAGCGTAATACGATTTGGCAGGAGAGGCAAGTTGGCACCAAGATTTGTTGGCCCATTCCCTGTTCTTGAGCTAGTCGGGAATTTGGCATATAGAATTGACTTACCAGAGAAGATGGTAGGATTTCACAACGTATTTCATGTTTCCCAACTAAGGAAGTTCGTTCACGACTCAGATGTGACTATTTCACCTGATCAGTTAGAGGACTTCGAAGTAGAACCCGAGGCGGTTGGGAACCGCAAGCCGGCCCGTATTGTCGAGCACGACATGAAGCAACTTCGAAGGAAGGCGGTGAAGTAAGTCAAGGTTCAGTGGGGCGAGGACGAGAATGATTGTACTTGGGAGACAGAGGAGAACATTAGGAAGGCACACCCAGAACTCTTTGCCTGGTAAGATTTTGATTTCGATTTAGTTTTCCGCATGCTAGGATAGGCTTGCTTGCTTGTTTTGCATGTTTGATTGTTGTATGTGGTTGGTAGGCATGCGGGATCCTTTGTATGTTTTGGGTTAAGGAATTTCGGGGGCGAAATTTCTTAAGGGGGGGAGAGTGTAACGACCCGTATTCTACACATCATAGGATCGTAGAATATTTATTTCTTTCACATACGAAGTCGTATGGTCATTTAACTTTGGGAGACGACCATTGGGGTCATTTCCCATGTTCATGATTTTTCCCGATTTTTAAATGACCATTTTACCCCTAGTTATCACTGTTTTGGCCATAACTTTTGACTGGAAAGGAATTTTGACCTGAAACCACTTCCATTGGCTCCGGATGATGGTTTCTCTTTCCGTAGAGTGGTCACATTAGCCAAACGGACTCACCGTTTGGGAGATATGGCTGAAACAAGTTTCAGATGGTGAAAAACAGCTTAATTGGGCTTAAGCGGGTGATTAGCAGCTAGGCCCAAGGGGAATTTCGGGTTTAGGGGGATATAGGTGCTGATTAGGGTTAGAAAACATTTCTTTAGACATTTTCCAGCCGCCACTTTCATTTCCCTTAACCTAGCCATGACCTCCACTCTCTAAATCTCTCTAAATCACCCAAAATCACTTCCTAATCAAGGATTAAGGCTTAGAGGCATCAAATCAAGGGGGATTAGCACAAGGACTGAGGTAGGGCTGCTGTTATATATTGGAATTCGTGCAAATCAGAGGTTCACTTCAGATTTGGAGGTTTTATTGTGGCAAAGGTGAGTGATAGCATCATTTTGACACTAATTACAGTTAATTAAGGGTAATTAGTGAAAATTAGCGAATTTATACACTAATAAATTCTGGAAAAATGTTTAGAAATTCTTAAATAATATTTCATGTCTCTGTTATAAAATTTAGACGATTTGGTTAAGTTTTACTAAGTATGTGCTTAAACATGATTAAGAGGGATTATAAGAAAATGTGAGGTTTTAACCACTTTTGATCCATTTTGGTTCATTTAAATTGTTGTTTGTTGCTTGTGGTTGCTGTTATATGTTGCTATGACTCTTTGGTATGCTTTGTGATTGATTCCAATAGTTAGATTGGTCGGAAACGCCGTCGAGAGGCGTATAAACAGTTGCTGGAAAGTTGCAGAAACTGCAGGGTATCTAACCGGATCGGATCGGGTAGGGGATCGGGTCGGACATATCCGAACCGGACCGGGGCGTGGTACTTTCTGGAGCATGACGTGAAGAGGCAACAAGGAAGGCCTGGTCGGATCGGAGGGGCGTAGCGTGGGATCGGAAGGAACAAGGAGGACTGAAGTGGATAACATATTCCGAACCGAATCGAGAGCAAACCGAACTGATGCTGACGAGACGGAGACGGAGACACTCAAGCCATGGGGTATCCGAACCGAACCGCATGAGGGAGAGCTCCGAACCGAACCGCATGAGGGAGAAGGACCCGAACCCAGGGGATGGTGGCACTCCGAACCGAACCGAGCATGGGGAACTGGACGTGTACTTTTACTACTTCGTGATGACTCTTCTGAAGACCAACTCCAATTCGACCAAACCCGAGATGCAAGGGAAGTCCAAATGAGAAGTTAGAGCTCAAGATTCAGATGGGAATCAACGAGTTCGCTTCATGGTTGGGCTTTGCTGCGGGACGCGTGCCAAGGGGTTATCGACGTCTATAGCTTTGGACCACTATGGTAGGAGGTATGAAGGCGGATTCAGGGCCATTATGGCATCGGTAGAACCAAGAGCTACGACCAATGAAGTGGGTCATTGAAATGTTTGGTCATGACTCCAAGTGTTTGGCTTGGTCACAGCAGGGTTTCTACAAGTCGGGATTCGTCGTTACCTCAGTTTGTCTAGTGTTCCAAAGTGGTAGATGTCGTATGCTTTACGCACTGAGTGAGAGACGTGAGGATGGTTGCTATGCTTGATTGTTTGACATACACACCCCACCCCCGTATTCTTACCCTATTTATTATGGCAACTTGGAGTATTGTACGGTATGTGGTACTAACTCTTTGGTTGCAGGTCCAGGTTCAGGTATGGTTTAGTATACCTGTTATTACTCTGTTTAGATGCTTATCGCTCATACCAGGCTTTATGTCTGACCCAGAGTTTTATGTCTCCTCTTATTACTCTGGGTGCTCACACGAGCAGACTAGAGACAGGTTAGCTGGTGATGCACGGGTAGATGATCCGGAGACGAGCAGGAGGCTTCCACGTAATATATATAGTATTCTCTCTGTATTGTTGAAGATCACTGCTTGGGCATTGGTGGTGCATCTTCTACTTTAGTTTTCTTTTGTTAGAGACAGAAAATTTGGAAAGTTGTAATAAGCTGTATTTGGATTTTCGCTGCTCTGATGTTGACATTGATTATTAGTTATCAGCTTATGCACTGTCTTGCCTGTTTTGTGTCAAGTATGTTATTATTATATTTTATTCCATGCGCTGTGAGACATTCTACAGGTTCCTTGATTAGTTCATTCTCTTCTTTCTTTTCTTCTGACGACCGTTCTGTGCTAGCTGGGCATGTGTACAGCGCACTTTCAAAGGAAATGCAGGCTGGTGCGGGACGGGCCGTCACATTTGGTATCAGAGCTCTAGGTTGCGTAGTTAACCTAGGGTTACTACTAAAATGGGTCCCCGTTACTAGGGTTTTCTAATCAACATTTTTATTTGGTTAAGTGTCCAAGTTTACCTAACCCCACCCATCTGTTTAGTTAACATGTTGAATTGGTTAAGTGTTTCCCTAATTGACTTAACCAATCCTGACTTAGCTTTAATTTATTCATTAAAGCTCCAACCACTCACATTAGACAGGTCTTGTTGTGGTTACTGGATATGTCGGTCGGTTCCGGGAAGATTTACACCACAACTCAGTCCAACCTCGGGTTCTTTTTGGGATTGATGCACTAACCACCCACATTAGACAGGGCTTGTTGTGGTCACTGGATATGCCGGTCGTGCAACGACCCAGAAAATCTGAACCAATTTAAAATTTTTAAATTGGCTAAAATAATGGATTTTAAATATTTAAAATAAGTATTTTAATAATAGAGATGAAAAGTGAGTTGAATCGACAATTGAAAACGAATATAATTAATTATAATTATAAACAAGGCCTGAAATGGCGTTGTAGTTTCAAAAATTGAATTCAAACTTTGTCGGACTGTACCGAGTGCAAAACAAAACGGATTTTAGTGAAACCAAAAATATTTAAATCTGTTAGTGAATACCTTTCTAACGAATCTGAAAAATCGAATTTTCATAGCGGAAAGCAAAAGTTATGGCCAAATGAATTTTCAGAAAGGTCGCTATGGAATTTATATAGCCCGTGAAATTGGCCATTTTGCAAACGACCTCGGAATTCGACGAAACCACTTTTGTTGGATTTGGGATGAGAAGTTATTGCTAGGTTTCAAATTTCATAATTTTTGAAGCTAGTATGTGAGCGTGGCAAAGGAAAACGTGTTTTGGTCAATTACTATTAAATTGGATCGACCAGAAATGGGCCTTTTTGCAAACGGTCTCAGAATTCGACGAAACTAGTTTTGTTGGGACCGTATCGACAAAACATAGCCAGATTAATTTTTCTGGAATTTTTCGAATCAGTTTGTGGCCCTGGCACATTGAAATGCACGTTCAAATCAAATATTGAACGTTTTATATTTTAAATTGAATGGAAACTGACTGAAACAGTCGAATGGGCCTTCGAAACATATCCCATTCTGTTCGAAATGGGGGTAAAACGCTTGGGACAACAGTTATTGGGTTTGGATTGGAGTTCGTTTGTGACAAGGGGTATTTTCGGATTTTAAAAATTTATAAATATAAAAAAATCCCCAATTGGTCCACATCAGCTTCTCTCTCCACGAAGAACCCGTATCGACGGCGGCTCCCTCTTCATCGCTTCCTCCTCTGATTTCTCCCTCCACACGAAGAATTAGACTTTCGTCCTGTTGAAGTTTTTGCAGAGCTTCTCGCTCTCTTCAAATCCATGTCAACATCACCTCCAACTGCTTCGTATTTCTCGAGTTACGGAACTCGAAAGTCATCGCCTTTGGCGCGCTGCCACGACCAGCACACCCCATCGCGCCTGACGCGGTCCCTACCCCTTGGTGCGCCTCACGGAGGTCTTCGACGTGGCATCGGCCGATCATCCCCTAGTTGCTCAGATTTCGAGAAAATCAAAAACCTAGTTTTGAACGCTCTTAGAAAGGTAACGGCAGTTAAAATATTTTATATATATTATAGCACTTTAAAGCGCTACCGTTTATGATTTCACTGTAAAAATCATATCTTTCTGCTATGTGGTCGAAATTCAGTGAAACAAGAGACAGTGGACTCGTGTGGACGTCTTCTACATTTTAGAAGAGACCGCATATTTTTCTGAGCCTTCTGCTATTTTTGGTGGAGTGGAACCCAATGTGAGATTTCTAATTTATAAACGATATGGAAAACGATGATGTATAAATTATATAGTCGATGTATGAGTTATATAAGCGTTGTACACCTCTTGTATAAGCGTTGTATAAGTTGTACGTTCGATGTATAAGTTATATATGCGTTGTAAAAATTATATATGTGTTGAAATAGAAGTGAATTGCTATATATAAATATATATATATATATATATGCCCCTCGTCCACAAACCATGGACGATATTTATTGGTTGTGATTGGTGTGAAAATTGATTGACAGCGAATGGTTGATTGGGATTGTTTGTGGTTGATATTGATTGATTGTGGTTGAAAAATACCCATTTGTGGTTGAGAAATATTTGGTTGAAACCACATAGGATTAGTTTGTGGAAATGAAATAAATATATACATGCCGCCTGCGTGCGAACTAGATGCATGATCCCCATTGCCAAAAACCGCGAGGTTTTAAGGTAGAGCGAGGAGCCGTACTAGGGACGGTCCCGGTTTTAACTACCCTGCCGTTATGCTGCTGAAATTTTGAGTAATATTCATGTGTTTGAATTATTTTCATTTGCTGAAACTATATTCATTCGTTGAATAGAAAACCTTCATGTGTTGAATCGATATTCATTCGTTGAATTGAAATTCATGTGTTGAATGGTATTCGTGTTTTAAATATAAAAATTACCTTTGTATCTACATATACAAACTATAGAAAACCTTCATGTGTTGAATCGATATTCATTCGTTGAATTGAAATTCATGTGTTGAATGGTATTCATATTTTGAAATAAATTGTTTTATAATAAAAATCACAATTTTATCATCTATATGAACTATATAAAATAATCTCGTTTTGAAATAAATTGTTTTATAATAAAAATCCTATTTTTATTACCTATATGAACTATATAAAATAAAAGAGTTTTGAAATGAATTGTTTTATAATAAAAAAAATCAATCACATTTTTATTATATACATGAATTGTTAAAAATAGTGAAATGTTGAAATAGAAGACAGTTAGATAAAAATATCATTTTTATCAAAGGTATGAAAAGAATATAGTTTTGAAATCGAAGAATCGATATATATATTTAAATAGAATTGAAATATATCGAATAATGACGCTGCAGTTCATATTTAGAAAATGTGATTTCAAACGATTAGTACGGGAGATCCGACCATCGGATTTTCCTGAAATCACAACCTTTGGGTTCGCTTTGGAAAAATCTTTCCAACGGCACCAACTTTGTAAAAATCGAACGGTTGGATTGTCTGGAACGTTTAATTCAAATCTGAAGAAAAACAGCGCCAGAATCGATTATATATATATATATATAATTATATTTAATCGAATAACGACGCTGCAGTTCGTATTTCGAAATCGAAACTTCAAACGATTGTACCGGGAGATCCGACCGTCGGATTTTCCCAAAACAGGAACCGTTGGATTCTTTTTGAAAAGACCTTTCTAATGATGTAAATTTTGTGAAGATCCAATGGTTAGATTTTCAGAGATGTGTAGATCAAATCTGAAGAAAAACAGCGCCACGGCAGCGTTATGGCCCGAAGCATCGTTTTAAATAAATTGGCTATTTTAAAATAAATAAAAATAGCGATAAATCGTTATAAAATATTATAAACGATATGGATGTGATTTAGAAATTAACTGAAGGTTGGCTAAGTCGAATGGTTTCCTGGGTGTTGATCTGATGTTGGTTTCGGCCTTCGGGGTTAATATTTGGGAAATCGTTCTCTTACTGATTGACGGTTAGTGACTAATGAATTGAAATGATGCGTGTGTATGTTAGTGTTGCACTTGTTTATTATATACGCGAGTTGCTCAGAAAGACCGGGTTTATCCCATTCTGAATAACTGAATCGACGATAAGTAATCGAAGATGAAGACGGTGGTCGAAGACCGGAGATATTCACCTCGTTTGGATGGTAACCGAGGTCCTGATTGGGAGGCATCCCGAAATATGGATAATGAGTGGTGATCGTCCAGACGTACGTGGTGATCGATGGGTTTGTGAGGTATATAGTGCCTCCGGTTTCGTTCAGACCCAGAACGGACTTGTAAATGGACTGATTGTCTGACATTAGATTTTATTTTGTGTTGATTGATCTCTATTAAATATACATCTGTTTGGCGGCGGAGAATTTTTCTTTTGCTTAACGCCCTTCTCTGAAATGCACGAGCTCAGAGGTTGTATATCGATGGACATCAGTCGCATGGCATGAATTGCTAGTGTGGCATGCCTAAGTGGCAAATGATCAGGGCTTCTGTTGAAAAGCAAAGTCTTGTGGTGATGATCAAAGCACCGCCTGTGTGGCGTAGCTTTGTGTATAACGTGAAATCGCGAGCCTCACACCTCGGTATGAACCAGAAACGGGAGAGGACATCAGGGAGGGCCTGCGTTTCTTTCTAGCTAGAAGTGGCGTCAGTGGTTTTACACGCCCTGACGAGTTTGACTTATGTGGTTGTTGCTGTTGCGAGGTGCCTCAGTTTGATCGGACGATCCGGGTCCGATGGAGTCATTCGTTGGCTCGTTTACGCCCCCAAAGGGCGGGGAGACGTAGTGTTCAGGCATAATAATCCACATCGGTGGACCGGCCCTGACGATCCAAGGGGCAGTTGCGGCTGTCCCTGAGACATGGGCTAGATTGTCTCGAAGTTGGTAAGGACTATCTTTTGCCTTGGTTCATGACGGAAATCCAATTTCCAAATACGACATCGTGCGGTTTTGATTGTATACCTATATATGGCGACATAGTGGTATGGGGCATTAATGCCGTCTATGATAGATAGTTATGATTTGAAATTGTTTTCAAAACATATAAACACTAGCAATAATATCAAATACCTTTGTTTTATTCGTATCAAGCATATTTTGGCCGTTATAAGGTAAAAACTCTATCCTCCGGTTTGCGTTGCATTGTGTGATGGGAACTGAGTCTTATAATGGCTTCATTTTTAAAAAAAGCATTGCGATGTTTAAAAGAAAGATTTGTTTTTAAAGCATTGGCAATCCAATGGAGTACACCCGTTCCACGAAAGTGGCGTGGTCCTGTGATTAGCCATATTTTGAATGTGTTGAGTAGATTTCTCATACCAGTCCCATGACTGACTCGTAGTTTGTTTCACTTTCAAACTCGGGTGCCCCTTTTTTCTACACGGGCAGCCTTGTATTCAGGTTTAGCTGGTTCTTTCTGGATATCTGGAGCTGAAGATGGATTCTATCATTTATCTCTTTTTATGCTGTTCAGCTCCTATTGTACATATTTTGTTTGTTTCCGCTGTAGACATTTATGTATAGCTGAACTGTATTTGTACTAAGTATGATCCTGTATACTGTGTAACTCTGATGATTTCGTTTATCCAGTGTATTCTATTGTACATTATCTGGTGTATTTATTTAATTATGTTCTGCTATTATCTGTTTCTGTGTTATATTCCAAAGATAACCCTTGTCTCCGTCTGTACGGGATTTGGGGTCGTCACAACGTGGTATCAGAGCTTTGGTTAAGCTTAGTTCTGGAATATAACATATTAACGAACTCATCAGAAATAGAACCAGTAGTGTTCTAGGACGAGTAACTCATATAGATAGGATCAGTAATATCCTAATATGAGTAGCAGAAGGAAATAGTTAGACTACATGGAGTGCCGCTCAGTATAGTCAGTGAAAGAGATGCAATATTTACTAGTAAATTCTGGGAGGCATTTCAAGTCGAGCTGGGAACGAAGCTGAACTTGAGCACTGCTTATCATCCTCGGACAGACGGTCAGACTGAGAGGGTGAATCGTATTTTAGAAGATCTATTGCGGGCTTGTGTTCTAGATTTCGGTGGATCATGGGAAGACCACCTACATTTGGCTGAATTCTCTTATAACAACAGCTACCAGGCGAGTCTGATAATGTCACCATTCGAAGCGTTGTATGGTAGACCGTGCCGATCTCCTGCTTATTGGGTCGAACCCGGAAATAGACTTGTGTTAGGGCCTGACATGATTCGAGAAGCTGCCGACAAAGTCGATTTTATTAAGAAGCGATTACTCGCCGCTCAAAGCCGACAAAAGAGCTATGCCGATAGGAGAAGAAGAGATATATCCTTTGCTATTGGCGACTATGCATATTTGAAAGTATCGCCGATGAGAGAAGTTATCCGGTTCGGTAAAACTGGAAAGTTGGCGCCCACATTTATTGGTCTGTTTCCTATTCTGGAACGGATCGGAACTCTCGCTTATAGGGTTAAATTGCCAGATTGGTTGCCTGGAGTTCATGATGTATTTCACATATCTCAACTTCAAAAGCACGTTCATGATCCAGACTTGATCGTGGAAGAAGAGCGCAACAGGATATTGAAATTACCCCTGAATTAGCTGTGAGAAGAGAGCCGCTAAAGATCATCGGCAAAGAAACCAAAGAACTGAGGAACAAGAAGGTTCACTTAGTCAAAGTGTAATGGAGTGGAGATCCGCGAGATTGTACTTGGGAAACTGAGGAGAGCATTCAGAAAGCTTATCCTTGATGCCGAGTGGATATCTCTGATTGACTCCGGTGCAAGGTACATTTACCATACTTTGCATTACCAATTAGTGCTCTATTCTATTGTTATTTTCTTTCCATGGATGTGCACTTTTAATTCTGTAGTCTGAATGATTTTAAAAGAATATAAAAATTGATTTGTATGATTTTGAAAAGTTAAGAACAATTTGATTGTTGGTTGTGTTTGTGATTGTAGATTTGATTAATTAAATTATTGAAACGATAGTTAATTTAATCAATAATGGTAGAATTTATTCATTTAAATCACACATTGAACTGATTTAAAAATAGATAGAAATATATATACTTGTGTATTATATATGTTTGAATAGGTAAATGGATTAGCTGTTGAGTAAAGATTTTATTTGCGTGCCCGACAAATAGGTAAACCTTAATGAGTTGGATGCGAAATATTATTATATCAACTCCTGTGAATGCCATTGGATGCGGAGTGCTGGTTATTCTGTGTGTAAAAATAAACGTCGCCATAGGATAGTAACAATTAATTTTGAACTACACTACATGGCATACTTCTGGAAGATAGGAATACTTCATCATATACCACATAATCATTTGGAGCTTGTGTGACGAGGTGGAAGATTTACCATACGAGTGAGAGGCTTGTATGGCGATGACTATATTTTACAGGTTGAACTGATGATTGATATGGACTATTTAAATTGTAACGATTAAATTGCCAGATTAATAAAAAAACCCACACGGGTCTGGAGTTGACAATAATCACGTCTCTCTAGTTATTAGATACGGCACATGGACTATTTATTTCCCACACGGGACGAGGTGACGAGGATTTATCCTCTGGAGCATTTAAAATACACACTCCCTCAGGCTTTGACAGGGTGACGAGAATTATTCTCTGGAGTTATTATCAATACACGCTCCCCGGTAAACACAAGAATATATCATTATAAATACGTGTATGCTTATTAGGATTTATTGGGTACCTAATACGGCCCGATAAATTTCCAAACCTCTCCCCGTACAAAGGAGGTTATGGCGAAAATTTTCGAAAATTCCGGGTGTTAGCCAAATTTTTGAAGAATTTGAAAATTCTCAGAAACTGAAAAGTTGGAGAATTGAAGCCAGATCAAACGTAGAGTTGATTAATCAAACCACTTTCGACTTTGTTCCTTTTCGGGGACGAAAGGTTATAAGTGGGGGATATTGTAACAACCCAGAAAATATGAACGAATTTAAAAATTTTAAATTGGCTAAAATAATGGATTTTAAATATTTAAAATAAGTATTTTAAATAATAGAGATGAAAACTGAGTTGAATCAACAATTGAAAACGAATATAATTAATTATAATTATAAACAAGGCCTGAAATTGCGCTGCAGTTTCAAAAATTGAATTCAAACTTTGTCAGACTGTACCGAGTGCAAAACAAAACGGATTTTAGTGAAACCAAAAATATTTAAATTTGTTAGTGAATACCTTTCTAACGAATCTGAAAAATCGAATTTTCATAGCGGAAAGCAAAAGTTATGGCCAAATGAATTTTCAGAAAGGTCGCTATGGAATTTATATAGCCCGTGAAATTGGCCATTTTGCAAA
This sequence comes from Allium sativum, assembly GCA_030737875.1. Lineage (NCBI taxonomy): Eukaryota > Viridiplantae > Streptophyta > Magnoliopsida > Asparagales > Amaryllidaceae > Allium > Allium sativum. Next base: position 1,033,546,915 of record CM060920.1, on the reverse strand, counting down.
CGACCTCGGAATTCGACGAAACCACTTTTGTTGGATCCGGGATGAGAAGTTATTGCTAGGTTTCAAATTTCATAATTTTTGAAGCTAGTATGTGAGCATGGCAAAGGAAAACGTATTTTGGTCAATTACAGTTAAATTGGATCGACCAGAAATGGGCCTTTTTGCAAACGGTCTCAGAATTCGACGAAACTAGTTTTGTTGGGACCGTATCGTCAAAACATAGCCAGATTTATTTTTCTGGAATTTTTCGAATCAGTTTGTGGCCCTGGCAAATTGAAATGCACGTTCAAATCAAATATTGAATGTTTTATATTTTAAATTGAATGGAAACTGACTGAAACAGTCGAATGGGCCTTCGAAACATATCCCATTGTGTTCGAAATGGGGGTAAAACACTTGGGACGACAGTCATTGGGTTTGGATTGGTGTTCGTTTGTGACAAGGGGTATTTTCGGATTTTAAAAATTTATAAATATAAAAAAATCCCCAATTGGTCCACATCAGCTTCTCTCTCCACGAAGAACCCGTATCGACGGCGGCTCCCTCTTCATCGCTTCCTCCTCTGATTTCTCCCTCCACACGAAGAATTAGACTTTCGTCCTGTTGAAGTTTTTGCAGAGCTTCTCGCTCTCTTCAAATCCATGTCAACATCACCTCCAACTGCTTCGTATTTCTCGAGTTAAGGACCTCGAAAGTCATCGCCTTTGGCGCGCTTCCACGACCAGCACACCCCATCGCGCCTGACGCGGTCCCCACCCCCTGGTGCGCCTCACGGAGGTCTTCGACGTGGCATCGGCCGATCATCCCCTAGTTGCTCAGATTTCGAGAAAATCAAAAACCTAGTTATGAACGCTCTTAGAAAGGTAACGGCAGTTAAAATATTTTATATATATTATAGCACTTTAAAGCACTACCGTTTATGATTTCACTGTAAAAATCATATCTTTTTGCTATGTGGTCGAAATTCAGTGAAACAAGAGACAGTGGACTCGTGTGGAAATCTTCTACATTTTAGAAGAGACCGCATATTTTTCTGAGCCTTCTGCTATTTTTGGTGGAGTGGAACCCAATGTGAGATTTCTAAATTATAAACGATATGGAAAACAACGATGTATAAATTATATGGTCGATGTATGAGTTATATAAGCATTGTACACCTCTTGTATAAGCATTGTATAAGTTGTACGTTCGATGTATAAGTTATATATGCGTTGTAAAAATTATATATGTGTTGAAATAGAAGAGAATTTCTATATTTAAATATATATTTACGCCCCTCGTCCACAAACCATGGACGATATTTATTGTTGTGATTGGTGTGAAAATTGATTGATAACGAATGGTTGATTGGGATTGTTTGTGGTTGTTATTGATTGATTGTGGTTGAAAAATACCCATTTGTGGTTGAGAAATATTTGGATGAAACCACATAGGATTAGTTTGTGGAAATGAAATAAATATATACATGCCGCCTGCGTGCGAACTAGATGCATGATTCCCATTGTCAAAAACCGCGATGTTTTAAGGTAGAGCGAGGAGTCGTACTAGGGACGGTCCCGGTTTTAACTACCATGCCGTTATGCTGCCGAAATTTTGAATAATATTCATGTGTTTGAATTATTTTCATTTGCTGAAACTATATTCATTCGTTGAATAGAAAACCTTCATGTGTTAAATCGATATTCATTCGTTGAATTGAAATTCATGTGTTGAATGGTATTCGTGTTTTAAATATAAAAATCACCTTTGTATCTACATATACAAACTATAGAAAACCTTTATGTGTTGAATCGATATTCATTCGTTGAATTGAAATTCATGTGTTGAATGGTATTCAAATTTTGAAATAAATTATTTTATAATAAAAATCACATTTTTATCATCTATATGAACTATATAAAATAATCTCGTTTTGAAATAAATTGTTTTATAATAAAAATCCTATTTTTATTACCTATATGAACAATATAAAATAAAAGAGTTTTGAAATGAATTGTTTTACAATAAAAAAAAATCAATCACATTTTTATTATATACATGAATTGTTAAAAATAGTGAAATGTTGAAATAGAAGACAGTTAGATAAAAATATCATTTTTATCAAAGGTATGAAAAGAATATAGTTTTGAAATCGAAGAATCGATATATATATTTAAATAGAATTGAAATATATCGAATAACGACGCTGCAGTTCGTATTTAGAAACCGTGATTTCAAACGATTAGTACGGGAGATCCGACCATCGGATTTTCCTGAAATCACAACTGTTGGGTTCGCTTTGGAAAAATCTTTCCAACGGCACCAACTTTGTAAAAATCCAACGGTTGAATTGTCTGGAACGTTTAATTCAAATCTGAAGAAAAACAACGCCAGAATCGATTATATTTTTATATATATATATATATAAATATAATTATATTTAATCGAATAACGACGCTGTAGTTCGTATTTCGAAATCGAAACTTCAAACGATTATACCGGGAGATCCGACCGTCGGATTTTCCCAAAACTGGAACCGTTGGATTCGTTTTGAAAAGATCTTTCTAATGATGTAAATTTTGTGAAGATCCAATGGTTAGATTTTCAGATATGTGTAAATCAAATCTGAAGAAAAATAGCGCCACGGCCGCGTTATGGCCCGAAGCATCGTTTTAAGTAAATTGGCTATTTTAAAATAAATAAAAATAGAGATAAATCATTATAAAATATTATAAACGATATGGATGTGATTTAGAAATTAACTGAAGGTTGTCTAAGTCGAATGGTTTCCTGGGTGTTGATCTGATGTTGGTTTCGGCCTTCGGGGTTAATATTTGGGAAATCGTTCTCTTACTGATTGACGGTTAGTGACTAATGAATTGAAATGATGTGTGTGTATGTTAGTGTTGCACTTGTTTATTATATACGCGAGTTGCTCAGAAAGACCGGGTTTATCCCATTCTGAATAACTGAATCGACGATAAGTAATCGAAGATGAAGACGGTGGTCGAAGACCGGAGATCTTCACCTCGTTTGGATGGTAACCGAGGTCCTGATTGGGAGGCATCCCGAAATATGGATAATGAATGGTGATCGTCCAGACGTACGTGGTGATCGATGGGTTTGTGAGGTATATAGTGTCTCCGGTTTCATTCAGACCCAGAACGGACTTGTAAATGGACTGTGTGTCTGACATTAGATTTTATTCTGTGTTGATTGATCTCTATTAAATATACATCTGTTTGGCGGCGGAGAATTTATTCTTTTGCTTAATGCCCTTCTCTGAAACGCACGAGCTCAGAGGTTGTATATCGATGGACATCAGTCGCATGACATGAATTGCTAGTGTGGCATGCCTATGTGGCAAATGATCAGGGCTTCTGTTGAAAAGCAAAGTCTTGTGGTGATGATCAAAGCACCTCCTGTGTGGCGTAGCCTTGTGTATAACGTGAAATTGCGAGCCTCACAGCCCGATATGAACCAGAAACGGGAGAGGACATCAGGGAGGGCCTGCGTTTCTTTCTAGCTAGAAGTGGCATCTGTGGTTTTACACGCCCTGACGAGTTTGACTTATGTGGTTGTTGCTATTGCGAGGCGTCTCGGTTTGATCGGACGATCCGGGTCCGATGGAGTCATTCGTTGGCTCGTTTACGCCCCAAAGGGCCGGGAGACGTAGTGTTCAGGCATAATAATCCACATCGGTGGACCGGCCCTGACGATCCAAGGGGCAGTTGTGGCTGTCCCTGAGACATGAGCTAGATTGTCTCGAAGTCGGTTAGGACTATCTTTTGCCTTGGTTCATGACGGAAATCCAATTTCCAAATACGACATCGTGCGGTTTTGATTGTATACCTATATATGGCGACATAGTGGTATGGGGCATCAATGCCGTCTATGATAGATATTTATGATTTGAAATTGTTTTCAAAACATATAAACACTAGCAATAATATCAAATGCCTTTGTTTTATTCGTATCAAGCATATTTTGGCCGTTATAAGGTAAAAACTCTATTCTCCGGTTTGCGTTGCATTGTGTGATGGGAACTGAATGTTATAATGGCTTCATTTTTATAAAAAGCATTGCAATGTTTAAAAGAAAGATTTGTTTTTAAAGCACTGGCAATCCAATGGAGTAAACCCGTTCCACGAAAGGGGCGTGGTCTTGTGATTAGCCATATTTTGAATGTGTTGAGTAGATTTCTCATACCAGTCCCATGACTGACTCGTAGTTTGTTTCACTTTCAAACTCGGGTGCCCCTTTTTTCTACACGGGCAGCCTTGTATTCAGGTTTAGCTGGTTCTTTATGGATAGCTGGAGCTGAAGATGGATTCTATCATTTATCTCTTTTTATGTTGTTCAGCTCCTATTGTACATATTTTGTTTGTTTCCGCTGTAGACATTTATGTATAGCTGAACTGTATTTGTACTAAGTATGATCCTGTATACTGTGTAACTCTGATGATTTCGTTTATCCAGTGTATTCAATTGTACATTATCTGGTGTATTTATTTAATTATGTTCTGCTATTATCTGTTTCTGTGTTATATTCCAAAGATAACCCTTGTCTCCGTCTGTACGGGATTTGGGGTCGTCACAGGTCGGTTCCGGACAGATTTACATCACAACTCAGTCTAACCTCGGGTTAAGCATATTCGTCTTTTCTAAATTCACATATTTTCTAAATATGTCTAATTTCTTTATGTAAATTAATTTTTAATTTAATCATGCCATAATTATCCTTTTGATTATGCTCACAATAAATGGTATATCTAATATACCATTTTATGAACAAATCTATGCCATGAATTTTCATATTTTCCCATCGCTACCCCCGTGGAACGTACGCATGAATCACATAAAATATTGGGCTAGTAAATTAGCCCAAAGCCAAACAAAAAGGGGTAATAAACAAGGGACATGAAACAAACATAAATAGCGTACATTGAACTTATCATGTGTAACTTGGCATAGAACTATCATTAACTTAATTAAACGGGTAAAGGTGAACTTGTGACTAAGTTGGGTCTAATTGTCATGTGAACTTGATAAAGGTCTAGCATGGAGGTTTAACATATAAACACAATTTTAAACCACAACCTAGCATATTAACTTATGTATGCCAAAACATAAAAAAGCTACTATAAACATATTTAAATCACAACTTAGCATGATGGCTTATGTGTGTTAAACATAAGAGGGCAATTATAAACATTCTAAAATCACAACTTAGCATGATAACTTATGTGTGTTAAACATAAAAGAACTATTGTAGAAATTCTTAAATCACAACTTAGCATGATAACTTGTGTGTGTTAAACATAAGAGAGCTACAAATCAAATCTTGCAACATAAATAGATTCAACTTAACGTGGATCTAAATATACATGAGTGTTGATCTAACATATAAGCATTTGTTTTAGATCATAAACTTGCAAGTAACCACCAAATTATAACATGACATGTTTCACCATTTAGTTGGCATAATAAATCCAATACCCAATCATAATAGATTTCAATAACATACAATAGGGTATGTTCATCATCACAAACATATAGGCATGATCAATCGCAATGGTGGTTTGAGAATCAAACTTTACTTATCTTATACATAGGCTTCATTCTATATTCGAATTACAATATGTCATGATTTCAATTAAAAGAACGTTTAAATCTACGTAATAACCAACTTACAAACTAAAAAGGAATTCTTGATTTCTGAATTCTGAATTCTGAAATTGGTAAGCTCGCCTTTGATGTAGATCATTGAATTTGATTACTTTAATTTGATTTTGATTCAGGTTATTATCTTGTCTTTGAATTGGTGACGGCTACTCCAAGATCTCTACTGACGGCGTGATAGTTCCAGGATTATTTTTGTGTGATTTTTAGGTTTGAGAATTGGGTTGTTTATATAGAATTTCAATTTGATTTGAGCCGTCGGATGATCTTAGGGTTAATCATAACCATTCAGTCAGGATAGGGTGACACCTCAGCCCTAATGACTCAGCAAGGAGTCAGAAAGGACTCAACAATGAGTCACAGTATGGACCAGATCACACCAGAAAGCTGTGCAGGCTTTCTGCTTGGCCTGGGCGCACCTGGCAGGTGCGCCAGTGCCACTTTTGTACTGGCGCATTTCCCAAGTGCGCCAGTGCATATTTTTTTTCTCTTTTCTTCTGGTTTTCTGTTTAACTTCGTTCATCCATATCTCCTTCATACGGTGTCCATTTTACGCAAACTCGAACTCTATCTTAAGCAGAATTCCGAGACGAACACAATGGCGTAACCCGTATCCCTTAATTCTCACATTTGAACTTAAATATTCTTGGATTCATTACTATAACGTTAATAGAAAATACAGGGTGTTACATTCTCCCCTCCTTTTAGGATTTCGTCCCCGAAATCTTCAAGTCGGGAAGAACTTATATCCTACCATCCAATCATCCATCTACTCCACCATCAAACACAGGCGTCCATTTTCCTTAAAAGATTTCTAATGCTTCATGATCATATGCATAGTGTGTGTACATGTCCTTATCTAATGCAAAATCAGGCGGTCTACTGATTCAGTTGACCTCCTTAATGCAAATTATGTCAGTGCTATGAGTCCATTATGAATGCAATTTTTCCTATTCAAAATTATCCTACATGAGTGCACAATCATTCATACAAATGAAACGTCCATATGATAACACATCAAGTTTCAATCCATATACAAGGACATATATGCATATACAGTATGGAAATGACTGAGCCGATCTAATACAGAATGTGTGTGTATATGCATCCACGAGCAACCACTAGCAACCACTTGCAACCATCAACCATAACATGTTTCCATCCAAATGGGTTTCTACCTAAGGATAGAGGATAGGATCGAGGAGATATACCTAAAAAGATAGATACGAGCATAAATTTAAGGAAAAAGAGATCAAGGATGTACCCTCAAAAAGAAAAGGGTAGGCTGCACGTATTCTGTCCTCAGTTTCCCAAGTCGCATCTTCCTCGGTGTCGCTCCATTGAACTTTGACGAGCTTAACTTCACGGTTGCGTAGCTTTTTGACTTCTGTTCCCAAGATACGGGTTGGAACTCTTCTCACAGTTGCTTCTCGTTTGACTTTTACTTCCTCTAGCATGCTTGGTTATACCACTTCCGCAGAATCGTGTAAGCACTTCCGCAGGTGAGAGACATGAAAGACATTATGAACCCCGGCCAATCTTTCGGGCAGTAGCTATAAGCCATCTTCCCAATCTTCTCGATGATAGGGAACGATCCGACAAATCTTGGTGCTAACTTTCCTGCGGATCCAAAACGAACGACGTTCCTCAAAGGAGATACTTTAAGGAACACCTTGTCTCCAACTTCGAACTTAAGGTCAGTTCTTCTTTTGTCTGCGTAGGACTTCTGTCTATCTTAGGCAGTCTTCATTCCTCTTCGTATCAAGTCTACTTTCTCTGAAGTTTCCATAGTCATGTCTGGTCCAAGTATGAGCTTGTCTGTGGACTCCCACCAGCAAGTTGGTGACCTGCACGGTCTTCCATATAGAGCTTCGAAAGGCGCCATGCCTATGGTGGCTTGGTAGCTATTGTTGTAAGCGTATTCCACCAAAGGTAGATGATCCTCCTATGTACCTCCGAAGTCAATAATGCATAATCTCAAGAGGTCTTCTAATACTCTGTTGACTCTTTCCTTTTGGCCATCAATTTGAGGGTGATAGGCTGTGCTTAAGCATAAATGTGTGCCTACAGCCTCTTGTAAACTCTTCCAAAACTCGCTATGCTGGAGGGTATCCCATGGAGTCGAACTATCTCTTTGAGATATATATGTATGCTAGAGATGAGGCAATCCATCTACTCTTGACGGGTATAAAGTGGGCGCTTTTTGTGAGCCTGTCCACTATTACCTAAATGCTGGTATTGCCCCTTCTTGACCTAGGCAACCCATCTATAGAGTCCATCGAGATGCTATCCCATTTCCACTGTAGGACCTCTAGAGGATGGAGCAGACCACCAGGCTTCTTCTGCTCCACCTTGACTTGTTGGCATATTAAACACTTAGAAACAAATTCAGCTACGTCTTGCTTCATGCCATTCCAGAAGAAAACTCTTTTGATGTCTTTATACATTTTGTCTCCGCCTGGGTGTATGGTCAATTTGGAATGGTGTGCCTCTTCTAGAACCGCATTTACCAAGCCCCTTGCTTGTGGGACACATAGTCTTCCATCTCGTTTTAACCAGCCCTCGGCATCAATGGAGTATCTATTGAGGTGACTAGAAGTCTCACCCCTAATTAACTTGTCCACCACATCGGCTAGCTAAGGGTCTACTCTTTGCGCGGCTCTGATTGGGTCTAATAGAGTTATTCGCACTTCTAACGTTGCTAGCAAGCCAGGTACAAAGTCAGTGGAGGGTCTGAAGTTAAAGCTTGCTATGAACTCCAAGCTTTGCCTTTCAACAAAGAGAGGGCTTCAAGTCAGTTTCTTTCTACTCAAGGCGTCTGCTACTGCATTTCCCTTGCCAGGAGTGTAGGAAATCTCAAAATCGTACGAGGCAAGAAACTCCATCCATCTTTGCTGCCTCAAGTTGATGTCTTTCTGCGAGAAAAGGTATTTCAACAATTAATGGTCAGTATACAATTCAAATTTCTCACCTAGGAGATAATGGTGCCAAGACTTAAGCGCAAAAATGATGGCTGCCAACTCTAGGTCGTGGGTTGGGTAGTTTTTCTCATGTACTTTCAACTGCCTTCCACCATAAGCCACTACCTTCCCTTCTTGCATCAGAACAGCGCCTAGACCCGTTCTGCATGCATCTGTGTATACTGTAAACATCTTACTTCCATCAGGCAATGTCAGAACTGAGGCTGTTGTTAGAGCCCTTTTCAAATGTTGGAAAGCAATATGGCAATCCAAATCCCAATTGAAAGCTAGGTTCTTCTTTGTCAACCATGTAAGTGGAGATGAGATTTTTGCAAAATCTTTGACGTACTTTCGATAAAAGCCTGCTAGCCCGAGGAAGCTTCGGACTTCGGTTGTGTTTCGAGGAACCTTCCAATCTTGCACAGCAACCACTTTCGTGGGGTCCACAGTTATCCCCTCTTTGGACACCACATGTCCAAGGAATCTAACTTCTTCTCTCCAGAAATGGCATTTGGAGAATTTAGCTTTCAACTGATGTGCACGGAGAGTATCCATGGCTTCCTTTAGATATTGAGCATGGTCTTCCTCATTCTTTGAGAAGATCAAAATATCGTCTACGTAGACCACCACAAACTTATTGAGGAACTCTCGGAACACCCTTCTCATTAAATCAATGAAGTAAGCGGGTGCGTTTGTCAAGTCGAAAGGCATGACAAGCCACTCGAAGAAACCATCTGGAGTCCTGAACGCGGTCTTATCAATGCTGTCTTCAGCCACTCTTAGCTGATGAAATAGCTAAATCTAATTGGGAGAAAACCGATGCACCTACAAATTTATCAAACAAATCATCTACTCTCGGGAGTGGGTGCCTATTCTTCTTGGTCAGCTTGTTTAGCTCCCTATAATCAACGCACAGGCAAAGCGAACCGTCTGCTTTAGTTGCGAACACTACTGGAGCACCCCATTCAGAGATACTCTGCCTTATAAACCCCTTCTCAAGAAATTCTTTAACTTGCTTGCTGAGTTCTTTCCTCTCCCTTTGAGCCATGTGTCTAACGGGTAAAGCAATGGGTTTTGCGTTGTCAACGAGGTATATGCGGAAGTCTATCTCCCGCTTTGGAGGTAAGCCCTTTACCTCTTCAAACACATCCGAGTATTCACGGACTACCCTTACAGACTGCAAGTTTTCAACATACGCATCAAGAGATTCTAGATAACTAAGCATGATGGAGTTCATGGTATTACAAGAAATTTCAAGAGTGTTACCGAGGCGAGTCATGAGTCTAACCACTCTATTTTCACAATCGAGGATGGCACCATTACTGGATAGCCAGTCCATGCCTAGTATCAACCCTTAGCCCGTGAAGCCCAAAATAAAGGCATTACATCTAAACCCAATGCTTAGTATAGATATTTTCAAATCCAAACAAACCATTGACAAAAAAGATGGGCCCCCAATTGGATTTGAAACAACCAAGGGATCCTCTACTATACTGGTGTCTAGGTGCAGAGATTCCAATAAAGCAGTAGATATAAAAGAGTGTGATGCACCAGAATCAAATAGTGTACGAACAGGATGATCAAAAAAATAGACTAAACTTTCGACAGAAAAATTTCTACCTCATTCTTACGGAGGTGCCGTGAGAGCGTGAACTTGTCCTCCATAAGAAGGTCCAGCTCCCTGCCCTTGCTTCCTTGGGCAGGCCCTAGCCATGGGTCCTGTCTCACCACAGTGGAAACAGCCACCCATCTTCCTTTTATTCTTCTTGCAGTCTTTGATCAGATGTCCAGGAATGCCACATAAATCACACTTTCTCTTGTCACAGGGTTTGTTGTGCTTCCCGCCTTTATTTAAATCAGCCTTCTTGTTCTGCGACCCTTCCCCTTCTTATCTTGAGGTACTTCCGCTTTTGCCTCTTTCTTGCCCTTGTCTTCCTCATGTAAGAGTGCCATGTTCACTAACCTTTCGTAAGTAGCCCCCATAGGTATATGGGTCATAGCCAGGCTGTGAAGTGGCTCATTCAATCCCTTGACAAAACGGAGGGCCTTCTTATGAGGAGTATTCACTAAATCTAGTCCAAATTGGGCCAGCTGATTGAATTGGTTGACGTACTCCTTGACCGTCATACATCCTTGCTTAAGAGATAAGAAATTTTCCAGCTGTAAACTTCGTTTAGCTTGTGAGAAGAATTTCATCTCAAACCTTATTCTGAAATCCATCCATGTTTCAACCGGTCTTTCAGTGTTCGTGACTTCCCACCAATAGGAAGCTTCGTTTTTGAGCAACCACACAGCCAACTGTATCTTCTGCCTATCATCCACCTCGAAGATAACAAACAGATCCTCAGTTTCTTTGAGCCATTTCCTTGCTTCTACGAATGATTGAGTTCCCTTGAAATCCTTTCCACCCATGGCCCTAAAGTCTCTATAAATCTTTGAGAAAGCATTTGTACGAGGAGGAGGAGGAACCGCTGCAGCTGGAGGAGGAGGAATATATGCTTGGCCTGCGTCGTTGGCCCTAGCCTCTAAGTACCTCCTGAACTAGCCAGATATCGGTACACCCTCCGGAAGGTTAAGATTCCCAGACATGCTGAAACGAAAAAGAAAAGATTCAAAATGAAGGATAGAAAGATAGTGCATATGGCTTTGGGGATTATGCCTTTTTAAATTTAAAACAACACTTTTTCTCGTAAAATGCTTCTTTATATTTCATTTTGAAAATAGTTTTCAAAAACTCTTATCTGATCTGGTAAACCTTTGCTCTGATACAAAGTGAAACACCCTACCTCCATTAAGGTCACTCACAAAGGGAATGCCTTAACTTTGGTGGAGGGTTATAGGTACAAGACACAGAAAAATTTACAAGACAGATAAATATAAGCAGCGAAATTCAAATATTTATTGCATACGTGGTTCAATACAAAAGCATTACATCAAATTATCTCAAAATAACTTCCAAAACATTACACCATAATTTTTCTTGATTATTAATTAAAGAAGCATAAACCATAAATAAAACTGCATAAACCCCCAAATGTAGTATCCAAAAGCCATAGCCAAGGTAAGAGAGTCCCAATCATACATCTACTTTCTTGAAGCTTGCAAAGAGTCTGATTAAGCTGGAGTATTCCCTCCCTGTGGACCTGGGGGGTGAAACGGAAGAAAAGAGGACGAAATAAAATGGGTCAGACAATAAGTCTGGTAAGTTCAGTGATTACTAGTATTTAAACAAGGAAAGGGATCATGACAGTAATAACAGAACATAGGAAAATACCCTAATATAAGATAAGAGGAATATGTGATCGCACCCATTACTATAGTCTCTGCACCTACCAACTATTGGTTCAACTAGCCCCATGTGTTCGTAACAAACGATCCCCTTAATGATCGGCTCCTACTCGCATGCATTTATGTCCTGTGTAATTCGGCCCCGCTTGACTGTAGATACCTGTGCTGGTCCCACCATGGGGTGTATCGGTCCCTCTGGTGGCAACCCGACACGATTCAAGATGCACAGTGTATACTACTGATGCCCAGTGCCTGCTTTTTCCACTTCGGAGTATGTGCACGCCCATACTCCGTCGGAACCTACACTGACGCACCAACCGCCGATGTTTTGACTGTTTATAATCAGCTCAGTAATCATGCCCCACCCTGCCTAGTTTCAGGGTACCATGATACATCTATGTGGGTTACTGCTGAAATGGGTCCCTGTTACTAGGGTTTTCTAATCAACATGTTTATTTGGTTAAGTGTCCAAGTTTACCTAACCCCACCCATCTGTTTAGTTAACATGTTGAATTGGTTAAGTGTTTCCCTAATCGACTTAACCCTACCAATCATGACTTAGCTTTAATTTATTCATTAAAGCACCAACCACTCACATTAGACAGGTCTTCTGTGGTCACTGGATATGCCGGTTGGTTCCGGGCAGATTTACACCACAACTCAGTCTAACCTCAGGTTCTTTTTGGGCTTGATGCACTAACCACCCACATTAGACAGGTCTTGTTGTGGTCACTGAATATGCCTGTCGGTTCCAGGGAGATTTACACCACAACTCAGTCTAACCACGGGTTAGGCATATTCGTTTTTTCTAAATTCACATATTTTCTATATATGTCTAATTTCTTTATGTAAATTAATTTTTAATTTAATCATGCCATATTTATCCTTTTGATTATGCTCACAATAAATGGTACATCAAATATACCATTTTATGAACAAATTTATGCCATGAAATTTTCATAGTTTCCCATCGCTACCCCCGTGGAACTTACGCATGAATCACATAAAATGTTAGACTAGTAAATTAGCCCAAACCCATAAACAAAAGGGGTAATAAACAAGGGACATGAAACAAACATAAATAGCGTACATTTAACTTATCTTGTATAACTTGGCATAGAAGTACCATTAACTTAATTAAACGGGTAAAGGTGAACTTGTGACTAAGTTGGGTCTAATTGTCATGTGAACTTGATAAAGGTCTAGCATGGAGGTTTAACATATAAATACAATTTTAAACCACAACCTAGCATATTAACTTATGTATGCCAAAACATAAGAAAGCTACTATAAACATATTTAAATCACAACTTAGCATGATGACTTATGTGTGTTAAACATAAGAGGGCTATTATAAACATTCTTAAATCACAACTTAGCATGATAACTTATGTGTGTTAAACATAAGAGAACTATTGTAGACATTCTTAAATCACAACTTATCATGATAACTTATGTGTGTTAAACATAAGAGGGCTACAAATAAAATCTTGCAACGTAAATAGATTCAACTTAACATGGATCTAAATATGCATGAGTGTTGATCTAACATATAAGCATGTGTTTAAGTTCATAAATTTGCAAGTAACCACCAAATTATAATATGACATGTTTCACCATTTAGTTGGCATAATAAATCCAATACCCAATCATAATAGATCTCAATAACATACAATAGGGTATGTTCATCATCACAAACATATAGGCATGATCAATCGCAATGGTAGTTTGAGAATCAAACTTTACTTATCTTATACATAGGCTTCATTCTATATTCGAATTACAACATGTCATGATTTCAATTAAAAGAACGTTTAAATCTACGTAATAACCAACTTACAAACTAAAAAGGAATTCTTGATTTCTGAATTCTGAATTCTGAAATTCATAAGCTTGCCTTTGATGTAGATCATTGAATTTGATTACTTTAATTTTATTTTGATTCAGGTTTTTATCTTGTCTTTGAATTGGTGACGGCTACTCCAAGTTCTCTACTGACGGCATAATAGTTCCAGGATTATTTTTGTTTGATTTTTAGGTTTGAGCATAGGGTTGTTTATATAGAATTTCAATTTAATCTCAGTTGTCGAATGATCTTAGGGTTAATCATAACCATTCAGTCAGGATAGGGCGACACCTCAGCCCTAATGACTCAGCAAGGAGTCAGAAAGGACTCAGCAATGAGTCACAGTATGGACCAGATCACACCAGAAAGCTGTGCGGGCTTTCTGATCGGCCTGGGCGCACCTAGCAGGTGCGCCAGTGCCACTTTTGTACTGGCGCACTTCCCAAGTGCGATAGTGCATATATTTTTTTCTCTTTTCTTCTTGTTTTCTGTTTAACTTCGTTCGTCCATATCTCCTTCATACGTTGTCCGTTTTATGCAAACTCGGACTCTATCTCAAGCAGAATTTCGAGACGAACGCAATGGCGTAACCCATTTCCCTTAATTCTCACATTTGAAATTAAATATTCTTGGATTCGTTACTATAACATAAATAGAAAATACGGGGTGTTACAAGACCTCTCACATTAAGTTGATTATTTGTGGCCGCTGGATATGCCGGGCGGTTCCGGGCGGACTTCCACCACAAGCCAGACTAAATCTCGTGTCTACGCATCTTTTAATTGTGTCTACGACCTCTCACATTAGATTACCGTTTGCGGTTGTTGGATGTGCCGGGCGGGTCCGGACAGTCTTATACCACAAAACCTCATGTCTTAGGCATTTATTATGCATTTAATTTATGCCTTTGACCTCTCACATTAGACTAACGTTTGTGGTTGCTGGATTTGTCGGGTTGGTCCGGGCAGTATTATACCACAAACAGGTCTAACCTCGTGTCTTCGGCATTTATTATTACATATTATTATTCAACCCCAATTTGAATTAATACCCCTATTTCATATTATCACTAACTTCCAATTTTTAATCCATGTCCATAATTGTCACTTAAATTATGCCCAAAAGTTTCAGGTATATAAATTATACCAATTAATGTCTCAAATCAATTATATGCTTTTAAAGCAATTATATGCCAATTCACAATATTAATATTTAATATTTTCCCATTGTCCCCATGTCGTTTGTACGTTTAATATGAAATATGTTAGACCCGCAAATAGTCTAACTCATAAAAAGAAAAGAAACATCACAACTTGCATAAAACATAAAATAGATCTAACTTGCATATAAGAATAGGCTAGTATGGATCTAAACTTGCATGATAATAATTTATATAATCATAAATTTGCATAATCAATAACTTTCATAGGCAATAGGCATAATTTGCATAAACTACAAACTGGCATGGATAAAATTATATATGATATGATTTGCATAGATCTATACACATAAAGGTGAAGTTGCATATATGAATATGGTTTTCACCTAAACTTGCTGGTTTTCACCTAAACTTGCATATGGATTCCTACAAACTTGCATATGAATTTAAACATGTAAACTAATATCATATGTTTTACATATAAACTCGCATATGTACATATATATATATATATACTTGATTCACATATAAACTTGTGTATAATTCGCAGACAGACTTGCTAAGATTCACATACAAACTAGCATATGATTTACATCCCAAACTTGCATATAAACTGATGTCATAAAATGAATCAAGTTAATCATATTTGATTTGACATATGAAATAGATCTACCAACATAAGTTAACAAAACTGTCATATGTTCACCAACAGACGATAACAAAGTTAAGTAACATCACATGATTCAATAGACATGTTCTCATAATCCCAATTATAACACATCATAATTAATTTATTAATTATTTTGTGAAAGAAATTGTACTCGCAAAGACGGATTAGAGAAGAGAATAATTCGTTCGTCGTTTGTATTAGAATCCTGACTTGTAATTTCTAAGCTTTAAGAAGAAGAACTATTCCAGAAGCAGCATGGAGGCTAAGAGACTAATTTAGTTTAGGTTTAGAGCTTGAGTCTATGCGTGCTTTTATAGAAGTTTAAATCAATATAAGTTGTTAGATTATCATAGGAGCAATCAAAACCGTCCAGACTAGATAGAGTTATCCAGATTTTCCACCTATGCCCTAGTGACTCAGCAACAGGCCAGAAAGGACTCAGCAACAAGTCAGAATCGTCATAGTCCAGATCTACCCAAAGGGGGTAGATCGACCCCCTGGTCGACCTGTATAGGGGAGGTCGACCCCCTGGTCGACCTGGCCTGGGGCGGGAAAAATCCCGCCCAGCTCGCTTCTTCTTTTGAATTCGAATTTTGAATTTATTTCTGAACTATTTTTAATTTATTTAAATTTCTGAAACTTCTGAGGGCCATAACTTCCTCATACGAAGTCCGATTTACGAAAACTAGGACTCTACTCCAAGCAGAATTTCGGGATGAACGCAATGGCGTAACCCGTTTCCCTTAGTTCTCACTTTAACAATTAAGTATTCTTTAATTCGTTCTTTTAATAGTCATGGAAAATTCAGGGTGTTACATTCTCCTCTCCTTAAAGGATTTCGTCCCCGAAATCTTCAAGTCAAGAAGAATGTATATCCTACCATCTAATCATCCATCTACTCAACCATCAAACATAGGCATCCATTATCCTTACAAGATTTCTAATGTTGTATGAACATATGCAAAAAGTGTGTGTATATGTTCCTTACCCAATGCAAAATTAGGCGGTCTACTGATTCAGTTGACCTCCTTAATGCAAATCATGATAGTGCCATACGTCCATTATGTATGCGAAAGAATCCTAACGATACATATTATTTCTACATGTGTGCACAATCAATCATCTTAATGCAACATTCATATGATAATACAACCAATATACATCCGTTAATTTAAATATGCACACATATTTATATGAAGCATGAAAGTGATTGAGCCGATCTGGTGACTAATGTGTGTGTAAATGCATCCACGAGCAACCAATAGCAAACACTTGCATCCACCAAACATAACATGTCTCAAACACATGTTTACAACCATAGGATTTTTTTCCTAACTAAAGATCGAAGATATAATCGCGAAGACATACTAAACGATAGGACAAGCATAAACAAAGCGGTAGAAAAAGGAGAAGTTAAAAACATACCCTCTAAAAGGAAAGAGTACAGTGTACGCATCTTGTCTCCCATTTCCCAAGTCGCGTCCCCTTAATCATTTCCCCATTGCACCTTGACCAACTTGATCTCTCTGTTGCGTAGTTTTATAACCTCCAATCCAAGGATGCATGTAGGGGCTCGTCTAATTGGGGCATCTCACTCCACTTCCACTTCTCCAAGCCTGCTCGGCTCTACTACTTCCGCGATATCTTGTAAACACTTCCGTAAATGTGACACGTGAAACACATTGTGAACACCACTAAGCTCGTTGCCTCTTCTCATGTCCCTCCAAAATCTAGGATACATAACCTAAAAAGATCTTCAAGGATTCTATTCACCCCTTTCTGTCCGTCCATCCATCTGTGGATGATAAGCAATACTCGTACTTGCCGCCTTTTGCATATCACCTTTTCCTCTTGCATCGAAAACTACTCCAAGCCCTGTCTCGCCAGCACCGGTATACACTGTGAATGACTTACTTCCATCTGGCAAAACTAAAACTGGAGCTGTCGTCAAAACTCTCTTCAAATGCTGGAAAGTATCATCATAGTCAACATCCAAGCAAATGTCAAGTTCTTCTTCGTTAACCAAGTAAGTGGGGCTGATATCTTCGCGAAGTCCTTAATGAACTTCCTATAATATCCCGCCAGCCCCTAAAAAGCTTCTTACTTTTACTGCGTTCTTAGGAATCTTCCAATCTGGGATTGCCACCACCTTCGCGGGATCCACTGCTATCCCTTCCTTAGAGACCACATGTCCTAAGAACCTCTCTTCTTTTCTCCAAAAATGGCATTTGGAGAACTTATCTTTGAGTTGATGCGCTCGTAGGGTCTCTAAGACTTCCCTAAAATGTAGGGCATGCTCTTCCTCGCTTCTAGAGAAAATCAAGATATCGTCTAAAAAGACTACCACAAACTTGTTTAGAAACTCCCTAAACACCCTACTCATTAAGTCAAAAGTATGCGGGCTCATTCATCAAACCAAAAGGCATGATGAGCCACTCGAAGAAAACCGTCAGGAGTTCTAAATCCAGTCTTATCTATGTTGTCTCCAGCCACCCTTAGCTGATGAAATCCTGCAGCCAAATCCAGCTGCAAGAAAACCGAAACGCCAACCAACTGATTGAATAAATCATCTATCCTCGGCAATGGGTGTCTGTTCTTCTTTGTGAGCTTATTCAGTTCTCTATAGTCTACGCACAATCTAAGTGAACCATCAGCCTTCGTAGCAAAAACAACTGGAGCACCCCATTCCGAAATACTTCTTCTTATGAACCCCTTCTCAAGCAACTCTTTCACTTGCTCACTGAGTTCTCTTCTCTCTCTTGGAGCCATGTGGCGCACCGGTAATGCAACTGGCTTTGCATTATCTACTGGGTATATATGAAAGTCTATCTTGGGCCTCGGGGTAAACCCTGAACTTCATCAAAGACGTCACCATATTCACGGACCACACGAACAGATTCCAAGTCATCGTTGGACGTGTCAAGAGATTCTAGGTAGCTAAGCATCACCGGACCTATAGAGTCACAGGAAATATCAAGGGTCTTTACACAACGAGTCAACATTCTAACTACCCTTCTTTCACAGTCTAGGATGGCACCGTATCTGGCTAGCCAATCCATGCCTAGAATCAAGCCGTAGCCCATGAAGCCAAGTACGAAGGCGTTGCATTCAAACCCAATGCACAAGATAGACACTCTCAAATCCCGACAAATCACTAAAAAGATGAGCCGAACCACCAATACGATTTGAGACTACTATAGGATCCGTAACTAGACTAGTATTTAGATGCAGTGTTTCAGCTAACAAAGCAGATACAAACGAGTGTGAAGTGCCAGAATTCAAACAAGGTTCGAACATGATGATCAAAAAGATAAACCAAACTTCCAACCAAGATATTTCTTCCTCTATCAGGTATGCCAACCTTGAGGGAACGCGTCTGCCCTCCAGAAGATCATGTACTTTGTCCTTACCTTTGCCTTTTGCTTCTTTGGACGATCCTAATAAGATGTACTGTTTCTCCGTAACGATAACAACTAGTCTTCTTCTTCTTCTTCTTTCTAACGTCTTTATCTAAGTAGTCAGATATTTCAAAAGTGTGGCTCTTCCTTTTCTCTTGGCCCCTTGTTATCCTTACCGCCTTTCTTTGGATCTACCTTCTTATCGTGTGTCCTATCCATGTCTCTTCTGCACATTCTCCATTCGTGACCTCCTACCAAAATGAGGCTTCGTCCTTCATTAACCAAGCAGCTAATTGAACTTTCCTCCCATCGTCTATATTAAAGGTACCAACAAGTCCTCCACTTCCTTCTAGCTTTGACAAACGTCCCAGTCCCATGAAGCGGTTTTCCGCCCACCGTACGGAAGTTTACATATCATAGAAAAAGCGTCTATACATCGAGGAAGAAATTCAAAAAGGAAAGAGGAAGAGATTTAAAACGGAGAACTGAAGGAAATATATGGCTCTTGGGGGTTATTTTTCAAAATAAACTTTTCTCTGAAAAATACTTTCCTTAAGACATATTTTTGAAAGTATTTACTTATAAAATGCTTTCAAAAAACAGTTTTTCAAAATCTCTTATCTATTCTTGGTAACCTTAAGCTCTGATGCCACGTGTAACACCCCACGTCCATTAGTGTCACTCTTAAAGGGAATGCATTAACTTTCATGGAGTATTATTGGTGTATAGAATAGAATATAACAAGACAGATACATATATTTGTACTTGAAAAAAAAATTAAAACAACTTTTATTGTTGTAGAGAAATAGTTGGGTTACATCAAAAACCAACAATAAAACCACGTACACTTAATATCCATCTTGACAAATTGTTTTCTGAGTACATAAAGTAAAAAGCATAACCCCAACATAAGTAGCCATAAAAGAGATAAGCTGAACTTTACTTTCAGCAATCCAAGCACTTCCAAAAGAGAGAGAAAGAGGTCCAAATCAAGCTCCACTAGCACTAGTCCCACCCTGAGAACCTGGGGGGGGGGAGGAAGAAAAGAGGCGAAAACAAAGGGGGTCAGACATAAAGTCTGGCGAGTCTAATAACTTTAACAATATAATTTTTAAAGTAATTAGGATAAGGCATAAACTGGTAAAACAAGGAATGACTGTGAAGCAAATGGGCAAGACAAAACAAACAATAGGAATATGCTGGCGTTAATCGCGCTCCTAATCACTATAGGATAATTACTATACTGCACCAATACTAGTCACTTTAAAAGTTGATCCCGCCTACTTAACAAAATAATAATAATAATGGTAGTTTCGTGTACCTCTAGTTGTCTTCATAGGTGTCGCCTGCTCCTATCTCCACTAGTTGTACCCACTACCCTCCCCATTCAAATTACAATATTTATTCATAATTTGGTAGTTGGACTCCAAGCTGCCTTCATAGGTGTCGCCTGCTCCTATCTCCGTTAGTCGTACCCACTACCTTCCCCATTCGATCGGCTCCCTAACTCGTAGATTCCCGTGTTGGTCCCACAGTGAGGTGTATCACTCCCCAAAGTGGCAACCCGATACCACTAAAGATGCATGGCTTATACCTACATGATGCAACAACGTCTTACCTACCAGCCCGAGCCCACGCACGCACATGACCCCGTTGGACTTGCATTGTCACCGCTAACCCATTTTGACCTCTTACAATCAAACCCAGTAAGTGTGTCCTGTCCTCGATCTAGATCGAGCTCACTTAGATACTAAATGGGTTACTGGTTGAAAAGGGTCCCCACACTTGACACAAGCTTTCCACCTATGCTTGGTCCCCACAAGGATTTCCCACTTAACCCCCTCTTATTCATGTCTTCTTACATGCAACTTGGTTAAGTGTTTATAATTATATCCCACATGTCACCCATGTTACCCACTTATCAAATCAGCATGGGTTATTGGTTAAGCTTGTCTTAACCCTATCCACTTATGAGATCAATATATATATATGTATGTATGTATATATGTATTTGGTTAAGCTGGTCTTAACTCTATCCACTTATATATTATTGGTTAAGTTGGTCTTAACCCTATCCACTTATCAGATCAATATGTATTATTGGTTAAGTTTGTCTTAACCCTATCCACTTCTCAGATTAATATATATATATTATTGGTTAAGTTGGTCTTAACCCTACCCACTTATCAAATTAATATATATTATTGGTTAAGCTGGTCTTAACCCTACCTACTTATCAGATTATGTATCATATATATATATATATATCGTATGACATGTTTTACTTAATTTATGATTAAGTACAGTTCACAGATACATTGGTTAAGAGAATAACTCCTTAAGTATCAACCTCGAAGACCGAAATAAACATCAGATTGGTACTCAGAGAATTACTCAACTCAACCAAACTTCTGTTTGTTATTCTTATTCGTCTTTGATCAGCATTAATTAATTATTAATGCACAGACCTCTCACATTAAGTCGATTACTTGTGGTCGCTAGATATGCTGGGTGGTTTCGGGCAGACTTCCACCATAGCCAGACTTAACCTCGTGTCTAAGCATCTTTTAATTGTGCCTACGACCTCTCACATTAGACTGCCGTTTGTAGTTGCTGGATGTGTCGGGCGGGTCCAGGCAGTCTTATACCACAAACGAGTCTAACCTCGTGTCTTAGGCATTTATTATGCATTTAATTTATGCCTTTGACCTCTCACATTAGACAACCGTTTGTGGTTGCTGGATTTGCCAGGCGGATCCGGGCAGTCTTATATCACAAACGAGTCTAACCTCATGTCTTAGGCATTTATTATTATACATTATTATTCAACTCCAATTTGAATTAATATCCCTATTTCAGATTGTCACAAACTTCCAATTTTAATCCATGTCTATAATTGTCACTTAAATTATGCCCAAAATTTTCAGGTATATAAATTATACCAATTAATGTCTCAAATCAATTATATGCTTTTAAAGCCATTATATGCCAATTCACAATATTAATATTTAATATTTTCCCATTATCCCCACATCGTTCGTACGTTTAATATGAAATATGTTAGACCCGCAAATATTCTAACTCATAAAAAGAAAAGAAACATCACAACTTGCATAACACATAAAATAGATCTAACTTGCAAATAAGAATAGGCTAGCATGGATCAAAGCTTGCATGATTATAATCTATATAATCATAAATTTGCATAATCAATAACTTGCATAGGCAATAGGCATAATTTGCATAAACTACAAATGGCATGGATCAAATTATATAAGATATGATTTGCATAGATCTATACACATAAAGATGAACTTGCATATATGAATATGGTTTTCACCTAAACTTGCATATGTGAATACGGTTTTCACCTAAACTTGCATATGGATTCCTACAAACTTGCATATGAATTTAAACATGTAAACTGATATCATATGTTTTACATATAAACTCGCATATGTGTGTGTGTATGTATATACTTGATTCACATATAAACTTGTGTATAATTCGCAGACAGACTTGCTAAGATTCACATACAAACTAGCATATGATTTACATCCCAAACTTGCATATAAACTGATGTCATAAAATGAATCATGTTAAACCTATTTGATTTGAAATATGAAATAGATCTACCAACATAAGTTAACAAAATTGTCATATGTTCACCAACAGACGATAACAAAGTTAAGTAACATCACATGATTCAACAGACATGTTCTCATAATCCCAATTATAACACATCATAATTAATTTATTAATTATTTTGTGAAGGAAATTGTACTCGCAAAGACGGATTAGAGAAGAGAATAATTAGTTCGTCGTTTGTATTAGAATCCTGACTTGTAATTCCTAAGCTTTAAGAAGCAGAACTATTCCAGCAGCGGCATGGAGGCTAAGAGACTAATTTAGATTAGGTTTAGAGCTTGAGTTTATGTGTGCTTTTATAGAAGTTTAAATCAATATAAGCCGTTAGATTATCATATGAGCAATCACAAACGTCCAGACTAGATAGAGTTATCCAGAATTGCAACCTATCCCCTAGTGACTCAGCAACAGGCCAGAAAGGACTCAGCAACAAGTCAGAATCGTCACAGTCCAGATCTAACCGAGGGGGTAGGTCGACCCCCAGGTCGACTCACTGGTCGACCTGTATAGTGGAGTTCGAGCCCCTGGTCGACCTGGCCTAAGGCGGGAAAAATCCCGCCCATCCCGCTACTTCTTTTGAATTCGAATTTTGAATTTATTTCTGAATTGTTTTTAATTTATTTAAATTTCTGAAACTTCTGAGGGCCATAACTTTCTCATACGAAGTCCGATTTATGAAATCTTCGACTCTATTCCAAGCAGAATTTCGAGACGAACGCAATGGCGTAAACCGTTTCCCTTAATTCTCAATTTAACAATTAATTATTCTTTAATTCGTTCTTTTAATAGTCATAGAAAATTCAGGGTGTTACAATGAAGTTAACCTGTCGCTCCCCATCTGGATCCTGGGTTCTAACTTCTCATTTG
Organism: Allium sativum; assembly: GCA_030737875.1. Taxonomy (NCBI): domain Eukaryota; kingdom Viridiplantae; phylum Streptophyta; class Magnoliopsida; order Asparagales; family Amaryllidaceae; genus Allium; species Allium sativum. The sequence continues at coordinate 1,033,523,418 of CM060920.1, read as the reverse complement.
GACTACCTTTGCATCTCAGGTTTTGGTCATCATCTTGGTTCAGGTGTGCTTAGTGCTCCAGTCATCACCTAGGTTCGATTCATATGAAGCAACAGTTCGCAGTTCGTGCTCTTCCTCCATCCAGATCGGTTCGCGGGTCCTTGCACCGGTTCATGGTGTACCTTGCATCGGCTCGCGACTCGCCTCCTGACATCGGTTCGTGATCATGGTCGACTTGTGGGTCCCGTCCGTGGAGTTTCGGTTTGTGGTCTTGCGTCCTCGATTCGTGATCCATGGACGGCTCGTGGTCCTCGTGTGGATCTGGTTCATGACTAACGTAAGTGGTTCGTGGACCTTGGTTCACTCGCGAAGATGCTACGGGTCGTGGTGCTTCATTTGGCTCTTGGCATCGGTCCCTGGTACTTCCCGGTTCGTGGGGTCGAGCATGAGTGGGTTCGTGACCAACAAGTGGAGTAACGGACGTTCGTGGAGCCTAGTCCACTCGTGAAAAGGGGTATCACGATCTGGTCGGGTCAGCTCATGGGGGTTGGGTCACGATGGGTCCTGTACAATTTCCTACAACTTTTTAGCGAGCAATTTTATGCCATACGATGGAGTTTTCGACCATCCTAACTTTACTAAGCAATCACAAATCATTCCATACAGTAATAGCAACATGTATAATCAACCATAAACACAAAAACAACAATACAACATGTTAATATGGACCAAACATACTCAAAAACCATGTTTTCCCCTTAATCCCCTTAATCATGATTTAACCATACGATTAGCAAAACATGTCCAAATTAACCCAAATTTCTAAAAGAGGCATAAAATAATATTTAAGAATTTCTACATATCTTTCCAAAATTTTAGCATGCATAATTTCGCTAATTATCACTAATCATCCCTAATTAGCCGTAATTAGTACAAAAACATGCTAATCACTCACCTTAGCTACAAATAATTTATAGATCTAAAGTCTCCACTAATTTGGGTCGAATTCCTATGCAACACAGAAGCTCCAACTCTGATTTGATGCTATTTTGACTTGATTTGATGTTGATTAGCTTAATCCTTGATTAGAAAGTGATTAGAGGTAGTTTAGAAGGTGGAAACCGAGAAAGTTCGTGGCTGCTGTAAAATGACAAAGCAGGGTTTCTCTAGCACCTATCAGCCCTTATATAATCTTAATTGTGAAATACCTAATGGGTCTAGCTGCTAATTACCCTATTAAGCCCGTTTAAGCAGTTTTTCCATCTTCAAACCTTATTTCAGCCACTTCTCCCAAACAGTAAGTCCGTTTGATCAATGTGACCACTGTATGGAAAGGTAAACCATCATCCGAATCCAATGGATGTGGTTTCAAGCAAAATTCCTTACCAATCAAAAGTTATAAGCGAAACAAGATTTGCCAGGGGCAAAATGGTCATTTAAAATTTAGCAAAAATCATGAACATGGGAAATATCCCCAGCAGTCGTTTCCCAAAGATGCACGACCATACGACTTCATACGAAAGAGGAATAAATATTATATGATCCCCCGATGCGTAGAATGTGGGTCCTTACATTCTCTCCTCCTCCCTCCCCCCTCCCTTAAGAAATTTCGTCCCCGAAATTCCTTAGCCAAAACATATAAAGGTTCCTGCATGCCTATCAATCATTTACGAGAAACCAAGCATGCATAATAGCACAACAATTCTATCCTAGCATGCGGGATAACTAAATCACAATTAAAACCTTACCAGGCAAAGAGTTCTGGATACGTCTTCCTTATATTCTCCTCTGTTTCCCAAGCATGATCATTCTCGTTATCTCCACACCGGACCTTCACTGGTTTCACCGTCTTTCTTTGAAGTTACTTCGTATCATACTCTAGAATACGAATTGGCCTGTGGTTCCCAACTGCCTCGGGTTCCACCTCAATATCATCCAACTGATCCGGTGAAATAGTTACATCGGGGTCGTGCACAAACTTCCTTAATTGGTAAACCTGAAATACGTTGCGAACTCTCGCCATCTTGTCAGGCAATCCAACTTCGTACGCCAAATCCCTAACTCACTCGAGAACAGGAAATGGGCCTACAAACTTTGGTAATAACTTACCTCCCCAACCAAAACAAATCACATTCTTCAATGGAGAGATCTTGATAAATACTAAGTCGTTAACGGAGAATTCCAAATCTCTTCGTCTTTTATCAGCATAACTCTTCTTCCTATCTTGGGCAGCCTTTATTCGCTGTTGAATAACCTTGATCTTATCTGAAGTTTCTATTACTACTTCTGATCCAAGCACAAACTTTCTCACCGGTTTCCAATCAACAAGATGGTGAGTTGTACGGTCTTCCGTACAAAGCTTCAAATGGAGTCATACCAATACTGGACTGATAACTATTGTTATACACGAACTCAACTAGATGCAAATGGTCATCACCAGACCCTCCAAAATCCTACATACAAGCCCTTTAGAGATCCCTTAATACACGACTCACTCTCTCAATCCATTAACATTGGGTACAACCAGCCTTAGTGAGCAATAAAACAGCTAACTAACATCATCAATAAAGTACACGAGAATAGGCAGATTAACCATCAATCTACCAAGCACATTACTAGAGAAGAACTCCAAGCCCAACTCCCCACATTCGACAGTGACAACCTTTATAACAAAACATTCAACCTTACATTAGGACAAAACCAGAATGACCCATTCAATCCTAGAAATCAAAATCAATCAAGCAACAGCACTCGTAACATCCAGTTTATACATCTCACGTGAACCATCCTAACTGAATTCAACATCCCTCAAGTATAAGCCCTAGAGGCCTAGGGCCTAAACCAATATCAGACAAGCACCTAAGAAACGTGTCCTTCGACATTGGACAATCCACGTGAGACGGTTCAACAAAGAAACCAATCACTCATAACTGATTTTGGCCATCACTGTGAAACCTGCTTTGAAACCATCGTTAATCATATGACTGGATATGTCACCATAACATCCATCAAGGGCCAATGATAGCCCCAGTTCTAACCAGGCTATTGCACGTCCAACGTACATTTGCTTCTGAGAGACAACTAGGCCCATCTAATAGGTCCAGGGCATTTGACTAGTCCAACTTGCCTTTTAGGTGCCCCTACTATACCCTTAGCTTGAGCCTGTTAGAACTACGACAACGATAATCCCTTCATCATTCTCGTCGGCATTGCTGGCGACTATCCATAAAGTCGGACCCAGTTTCGAGTATCCATTACCTACCAATTCAAGTCCAATATGAGTCGTCTTCCTACTCGTTGCATCTCCAAGATCAAAGAACAACCATTATTTATGAGTTCAAGTCCAACTTGAATCATCCTAACCTTCATTGCATCTCCACGACCAACGAACCACTCTTATCACTTCAAGATTTCCCCACTGAATTCCCTCCGAAGTTATTACCATTTGTAACGACACGCATTCTACGCATCACATGATCGTAGGATATTTATTTCTTTCATACACGAATTCGTATGGTCATGTAACTTTGGGAGACGACTACTGGGGTCATTTCCCATGTTCATGATTTTTACCGATTTTTAAATGACCGTTTTGCCCCTAGCCAGTACTATTTTGGCCATAACTTTTGATTAGAAAGGAATTTTGACCTGAAACCACTTCCATTAGATTTGTTTTATGGTTTACAATTCCGTAGAGTGGTCACATTAGCCAAACGGACTTACTGTTTGGGAGATATGGCTGAAACAAGTTTCAGATAGTGAAAAACAGCTTAATTCGGCTTAACCGTGTGGTTAACAGCTAGGCCCAATGGGGAATTTCGGGATTAGGGTTATGAGGAGGCTGAAATCAGTTAGAGAACGATATTATTTTCATTTTTCAGCCGCCACTTTCATTCTTGAAACCCTAACAATGGCCTCCAACACTCAAATCAACTTCTAATCACTTTCTAATCGAGTTTTGGCTTAATCAACACCAAATCAAAGAAGATCTTCACCAAATCAGCATTAGAGCTGCTGTGTTACATTGGTATTCGCGCCCAAACAGTAGAGTTTCAGTTCTAAAGGTTTTATTTGTGGCCAAGGTGAGTGATTTGCATAGTTCCTCACTAATTACGGTTAAGTAAGGGTAATTAGTGTTGATTAGCGAATTTATACACTAATAAATTCTGGAAAAATATTTATAAATTCTTAAATGATGTTTTAGACCTCTGTTAGAAATTTGGTTTAATTTGATTAAGTTTTGCTAATCATATAATTTGTTTTGCTTAAACATGTTTAAGGGAAATTATGAGATTTTGGCTATGTTTGATCTATTTTAACCTATAAGTTTATTATTTTGGTGTTTGTGGTCACTTATATTTGTTGCTATGACTGTTTGGAATGATTTGTGGTTGTTTAGAAAAGTTAGATTGGTCGAAAACGTCGTCGAATGGCATAAACAAGTGGCTGGTAAAAGTTGTAGAAAGTTGTGCAGGTTTTCGGATCGGATCGGGTTAGGGGCTCGGATCGGATAGGAGACCTGGACAAGGAAATCCGAACCGAACTGAAGCCTGGCACAAAGGAAGCTTGGCAAGAAGGAAGGCCATTCGCATAGAGTTGGAGTTGGGTGTGGACCAGGAGCAAAGACGAGAGGATCGGATTGGAGTGGGGCATGAGGACCGGATCGGATCGGAGAAGACAGAAAGGGGGATCGGATCGAAGAAGACCAAAAGGGGGATCGGATCGGAGAGACTAAATGGGGGATCGGATCGGAGAGACCAAAAGGGATCGGAGCGAAAGAGAATGAGGAAGTGGATCGTATCATGACCAGGAACCCGAACTGAACCGATGGAGCAAGAACCGAACTGATGTGGCATGAAAGACCCCATACACCGAACTGAATCGAATGACCAAGTGTTCCTACTACCACGTGACTACTCTTTTGAAGACCAACTCCAATTCGACCAAAACCCGAGATGCAAAGGAAGTCTAAATGAGGAGCTTTGACTCAGGATCCAGTTGGGAACCAATGAGTGGGCTTCATGATTGGGCTTCGCTGCGGGACGTGTGCTAAGGGGTTGTCGATGTCTGTAACTTTGAATCACTATGTGTAGGGAGTACGTGAACGGATTCAGGGCCACAGTGGCCTAGGTATGACTATAGGGCTACAGACCAATGAAGTGGGGTCATTTGTAAAGATTGGTCATGACTCCATGTAGTAAGCTTGGTAGTAGCAGTAGTTGTACAAGTCGAACTCCGTCACTACTTCGATGGGTTTAGTGATTGACAGTGGTGGACATCGTATACTTTACGCACTGAGTGAGAGATGTGAGGATGGTTGTTATGCTTAATCTTTTTTCCATCATTATGACATGTACACCCCACCCTAGTTATCTTTACACCATTTGTTCAGTGGCACCTTAGAGTATTGTACGGTATGTAGTGTTATCTCTTTGGTTGCAGGTTCAGGTATGGTTTAGTATACCTATTATTGTTCTATTTTGCTTCTTATCACTCATACCAGACTTTTTGTTTGACCCAGAGTTTTATGTCTCTTCTTATCACACTGGGTGCTCTCACGAGCAAACTAGAGACATGTTAGCTGGGTATGCATGGGTAGCTGATCCGGAGACGAGCAGGAGGCTTTCACGTATAATACCTATAGTATTCTCCCTGTGTTGTTGAAGATCACTACTTGGGCATTAGTAGTGCATCTTCTACTTTAGCTTTCTTTTGTTTTAGAGACAGTAATTTGGGAAGTTGTAACAAGCTGTATTTGAATTTTCGCTGCTATGTTGGTTTAATTTTCAGCTTATGCACTGTCTCGCCTGTTTTATGTCAAGATTATGTTATTATTATATTTTGTTCCATGCGCTGTGAGACATTCTACAGGTTCTTTGTTGATTCTTCATCTTCTTCCTTTCGTTCTGACGACCGTCCCGTGCTAACTGGACATGTGTACAGCGCACTTTTGGAGTAAATGTCGGGTGGTACGGGGCGGGCCGTCACATTTGGTATCAGAGCTCTAGGTTGCGTAGTTAACCTAGGGAAGTCATCAAGGAGAGATAGTATACGTATATGAGAGTGCGTATTTGTAATTATTTTGGTTTTCAAAACTATATATATTATTATTATAGCTAAGGATGAAGTCGCACTGCACTAGCACCACCATGGAGATGGTTAATCGTTTTCTCTTTACAGATTGAACGATGACCCGATACGCAAGAGGTGCCGGTAGGGGAGCCAATAATGGGAATGCTGCTGACATGAGGATGATGTTTACTGACCTCATGAGAGAGATGCTTAGGGATGTGCAGAGGACAGCTCCCAATGCTGGTAATGGTGGTGGTCCAATAGTGCAGGCGCCTAGGGCCGATTTCGCCAAGCTGAAAAAGGATTATACTAGTCTTGGTGGGAAGCCGTTCCATGGAACTGAGTCGGCCATGGATGTTCAGGATTGGTTGGATAGCTGTGACGTATCTTTGAAGATTTGGGTATCGAGGATGCGATGAAGAGAAGGCTAGCATCCCGTCAGCTGCAAGGGCGGGCAATGAATTGGAGGAATGCTATAAAGGCAGCTAATCCCGAGGATCAGATTACTTGGGAGCAGTTTAAGGCTCGCTTTATTGAGAAGTTCATTCCAGCTGCTCAGAAATCAGTGTTGTTTAAGAAATTTTTGGATTTCAAGCAGAATGGAAGGCTGTCTCGGAGTATATTGCTGAATTCGACACTTTGTCGGAGTATGGGTTATCTCTTATTGATACTGCCGAGAAGAAGAACGAGAAGTTCATAACTGGTTTGGATCAGTACTTGGGGGAAAGGCTCATTAATCACATCGATGAGACGTTTGAATCGATTGTGGGGAAAGCATTGAGGTCAGAAAGTCTTTACCCTAAGTCAAAGACTGAGGTTGCATCTGCAGAGGAGCCAAAACCACAAGCAAGTGGTGGAGGCAAGAGTGGTTCTTAGAATAAGAGGAAGCAGAACCAGAATAAGGATGGCCAGAAAAAGAATAAGAAAGAGGTTGAGTGCTTCAGCTGTGGTAAGAAGGGCCATTATGCTAGTAATTGTCGGGCCAAGCCAGCGGATAGGAAGTGCTTCAATTGTGGCCAAGTGGGACATCACAAGGACAAGTGTCTGCAACCCCCTAAAGAAAAGCAGATGGTGAAAGCATATGCCCTTAATGCTATTCCTTCTTCGTCGAATGCCCCAACCACGGCGGAGAAGGGAAAGAATGTTGTCATTCAAGGTATGATTTCTGTTTATGATGTTCCTGTTAGAGTTTTGTTTGATACCGAGCTTCCAATTCTTCCATATCTAGTGACCTGGTAGATAGGTTGGGATTGGAGCCTGAGATTGTCGATAGACCTTAAGTAGTGACGAACCCGGTTGGTGGTTCAACTAACTTAGCATGATTTGTCGTAATGTGGTCTTATCGAGTCATGGATGCATGTTTGTTTGCGATTGCTTTGTTTTGGGCTTTACTGGGTTTAGCATTATTTTGGGAGTCGATTGGCTCCAAAGATACGGGGTAGTGGTAGACTGTGAGGGCTTTTTGGTGACAGCTTGAGCGGATGATGGGCGAAGAGTAGTGTTTGGTGGTCTACCCGGTGATGGGGTAATGGCCAGTTTTCTAAATTCCCTCGACATCCCGCATAGTGAATTGTCAGGTTTGCCCGTGGTTGGCCAGTATCCAGACATTTTAGAGGAAGTGATCGGGCTTCCACCACACCGAGAGATTGAGTTCCGTATTGATTTAGTGAAAGATGCCAGACCTATATTGATGCCACTTCGTCGTATGGCACTAAGGGAGTAGCGAGAGCTCGGGGTGCAAGTCAGTGATCTTTTGAAGATGGGATTTATCAGAAGGAGTGTTTCTGAATGGGGAGCACCAGTTGTGTTTGCTACCAAGGCGGGTGGTTCCCTTCGTTTGTGTGTAGACTACCGCGAGTTGAATAAAGTGACGAGGAAGAACAACTATCCTCTACCGCGGATAGATAATTTGTTTGATCAGTTGAGCGGCGCGAGAGTATTTTCTCAGTTGGATCTCGCGACAGGTTTTCATCATCTTAGAGTGGAAGCTGAGAGTATAGCTAAAATGGCATCTCGGGCGCCGTCTAGATTTTATGAGTGGTTGGTCATGCCATTCGGACTGACCAATGCCCCAGCTTATTTTGTGGATCTTATGAATAGAGTATTCAGAGATCACTTGAATAAGTTTGTCCTTGTGTTCGTGGATGATATTTTGGTCTATTCGAGGACAGAGGAAGAACACAAGGAACATTTAAGAATAGTGATGGAGGTGTTGAGAAAACACCAATTGAAGGCAAAGTTTTCTAAGTGTCACTCTGTAGGAGGGAAGTGAGATTCTTGGGCCATGTTGTTTCAGAGAATGGTATTGTCGTGGATCCTGCGAAGGTGGCTACGGTGCAAGATTGACCTACGCCCAAGAATGCAATGGACATAAGAAGTTTCTTGGGATTAGCTGGATATTATCGTAAGTTTATCCAAGACTTTTCCAAGATAGCAGCACCATTGACTCAGTTGACTAAGAAGAATCAAGCTTTCGTCTGGGACGAAAAGTGTGAGAATGCATTTAAGAGTCTAAAGGAAAAGTTGACATGTGCACCAGTGTTATTCATTCCCAAGGGGAATGAAGAGATGACAGTATATACGGATGCATGAGGCATAGGACTAGGTGCTGTATTGATGCAAGGAGGTAGGGTTGTAGCTTATGCAAGTCGGCAATTGAAACCGCACGAGAAAAGATACCCTACCCATGATTTGGAATTAGCAGCGATCGTATTTGCGTTGAAGATGTGGAGACATTATCTCTTGGGAGAAAGATTCGAGTTGTTTACCGATCATAAATCATTAAAGTATCTCTTCTCCCAGAAGGATCTAAATCTCCAACAGCAAAGACGGTTAGAATTCTTGGCTTCCTATGATTTCGACATTGCATATACACCAAGAAAGGGGAATGTGGTAGCTGATGCATTAAGTAGAAGACATGCCAGTTTAGGGGCTATGTTTCTTGAATGGAAGCAACTGGAGTACATCGCTGGGTATGATTTCAGACCAAAGCGCGAATTGGATCCAGAAATGTTAGCAAGTTTGACGATCAGACCCACCTTGATTGAGCGGATTGGTCCCAGTCAGAGGAGCGATCCTAACCTATTGAAAATCATCTCAAAGTTAGAGATGAGAATCGATGAAGAGATGAACAAGTATGGGCTTGATCGAGATGGATGGCTTAGAAAGAATAGAAGACTAGTTGTACCCAATGTCAATGGATTGAGAGATGAAGTGCTTAGAGAATGTCATCACCCAAATTGACTATACATCCTGGTGGTAACAAAATGTATCGAGACATGAAGCAGACCTACTACTGGGAAGGGATGAAAAGAGACATTGGGGAGTTTATATCCAAATGCATGAATTGCCAGCTAGTTAAAGCTAAGCAAAAGAAGCCCAGTGGTTTGTTACAACCATTAGAAATTCCAGAATGGAAATGGGAACAAGTGTCAATGGATTTCATTGATGGGTTACCCAAGGACCAGATCGGGCCATGATAGTATTTGGGTGATTGTGGACCGACTAACTAAGAGTGCAAGATTTATACCCGTCAAGTCAAACAGGACGGCAGCTAAGTTAACGGAGCTGTATATAAAGTGGGTAGTGAGATTTCATGGAATACCCAAAGGCATTGTGAGTGACCGAGATCCGTTGTTCACTAGTGGATTTTGGAAGAGCTTACAAGAGGCGTTAGGATCAGAACTACATCTCAGTACCGCATATCACCCTCAAACCGACGGACAGACAGAGAGGGTGAATCGAGTGTTAGAAGATCTCTTGAGAGCTTGTGGTGGATCATGGGATGACCATTTGCATCTAGTAGAGTTTGCATATAATAATAGCTACCAATCCAGTATCGGTATGGCTCCATATGAAGCTTTGTACAGAAGACCGTGCAACTCACCATCATGTTGGATAGAGACCGGTGAGAAGTTTTTGCTTGGACCAGATGTGGTCAGGGAAACTTCAGATAAGATTAAGATCATTCAACAATGGATGAAGGCTGCCCAGGATAGGAAGAAGAGTTACGCTGATGAAAGGAAAGAGAGTTGAAGTTCTCCGTTGGCAACTTGGTGTTTGTCAAGATTTCTCCGTTGAAGAGCGTGATACGATTTGGCAGGAGAGGCAAGTTAGCACCAAGATTTGTTGGTCCATTCCCAGTTCTTGAGCAAATTGGGAATTTGGCATACAAAGTTGAATTACCAGACAAGATGGCAGGAGTTCACAACGTATTTCATGTTTCCCAGTTAAGAAAGTTCGTACACGACCCAAATGTGACTATTTCACCTGATCAGTTGGATGATATCGAAGTTGAACCCGAGGCGGTTGGGAACCGCAAGCCTATGCGTATTGTTGGGAACGATACGAAGCAACTTCGAAGGAAAGCGGTGAAGTTAGTCAAAGTTCAGTGGGGCGAGAATGAGAATGACTGTACTTGGGAGACAGAGGAGAGCATTAGGAAGACGTATCCAGAACTCTTCGCCTGGTAAGATTTTAACTTCGATTTAGTCTTTCTGCATGCTAGGATAGGCTTGTTTTGTTTGTTTTGCATGATTGATTGTTATATATATGATTGGTAGGCATGCTGAATCCTTTGTATGTTTTGGGTTAAGGAAATTCGGGGACGAAATTTCTTAAGGGGGGGAGAATGTAACGACCCGCATTCTATACATCGCAGGATCGTAGGATATTTATTTCTTTCACACACGAAGTCGTATGGTCATGTAACTTTGGGAGACGACTACTAGGGTCATTTCCCATGTTCATGATTTTCCCCGATTTTTAAATGACCATTTTGCCCCTAGCCAGAACTGTTTTGGCCATAACTTTTGACTGGAAAGTAATTTTGACCTGAAACCACTTCCATTAGATTTGTTTGATAGTTTACAATTCCGTAGAGTGGTCACATTAGCCAAACGGACTTACCGTTTGGGAGATATGGCTGAAACAAGTTTCAGATAGTTAAAAACAGCTTAATTGGGCTTAACCGGGTGGTTAACAGCTAGGCCCAATGGGGAATTTCAAGATTAGGGTTATGAGGAGGCTGAAATCAGTTAGAGAACGATATTATTTTCATTTTTCGGCCGCCACTTTCATTCTTGAAAACCTAACAATGGTCTCCAACACTCAAATCAACTTCTAATCACTTTCTAATCGAGTTTTGGCTTAATCAACACCAAATCAAAGATGATCTTCACCAAATCAGTATTAGAGCTGCTGTGTTACATTGGTATTCGCGCCCAAACAGTATAATTTCAGTTCTAAAGGTTTTATTTGTGGCCAAGGTGAGTGATTTGCATAGTTCCTCACTAATTACGGTTAATTAAGGGTAATCAGTGTTGATTAGCGAATTTATACACTAATAAATTCTGGAAAAATATTTATAAATTCTTAAATGATGTTTTAGACCTCTATTAGAAATTTGGTTTAATTTGATCAAGTTTTGCTAATCATATCATTAGTTTGCTTAAACATGTTTAAGGCAAATTATGAGATTTTGGCTATGTTTGATCTATTTTAACCTATCAGGTTATTGTTTTGGTGTTTGTGGTCACTTCTATTTTTTGCTATGACTGTTTGGAATGATTTGTGGTTGTTTAGAAAAGTTAGATTGGTCAAAAACGTCGTCGAATGGCGTAAACAAGTCGCTGGAAAAAGTTGTGCAGGGTTTCGGATCGGATCAGGTTAGGGGCTCGGATCGGATAGGAGACCTGGGCAAGGAAATCCAAACCGGACTGAAGCCTGGCACAAAGGAAGCTTGGCAAGAAGGAATGCCATTCGCATAGAGTTGGAGTTGGGTGTGGACCAGGAGCAAAGACGAGAGGATCGGATTGGAGTGGGGCATGAGGACTGGATCAGATCGGAGAAGACAGAAAGGGGGATCAGATCGGAGAAGACCAAAAGGAGGATCAGATCGGAGAGACCAAAAGGTGGATCAGATCGGAGAGACCAAAAGGGATCGGAGCGGAAGTGAATGAGGAAGTGGACCGGACCATGACCAGGAACCCGAACCGAACCGATGGAGCAAGAACCGAACTGATGTGGCATGAAGGACCCCATACACCGAACCGAACCGAATGACCAAGTGTTCCTACTACCACGCGACGACTCTTTTGAAGACCAACTCCAATTCGACCAAAACCCGAGATGCAAAGGAAGTCCAAATGAGGAGCTTTGACTCAGGATCCAGTTGGGAACCAATGAGTGGGCTTCATGATTGGGCTTCGTTGCGGGACGTGTGCTAAGGGGTTGTCGATGTATGTAACTTTATATCACTATGTGTAGGGAGTACGTGAACGGATTCAGGGCCACAGTGGCCTAGGTACGACTAAAGGGCTATAGACCAATGAAGTGTGGTCGTTTGTAAAGATTGGTCATGACTCCATGTGGTAAGCTTGGTAGTAGCAGTAGTTGTACAAGTCGAACTCCGTCACTACTTCGATGGGTCTAGTGATTGACAGTGGTGGACATCGTATACTTTACGCACTGAGTGAGAGATGTGAGGATGGTTACTATGCTTAATTTGTTTGCCATCATTATGACATGCACACCCCACCCCCGTTATCTTTACACCATTTGTTCAGTGGCACCTTAGAGTATTGTATGGTATGTAGTGCTAACTATTTGGTTGCATGTCCAGGTTCAGGTATGGTTTAGTATACCTGTTATTGTTCTGTTTAGCTGCTTATCGCTCATACCAGACTTTTTGTCTGACCCAAAGTTTTATGTCTCTTCTTATTACTCTGGGTGCTCTCACGAGCAGACTAGAGACAGGTTAGCTGGGTATGCATGGGTAGCTGATCCGGAGACGAGCGGGAGGCTTTCACGTATGATACCTATAGTATTCTCCCTGTGTTGTTGAAGATCACTGCTTGGGCATTAGTAGTGCATCTTCTACTTTAGCTTTCTTTTGTTTTAGAGACAGTAATTTGGGAAGTTGTAACAAGCTGTATTTGAATTTCCGCTGCTATATTGGTTTAGTTTTTAGCTTATGCACTGTCTCGCCTGTTTTATGTCAAGATTATGTTATTATTATATTTTGTTCCATGCGCTGTGAGACATTCTACAGGTTCTTTGTTGATTCTTCATCTTCTTCTTTTCCTTCTTACGACCATCCCGTGCTAATTGGACATGTGTACAGCGCACTTTTGGAGTAAATGTCGGTTAGTACGGGGTGGGCCATCACACCATTCTTGAATCAAAGAGAACATCAACATAATGTCCTAAACAATCCATTGCATTCATCGAATAAGTCCTATCTATCACCTGCTAAAACCATGAATATGTCGATACCCATACGACTGGTCCAACCAATCTCAAGGGCTAATGGAAGCCCCGCCTCCAAATAGACTACCATACGTCCAACGTACGTTTATCCTCCAAGGATAACTAGATCACGTCCAACGGATCCAAGGTAAACGGGCTCCCCAGATACCCCTGCTTCGAGTCCGCTTAGAACACTCCAAACTATCAACGATTCCTTGGCACTCCATCTAAAGAGCTATCCAAAATTCCATCTTCAACTCGAGTCCCTCCCAAGCCAATCCATTTTCTTGCAGCCTTTTCGAGTCCAACTCGAGTCATCTCATATCACTCCTCGAGTAAACTAAGATATCAATCAATGGAAGTCACAACAACTACTTATATCTCTCAACCTCCCTAACTCTAGCTATCTTCACCATCACTAGGTAGGTACCCAATACCACTCTATACTTTTGGAGCCAATCGACTTCCAAAATAATGCCAAACCCAGTAAAGCACAAAACAAAGTAATCACGAGCAAACATACATCCATGACTCGATAAGACCAAATTACGACAAATCATGCAAAGGCTAGTCGAACCACCAATCGAATTCATCACAACCAAAGGTCTATCGACAATATCGGGTTCCAATCCAAACCTATCCACCAGGTCACTAGATATGAAGGAAAGGGATTCCCCGCTATCAACAAAACTCAAACAGAAACTTCATAAATGGAAAGCATACCATGAATAATGGCACCTTTTCCCTTCTGCGCTGCAGTTGGAGCATTCGACGAAGAAGGAACAGTGTTGATAGCATATGCTTTCACGATCTGCTTCTCTTTAGGGGGTTGTGGATAATTATCCTTGTGATCTCATGCTTGGCCGCAATTGAAGCACTTCCTTTCCCCAGACTTTTTCCGACAATCTCTAGCATAGTGGCCCTTCTTGCCACAACTAAAGCACTCGCCATCTTTCTTATTCTTCTTTTTCTAACCATCCTTGGTTTGATCTTGTTTCCTCTTATTCTAGGAATTATTCTTGCCTCCACCATTTGTCTGCGGCTTTGGCTCCTCTGCAAATGTAATAGCAACCTCGGTCTTCGACTTAGGGTAAAGGCTCTCAGATCTCAATGTTTTTCCTACAATATTTTCGAAAGTCTCATCGATATAGTTTATAAATCCTTCTCCCAAGTACCCATCTAAGCCAGTTATGAACTTCTTGTTCTTCTTCCCGGCATTATCAATAAGAGATAATCCATATTTTGATAAAGTATCAAACTTAGCAATATATTCTGAGAGTGCCCTACCACTCTGCTTAAGTTCCAAAAACTTCCTAAACAATTCTGATTTCTGAGCAGCTGGGGTAAATTTATCACTGAAGCGAGTCCTAAACTAATTCCAAGTAACTTGATCCTTGGGGTAGCTTCTTTATTGTATTCCACCGATTCATAGCCCGTCCTTGAAGTTGACGCGATGCTAGCTTTCTCTTCATTGCATCATCAATTCCCAAATCCTCGAAGATGCACTCACAACTATCCAGCCAATCTTGAACATCCGTAGCCGATTCCGTTCTGTGGAACGGCTTCCTACCAAGGCTAGTATAATCCTTGTTAAGCTTGGCGAAATCGGCCCTATGCGCCTGCACTACCGCACCACCACCGTTAGCAGCATTAGGAATTGCTCCATGAACATCCCTAAGCATATCTCTTATGAAGGTGGTAAACGTCGTCCTCATATCAAGAACATCCATATGGTTTGCTCTTGAACTCGTACTCCTCATATGTCGGCTCATCATTCAATCTGTAAAGAGAAAACGATTAACCATCTCCTTAGTGGTGCCCGTGCAGTGCGACTTCTTCCTTAGATATACTAATAGTATATATACATATAGCTTTTGAAAAACAAAATATCACAAAAACGCACTCTCATATACGTATACTATCTCTCTGTGGTGTCTTCCCCTAGGTTAACTACGCAACCTAGAGCTCTGATACCAAATGTGATGGCCCGCCCCGGACCAGTCGATATTTCTCTGAAATGCGCTGTGCCGATGCCCGACCAGCACGGGACGGTCGCCAAAAGAAAAGAAGCAAAATGAAGGACTATCAAAGAACCTGTAGTACATCTCACAGTGCATGGAATAAAATATAATAATAACATAACTTGACATAAAACAGGCGAGACAGTGCATAAGCTGAAAACTAAACCATCATAGCAGCGGAATATAAAATACAGATTATGATCCAATACCATTATTAGAACTTCAAAATATTATCTCTAAAGCAAAATAGAAAAGGTACGCTACTAATGCCCAAAGTAGTGACCAACTACAACAAAGGGAGAATATATTTATCATACGTGGAAGCCTCCTGCTCGTCTCCGGTACAGCTACTCATATAACCATCTAACATGTCTCTAGTCTACTCGTGTGAGCACCCAGAGTAAAAAGAAGAAACATAAAACTCTAGGTTAGACAACAGTCTGGTATGAGTGGTAGCAAGTTACATCTCTAAGATGAACAAATAACAGGTATAAGAAATCATACCTGAACCTGGACTTGCAACCAAAGAGTTAGCACAACAAGACGTACAGCACTCTAAGGTAACACTAACATAAAGTGTAAAGGTAATATGGGAGTGTGTATGACATGGTGATAGCAAACATCAAACATAGCAATCATCCTCACATCTCTCACTCAATGTGGAAAGTATACGATATCCACCACTTTGATTACCCAATTCTTTGCAATGATCACTTTGCCCTTGGATGTCACAATGACCCCATTACACAGATCCATAACTACTAATCCTTCTCTCAGTGGTGAACCAAAATTTTGGATATCATAACCCCTTTGCACACGTCCCGCAGCAAAGTCCAATCATGAAGTTAACCCGTTGGTTCCCATCTGGATCCTGGGTTCTAACTTCTCATTTGTACTACCTTCGCATCTCGGGTTTTGGTCATCATCTTGGTTTGGGTGTGCTTAGCGCTCCAGTCATCACTTGGGTTCGATTCGAATGAAGCAACAGTTCGCAATTCGTGCTCTTCCTTCATCCAGATCGGTTCGTGGGTCCTTGCACTGGTTGGTGATGCACATTGCATCGGCTCGCAACTCGCCCCTGACATCGGTTCGTGATCATGGTCGACTCGTGGGTCCCATCCGTGGAGTTCCGGTTCGTGGTCTTGCGTCCTCGGTTCGTGATCCATGGACGGCTCGTGGTCCTCATGTGGATCTGGTTCGTGACTAACGCAAATGGTTCGTGGACCTTGGTTCACTCGTGAAGATGCTCCGGGTCATGGTGCTTCATTTGGCTCGTGGCATCGGTCTCTGGTGCTTCACGGCTCGTGGGGCTCGAGCATGAGTGGGTTCGTGACCAAGATGTGGAGAAGTGGCCGTTCGTGGAGCCTAGTCCACTCGTGAAAAGGGGTGTCATGATCCGATTGGGTTGGCTCATGGGGATTGGGTCACGATCGGGGTCTTGTACGATTTCCTGTAACTTTCCAACGAGCAATTTTACGCTATATGATGGCGTTTTCGACCATTCTAACTTTACTAAGTAATCATAAATCATTCCAAACAGTAATAGCAACATGTATAATCAACCATAGACACAAAAACTACAATATAACATGTTAATATGGATCAAACATACTCAAAATCCATGTTTTCTACTTAATCCCCTTAATCATGATTTAACCATACGATTAGCAAAACATGTCCAAATTAACCCAAATTTATAACAGAGGCATAAAATAATAATTAAGAATTTCTACATATTTTCCAAAATTTTAACATGCATAATTTCGCTAATTATCAATCATCCCTAACTAGCCGTAATTAGTACAAAAACATGCTAATCACTCACCTTAGCACAAATAATTTGTAGATCTGAAGTCTCCACTGATTTGAGTCGAATTCTTATGCAACACAGCAGCTCCAACTCTGATTCGATGCTATTTTGACTTGATTTGATGTTGATTAGCTTAATCCTTGATTAGAAAGTGATTAAAGGTGGTTTAGAAGGTGGAAACCGAGAAAGTTTGTGGGGGCTGAAAAATGACAAAGGAGGGTTTCTCTGGCCCCTATCATCCCTTATATAACAGTTATTCCGAAATACCTAATGGGCCTACCTGCTAATTACCCTATTAAGCCCGTTTAAGCGGTTTTTCCATCTTCAAATCTTATTTCAACCACTTCTCCCAAACGGTAAGTCCGTTTGATTAATGTGACCACTCTACAGAAAGGTAAACCATCATCTGAATCCAATGGAAGTGGTTTCAGGTCAAATACTTACCAATCAAAAGTTATAGGCGAAAGAAGATTCGCTAGGGAAAAACGGTCATTTAAAATTCGGCAAAAATCATGAACATGAGAAATGACCCCAGTAGTCGTTTCCCAAAGCTGCACAAACATACGACTTCATACGAAAGAGAAATAAATATTCTACGATCCCCCTATGCGTAGAATGCGGGTCGTTACAAAACCCATTGATCCACTTCATCTCTCCTCGCGCGCACGGACTCCATAGCCCCGGACCACCATTCAACCATACCACGATGAAGACCTTGGACCCTCCTCTCACCATCTGGTGGTGCAACCAGCTCGGTCCCCCCAATGCTCCGAAAATCCGTTCGAAAATCGGATGTTTTAAGCCCCGAACTCGCCTCGACCTCGAATCAAAACACGATCTTAACCGTATAATTTTGTAGAGCTCGCCAATCACTTCAATTTTTTATTTACGATTGCTTGAAAATATTGAGGGGATTGGAAATGATTTTCGTTTTGTTTTCGTCCATTTCTGGCTGCTGAGGAGTAGTTGACGTCGGTTCACAATGAATTAGGGTTTGGATTAAAAAAGGAGATATTTATATATAATTATATTAATATTTAATTCATTTATTTCCAAATTTTGAAGTTTAACGTTCCGAACTCCAAATCAAGCCCAACGATTGAGCCAATTCGACTGTTTTGATCGGTTTTTCTTTAAATTAAAATATAAATCAATATATATTGAATTTAAACGTACATTTTAATTTGCCGGGGCTACATACTGACTTCAAAAATTACAAAAAAATAAATCTACCTATGTTTTGACGATACGGTCCTAACAAAACTAAATTCGACAAATTTGGATACCGTTTGAAAAATGGTCATTTTTCCAGTCGATTAAATTCAAACTGAAAGTACCAAACACATTAAATTCATTACGCTCATATATTAATTCTAAAAATTATGAAATTTGGAACCAAACAATAATTTGACATTCTGGATCCAACAAAAGTGGTTTCATCGAAAACGGAGGTCGTTTGCAAAATGGCTATTTTTTAAGAGCTATATATTATTTAAAAATATATATAAATTCCATAGCGACATTTTTAAATTTTAAACTAGACATAACTTTTAATTTATATTACGAAATCTGGATTTTTCACATTCACTAGAAAGATATAATTAAACAGATTCTAACATTTCTGGTTTTACTGAAATCCGATTTATTTTGAATCATGTACATTCATTTGAAATTTAAAATCGAATTTTCAAACTACCGCGCCATTTCAGGCTCGTTATATAATTAAAATAAATTTATACATTCTAACTTCGATTTAAATAAAATTTTAGTCATTATTATTTAAAATAAACCATTTTAAATATTCAGAATACATTAAAATAGCTAAAATAAAAAATTTAAATTGGTTCAGAAATTTCGGGTTGTTACATCAGGGATGCTCAATAATAAGTCATCTCTGATGGTTTCTGAAGCTATATAGTCGTCGTGCCCATTTGCATGAGGAATCAAAGAATTTATAACTATCGAACCAGCGCAATTATTATCATGAGAAATTTCCTGACTCATTCGTGCTCTTTTGGTACCTATAATTTGCTACTATTATGGTTGCTTGGACCTTCAGTCAATAAATCGGCGCCTTCTACGTGTGCTAATGGTGATGGAGCATAGAAATCATCGGCCTCAAACTCGAGGTCGATAGTGTCATTACATGCATTGCTGTTTTGTGCAACATTCTCGATTCTATGTTTTTGCTTCCATTTGGATTCTTCTCTTTCCAACCAGCCCAACTAGATGGAACTTTCTCTTGCAGTCATCTTATCTTGCAAGCTCTTGGATTTTCTAACACGGTTTCTATTTTTTTCAAATCTGGGGACAAATGCTTGATTATAGCAGTCAATATTCCAGCTTTCCAAGTTTTTTCCAATTAAGAGGCATTTTGTAAAGAATCATTTGACCTTTGGGCAGTCCTAGGTTTATCCACCATTCTTTGTTTCACGATGGTCACCAAGGAGGTGGGATGAACTTTTCTAGAGGATATTCACGCTGTGGTGGATTGCAATGTTGCATTAACGATTAGAGTATAGATCATAACATTGAATCCTGAATGTCCATGAGGCTAAATGTAGGTGGGCTTCCATTATTAGATTCAGCTTTTTCATATCGTTATTTCTCTGCCTCGAATATTGCTATAGCAGTAGGTCCGTTCTTGTCAAACTTTATCTTCTCTTTCCACCGAGCCCTTAGACTATCTAAAAGCACCAATGACTGGCTTTCCAGTTTCCGGTATTATTCCATAAACAAATCCACAAGCGTTGTAGTTTTGTGTCAGTTTAAGCATGTACTTTAGAATTCCATCCTAGCTGGGCTCTTGACATTCTTTTTCGCTTTGCCTAGTCTGAGATTTGATGTTTCTGAAGCGCATGCTGCTTTTCACGCTATTCGAGTCTTTTCAGTTTAACTTTGTCTTTCCGCATTCTCCTTTCCAATTCTTCAGCTTCTATTTCTTCATCACTTACATTGTTTTCATCACAATTTTCATTCCTCAAATCAACCACGTCATAGTTGAACTATCATTTTCCATTTTAGTAGAATTCAAATTAGATTAAAGATCCTAACACTTTTTTGTTTAGTAACTTCTTTGTGATAATCACAGTAGCATTACCTGCAGATTAAAAGTTCACTTGAGATAATAGTGTGTAATATCAAGGACTAACTTTTGGAAAATTCTATTTGAACCCAGCTAATTGTTGAGTAGTCCCCTAAAATTCTGTAAAAACAAGTAAATCCATCAATTTGCTGAGTAGCCCCATGTTTAATTTAAGAAAAAAAACCAATAATACCCTTCCTCGTAATGGATCTACGTGGAATTGTATGAAACCACGCAGGACCACTACTAGGATACTAACCATACCCCATAGAGGCTCTACGGGGTTTAGTTAGTATCCTAGTAGTGGCCCTGCGTGGTTTCATACAATTCCACATAGAGCCATTACGAGGTAGACAGAAAATTAGAAAAAAAAATATAACTGAAGAGGGGAACTTTTGTCATTGATATTTTTTATAAAAATGGGGGGCTACTCAGCATTTCTTTGTGTTCAAACAGAATTTGCCCTAACTTTTTTGCATCTATACTATAGGCCCACACTTGGTTTTTTCATTGCAGAAACAATGTCGTGCTGATCACATCAAGAATTTTTATATAGCTATAAAAATTTTAACTCTTTTAATTCATAGGCTAATGCATGTCATCAAAAATATTTTTTAAGCCACTAATTAAAAATATAATTATGAACTGACAAAAAAACATGGCAAATGAAATTTATTGTTGACGTTGTTTTGTCAGTTCGTGGTAAAAATACAATTAAGCTATTGGTGTAAATATTTACATCCAGAGAAATTCATTTCTTTTTCCTAATACAAGTCAACGTAAATGAAGAGTAATCATGCCTCTCTCACATTTCAAACTTCGATCTCTAATCTCTTCCTGACTCCTTCATAAAGTATCATGTTTAGTGGGGCAATAGAAATAAAAATATTCCACCAGTAAGGAACGAAAAGAAACAACTACTTAAGGGGAAATTGTCTAACATGCCAGACATGAATGATTAGTTAATGTAGGCTAGATTTACTCCATAAAAAAGGCATGCATCTGCAATCTATATCCAATGACTTATGGCTATTAAAATCGAGTTTACTATGATTTTAAAACCTTATATAATTTGTCCGAAGAACCATCTATTTATCATCTTGGTGATATTTAATAAAATACTTGCTAGTATCCCGCTTGCAGAATTTCTACCTACGCTTCTATATATTTAATATTAATTATAGAAATTGTTGGTATATATTTCGATAGTGCACTCGGTTCAACCCTTATCAAAGGACATTAATAGCCTTTAGGCTTTTGTTTTGCTCCATCAGATCAAAGCATTATGAATGAAGCTTTTTATTTCAATTGAATTACATCAAACACTTCTAGGCATTCATGCATGCAGATATATCATGTCCGTCCATCCATGATCACAAAAATATTTATCCCAAAAAGAGCATAACTATAAGAGAAACTCCAACAAGGTTACGGGTCGTAACATTACGACCCGTAATATGTTGCGAGATATCGCGGAAATCTCCCAACAGGCGCGAGCCGATTTTATTGGCTCGCAAGCTCACGAGCCGATAAAATCGGCTTGCGTGGCTATCGCGCCTATAAGTATGGCGAAGGAGGGGGTGTGAGTATACTTTCCTTTTTTTCTCCTTTTTAATTTTTTTATTGATCCGAACATCTGGTTGCCGCCACGCATAACCAAATTGGCGAGACGTACAGTTCCAGCTCTACAGGACGACGCAGCAGGTCCAGCACACCTTCCTCCACTAGCTGGGACGATGATTGAAGACTTGCGGATCCTTCTTGAGTTGCCAGAGGGGCGCACGCACCGCTCATTTACCGTGCTCGACACCTTGCCGGTTAAATTCTAATTTTATCATTTATAATTATTGAAATGCTGAATAGTTTACTATATTACGTAGAGAGCTTGATCTGTTGGTTTTATAGTTATAATTTAATAAATTTACTTTATAATTTTTAGCAGTATGACCTGTTGATTATATAGATACTGAACTGTTATGATTTTAACATTTATATCTACTGTACGGGTGAATAGTTTACTATATTATGTAAGGACTATTATAATTTAGTTCATTTATGTAGAGAGCTTGACCCGTCGGTTTTATAGTTATATCTTAGTTCATTTACATTATATATTTTAGTAGTATAAACTGTTGATTATATAGATATTGAACTATTATAATTGTAACATTTAGGGCACTTACATTTACGTTCGCGGTAGTTGGTCGAAGTTTAGCACACATGCCCTTGATATTGTACCATTACATATTCGAGAGAGGTTACTTGCTAGTCCGTTCAGTGGATTTTTATGGATTATACCTCCGTAGTCCTTCGATCGACCTTTAGTAGAGGCCTTATCAGAGAGATGGTGGCCTATGACACACACATTTCACTTTCCCGATTTTGAGCTAGGTATCACCCCAGCAGATTTCTACATGCTTACTGGGATTGAGATTGGCCGCCCCGACAGAGTCTCCTACCCATTCGATACCTCCTACGAGTCACCTGAGTTGTACCTGCAGTATTTACCAGATTTGTCTGCAGCTCATATCGCCCATGGTGTTGTTTCTGTAACGACCCGCATTCTATGTATCAAAAGATCGTAGGATATTTATTTCTTTTTCATACGAAGTTGTATGGTCGTGTAACTTTGGGAACGACTATTGGGGTCATTTCCAATGTTCACGATTTTTGCCAATTTTTAAATAACCATTTTGCCCATAGCGAATCTTGTTTTGTCCGTAACTTTTGATTGGCAAAGATTTTTGACCTGAAATGTAACGGCAAGGAATTTCGCTCCATCTGAATCGGTCGTTAAACCGACAAAGACCATTCGAAACCCCTGATCGTTTTTTAGAACACGACAAATTGGAACGCAGACGGAATAACATTTCATTGTTATTACAACAATTCCATCAAATACAAGAATATACAGAGTATAAATGAATAAATTACATTCGATATATATCAGAGATTACAGTTAATTACATAGCAACGGAAAATAATACAAAGCACAACTGAAGGTGATACACGGATACAGAGCTTTCCGGATATCATTCCAGCTGTAAACCAGGATCCCGTGAATATAAATCTGCAAAACCAAAACTACTAGCTGCCCGTGTCGAAAATAGGGGCACCCAGAGTTTAGGTTAAAACAATAAACTCGAGGTCAGTCATAAGACTGGTGTGAAAACTAAAACAGTTATTTAAAGCTTTACTTTAAAAGAGAGTAATTCAAGGGACCACGCCGTATAACACGGAATGGGTTTTCTCCCAAGAATACCAGTGCATAGAATAAACAGCGCAATGCTTTTTTTAAAAAATGAAGCTATTATAAGACCCAGGTCCCATCACACAATGCAACGCAAGCCGGAGGATAGGGTTTTCCCTTATAATAGCTAAACATGCTTGGCACGTTTTAAAATAAATCATTTGATACTATAATAAGTGTATAGTGTCAAAACAATTTCAATCATAAATATCAATCCTAGGCGGCATGGGTACCATCTATCATGTCACCATACTAGGCTCTACAAATAAAACTGAGATACACGTATTGGAAATTGGATTTCCGTCGTGAGTCGAGGTAAGGGGCAAGCTCCTCTCCGCTTCGAGACACTCTAGCAAATGCCTCGGGACTACACACTCTGGGCAACCCCTGGAATCGGCTGGGCCGGTCCTCTCTTACGT
Organism: Allium sativum; assembly: GCA_030737875.1. NCBI lineage: Eukaryota > Viridiplantae > Streptophyta > Magnoliopsida > Asparagales > Amaryllidaceae > Allium > Allium sativum. Next base: position 1,033,499,534 of record CM060920.1, on the reverse strand, counting down.
TTGAGGATTAGTTATTCCTGAACACACGTTTCCCGGTCCTTACAGACCTAAAATCAAGGCGCCTCATTCCAACAACCACAAAGGTGAAAAGTATATAAATGTCAGGGCTGGTAAGTCACTGACACCACCAAAGCTAGAAAGAAACGTCGTGTTCTCCCAACGGTCCGTATCCCTTTTTAACTCATACCGAGGTGTGAGGCTCGCGAATTCACGTTATACACAAAGCTACGCCACGTAGGCCGTGCTTTGATCATCAACCACAAGACTTTGCTTTTCAACAGAAGCCTTGATCAATCGCCACTTAGGCATGCCACACTGGCAATTCATGCCATGTGACTGATGTCCATCGATATACAACCTCTGAGCTCGTACGTCTCAGAGAAGGGTGTTAAGCAAAAGAATAAATTCTCCGCCGCCAAACAGATGTATATTTAATAGAGATCAATCAATCATAGAATAAAATCCAATGTCCAACACACATTCCATTTACAAGTTCGTTCTGGGTCTGAACGAAAACGGAGGCACTTTCCTCGCATATCTGAAACACCCCACCTCCGTTAGGGTCACTCTCAAAGGGAATGCCCTAATTTTGGTGGAGGTTTATAAGTATAAGTCACAGATATACAAGACAGATATAAGAACACATATTTTTGAACAGCGGAAAAACAAGAACAACTTTTATTTCAACATAATACGTGTTCACAAACCATGTCATAATTTATCTTACAACACTTCCAAAATCATAACTGTCTTGATTACATTATTTAAAGAAGCATAAAGAAAACATAAATAAACTGCAAAAGTCCCATAATTGTTGTCCAAAGCCATAGTCCAAAACTGAAAGGATCCAAGCAATACATTCTTTCTCTTTAAGCTGGATGTGAAAACTGGTCAAGCTGCGGTATTCCCTCCCTGAGAACCTGGGGGGAAACGAAAGAAAAAGAGGCGAAAGGAAAAGGGTCAGTCATAAAGACTGAGTAAGTCCTAGTGACTTTCAGTGTAAAAACAGTTAAAACAACATGTCATGTATGAACTGGAACTAAACTCAAGAAGGGTGTCAAGGTGGACAAGATAGACTAAGGTGATCATGATAAGTCAAGACAAGTCAAATAAAGCATCACATGTTCAAGATTCGTTGCATCGACTGTACTAGTATACTAAGCCCATGTCACGAGTTAATCACGAAATAAATCCCATGGCCCAATATCGAGAAACGACCCTGAAACGGGGTCTGACCCAAGTACGGGGTCCTATGGAGCGCTAATCTAGTCGATCGGCTCCCTACAAGTTCTAGCTCGTCAAGTGTCCGTGTCATACGGCTAATCACGAATGTAGTCACCTGTGCTGGGTCCACCTTCGGGTGTATCAGCCCTTGGGTGTCAACACCTGACACGATTCAAGATGCACAGATAAATCTACGGATACCCAGTGTCTGCCCCGGAACACGTGCACGACCGTAGTCCACTGAACCTACACTGGTGTACCCCACTGCCGTCGTTCACCTCTTACAATCAGCTCAGTAATCGTGCCCCACCCGGCCTAGCCCCAGGGTACCTTGATACATCTAGAGGGTTACTGCTGAAAAGGGTTGTGTCTAGGGTTTCGCCTAACAGATTAGGTCATGTAATTCGTGACCTAACCCGCCTAACTGATTAAGTCATGTAATTTGTGACTTAATCCTCTTCCAGTCTAGTCATGTCAAGAGGGTTAAGTATGTCGTTTAAATTCGCGACTTAACCCGCCTACGTGTCATGTCAAGTTGGCTAAGTGTTGTCGTTTCAAGTTCATGACTTAGCCCTACAAATCGTGTTCAAGTTGGTTAAGTTGTCTTTTCATGTTCATGACTTAACCCTAATTGGCATTAATTGATTCGTTAATGCACTGAACCACTCACATTGGATCCTATTGTTCGTACCCACTGGATTTGCCGGGCGGTTCCGGGCAGGTTTACGCTACGAACTCAACCCAACCTCGGGTTTCAAGCGCGATATGACCAACTACCCACATTGGATCCTATTATTTGTAGCAACTGGATTTGTCGGGCGGTTCCGGGCAGGTTTACGCTACAAACTCAACCCAACCTCGAGTTGGCCACTTTCTTGTTTTCTAAAGTCGTGCCCATGTTCTTATCAGATTCGTGCTATTTCCATAGCATGTTCATATGTCAACTTCGTGCCCAACTAAGGCATGTTTTTTAAGTCAAGTTATGGCATGTTCAAGTCAAGTTTTCGTGCCATATTTCATGTTCTACTTATGCCAAATTTCACGGTTTATGATTATAATCAATTCAAGTTTTGCCTATTCTACCCAATCGTATCCCCAACGTATATAAACGTACTTCGTTCACAAGCATAAACAATTCAAGAGATAAAAGGGGAATAACACCAAACATGTGATAGACATATGTGACAATTCCAACATCACTTGCATAATAAACAGGCTATAACATATCCCATGGTTTCAATACTAGCATGATGATAACTTGGCATAATAATGGTTCCAACTTAGTTTAACATGATGATTTCAACTTTACATCATAGGCATAATAATCATTGCGGGCATAATAATAATTTTATTACAAACATGAAACATTAAAGGCATGGTAATTCTAATAGGCATAGTGGATTCCAATTTAGCATTTTTAACATAATGATTCTCATCTAGCATTATAAACATAATGATTCCAACTTTTCATCATAACCTAGCAATTCCCAATTTGTCATTAACATGGTAGGTATATTAACATCACAGGCATAGTTCCATCAACATCATAGACATGGTTTAATTGGCATCATAGGCATGGTTTAATCAACATAAAGATTTCAATAAACATAGTGATTCCATGGACTTGTATTAGTCCAACTTGCCATACAATTAAGCCCAAGTGATTCATAACAACATCAAAATCATGATAAGTTTAACTTGCAACGTTGACATAGCAATATTCCCAAATTATGATTCAAAGTTAAACAATATAAACATGAATTAATAATAGTTCCTAAATCCAGTTTCAATTCATGGCATGTCCATGTTATTTTAGCGTTATTGCCTAAAAAGTAACATAGAACTTACAATATGAAGCAAGTAATCAAAATTCCAAATCAAATAGCCCCAAATCCGTTGTCTAAAGCGTCGTAGTTGTTGTAGCTTTTAGTTGTAGCCTTCAAGATTCGCCCTTCGTCTTCTTTAATTTTTGTTCTTTGTATTTTTAATTTAGAGCTCTAGGTTTAATGGCGGCGGATTGAGGCTAAAATGAAATAGTATGATTTAGGCTAGGTCTTAGGTTCTTTTTATAGTGTTTTTGAGTTGATTCGGACCGTCGGTGGAGCTTGGTTTAATTATAGTCGTTCGTTGGAAGGAGAGACCAATCAGGAGCTGACACCTAGCCCTAGTGACAAGGCAAGGCTCATAAAATCGACCAAACACAGACCAGACCAGCCAGGGTGGGCTGGGTTCGACCTGGCTCAGGGGCCAGGTCGACACCCCAGTCGACACCGTGTCGACTTGGCAGTCGACACGGGTGACCCAGGTCGACTGCCCAGTCGACCTGGCTAGCCCCAGGTCGACTGCCAAGTCGACCTGGGTGCCTTGGGCGAGAATTTTCCCGCCCTGGCCAATTGGGCCTGATTTTGAATTTTAAATTTGTTTTTCTGAGCTGTTTTTGACTGTTAGAATTTTAAACTGAATTCTGAAACTTCCGGAGGCCATATCTTCTTCATACGGAGTCCGTTTTACGCAAACTCAGACTCTATCTCAAGCAGAATTCCGAGACGAAGGAAATGGTGTTTCTCGTTTCCCTTAATTCTTTGATTTGAAATTAATTATACTTTAATTTGTGAACTTCACTGTTATAGAGTACACGGGGTGATACAATATCCATCGATCTCCAGGTACGTCTGGACGACCACGAACTGATTCCCTCATCTTGGGTGTACAGCCCAATCAAGATCATCAGTAATCACCCAAACGATGTGAAGACTTCCGGTCTTCAACCACCGTCTTCATCTTCGACATATCGTCGAATCGGTTATTCAGAATGGGTATAAACTCGGCCTTTCCGAACAACCCGCGTATTTAGTAAACAGATGTTACACAAACACAACATACGCCTCATTCCAATTTAGTAGCCACTAACCATAAATCAACAAGAGAACAATTTCCCAAATATTAACCCCGAAGGCCAAAACCAACATCAGATCAATACCCAGGAAACCATTCTTCTTAATTAATCTACAGCTAGTTTCTAAATTTCAATTCTTAGGGAAAGGTTCCCATTAATTTTATCAAAGATAAATTCTTTCAAATTTATTCTTTAATCTTATATTGGATGTCATATCAAACCAAATTATGGTTTTCCAAACTAGTCGAGATTAGCGAATCGCACCGAAGTAATTATTTATTTTATTTCCCAATCCCAACCTATTCATCCCATGAAGCAAAACCTGTAATACTCCATATCTAACACCACGGTGTTATCGGTAAATTTAATTACCATTTCACGTTCAAATCTAATTAAAGATTTAACTATCGCTTGGAGAAAAACTGGTGATACTCCATTCTCGCTCATTTGCCAATTTTGATAATTTAAATTATCAATTCACATTTCAATCTAATTGCAGATTCATTAAAACTCCCTTTTACTGGGTTAAAGAACTAATGTCATTTAAAACACAGTTCACGATAAACCCAAATCACATTCTATTTATTATCGGGTTAAAGAACTAGTGTTATTTAAAAAACCATTCACGATAAACCCATAAATGAATTTTAATTCAATTCCAATCAAATATATTAGAAATTCTAATTATTTAAAACCCCTTTTAAATCTAATTTATTTATTTAAAAATAATTGGGTTTTAAATTTAGTTCAAAACTAGTTCATTTCAATAAAAAAACCATTTTTATCTTTTCAAATATGGAGTTTTTCATCCCAATTTTTCCCAAATCATTTCTTGTGATTTTATACAAATTATTGATATTTTTAATAATTTTATCAACGCCCGTACAGTCGATTTCCATCAACGGCCATTGAACTGCACTTACAGCGACCTTTTCCAAATCTGATTTGGACGTGTCTCCAAATCCAACCGTTAGATTTCAAATTTCTAATATTCGTTAGAAAGCTCTTTTCGATACGAACCCAACGGTTCTGGTTTTAGGAGAATCCGACGGTCGAATCTCCCGTAATGTCCGTTCGAAGTCAATGGTCGAAATTTACGAACTGCCGCGGCGCGGCGCGTTCTATTCAGGCCATTATATTATATATATATATATATAATATATATTTCGTCGATTTCTATTTAAAACGAATTTTATAAATAGTTTTAAATTCGTTTCAAAAACATTTCAACTTCCATTTCCAATTCAAATCAAAATTGAATTTTTCCTTATAAATTCGTTTTAAATTCATTTCAATCTAATTAAAATTTCGATTCAATTTGAATCCATTTCAAATAGATTTTTATTCTATTTCAATTTGTTTTCAATTCAATTCGAATTCGTTTTATATTCAATTCAATTCGAATTCGTTTTATATTCAATGCAATTCGAATTCGTTATATATTCAATTCAATTCGTTTTCAATTCAATTCAATTCGAAATCATTTTATATTCAATTCAATTCGAATTCGTTTTATATTCAATTCAATTCTAAAAACGAATATAATCGATATAAATATCGTTCGCGTCAAAAAGGCGCATCTTTAATCAACACGGCTTTATATATTTCAATAATTTCGTTATTCTATTCAACAAATGAATATTTATCCTATTCAATACATGAATCTATATTTTTGTCAACACACGACTAATCTCAACGAATGAGTACTGTCCACGTGTGACTATTTTTGTTATTTAATATATTTTATAAAAATTATGGTATCTATCGTTTGATTTCAAATCAGACTCCAACCGTAAATTAGTAAGAGAATGATTCCCTAAATATTAACCCCGAAGGCCGAAACCAACATCAGATCAATATCTAGGAGACCACTCATCTCATCTATTCTCCAGTTAATTTCTAATTTTATATATGATAAAGATGTAAATTTTATTGCTAAAATACTTCGTTCAACACATGACTAATCTCTACGAATGAGTATGGTCAACACATGAACCTTTATTTTATTATATAAAGATGTAAATTTTATTGCTAAAATACTTCGTTCAACACATGACTAATCTCAACGAATGAGTACGGTCAACACATGAACCTTTATTTTATTATATTCTTTATTTTCTAAATTGAAATGAGGCCCAATTAATCACCATATAGCGTTAACTATATGGATTCCATACAACACATGTATATAATAGCAACGATAAATAATCAACCATCGTCCAAAGTGCACTACACTGTATAAGCATCAAATATAGATATCTAATGCTTATAATAGCCTGTCGATCCATCGATCGACATACAACCAATTATTGGGATAAGTGTATGTCGTATTTTATCCCAATACCCATGTGGGGTTTCAAACAATCAAACACATATTTTATTTGTGCAGTTGGGCGATGTGTAAAATTTATCGTCCCAATCAATATACTTCAAATAGGTGTACATAAACAAACCGTCCGGTTTGTAAATGAATATTTATTTATTCGCATTCACGTTAAAAATTATATTTTTAACGACCAAATTATTTTATTCAACCTATGAATATTCTATTCGGTTCATTTATTAAATAAAATGATATCTTTATTTTCCTAATTTATTTTAGAAAATTTCGGCGGCATAACGGCACGACACTAGAAACGGGACAAGGCCTAGCCTTATCCCCGGTCTAGTGATGGCCCACGCCATACACATATAATCAATTCGATTACAATTCACCAAACAACCAACTTCAAATCAAATAATCTAACTAATCTATGCAACCAAACAAACAAGTCCATGGTCTGTGGACAGTGGTGTCGGGTGCTACTAAACACCGTCTGCATCCTAGTATATATATATATATATATATATATATATATATATATAACTAGAAAAGAAAAGTTAAAGTGAGAAGTTCTCACCGACTAGCTAATCCAATCATCTTGACTCTTCTTATGTAGAAGTCTTCGCCGTCTGACACTTTCGTTGCCCGTAGCCTCTACATATATAAAAATTATATTTTATATTGTTGTTATGTATATAAGAATTCTATTTTTACACCGCTACTATATAGATAAAAATTCTATTTTTACATCGTTACTATATAGATAAAAATTCTATTTTTACATCGTTACTATATAGATAAAAATTCTATTTTTACGTCGTTACTATATAGATAAAAATTCTATTTTTACATCGTTACTATATAGATAAAAATTCTATTTTTATCACGCTATTTTTCATATAAAGATTTCGCCTTTTCAAATACAAAGATTTCGCCTTTTCAAATATAAAGATTTCGCCTTTTCAAATATAAAGATTTCGCCTTTTCAAATATAATAAAAAATCATATATTTTTTTCTCTTTCTATAATATAAAAATCATATTTTTTTTATTCTTTCTTTTCAAATCTACACTATAAAAATTTGATTTGTACAACGCAACTTTATATGACAAACCATATATTTTTAAGCGAACAAAAATCATATCTTTTTATGAATGAAAAATATAATCTTTTCACTTGAAAAATATAATCTTTTCGCTATTTCATTATAAAAATCTCACCTTCATTATATAAAAATATCGCCTTTCACTTATATAAAGATCTAATCTTTATATTCTATAGAAATCGAATCTTTTGAAATATCGCCTTTCACTTATATAAAGATCTAATCTTAAAATCTAATTTTTAAATTGTCTTTCATATTTTTAAAGCTTGCATACTAGATTTTGGAGGATCATGGGATGACCATTTGCATCTGGTTGAATTTGCATATAATAATAGTTATCAGTCCAGTATTGGTATGGCTCCATTTGAAGCTTTGTACGGAAGACCGTGCAACTCACCATCATGTTGGTTAGAAACTGGTGAGAAGTTTGTGCTTGGGCTAGATGTGACAAGAGAAACTTCAGACAAGATCAAGGTCATCCAACAACGAATGAAGGCTCCTCAAGATAGGCAGAAGAGTTATGATGATAAGAGGAGAAGAGATCTAAAATTCTCCATTGGCGACTTGATGTTTGTCAAAATTTCTCCATTAAAGAGCGCGATTCGATTTGGTAGGAGAGGCTAGTTAACACCAAGATTTGTTGGTCCATTCCCAGTTCTCGAACAAGTTGGGAATTTAGCATATAAAGTTGAATTACTTGACAAGATGGTGGGAGTTCATAACATGTTTCATGATTCCTGTTTAAGGAAGTTCGTGCACGACCCCGATACGGCTATTTCACCAGATCAGTTGGATGACATCGAAGTAGAACCCGAGGTGGCTAGGAACCGCAAGCCGATCTGTATTGTCAAGAGCGATATGAAGCAACTTCGAAGGAAGATGGTGAAATTGGTCAAGGTTCAGTGGGGTGAGAATGAGAGTGACTGTACTTGGGAAACAGAGGAGAGCATAAGGGAATCGCATACAAAACTCTTTGCCTGGTAAGTTTTTAATTTGCGATTTAGTTATTCTGTATGCTAGGATAGACTTGATGTGTTTGTAATGTATGTTTGAATGTTTGTAAATGGCTGTTAGGCATGCGGGACCCGTTGTATGCTTTAATTAGGGAATTTTGGGGGCGAAATTTCTTAAGGGGGAGAGTGTAACGACCCGCATTCTACGTATCGAAGGATCGTAGGGTATTTATTTCTTTTTCATACGAAGTTGTATGGTCGTGTAACTTTGGGGAACGACTACTGGGGTCATTTCCAATGTTCACGATTTTTTCCAATTTTTAAACGACAATTTTGCCCCTAGCGAATCTTGTTTTGTCCACAGCTTTTGATTGGTAAAGAATTTTGACCTGGAACCACTTCCATTTGATCCGGATGATGGTTTACCTTTCTGTATAGTGCTCACAAGTGTCAAACGGACTTACCGTTTGGGAGATATGGCTTAAATAAGGTTTGGAAGGTGAAAAACGGCTTAACTGGACCTAATTAGAGTGATTAGCAACTAGGCCCATAACCCATTTCGGGATTAGGGTTATGGGAGGCTGAAATCAGTTAGGAAACGATCCATTTTCATTTTCTCAGCTGCCTAAAACATTTCTCTAACCCTAGCCATGGCCTCCACCTTCTAAAACACCTCCAAATCACATTCTAATTGAAGATTAAGCTAGTTAGCATCAAACCAAGTCTAATCAACATCAAATTAGAGGCAAAGGTTGTTGTGTTGCATAGAGATTCGACCCATATCAGAGATACTTTGAGATCTAAGATTAATTTGTGGCTAAGGTGAGTGATTTGCATTCTTTTTCACTAATTACGGCTAACTAGGGGTGATTAGTGATAATTAGCGAAATTATGACTCAGAAAAATCTGGAAAAATTTGTAAAATTCTATAATATTATTTTAGGGCTCTGATAAAAATTTGGGCTAATTTGGATAAGTTTTGTTAATTGTATGATAAACATGATTAAGGGGGATTAAGGGAAAACATAGGTTTTTGGGTATGTTTGATCCATATTGACATGTTAAATTGTTGTTTTGGTGTTTATTGTTGATTCTCTATGCTATTATGACTGTATGGTATGCATCTGATTGATTAGAAAAGTTAGAATGGTCGAAAACGCCGTCGTGCGGCATAAAATAGTCGCTGGAATAGTTGCAGAAAATGTGCAGGGTTTCGGATCGGATCGGATATGGGGCTCAGATCGGATAAGAGAACTGGGAGAGGGATTCGATTCGGATCAGAACTTGGCACTAAATGGGGCTTGGCAAGAAGGAAGGCCAGCCACATAGAGTTGGAGTTGGGACGTGGGATCGGATCGGAACGACAGGAGGGCATGGGATCGGATCAGACTAACTGGATAGCTAGAGGACCGAGACACATCCAAGCAGAAGCACCCGAACCGAACCGAGTTGGAGGATGGCACCCGAACTGAACCGTATGGAGGATGGCACCCGAACTAAACCGAATGGTGGAACTGGAACACTATACAACAGAACCGAACCAGGCATGTACTTCTATTTCTACGCGATGACTCTTTTGAAGACCAACTCCAATTCGACCAAAACCCGAGATGTGAAGGAATTCCAAATCGGAAGTTATTACTCTGGATCCAGACGGGAACCAACGAGTCAACTTTATGAATTCAGCTTTGATGCGGTACGTGTGCTAAGGGGTTATCGACGTCCATAACTTTGATTCACCACCAAGACGGATGTTAGGCTACGAATCAGTGCAGTGGGTAGTTATTACTCCATGGGGCAGAGTGATCGTAGCATGGCTATGAGCCAGTGCAGTGGAGTCGTCATGACTTCATGGGTCAGAGTGGACATAGCAAAGGATTAGTGGCTATGGATTAGTGCAGTGGATCCATCATGACTCCATTGGGAAGACTGGTCATTGCAAAGGATTTGGGTGGTCAAAGCAGTGGATATCGTATGCTTTACACACTGAGAGAGAGATGTGAGGATGGTTGCTATGCTTGATTGTTTGACATCACTATGACATGCACACCCCTCTCCCCATATCTTTACACCATATGTTAGTGTCACCTTAGAGTATTGTACATCTTGTTGTGTTAACTCTTTGGTTGCAGGTCCAGGTTCAGGTATGGTTAGTTATACCTATTATTGTTTTGTTGCTTATCGCTCATACCAGACTTTTGTCTGACCCAGAATTTTATGTCTCTTTTTATTACTCTGGGTGCTCCTAAACGAGCAGACTAGAGACAGGTTGGCTGGTTATGAGCGAGTAGCTGATCCGGAGACAAGCAGAAGGCTCCCACGTATTATCTACATATATTCTTCCTGTGTTATTGCTGGTCACTGCTTGGGCATTAGTAGTGTACCTTTCCTTTATTTTGCTTTAGAGACGGTATTTTGAAATTGTAATAATGATGTTGGATCATAAGTTGTATTTTGGATTCCGCTGCTATGATGGTTTAGTTTTCAGCTTATGCACTGTCTCGCCTGTTTTATGTCAAAATTATGTTATTATTATATTTTATCCCATGCGCTGTGAGACACTCTACAGGTTCCTTGTTAGTTCAAATTCCTTTCTTTTCCTTTCTTTAGCGACTGTCCCGTGCTAGTTGATCATTAGCACATCGCACTTTCATTGGAAATGTCGGTTGGTGCAGGGCGGGCCGTCATAACTTCAATCACATATTTATTTGAGTACATTACTGCGCATATCGGGGCAGTGGAATCCATTACGTAGTATATCGGGCGACCATTTTATATCCCCTTGGTTCGACATTCTTTTCGAACCAACGGAGTATGATTATATTGGATTATCTAGCGGCATTAGTCCATTTAGATCAGTTGCATATGATTGATTAGGGAAGTGCTATTTTTGGTTATCTGTATTCCGCTCTAGCCTCTTACGCTTTTGGAGAGGTTACGCAGATGTTTGGATTTGGTACGTGTTGCTGTGCTGGTACTACGAGTACACGGCCAACATGCATCCACGCATGTAGCCCCCCGCCAGTCATACCGCCGAGTCCTTTTTCCTACGTATGCATAGATGGGAGAGTAATCGCCTAGTCCGGCGTGCTTTTTATGGTGTTATACATGATTTGATGGAGGCTCGTACTCAATTAGATATGAGGGAGAGGGGCAACATATTACGAGCACCTTGGAATACATATTGGATGTTACTTTCAGCAGATGGCCCACTTCCTGATGACCACTCATTCGTCATTGCATGTCGTTTATCTGTTCGCCATGTACTCTTGCTCTCACACCCACCTTCCTATTTTGTACTTGGGCGATCGCTGTTATTATCAGCGCCCCGGCCAGACGCGCGTACCCGAAGATCCACCTCTTCTTGATGATATGTTCGGGTCTCGTTATTCTATAGGGAAACGGTACATTTAGGGTCAGAGACAGTCAGGATGGGTTAATACGATAGATTTTTTTATTACCTGACGCAGACTTTGACACTTATTGGGTTCAGGTAGCTCCTAGGCGCTACCTGTTGCTAGATTACGTGCGGGGTTTGAACTATGATCACATTGGTCCCCGATTGGTTAGTGGTAGAGTTCATTCTCCACCATTCACTTTTGACTCGACCCCTACACAGATCTTCGACTAGCCTATGGAGTTCGCTCTAGCAGATACATTTTAGACATTTGATCTCAGCGATACACAGGTGTCCCTTCCTATTATCTACCCACCTGCTCACATGGTAGCAGGTGTTCCTACTGTTGGATTATATCAGGCACATGAGGTATTCTACTTACTTGTAGATTTATTACCTTGTACACTCTAAGCTATAGAAACTGATTTTATATGTTCTATATTTGCAGTATGCACCCCGGCTAGACCAGCACGAGATACATATTGTCGCTATTCAGGAGAAGGACCTACTACATTCTTAGTCCCTATACCAGAAGCACTAGGTGATAATGCAGGGATTACAGGAGCAGATCGAGGAGTTACAGGCTAGACTAGCAACAGCAGGAGGTGGTGATACAGTAGGTTCAGGTACGGTTGTAGGGTCATGTGTTGGAAGTGGTTCAGGTGCTGGTGGAGGATCGGGAGGGGTTGGTGGATTAGGTGATGATGGAGGTGTCGGTGGTGGTGGAGGACCGGGAAGGGGTGATGGAGGAGTCGTGGGGGTGGAGGATTAGGTAGTGACAATGAGGATTTTCCTTATTATTACGGGGATGGTAGCGGGTGTAACGTCCCACATTTTGACCAATTTATATTTGAATATTTAAGTTAGTTTAAATATTGAATTCGTATGGTAAATGAATTTTTATATTAATTAAAACAAAGTTTGAAAATGTATAAATATATATATTAAATTCAAACGAGTTCGAAATGACGCGGTAGTTCGTAACATATGATTTGAACTTCAACTAAGTGTACATGATCCGTTATAAATCGGAATTCGCTGAAACAAGAAATAATTGAATCTGTTGAACTATAATTTTCTAATGAAAGAGAAAAATCAGAATTTCGTATTTTATAATGAGAGTTATGGCCAAATCAAATTTTGAAATAATCGTTGTGTAATCATTTATAAAACATAATGATTTATTTAATAAAATAAATCGATTTTAAATCAATTTAATATTGGTTTAACTAGAGAATATAATATCGAGATTTAAATTCATATTAGTTATTCTGAAAGTTGTATGAATTCAGTTTGAAATTATATTTGATAGTGAGAATTTATTTTAAATAGAATCGTTCATATTTGAGTCGGTTTATATTAGATCAAATTAAATGTTAAATCGTCAATTTTAACTAATATCTTCTGTATATGGTCGAATTAAATCGTGGGAACTGTTCCAGTGTGTTTAGAATGGTGGTAGAACCCTGGAAATGTCGTTTGTTGTGCTCAAAGAGGGGTGGGAACTGATGGAAATTTTAATTAAAGGCAACGCGTTAAAATAAATCAATCAATCAAAAAATTAAGTAAAATAGGAAACGACCTATTTCGCTTAAGACAGCTACTCTAGTCCGTCCTTTCTTTTCAACTGTTGTATACGAATCCTTTTCCTTCCCCATGAAGTTTCAAAAATGGTACACAACAAGCTCCTTTCCAACGAGACCTACCCATTACCCATAGCTCAGCTATCTCTTTTCAAATCGCATAGGATGTATTTTCTCCTTCACGATGAAGTAAAACTCTGAGCAGTATCCTATTTTTTTTAGCTTCAGCTACTCCTTGTTCTTTCAATTCATATACCCTCTGTCTCGTTCTTTCACTTCAAAGTTAAATATCAATTTAATGGTCGTCTGCACCTATATAAATTGTCGTGTCTTCATTGTTTCATTCCATCCCAAAAGCCTTCGATTTTCATCCTATCGTTCCTTTTCTCAGTCGCAAAATCATTTCCGTCGATTAAAAAAATCAAGTCGATCTCGAAATGAAATCGCAATCAATTCTGCGAAGCTTAAAATCTCGTTGAAGCCACTCATGAACTCAGAATCGCTGAAGCCACTCATGAATTTTCTGAAACTGTCACATTCTAGGTCACTGCGATGTTAAGGTGGAAGTCGACACTGATTTTGGTCATGTTTGAGGGGCGACTGTACTGGTGAGGATCATTGCGATTTTTGGGGCATGACAATATATGGTTATAGAAGTTTGGGTACTGACGATGATTAGAAACTGGAGCATTTGAGGTTCGATAGTGTAGTGAATGAATAGTCCGATCTCTGAGGTTAAGGGTTGAACTAATGCTAATGTATGGGAGGTTCAGATCTGTGTATGTGAGGAATGAAGGACTAGGAATTTGGCAATTGAAAGAGGATATGGATCTGCATATTTTGGGAAGGATGACCAGAAATGATCTGTTGATTTGGAAATGTTGTCTGGCCTGAGTAGCTAATGGAGTTGAGATATGCAATGGTGTTTGATTTGTGGGATTACCGGAGTTTGTTAGTAGGTGTTTGGGAGGAGCATGTCTTGATAAAGGCAATGGAATGGAAGGAGAGATTGCTGTTAGATTTGTGAATGGGGTTGATGTTAATGAGTACAACAGTGGGTTTATGATAGTATAAAGGAATGGTAATACACTACAAGTTGTTTGGAAAACTATCGGAAAAGAATGGTGCAATCTTTTGAGCTAATGGCAGTCGATGATCATGAAGTCTACTTTATTATTGATCGAAGCCATAAGGTATACTTTTGAAATCTAATTATATAGAATAATTAATTTATTAGTTTAAATTTTTTAATAATTTGATAATTTAATCGATAAGTACATGTAGGATAATTTATTTAGATTAATAATTGTTTAACCAATTAATAAAATTTAAAAATTGATCATAGGTAGAAAAAAATTGTATTCAAGACAATTCCAGTAGATACAGTACGGAGACAATATGGAATTTTCAATGGATATTCGCCAGAGAAAATGGAGGTGAGTTAAACTCACTCAGTAATTATTGAGAACTATTTTCAATAGTTCAAAATTTATTTTATTGCTTGATGGATGATAATTGATTGATATAAAGTGATAATAATATATAATATTATATAATAATAATATTGGTGATTGGTGATTGGATAATTCCCGCAGAACCATTAGCGGATGCCCGTAGTACCATTAGCGGATGATTTCCCTATGCGCCCCACAATATATATAATGGATGACCTTCTATACCGCGAGATCCTGCCTCGAAGCAGGATGGGTATTATTATTGTTGACTAACATCCGTGGATGCAGGAAAAATAGGTTGGAGGGATCCAACTGGATTCCTCACATTTAAATTATTTGTTTTTACATATATGCTCATCTATGATGTGTGTTATAACCTGTGATAGCTTATGGTATATTTAGTTTTGTTAATAACATTGATCGTTGATATTTTGAATATCATAAATAATATATGGATAGAAATTGAAATAAAATAAGAATTTTTATTTTCAAATAAAAATGGTTAGTTAGAATCCAATTTAAAAGCAATTTGTTGTTTTAACAAATATCGTGAAGAAGTGATTTTAGAAACGACATTATAAGAAGTAGGATTATTATTTGGGATTTCAAGAAAAATGTGAATTATAAATGAATTTCGAAAAGAAATGGGAATCGAAAAATAAACCGTTATTTTAAAATAAATTGAAATTGTCTCAAGGAAAAATATATATTTTATGTAGAAATGTTAATTTGAAATCCGAATTATAAATACGATTTAAAGGATAAATTTGTTTAGAACAAATGTGTTAATGAGGTGATTTTATAAACAAACACTTATAAAGAAATGAAATGATTACCATTGAGGATTTGGGAAAAATATGGTTCGAGTGGGAATTTTGAGGAAAGTTGGTGTTGACACATTTTTTGGCAAAAGCCGTCACACATGGAATTCCTGAATGATAACATGCTCGAGCGATAGAAACGACGTCAGAAGACATTGAGAGATTTGGTCAAAATCACATCCTCAACATAAACAGGCCCGAAACTCCTATCAAACGACCTCTTTTGGGCCCGAAAACAGCGATTACGAAGCTAAGCTCAGTAACTTTTGTAGATCTCTGAGTTAGCTTCAGTTTGAGCTTCGGTTTGGCTCAATCGGACTTACGGTTTGAAAGTTATGCCCGTTTCCGTAAACTGGTGTAAACTGGCAATTTCCCGGATAAAGCGACGAAGCAGTACACGATCGAAGTATGGATCACACACCCTCGGATCGCCCCTCATCGGATCGCCCTCCTCAGACCACGAACCGTCCGTGGTACATCTCACGACCCGACCCGATCGCCAGCACTTCACTCCAGCTTCACTATGCCGCTCACGACCAGACTCGGCTCGTGATAGCCATATCACGATCCGACCCATGACCACGATCCGACCCCATGATCGCGATCCGAACTTCCGACCTGCAGATACGCTCCCTGTTTTGACCTATTCTCATGCCACATCTTGCTCCTATTACCCTGGATCGTGTGCCACGTACCCCACCACGATCCGATCCCCGCACCTACTCCTGCGCAGCTTGTTCTGACCTATTCTCAAGGCTATTTTCACTCCAACTTGCATGGATCTGATTACACATGTCACATGACGATTTGGAGATGATGTCTGGACATTTTCCACCACATTTCGAGATTTTTGGGATGCGTGCCATGTGTCCCATGAACCGCCTTCAGGAAACAGCTATAAATACACCATTTGAAGGCATTTTGAAGGATCCTTTTTGGCTTTAACTCTTCATAGCTTCCACCATTACTGAAGTGCAAGGACTTTGCACCTCCATACACTCAAATTCTTCTCTTTTCAATACAATTAACACATGGATTGTGTGTCTACATGTAACTGATTCTTGTAATCTGTCAGTATAACAATAAGATTATAAAGTGGACGTAGGCTATATCTACAGCCGAACCACTATAAAAACCTTGTGTGTCTCCTCTTATTTTACTGCTTTTTCTGTATTAATCTGTGATTGTGAGGTTTTCACATAGCATTTGGGTGTTAGGCCCAAATTTCGGTCTAACATTTTGGCGCGCCAGGTAGGGGGGCACACAAAAACTTCAACTTCTAGCTTGAAAGGAAACTCAATGGCGAACAAAAGGAAGAAGACCGAAACTTCTTCTCATGCCGATGATGCTGATGCTGAAGGCACAAGGAACAAGGCAAGCCAGGAAGCTTCCTCTCATGAAAACCCATCAGCATACCTGGCTAGAGACGAGATGGATGGAGTTCTCGCTGAATTGAGGACCCAGATGGCAAGGCAGGACGATCTCCTCCAGAAACAACAGGAAATGATCAACCAATTCTTCGCTCGGATGGATGGAAGGCCGAGCAATGCCCAAATCACTGGAAACGAAGCCATTGACGCGGCTCGAGTATCACCCGGACTCGGGGGCAACCCCCCCCCCCCCCCCCTCATTCAACAGCAGAACTCGTCTCGTGATATACCTCTGCACCGCGACCCGGATCGTGGAACACTACTAGGCTCACGAACCGATCCCAACAACTCGCTCCCGCCTGCTCAACAACGACCAGTTCGTGACCTACCTCCTGGACCCAGTCGGATCGCCCCCCTACTCCACGATCCGGCCTCACGAGCTGGACTTCACGAACCTACCTCACGAACCGTCCCCCTCGAACCGGGTCGGGTCGCTCCCCTCGATCCACGATCCGCGAGCCGCGATCCCCAGGCGATAGCTCACCAACTTCCATCTTCTCCTGCATTCAACACTGGGGGCACCAGCTCTGATTTTGGTAGTTTACAACAGCTTTTTGAGGGCAATCAACTCGCTGATCTCATTCAACGCCTCTCGAGAGGTCGCACCTATCAGAATGACGTAGACGACGTCAATCACAATCCGTTCACTCAGGAAATCAGGAATTCACACAATCCCCCAGATTTCAAACTTCCACAACTAGAGCCCTACAACGGCAGGACAGATCCTACCGTGCATCTGATGCGTTACAAACGGCATATGGAAGTTCAATCGGCATCAGAAAACGTCATGGCTAAATGTTTTCCCCTCTTTCTGACTGACATAGCCGCCATGTGGATTCAGCAGCTGGAAACAGAATCGATCAGCAGTTGGAACATGTTGGTCGCACGCTTCATTGAACAATTTCATGTCCACATCGCACGACCCAAGAACGTCATGTCACTCACCACAATCAAGCAGAGGCCCAGAGAAACTCTGCGTTCATTCCTGGAAAGATTTAACGTTGCAGCAGCATCAGTTGATCGTCCTGAACCATCGATGGTACTGATGGCAGCAGTATCCGGCGTTCTAGATAACTCGGAATTCAAGAAGTCTTTGTACAGAGATCCACCACGAAATCTCGGCGAATTCTACCTTGAAGCAGATAGATTTCTGCGGGAAGAAGACGCAACTTCCGAGAAGAAAACCCTCGAAGTCAACATGCTCGGAGATGGAGAACCGCCCAATCCTGGAAAAGGCAATGACAAGGGTAAAGGAAAAACCCCTGCTACAAATGATCGTAATGCTCCACCCCGGAGAGGGTCCAGATACGACAAATACACTGAACTGAACGATACTCTGAGCAACATATACATGGATACAGGAGGTGCTGCCTCCTATCCGAGACCTCCCAAGAGGGAGCCGACACTAGCACAACGCAATTCTGGCAGACACTGCATATTTCATGACATTGATGGTCATAACACTGATGACTGCAGACATTTGCGAGACCTTATTGAGGACCGGGTCAGGCGAGGAGAACAACCCGAGTATATCATTCAACCAACAACGCCTACACCTGCGTTGCCACCACCTATTCCCCAGAGAGGGAATGATCCTGGATCGAGCAATCGCGGGATTATCATTCGCTGATCCCACTCAGCGGATCTCTTCAGTTTGCTGAACTCCGGTTCACAGTTCATGTTTTTAGGTTTTTAGGCGACTTCTCGCCCTCCTTTGTTTTCCCTGCATGTAATAAGAGTTGTCACATCAGCCCACACGCACGGAACCTACTCATGGTCTCCAGCTGTGTCCGGCAAACGACTGCTGCATTTTCATGAATTAGCAATAAGCATTGAGCTCCGGCTCCCAACTGGATCCGTCCAGTATGAACATGGGCTCCGGCTCCTAACTGGATCCGTCCAGTATAAACAAATCTTCATGTGCCTTTCCTTGGTCGTCTTACTCCGGTAAGGCCGTCTTGGAACCTTCATGTGCTTTTCCCTGGTCGTCTTACTCCGGTAAGGCCGTCTTGGAGCATTCATGTGCTTTTCCCTGGTCGTCTTACTCCGGTAAGGCCGTCTTGGAGCATTCATGTGCTTTTCCTTGGTCGTCTTACTCCGGTAAGGCCATCTTGGAACTTTCATGGCATTTCCTTGGTCGTCTTACTCCGGTAAGGCCGTCTTGGAACCTTCGTTGCTTTTCCTTGGTCGTCTTACTCCGGTAAGGCCGTCTTGGAACCCCTCTAACATCTCCCCGGATGGTTTACTCCGGTAAGGCCATCTAGGAAATATTCTTGCATTGTTTGTTTTATCTTCTTGCAGGTACAAACTCCTGGTCTTCTTGGATTTCTCTGGCCTTAATACGATCCCGTTTGATCATCGGTTTTCTGGCCTTAATACGATCCGGCGTGATCGTCGCATTCTGAATTTGGATTTTTCAGATTATCCAGAACACATCTTCCTTCAACCAGCAAGATATGTTCTGGGGGGCAAACGTGTTGACACATTTTTTGGCAACAGCCGTCACACATGGAATTCCTGAATGATAACATGCTCGAGCGATAGAAACGACGTCAGAAGACATTGAGAGATTTGGTCAAAATCACATCCTCAACATAAACAGGCCTGAAACTCCTATCAAACGACCTCTTTTGGGCCCGAAAACAGCGATTACGAAGCTAAGCTCAGTAACTTTTGTAGATCTCTGAGTTAGCTTCAGTTTGAGCTTCGGTTTGGATCAATCGGACTTACGGTTTGAAAGTTATGCCCGTTTCCGTAAACTGGTGTAAACTGGCAATTTCCCGGATAAAGCGATGAAGCAGTTCACGATCGAAGTATGGATCACGCACCTTCGGATCGCCCCTCATCGGATCGCCCCTCATCGGATCGCCCTCCTCAGACCACGAACCATCCGTGGTACATCTCACGATCCGACCCGATCGCCAGCACTTCACTCCAGCTTCACTATGCCGCTCACGACCAGACTCGGCTCGTGATAGCCATATCACGATCCGACCCATGACCACGATCCGACCCCATGATCGCGATCCGAACTTCCGACCTACAGATACGCTCCCTGTTTTGACCTATTCTCATGCCACATCTTGCTCCTATTACCCTGGATCGTGTGCCACGTACCCCACCACCATCCGATCCCCACACCTGCTCCTGCGCAGCTTGTTCTGACCTATTCTCAAGGCTATTTTCACTCCAACTTGCATGGATCTGATTACACATGTCACATGACGATTTGGAGATGATGTCTGGACATTTTCCACCACATTTCGAGATTTTTGGGATGCGTGCCATGTGTCCCATGAACCGCCTTCAGGAAACAGCTATAAATACACCATTTGAAGGCGTTTTGAAGGATCCTTTTTGGCTTTAACTCTTCATAGCTTCCACCATTACTGAAGTGCAAGGACTTTGCACCTCCATACACTCAAATTCTTCTCTTTTCAATACAATTAACACACGGATTGTGTGTCTACATGTAACTGATTCTTGTAATCTGTCAGTATAACAATAAGATTATAAAGTGGATGTAGGCTACATCTACAGCCGAACCACTATAAAAACCTTGTGTGTCTCCTCTTATTTTACTGCTTTTTCTGTATTAATCTGTGATTGTGAGGTTTTCACATAGCATTTGGGTGTTAGGCCCAAATTTCGGTCTAACAGTTGGAAATCGGGTTTATATTTTAAATGGATTTGAATTTTCCAGTTCCAAGGAAAATTATAAAAGAGATTATATGGGATAAACTTATAATTATAAATTATAAATAGACTTTAAACTTGAAGTGCAAGTAAGAAATAAAATCGACTAAAGAAGTCGAGTAATGAAGTGTATTAAGGAATATTATTCACGGGTATGGTGAATAGGGATTAAAGAAAAATACGAATTTTGTTAGGAGGAGTTTTTAAATTTACAAATGTTAATGGAATTTTAGTCAAACTAAATTTGAATAATATAAATTATATTAAAGAAATTTATATAAGGTTTATAGATAAAAAATTTGAATGGTAAGAATTTACAAATGATATATACATATGAATATGTTAGAAATGAAATGAAGTTTGTTAAACCTATAAGATGTTAATGAAATTTATTTATGGAATCAATTTCATATAAATTGTAATGTTGAATATAATCAACATTATAATCAAACTTCATACAAGTATATATATATAAGTGTATAACATGGTTTGAATTTAATTAAAACTTTATATAAGTTTATAACATTATAATGGTATGAATTTAATTAAAGTTCATATAAGTGTCTAAGTTGAATGGAATCATTTGAATGTAATCAAACTTCATATAAGTTAAGGCGAATATCTCATTTGAAATAAAAATGGATATTGGAATTTTTGTTCGATAAAAGTCAAGAAATGGAATTAAGGAAATTAGAAAGTGACTGGGGATTAGTGAGTTGAACAATATACTGAGTATCGATCTGATGTTGGTTTCGGCCTTTGGGGTTAATACTTAGGGAATTATTCTCTTACTAGTTTATGGTTAGTGATTAATGACTGAGATGATAGATACGTTCTCAAGAGTATTTTAAATTGAAGGGGTTTTGAATATTCTTTTATTAATATAAGAAGAGAAAAGGTTATCCCAACTATTGGAAAATGAGAGAAGTTAAATTAACGAATAAGGAGGGTAAATGAAAAATGGATTTAATCGGCAAATTTAATTTTCTTTTATGGATGAATGGATGTTTTATTTGATAGTTAAATAACCGACTATCAAATATGGCCTAATACGATTGTTGGTGCGGAAAGACCGGGATCGAATTTATTCGAAAACCATTCCAAACTAACTAATACGTAATGTGAAAGATTCTGAATGAAGATGGAGCAGAGAAGACCATAAATCTTCATAAGCAGAAGGACTACTTGTCGAATTCAATGGAGTCGTGCCCGAAGATATTTCGATGGTGATCCTGTCGGGGTTGAAATAGACGGATTGCAAGGACTACTCGCTACTGATCGATGGGGTGAATCCTAGGATATGGTAGGAGAGTGCCTTCGGTTTGTCCAGTCCCAGGATAACTTGTATGGACAGATGTCTGACAGAGTATTTCCAAAGGACCACGTACGTTGATTTCCTCAAACGTATTTCGGTTGATGGCGGAGAAGGGCACTTCTCTTAGCTTGAACACTAAAATATTTTTGTAGGCGTCAATTAGTGATATCTGGCGGATTTGACGATGTGACATCCAAAGTGAATGGTGGACAGATATTCTATAATAATAAATAAATAAATTATGACCTCAATCCTCACAACCGGGAAATGACAAAAATCGGGCAGGCAACATGGCTATGTGGGTCGCACCCATTAGGGTGTATTGTCACCATCTATAGAATATTCATATTTGTTACTTCTTTTCGCTTTTGTATCTCCCGGGAAATGGTTATGTTGGTACCAACCGTAGGTGATAATATATTTGATACACTCAAGAGAAATGAGTGGTCGGTCATGTGTGGGCCGGGTTGCAAGACGTTCTTGTTGAACCCAGTGTATTCCCCTCTAGAGATATACTATCGGAAGGTGGTTCCATACCTTGTCATAGTTTGAAATCCAATCTCCAATAAGCTCCCTCGGTTTTGATTGTATACTATATATGTAGAGCGTGAGATGCAAGCGTTCTGCTAGACTGATATTCATTTGTATTTAGGCACTATCATAATAATTATGATTCCAAAAACTATTTTGGATCATCGTAAGGTAAAAACCGTCCGTGTTTATGTGTGGATTGGTCTTACGATTATCCTTTTCTTTTGAAAAGATTTTTAACTTTAAAATCAAGATGATGATACTAATAATTCAGTGGGTTTTTCTCACGCTGGTTCACCAAACTGACCATGGTGTTTGTAATGCTCGGGTCAGACCCAGTTAGGTCAGACCGAGTTGTACAGGTTCAAGGCAAGATGATACAGACTTCAGGAGACGAGCTGGAGGAGATCAGACGTATTATATATTTAGATATTATTCCGCTGTGTGTTGAAAAAGAGGACAGACTGTTATGACTATCCAGATGAATTAAATGGCCACTGTACTCTGATGAATTGTAAGTATTATTTCAAGTTTCAATTAAGAGTTATTTCTGTATTATATTTTATTTCGCTGCGATGTGAGTTGTTCTTCTTTTTCTTCTATTCTAATTTTTCTTTCTTATCTTTTCTCATGCTCTATCTTCTTTCTTTAACGTTCTGGATTTTCGGTACTCGAGTTTGGACACAGGATGTATTTGTGTCGGAAATTCGAGCATCAAATTTTCCAGTTCGTTACAGTGGGGATGACATGGAGAAGGATGGTGAGGAGTCTGAGCATGATCATGACGATGATGCTACGGACTTAGACTGACTTTGTTGAGGGTTATACTGATGATATTTTGATTTTTTTATTTGTTCATGATGTATGTATGTGTATGGCCCGATGTAGTGGACTTTACGTTATTCTTTCTTGACGTATATATGTGTATGTCATGTTGATGCATGTTGTACCATACTATCTACATTTCTTGTGTATATGTGTATGTCACATTGATGCATGATGTTCTATGTACTGGAACCTTTATTATATATATTATATGATGTTATGTGTAATGTTAAACGATGTTTGAAATGTTTAACTATAAAATGATGTTTGAATCGTTTTATTTATAATTAAATTATAAAACGAACTGCAGCGGCATGGTAGCTCGTAATAAAAGGTTTTGAACTTTAATTGGTTATACAGGATTCAATTTAAATCGGATTTCTCCGAAACAAATAACGTTCGAACCAAATTGATAGTATTTTTCTAGTGGAAGGGAAAAATCTAGTTTTTATGTTGTAGATTTTGTTTTATGTCCAAATCAAAATTTCAAATAGTCGTTGTGGAATTCCTTTATAAATTATAACATTTATTTAGATAAAATAAAGCGAAGCAAGACACGATGTACACTCCATTGGATTTATATAGGTGGGCACGACACGATGTACACTCCATTCGCAATTTCTTTTCTTCTAGTCTCCTACTCCTTCCTCTATTCCCATTCCAGTATTCCTGTAACACCCCACGTCCATTAATGTCACTCACAAAGGGAATGCATTAACTTCCACGGAGGTTATAAGTGAATATAGAACAGAAAAATTACAACAAGACAGATAATAAATAGTACTTGGAAATCTAAAACTTCATTTTATTGCAGCGGAAATTAAACATGTTTGTTACATCATAAAACCATAGATCATAACCAAGTACAATATCCATCTTCATAAAAACAAAATACATAATCCCATTACATAAATAGCCATTAAAAAGATAACAAGCTGGACTTTACTTCAATGGTCCAAGCTTTCCAAAGAGAGATGAAGCAATTCAATCAAACTCCACTAGAGCTGGGCCCAACCTGAGGACCTGGAGGGGGAAAAAGGATAGAAATAGAGGGGGTCAGACATAAAGTCTGGCGAGTATGATAATTCTAACAATACTATTATCAAAATAACTAGACTAAGGCATAAGCTGGAAGACAAGTAAATGTCTATGAACTCTTAGGAAGATAAAGATAGCGTTTAAGATAACGTTAAAGATAACGGTAAATGCACACCTAATTACTAACGAATGATTACTACACTACACCGCACATTACTACACTGCACCACACCAGTCACCCTATTGTTTGATCCCACTTGCTTCACACAGAAACTTTATAAATAGCCTTACGTACCCCTAGCAGACTACATAGGTGCCGTCTGCCCCTATCTCCACTAGGTGTACCCCACTACCCACTTTCGATCGGCTCCCTACTCGTAGATACCCGTGCTGGCCCCACAGTGGGGTGTATCACTCCCCTAAAGTGGCAACCCGATACAACTTGAGAATGCACGGCTTATACCTACACGATGCAACAACGTCTTACCTACCAGCCCGGGTCCACACACGCATATGAAACCCGTTGGACTTGCGTTGCCACCGCTCCCCGTTTTGGCCTCTTATAGTCAAACCCAGCATGCGGGTCCCGTCCTCGACTTGGGTCGAGCCCACAAAGATACATTTGGGATACTGGTCGAAATGGGCCCCCACAAGCTACCCACCTAAGCTTGTCACTAGTAAATCCCACTTAACCCTCTTAGTCATGTTCATTTACATGTGTGTTTGGTTAAGTCTTACTAATCGTATTTCACATGCCACTAAGGGCACCCCCTAGATTCCTCATGCCACCTAAGGCACCTACTTAACCCCCATGTCCCACCTTACATGTTTATCTGGTTAAGTATTTCTTAATTCATTCAGGCCATAACCTCATAAAGACCTCTCACATTAGACTAGCATTTATGGCAGCTGGATTTGCCGGGCGGGTCCGGGCAGTCTTACACCATAAAAGAGTCTAACCTCGTGTCTTTACAACCGTTATGCTTTAGTTTAGGCCTAGGACCTCTCACATTGGGCTGACATTTGTGACCACTGGATTTGCCGGGCGGGTCCGGGCAGGTTTACGTCACAAACGAGTCCAACCTCGTGTCCTAAGCATTGATTAACACTTAAAATCTTTTACCCCAGTTTTAATAATTCCCTATTCAAATTATTAATTAAGTCAACTTTTAATGATGTCCATAATTGACTCAATTATGGCCATCCACTTATGGCATGCAAAATCATATCAATTGCACCCCAACTTTTTAATATTAAATCCTTAATATTACCCCTACCCCACGTTTATACGTTCGCTTATTCAACGCATAATATAGGCTAGACTTGTATAGCCTAACACCTAGCACAAAGATAAATTATCACAACATATAGACAATTAAAATAAATCTAATCATAATAGGGGTGAAACTTGCATAAACTACACATGTTAAGGATCAAAAGGTGTCAACTTGTTAAATGTCTCAATTTACATGATATGATCATAGCCCAAATCTATACATAAACTTACATATGGGGTTTTTTGGCAGCATAATGATGGTGTGAACTAGCATAGGATATCACATATGTCATAGCATAATTCTAGATGTCATAATAGATGTCTTGGTATATGTTCATAACTTTTCTAATCAATCTAACTTGCATATGTGACTTGTCATATAGATCAACATAACCCAAACATGATGATTTAATTAATATGAACTAACTAGCATAGATGGTAACATCATGGCCTTTTTAACATGTATGATTCATCACAACTTAGCATAGAAACTTTCAACATACATAACATCATCATAGCATGATTTACAACATATAAGATATCATCATCACATAACAATGGATTTACAATATACATGATAGCAAAAGGGGTTTACAACAACATATATGATAATTCACATCATCTACTCATAATCCATTCATAACTCAACCTAATTAAAATGATAATAATCTTGTTAAGATCATCATACTCACAATTTAGAGAAGAAAAGAGAGAGTTTTGCTTTGCTTTAGGGTTGAGAGAATTAGAATTGAATTTGCTTTTCTTCTTTCTTAGTTGGCGGCGGCTCCATTGATTTCCATGGCGACGGTAACTATTCTATTTTAATTAGGTTTAGGGTTAGCATTAGGATGTATTTATAGGTGTAGGAAGTTATTTAGGACCAATAGATTAACCCTGAACCATGAGAACCAATCAAATGCAAAATCTGCATTTGAGCGAATCGGCCCACGGGTTGACAGCCAAACACCCTGGATTAACCCCTAATCGACCCAGCGGGGCTTGGGTCGACCTCAAAAATGGGCCGGTTCAGTTATTCCCCTCCTAATTCGCTGTTTTGAACTTTTTCGCATATTTATTTATTTATTTTTTAATTTTTATAAATATATATTAATATATATATATATATTTCTCTGCGCAACGCATTTCACTTAATTCTTTTCTAAAAATTAAGTATACTTTAATTTGTGAATTTTAATGTTATAAAATTACGGGGTGTTACATTCTCCCCTCCTTAAAGGATTTCGTCCCTGAAATCTCCAAGTCAAGAAGAATGTATATCCTACCATCTAATCGTCCATCTACTCAACCATCAAACACCAGCATCCATTGTCCTTAAAAGACTTTCTAATGCTTTAATGTTTATATGCACAGTGTGTGTGTATGTCCATATCTAATGCAAAATTAGGCGGTCTACTGATTCAGTCGACCTCCTTGGTGCAATTCATGATAGTGCCATGCGTCCAATATGTATGCAAAAGATTCATAATGATACATAATAATTCTATATGCGTGCACAACCATTCACCCGAATGCAGAAACTATATGATAATACAACCATTAACATCCATTTTACTAAATACATCCATATATATGCAATATGCAATATGAAGTGACTGAGCCGATCTGGTGCCTAATAGTGTGTGTATATGCATCCACGAGCAACCACTAGCAAACACTTGCATCCACTTTGCATCCACCATACATAACATGTCTCAAACACATGTTTCAACCATAGGATTATCCTAACTAAAGGTCAAAGATACTAGCGAGAGGATATACTAAAGATAAGATAAGTACAAGCTAAGCGATAAAGGAGAAATTAAAGGACATACCCTCAAAAAGAAAAGGGTACCGTGAACGCGTCTTCTCTTCCGTCTCCCAAGTAGCGTTGCTCTCATCATCTCCCCATTGCACTTTGACTAGTCTGACCTCTCGATTCCTCAACCTCTTGATCTCCGACCCAAGAATGCGCGTAGGAGCTCGTCGAATTGTCGCATCACGCTCTTTCTCCACCTCTCCAAGCAAGCTCGGCTCTACCACTTCCGCGGTCTCGTGCAAGCACTTCCTCAAATGTGACACATGGAATATGTCATGTACACCACTAAGTCTCTCGGGCAACTCCACTCTATACGCCATCCGTCCAATCCTCTCCTTAATAGGAAACAGCCCTACAAACCTTGGTGCTAATTTCCCAACGGACCCAAAGCGAACAACGTTTCGTAATGGAGACACTTTGACAAAGACCATGTCCCCAACTTCAAACTCGAGATCTGTCCTCCTCTTATCCGCATAAGATTTCTGCCTATCATGTGCTGCTTTCATCCTCCATCGAATCAAGTCGATCTTCTCCGAAGTCTCCCTAATCATATCGGGCCCAAGTAAGATCTTATCCGTAGATTCCCACCAACATGTAGGTGAACGACAAGGTCGTCCATAAAGAGCTTCGAATGGTGCCATACCAATGCTGGACTGAAAGCTGTTATTATATGCGAACTCCACCAATGGAAGATGCTCTTCCCACGTACCCCCAAAGTCTAGGATACATAGCATCAACAGATCCTCTAGAATGCGATTCACCCTCTCGGACTGGCCGTCCGTCTGAGGACGATATGCGGTGCCCAAACATAACTGAGTCCCTACCGCCTCTTGTAAGCTTCTCCAAAATTCACTAGTGAAAATAGGATCGCGGTCGCTCACTATGCTAGAAGGAACACCGTGCAAACGAACTATTTCTCGAATGTATACGGAGGCTAACCATGGAGCAGTCCTCTTACTTTTCACGAGAATAAAATAGGCGCTCTTAGTAAGTCTATCTACTATAACCCAAATTCCCGTATTACCCTTCCTCGATCGCGGTAATCCATCCACAAAATCCATCGAGATGCTTTCCCATTTCCATAGTGGAACCTCCAATGGGTGAAGCAACCCACCGGGTTTCTTTTGCTCCGCTTTTACTTGTTGGCACACCAAGCATCTAGCGACATACTCTGCCACATCTTTCTTCATGTCGGCCCAAAAGTAAACTCTCTTCATGTCTTTGTACATCTTGTCCCCGCCGGGATGAATGGTCATCTTCGAACGATGTGCTTCGTCAAGAATAGTCTTCTTTAGGTCATCGTCTTTTGGTACACAAAGTCTACCGTCCCTACGTAACCAACCCTTATCGTTTAGGGTATACCTAAGGAGATGGCTTGATGACTCCCCTCCTTTGAGTTTTTCTACTAACTCAACCAACTGCGGGTCGTCTCGCTGTGCCTCGCCAAACGTGTAACACCCCACGTCCATTAATGTCACTCACAAAGGGAATGCATTAACTTCCATGGAGGTTATAAGTGAATATAGAACAGAAAAATTACAACAAGACAGATAATAAATAGTACTTGGAAATCTAAAACTTCATTTTATTACAGCGGAAATTAAACATGTTTGTTACATCATAAAACCATAGATCATAACCAAGTACAATATCCATCTTCATAAAAACCAAATACATAATCCCATTACATAAATGGCCATTAAAAAGATAACAAGCTGGACTTTACTTCAACGGTCCAAGCTTTCCAAAGAGAGATGAAGCAATTCAATCAAACTCCACTAGAGTTGGGCCCAACCTGAGGACCTGGAGGGGGAAAAAGGATAGAAATAGAGGGGGTCAGACATAAAGTCTGGCGAGTATGATAATTCTAACAATACTATTATCAAAATAACTAGACTAAGGCATAAGCTGGAAGACAAGTAAATGTCTATGAACTCTTAGGAAGATAAAGATAGCGTTTAACATAACGTTAAAGATAACGGTAAAGGCACACCTAATTACTAACGAATGATTACTACACTGCACCGCACATTACTACACTGCACCACACCAGTCACCCTATTGTTTGATCCCACTTGCTTCACACAGAAACTTTATAAATAGCCTTACGTACCCCTAGCTGACTACATAGGTGTCGTCTGCCCCTATCTCCACTAGGTGTACCCCACTACCCACTTTCGATCGGTTCCCTACTCGTAGATACCCGTGCTGGCCCCACAGTGTGGTGTATCAGTCCCCTAAAGTGGCAACCCGATACAACTTGAGAATGCACAGCTTATACCTACACAATGCAACAACGTCTTACCTACCAGCCCGGGTCCACACACGCATACGAAACCCGTTGGACTTGCGTTGCCACCGCTCCCCGTTTTGGCCTCTTATAGTCAAACCCAGCATGCGTGTCCCGTCCTCGACTTGGGTCGAGCCCACAAAGATTCGTTTGGGATACTGGTCGAAATGGGCCCCCACAAGCTACCCACCTAAGCTTGTCACTAGTATATCCCACTTAACCCTCTTAGTCATGTTCATTTACATGTGTGTTTGGTTAAGTCTTACTAATCGTATTTCACATGCCACTAAGGGCACCCCCTAGATTCCTCATGCCATCCAAGGCACCTACTTAACCCTCATGTCCCACCTTACATGTTTATCTGGTTAAGTATTTCTTAATTCATTCAGGCATAACCTCATAAAGACCTCTCACATTAGACTGGCATTTATGGTAGCCGGATTTGTCGGGCGGGTCCGGGCAGTCTTACACCATAAAAGAGTCTAACCTCGTGTCTTTACAACCGTTATGCTTTAGTTTAGGCCTAGGACCTCTCACATTGGGCTGACATTTGTGACCACTGGATTTGCCGGGCGGGTCCGGGCAGGTTTACGTCACAAACGAGTCCAACCTCGTGTCCTAAGCATTGATTAACACTTAAAATCTTTTACCCCAGTTTTAATAATTCCCTATTCAAATTATTAATTAAGTCAACTTTTAATGATGTCCATAATTGACTCAAATATGGCCATCCACTTATGGCATGCAAAATCATATCAATTGCACCCCAACTTTTTAATATTAAATCCTTAATATTACCCCTACCCCACGTTTATACGTTCGCTTATTCAACGCATAATATAGGCTAGACTTGTATAGTCTAACACCTAGCACAAAGATAAATTATCACAACATATAGACAATTAAAATAAATCTAGTCATAATAGGGGTGAAACTTGCATAAACTACACATGTTAAGGATCAAAAGGTGTCAACTTGTTAAATGTCTCAATTTACATGATATGATCATAGCCCAAATCTATACATAAACTTGCATATGGGGTTTTTTGGCAACATAATGATGGTGTGAACTAGCATAGGATATCACATATGTCATAGCATAATTCTAGATGTCATAATAGATGTCTTGGTATATGTTCATAACTTTTCTAATCAATCTAACTTGCATATGTGACTTGTCATATAGATCAACATAACCCAAACATGATGATTTAATTAATATGAACTAACTAGCATAGATGGTAACATCATGGCCTTTTTAACATGTATGATTCATCACAACTTAGCATAGAAACTTTCAACATACATAACATCATCATAGCATGATTTACAACATGTAAGATATCATCATCACATAACAATGGATTTACAATATACATGATAGCAAAAGGGGTTTACAACAACAAATATGATAATTCACATCATCTACTCATAATCCATTCATAACTCAACCTAATTAAAATGATAATAATCTTGTTAAGATCATCATACTCACAATTTAGAGAAGAAAAGAGAGAGTTTTGCTTTGCTTTAGGGTTGAGAGAATTAGAATTGAATTTGCTTTTCTTCTTTCTTAGTTGGCGGTGGCTCCATTGATTTCCATGGCGACGGTAACTATTCTATTTTAATTAGGTTTAGGGTTAGCATTAGGATGTATTTATAGATGTAGGAAGTTATTTAGGACCATTAGATTAACCCTTAACCATGAGAACCAATCAAATGCAAAATCTGCATTTGAGTGAATCGGCCCACGGGTTGACAGCCAAACACCCTGGATTAACCCCTAGTCGACCCAGCGGAGCTCGGGTCGACCTCAAAAATGGGCCGGTTCGGTTATTTCCCCTCCCAATTCGCTGTTTTGAACTTTTTCGCATATTTATTTATTTATTTATTTATTTATTTATATATATATCAATATATATATTTCTCTGTGCAGCCCATTTCACTTAATTCTTTTCTAAAAATTAAGTATACTTTAATTTGTGAATTTTAATGTTATAAAATTACGGGGTGTTACATTCTCCCCTCCTTAAAGGATTTCGTCCCCGAAATCTCCAAGTCAAGAAGAATGTATATCCTACCATCTAATTGTCCATCTACTCAACCATCAAACACCAGCATCCATTGTCCTTAAAAGACTTCTAATGCTTTAATGTTTATATGCACAATGTGTGTATATGTCCATATCTAATGCAAAATTAGGAGGTCTACTGATTCAGTCGACCTCCTTGGTGCAATTCATGATAGTGCCATGCGTCCAATATGTATGCAAAAGATTCCTAATGATACATATTAATTTTATATGCGTGCACAACCATCCACCCGAATGCAGCAAGTATATGATAATACAACCATTATACATCCATTTTACTAAATACATCCATATACATGCAATATGCAATATGAAGTGACTGAGTCGATCTGGTGCCTAATAGTGTGTGTATATGCATCCACGAGCAACCACTAGCAAACACTTGCATCCACTTTGCATCCACCATACATAACATGTCTCAAACACATGTTTCAACCATAGGATTATCCTAACTAAAGGTCAAAGATACTAGCGAGAGGATATACTAAAAATAAGATAAGTACAAGCTAAGCGATAAAGGAGAAATTAAAGGACATACCCTCAAAAAGAAAAGGGTATCGTGAACGCATCTTCTCTTCCGTCTCCCAAGTAGCGTTGCTCTCATCTTCTCCCCATTGCACTTTGACTAGTCTGACCTCTCGATTCCTCAACCTCTTGATCTCCGACCCAAGAATGTGCGTAGGAGCTCGTCGAATTGTCGCATCACGCTCTATCTCCACCTCTCTAAGCAAGCTCGGCTCTACCACTTCCGAGGTCTCGTGCAAGCACTTCCTCAAATGTGACACATGGAATACGTCATGTAAATCACTAAGTCTCTCGGGCAACTCCACTCTATATGCCATCCGTCCAATCCTCTCCTTAATAGGAAACGGCCCTACAAACCTTGGTGCTAATTTCCCAACGGACCCAAAGCGAACAACGTTTCGTAATGGAGACACTTTGACAAAGACCATGTCCCCAACTTCAAACTCGAGATCTATCCTCCTCTTATCCGCATAAGATTTCTGCCTATCCTGTGCTACTTTCATCCTCCTTCAAATCAAGTCGATCTTCTCCGAAGTCTCCCTAATCGTATCGGGCCCAAGTAAGATCTTATCCGTAGATTCCCACCAACATGTAGGTGAACGACAAGGTCGTCCATAAAGAGCTTCGAATGGTGCCATACCAATGCTGGACTGAAAGCTGTTATTATATGCGAACTCCACCAATGGAAGATGCTCTTCCCACGTACCCCCAAAGTCTAGGATACATAGCATCAACAGATCCTCTAGAATGCGATTCACCCTCTCGGTCTGGCCGTCCGTCTGAGGACGATATGCGGTGCCCAAACATAACTGAGTCCCTACCGCCTCTTGTAAGCTTCTCCAAAATTCGCTAGTGAAAATAGGATCGCGGTCGCTCACTATGCTAGAAGGAACACCGTGCAAACGAACTATTTCTCGAACGTATACGGAGGCTAACCATGGAGCAGTCCTCTTACTTTTCACGGGAATAAAATGGGCGCTTTTAGTAAGTCTATCTACTATAACCCAAATTCCCGTATTATCCTTCCTCGATCGCGGTAATCCATCCACAAAATCCATCGAGATGCTTTCCCATTTCCATAGTGGAACCTCCAATGGGTGAAGCAACCCACCGGGTTTCTTTTGCTCCGCTTTTACTTATTGGTACACCAAGCATCTAGCAACATACTCGGCCATATCTTTCTTCATGCCGGCCCAAAAGTAAACTCTCTTCATGTCTTTGTACATCTTGTCCCCGCTGGGATGAATGGTCATCTTCGAACGATGTGCTTCGTCAAGAATAGTCTTCCTTAGGTCATCGTCTTTTGGTACACAAAGTCTACCGTCCCTACGTAACCAACCCTTATCGTCTAGGGTATACCTACGGAGATGGCTTGATGACTCCCCTCCTTTGAGTTTTTCTACTAACTCAACCAACTGCGGGTCGTCTCGCTGTGCCTCGCCAATCCGTCCCAAAAGCGTAGGTCTGACCTCCAAGGATGCTAGCAAACCGGATACGATGTCAACGGAAGGTCTAAAGTCAAACATCGAAATGAATTCTAAACTTCGCCGCTCAACAAACAAAGGACTTAAGGATTATCTTTTTCTACTTAAGGCGTCTGCCACCACGTTACCCTTGCCAGGGGTATATGCTATCTCAAAGTCGTAGGACGCTAAGAACTGCATCCACCTTTGTTGCCTTAAGTTCAAGTCCTTTTGAGAGAATAGGTATTTTAAAGACTTGTGGTCAGTGAATAATTCGAATTTCTCGCCAAGAAGAAAATGACGCCAAGACTTAAGAGTGAAAACAATAGCGGCCAATTCTAGGTCATGTGTAGGATAATTTTTCTCATGCGCTCTCAACTGCCTTCCACTATAGGCTATTACCCTACCCTCTTGCATTAAGACTGCGCCTAGTCCTGTCCCACAAGCATCAGTATAAACGGTAAACGGCTTACTCCCGTCTGGCAATACTAAGACTAGGGCTGAAGTCAAAGCTCTCTTCAAACGTTGGAACGCATCATCACAATCTACGTCCCATGTGAAAACTAGGTTCTTCTTCGTCAAGCGTGTCAATGGAGCTGATATCTTTGCGAAGTCTTTGATAAACTTCCTATAGTAGCCAGCCAACCCCAAGAAACTTCTCACTTCGGTAGCATTTTTAGGGACCTTCCAATCTTGGATGGCCACCACCTTCGCGGGATCTACAGCTATCCCTTCTTTGGAAACCACGTGCCCCAAGAACCGTACTTCCTTCCTCCAGAAGTGACACTTAGAAAATTTAGCCTTAAGGCTATGCACTCGTAGGGTCTCCAACACTTCCCTAAGATGTAGGGCATGCTCTTCTTCATCCTTAGAAAAGATCAAGATGTCATCTACAAAGACTACCACGAATTTGTTAAGGTACTCCCTAAACACCCTACTGATCAAATCAACAAAATATGCTGGGGCGTTTGTCAAACTGAAGGGAATCACTAGCCATTCATAGAAACCGTCCGGAGTCCTAAAGGCAGTCTTGTCAATGCTATCCTCAGCCACTCTCAACTGATGGAAACCAGTGGCTAAGTCCAACTGCGAAAACACTGAGGCGCCAACTAACTGATCGAAGAGATCGTCAATCCTCGGCAATGGGTGTCTGTTCTTCTTAGTAAGTTTATTAAGTTCTTTATAGTCCACACAAAGTCTAAGGGATCCATCCGCCTTCATGGCAAATACTACTGGAGCACCCCACTCCGATATACTTCGTCCTATGAACCCCTTCTCAAGCAACTCCTTCACTTGCTTATCGAGTTCCCTCCTTTCACGTGGAGCCATGTGGCGTACTGGCAAAGATACTGGTTTCGCATTATCCACAAGATATATTCGAAAATATATCTCCCGCTTCGGAGGCAAGCCCTTCACCTCCTCAAACACATCCGAATATTCTCGGACCACTCTAACAGATCGTAGATTTTCCTCAGATGCGTCAAGCGATTCTAGATAACTTAGCATAACCGAATTTATGGGATTACAGAAGATTTTGAGAGTGTTTCCAAGGCGAGTCACGAGCCTAACTACTCTCCTTTCACAATCAAGAACGGCCCCATTTCTGGATAACCAATCCATTCCTAAAATTAGCCCATAGCCCGTGAAGCCCAACACATAAGCATCACATCTAAATTCAACGCTAAGTATGGAAATTTTCAAATCCAAACACATCATGGACAAATAAGCTGAGCCCCCTATTGGATTCGAAACAACTAAGGGATCCTCTACTAAACTGGTGTTTAAGTGCAGTGATTCAACTAATGATGTAGAGATAAACGAATGTGATGCGCCCAAATCGAATAAGGTACGGACAGGATGATCAAATAGAAAAACTAAGCTTTCAACAGAAATGGTTCTACCTCGTTCTTGCAGCGGTGGGACCGCGAGAGCCTGAATTTGTCCCCTAGCTTGCCCTGGTGCCATAAGAGCCTGCACCTGTCCTCCTGAGGTAGCTCCTGCCCTCTGCCCCTTCTTTGGGCAGTCCTTCACTAAATGTCCCGCATCGCCACAATGAAAACAACCTGTCTTCTTTTTCTTTAGGCAATCCTTGCTGAGATGGCATGGGGTTCCACAGTTAAAGCACTTCTTCTTTCCCTTGCCATTATTGTCTTTTCCACCCTACTTGTTTTGTTGTTGTGGTTTCTTCTGATCCCCCTTCTTCTCGGGTGCCTTATCAGCTTTAGCGCTTTTCTCCTCATGCATGAGCGCCATTTCTACTAACTTCTCAAAGGTGGCCCCATCGGGATGTGGGTAATAGCCAACCCTTGCAATGGTTCATTCAAGCCATTCACGAACCTTAGAGCCTTCTTCTCCGGCGTGTTTACTAAGTCCAAGCCAAACCTTGCTAACTGATTAAATTTATTAACATATTCTTTCACTGATGAGCTTCCTTGCTTCAATGTCAAGAACCTTTCCATGTATAGATTTTCTTCCGCCCTTGAGAGAAACTTCGCCTCGAACCTACGTCTGAAATCCGCCCGAGTCAACAGGACGCTCCCCATTAGTGACCTCCCACCAAAATGAGGCCTCTCCCTTCATCAACCAAGCTGCTAATAGAACTCTCCTCCCTTCTTCTACTTCAAAGATTTCTAGCAATTCTTCCACCTCCTTAAGCCAATCTCTAGCTTCCACAAACGTTTCTGACCCTTGAAATGGTTTTCCACCCATAGCCTTAAATTCCTTGCACGCCTTTGCAAAAGTATCTACGCGAGGAGGAGGAGGAGGAACGGGTGCAACTGGTGGTGGAGGAACATTAGCTGGACCTGCAGCGGCCCTAGCCTCCAATAGCCTCCTATACCATCCTGGTATCGTTACACCGTCGGGTAGATTAAGATCTTCAGCCATGCTGAAACGAAAAAGGAAAGATTCAAAATGGAGAATTCGAAAGATAAAGATATGGGCTATTGGGGATTATGTTTTTTTTCTTAAAAACTTATCTCTTTAAATTTCTCATTAAAACATGTTTTTGAAAACACTTCTTCCAAAAATAACAATTTTTCTAAAGTATTTTTATCTGTTCTGGTAACCTTAAGCTCTGATACCACGTGTAACACCCCACGTCCATTAATGTCACTCACAAAGGGAATGCATTAACTTCCATGGAGGTTATAAGTGAATATAGAACAGAAAAATTACAACAAGACAGATAATAAATAGTACTTGGAAATCTAAAACTTCATTTTATTGCAGCGGAAATTAAACATGTTTGTTACATCATAAAACCATAGATCATAACCAAGTACAATATCCATCTTCATAAAAAACAAAATACATAATCCCATTACATAAATATCCATTAAAAAGATAACAAGCTGGACTTTACTTCAACGGTCCAAGCTTTCCAAAGAGAGATGAAGCAATTCAATCAAACTCCACTAGAGCTGGGCCCAACCTGAGGACCTGGAGGGGGAAAAAGGATAGAAATAGAGGGGGTCAGACATAAAGTCTGGCGAGTATGATAATTCTAACAATACTATTATCAAAATAACTAGACTAAGGCATAAGCTGGAAGACAAGTAAATGTCTATGAACTCTTAGGAAGATAAAGATAGCGTTTAAGATAAGGTTAAAGATAACGGTAAAGGCACACCTAATTACTAACGAATGATTACTACACTGCACCGCACATTACTACACTGCACCACACCAGTCACCCTATTGTTTGATCCCACTTGCTTCACACAGAAACTTTATAAATAGCCTTACGTACCCCTAGCTGACTACATAGGTGTCGTCTGCCCCTATCTCCACTAGGTGTACCCCACTACCCACTTTCGATCGGCTCCCTACTCGTAGATACCCGTGCTGGCCCCACAGTGGGGTGTATCACTCCCCTAAAGTTGCAACCCGATACAACTTGAGAATGCACGGCTTATACCTACACGATGCAACAACGTCTTACCTACCAGCCCGGGTCCACACACGCATACGAAACCCGTTGGACTTGCGTTGCCACCGCTCCCCGTTTTGGCCTCTTATAGTCAAACCCAGCATGCGTGTCCCGTCCTCGACTTGGGTCGAGCCCACAAAGATTCGTTTGGGATACTGGTCGAAATGGGCCCCCAC
The DNA here is from genome assembly GCA_030737875.1 of Allium sativum. Taxonomy (NCBI): domain Eukaryota; kingdom Viridiplantae; phylum Streptophyta; class Magnoliopsida; order Asparagales; family Amaryllidaceae; genus Allium; species Allium sativum. The sequence continues at coordinate 1,033,461,374 of CM060920.1, read as the reverse complement.
AAGCTACCCACCTAAGCTTGTTACTAGTATATCCCACTTAACCCTCTTAGTCATGTTCATTTACATGTGTGTTTGGTTAAGTCTTACTAATCGTATTTCACATGCCACTAAGGGCACCCCCTAGATTCCTCATGCCACCCAAGGCACCTACTTAACCCTCATGTCCCACCTTACATGTTTATTTGGTTAAGTATTTCTTAATTCATTCAAGCCATAACCTCATAAAGACCTCTCACATTAGACTGGCATTTATGGCAGCTGGATTTGCCGGGCGGGTCCGGGCAGTCTTACACCATAAAAGAGTCTAACCTCGTGTCTTTACAACCGTTATGCTTTAGTTTAGGCTTAGGACCTCTCACATTGGGCTGACATTTGTGACCACTGGATTTGCCGGGCGGGTCCGGGCAGGTTTACGTCACAAACGAGTCCAACCTCGTGCCCTAAGCATTGATTAACACTTAAAATCTTTTACCCCAGTTTTAATAATTCCCTATTCAAATTATTAATTAAGTCAACTTTTAATGATGTCCATAATTGACTCAATTATGGCCATCCACTTATGGCAAGCAAAATCATATCAATTGCACCCCAACTTTTTAATATTAAATCCTTAATATTACCCCTACCCCACGTTTATACGTTCGCTTATTCAACGCATAATATAGGCTAGACTTGTATAGTCTAACACCTAGCACAAAGATAAATTATCACAACATATAGACAATTAAAATAAATCTAATCATAATAGGGGTGAAACTTGCATAAACTACACATGTTAAGGATTAAAAAGTGTCAACTTGTTAAATGTCTCAATTTACATGATACGATCATAGCCCAAATCTATACATAAACTTGCATATGGGGTTTTTTGGCAACATAATGATTGTGTGAACTAGCATAGGATATCACATATGTCATAGCATAATTCTAGATGTCATAATAGATGTCTTGGTATATGTTCATAACTTTTCTAATCAATCTAACTTGCATATGTGACTTGTCATATAGATCAACATAACCCAAACATGATGATTTAATTAATATGAACTAACTAGCATAGACGGTAACATCATGGCCTTTTTAACATGTATGCTTCATCACAACTTAGCATAGAAATTTCAACATACATAACATCATCATAGCATGATTTACAACATATAAGATATCATCATCACATAACAATGGATTTACAATATACATGATAGCAAAAGGGGTTTACAACAACATATATGATAATTCACATCATCTACTCATAATCCATTCATAACTCAACCTAATTAAAATGATAATAATCTTGTTAAGATCATCATACTCACAATTTAGAGAAGAAAAGAGAGAGTTTTTCTTTGCTTTAGGGTTGAGAGAATTAGAATTGAATTTGCTTTTCTTCTTTCTTAGTTGGCGGCGGCTCCATTGATTTCCATGGCGACGGTAACTATTCTATTTTAATTAGGTTTAGGGTTAGCATTAGGATGTATTTATAGGTGTAGGAAGTTATTTAGGACCATTAGATTAACCCTGAACCATGAGAACCAATCAAATGCAAAATCTGCATTTGAGCGAATCGGCCCACGGGTTGACAGCCAAACACCCTGGATTAACCCCTAGTCGACCCAGCGGGGCTCGGGTCAATCTCAAAAATGGGCCGGTTCGGTTATTTCCCCTCCCAATTCGCTGTTTTGAACTTTTTCATATATTTATTTATTTATTTTTTAATTTATATATATATATATATATCAATATATATATTTCTCTGCGCAACCCATTTCACTTAATTCTTTTCTAAAAATTAAGTATACTTTAATTTGTGAATTTTAATGTTATAAAATTACGGGGTGTTACAATTCCACTTGAAAGGAAAAAGTGTAGTTGCCTTATTGTTATATGTCGAAACAGGGAAATGAAAGTGTAGGCTCCACGTTGGCCAACTTGAGAAATAACGTTGAGGCGGTATCAAATCATTGAGCTAGAAAAGAAAGGGTAGTTGAAGGAATAAATCCTTTATGCTGGTGTGGAGAAGAATCAATGGTCGTTGTTTCGAAAACCCAAAAAAATGCTGGTCGTCGATTTTTCGGTTGTGAAGCCTACGAGAACCACAAGCTTATCCCCGATGAAATTGATTGCTGTTACTTTATGGAATGGATTGACCCTATGATATGTGAACGTTGAGTTCAATACGCACTGGAAACACAAGACGAAATTAGACGCTTGAACAAGAATGTTGCTGATGCAGCCAGAGCTGGATTTTTCCCACGTCCGTGGTAGGCCTACGTGGAAGTTATCTTATCGTGTTTTGTTGTACTTTGAATTTAAGGCTTATGTGTTCAGTTGATGTGGTTCGTACGATTGTATTTTGGAATTTCTTCCAACGGTAATCTTGTAGTTCGTATGTTTATGTGGAAACTATATTGTTGTGTTCATTACAATAAACTGGGATACGTACGGATATACCCTTTAATAATACAAATATTACGCATAGTACAATGCTCAAATCGTCCATGATAGAGAATCTCTACTATGCACTAGTCACTGTCCACTGTAGCCATGATAGAGAATCTACACTATACACTAGCATTGGACACTGTTAATGTCATGAAAGAGAATCTACATTATGCACTGTAGCTGTGATAGAGAAACATTGAAAGCTAATTTATTTCTCAGAAAAATTTAACGTGGACGACCCTACTTGTTAAATTCCATGGCTACAAAACGTGGACTACCCTGCACACATAAACTCCTAAGTAGTAATTACGTGGACGACCTTACACGCTATAAACTACACCAAGACATGTACCGATATTGGAGCAATCGTACCAATAAGGTGGCACTCTGTCCAGTAAAGGAGCGCTCTATCCAATAAAGGGGCACTCTGTCCAATAAAGGGGCGCTCAACCCAATAAAGCTACCCATTGACCAAGAACGCATACCTTATATACAACACCAACGTCGCAACCATATCTCATATCCAAACACATTCAAAAACAGAAATGGATTCCAATTTTATGACATGCATCATGGCTTTTAAAAATGATTCGGAGGAAGAGAAAATCCTTCGAGAGGAAGCGGAAGAATACAGGAAATACGGGACTTATATCATGAAGCCTACGGCTCATCATCCACTTGTCGAGGAGGGTCGGTTCCTGGAAGGAGATTTATACACTGAAATCATGCTAAATACCATAAATCTCTAATGCAAGATTACTTCAGTGACAACTGCACTTACGGGCTTGATATGTTTCGTAGAAGACTCAAGATGCGGAGAAATCTATTTCTTCGGGTATTGGCGGGTATTCAAGGTAACAATGATTACTTTAAGTACAAACAAAATGCATTGAAGACGCAGGGGTTGTTCGGTTTACAGAAAATGACGGCCACTATGCGAATGTTAGCAAATGTCACTTGTAACGACCCATATTCTACGCATCATAGGACCGTAGAATATTTATTTCTTTCACATATGAAGTCGTATGGTCATGTAACTTTGGGAGACGACTATTGGGGTCATTTCCCAAGTTCATGATTTTTCTCGATTTTTAAATGACCATTTTACCCCTAGTTGGCACTGTTTTGGCCATAACTTTTGACTGAAAAAGAATTTTAAACTAAAACCACTTCCATTGGCTCCGGATGATGGTTTACAATTCCGTAGAGTGGTCACATTAGCCAAACGGACTCACCGTTTGGGAGATATGGCTGAAACAAGTTTCAGATGGTGAAAAACAGCTTAATTGGGCTTAACCGGGTGATTAACAGCTAGGCCCAATGGGGGATTTCGGGATTAGGGTAAGGAGGAGGCTGAAATCAGTTAGAGAACGATTTTATTCTCATTTCCCAGCCGCCACTTTCTTTCTTGCAACCCTAGCAATGGCCTCCAACACCCAAATCACCTTCTAATCACTTTCTAATCAAGTTTTGACTTAATCTACATCAAATTAAGAAGAGAAGACACGAAAGCAAGGTTGGAGCTGCTGTTAGACGTCAGTATTCGCCCAAATCAGCAAGGTTTCAGTTCTGAGAATTTCGTTTGTGGCCAAGGTGAGTGATTAGCATCGTTTTGACACTAATTACAGTTAATAAAGGGTAATTAGTGAAGATTAGCGAATTTACACACTAATAAATTCTGGAAAAATGTCTATATTCAAAAATAATATTTTATGCCTCTGGTAGAAATTTGGTTTAATTTGATTAAGTTTTGTTAACCCTATGATTAGTTTTGCTTAAACATGCTTAAGGGAAATTATGGGGTTTAGGGTATATTTGATCCATTTTGGCATATGAATTCATTGTTTTGGTGTTTGTGGTTAGTTTGCTATGTTGCTATGACTGTTTGACATGATTTGTGATTGATTAGTATAGTTATATTTGTCGAAAACGTCGTCGAATGGCGTAAACAAGTTGCTGGAAAAAGTTGTAGAAAGGTGTGCAGGGTTTCGGATCGGATCGGATTGGAGACCTGAGCAAGGAACCCGACCCGAACTGGAGTCTGGCACAAAGAGGATTGGAAAAAAGGAAGGCCATGTTGGTTAAGCTGGGGATCGGATCGACTTAGGGACGAAGGGCTCGGATCGGAACATGACACTTGGGAGAACTGGCAAGAGGGACGGCCACGCTAATTGAACTAGGATCGGATCAGATGAGGAAGGAGGGATCGGATCGGAGCACGTGAAGAACGAGGGAGCGGAGCGGAAGCACGAACTGGAAGGGAGATGGCACCCGACCCGACCCGGAGGAGGACACCTGACCCGACCCGACCCGAAGTGGAACGCCCGACCCGAACCGATGCAACGCTGTGGACCCGAACCGAACCGCTACAGGGGAAGACTACGAACAGAGCCAATTCAAAGTAGAGGACCCGACCCGAACCGATGGCTAGGAGGGGAACCCGACCCGATCCAGTATTGACCAACAACCCGAGATGCAAAGGTAGTCCAATATGGGAAGTTAGAGCTCAGGATCCAGTTGGGAACCGATGAGTTCACTTCATGATTGGGCTTTGCTGCGGGACGTGTGCCAAGGGGCAGTCGATGTCTATGACTTTGGATCACTATGTATGGGAAGTACGTGAACGGATTCAGGGCCACAGTGGCCTAGGTACGACTAAAGGGCTATAAACCAATGAAGTGGGGTCATTTGTAAAGATTTGGTCATGACTCCATGTGGTAAGCTTGGTAGTAGCAGTAGTTGTACAAGTTGAACTCCGTCACCACTTCGATGGGTCTAGTGATTGACAGTGGTGGACATCGTATGCTTTACGCACTGAGTGAGAGATGTGAGGATGGTTGCTATGGTTGATTGTTTGTTATCATTATGACATGCACACCCCACCCCCCGTATTCTTTACACTATTTATTATGGCACCTTAGAGTACTGTACGGTATGTGGTACTAACTCTTTGGTTGCAGGTCCAGGTTCAGGTATGGTTTTGTATACCTGTTATTATTCTGTTTAGATGCTTATCGCTCATACCAGGCTTTATGTCTGACCCAGAATTTTATGTCCCCTCTTATTACACTGGGTGCTCACACGAGCAGACTAGAGACATGTTAGCTGGTGATGCACGGGTAGATGATCCGGAGACGAGCAGGAGGCTTCCACGTAATATATATATATAGTATTCTCCCTGTGTTGTTGAAGATCACTGCTTGGGCATTAGTGGTGTATCTTCTACTTCAGCTTTCTTTTGTTTAGAGACAGTAAAATTGGAAAGTTGTAATAATCTGTATTTGGATTTCCACTGATGTTGATGTTGATTTTAGTTATCAGCTTATGCACTGTCTCACCTGTTTTATGTCAAGTATGTTATTATTATTATATTTTATTCCATGCACTGTGAGACATTCTACAGGTTCCTTATTAGTTAATTCCCTTCTTTCCTTTCTCCTGACGACCGTCCCATGCTAGTCGGGCATGTGTACAGCGCACTTTCGGAGGAAATGCAGGCTGGTGCGGGACGGGCCGTCACACTTGGTATCAGAGCTCTAGGTTGCGTAGTTAACCTAGGGAAGTTATCAGGGAGAGATAATATACGTTTACAAGAGAGCGTATTTGTGATTATTTTGGTTTTTAAAAGCTATATATATATACTATTAGTAGTATAAGAATGAAGTCGTGCTGCACTAGCACCACTATGGGGTCGTTAATCGTTTCCTTTTTCAGATTGACGATGAGCCGATATGTTAGAGGTACCGGTAGAGGGGCCAATAATGGGAATGCTGCTGACATGAGGACGATGTTTACTGACCTCATGAGGGAGATGCTTAGGGATGTGCAGAGGGCAGCCCCCAATGGTGGAAATGGTGGTGGTCCAATAGTGCAGGCGCCGAGAGTCGACTTCGCCAAGCTGAATAAGGATTATACTAGCCTTGGTGGGAAGCCGTTCCACGAAACGGAGTCGGCTACGGATGTTCAGGATTGGTTGGATAGTTACGAACGTATCTTCGAGGATTTGGGTATCGAGGATGCGATGAAGAGAAAGCTAGCGTCCCGTCAGCTGCAAGGGCGGGCAATGAATTGGTGGAATGCTATAAAGGCAGCTACTCCCGAAGGTCAGATTACTTGGGAGCAGTTTAAGGCTCGCTTTAGCGAGAAGTTCATTCCAGCTGCTCAGAAGTCAGTGCTGTTTAAGAGATTCTTGGAGCTCAAGCAGAATGGCAGAGCTATCTCGGAGTATATTGCTGAATTCGACACTTTATCGAAGTATGGGTTATCTCTTATTGATACTGCCGAGAAGAAGAATGAGAAATTCACAACTGGTTTGGATCAGTACTTGGGGGAAAGGCTTATTAACCACATCGATGAGACGTTTGAATCGATTGTAGGGAAAACATTGAGATCAGAAAGCCTCTACCCTAAGCTGAAGACTGAGGTTGCATCCGCAGATAAGCCAAAGCCACAAGCAAGTGGTGGAGGCAAGGGTGGTTCCCAGAATAAGAGAAAGCAGAATCAGACTAAGGATGGCCAGAAGAAAAAGAATAAGCAAGATGTTGAGTGATTCAGCTGTGGTAAGAAGGGCCATTATGCTAGTAATTGTCGGGCCAAGCCAGCGGACAGGAAGTGCTTCAACTGTGGCCAAATGGGACATCACAAGGACAAGTGTCCGCAACCCCCTAAAGAAAAGCAAATGGTGAAAACCTATGCCCTTAATGCTATTCCTTCTTCGTCGAATGCCCCAACTGCGGCGGAGAAGGGAAAGAATGTCGTCATTCAAGGTATGCTTTCTGTTTATGATGTTCCTGTTAGAGTTTTGTTTGATACCGGAGCTTCCAGTTCTTTCATATCTAGTGACCTGGTAGATAGGTTGGGATTGGAGCCCGAGATTGTCGATAGACCTTTAGTAGTGACGAACCCAATTGGTGGTTCGACTAGCCTTAGCATGATTTGTCGTAATGTGGTCTTATCAAGTCATGGATGCATGTTTGTTTGTGATTGCTTTGTTTTGGGCTTTACCGGGTTTGGCATTATTTTGGGAGTAGATTGGCTCCGAAGATACGGGGTGGTGGTAGACTGTGAGGGCTTTTTGGTGACAGCTAGAGCGGATGATGGGCGGAGGATAGTGTTTGGTGGTCTACCCAGTGAGGGGGTATTGGCTAGTTTTCTAAACTCCCTCGACATTCCGCATAGTGAGTTGTCAGGTTTGCCCGTGGTTGCCCAGTATCCGGATGTTTTCGAAGAAGTGACCGGGCTTCCACCACACCGAGAGATTGAGTTCCGTATTGATTTGGTAAAAGATGTCAGACCTATTGTAACAACCCGTATTTTCAATAACCTGTAATAACATAAATCGAGGCAGAATTTAATTCTAAAATGGGAATCAAGGGAAACGGGCTATGCCATTGTGTTCGTCTCGGAAAAATACGCGAAATAGAGTCCGAGTTTTCGAAAATCGGAGTCCGTATGACCAAGATATGGCCTCGCGAAGTTTCACGAAAATTCCCAAATTAAAGTATACTTAATTAAGTGAAATGGGTTGTGTAGATATATATATATATATATATTGATATATATATATATATATAATTGAAAATTTAATAAATAAATATGCAAAAATGCTCAAAACAGCGAATTGGGAGAGGGGAATAACCGAACCGGCCGATTTTTGAAGTCGACCCGAGCCCGCTGGGTCGACTAGGGGTTAATCCAGGGTGTTTGGCTGTCAACCCGTGGGCCGATTCGCTCAAGTGCAGATTTTGCATTTGAATGGTTCTCATGGTCCATCTTTAATCTAAAGGCCCTAGATGGTTCCTACACTTGACTTCTTCCCCAAGACATGCTTTGATGGCTTGGATTGAATCTAGGGTTAATCCTATGGCCTAAAACACTTGCCTAATCTATAAATAAGACCCTAACCTACCCTAATTCATTCATAATTAAACCTAGTGACTAAACTATGGCAAAATGCTAGCTCTCATGGCCTCCACTAATTTTATGAAGAGGGTTGCATACTAATCACTCTCTAATCAACTTCTAATCCCTTCTTAGCATCTTAATCTTCTTCATTTGGTGTTCAAAGTTGCTAGTTGTGAGTTTCTATCACTTTGATGATCTTTTGGTAAACTAATTAGATGAGATGTGATGAGATTTATGGTTTTGTATGTGGGTTAATGAGCTTTGAATCATATGATATGATGTTAGCATTAATCTTATGTTTATGCATGTTGAGTATGTAAGCTTATGCAAGTTTAATATGATGTATGTTATGTTTGCATGATGCTAAATATGCAAGTTGTGGGCTATGTAATCATATGCATGTTATGCAAGTTCATGGTAATATGCTATGCAAGTTACATGTTTGTTAATATGCAAGTTACATGTTTGTTAATATGCAAGTTACATGTATGTAAATATGCAAGTTACATGTTTGTTAATATGCAAGTTACATGTTTGTTAATATGCAAGTTACATGTATGTAAATATGCAAGTTACATGTTTGTTAATATGCAAGTTACATGTTTGTTAATATGCAAGTTACATGTATGTAAATATGCAAGTTACATGTTTCTTTATATGCAAGTTACATGTTTGTTAATATGCGAGTTACATGTATGTAAATATGCAAGTTACATGTTTATTAATATGCAAGTTCATGATGACACATTATGCAAGTCTATAAGCTAATATGCAAGTTTGTTATGCAAAATGAATATGTAAGTTATGTGACATATTATATGCAAGTTATGTGACATGTTATGCAAGTTCATATGCAAGTTATGTGTTTGTTAATATGCAAGATGGCACCTTTGAAACATGTTCATTCATATGCAAGTTGACACCTTTTATATGTGTTATATCATGAACGAAATTACGTGGGAACGATGGGGTAATTAAATGCATAAGTTAATAAGATTGTGTGAAATTAATATAATTATGCATAACACAAAATAAATAAACATAGTATGGGAATTTGCCTATTTGGTTAGGTGTACCCATACTATGTGTTGGGAATTTACCTATTGAGTTAGGTCTACCCCATGGGAATTTACCTATTAAGTTAGGTCTACCCATGTTAAGAAAACTTGATTAATTAGGGATAATTAATATAAAATTATGAGGGTGATTAATTAGGTGTAATTAATTGACTAAGACACGAGGTTGGACTCAGTTGTAGCGTAAAACTGCCCGGACCCAACCGGCTTAACCAGTTGCTACAAATGTTAGCCCAATGTGAGAGGTCTTAGGCACAAACTAAATACGTAATTAATGTAAAGACACGAGGTTAGACTCTGTTATGACATAAGGCTGCCCGGACCCAACCGGCTTAACCAGCGGTCATAAAAGACAGTCTAATGTGAGAGGTCTTTACAAAGGTTACGTTCTTAATTAATTAATTAAGAAACACTTAACCACATTAGCATGTAGAGGGACATGAGGGGTTAAGTGGGTGCCTCGGGTGGCATGAGAAAATCTAGTGGTTGCCTTGGGTGGCAATAGAAAATACGATTAGAATACTTAACCAAAATAGAACATGTAATTAAAACATGATTAAAGGGTTAAGTGGGATATACTAGAAAAAGGGACAAGCTTAGGTGGGTAGCTTGTGGAGGCCCATTTCAACCAGTAACCCATACGTATCTTTGTGGGCTCGACCCATGTCGAGGACGGGACACGCATACTGGGCTTGACTGTAAGAGGCAAACGGGTTAGCGGTGGCAACGCAAGTCCAACGGGCTTCATATGCGTGAGTGGGCCCGGGCTGGTAGGTAAGCCGTTGTTGCATCGAGTAGATATAAGCCGTGCACCTTTAGTTTCATCAGGTTGCCACATTGGGGAATGATACATCCCACGGTGGGGCCAGCACGGGTATCTACGTTAGGGAGCCGATCGAATGGGAAGTAGTGTGTACACCTAGTGGATTGTAGGGCCCCGTGGCGCCTACTTGGTCACCTAGGGGTACGCAGGTACTAATTAGTAAATTTTATAAGTCCTTGGGTGGGATCAACCTTTAAGTTAGGAACGACTGGTGTGGTGCAGTTTAGTAATTTACCTTAGGGAGGGTAGATGCGTCTTTATCCTTTATCTTCGTTTAGTTGACTGCTTAGGGTAGCCATTCATCCCTATATGTTACCGTATATCAGTTTATGTCTTCTCTGGTTACTTTAACGATTGTATTGTTAAAGTTATAGGACTCGCTCAGACTTATGTCTGACCCTGTTGTTTTTATCTTTTTCCCAACCCTCAGGTCCTACGGTGGATCCTAGCAGTAGTGGAGCTTGATCGGATTGCTGTTCCAGTCTTTAGGAGCTTGGATAGATGTAAAGCTCCAGTTATCCAGTTATCTTTTCTTTTGTTTGGCTATTGTATGAGAGTGGGATTATGTACTTCTTTATTTTGATGGATATTGTACTTGACCTTTATTGTGGTTTTATGATGTAACCAGACATGTTTTACTTCCGCTGTTATGAGATGATGTTTTAAAATTTCAAGTACTATTTATATCTGTCTTGTTGTAATTTTTCTGTTCTATATTCACTAAAATACTCCACCGATGCTATGGCATTCCCTTAGTGAGTGATCATAGCGGGAGTGGGGTGTTACACGTGGTATCAGAGCCAGGTTACCAGAACAGATAAAATTTTTGAGAAAAACTACTTTCTAAGAGTATTTTCGAAGAAAGTATTTTTAAAAGCATGTCTTCTAAGAGAAAAAGTTTTTGAAAAAGAAAAGCATAATCCCCAATAGCCATATCTTTATCTTTCGGAATCTCCTTTTTGAATCTTTCCTCTTTCGTTTCAGCATGGCTGAAGATCTTAACATCCCGGAGGGTTTAGTTATACCACTATGGTATAGGAGGTTGCAAGAGGCTAGGGCCGCGGCTGCGGGTCCGGCCAATGCTACTACACCAGAGACAACCGCTCCTCCTCCTCAGCCTAGAGTGGATAATTTTGCTAAGGTTTGCAAGGAGTTCAAGGCTATAGGAGGAAAACCTTTTCTTGGTTCAGAGACTTTCGTAGAGGCTAGAGATTGGCTTAAGGAAGTGGAAGAGTTGCTAGATATCTTTGAAGTGGAAGAGGGAAAGAAAGTCAAGTTGGCGGCTTGGTTAATGAAGGGAGAGGCCTCATTCTGGTGGGAGGTCACTAATGGAGAACGCCCTGTTGACTCTTGGGCAGATTTTAAGCAAAGGTTTGGGGCTAAGTTTCTCTCAAGGGCGGAAGAGAATCTGTTTATGGAGAAGTTCTTGAATTTGAAGCAAGGGAATCTCACGGTGAAAGAATATGTCAACAAATTCAATCAATTAGCAAGGTTTGGCATAGAGTTGGTGAATACACCGGAGAAGAAGGCTTTGAGGTTCGTTAGAGGCTTGAACGAACCATTGCAAGGAATAGCTATGACTCACATTCCTATGGGGGCCACTTTTGAGAAGCTTGTCTACATGGCACTTATGCATGAGGATGATAAGAATTCTAAGGCACCAGAGAAAAAGGGGGATCAGAAGAAACCGCAACAGCAACAACAAGGCAAGGGCGGAAAAGGCAATGGTGACAAAAAGAAGACGAAGAAGAAGTGCTTCAATTGTGGAACACCAGGACACCTCAGTAAGGATTGTCGCAAAAAGAAGAAGACCGGTTGCTTTCATTGTGGTGAAGCAGGGCATCTTGTGAAAAACTGCCCAAAGAAGGGGCAGAAGACGGGGTCTACCTCAGGAGGCCAGGTGCAAGCTCTTATAGCACCACCTCAGTCAGGGGGGCAAGTTCAGGTTCTCTCAGTTCCACCGATTCAGCAGAGAGGTAGAACTATTTCCGTTGAAAGTCTGGTTTTTCTGTTTGATCATCCAGTTCGTACTTTGTTTGACTCTGGCGCATCGCATTCTTTTATCTCATCATCGTTAGTTGAGTCACTGCACTTAGACACCAGTCTAGTTGATGATCCCTTGGTTGTCTCAAACCCAATTGGGGGCTCCATATATCTGTCTATGATATGTTTGGGTTTGAAGATTTCTATACTTAGCGTTGAGTTTAGATGTGATGCTTTTGTATTGGGCTTCACGGGCTATGGGTTGATCTTGGGCATGGACTGGTTATCCAGTAATGGTGCCGTTCTTGATTGCGAAAGGAGAGTTGTCAGGCTCATGACCCGCTTGGGTAACACTCTCGAGATCTCTTGCAATCCCATGGAATCTGTTTTGCTAAGTTATCTTGAATCGCTCGATGCTTCGGTCGAAAGTTTGTGTTCTGTCAGAGTAGTCCGGGAATATCCGGATGTGTTTGAAGAAGTAAAGGGTTTGCCTCCGAAGCGGGAGATAGATTTCCGAATTTATTTGGTGGATAATGCCAAACCAGTGTCTTTGCCAGTACGCCACATGGCTCCTCGTGAGAGAAGAGAACTTCATAAGCAAGTAGGGGAGTTGCTTGAGAAGGGGTTCATAAGGCGAAGTATATCGGAGTGGGGAGCTCCAGTAGTGTTTGCCACGAAGGCGGATGGGTCCCTCAGACTTTGTGTGGATTATAGGGAACTTAATAAGCTCACGAAGAAGAATAGACACCCATTACCGAGGATAGATGATCTCTTTGATCAGTTGGTTGGCGCGTCAGTATTTTCGCAGATGGACTTAGCTACAGGGTTTCATCAGTTAAGAGTGGCGGAGGACAGTATAGAGAAGACTGCTTTCCGGACTCCGGATGGTTTTTATGAGTGGCTAGTGATGCCATTTGGGTTGACAAACGCCCCCGCATACTTTGTTGATCTCATGAGTAGAGTGTTCAGAGAGTATCTGAATAAGTTTGTAGTAGTTTTTGTGGATGACATCTTGGTCTTTTCCAAGAATGAAGAAGAGCATGCCTTACATCTCAAGGAAGTGTTGGAGACTCTTCGAGCGCATAGTCTTAAAGCTAAATTCTCTAAATGCCATTTTTGGAGAAGAGAAGTGCGATTCTTAGGGCATGTGGTCTCTAAGGAAGGGATAGCTGTGGATCCCGCAAAGATAGTATCTATCCAGGATTGGAAAGTTCCTAGAAATGCTACCGAGGTAAGAAGTTTCTTGGGGTTGGCAGGATATTATAGGAAGTTCATCAAAGACTTCGCGAAGATATCAGCCCCATTAACCCGCTTGACGAAGAAGAATCTGGTTTTCTCATGGGATGTAGATTGTGATGATGCTTTCCGACGGTTAAAGAGAGCTTTGACCACCGCTCCAGTTTTAGTGCTTCCAGATGGGAGTAAGCCGTTTGTTGTTTATACCGATGCTTGTGGAACAGGATTAGGCGCAGTCTTGATGCAGGAGGGAAGGGTAATAGCCTATGGAGGGAGACAATTGAGAGTGCATGAGAAGAATTACCCTACCCATGATCTAGAGTTGGCCGCGATTGTTTTCGCACTTAAGTCTTGGCGCCATTATCTTCTTGGTGAGAGATTCGAGTTGTTCACCGACCATAAATCATTGAAGTACTTATTCTCTCAGAAGGATTTAAACTTAAGACAGCAAAGGTGGATGGAGTTCTTAGCATCCTATGATTTCGAGATAGCGTATACCCCTGGTAAGGGTAACGTGGTGGCAGACGCCTTAAGTAGAAAAAGGCTATCTTTGAGTCCATTGTTCGTGGAACGACGAAGCTTGGAGTTTCTTTCTTTGTTTGACTTCAGACCTTCTGTTGATTTTGTACCTGGTTTGTTGGCATCCTTGGAGGTTAGACCTACTCTTTTGAGACGGATTGGCGAGGCTCAGCGAGACGACCCACAGTTGGTTGTGTTGGTAGAGAAGCTTATAAGAGGGGAGTCGTCCAGCCATTTGGGTAGATACACCATAGATGATAAGGGATGGTTGCATAGAGACGGTAGACTTTGTGTACCGCAAGATGAGGGTTTGAAGAAGGCTATTTTGGATGATGCACATCGTTCAAGAATGACTATTCATCCCGGTGGAGACAAAATGTACCAAGACATGAAGAGAGTTTTCTTTTGGGCCGGTATGAAGAAAGATGTGGCCGAGTATGTGGCTAGATGCTTAGTGTGCCAACAAGTTAAAGTGGAGCAAAGGAAACCCGGTGGGTTGCTACACCCATTGGAAGTTCCACAGTGGAAGTGGGATAGTGTCTCGACGGATTTCATCGACGGGTTACCGAGATCGAGGAAGGGCAATACGGGAATTTGGGTTGTGGTAGACAGACTTACAAAGAGTGCCCATTTTATACCCGTAAAGAGTAAGAGGACCGCTCCATGGCTTGCTTCAGTCTATGTTAGAGAGATTGTTAGATTGCATGGCGTACCATCCAGCATTGTGAGTGATCGAGATCCTATTTTCACTAGTGAGTTTTGGAGAAGTTTGCAAGAGGCGGTAGGGACTCAGTTGTGTTTGAGCACCGCATATCATCCTCAGACGGACGGTCAGACCGAGAGGGTGAACCGTATCTTAGAAGATCTTTTGAGGCTTTGTATCTTGGATTTTGGAGGTACATGGGAAGAACATCTTCCTTTGGTGGAGTTCGCATATAATAACAGCTTTCAGTCCAGTATTGGTATGGCTCCTTTCGAAGCTCTTTATGGAAGGCCTTGTCGATCTCCTACATGTTGGTGGGAATCTACGGATAAGATCTTGCTTGGGCCGGATATGGTTAGAGAGACTTCAGAGAAGATTGATTTAATTCGAAAAAGGATGAAAGCAGCGCAAGATAGACAGAAATCTTATGCGGATCGGAGAAGGACGGATCTTGAGTTTGAGGTTGGGGACATGGTTTTTGTCAAAGTATCTCCATTGAGAAATGTTGTTCGCTTTGGGTCCGTAGGGAAGTTAGCACCGAGATTTGTTGGGCCGTTTCCTATTAAGGAAAGGATTGGACGGATGGCATATAGGGTGGAGTTGCCCGACAGACTTAGTGGTGTTCATGATGTATTCCATGTATCACATTTGAGGAAGTGCTTACATGAGACCGCGGAGGTGGTAGAGCCGAGCTTGCTTAGAGATGTAGAGGTAGAGCGTGATGCGACGATTCGACGAGCTCCTACTCGCATCCTTGGGTCAGAAACTAGGAAGTTGAGGAACAGAGAAGTTCAGCTAGTTAAAGTGCAATGGGGAGATGACGAAAGCAATGCTACTTGGGAGACGGAAGCAAAGATGCGTTCTTTGTATCCATTTCTTTTTGAGAGTATGTCTTTTAACTTCTCCTTTATTGCTTGTCTAGTACTTATCTTATCTTTAGTATATCCTCTCGCTAATACCTATGACCTTTAGATAGGGTAAAACCTATGGTTGAGACATGTGTTTGAAACATGTTATGGTTGATGGATGCATATGGATGCAATTGTTTGCTAGTGGTTGCTCGTGGATGCATATACACACACATTAGGCACTAGATCGGCTCAGTCACTTCATGTTGCATATTGCATAAATGGATGTGGTAGTTAGATTGATGGATGTATCATGGTTGTGTTATCATATGGATGATGCATTTTTGTGTATGGTTGTGCACGCATGTAGAAATTTGTATGTGTCAATAGGGTTTCGCATACATATTGGATGCATGGCACTATCATGGTTTGCATTAAGGAGGTTTACTGTATCAGTAACCGCCTGATTTTCGCATTAGGTAAGTACATATACACACACTTTTGCATATATCCATCCAGCATTTAGAATCTTGTAAGGACAATGATTGCTCGTGGATGATGCTTTGAGTAGATGGATGATTGGATGGTAGGATACGTTCTTCCTAACTTGAAGATTTCGGGGACGAAATCCTTTAAGGAGGGGAGAATGTAACAACCCGTATTTTCAATAACCTGTAATAACATAAATCGAGGCAGAATTTAATTCTAAAATGGGAATCAAGGGAAACGGGCTATGCCATTGTGTTCGTCTCGGAAAAATACGCGAAATAGAGTCCGAGTTTTCGAAAATCGGAGTCCGTATGACCAAGATATGGCCTCGCGAAGTTTCACGAAAATTCCCAAATTAAAGTATACTTAATTAAGTGAAATGGGTTGTGTAGATATATATATATATATATTGATATATATATATATATATATATATATAATTGAAAATTTAATAAATAAATATGCAAAAATGCTCAAAACAGCGAATTGGGAGAGGGGAATAACCGAACCGGCCGATTTTTGAAGTCGACCCGAGCCCGCTGGGTCGACTAGGGGTTAATCCAGGGTGTTTGGCTGTCAACCCGTGGGCCGATTCGCTCAAGTGCAGATTTTGCATTTGAATGGTTCTCATGGTCCATCTTTAATCTAAAGGCCCTAGATGGTTCCTACACTTGACTTCTTCCCCAAGACATGCTTTGATGGCTTGGATTGAATCTAGGGTTAATCCTATGGCCTAAAACACTTGCCTAATCTATAAATAAGACCCTAACCTACCCTAATTCATTCATAATTAAACCTAGTGACTAAACTATGGCAAAATGCTAGCTCTCATGGCCTCCACTAATTTTATGAAGAGGGTTGCATACTAATCACTCTCTAATCAACTTCTAATCCCTTCTTAGCATCTTAATCTTCTTCATTTGGTGTTCAAAGTTGCTAGTTGTGAGTTTCTATCACTTTGATGATCTTTTGGTAAACTAATTAGATGAGATGTGATGAGATTTATGGTTTTGTATGTGGGTTAATGAGCTTTGAATCATATGATATGATGTTAGCATTAATCTTATGTTTATGCATGTTGAGTATGTAAGCTTATGCAAGTTTAATATGATGTATGTTATGTTTGCATGATGCTAAATATGCAAGTTGTGGGCTATGTAATCATATGCATGTTATGCAAGTTCATGGTAATATGCTATGCAAGTTACATGTTTGTTAATATGCAAGTTACATGTTTGTTAATATGCAAGTTACATGTATGTAAATATGCAAGTTACATGTTTGTTAATATGCAAGTTACATGTTTGTTAATATGCAAGTTACATGTATGTAAATATGCAAGTTACATGTTTGTTAATATGCAAGTTACATGTTTGTTAATATGCAAGTTACATGTATGTAAATATGCAAGTTACATGTTTCTTTATATGCAAGTTACATGTTTGTTAATATGCGAGTTACATGTATGTAAATATGCAAGTTACATGTTTATTAATATGCAAGTTCATGATGACACATTATGCAAGTCTATAAGCTAATATGCAAGTTTGTTATGCAAAATGAATATGTAAGTTATGTGACATATTATATGCAAGTTATGTGACATGTTATGCAAGTTCATATGCAAGTTATGTGTTTGTTAATATGCAAGATGGCACCTTTGAAACATGTTCATTCATATGCAAGTTGACACCTTTTATATGTGTTATATCATGAACGAAATTACGTGGGAACGATGGGGTAATTAAATGCATAAGTTAATAAGATTGTGTGAAATTAATATAATTATGCATAACACAAAATAAATAAACATAGTATGGGAATTTGCCTATTTGGTTAGGTGTACCCATACTATGTGTTGGGAATTTACCTATTGAGTTAGGTCTACCCCATGGGAATTTACCTATTAAGTTAGGTCTACCCATGTTAAGAAAACTTGATTAATTAGGGATAATTAATATAAAATTATGAGGGTGATTAATTAGGTGTAATTAATTGACTAAGACACGAGGTTGGACTCAGTTGTAGCGTAAAACTGCCCGGACCCAACCGGCTTAACCAGTTGCTACAAATGTTAGCCCAATGTGAGAGGTCTTAGGCACAAACTAAATACGTAATTAATGTAAAGACACGAGGTTAGACTCTGTTATGACATAAGGCTGCCCGGACCCAACCGGCTTAACCAGCGGTCATAAAAGACAGTCTAATGTGAGAGGTCTTTACAAAGGTTACGTTCTTAATTAATTAATTAAGAAACACTTAACCACATTAGCATGTAGAGGGACATGAGGGGTTAAGTGGGTGCCTCGGGTGGCATGAGAAAATCTAGTGGTTGCCTTGGGTGGCAATAGAAAATACGATTAGAATACTTAACCAAAATAGAACATGTAATTAAAACATGATTAAAGGGTTAAGTGGGATATACTAGAAAAAGGGACAAGCTTAGGTGGGTAGCTTGTGGAGGCCCATTTCAACCAGTAACCCATACGTATCTTTGTGGGCTCGACCCATGTCGAGGACGGGACACGCATACTGGGCTTGACTGTAAGAGGCAAACGGGTTAGCGGTGGCAACGCAAGTCCAACGGGCTTCATATGCGTGAGTGGGCCCGGGCTGGTAGGTAAGCCGTTGTTGCATCGAGTAGATATAAGCCGTGCACCTTTAGTTTCATCAGGTTGCCACATTGGGGAATGATACATCCCACGGTGGGGCCAGCACGGGTATCTACGTTAGGGAGCCGATCGAATGGGAAGTAGTGTGTACACCTAGTGGATTGTAGGGCCCCGTGGCGCCTACTTGGTCACCTAGGGGTACGCAGGTACTAATTAGTAAATTTTATAAGTCCTTGGGTGGGATCAACCTTTAAGTTAGGAACGACTGGTGTGGTGCAGTTTAGTAATTTACCTTAGGGAGGGTAGATGCGTCTTTATCCTTTATCTTCGTTTAGTTGACTGCTTAGGGTAGCCATTCATCCCTATATGTTACCGTATATCAGTTTATGTCTTCTCTGGTTACTTTAACGATTGTATTGTTAAAGTTATAGGACTCGCTCAGACTTATGTCTGACCCTGTTGTTTTTATCTTTTTCCCAACCCTCAGGTCCTACGGTGGATCCTAGCAGTAGTGGAGCTTGATCGGATTGCTGTTCCAGTCTTTAGGAGCTTGGATAGATGTAAAGCTCCAGTTATCCAGTTATCTTTTCTTTTGTTTGGCTATTGTATGAGAGTGGGATTATGTACTTCTTTATTTTGATGGATATTGTACTTGACCTTTATTGTGGTTTTATGATGTAACCAGACATGTTTTACTTCCGCTGTTATGAGATGATGTTTTAAAATTTCAAGTACTATTTATATCTGTCTTGTTGTAATTTTTCTGTTCTATATTCACTAAAATACTCCACCGATGCTATGGCATTCCCTTAGTGAGTGATCATAGCGGGAGTGGGGTGTTACACCTATAGTGATGCCACTTCGTCGTATGGCACCAAGGGAGCAGCGAGAGCTCGAGGTGCAAGTCAGCGATCTTTTGAAGAAGGGATTTATCAGAAGGAGTGTTTCTGAATGGGGAGCACCAGTTGTGTTTGCTACCAAGGCAGATGGTTCCCTTCGTTTGTGTGTAGACTACCGCGAGTTGAATAAAGTGACGAGGAAGAACAAGTATCCTCTACCGCGGATAGATGATTTGTTCGATCAGTTGAGTGGCGCGAGAGTATTTTCTCAGTTGGATCTCGCGACAGGTTTTCATCAGCTTAGAGTGGAAGCTGAGAATATAGCTAACACGACATTTCGAACGCCGTCTGGATTTTATGAGTGGTTGGTCATGCCATTCGGGCTGACCAATGCCCCAGCATATTTTGTGGATCTTATGAATAGGGTATTCAGAGATCAGTTGAATAAGTTTGTCCTTGTGTTCGTTGATGATATTTTGGTCTACTCGAGGACAGAGGAAGAACACAAGGAACATTTAAGAATAGTGATGGAGGTGCTGAGAAAACACCAATTGAAAGCAAAGTTTTCTAAGTGTCACTTCTGGAAGAGGGAAGTGAGGTTCTTGGGCCATGTTGTTTCAGAGAATGGTATTGTCGTGGACCCGGCGAAGGTGGCTACGGTACAGGATTGGCCTACGCCCAAGAATGCAACAGATGTAAGAAGTTTCTTGGGGTTAGCTGGATATTATCGTAAGTTTATCTAAGGTTTCTCCAAGATAGCAGCACCATTGACCCAGTTGACCAAGAAGAATCAAGCTTTTGTCTGGGATGAAAGGTGCGAGAATGCATTCAAGAGTCTAAAGGACAGGTTGACATGCGCACCAGTGTTAGTCATTCCTAAGGGGAATGAAGAGATGACGGTATACACGGATTCCTGTGGTACCGGACTGGGTGCTGTATTGATGCAAGGCGGTAGGGTTGTAGCTTATGCAAGTCGACAATTGAAACCGCACGAGAGAAGATACCTTACCCATGATTTGGAATTGGCAGCGATCGTGTTCGCGTTAAGAATGTGGAGACACTATCTCTTGGGAGAAAGATTTGAGCTGTTTACAGATCATAAGTCGTTGAAGTATCTCTTCTCCCAGAAGGATTTAAATCTCCGGCAACAAAGGTGGTTAGAATTCTTGGCTTCCTATGATTTTGACATCGCATATACACCGGGAAAGGGCAATGCGGTGGCTGATGCATTGAGTAGGAGACATGCCAGCTTAGGGGCTATGTTTCTAGAATGGAAGCAACTGGAGTACATCGCTGGGTATGATTTCAAACCAAAGTGGGAATTGGATCAAGAAATGTTAGCAAGTTTGACAGTCAGACCCACTTTGATTGAGCGGATCGGCTCTAGTCAGAGGGATGATCCTAACCTATTGGAAATCATCTCCAAGTTAGAGATGGGTATCGATGAGGAGATGAACAAGTATGGGCTTGATCGAGATGGATGGCTTAGAAAGAATGGAAAGCTTGTTGTACCCAATGTCGATGGATTGAGGGATGAAGTGCTTAGAGAGTGTCATCACTCAAAACTGACTATACACCCGGTGGTAATAAGATGTATCGAGATATGAAGCAGATCTACTCCTGGGAAGGGATGAAAAGAGACATTGGGAGGATTATATCCAAATGCATGAATTGCCAGCTAGTTAAAGCCGAGCAAAAGAAGCCTAGTGGGTTGTTGCAACCATTAGAAATTCCCGAATGGAAATGGGAACAAGTCTCGATGGATTTCATCGATGGTTTACCAAGGACTAGATTGGGACATGATAGCATTTGGGTGATTGTGGACCGATTGACTAAAAGTGCAAGATTCATACCAGTCAAATCGACTAGAACGGCAGCCAAGTTGGCAGAATTGTATATGAAGTGGGTAGTGATATTTCATGGAGTACCTAAAAGCATTGTGAGTGACCGAGACCCGTTGTTCACTAGTGGGTTTTGGAAGATCTTACAAGAGGCTCTAGGGTCAGAGTTACATCTCAGTACCGCATATCATCCTCAGACCGACGGTCAGACGGAGAGGGTGAATCGTATTTTGGAAGATCTCTTGAGAGCATGTATATTGGATTTTGGTGGATCATGGGATGACCATTTGCATCTAGTAGAATTTGCATATAATAATAGCTACCAATCCAGTATCGGTATGGCTCCGTTTGAAGCTTTGTACGGAAGACCGTGCAACTCACCATCATGTTGGATAGAGACTGGCGAGAAGTTTATGCTTGGACCAGATGTGGTGAGGGAAACTTCAGATAAGATCAAGATCATTCAACAACGAATGAAGGCTGCCCAAGATAGGCAGAAGAGTTATGCTGATAAGAGGAGAAGATACTTAAAATTTTCCGTTGGCGACTTGGTGTTTGTCAAGATTTCGCCGTTGAAGAGCGTAATACGATTTGGCAGGAGAGGCAAGTTGGCACCAAGATTTGTTGGCCCATTCCCTGTTCTTGAACTAGTCGGGAATTTGGCATACAGAATTGACTTACCAGAGAAGCTGGCGGGAGTTCACAACGTATTTCATGTTTCCCAACTAAGGAGGTTCGTTCACTACCCAGATATGACTATTTCACCTGATCAGTTAGAGGACTTCGAAGTAGAACCCGAGGCGGTTGGGAACCGCAAGCCGGCCCGTATTGTCAAGCACGACATGAAGCAACTTCGAAGGAAGGCAGTGAAGCTAGTCAAGGTTCAGTGGAGCGAGGACGAGAATGATTGCACTTGGGAGACAGAGGAGAATATCAGGAAGACATATCCAGAACTCTTCGCCTGGTAAGATTTTAACTTCGATCTAGTTTTCCGCATGCTAGGATAGGCTTGTTTGCTAGTTTTGCATGTTTGATTGTTGTATGTGGCTGTTAGGCATGCGGGATCTTTTGTATGTTTTGGGTTAAGGAATTTCGGGGACGAAATTTCTTAAGGGGGGGAGAGGGTAACGACCCGTATTCTACGCATCATAGGACCGTAGAATATTTATTTCTTTCACATATGAAGTCGTATGGTCATGTAACTTTGGGAGACGACTATTGTGGTCATTTCCCATGTTCATGATTTTTCCCGATTTTTAAATGACCATTTTACCCCTAGTTGGCACTGTTTTGGCCATAACTTTTGACTGGAAAGGAATTTTGACCTGAAACCACATCCATTAGCTCCGGATGATGGTTTACAATTCCGTAGAGTGGTCACATTAGCCAAACGAACTCACCGTTTGGGAGATATGGCTGAAACAAGTTTCAGATGGTGAAAAACAGCTTAATTGGGCTTAACCGGGTGATTAACAGCTAGGCCCAATGGGGGATTTCGGGATTAGGGTAAGGAGGAGGCTGAAATCAGTTAGAGAACGATTTTATTCTCATTTCCCAGCCGCCACTTTCTTTCTTGCAACCCTAGCAATGGCCTCCAACACCCAAATCACCTTCTAATCACTTTCTAATCAAGTTTTGGCTTAATCTACATCAAATTAAGGAGAGAAGACACGAAAGCAAGGTTGGAGCTGCTGTTAGACGTCAGTATTCGCCCAAATCAGCAAGGTTTCAGTTCTGAGAATTTCGTTTGTGGCCAAGGTGAGTGATTAGCATCGTTTTGACACTAATTACAGTTAATAAAGAGTAATTACTGTAATTAGTGAAGATTAGCGAATTTACACACTAATAAATTCTGGAAAAATGTCTATAAATTCAAAAATAATATTTTATGCCTCTGGTAGAAATTTGGTTTAATTTGATTAAGTTTTGTTAACCCTATGATTAGTTTTGCTTAAACATGCTTAAGGGAAATTATGGGGTTTTGGGTATATTTGATCCATTTTGGCATATGAATTCATTGTTTTGGTGTTTGTGGTTAGTTTGCTATGTTGCTATGACTGTTTGACATGATTTGTGATTGATTAGTATAGTTATATTTGTCGAAAACGTCGTCGAATGGCGTAAACAAGTTGCTGGAAAAAGTTGCAGAAAGTTGTGCAGGGTTTCGGATCGGATCGGATATGGGCTCGGATCGGATTGGAGACCTGAGCAAGGAACCCGACCCGAACTGGAGTCTGGCACAAAGAGGATTGGCAAAACGGAAGGCCATGTTGGTTAAGCTGGGGATCGGATCGACTTAGGGACGAAGGGCTCGGATCGGAACTTAACACTTGGGAGAACTGGCAAGAGGGAAGGCCACGCTAATTGAACTAGGATCGGATCAGATGAAGAAGGAGGGATTGGATCGGAGCACGTGAAGAACAAGGGAGCGGAGCGGAAGCACGAACTGGAAGGGAGATGACACCCGACCCGACCCGGAGGAGGACACCCGACCCGAAGTGGAACGCCCGACCCGAATCGATGCAACGCTATGGACCCGAACCGAACCGCTACAGGGGAAGACTACGAACAGAGCCAATTCAAAGTAGAGGACCCGACCCGAACCGATGGCTAGGAGGGGAACCCGACCCGATCCAGTATTGACCAACAACCCGAGATGCAAAGGTAGTCCAGTATGGGAAGTTAGAGCTCAGGATCCAGTTGGGAACCAATGAGTTCACTTCATGATTGGGCTTTGCTGCGAGACGTGTGCCAAGGGGCAGTCGATGTCTATGACTTTGGATCATTATGTATGGGAAGTACGTGAACGGATTCAGGGCCACAGTGGCCTAGGTACAACTAAAGGGCTATAAACCAATGAAGTGGGGTCATTTGTAAAGATTTGGTCATGACTCCATGTGGTAAGCTTGGTAGTAGCAGTAGTTGTACAAGTTGAACTCCGTCACCACTTCGATGGGTCTAGTGATTGACAGTGGTGGACATCGTATGCTTTACGCACTGAGTGAGAGATGTGAGGATGGTTGCTATGGTTGATTGTTTGCTATCATTATGACATGCACACCCCACCCCTCCCCCCACCCCTCCCCGTATTCTTTACACTATTTATTATGGCACCTTAGAGTACTGTACGGTATGTGGTACTAACTCTTTGGTTGCAGGTCCAGGTTCAGGTATGGTTTAGTATACCTGTTATTATTTTGTTTAGATGCTTATCGCTCATACCAGGCTTTATGTCTGACCCAGAGTTTTATGTCTCCTCTTATTACTCTGGGTGCTCATACGAGCAGACTAGAGACAGGTTAGCTGGTGATGCACGGGTAGATGATCCGGAGACGAGCAGGAGGCTTCCATGTAATATATATAGTATTCTCCCTGTGTTGTTGAAGATCACTTCTTGGGCATTGGTGGTGTATCTTCTACTTTAGCTTTCTTTTGTTTAGAGACAGTAAAATTGGAAAGTTGTAATAAGTTGTATTTGGATTTCCGCTGCTCTGATGTTGATGTTGATTTTAGTTATCAACTTATGCACTGTCTCACCTGTTTTATGTCAAGTATGTTATTATTATTATATTTTATTCCATGCGCTGTGAGACATTCTACATGTTCCTCGTTAGTTAATTCCCTTCTTTCCTTTCTCCTGACGACCGTCCCGTGCTAGTCGGGCATGTGTACAGCGCACTTTCGGAGGAAATGCAGGCTGGTGCGGGGCGGGCCGTCACATCACTCCTACTAATGCTTTGGATGATGCATACCGAATAGCAGAGAGCACAACACTTGACACATTTGAAAAATTCTATCAGGTTGTGATGGACGACTACGAAGAAGAATACTTAAGGTCTCCGAATGAAGCAGAGGTAGTGCGAATCTGAGAGATGCACGAAAGCAGGGGTTGGCCAGGAATTCTAGGGAGTCTGGACTGTATGCACCGGGAATGGAAGAACTGCCATAAGGGATTAAAAGGTGCATACAACGGGAAGGAAAGGAGACCAATCATCATTTTGGAAGTTGTGGCATCATACGATCTGTGGATATGGCACGCTTTCTTTGGAATCCCCGGTTCGAACAATGACATAAATATTATAGAAAGATCTCATCTTTTCAATGATCTTGCTCAAGGCTAGGTACCTCCTTTAACATTTACCTTAGGCGTAAATACTTATGACCATGGCTATTACCTAGGTGACGACATTTACCCGAAATGGAGCACCATTGTTAAAACATGTCCAAATCCATTGACTCCTAAACAAGCCAAATTTGCGGCGATGCAGGAGGCACAAAGGAAAGATGTAGAACGTGCTTTCTGTGTTTTACAATCTAGATTTTTAATGGTAAGTAATCCATGTCGGCTGTGGTCTAGGAAAAAGATGTCTACAATCATTTTTGCTTGCATCGTTCTACATAACATGATTATAGAAGACGAAAGAGATATGGATGAAGGGCAACGCCACTACGAATATGAAGGTGCTTCGCAACAACCCCAAGTATTCCGACATAACACCCTGCTAACAAAAGAGGACTTCAACATTCATTTGGAACGTCAGGTTATTTTTAGAGATGCACAACTCCATATCCAGCTGCAGAAAGATCTTATGTATCGTTTATGGATCCAATATGGTGATACCTAGTTATAAAGCTTCCTTGATTGTCGGAATGCATGTTTTATTTTATGATGGTCCTAACTTACGGATCTTTTATGCAGAAATGATGTTGTAGTTTTTTATTTTACCCTAGGGGTTCTACTGTATTTCTACGGGTTGTTAACCAGCTATTTTTAAGTTCTGAAGTTAAATTAGTTTATTTTGGTGTTTCTAAACATAACTTTTGTGTACGAAAATAATAACTATTATATTTTGTCATATTATAGTATAATCTAGGGTAGGGATACAAATATTTAAAATCTAAATGTATGGCGCGCCGACTTTATCGGCTCGTCACATGAGGAGCCGATAAAGTCGGCGCACGAGACCAATTCAGGATCCTGAATTGGTCCCGTAACATTTCACTGAATGTTACATCATTTAATATTCGTTGGGTACACAAAAGGGTCTTTATTCATGATTAAGAGGATGAATCCTCCTCTATTGGAGATGCTCTAATAGAGCACCTTGAATGGCATAGATAAAGTAAGGTATAGTTACCCACATAAAAACCACATTGTTCATTTCCATTTTATTAAAGTTTATCTACACATCGCATGCAAGTTTTATTTCGTGCAATTAAATGTCACTGGAAATTTAAAATGCAATATACTGTGTACAATATCTTTACAGTGAAATAAAATTGCTGAAAATTATTATATAACAAGACATCAATTTGACGAGTTGCAATCAAGGAATCCTTCTAAACATTCCATAGCGGGAAAAAATTAGGTCTACCGAAGGAGAAAATGTTTTACGATCATCCAAATTAACTACCATTTAATACTTTTAATTAGAACACAACAAAGTGTATCTCTCAATTTTAAATTTCTAGCACATAATCCTCGAAACTTACAACCACTACATTTGTAACAAATCAAATAATCAAAAATACAGTTATTCCGCTGCATGCTATTACATAAGCAAAATGATAAAATATAAATAGAAAAACAAGTAAATGAGGCACTAACCTTTGGGAAATTCAGTAAGAGAGTGGGAAAGATCGCTAATTGTTTAATGGCTCAATAAGAAATAACTTTCAACCACCAATAAGAAAGAATTAGAGAACGGATGATTTGGGAATATATTTTGGAATAAATCGACTAATAATAAATTAAAGTTATGAAAATTGAAAGATAAAAGACTAAACTGTCATTATCCTTTCAAAGGGTTCTACTATTCACACCCCGATTTACACTTCCAGCCACCTTTATAAATTTAATACAGATGATTATTTTTTATATTCTTCTGGTCACCATCTATTATTCCTTAACACAGTTATTCACTACTGTGCTTCTCCTAAAAAAACACATACTTCTTTACAATTTTAAACTTTAAACCCTTACAAAAGCATATATTCTTTTGTGCCTAATAGAAATGGAAGATGAAGATAAAAAAGAGGTTAGAATTGCTTAATTTCTTGATAAATGCAGTAATAAATTGGCGTGAGTAGTGCGCTTGATCCGAAAATTAAAAGTGGGCCCAAATCTAGTTATTAACCTCATATATTATTGCATTAAACATAAAAGGTGCGGTTGTCAATCCATACTTTCGAATATGAATTGTGCTACATCTGTATCTACATCTGAAATTATTTCTGAATTTCGGATACCCGTAATCGCGGATACTGATGGGTATCGAATAATTATCATATCCGCAGACGATCGATAAATCAAAAAATATAAATGAAAAAATTTCGTTCAAGATAAATGTTTTACAATTCTATTGATCACAAAAATGTTAAAAACAAACGGATATGATAATATTGAATAGATCTGAGCAGCTAATATGCATTTAGTATGCGTAATATAAACCGTTGACTTAATAGGCAATAAATCTTATTCGTTGTACTAAAATACATATAATTTTAAGTATAATATTAAAAAAATCGGATGGATGATTTTCAGATGCGAATATCTACATTTCTGTATCCACATCCTTTTTTTCGAATATTGGGTATTTATCCATTTTTCAAATACAAATGCGGACGAATTTCAAATTTTTCAGGTATTCATTAACAGCCCTATTAAAAGGCAAGATTTTGCTCTAATATTACATACAAGTGTAGGACACCATTTACTAATCACCAAAAGGAAAAAAAACTATCATACATTATATCCCCAACTTCAATTTTAAAATATCTTACACGCTCCATTATATATTGAATTGCCTCAAATACTTCACTAGGTTTACTTTACATTATAAGTCATCAATAATTTATCTTTTTTCCCCCTTATCATCATCTTCAATGTTAATGACTTAAACGGCTAGCGATAATCGGAGATCCTAATGATAAGAGACAATGTTAACTACGAAGCATGTATTATGTTAGTCTACCTCTATTGTTTAGTACGCTGTCGTTTTGTGCTACTATTAATAATAGACAATCTGGTTAAGGGCCCATTTAACAACTAAAAGTGGAAATGCTTATGCTTATATACTATATGTTTTTACTTCTAAAAAGTTAAAAAGTCAAAAACCTTATTTGGCACAGTAACGATGTATAAATAAAAAAAGGCTAATACGGATATAAACAAATTTTCGCAATACCTATTTGGGTTTTGCGCTAAAATATTGAAATAAAATGTAAGATAATTTAGATTTTAGAAAGTATATGTTACAACTAGTTAACTAAAAATCATAAAACAATTCGTATTCCGAAGTATTACACAAAATATTGAATTGAAACATAACATAAATATTTGCGTGTTATTCTCACATAATCTCAAGCAACTAAATCCATTTTAAGTTACAAAATTAAATAATAAATCACACAATGGATAAAAGTTGATCACAAATTCCAAGCATTGTAATTTAAATATATAAAAAAAATCGTATGGAACTTAAAATGGCAAATAAAAAAACGTTGTCATGCTTCGTTTGATTTGTTTTCCTTTATTGTTGAAATCTTGTCTCCTCTTGAGTTAAGTCCAGTCCAACGAACTTTGATAAGATTCAAGTCTGTTTTCTTCAGAAAAGATCAAATCATCTTTTTGTAATACTTTAGAAACCTTACCATCCAAAGCGTACTTTCTAATAGGTACTTTCTAGGGAAAAAAATTCGTTTTAGCCCCTTTTTTCACTAATAGACCTATTTTTCGAAATATTATAAATTTAGCCCACTTTTGGCCAACTCAGCGCTGAGTTGGCCAGAATGTACTGGCACAATCTGGGATTGCGCCGGTACACATGTACACTGGCGCAATCCCAGATTGCTCCCCGATGCTATAACCAGCTGACTCCATCCCTTTCATTTTCATTCTTCAACCTCCACCTTTTCAAACCCAAAACCCCTAGCCCTAAAAAAACCAAATCCAAAATTTCTTCAACAATTGTTAATTTAAATATGGCAAGCTCTTTGTCACAAGAAATAGCCACAGGTAATTATTTTAGTATTTTTCTCTTATTTCTTTAGAATTTATGTTTAGGGTTTTATGGATTTTCTAGGGATTTTGTGGATGGTTGTTATGGTGCTAGTTATTGGTGATTTATAGTTGTTTAATATATCCAATAGTTGATTTCATGAAAATTATGTTGAGATTGGAATGAGCTTTAAAAATGTCACCATGGGTTTGTAATGAAGGTTGAATACGATATCATATCGTTTGGTGAATGTATATTCGAACATTAATGAGTTATGTAGTATCGTGTGGATGAAAGTATATTCAGACATTGATGAGTTATGTAGAATATCATATCTGTTTCAATTGGATTATCTTGGAACTCATTTATTTGTGTAGAATTGACGATTGGTAGTTATGTATATGTTTTGGGAAAAACATAATATTGAATTTGTTAACATTGAATTACTGTAGCGTATGCGGAGATGTTGCTGGACCTATAGACGGGAGCGTCTTATACTTGCAGCAATAGCATCATTCAAGCAATGTGAATTTGATGGTGGTAAACAAATATCTATTTTGAATAGACACGTGAATATATGTGTGCATTAAATAATTGAAAATCCATTTATGTTAATGTGTGGTAAAGCAAAAATCATGTTATTACCATCGATCACTCATCTTCGTTAAAGTCCATCAATTCAAAACATGTCGGTGTGTTAGCGCTAATTGAACGAGCTGGCTTTCAATTGGTACATCGGCTTGCATACATACAACTTAACCGCCATCTTATCACGGCTTTGCTTGATCGATGAGACCGGAGACATCTTTCGATGCGGTGAAATGACGATCACATTGGATGACATAATGGTATTGCTTGGCATACCCATTGATGGAAGTCCATTCAGCAATCTTGAACCCACTGATTATGTGGAGATGTGTAAGAGACTGTTAGGCTTATCTCCTCCAGGTGATCAGCGGTGGGGGCCCGAGATGATTAATATGAAGTGGTTTAGGGAACAACTAGCAGGTGGCATTCCTGCGAATTCTTCTCAAGTATAGATAGAGCAGTGTGCGCGAGCTATTATAATCCATATTATCATGTCTCGTTTGGTATATGACCATTCAAAATCTTGTGTATGGCTCGGATGGATTCATTATTTGGAGGACTTCGATCTATGCCGTCAGTATGCTTGGGGTAGTGTCATGCTGGGATTCACATATGCAGAGCCATCACGGATGGCTTTAGAGCGCGGCGATTCCATTGGAGGCTGCCTAACATTAGTGCAGGTATTACAATTACAAGTTATTCATTTTCATGAATATTAATTTATCATTGCATTTCATGATTTATTATATGTAGACTTGATCTTGGACGTATCTCTCGATTGGAAGAATATCTATGAAGCGATCGGATTTTGATGTTACTTTGCCTTATGCTATGAGGTACTATTACGAGAAGTCTAAATTGTACATATTTATTTTTTTAAATGCAGTAATAAATAGTTAGTATTCTTAATAGTTGTGTTGGTCCAAAGAGCAAGTTGTCGTCGCCCAGACGCAATGTTAAGTTTTATCGTAACGAGTTCAATGTACTCGATTACTATGTTGTTTCATGATCCCCTTACACCGAGGCATTTCCTCATCTACCACAATTGTGTGTTGCAACTATGCAACTTTGGATAGCATGTGTGCCTCTAATTTGTTTTGGAGACGTCGCGTTTCATCTTCCAGATAGAGTGATCAGACAGTTTGCTTGTTGT
This sequence comes from Allium sativum, assembly GCA_030737875.1. Classification (NCBI taxonomy): domain Eukaryota; kingdom Viridiplantae; phylum Streptophyta; class Magnoliopsida; order Asparagales; family Amaryllidaceae; genus Allium; species Allium sativum. The sequence continues at coordinate 1,033,430,318 of CM060920.1, read as the reverse complement.
AGCATATTCCCAAGCAACCTATGCACTACATGATTGATGCAGCGAACACCGAGGCCTATCAATAGGCAATCAATTCATGGAACTGGTGCTACAGGTATGTGCAAGAGTAATGTGAGGCAGCGGTAAGCGATTTGGATACTAGATATGGTATTGGAACACTACTCGCCGGTATATTATTTTTGCCATAGACCCTCCTCTAGATGTTCCTCAAGATGTTCCTCAAAGCATTGATTCATACATCCCTAGTGCGTCACTTGAGCAAAATGTGGTATGTACATTTTTTTGCATGCGCATGCCTTGATCTTTTTTACTTTGGTATAAGCTTGGTCGTGTTGTTGCATGTGTATGCCTTGACCTTGTTACTTTAGTATCCCGAACTTGAAATGCTTGTGGTGTTTGTATCATACCTGCTACATCTTATTATGTTGTTGCGACTATCATGGCTTTGTACATTGGTATTTTGTGTTCTTGTTCATGTCTGCACTTTTGAACTTCATAATGTGTGTTTTACAGTCCGACAGAATTTACCATGCGGCCGAGTTGTTTGATGAGTTAGCGTAGGAGGTGTCGGAGCTGTCGAAGGCAAAGTGCGTGAGCATTAAACGCATTCTCGAGTTGATTTTGAGGAAGAACAAACTTGCAAGACCACCACTGCCTCCATCTCAACCCCCTGCTTCTACTCGTAAGTCCAGTCGTATAGACAAGGGAAAGGGTCTGGCTTCATCTTCTCAACCGTCCCAAAAGGAGTTCGTGCACGATCCTTCGCAGCCAACCGACTCGCCGAACCCAACTCTAAGGCGTCCCTGGACTCGACAAGGGAAAATTGGAGCCCGCAAGAAAGTTGGAAAGTAGTAGTGGTAGAGGCATTTTGATGTGTTCTAACTTGGAACTTGCGTTAATTGGATATGTGCGTTGACATGTTCTAATTTGGTGGTTATTGTATATGTTTAAACGTTGATTTGTGGACGGATTATTATAATATTGTGATGCATTTTGGGTTGAATGGTTAAGTAATTGGTGGAATGAATGTCGACTTGTTAAATGGTTGGTATGTTGAAAAATTGTTTACTGTAATGTTGTGATGTAAGTTGGGTTGTATTGAATGGTCGAGAAGAGAGAAAAATGCACTCTGGAAATTGCTCGGGGTGTAAATCAGGATTGCGCCCCAGGTTCTGAAACAAAGCAGAAAGCAAATATGCTCTATGTTTGCTTACAGGCGCAATTTAGGGTTACGCCAATGCTCGAGTCGCAATCCTGGAATGCACCCCATGTTTTTTCCATACCACTTTGCACTCTGGAAACAAAGCAAAGAGCAAAAATGCTCTTTGTTTGCTTACATGCGCAATTCATGAGCGCAATCCCGGATCGCGCCCATGATCAGGAAGAAACCATGCTGAAACGTGGGCGATATCTGCTTTGTTTATCTTGATACACTGTTCAAACAGTCGCACAAAAAAATGTTTTAAAACAAATAAACAAGCAAACATATTTAGAACAAATAATAATACGAACATCCTTAATATAGTCCACCTACATTTTGGAAACAAAGCATCACACTTAAGTTATGCAAATGAACTAGAACGAGTGAAACAAAATTACAAACGAATTTAATATAGTACACCATCGCACTTAACATAGGCAAACAAACTACTGATTACGGTCAAACCGCAACTGTTCAATGACATGTAGGGTACATCTTATCTCTCGTTCTAGTTCCTTTGCATATTTTATTCCCCTTAGGCACGAAGGTTCGTCTATCCATTCTATGTAATTGCATCAATTTGGATAGAATAGACATCTAAATGCACGGACCTATATTGTTGTCATCTGCTCGAACCACAACTTCAACCGCATAGCCGCATTAGCAACAAACTGAATAAGAATCAACTTCTTATTCATACGAAATTTGAACATGTGTTACTCGATTTACCTCTTGTTCTTGCGATGGTTGAGCGATCGACTGTTCATACGAAAGTTGAACGTGTGGTACTTGATATTTATGTGGATGTTGTACGTTCGTCTGTTTGTGGTTCATCCTGATATCTCATTAGGTTTAGATGTGAGAATTCGTCCGCAAACTCCTGAAGTTTCATCTGTTCATACGGTGGTTCATCAGAGTTTATAAATGATGGGCAATGTAACGACCCAGAAAATCTGAACCAATTTAAAAATTGATTCTAATTATAATGGCAATGAAAAGTGAGTTTGAATCGACAATTGAAAACGAATATAATTAATTCTAATTATAAACAAGGCCTGAAATGGCGCTGCAGTTTCAAAAATTGAATTCAAACTTTGTCGGACTGTACCGGGTGCAAAACAAAACGGATTTTAGTGAAACCAAAAATATTTAAATCTATTAGTGAATACCTTTCTAACGAATCTGAAAAATCGAATTTTCATAGCGGAAAGCAAAAGTTATGGCCGAATGAATTTTCAGAAAGGTCGCTATGGAATCTATATAGCCCGTGAAATTGGCCATTTTGCATATGACCTCGGAATTCGACGAAACCACTTTTGTTGGATCCGGGATGAGAAGTTATTGCTAGGCTTCAAATTTCATAATTTTTGAAGCTAGTATGTGAGCGTGGCAAAAGAAAATGTGTTTTGGTCAATTACAGTTAAATTGGATCGACCAAAAATGGGCCTTTTTGCAAACGGTCTCAGAATTCGACGAAACTAGTTTTGTTGGGACCGTATCGTCAAAACATAGCTAGATTTATTTTTCTGGAATTTTTCGAATTAGTTTGTGGCCCTGGCAAATTGAAATGTACGTTCAAATTAAATATTGAATGTTTTGTATTTTAATTTGAAGGAAAACTGACTGAAACATTCGAATGGGCCTTCGAAACATATCCCATTGTGTTCGGAATGGGGGTAAAACACTAGGGACGACAGTCGTTGGGTTTGGATTGGTGGTCGTGTCAGAAAACCCCCTTATAAAATCCACCGACCAATCAGAATTTAAATAAAAAAAAGGAAAATCCCCCATTTTCTCTCTCCCCGTAGTCGCGATACACGACGGAAAATTGATCGCCGCTTCCTGGTCATTTTCCGGCCACACCACGTCGAACTATCCCCAGCCCCAGTTGAACTTTTTGAAGCCCTCCTCACCACCTTCGAATCCATACCCTCCTCGCCCAAAACCGTTGACCCTCTCTCGAGTTTCGTGCCCTCAAAGGTTGGAACTTCCAACCGCCGCCGCCGTGTTAGTTCGCCACCGAACTGAGCAAGACCACAGCGTGCCGAAAGCCCTCACGTTCCCCTTCGACGTCATGAAGCCCGATCGACCCCTCGATACACGGATTGCCTGAAAGATCGAAACCTAGTTTCGAAGATTTCAAGCATGTATCGGCTGATTTTATTTAATTTGATTTTAACACCTTTAAAGTGTTGCAAACCTTTGAAAAATCATATCTTTTTTGTTCGTTAACGAAATTCGATGAAACAGGAAACATCGTGACCGTGTGGACGTATTCTACATTCTAGAAGAGACCGCATATTTTTCTGAGCCTTCTGCTATTTTTGGTGGAGTGGAACCCAAAGTGAGATTTCTAATTTATAAACAATATGGAAAACGACGATGTATAAATTATATAGTCGATGTATGAGTTATATAAGCGTTGTACACCTCTTGTATAAGCGTTGTATAAGTTGTATATTCGATGTATAAGTTATATATGCGTTGTAAAAATTATATATGTGTTGAAATAGAAGTGAATTGCTATATAAATATGTATATATATATATATATATACGCCCCTCGTCCACAAACCATGGACGGTATTTATTGATTGTGATTGGTGTGAAAATTGATTGATAGCGAATTGTTGTTTGGGATTGTTTGTGGTTGATATTGATTGATTGTGGTTGAAAAATACCCGTTTGTGGTTGAGAAATATTTGGTTGAAACCACATAGGATTAGTTTGTGGAAATGAAATAAATATATACATGCCGCCTGCGTGCGAACTAGATGCATGATCTCCATTGTCAAAAACCGCGAGGTTTAAGGTAGAGCGAGGAGCCGTACTAGGGACGGTCCCGGTTTTAACTACCCTGCCGTTATGCTGCCAAAATTTTGAATAATATTCCTGTGTTTGAATTATTTTCATTTGCTGAAACTATATTTATTCGTGGAATAGAAAACCTTCATGTGTTGAATCGATATTCATTCGTTGATTAGAAATTCATGTGTTGAATGGTATTCGCGTTTTAAATATAAAAATCACATTTTTATCTATATATAGAAACTATAGAAAACCTTCATGTGTTGAATCGATATTCATTCGTTGATTATAAATTCATGTGTTGAATGGTATTCATATTTTGAAATAAATTGTTTCATAACAAAAATCACCTTTTATAAACTATATAGAATAATAGTGTTTTTGAAATGAATTGTTTTACAATAAAAATCTCATTTTTATTATATACATGAATCGTTGAAATGTGAAGTGTTAAAAACAGCCACTCGTTCAAATAAACATATATGAGTTGAAATATTCATTAATTAGCTAATGATATGATTTTTGCCTATACATGCAACATTAGAATGAATGGTGTTTTTAAACCAAAAGGAATCAAATATGAAGTTGAATGAAAAATGATAAACGATAAGAACTGTATATATGTACATGCATATTTATTGAACAGGTTATAGCAAAGGGGCTAGAGAAGAGGAATAAAATTTTGTGCCCGACAAATAGGTACACATTTACTGCTTTGTTTGGGTGATGATTTTATGAGCCTGTTGGCTAGCCGCTTAGCTTTTTCTTTTTCTTTTCGACATGAGACGCCCGTGTGGCTATTTGGGAATTTTCCCAGCCCCTCCCGTACAAAGGAGGTTATGGCGAAATTTTCCAAAATTTATAGGCATTAGTGAAATATTTGAAGTGAAAACGATATTGAAATTTTTGAATGAACTATATTTATATAAATATATAAATATAAATAAAATTAAAACGAAACGTGGCCGTGCAGTTCGTGTTTTGAAACCATGATTTCAAACAACTAGTGCGGGAAATCCGACCATTGGATTTTCCCGAAACCGCAACCGTTGGGTTCGCCTTGGAAATCTCTTTCCAACGGCACCAACTTTGTAAAAATCCAACGGTTGGATTGTCTGGAATGTTTAATTCAAATCTGAAGAAAAACAGCACCATGATCGATTATATTTATATATATAAATATAATTATATTAAATCGAATAACGACGCTGCAGTTCGTATTTTGAAATCGAAACTTCAAACGATTGTACTGGGAGATCCGACCATCGGATTTTCCCGAAACTGGAACCGTTGGGTTCGTTTTGAAAAGATCTTTCTAATAATGTAAATTTTATGAAAATCCAACGGTTAGATTTTCAGATATGTGTAAATCAAATCTGAAGAAAAACAACGCCACGGCTGCGTTATGGCCCGAAGCGTCGTTCTGAATAAATTGGCTATTTTAAAATAAATAAAAATAGCGATAAATCGTTATAAAATATCATAAACGATATGGGATGGAAATAAACTGAATTTGCTCGATTTACGTGGTATTTGATGGTTGAATGTGTTTGGTGTGAAAATTACATTAAAGAACAAAATTGGTGTTGTCGAATGATTTAACCATTGAAATAAATTGATTTGAAATTCTAAATATACGTGAATTATTTGAAAAGGCCGAGTTAATTCTCATTTCGAATAATTGACCGACGATTGAAATTCGAAGATGAAGACGGTGGTCGAAGACCGGAGATCTTCACCTCGTTTGGATGGTAACCGAGGTTCTGATTGGGAGGCATCCCGAAATATGGATAATGAGTGGTGATCGTCCAGACGTACGTGGTGATCGATGGGTTTGCGAGGTATTTAGTGCCTCCGGTTTCGTTCAGACCAAGAACGGACTTGTAAATGGACTGTGTGTCTGACATTGGAGTTTATTCTGTGTTGATTGATTTCTGTTAAATATACATCTGTTTGGCGGCGGAGAATTAATTCTTTTGCTTAACGCCCTTCTCTGAGACGCACGAGCTCAGAGGTTGTATATCGATGGACATCATTCGCATGGCATGAATTGCCTGTGTGGCATGCTAAGATGCAGTGATCAGGGCTTCTGTTGAAAAGCAAAGTCTTGTGGTGATGATCAAAACACCGCCTGTGTGGCGTAGCTTTGTGTATAACGTGAAATCGCGAGCCTCACACCCCGGTATGAACCAGAAACGGGAGAGGACATCAGGGAGGGCCTGCGTTTCTTTCTAGCTAGGGTGGTGTCAGTGACCTACCAGCCCTGACATTTATATACTTTTCACCTATGTGGTTGTTGTTGTTGCGAGGCGCCTCGGTTTGATCGGACGATCCGGGTCCGATGGAGTCATTCGTTGGCTCATTTACACCCCAAAGGGTGGGGAAACGCAGTGTTCAGGAATTTTAAGGTGGACCGGCCCGGACGATCCAAGGGCCCACCTGAGTCTGGGTCCTAAGGCTCGGGCTAGACAGTCTCGAATTCGGTAAGGACTATCTTTTGCCTTGGTTCATGACGGAAATCCAATTTCCAAATACGTGACTGTGCGGTTTTGATTGTATACCTATATATGGAGACATAGTGGTATGGGGCATTAATGTCGTCTATGATTGATAGTTATGATTGGAAATTGTTGTCAAAACATATAAACACTAGCAATAATATCAAATGCCTTTGTTTTATTCGTATCAAGCATATTTTGGCCGTTATAAGGTAAAAACTCTATCCTCCGGTTTGCGTTGCATTGTGTGATGGGAACTGAGTCTTATAATGGCTTCATTTTTATAAAAAGCATAGCAATGTTTAAAAGAAAGATTTGTTTTAAAGCACTGGCAATCCAATGGAGTAAACCCGTTCCACGAAAGTGGCGTGGTCCTGTGATTAGCCATATTATATATGTGTTGAGTAGATTTCTCATACCAGTCCCATGACTGACTCGTAGTTTGTTTCACTTTCAAACTCGGGTGCCCCCTTTTTCTACATGGGCAGCCTTGTATTCAGGTTTAGCTGGTTCTTTCTGGATAGCTTGAGCTGAAGATGGATTCTATCATTTATCTCTTTTTATGTTGTTCAGCTCCTATTGTACATATTTTGTTTGTTTTCCGCTGTAGACAATTATGTATAGCTGAACTGTATTTGTACTAAGTAAGATCCTGTATACTGTGTAACTCTGATGATTACTTTTATCTAGTATATTGTATTGTTCATCATCTGGTGTATTTATTTAATTCTGTTCGGCTATTATCTGTTTTTTGTGTTATATTCCACGGATTACCCTTGTCGCCGTCAGTACGGGGGTTGGGGACGTCTCAATTTGGTATCATAGCTTTGGTTAAGCTTAGTTCTGGAATATAACATTGGGACGAACTCGTCAGAAATAGAACCAGTAGTGTTCTAGGACGGGTAACTCTATATAGATAGGATCAGCAATATCCTAGTATGGGTAAAGCAGAATGAAATTACACCTCAATAGACACATTTACACTTGAAGTATATGTTTCTATGTTTGAAAATTTTCTTTTCTGTGACCTGACACTTGATCTGCCATTTGCAGAAGTACTAGAAAAATGAGTGCCAGAAACAGAAGGAATACAGAACCCGATCTAGAGGCTCTATTTAAGAGATATCGAAATCTGGGTGGAGCACAATTCTCGGGCAATGAATCTATTATTCAAACTCAAGCTTGGGTGAGCTCTGCAGAAAGAATATTTGAGCGTTTCCAGCTGAGAGACGACCAAAAAAGATTAGTAGCATCTTGGGCGCTCAATGTAGAAGCTTTAATATGGTGGGAAACAATCATAAAAGATAATCCAGAAGGTGATATCACCTGGGATAGATTCAAAGAGATTTTCCTAGGAAGGTTTACTCCTCCCGAGGCAACTGAGCGATTATGTGATGAATTTTCTTATTTGATACAAGGTGATATGACCATTCCAGAATATCATAAGAAATTCAACGAACTTGCTCACTTTGCTCCTCATCTGATTCAGGATCCAAAGAGGAAAAATCTGAGATTTATTCATGGCCTGCAAAGGAGATATCAGAATAGTGTGCTGAGGAATGTGAAGCTTCCTTTTTCAGAAATGATTTATATGGCTTATCGGTATGAAGATCTCCATAAGAAAGGAATGTTGCGCGACGAAGAAGAAGTCTGTTCTAGTAACAAAGAAGAGTCGGAAACTGATATTCCTGAAGCCAGTACGAGGTCTGAGGTCAGTAAAGAGCCTAAAGTCAATCGAAAAAGGGCTAGATCTAAAAAAGAACCTACCACGACTGCCATATGCAAAAACTGCAATCAGAAGGGGCATTTGTCCAGAAAATGTAAATCTGTAAACAAACGAGGGAAGAGTGGATTTGGACCCAGAAAGAAGGTTCATGAGGGCCGAGGATGCCATAAGTGCCATCAGGCTGGGCATATTGCTAAAAACTGCCCGCTATCTCAGAAATCTGAAGCAGTACAAGTGAATGAAATGGCAGAAGTACCTGCATCTTCGTCTGCTCAGGAAAGGTCTGATGTTTTGGAAGGCATGCTCAATGTAAAGAACATTCCAGTTAAAGTACTGTTTGACACAGGCGCGTCACGAAGCTTTATTGCAAAAAGTGCAGTCAAGAAGTTGGATTTGAGGTTGAAAAAGCTCAAAGAGCCAATGACTGTCCAAAATCCAGTTGGGGTTCCATCAATCTCAGTTGGATTTGTGCAGTACCCGTCTCTTTTTCTTGCTATAAATTCCCTATTATCTCTGTCGTCATGAATTTTGATGAATTCGATCTTATTCTGGGATTGGATTGGCTAACCAAATATGAAGCAGAGGTTAGATGCGCCGAGAGAGTTGTTAGAGCTAAGATTAAATCAGGGAATTATATAACCATACCGTGTGAAGGTCAGAAATCTAATAGAAAAGATTTCTGGGCAACTTTAGATGTTTCTCCAGCCCAAATAGAAAATATCCCTGAAATCACAGAGAATATTCCCGGCCTGGTAAAAGATATTCCTATCGTCAAGAACTATGCGGATGTGTTTGAGGAAGTTGTTCGCTTACCTCCGCAGAGAGAAATAGATTTCAAGATTGCTTTGATTCCCAATGCAAGGCCGGTAGTTCATGCTATTCGAAGAATGTCCTTGAAAGAGAAGGAGGAATTAGACAATCAAACACGACAGCTAGTATGGAAGGGTCTGATCAGGCCTAGTTTCTCTGATTGGGGTGCAGCAGTGGTGTTTGTTCCAAAATCTGACGGTACTCTACGACTATGTTTGGATTATCGTGATTTAAACAAACAGACAATAAAGAACAAATATCCATTGTCGCGGATTGATGATTTGTTAGATCAATTAAATGGCGCACAAGTATTTTCACGAATGGACCTAGCTACAGGTTTCCATCAACTTCGAATTGCCGAAGAGTGTGTTCCAATGACAGCATTCAGAGGTCCAGATTTATTCTACGAGTGGTTAGTAATGCCGTTCGGCTTATGTAACGCTCCAGCTTACTTCGTCGATCTGATGAATAGAGTGTTCAGAGGGGTTTTGAATAAATTTGTTCTGGTTTTCATTGACGATATTCTAATTTTCTCTAAATCAAAGGCCGAACACGAAAAGCATTTGGAACAGGTTCTAGAAATTCTGAGAAGGAATGTATAGAAAGCAAAGTTTTCCAAATGTATATTCTGGAAGAATGAAGTAAAATTTCTGGGCTACGTGGTATCGAAAGAAGGAATTGCTGTGGATCCAAGCAAAATCATAGCTATTCAGAATTGGAAACAGCCCAGTACCCCCACTGAAGTCCGCAGTTTTCTCGGATTGGCTAGCTATTACCGGAAGTTCGTCAAAAACTTTTCGAAGGCATCTGGCCACTTAACGAAGCTTACAAATAAGCACTCTAAATTCAAATGGACTCCAGAAAGTGAGGAAGCTTTCGAAGAGCTAAAGTTAAGACTAACGACAGCTCCAGTGTTAACCATCATCGATGGCAACCAAGATTTAAAAGTCTGGATTGATGCTTCTAGAGAAGGCCTTGGCGCAGTGTTAATGCAAAGGGGTCAAGTGATTGCTTATGCTAGCCGTCAGTTGAAGCCGCACGAGAAAAACTACGTAACTCATGATCTTGAGTTATTGGCTATAGTATTTGCCTTGAAAATCTGGAGGCACTATCTTCTGGGTGAGAGATTTGAACTGTTTACAGATCACCAGTCGCTAAAGTATCTGTTCACTCAGAAAGACCTGAATCTGAGGCAGCAACGTTTGCTGGAGTTTCTTGCAGCATATGACTTTGAGATTATATACACTCCAGGGAAAGCCAATGTCGTGGCCGATGCGCTGAGCCGAAAGAATGTAATGATCGCCAGCTTTATTATCACGACTTCCTTGATTGACAAAATATCTATTCTTCAGAAGGAGGATAACTTTATTAAGGATATGATTAAAAGGATTCAGAAAGGCGAACCCTCGTGTTTTCAAATGGATAACGACGAGACCTTGAGGTTGAAAGGAAGGATTTGTGTTCCTGATATCCCAGAGTTAAAAAGGGAAGTGTTAGACGAGTGTCACAAGTCCCAGCTGAGTATCCATCCTGGTGTTGCCAAAATGTATAACGATCTCAAACGAACATTCTGGTGGAAGGCTATGAAAAGGGACGTTTCAATATACGTTAGCCGATGCCCTACTTGCCAGCTAGTCAAAAGCGACCAACAGAAACTGGCTGGATTGCTACAACCACTAGAAGTTCCTAGTTGGAAGTGGGAGCATATTTCCATGGATTTCATTGATGGTCTGCCCGGAACCAGAAAAGGGAATGACAGTACTTGGGTGATCGTAGATCGCTTCACGAAGACCGCCCATTTCATACCTGTCAGATCAAACAGAACTGCTCAGAGTCTGGCGCAGATATACTTCAGGGAAATAATTAGACTACATGGAGTGCCGCTCAGTATAGTCAGTGATAGAGATACAATATTCACTAGCAAATTCTGGGAAGCATTTCAAGTCGAGCTGGGAACGAAGTTGAACTTGAGCACCGCTTATCATCCTCAGACAGATGGTCAGACTGAGAGGGTGAATCGTATTTTAGAAGATCTATTGCGGGCTTGTGTTATAGATTTCGGTGGATCATGGGAAGACCATCTACATTTGGCTGAATTCTCTTATAACAACAGCTACCAGGCGAGCCTGACAATGTCACCATTCGAAGCATTGTATGGTAGACCGTGCCGATCTCCTGCTTGTTGGGTCGAACCAGGTAATAGACTTGTGTTGGGTCCTGATATGATCCGAGAAGCTGCGACAAAGTCGATTTTATTAAGAAGCGATTACTCGCCGCTCAAAGCCGACAAAAGAGCTATGCCGATAGAAGAAGAAGAGATATATCATTTGATGTTGGCGACTATGTATATTTGAAAGTATCGCCAATGAGAGGAGTTATCCGGTTCGGTAAAACTGGAAAGTTGGCGCCCAAATTCATAGGTCCGTTTCCTATTCTGGAACGGATCGGAACTCTCGCTTATAGGGTCAAACTGCCTGACTGGTTGCCTGGAGTTCATGATGTATTTCATATATCTCAACTTCGAAAGCATGTTCATGATCCAGACTTGATCGTCGAAGAAGCAGCTCAGCAGGATATTGAAATTACTCCAGAATTAGCTGTGAGAAGAGAGCCGCTAAAGATCATCGGCAAAGAAACCAAAGAGCTGAGGAACAAGAAGGTTCACTTAGTCAAAGTGCAATGGAGTGGAGATCCGCGAGATTGTACTTGGGAAACTGAGGAGAGCATTCAGAAAGCCTATCCCAGATGCCGAGTAGATATTTCTTATTGACTCCGGTGCAAGGTACATTTACCCTACTTTGCATTACCATTTAATTCTCTACTCTGCTGTTATTTTCTTTCCATGGATGTGAACTTTTAAATTCTATGGTCTAAATGATTTTTAAAAAAAAGAGCATAGAAATTAATTTGTATGGTTTTGAAAGGTTGAAAACAATTGGATTGGTTGTTGTGTTGTGTGATTGTAGATTTATCAAACCACTTTCGACTTTGTTCCTTTTCGAGGACGAAAAGTTTAAAGTGGGGGAGATTGTAACGACCCAGAAAATCTGAACCAATTTAAAAATTTTAAATTGGCTAAAATAGTGGATTTTAAATATTTAAAATAAATATTTTAAATAATGGCAATGAAAAGTGAGTTTGAATCGACAATTGAAAACGAATATAATTAATTCTAATTATAAACAAGGCCTGAAATGGCGCTGCAGTTTCAAAAATTGAATTCAAACATTGTCGGACTGTACAGGGTGCAAAACAAAACGGATTTTAGTGAAACCAAAAATATTTAAATCTGTTAGTGAATACCTTTCTAACGAATCTGAAAAATCGAATTTTCATAGCGGAAAGCAAAAGTTATGGCCGAATGAATTTTCAGAAAGGTCGCTATGGAATCTATATAGCCCGTGAAATTGGCCATTTTGCATACGACCTCGGAATTCGACGAAACCACTTTTATTGGATCCAGGATGAGAAGTTATTGCTAGGTTTCAAATTTCATAATTTTTGAAGCTAGTATGTGAGCGTGGCAAAAGAAAATGTGTTTTGGTCAATTATAGTTAAATTGGATCGACCAAAAATGGGCCTTTTTGCAAACGGTCTCAGAATTCGACGAAACTAGTTTTGTTGGGACCGTATCGTCAAAACATAGCTAGATTTATTTTTCTGGAATTTTTCGAATTAGTTTGTGGCCCTGGCAAATTGAAATGTACGTTCAAATTAAATATTGAATGTTTTGTATTTTAATTTGAAGGAAAACTGACTGAAACATTCGAATGAGCCTTCGAAACATATCCCATTGTGTTCGGAATGGGGGTAAAACGCTAAGGACGATAGTCGTTGGGTTTGGATTGGTGGTCGTGTCAGAAAACCCCCTTATAAAATCCACCGACCAATCAGAATTTAAATTAAAAAAAAAGGAAAATCCCCCATTTTCTCTCTCCCCGTAATCGCGATACACGGCGGAAAATTGATTGCCGCTTCCTGGCCATTTTCCGGCCACACCACGTCGAACTATCCCCAGCCCCAGTTGAACTTTTTGAAGCCCTCCTCACCACCTTCGAATCCATACCCTCCTCGCCCAAAACCGTTGACCCTCTCTCGAGTTTCGTGACCTCAAAGGTTGGAACTTCCAACCGCCGCCGCCGTGTCAGTTCGCCACCGAACTGAGCAAGACCACAGCGCGCCGAAAGCCCTCACGTTCCCCTTCGACGTCATGAAGCCCGATCGACCCCTCGATACACGGATTGCCTGAAAGATCGAAACCTAGTTTCGAAGATTTCAAGCAGGTATCGGCTGATTTTATTTAATTTGATTTTAACACCTTTAAAGTGTTGCAAACCTTTGAAAAATCATATCTTTTTCGTTCGTTAACGAAATTCGATGAAACAGGAAACATCGTGACCGTGTGGACGTCTTCAACATTCTAGAAGAGACCGCATATTTTTCTGAGCCTTCTGCTATTTTTGGTGGAGTGGAACCCAAAGTGAGATTTCTAATTTATAAACGATATGGAAAACGACGATGTATAAATTATATAGTCGATGTATGAGTTATATAAGCATTGTACACCTCTTGTATAAGCGTTGTATAAGTTGTATGTTCGATGTATAAGTTATATATGCGTTGTAAAAATTATATATGTGTTGAAATAGAAGTGAATTGCTATATATAAATATATATATATATACGCCCCTCGTCCACAAACCATGGACGATATTTATTGATTGTGATTGGTGTGAAAATTGATTGATAGCGAATGGTTGTTTGGGATTGTTTGTGGTTGATATTGATTGATTGTGGTTGAAAAATACCCGTTTGTGGTTGAGAAATATTTGGTTGAAACCACATAGGATTAGTTTGTGGAAATGAAATAAATATATACATGCTGCCTGCGTGCGAACTAGATGCATGATCCCCATTGTCAAAAACCGCGAGGTTTTAAGGTAGATCGAGGAGCCGTACTAGGGACGGTCCCGGTTTTAACTACCCTGCCGTTATGCTGCCGAAATTTTGAATAATATTCCTGTGTTTGAATTATTTTCATTTGCTGAAACTATATTTATTCGTGGAATAGAAAACCTTCATGTGTTGAATCGATATTCATTCGTTGATTAGAAATTCATGTGTTGAATGGTATTCGCGTTTTAAATATAAAAATCACATTTTTATCTATATATAGAAACTATAGAAAACCTTCATGTGTTGAATCGATATTCATTCGTTGATTAGAAATTCATGTGTTGAATGGTATTCATATTTTGAAATAAATTGTTTCATAACAAAAATCACCTTTTATAAACTATATAGAATAATAGTGTTTTTGAAATGAATTGTTTTACAATAAAAATCTCATTTTTATTATATACATGAATCGTTGAAATGTGAAGTGTTAAAAACAGCCACTCGTTCAAATAAACATATATGAGTTGAAATATTCATTAATTAGCTAATGATATGATTTTTGCCTATACATGCAACATTAGAATGAATGGTGTTTTTAAACCAAAAGGAATCAAATATGAAGTTGAATGAAAAATGATAAACGATAAGAACTGTATATATGTACATGCATATTTATTGAACAGGTTATAGCAAAGGGGCTAGAGAAGAGGAATAAAATTTTGTGCCCGACAAATAGGTACACATTTACTGCTTTGTTTGGGTGATGATTTTATGAGCCTGTTGGCTAGCCGCTTGGCTTTTTCTTTTTCTTTTCGACATGAGACGCCCGTGTGGCTATTTGGGAATTTTCCCAGCCCCTCCTGTACAAAGGAGGTTATCGTGAAATTTTCCAAAATTTAAAGGCGTTAGTGAAATATTTGAAGTGAAAACGATATTGAAATTTTTGAATGAACTATATTTATATAAATATAAATAAAATTAAAACGAAACGTGGCCTTGCAGTTCGTGTTTTGAAACCATGATTTCAAACAACTAGTGCGGGAAATCCGACCATTGGATTTTCCCGAAACCGCAACCGTTGGGTTCGCCTTGGAAATATCTTTCCAACGGCACCAACTTTGTATAAATCCAACGGTTGGATTGTCTGGAATGTTTAATTCAAATCTGAAGAAAAACAGCACCAGGATCGATTATATTTATATATATATATATATATAATTATATTAAATCGAATAACGACGCTGTAGTTCGTATTTTGAAATCGAAACTTCAAATGATTGTACTGGGAGATCCGACCGTCGGATTTTCCCGAAACTGGAACCGTTGGGTTCGGTTTGAAAAGATCTTTCTAATAATGTAAATTTTATGAAAATCCAACGGTAAGATTTTCAGATATGTGTAAATCAAATCTGAAGAAAAACAACGTCACGGCCGCGTTATGGCCCGAAGCGTCGTTTTGAATAAATTGGCTATTTTAAAATAAATAAAAATAGCGATAAATCGTTATAAAATATCATAAACGATATGGGATGGAAATAAACTGAATTTGCTCGATTTACGTGGTATTTGATGGTTGAATGTGTTTGGTGTGAAAATTACATTAAAGAACAAAATTGGTGTTGTCAAATGATTTAACCATTGAAATAAATTAATTTGAAATTCTAAATATACGTGAATTATTTGAAAAGGCCGAGTTAATTCTCATTTCGAATAATTGACCGACGATTGAAATTCGAAGATGAAGACGGTGGTCGAAGACCGGAGATCTTCACCTCGTTTGGATGGTAACCGAGGTCCTGATTGGGAGGCATCCCGAAATATGGATAATGAGTGGTGATCGTCCAGACGTACGTGGTGATCAATAGGTTTGCGAGGTATTTAGTGCCTCCGGTTTCGTTCAGACCCAGAACGGACTTGTAAATGGACTGTGTGTCTGACATTGGAGTTTATTCTGTGTTGATTGATTTCTGTTAAATATACATCTGTTTGGCGGCGGAGAATTAATTCTTTTGCTTAACGCCCTTCTCTGAGACGCACGAGCTCAGAGGTTGTATATCGATGGACATCAGTCGCATGGCATGAATTGCCTGTGTGGCATGCTAAGATGCAGTGATCAGGGCTTCTGTTGAAAAGCAAAGTCTTGTGGTGATGATCAAAGCACCGCCTGTGTGGCGTAGCTTTGTGTATAACGTGAAATCGCGAGCCTCACACCCCGGTATGAACCAGAAACGGGAGAGGACATCAGGGAGGGCCTGCGTTTCTTTCTAGCTAGGGTGGTGTCAGTGACCTACCAGCCCTGACATTTATATACTTTTCACCTATGTGGTTGTTGTTGTTGCGAGGCGCCTCGGTTTGATCGGACGATCCGGGTCCGATGGAGTCATTCGTTGGCTCATTTACACCCCAAAGGGTGGGGAAACGCAGTGTTCCGGAATTTTAATCCACATCGGTGGACCGGCCCTGACGATCCAAGGGTCCACCTGAGTCTGGGTCCTGAGGCTCGGGCTAGACAGTCTCGAATTCGGTAAGGACTATTTTTTGCCTTGGTTCATGACGGAAATCCAATTTCCAAATACGTGACTGTGCGGTTTTGATTGTATACCTATATATGGCGACATAGTGGTATGGGGCATTAATGCCGTCTATGATTGATAGTTATGATTTGAAATTGTTGTCAAAACATATAAACACTAGCAATAATATCAAATGCCTTTGTTTTATTCGTATCAAGCATATTTTGGCCGTTATAAGGTAAAAACTCTATCCTCCGGTTTGCGTTGCATTGTGTGATGGGAACTGAGTCTTATAATGGCTTCATTTTTATAAAAAGCATAGCGATGTTTAAAAGAAAGATTTGTTTTAAAGCACTGGCAATCCAATGGAGTAAACCCGTTCCACGAAAGTGGCGTGGTCCTGTGATTAGCCATATTATATATGTGTTGAGTAGATTTCTCATACCAGTCCCATGACTGACTCGTAGTTTGTTTCACTTTCAAACTCGGGTGCCCCCTTTTTCTACACGGGCAGCCTTGTATTTAGGTTTAGCTGGTTCTTTCTGGATAGCTGGAGCTGAAGATGGATTCTATCATTTATCTCTTTTTATGTTGTTCAGCTCCTATTGTACATATTTTATTTGTTTTCCGCTGTAGACAATTATGTATAGCTGAACTGTATTTGTACTAAGTAAGATCCTGTATACTGTGTAACTCTGATGATTACTTTTATCCAGTATATTGTATTGTTCATCATCTGGTGTATTTATTTAATTCTGTTCGGCTATTATCTGTTTTCTGTGTTATATTCCACGGATTACCCTTGCCGCCGTCAGTACGGGGTTTGGGGACGTCTCAGGCAAGAAGACGTTTTGTATGAATAAATAAAAGAATGAGGTATTAGAAGAATGAAAACAAATGTATGAAGTAGATGGTGCTGAGTCAAACGGTCATGCATCCTTTAACCAGTCTATAACTTCAATATTACACCATTTTAACGAGTTAAAAGAGTATATTTACAAAGAGCTATTAATTCGTACCATTGCACAACAGAAATATTATTTTAGACGATATAGCCTGAGCTCTACTTCTTCCATTTCAGAACAATGGCGACAGCAAGGTAACATTGTCATTTTTTTAAAGTTGAAAGTGCAGTTATTATCAGCACTGCTGGCAAGAAGCACATTATTATAAATTTTAGATGCACTATTAGCAAGCCACTCAATAGAAGAATATGTCACTTTGTGAATTGTCTCTGACTGAGACTGTGCATTTGTTTAAGAAATTTGTTTACTGTTTGTACAGCGATTGCTTTAAACTGCATTTTCTTGGAAGTAAATTTGTTCTAAGCCACTCTCGTTATTATAAATTTTAGATGCACTATTAGCAAGCCACATAGTAGAAGAATATGTCACTTTGTGAATTGTCCTTGACTGAGACTATGCATTTGTTTAAGAAATCTATTTACTGTCTGTACTGTGATTGCTTTGAACTTAGAAGTAAATTTGAGTCTTTTTCCATGTTATTATCTGCATCCAATTGCATGTGTTCCACATTTAACTAAATTACTATCCAATTTCATCTATTTACTTGTCTATATATGAAGATGTGAAGTCTTTAGGAGGAATAAATTAGGACAAGAGTCATTGGTTTTGATCAAAAAAGTAAAAGTAACATAGTTATTACCTACTACATAGCTGTCCATTGACCTGTCTATAATGATTCACATTGACTAATCAATGTAATGTAGTAATTGGCGTAATCCCGATGGAAAGAGGAAGG
Organism: Allium sativum; assembly: GCA_030737875.1. Taxonomy (NCBI): domain Eukaryota; kingdom Viridiplantae; phylum Streptophyta; class Magnoliopsida; order Asparagales; family Amaryllidaceae; genus Allium; species Allium sativum. The sequence goes on along the minus strand of CM060920.1, from coordinate 1,033,412,103 downwards.
AGTTGCCTAGTTATAAACAACGGGGCGCAATGCTAAATTGCGCCCCGGTGCATTTGTTTTTTTCTTTTTAACACCGACACAATCTGGACTAATGCCGGTGTACACGTGTGTTGGTGCAATCTCGAATTGCGCAGTACATTCTGGCCAACTCAACGCTGAATTGACTAGAAATGAACTAAATTTGTAATATTTTGTAAAATAAGGCTATTAATGGGGAAAAAACTCATACTAAAATGAAAAAATATCCTACTTTCTAATATAGCTGTGAGTTTCACTCAATAAAAAATTCTCTTTTTGCATACAAAATTAACTATAATAAAAAATATCTTTATGTACATAAGAAATTAACTAAAATTAAAAAAAAAAAAACATGTATCCTTTAGATGAAAAAACTCTTTTATAAAGTACAAATCATTAAAAATTAAAGTTTACAAAGCGACTTTATTAAACATAATTTACAAACATGCACCATTAACAAATAATATCCAAAAATAAAAATTATTTTAATAAATAAAATAACAATAAAAGTATTCATGAAAATTAAAAATAATAATTTCACTACGCCAAAGAAGGTCAATCGTGACGAAAATCCATGATGTTGTTAGTTACAATGTTGCCATTGTTATGCTGTTTTTTTTGTCTATTGCAACGCACGCTTCAGTGTGAGCATGGATATCAAATTGTACTGCAGTTGCTATAGATATATTCTAAATAAAAAAATTAAAAAAAAAATACACCTCAGCGATCCATACCATTAGTTAAAACAAAATCTCAACCATTCGTCCAGACCATCAATCCACACTGCATCTAACTCTATTTGCCACTTTTATTTTCATTCTCCCGCCTTTGTTTTCATTTCCTTCCCGTCCCCAAAATTTCCAGAATCACTAATTTTCATTTTCTGCCTCTTTTCGCCCCCAAAGTTTTAACTTCTTTCCTTCATCCTAGATTTCGTCATTTTTATTGATTCGTCATTGGTGACCACCTGATATCGCTACTACTATCTTTCTCAGATCTGCTTCTCAAGCTATCTATCTCGCTTGATCTTGAGTTAGTTGATGATTCAACGGTGCTATCTATCTCGGATCTAGCTTATTTGATTTTTTAAAGAGAAACAGGTATAGACCATCTCCAGTTGGCCTTATTCACTAATTTGGACACCAGCTTTTTGAATCTGTAGCGTTTCTGTAAATCAATTTGTGTTCCTCTTTTATTTAATCCAATTAATATTTAAAGCTTATGTTCCAAACGTTCAAGGGTAACACAGTTGATGTTTATTATTATTATCATTTTCATTTTAAATGGGTATAGATTGTATGATTTGGCTGAAATTGTATGTTATAGTGGTTTGATAGAAATGAAAACGAAACTGTATGATGCTTGGAAAATTTCAAGATGTGTAATACTTGTTACAGATAAAAGATAGGGTATATTTCCTTGTATGAAACTGTAAAACTTTGGGTTAGAACTATATGATACTATATAGAATCTCGAGATCTGTATGAAACCATATGAAACTAAGAACATTGGAAATCCAAATGTTAGAGTCAATAAGATGAAGTATCATATTCTTGTTGCCAATTCCATTATTGTGTACCCTACTTGGATTCCAATACTGTCATCAATTTTACAATGTTTTCTGTGCTTAATTTATTCTCCACGAAGCCAAGCACAGTTAGCTTATGGAGTGTAAGAAGTGTGAGTAAATTAGTAGCATTCATAACTCTTACACTGTAACATATTACATTCATTTTTTTTGTTTTTCTGATCCTTGTAGTTCTTTTAGGGAGAGATAAAGTGCATAGTTTGGGATTACTATATGTCTCGTGCCTTCGTCTATAACTTTAATTTGCCAATAACATATGGGAGACATTTTTGATAGATGACTATGTCTATGTCTCTGGTGGTGGATTTTCCATGTGTTATAATATTCATAATGATGTTCGATTCACAATTTGACACTAGCTATCGCTGATGGAGAGAAGATAAGAACAGTAATTAGACATCAATACCTAGGACAGCATGAAAATCAATTTTTCATGATCATGTAAATTTCGCTATAATGTTGCAGTGTACCTATTTAGCAATTATTGACGAACTGTAGATCGATTTTTGCAAATAAAATTGCTGACATCACAGAAACCGTAGATTTTATTGACATAACAGTAATCATGAATGAGAAATGTGCTGAATTGGTAGATTCTAATGTCTGCTTTCATAGTATTAAACATGATCGTTTTGCTAATTCGCTGTAATTTTTAACTGCATGTATGATTATTCTGGATATGGACTGTCTTCTGAGAAGGTTTGAATCACTTTTCATATGTACAAAAAATGTCAATCTCCAAAAAAAAAATACCCTTATCACAATAATTAAATGGCAGCCTAATGAGCGAAATACATATGCTAACATTGAAGCTTATGCGATCTGCCCTGCTGATTTTATTCTTTATGGACAATCTATTGGAAGTAGTCCTACAATTTATCTAGCTTGTCATGTATCTCAGCTAAGAGCTGTTATCCTACACAGTGCATTCTTATCTGGATAACGTGTCATATTCTACAAAACGTTCATACTGATTTGACATATACAAAATTCTTTTTTTTTAACTCTTTACTGTAGTTATGAAATGATCCAAATTTTTGGAAAACCTTTAGTCATCATTTTAGATGATCAAAGTCCGTCTTAGAGTGATCCTTAAGATGTTTTCGTTCTGTTTGCAGAATATTGATAAGATTGCACAAGTCAATTTCCCTGTTTTAGCGATTCATGTAAGCATTAAATTTTGTAATGCAAATAGACACTTCGTTACTCATATATTTGGTGATTATTTTTACGTCGTATTGACTACAATTTTAGGGAACATCCGATGATACTGTGGATTGCTCACACGGCAAACAACCATGCGAGCTATGTAAACACAAATATGAGCCAATGTGGATTAAAGGAGATGATCATTGTAATTTATAACTCCACCCTGATTATATAAGTCACCTCAAAAGATTTATACGTGCAGTCTACAATCCTTCAATGACCAAAACAAAATCTAACGAGGGTTCAACGTGCTTAGAACCTACTCAAAGAAGTTGCACTGATATTGTAAAGTCAACAAAAGAAGTTACAAAAAAGCAATCTAAGACAAATGCATATACCAAATGGATGGAAAGACGTAGTTTAGATTCAAAACTAAAACCAAGAAAGAGTGCTGACAGTAAGGATAAGGTAAGAAAGATTTGATCGACCTGAGAAAGCCAATAAATATAAGGATTGCTTTCATCACAAGCAAAACGCTAAAGAAGGATGTCAACTGCAGATCCATGGAGAAAGCCATGGCAATTTCAAACTATATCTGATTCCTGAGTATGTATATGAACTTCAAGAACTTATAACATGAACACAATTTCACAGTTGTACTTGGAACATGATCTTTTTTAACAACTTTGTGAGTAATGAGCAATGATGTTTGTTAATAGTTCACTTTATTTATTTTTTGCAAATGATAACCCAAAGTGAAAATGTATGTAATGCAGATCAATTCAGAGTAATCAATAATGAAGGAATGCCAATGTATCAAAAAACCATTCATGATGGAACTAGAGAAGGTAAGAAAGAATAAAAGTTTTAGTTTATGTAATCATTTTCATGTATTTTTTTCTTGTTTATGATTGTATGAATCTACATATGAGTAAATCGAGTGACAATGCAGTGAGGAATACATGTAAATATGAATATTTGGATAATATACAAGTAAATGTACAATAGTAGAACCAAAAAATTTGTACCATTTAAAATGTTAAAATAAAACATTTATTTGAATAAAATATTACGTTATAATAATATTTATTATAATATTATGAAATATTTGATTAATAGCAGTTGAGGTGCAATTACTTTTACCAGTTGTAAAATAAATTTTAACTACTAGAAACAATTGTAAAAAAAGGTTGATTTAGTTACGATTGTCAGCTGTACTAGATATATTACAACTGTTTTTCACAGTTATGAAAGTGTATTTTCTGTTTTAGTGGTACCTATAGTAACACCTGTACTAATGTTACATAGAATCGCAAAGGCGTTGTCTTTGATTCTAAGACAACACGACAAAAGACAATCCCAAAAAATTGTTCTTACATTACTTCTCTAGTGTTGCAGTATGCAATCAATGGCGTAGTGTTTATTACCACAAAATACAAAAATTATTTAATACAATACCATTAAAACAAAATGCAAGTAATTAATAAAATAATAAAATATTAACATAACTATAACATTGCACCATGAAACAAAATAGAAGCTCATCTATGGATTTTAAAAACCTTGAACCAAACTATCTTATTTACAAATAACAATTACTCTTTTTTAAATAGCAAAACCAAAATACTTTTCAATAATAAATGTATATATCACTATTTCAAAATAAAACGAAGAAAAGTACATAGAGCTCGTCTTCAAAAAGAACCATGTACCAAAAATATAAAGGAAAATTAAATTATAAAATCTAAATCTAAAAAATATATATAATTAATCGAATTCAAAAGCCACATGCTTCAGCAAATTAAATTCAAAAGCTCTATATGAATTCAAACTGCCCATCATAAAATCTACAAATCCTATTAAAAATAGGAAAATTAAGTTGTACTAATTGCATATTTCATTGAGTACAAAAACAAATAGCCCAATATATAAATCACGCTATAGTGATATAACATTTTTCTATATTAAAATAGTAGTGAATTTTCCCTAACTCACCATTCATTTCAAATTTTCTAGATTTATTACACTATTTACAAAATTGAATATTGATCTCTCACAGCAATAAGTTATAAATTCTAAATTCTAAAAAGATTTAACAGATCAAGTAAAATAAATATCCATTTTAACAAGTTGCATCATAAAAACAGCATCTATCATATTAAATTGTGAAATATTTAACAATAAACAATGAACATTTAACTGATGGTTTCCATCTACAAATGTCAAGGCAAACTGAAATTCCACTATGTCAGCTTCCACACCATTAAATGTTTGTTCCAATCAATGAGCATCAATGAAATCTATAGACTTATAAATGAATCAGTGAGAAAAACAAGAATATTAGGGTTTGAGGAAGAGTACCAACTACAAACTCAAATCGAAAGAGATATACAAAACCGCACCATGTAGTAAAGAAATCATAATTATACATTGAATGTACAATTGCTAAAACGAAAAAAAGACATTTCTCTGAAATGTAAACATAATCAAACCAGGATAATTGTACAGTTGAAACAGCAACAAAGTGAACATAGCAATTTAATACTACATGATTTATAATCATGTACACCTTAAACCAATGTTAGTATTTATAAGCTCGGTTTTTTATGACAACCGACAAAAATTCATGAAATCAGTAATGTTAAAGAAAGAAGTCCCAAAAATCTAAATAATATGAAAAACAATTGGGGCAAGAGAATGATCAGATAGAGCTAATACAAAGAGCCATCATACCGGCTATCAAACCAATAGGGAAATTAATCACAGTTCATCATTTCATTCTTTTGCTAATACTCCACAATCAGAATAAGAAATTACAGGGAAAATAGGCATCAGATCTCCAAGGTGTAGGCATCAAAGAATTGCCTCAGACGCAAATTACCCATTTGTATTTAAAAGATTCCTCATTTGCCCGACCTCGACCCTCGTCTCTAAAATTAAAAAGAACTAAAGTCAAAAAAATAACCCCAAAATTAGGAAGAAAACAAAAATAAGCCAGCGGCCGGGAAGGAGGTTGAGTCGCCAACATATATATAGTGCTTAGAAGATATTAGGTTTAGGGTTTCGCTATGAAAGTCATGCTGGCGGCTGAATTTGCAGATGTATGGCACCAAGTCATCCAAACCGTTGGAATTTTATATCGATTAGGTTTAGGGTTTTGCTATGAAAGTCATGCTGGCCGCTGAATTTGCAGATGTATGGCACCAAGTCATCCAAACCGTTGGAATTTTATATCGATTTTGGCCTTTGGGCCACTTGGGGCGTTACCTTTTGAATTTTTTAAAAGTAAGCCTTGGTCATAAACTTAGATCCAATATGTTTTCCGTGATACCATGACTAAAAAATACCACAAGTACTGGTATTACACTTTTCTTAATACCACATACTTAACAAATAGGGACTACCACACTGTTTTACCTTATTTCTACTTCGCTCGATATTCGTTCGTCCTTATTTCTAAAACCGGTCAACGAGTTAAACTATAAATCTATAATCGATCAACGAATTCGACGTCGCAATGCCGATGAATATACAAAAGCCGTGGATAAGGTTTGAATTAAGCAAACTAGAAGAAAAAGTGAGAGATTAAGGTTTTCAGATCACCAAACAATTGAGAAATTATCGTATGAATTTGAATTTTCCGCGAGAGATACGGAGAAGAGAGCGATTACAAGAGATTAGGGTTTTAGATTGGCTTAGTATGTGATTAGTTCGGCAAATAATGATTGAGTGAGATATTAGAATGGAGATGTAATGCGGTATTAGGAAGCAATCCTAAATTGTACCCCAATGCATTTGTTTTTTCTTTTTAACGCCGACAAAATATAAGTTTGCACCAGTGTACACGTGTGCTAGCGCAACTTTCAATTGCGCCAGTACATTCTGGCCAACTCAGCGCTGAGTTAACCAGAAGTGAGCTAAATTTGAAATATTATAAAATAGGGCTATTAATGGAAAAAAAACTAAAACTAAAAAAATACGCTACTTTCTAATATAATTGTGAGTTTCACTCAATAAAAAGAAATCTCCTTTTACATACAAAACTAACTATAATAAAAAAAGGGAAAAAAAAACTAAAACTAAAATGAAAAAAATATGCTACTTTCTAATATAGTTGTGAGTCTCGCTCAATAAAAAAAATCTCCTTTTACATAACAAATTAACTAAAAAAAATTAAAAAAAAAAAACATGTATCCTTTAAATGAAAAAACTCTTTTATATAGTACAAATCATTAAAATTAAAGATTACAAAGTGACGTCATATAAACATAATTTACAAACATGCATCATTAACAAATAATATCCAAAAATAAAAATTATTACAATAAATAAAATAACAGTAGAAGTATTCATGAAAATAAAAAATAATAATTTATTACCTCAAAATACAAAAATTATTTATTGTAATACCGTAAAAAAAATGCAAGTAATTAATAAAATAACGAAATATTTACATAACTATAACATTGCACCATGAAACAAAATGCAAGCTCATCTATGGATTTTACAAACTTGAACCAAACCATCTTATTTACAAATAACATTTCCACTCTTTTTTAAATAGCAAAGCCAAAATACTTTTCACTTAGAAATGTATATATTACTATTTTAAATGTTACAAAATAAAAAGAAGATGAGTACATAGAGTTTGTTTTCAAAAAGAACCATCTACCAAAAAAATAAAGGCAAAATTAACTTAAAATATCTAAATCTAAAAATTATATATAATTAAATGAATTCAAAAGCCACATGCTTCAGCAAATTAAATTCAAAAGCTCTGTACTTTTCGAGGATGAAATTCTTTTAAGGTAAAATGTAACATCCCTAAATTTTAGTGAACATTATTCAAATGATTTAATTGGGTAAATTAAATAAGAATAATGTAAAGAATGATGAGATGAGATTTGTAAATAGTGATTAATGGTTTGGCCTTACAAATTAAACAACTTGAGTTAACATAATAGGTTTCCATATGAGGGGCAAAATGGAAAACAGTTGGCCATATATTTATATTCGAGTAAGTTTGGCTCAGGTTCCTATTAAGTTTCAAAATACAAAAAAAACTCTCTGTCTAAAAACTTTATAAGATAAGTCTTTGTTTTCCAAAAATTAAAAAAAAATCAATAAAACACAATGTAAAAATTTACCAAACTTCAAAATTAAATTCAACACATAATCATCATCGTATTCATGCATTAAAACTACAAAAAAAAAAAAAAAAAAAAAAAAAAAATTGAATCAAAACAAAAAATATTTGCAATGCTACATATTTTTTATGCAAATTTTCGTATAATTGCTGACATTGCAGCAATTAAATCAAAAAGATGCTGAATTTCATGCAACTTTTGCTTGAAGAAAATAATTCAATTCCAGTAAATTGTTGTAAATGTTGCAACTATTTGCGATATTTGCAGATATTTCAGCAATTATTGATCCGCCTTTCAACTATAAATTATGTGAATAATTGCAGAAATATCAGCAATAATTCACTAAAATTGCTGATATTTCAGTAACAATTTTATTTATTTGCATCAACTGTTAAAAAGTTGCTGATATATCAGCAATAATTCGCTAAAATTGTTGATATTTCAGCAACAATTTTATTTATTTGCATCTACTGTTAAAAAGTTGCTGATATATCAGCAACTGTATATGTATAATTGTTGATATATCAGCAATTATTCTTCCGCTTTTCAACAAAATTCTGGGTGAATTATTGCTGAAATATCAGCAATTATTCACTAAAATTGCTGATATTTCAGCGTTTATTATTATTTATTTATTTATTTATTTATTTGCTGAATACTTCCTTGAATATTAGCATTTTTTTTCTTTTTTATACAGCAGCGAAAAAAAACATTAAAACACGTTGTTAAAACAAGGACCCGCTCTACATTAAACTTTAGACAAGGAGCTGCTTTACATTAAGTTTCAAAATGAGGATGCCGCACAAATTTTTGCTTTATATTCTACACTCACCCTTACTATTTTTATTCTAAAAACTCTAAAGTAATACATAGGAGGTTGACCATTGAAGAGTAGAAGAAGAAAAGAAGGTTTAAGAAAAGGCGAAAGAGGAATCAAGCTTAGGAATCATCTTCAAATATCAAATTTTCGACTAAGAATTAAGGTGTATAATGATTTTTTATCCCTTGTTAATTTTGATTGTGATTGTACCCGAAATGTTAAGGCTTTCAAATTGCCTTCAATATGATTTTGATGATGTTTTATTGTTTCGGCGGAATAATGTTTGAACTTGGTTGATTATGCTTGTTTTGCATATGTTTGAATAGGTTTTTGATTGAAACCAATAGATATTCATTTCCTTTTTAGCTAAAAAATTTATATGTTGCTTAGAACATGATTTTGGAGATGTGGTTGAAGTTTCATAACTTTCTAAGCTCTTAGGAATATTTTATGGATTTCTTAATGATAGATTATTGTTAATTACATGTTTAATTTATTTAAAATAATTAAATATAAAATCTTAATCCGAAATTTATACATGTGGTGGAGAATATTATTTTCTAATTTCTAACAACTTCTGGGAATTTTCCATATTTTTATTTATTAATATGATTTTTCTAAGTTGGTTAGACTTTGGGAATTAACATTGAATATTAATATGAGTTTTCTAAGTTTGTTAGACTTAGTAAACCGAAGGTGGGAAAATCAAGTAGAAATAGAAGCCAGCTGGAGCAATTAATAATCACAGTCTGAAAGGAAACTTGCAGATGAAAAGACAAGGAAAGAGGAAAATATGGCGTGAACAGAAGAAGAGACAAAAGAAGTAAATTGACTCCCGTTGACCAAACACTACACCATAATGGCCATTTGGCAATTCTTATTTTTTTCAACTGCCAACACTTATATGTGTTGTAGACTAGCGACACTAATATGTGTTGCCATAGCAAATATGTGTCACCAAAAATGTGCTAACACTTGTATGTGTTGGTAGGCCTAGTCAACTCTTCTTTCCTAAGGGCAAATGAGTAAGTTATCACTCATAACCCTAATCGTACCTCAACACTTATTCCTCAACGCATATTCCTTTCACGGCCGCATCATAGGCAAATAAAAAATGGGCTTAGAAGAAATTATATCAGCAATTAGCTAGTCCTCTCTCCACTATTTCGAATCCTCTCAGATCCTCTCTCCATTACTTCGAATTGGGGCTTCAGGTAAAAAAATCGATTTTTTGTTTGTTAACATGTGTCCCTTCGTTTATTGCATAAAAGATTAGAAAAATCATATAAATCGCATTACAAAGAGAGAGTGGTCTATAATCTTGAATGAACATGGACTTTTGGTGATGTTTGTGTTGTCTGTTTGATAAAAACAACGAATTGTCTGTTTAAAGGCAAAGGTGATGTTTGTGTTGTCGTGCTTGTGTATGTAATGTGCTTTTGTCACTGTAATAAAAAAAGTTAATCTTTTGGTGGAACATTAAATTAACAAGTAAAAAGGTTAATCTTTTGGTTATCAAACAAAACTGAATTTCAATGGTATCAAAGCCTAGTTGCTTTCAAATTCAATTGTTGGATTTAAATGCATGTATTAGGTTATGTATACATGTGAAAATTTTGCTGTGTTAAAAACACAGATGAAAGTTTCAATTCGTGATGTATAATTCGTATATATATACTGAATCTGGAAATAATTCCTATACATATAAATTCTGTATTGATTCAGAAAGTGTGAAATATACATATTTGAGTTGGTTTCGAATTAACTCAGTTATATATATTGAAAATGCTCTGTTGGATTCTAAGAAAGTCTTTGAATTCAAGTGTATGACTAATTTGTGAAAAATAAGTTATAATCCTGTTTTATCCTGTCTGGAATAAATTTGAATGATTATTCTGTTCTGTTCACCATCTCGTTTTGTAATAATAAGGCAGTTTGATTCAATCTTAAAGCCCAATTTGATCTGTCAAAAACTATGTCTAAAACCCACCCTGTTATAAACATTATGCTAATATGTATAAGTTTTAAGCATTATTAATATTTGATATTAATGTTTTCTGCAACTTTGTAAATTTATATATTTATATATATATTCAAATTTACAAAGGCAAGTATCAGTTACATTAATATATATGTGTATGTGTATTGGAATTTTGTTGAGAACTTAATTTTTTTTCATGCAAGAGAATCTGAAATGTTTCAGAATTCAATTATATATATGTTACAAATATCAGGTTTTCAGTTTATATTGGATATATAACTTGATCTGCTTAAAAGAAATACTCATATTTGGTTACATCAAAACTTGTAGTCCCAATATTAGATATTGATTTACCACTAAGAATAGCTCCTGAAAGTATAGATTGACATCTGAACCGTAATTAATATTGATATTACCTGAGTGTGTGTACCATCCGGAAGCACCAGTTGTATAAGCAAGAATTTTAGATTGACATGAATATTTGATATTGTCGCGTACTGATGAATTGGTTGGACGAATTTGTCGTGTACTATGTTGTCGAGATTTCCAAGTCATTAGATTGCTTAGTTTAAGGAAAATTTAGTTTTTAGACTATCTAGAATTAGGTTTTGTGAAAATAAGTTTTAATGATAATTAAAACAAATCTGGTTTTTATACAGTTAGTCCTGCCTAGAACTTATTCAATAATATGTTACCCTCGAAACTTAAACTTATATGGTTTTCAGTTTATTTACAAAAGTATACGTAGAGTATTTATTCAAAATAACGCACACTAATTTTTAGATGTTTATTTTCAGAACGCTTTTTTGATTAATTTTTGAACTGTTTGGAATCTTTTGTCATTAATGTCCACCTATTTGTTTAAACTGGTTGCCAAATTAGTAACTCCTGATGACCTATATTCTTTTTCCTATACATTGCTACCTTTCCTCACAAATTTATCTAATGAATCAGTCTGGTATTAGGTCATACAAAGAAAAGAAGTGAAGAAAGGGAAGCTGTGAAGTTACTCCCGCACAGGTATGTCTACTATATTGGTAGTATAGTTCCTTTTCCAATGTAATAAGAAAAGCTCAAACTGCACCTACTTGTACTAACATACACTCATAGACTTCTCCTTACTATGTTAATTTTACTTTCTCCTATGCTTAGTGGAATGGAAAAAATAATCCAGATAATTGAATGAATTATGGATAAAAAAAATTGGTGAATGCTCTACCCACCTCGACAGTATAAGCTTCCCCTAATTTTTCTTGCCGCTTTTTTTAAAACCTAGAAAGGGATGCCTCGAGTGTTACAAAAAAAATGAAACATGAACATTCTAATGAACAAAAATGAGCATTGCAATGGAAAACCATGTGATCTAAACCATATAAGAACGTAAAGGAAAAAAAGGTTCTTATTCTTTCACTATCTCAACAGTCAAAATATGGATAAATTTTTGATTCTTTTTACTGTGTTATGAGTGTGTATGTGTTCGTTGTCTTAGCCTCCATAATTATATAATGACTTGGCATTATTGTCAAATTGGCTATTCCTATGGAATCACAGTATTCATACGAATTTTATTTAATTGATTCTGAACCATGTAAAACTGAGTTTTTGACTCCATTAAAAACTGAGTGACTCAGTTTTCAACTGTTAATAAACTCAATTTAAAAACCGAGTTTAGCTTAATCAAAAACAAAGTTTGACTTGGTCAAAAACAATGTTATCGAGCTTAACTTTGTTAGAAACCATGATACAGAGTTTGACATGGGTGAAAATCAACTAACTAAGTTCTAATCCAATAAAAAAACAATTTTGACTCAACCTAATTTTTAATCAGTTAAATAACTTAAATTATAACTTAATCTCATTTTTTAATTGAGTTTTGTAAGTGAATCTCTTAGAAATTGGCGTTGTCATTGGATGCCGACATTGGCAATAAGATTTAATTGTCATAACAGGGTGAATTTTATCCTTACACACACACATACATCTAGTATAAGCATCCTAATATCCTCTAGCATATCTTATATGTGAAAATTTTGCAATTGGCATACATCTTGAAGTTATATAAGTGCATCTATAACTCACATATACATGTTTGGCATATATCTAACAGTTCTAGAAGTGCATTTAAAATAGATAGATAAGCATTTGCGTGTGTATATGCCTATTTTAATGTTTCTAATGAATGATTGCCACTTTCTTTGTCAGTACATACAATTTTACTGTAACGGCTATTTTGCAGTAAACCTTTTTCTTTTGTTAAACTATCCAAAAGTCAGAAAACAGTTGTATAAGAATGAAATCGTTAGTCCCAATATATTTTTAAAATTGATAGACATACATTATCAGTCACGCACATAAACATTGCATAAGAATTTATCGTTGTACTGTAGAAATAACTCTGAACTCTTAGGGGTTTACTGCGTTGCTGCAGCTCAACATGTAACCTAAGGTTAAACAAGTCATAATTTATATATAGTCAAATTATATATTATTATGATTTGATGCAATCAGGAAAGAATATAAAATATTTAGATACTATTTTTTTTTATGAACCACCATTAATAATGAAATGGTGTCCATCTGAAAGCTTTTATAATACCCGACTAAAAGTTTGCTTCCCTTATAAAGGAATGAAGATTGTATCTAAAATTCTATGTATCTTTAGTATAGATTGAATGAAGATTGACCTTAATTAATAAGCAAGCTTATATTTAATGCAAATATGCATTACTTTACCTTACAACAGTTTGTAGTCTGAATTGTCATATCCACCAAAATTTATTCCTAGTAATATTTGTACCAATATATATATATATATGTTTCCTTTTCCATACTGGCAATGTTGACTCTAACTCAAATATATAAATAACCATATTCATTTTATCAACACTTAAGTTCCATACATAAGTTTGGATATTTTGCACAAGCAAACAGTCCTTAAGTGTCACCTGTTTTCCACTTATATTTCTAAACTAAAATTAAAAGAATAACATAATATGATATTTATGCAGTAAAAATCATTCTTTTCCATCTTATAGTATGTTTGTTATATTGTATTCCTATCATTTTTATATATTAGCATTATCTACACAGCTCTTTGTGTCTCAATTATGAAAAACTAAATTGTACATATAAGTCAAATTTTAATATAATTTCTTTCAGTTTTTACTATGATGTGATAAGACCCCTACTCCATACGGCAAGTTTTTTTAAAAAGAACATATATTCCAAACACATCCTTTTAGATTTGAATCCAAATAGTTTATCCTTTATCGAACATGATATCATTCACTTATTTTCTTATGTACAATTTATCATTCGCTTATTTTCTCATGCAAATCCAGATGATCTAATGTACCATTTATTGTTCCTGCAGTTCTCATTCGCTTATTTTCTTCTGCACTTCGTCATATTGTGTTTGCTCCCTTCATTGGATTTCAGTTTCAGGTGCGTATGTGTATTGAATATTTCAGTTTTAGATGCGTATATATTAGTTATATTTAGGCTTGTGGCTATATATATATATATATATATATATATATATATATATATATATATCGGTGGTTGGATATTTCCCGCAGTACCATTAGCGGATGCCCGCAGTATCATTAGCGGATGACCCTATGCGCCCCACAATATGCCCCACAATATGATAGTGGATGACCTTCTATACCACGATATCCTGCCTTGAAGCAGGATGAGTATTATTAATGTTGGCTAACATATGTGGATGCAGGAAAACAGGTTGGAGGGATCCAACTGGATTCCTCAAAATTTATTATTTGTTTGATTTCATATTTTAGTTTATTCTATTTTCTTTGTTATTTCACATATTAAATATAATCTAAATTGTGTTGGTAGCTGCCGTTATCTTTGTTCAATAAATCATGTAGGTTCTAGGAGAATTTTTAATCATTAGATCATCACACTTTTTAATAATCTTTTGTAATTTAAAATGCATTTATACAAGAGATTTTTCTTTCTGAAAATGCTTTAAAATTAAATAATGTCAAACAATCCTGAAAATACTAGAAAATAGGCTTAGTTAAAAAATTATAAATCTCTTAAGGAATAACTTTGTAAATTTAGTATTTTATTTTATTATTTTTATTGCTAGTAAATAGCATTGCAGTACATTCAGTGGCGGCCCTACCAATTCATTGCCCCAGGCACACTGGATTTTGGTTGCCCTTCAACATAAATAATTGCACTATTTTTGTTTTGCAAAGTAACATAATTTTATATCAAAAAAAAAATCATGACAATAGTTGATTCAAAAAATATCAAATACCAGTTCCCATACAAACTGCTACAACCTTCTAAGAAAATTAATTTTGAACACTTGACTTGAGCCAAATGATTGTTATGCTCATGCATTAAGTAACCTAAAAGTTGAACCCACCCACGACGCAGATATCACATCTTGGCATTGCTTTACTCTTCAGTAATAAGCTTCAGAAATTTATTTTCTAAACCTCATTCGAATTTTTTCTTTCTTCATTTCTCGACATGAAATCTAATAATGTATATTAAACAAATTAACTTACAATGAATTATTTTACTAGTATAATCATCATGTCGAAAATACCCAGCATTTTTCACAATCAAATTAGAGTAGCATCTAAAATTTAGTCAGTAATCCAAAATACCATTCATTAATTAGAATGTAAGCATATACCATGTCTCAGATTAAACCACAAACCACTCAAACATTTTTATGATTTATTTATATAATAAAAACATGAACCACCCCAAAATTTGATATTAACTAATTAATTAAAATATTAATATTACCATTCAGTTTCTAAACTTCACTGTTATCTAGGTACAAACCAAAACAAATTCCATTAATCCAAACACGAAGATCCCAATTTTACCTATTTGAATCATATGTAAAATTAAAAAGCACAAAGCTTAATCTTGAATTTCAGTTTGGAGAACGATAAGAAGGAAGAGCGAGGCATAGGCGCTATATTATTGATGAACTGTGAAGCTAGCTTCGGTGGTAGAGGCTGGAGGAGCAAAGGTTGATAGCATGACTGCATATGAAACGACTCATGAATACAAATGAAATAATTTTTTCTTTAATGATCAAGAGAACAAAGAAATGCATGTTTGGTTTTTTTTTTCCTTTCTTCTTTGGCTAAAGTGGGTTGCTGCATAAACTTTTAGCTGGAATTTTATATTTTTCAATTTTTTGTTTCCCTTTCCCAGTGGGTTGCCCCAGCCCGTGGGCTTGGTGGGCTGCCCACTGGGCCACCCTTGGGTACATTCAAATTTTACTCTACAAAATTTTTATATGTATTATTTGTTATTTTGATAATTCTTTCATACTACAAAGAAAATACAATAGGAACTTGCTATATGTTCTTAACAAATTTTATTCACATTTATACTTTTGGTCAAAAAACATAAAGTTAATGAAGCATTATAAACAAAGTAGATGTTATTATCTTACACAAAATAGATGTTCTTCTACAAGTAAACAAAATATCCTCAAAGTAATATCTGTTTATGCTTTTATAAGAAGCATTATAAAATTTAGAATTATTTAAGGTTGAAATAAATGTTCTTAACAAATTTTATTCACATTTATACTTTTGGTCAAAAAATATAAAGTAAATGAAGCATTATAAATAAAATAGATGTTATTATCTTACACAAAATAGATGTTCTTCTACATGTAAACAAAATATCCTCAAAGTAATATTTATTTATGCTTTTATAAGAAGCATTATAAAATTTAGAATTATTTATGGTTGAAATATTTGTTTATGCTTTTATAAGAAGCATTATAAAACTGAGCAATGTTTGCTCGAAACTGGCCAATGCTCAGTTTCGAGCAAAACTGAGCATTGCTCAGTTTTGCTCGAAACTGAGCATTGCCCAGTCAAGCAAAACTGAGCAATGTTTGCTCGAAACTGGCCAATGCTCAGTTTCGAACAAAATTGAGCATTGCTCAGTTTTGCAAATATGTTTGATCAGTTTCGCACAAAAAAAAAAAAAAAACTTCATTTAGTGATGCTGCTTGAAATTTTGCAGATGCGTTTGCTTGAAATGTTTACTTTTTTATTTTATTTTTCTTCTAATTTTGTGTTGATATAATTTGTTTGATTTTTTTCTTCATTCTTTGCTGGAATGAGTTTGTAATTTTTTTCTTCATTGTTTGAAATCTTACCAATATTGAATCACTGGAATTATGATATTTAATAATTAAACAGAGTTCCAGTGCAGGAGCAACATTCAATGTCATTTACAAATAGGAAAAGACAGAATTAAAAAACAATGGATAAGTTCTATTGTTTATACATTTCAAACAAGTAATTATGTTGTAGTTTTAACCACCTAATAGCATATGATTAAGAAATGATTAAAAAACAAGTAATTAAATTGTATTCAAACAAACATACGACCTTTGGGTAGAAAAAAAAACAAAAGCGCTAAAAATAACCTTCTAATCGCAATCTCACCAAATCGAGCAAAGAGAATAATATAAAATTATGCATGGCCGTTATGGTAATGGTTGTACATTTAAAACAATATGATAAAATAATGTTGTGTTGATATGCGTTGTTAGCATGATAACAAAAAAAGCAATATGCATTGGTATATCTTGTTAGCATCAAGTTAGCATGATAATTTCATACCTTGTTGAATCATGCTTCTTTCTCATCACCTAGAAAGTAAAATATAAAAATATGGAGACATGTATAATTTTTTTGTAGATACCTATGAAAACAACGAAGTAATAATGTTGCGGCTTTCTCATAATTTCATACCTTCTTGTAGGAAATATTTCTAACACTAAGACGAAAATCCTTTTTTTAATTGGTAAGGTAACAATCTTACAGAACTTAGATGATGTATTAATTATTTTTTAAATGTTTTTGATTGATAGTCATGACCGAACAAACATCAAGAAAGTATATTAGAAATACACATAGAAATGAGGATGAATATAAGCATGGTGTTCAGAACTTTATCAGTTTCGTCAAGCAACACTTACCACATGATACTCAGTTATGTGTGTGCCCTTGTAAGAAATGCAAAAACTCTAAAAGAACTTCAATAGAAATAGTTGAGAAACACTTGATATTTTTTGGTATGCTTCCGACATATGATGTGTGGTTCTTTCATGGAGAGAGAAATAATACTACCATACAAATGACTCATACATCGGATTTTGTCCAAGAGTCTCACATTCCAGACCAAATGCAAGTAGAAGAGTCTATTGAGGGCACTCTAGGAAATCTTGTTAATGATGCATTTAGAGTACATGATATGCCACAAGTTAGTGGTGAAGTAAATTTTGAAGAGATAAACGTTAAGAAAATGTACCATGAATACAAAAGCAAAACAAATGAGAAATTATATCCTTCTTGTAAGGATGGACTTACAGCTTTGAGTGTAATGATAGAGCTTCATAACTTGAAAAAAGAATTTAATTGGTCGGGAAATAGCATGACAGAATTGTTGAAACTATTTAAAAAATGTCTTCCGAAAGAAAACACATTACCTGACAAGTATCCTACCATGAAAAAATGTTAAAAATTTGGGAATGAAGGTAAAATGCATTCATGCTTGCATAAACGATTACATGTTATTTTGGAAAGAGAACGCTAGCATTGTAGTATGTCCTCATTGTAATACGTCAAGATTTAAAGAGAAGACAAATGCGTTAGGCATAAAAAAAATGACAACTCAACCAAGAAAAGTTTTAAGACACTTCCCTATAATTCCAAGGTTGACTAGATTGTACACTATGCCGTGGATAGCTCATAAAATGCAATGGCATAAGCATGCCGATCCTTCTTGGGATTTCATGCGTCATCCCATTGACTCAGCTGAATGGAGATCAATCAAATGTAAGTGACCGGACTTTTCAAATGAAGGACGTAATGTTTGGCTTGGTATCTCTACTGATGGATTTAATCCGAATGGGGTTCTCTCCAATAGTTACAGTTATTGGCCCGTATATATGATTCCATACAATCTACCTCCTTCATTATGCCTGAAATCGCAATTTCAAATGCTAAGTTCATTAATTCCTGGACCGAAAGCACCAAGTCAAGACATTGATGTGTATTTAGAGCCTCTTGTAGATGAGTTGAGGGAACTTTGGATGGAAGGCGTAGCTTCTTTTGATATGGACAAGAGAGAAATGTTTACGATGAAGGCAATATTATTATGGGGAATCCACAATTTTCCAGCATTGGGAAATTTATCTGGTTGTGTGACACATGGTTATAAAGCTTGTCCAGTTTGTGCTATGGAGACCGAGTCGGAGTACATAGGTAACAAGATTGTCTACCCAAAGTATAGAAGATTTTTGAAGGATGATCATCCATATAAATGCGTCAAATATGGATAGTATAAGGATAGCGAAGATAAAGAACCGCCAACAAGGTTAAGAGGACCATCCCTTTTGGAAAAGCTTGATCGTATAAGTTATTTTCCTGGAAAATTACCAAGGAATAAGATAAGAAGCGAACAATAATTGAAGCTAGTAATGAATGATCCTTAATGGCCGAAGGTAGTGACGTAGAAAAATCTCCTTGGTATAAGAAGTCAATTTTCTATAATTTAATTTATTGGAGTAGTCATAAAGTACGACATACTATTGATGTGATGCATACAGAGAAGAATGTCACAGAGCATCTTCTCAATTTATTGTTTAATAGGTTAAGGCAATCATCTAAGTTTGCATTCGATAAGATTCATAAAACAAAATGTTGTGAAGTTCTACAAGATACAAAACTTCCATCGTGCCATGCAACTAAATTTGATAGCTTGTTACTGTTCAACCACCTACTTTGCACCTTAAAAAAACAAATGAGTATCATATTGTAATGCAATACTTACTTCCTATAATGGTTCAACATGCATATCCGAAGCACCGTGATTTACGTCGAGCTATTTTACAAGTGAGTTTGTATTTTAACCTGATATGCTCAAAAGTTTTAGTTCGAGAACATGTTCAAGCTGCCAAAGATATGATTTCCGAGGCATTATGTGTGCTAGTGCATTATTTTCCGACGGACTTCTTTGATATAAGTATTCATCTTATGGTGCATCTAGCCGACCAAGCTTTGCTATGTGGACCTGCAAACTACATATGGATGTATCTATTTGAAAGGTGATATATTTTTCGTACAAATTTTATGAATGTTATTTCAAAGTGATATTTTTTAAATATATGTGCATGTGTGCTATTTTTAGGGCAATGAAAGAATGCAAATATATACCTAGCAATAAGCGCTACATAGAAGGATCAATTGCTGAAGCATACCTTGTTTCAGAATCAGTTAGATATGCAATGGAGTATATGCTGAACCCACATGATGGAAATCATAGTTCGACACAAGCATCTTTTTTAGATGATGGTGATGATATATATGAACGTCCCATCATTGAAGACAAATGTATTAAGCTAACTAGGGTGCAACGTGTTCAAATTCGAAGGTGGTTACTTTTTAGTATCGATATTCCTGAAAGAGACGAATATTATATGTATGAATTTTCTCTATATTTTAATATATACCAATGACATAAAGTATGAAATATATTTACATGATAATATTTAATTTGTAGTGCATATCGCTCGTCCTTAGAAGATGTTTTCCGCGGTAAAAGAAAAGTTACCACAATGACAGAAGTAATCGTTCAAACCGATTTTATTGATTGGTTACACAAAGAGGTATATTATTTCAATATATATAAAAATTATAAGTTTTATTCTTTTTATATTGGACGTTCAAGTTTGTTCATTCATGGCAGCTTCTACAAGAAAAATGCATGAATACAATGTTATGGCAATATGTTAGTGGTCCAAAGTGGGAATCTAAAAGTGATCTTAAGTATAGAGTGAACGGATATATATTTTCTCCTCAACGAAATGATGACAGTCATTCAGTCCAAGATAGCGGTGTTTGCATGGATGCAATCACCACATTTGTTGCAAGTGCAAAAGATATAAATCATACGGATGATGACACTACTTGGTATGGTATCATTAAAGAAATCATAGAGGTTGATTATTATGATTTCCAACATGTTGTATTCTGTTGTGATTGGGTAAACATTGCGGATAAGACAAATGGTTGTAAGATTTGTACTGATTCCCATTTGTTGATGGTGAACTTGAATAGGCTCAAAACTGGGAATGGGGAGTATGACGAGCCAACTATTCTAGCAACTGAAGCATGTCAAGTTTTCTATGTGCAAGACACTCAAAATTCTGATTGGTCCATTGTTCGACGTTCTCCAAAGCGCATGACAGACAATGTAGATGACTACACCATACCAACCGATTTTCAGTCTGTTTTGAGAGAACAACAGAATATAATACCATTGTTGAAATGTATTTAAATGAAAGAGATGTAATTTTGAAATGAATATTTGTATTGCTTTGCTAATTTAGGTGAAATGCATTAAATGATTTTGCTTTTTGGATTTTGCTTTGTTCATATTCATCATCCATTTGTAAAATCAAATCAAGCACGCATATTAGTTTCAATATGCATATTAATTCTTTTTAATGCAGAATGTCGAACAATTGCATTGGTAGTGCAAATGAAGTTACAAATGAGGAGCTTGAAGCAAATAACTGTCCTCCACCAAGTGCTAAAAAATACTCAATAATAGTTGACTTCGATGGTGTTAAAGGTAATGATGAAGCTAAATGGGGCACCAGATGTGGAGCGCTAATTCGTTGTCATAAACCAATTGGCTATGGCAAGTGGAGAAATGTTGATGGTTACTATAAAGATATTTTGTGGCGAGAACTATTGGTATGTCACAAATTCACCTTATTTAATTATTTACTTTCTGCATAAAAAATATTCTTCAAATTTCTTTGTTAAAACAGAATGAATTTGACATGGACATCGATCCTGATCTAGCTCGGCCAATTTTAGAAAAAACGTTTCCACGATATTTTCGTACGGTAAAGTCTACTTTGCGAAACAGATTGCTTAGAGTCAAAGGAACCATCATACCCAAGAATATCGCTATCACTAAATGTCCTTCGGACATTGACAAAGTATGGTGGGAGAAGTTTGTAGACAACGAATACACTGATAAGAAAAAAGAGCAATGTAAGAGAAATGCCCAAGTCAAAGCTAATAATACTATCACTCACACGCTAGGAAGAAAATCATACCGTAAAGTTTATGATGAAATGGTAAGCAATCATAGTAAAAATATTTCTTGTGAATACTATTAATAAATAGTTAATTAGTTTAATAATATTTCTTATTGCAGGTTAAGAAAAATCCGGGGGTGAAAGTTACGAGGACAATGGTTTGGAAGGCAGGACATAAAAATAAAAAAACTGGACAAGTTATTCCATCAGTAGCAAAAACCTATGTAAGTTTACACCAATCCAACTCATTACCTTTATCTTGACAAGCAAAAACCTATGTAAGTTCACATTTATACCTCTCGACAAGCAAAAACCTAGGTAAACATTTCCTCGTATATGCAACAATCTGTTATTGTTGGATAATACAATAAAAAGAAAAGTCTTTCATTGTCCAGTCTTTTATATCTTTTTATCAAGGTGAAAACTTTTTTATTGGGTACTTATTTATTATGATCGAGATGTTTAAAAGAGAAAACAATTTTTTGTGCTTAGTTTAATTCTCTCATTTTCGAAAAAAATATGAAATAACGATCTTTCTTATTTATTTTTTTCCTCTCTATAATTTCCTCTAAAAGTAACCACATCTTTCTAAAATTAACTACAACAAACTAAACACGCCATACTTGATTGGGTGGTGATTAGTTTTTTAACTGAACGGTTTATCGCTGGTTGTGCTTCAATTATTAGTACATGTTTTGATATAAATTGTTTGATGGCATGTTGACGAGTAGGCTAAAGTTTCTAGTGGAAGAATCCTGTGTAAATTTGTTAAAGGATATGCATAACTTAGTAAATTTAGTTTATTCTTTTATTTTTTATTCCTTTTACTATCGAATGGTGTAGTTTAAATTTTACATTACAAATTTTATATAGATCTTTGATACTTGAACAAATTCTTCTTTACTATAGAGAAATTGAGCATTACTGAGCATTACAGATTTAGAATTATTTAAATTTTGCTGTTGAATGTTTCCCGAAACTGGATTATACTTATAATAGGTTGTTTTAATATTGGATTACATGCACACTGGATTACACTTATATATAAGGATATAAATATAAACTTGCAGTGTACATGAAACAGGAATAGGTTGTTTTAATACAATTTTGATTGTATATAGATACTGTTTTTTTCTTTAATTTTGTTTATATACCAAAACATGGTTTTTGATGCCACTTCATAGATCAAACACATGAAACTGAGCAATGTTTTCGAGAAAAACTGAGCATTACTGTAACAACCCGCATTCCACGCATCGGAGGATCGTGGAATATTTCTTTCTTTCTTATACGAAGTCGTATGGTCATGTAACTTTGGGAAACAACCATTAGAGTCATTTCCCATGTTCATGATTTTTGTCGATTTTTATATGACCGTTTTGCCCCTAGATGATCTTGTTTCGGCCATAACTTTTGATTGGAAAGGAATTTTGACCTGAAGCCCCCTTCCATTAGATCCGTTTGATGGTTTACCTTTCCATAGAGTGGTCACATGTGAGAAACGGACTTACCGTTTGGGAGATATGGCTGAAATAACGTTTGGAAGGTGAAAAACTGCTTAACCGGGCCAAATAGGGTGATTAGTGAATGGGCCCATAACCCATTTTGGGATTAGGGTTATGGGGAGGCTGAAAAGAGTTAGAGTTTCATTCCATTTCAGTTTTCTAGCCTCCACTTACCCCTTAGAAACCCTAAAAATGGCCTCCAACCTCTAAATCACCTCCAAATCACTTTCTACTTGAAGATTGGGCTTAGCAACATCAAATCAAGAGAGATCAACACCAAATCAACAATAGAGCTGCTGTTTAGCATTGGGATTCGCGCCAAATCAGAGATTTATTTCAGATCTAAGTCTTATTTGTGGCTAAGGTGAGTGATTTGCATAGTTCCTCACTAATTATGGTTAATTAAGGGTAATTAGTGTTAATTAGCGAATTTAAACATGATAAAATTATGGAAAAATATTTATAAAATTCGAAATGATGTTTTAGACCTCTGATATGAATTTGGGTTAATTTGGTTAAGTTTTGCTAATCATATCATTAGTTTCACCTAAACATGCTTAAGGGAAATTTTTGGTTTTGGCTATGTTTGATCCATTTTAACCTATCATATTGATATTTTAGTGTTTGAGGTCACTTCTACTTGTTGCTATTAGTTTGTGGTATGCTTTGTGATTGATTAGAATAGATAGAATGGTCGAAAACGTTGTCGAAAACGTTGTCGAACGACGTAAAATGCTCGCTGGAAAAGTTGCAGAAAAACAGTGCAGGCTTTCGGATCGGATCGGATAGATGGGCTCGGACCGGGCAAAGGATCACCGAACCGTAGCTTAGCACAAGAGAAAGTATGGCAAAAAGGAAGGCCACAAAGGTTGAACTGGGATCAGATCGGGCTAAGGAAGGGGGATCAGATCGGAGCAGATGGGAATAGGAAGGGGGACCGGATTGGGCTAAGGAAGGGGGATCGGATCGGAGCGGATGGGAATAAGGAAGGGGATCGGATCGGACCAGAAGGCCAAGCCAGGAGCTAAGAGAGTGGAGGACCCGAACCGAACCGATGAAGCAAACTAATGGAGAAAAAGGGAACCCGAACCGAACCAATACGACGTGAAGGACCCGAACCGAACCGAGATGCATATCTATGACCGAACCGATGGCAAGGAGGAATCCGAACCGATCCAGTATTGACCAAAAACCCGAGATGCAAAGGTAGTCCAAGTTGGAAGTTAGAGCTCAGGATCCAGTTGGGAACCAATGAGTTCACTTCATGATTGGGCTTTGCTGCGGGACGTGTGCTAAGAAGTTGTCGACGTTCATAACTTCGATTCACCATGAAGGACAGGACTACGTTATCAGTGCAGTAGAGTCACTATGACTCGAGGGGCAAAGTGATCGTAGTAAGACTATGAGCCAGTGCAGTAGAGTCGTCCTGACTCGAGGGGCAAAGTGGACATAGTAAAGGATTAGTAAGACTATGAGCCAGCGCAGATGGGGTAAACAACTTCATGGAGCAAAGTGGACATAGTAAAGGATTGGTAAGGCTATGAGCCAGCGCAGATGGGGTGAATAACTCCATGGGGCAAGTGGACATAGCGAAGGATTAGTGGCTATGTATCAGTGCAGTGAAGCCATTTATGACTTCATGGGGCAAGGCGATCTTAGCAAAGTATTGAGATGATCGAAGTGGTGGATATCGTATGCTTTACGCACTGAGTGAGAGATGTGAGGATGGTTGTTATGCTTGATTGTTTGCCATCACTATGACATGCACACCCCCACCCCCGTTATCTTTACACCATTTGAAATGGCACCTTAGAGTGTTGTACAGTATGTAGTGCTAACTCTTTGGTTGCAGGTCCAGTTTCAGGTATGGTTTAGTATACCTGTTATTGTTCTGTTTAGATGCTTATCGCTCATACCAGACTTTTGTCTGACCCAGAGTTTTATGTCTCTTCTTATTACTCTGGGTGCTCACACGAGCAGACTAGATACAGGTTAGCTGGTGATGTGCGAGTAGCTGATCCAGAGGCGAGCAAGAGGCTTCCACATATGATATATATATATACATTCTCCCTGTGTCGTTGGTGGTCGCTACTTGGGCATTAGTAGTGTACCTCCCTTATCTTGCTTTTGCTTTTTGAGATAGTTTGAAAAGTTGTAATAATGTTGGCTTTGGATCATAAGATGTACTTGGATTTTCCGCTGCTATGTTAGTTTGTTTTCAGCTTGTGCACTGTCTCACCTGTTTTATGTCAAGTATGTTGTTATTATATTTTGTTCCATGCGCTGTGAGACATTCTACAGGTCCCTTGTTAGTTCATTTCCTTCTTTCCTTTCCTTCTGACGACCATCCCGTGCTAACTGGACATGTGTACAGCGCACTTTTGGAGTAAATGTTGGTTGGTGCGGGGCGGGCTGTCACATTTGGTATCAGAGCTCTAGGTTGCGTAGTTAACCTAGGGAAAGACACTAGGGAGAGATAGTACGTATATGAGAGCGCGTATTTGTGATTACTTTGGTTTTCAAAAGCTATATATATATATATATATACTATTAGTAGTATAAGAATGAAGTCGTACTGCACTAGCACCACTATGGGGTCGTTAATCGTTTTCTCTTTACATATTGAACGATGAGTCGAGACACGAGGGGTGCTGGTAGAGGGACCAATAATGGAAATGCTCCTGACATGAGGACAATGTTCACTAACTTCATGAGGGAGATGCTTAGGGATGTTCAGGGAGCATTTCCCCATCCCAGAAATGGTGGTGGTCCAGTAGTTCAGGCGCCTAGGGTCGATTTCGCCAAGTTGTGCAAGGATTACACTAACCTTGGTGGAAAGCCGTTCCACGGAACGGAGTCGGCCACAGATGTTCAGGATTGGTTGGATAGATGTGATCGTATCTTCGACGACTTGGTTATCGAGGATGCGATGAAGAGAAGGCTAGCATCTCGTCAGCTGCAAGGGCGAGCGATGAATTGGTGGAATGCCATTAGAACAGCTACTCTGGAAGATCAGGTTACTTGGGATCAGTTCAAGGCTCGCTTTAGCGAGAAGTTCATCCCAGCTGCCCAGAAGTCAGTGTTGTTTAAGAGATTCTTGGAACTCAAGCAGAATGGTAGGGCAGTCTCGGACTATATTGCTGAATTCGACACTTTGTCGAAGTATGGATTATCCCTTATCGATACTCCTGAGAAGAAGAATGAGAAGTTCATTACTGGGTTGGATGGATACTTGGGGGAATGGCTTATCAACCACATCGATGAGACTTTTGAATCGATTGTGGGGAAAGCTTTGAGATCAGAGAGTCTTTACCCTAAGCCAAAGACTGAGGCTGCATCTGCAGAAGGGCTGAAACCGCAAGCGGGCGGTGGAGGCAAGAATAACTCTTAGAATAAGAGGAAACAGAACCAATCTAAGGATGGCCAGAAAAAGAGCAAGAAAGATGTTGAGTGCTTCAGCTGTGGTAAGAAGGGCCATTATGCTAAGGATTGTCGGGCCAAGTCAGCGGATAAGAAGTGCTTCAACTGTGGCCAAGTGGGACATTTCAAGGATAAGTGTCCACAACCCCCTAAAGAAAAACAGATGGTGAAAGCATATGCCCTTAACGCTATTCCTTCTTCGTCGAATGTCCCAACCGCGGCGGAGAAAGGAAAGAATGTCGTCATTCAAGGTATGCTTTCTATTTATGATGTACCAGTTCGAGTTTTGTTTGATACTGGGGCTTCCCGTTCCTTCATATCTAGTGACCTGGTGGATAGGTTGGGGCTGGAACCCGAGATAGTCGATAGACCGTTGGTTGTGACGAACCCGATTGGTGGTTCGACTAACCTTAGTATGATTTGCCGAAATTTGGTCTTATCGAGTCATGGATGTATGTTTGTGATTGCTTTGTTTTGGGCTTTACTGGGTATGACATTATATTGGGGATCGATTGGCTCCAAAGATACGGGGTGGTGGTAGACTGTGAGGGCTTTTTGGTGACAATTAGGGCGGATGATGGGCGGAGGGTCATGTTTGGTAGTCTACCTAGTGATGGGGTAATGGCTAGTTTTATAAATTCCCTCGACATCCCGCATGATGAGTTGTCAGATGTGCCCGTGGTAGGCCAGTATCCGGACGTCTTCAAGGAGGTGATCGGGCTTCCACCACACCGAGAGATTGAGTTCCGTATTGATTTAGTGGAAGATGCCAGACCTATAGTGATGCCACTTCGTCGTATGGCACCAAGGGATCAACGAGAGCTCGGGGTGCAAGTAAGCGATCTTTTGAAAAAGGGATTTATTAGAAGAAGTGTCTCCGAGTGGGGAGCACCAGTTGTGTTTGCCACTAAGGCAGATGGTTCCCTTCGTTTGTGTGTGGACTATCGCGAGTTGAATAAGGTGACGAGGAAGAATAAGTATCCTCTACCGCGGATAGATGATTTGTTTGATCAACTGGAAGGAGCAAGATTGTTCTCCTAGTTGGACCTCGCGACAGGATTTCATCAGCTCCGAGTAGCGGATGAGAGTGTTTCGAAAACGGCATTTAGGACGCCGTCTGGATTCTATGAGTGGTTGGTTATGCCATTCGGGTTGACCAATGCACCAACATATTTCGTGGATCTTATGAATCGGATATTCAGAGATCAGTTGAATAAGTTTGTTATTGTGTTCGTAGACAATATCCTTGTTTACTCGAGGACAGAGGAGGAACACAAGGGACACTTGAGGATAGTGATGGAGGTGTTGAGGAAACACCAATTAAAAGCGAAATTCTCTAAGTGTCACTTCTGGAGGAGGGAAGTGAGATTCTTGGGCCATGTTGTTTCAGAGAATGGTATTGCCGTGGACCCTGCGAAGATGGCTACGGTACAGGATTGGTCTATGCCCAAGAATGCAACAGACGTAAGAAGCTTCTTGGGGTTAGCTGGATATTATCGTAAGTTTATCCAGGACTTCTCCAAGATAGCAGCACCGTTGACTAAGAAGAATCAGGCCTTCGTCTGGGACGGAGTGTGTGAGAATGCATTCAAAAGTCTAAAAGAAAAGTTGACGCGCGCGCCAGTGCTAGTCATTCCTAAAGGGAATGAAGAAATGACGGTATACACGGATGCTTGTGGTACCGGACTAGGTGCTGTATTGATGCAAGGAGGTAGGGTTGTAGCTTATGCTAGTCGGCAACTAAAGCCACATGAGAAAAGGTACCCTACCCATGATTTGGAACTAGCAGCGATCGTGTTTGCGCTGAAGATGTGGAGACATTATCTCTTGGGAGAGAGATTTGAGTTGTTTACCGATCACAAATCGTTAAAGTATCTCTTCTCCCAGAAGGATTTTAATCTCCGCCAGCAGAGATGGTTAGAGTTCTTGGCTTCGTATGATTTTGATATCGCATATACACCTGGGAAGGGTAATGCGGTAGCCGATGCCTTGAGTAGGAGACATGTCAGTTTAGGGGCTATGTTTCTAGAATGAAAGCAACTGGAGTACATCGCAGAGTATGATTTCATACCAAAGTGCGAATTGGATCCAGAGATGTTAGCAAGTTTGACGATTAGACCCACTTTGATTGAGCGGATTGGTTCCAGTCAGAGGGACGATCCTAATCTATTGGAAATCATCTCCAAGTTAGAGATGAATATCGACGGTGAGGATATGAATTTGTATGGGCTTGATCAAGATAGATGGCTTAGAAAGAATGGAAAGCTAGTTGTACCCAACGTGAATGGTTTGAGAGATGAAGTGCTTAGAGAATGTCATCACTCAAAACTGACTATACACCCCGGTGGTGATAAGATGTATCGAGACATGAGACAGACTTACTACTGGGAAGGGATGAAAAGAGACGTTGGGAAGTTTATATCCAAATGCATGAATTGCCAGCTAGTTAAAGCCGAGCAAAAGAAGCCTAGTGGTTTGTTGCAACCATTAGAAATTCCCGAATGGAAATGGGAGCAAGTCTCGATGGATTTCATTGATGGTTTACCAAGGACTAGATCGGGACATGATAGAATTTGGGTAATTGTGGATCGATTGACTAAGAGTGCAAGATTTATACCAGTCAAATCGACCAGAACGACAGCTAAGTTGGAAGAATTGTATATGAAGTGGGTAGTGAGATTTCATGGAGTACCTAAAAGCATTGTGAGTGATCGAGACCCGTTGTTTACTAGTGGGTTTTGGAAGACCTTACAAGAGGCTCTAGGGTCAGAATTACATCTCAGTACCGCATATCATCCTCAGACCGACGGTCAGACCGAGATGGTGAATCGTATATTGGAAGATCTCTTGAGAGCTTGTATATTGGATTTTGGTGGATCATGGGATGACCATTTGCATCTAGTAGAGTTTGCATATAATAATAGCTACCAATCCAGTATCGGTATGGCTCCATATGAAGCTTTGTATGGAAGACCGTGTAACTCACCATCATGTTGGATAGAGACCGGTGAGAAGTTTATGCTTGGACCAGATGTGGTAAGAGAAACCTCGGACAAGATTAAGATCATTCAACAACGAATGAAGGCTGCCCAAGATAGGCAGAAGAGTTATGCTGATAAGAGGAGAAGAGACTTAAAATTCTCCGTTGGTGACTTGGTGTTTGTCAAGATTTCTCCATTGAAGAGCGTGATACGATTTGGCAGGAGAGGCAAGTTGGCACCAAGATTTGTTGGCCCATTCCCAGTTCTTGAACTAGTTGGGAATTTGGCGTATAGAGTTGACTTACCTGAAAAGATGGCGGGAGTTCACAACGTATTTCATGTTTCCCAACTAAGGAAGTTCGTACACGACCCAGATATGACTATTTCACCTGATCAGTTAGAGGACTTCGAAGTGGAACCCGAGGCGGTTGGGAACCGCAAGCCGATTCGTATTGTCGAGCATGATACGAAGCAACTTCGAAGGAAGGCGATGAAGCTAGTCAAGGTTCAGTGGGGGCGAGAACGAGAATGACTGTACTTGGGAGACAGAGGAGAGCATTAGGAAGACGTATCCAGAATTCTTTGTCGGGTAAGATTTACTTTGTAATTTAGTTATTCCGCATGCTAGGATAGACTTGTTTTGCTTGTTTTGCATGTTTGATTGTTGTTTTATGGCTGATAGGCATGTGGGACCCTTTGTGTGTTTTGGTTAGGGAATTTCGGGGGCGAAATTTCTTAAGGGGGGGGGGGGGATATAACAACCCGCATTCTACGCATTGGAGGATCGTAGAATATTTATTTCTTTCTTATACGAAGTTGTATGGTCATGTAACTTTGGGAAACAGCCATTAGAGTCATTTCCCACGTTCATGATTTTTGTCGATTTTTATATGACCGTTTTGCACCTAGATGATCTTGTTTCGGCCATAACTTTTGATTGGAAAGGAATTTTGACATGAAACCACTTCCATTAGATTCGTTTGATGGTTTACCTTTCCGTAGAGTGGTCACATGTGAGAAACGGACTTACCGTTTGAGAGATATGACTGAAATAAGGTTTAGAAGGTGAAAAACTGCTTAACCGGGCCAAATAGGGTGATTAGTGAATGGGCCCATAACCCATTTCGGGATTAGGGTTATGGGGAGGCTGAAAAGAGTTAGAGTTTCATTCCATTTCAGTTTTCTAGCCTCCACTTACCCCTTAGAAACCCTAAAAATGGCCTCCAACCTCTAAATCACCTCCAAATCACTTTCTACTTAAAGATTGGGCTTAGCAACATCAAATCAAGAGAGATCAACACCAAATCAACATTAGAGCTGCTGTTTAGCATTGGGATTCACGCCAAATCAGAGATTTATTTCAGATCTAAGTCTTATTTGTGGCTAAGGTGAGTGATTTGCATAGTTCCTCACTAATTATGGTTAATTAAGGGTAATTAGTGTTAATTAGCGAATTTAAACATGATAAAATTATGGAAAAATATTTATAAAATTCGAAATGATGTTTTAGACCTCTGATATGAATTTGGGTTAATTTGGTTAAGTTTTGCTAATCATATCATTAGTTTCACCTAAACATGCTTAAGGGAAAATATGGAGTTTTGGCTATGTTTGATTCATTTTAACCTATCATATTGATGTTTTGGTGTTTGAGGTCACTTCTACTTCTTGCTATGACTTTGTGGTATGCTTTGTGATTGATTAGAATAGATAGAATGGTCGAAAACGTCGTCGAACGGCGTAAAATACTCGCTGGAAAAGTTGCAGA
The DNA here is from genome assembly GCA_030737875.1 of Allium sativum. Taxonomy (NCBI): domain Eukaryota; kingdom Viridiplantae; phylum Streptophyta; class Magnoliopsida; order Asparagales; family Amaryllidaceae; genus Allium; species Allium sativum. The sequence continues at coordinate 1,033,380,586 of CM060920.1, read as the reverse complement.
AAAACAGTGCAGGCTTTCGGATCGGATGGATGGGCTCGGACCAAGCAAAGGATCACCGAACCGAACCGTAGCTTAGCATAAGAGAAAGTATGGCAAAAAGGAAGGCCACAAAGGTTGAACTGGGATCAGATCGGACTAAGGAAGGGGGATCGGATCGCAGCAGATGGGAATAGGAAGGGGGACCGGATTGGGCTAAGGAAGGGGGATCGGATCGGAGCGGATGGGAATAAGGAAGGGGATCAGATTGGACCAGAAGGCCAAGCCAGGAGCTAAGAGAGTGGAGGACCCGAACCGAACCGATGAAGCAAACTAATGGAGAAAAAGGGAACCCGAACCGAACCAATACGACGTGAAGGACCCGAACCGAACCGAGATGCATATCTATGACCGAACCGATGGCAAGGAGGAATCCGAACCGATCCAGTATTGACCAAAAACCCGAGATGCAAAGGTAGTCCAAGTTGGAAGTTAGAGCTCAGGATCCAGTTGGGAACCAATGAGTTCACTTCATGATTGGGCTTTGCTGCGGGACGTGTGCTAAGGAGTTGTCGACGTTCATAACTTCGATTCACCATGAAGGACAGGACTACGTTATTAGTGCAGTAGAGTCACTATGACTCGAGGGGCAAAGTGATCGTAGTAAGACTATGAGCCAGTGCAGTAGAGTCGTCCTGACTCGAGGGGCAAAGTGGACATAGTAAAGGATTAGTAAGACTATGAGCCAGCGCAGATGGGGTGAACAACTTCATGGGGCAAAGTGGACATAGCAAAGGATTGGTAAGGCTATGAGCCAGCGCAGATGGGGTGAATAACTCCATGGGGAAAGTGGACATAGCGAAGGATTAGTGGCTATGTATCAGTGCAGTGAAGCCATTTATGACTTCATGGGGAAAGGTGATCATAGCAAAGTATTGAGGTGATCGAAGTGGTGGATATCGTATGCTTTACGAACTGAGTTAGAGATGTGAGGATGGTTGTTATGCTTGATTGTTTGCCATCACTATGACATGCACACCCCCACCCCCGTTATCTTTACACCATTTGAAATGGCACCTTAGAGTGTTGTACAGTATGTAGTGCTAACTCTTTGGTTGCAGGTCCAGGTTCAGGTATGGTTTAGTATACCTGTTATTGTTCTGTTTAGATGCTTATCACTCATACCAGACTTTTGTCTGACCCAGAGTTTTATGTCTCTTCTTATTACTCTGGGTGCTCACACGAGCAGACTAGAGACAGGTAAGCTGGTGATGTGCGAGTAGCTGATCCGGAGGCGAGCAGGAGGCTTCCACATATGATATATATATAGACATTCTCCCTGTGTCGTTGGTGGTTGCTACTTGGGCATTAGTAGTGTACCTCCCTTATCTTGCTTTTGCTTTTTGAGACAGTTTGAAAAGTTGTAATAATGTTGGCTTTGGATCATAAGCTGTACTTGGATTTTCCGCTGCTATGTTAGTTTGTTTTCAGCTTATGCACTGTCTCACCTGTTTTATGTCAAGTATGTTGTTATTATATTTTGTTCCATGCGCTGTGAGACATTCTACATGTTTCTTGTTAGTTCATTTCCTTCTTTCCTTTCCTTCTGATGACCGTCCCGTGCTAACTGGACATGTGTACAACGCACTTTTGGAGTAAATGTCGGTTGGTGCGGGGTGGGCTATCACAATTACCCACTTCATAGATCAAACACAGAAATACTGAGCAATGTTTTCGAGAACTCGAAACCGAGCAATGTTCAGTTTCAGTTTCGAGAACTCGAAACTAAACAATGCTCAGTTTCTTTCAACAATATACCCGAACTAATTGACTGCATCTGAATACAATTTGATGATTAGAAAGGCAAACGATGACTTTGACGGTATCTTTGTATGATCATTTATGTAATAACCCGGAAAATGTGAACCAATTTAAAATTTTTAAATTAGGTTATTACCAAAGAATTGGAATAATTGAAATAGCGTATTTCAATAAAATATAGAATTGGGTATGGTATGGCAGTTTGAAATTTTGAATACAAGCTTTGTCTGATTGTACCGGGTGGAAAATATATCGGATTTTAGCGAAACTGAAAATATTTAAATCTCTTTATGAATACCTTTCTAACGAATCCGAAAAATCGAAGTTTCATAGCGGGAATCAAAAGTTATGGCCAAATGAATTTTCAGAAAGGTCGCTATATAGTATATATAGCCCTTGAAAATTGATATTTTGCATACGACCTCGGAATTCGACGAAACCACTTTTGTTGGGTCCGGGATGTCAAATTATTGCTAAGTTTCAAATTTCATAATTTTTGAAGCTAGTATGTGAGCGGGGCAAAAGAAAATGTGATTGGTCAAATTCTGCTAAAATGGGTCGACCTAAAAATGGCCATTTTTCAAACGAGCTCAGAATTTGACGAAACTGGTTTTGTTAGGACCGTATCATCAAAACAAAGCTAGATTTATTTTTCTGGAATTTTTCGATTCAGTTTGTGGCCCTGGCAAATTGAAATGTACGTTTAAATTAAATATCGAATGTTTTATATTTTTATTTGAAAAATAACTGACTGTAACAGTCGATTTGGCCAGCGAAACATATCCCATTGTGTTCGAAATGGGGGTATTTAGCTAGGGGCGACAGTCGTTGGGTTTGATTTCGAGTTCGTGTGTGGAAGGGGGTATTTTTGGAATTAAATAAATTAAAAATTAAAATAAAAAGGGAGCCGACCAATCAGAATTCATCTCCCTCGTCGATACTCCAGACGCAACGCGGAAAAGGGATCCGAACTTCTCTCTTCAATTTCTCCACAACCACACAACGAAATCAAGCAAACTAAGATCCATTTTGAAGAGCGTTCAGAGATCTTCAAATCCATACCAACTTCAAGATTTATCGTTGCGTATTTAGGGAGATAAAGAGCCGAGAAGGCTCGAACTTCGCGCCGCCGCCGAGTCCGCTAGGGACCACCGAGCCGATCATCAGGGGTAGCGACGGGAAGCTCTTCCCTTCCTCTTCGACGCAGCACTGGTCGTTCGTCCTATCGCTTCACGGTTTAGCCGAAAAATTTAACCCTAGTTTCGAGCGCAAAGGAGGTATACGGCTAAACCTATTTTCAACTGATTTTTACACTATAAAGCGTTGCAAACTTGTAAAAATCGTATCTTTTTACTATGTGATCGAAATTCGATGAAACAGGAGACACTGTGACCGTAAGGAGGCTCTCTACATTCTAGAAGAAGCCGCGGATTTTTCTGACCTTCCTACGATTTTTAGCACTGCAATAACCAATGTGAGGAATCTAAACTAATTGTGTGAATGAAATCATGTTGTATAAATTATATAAGCGAAGTGTAAATTATATACGCATTGTATACCTCATGTACATGTGTTGTATAAGTTATATTAGCGATGTATAAATTATACAAGCGTTGAATGAAACATATATGCTTTGAATTGTGATGAAATGCAAGTGAATTATTATATTATATATATATATATATATATATACTCCCCTCGTCCACAGACCATGGATGATATTTATTGCTTGTGATTGACGTGATATTATATGGTATGACGAATGGTTGGAAATAATTGTTTGTGGTTGATATTATGGTTGAAAAATACCTTTGTGGTTGAAAAATACCCTCTTGTGGTTGAAACAAATTAGAATAGGATTGTGGAATTGAAAATAAAACATGCCGCCTGCGTGCGAACTAGATGCATGATCCCCATTGTCAAAAACCGCGAGGTTTTAAGGTAGAGCGAGGAGTCGTACTAGGGACGGTCCCGGTTTTAACTACCCTGCCGTTATGCTGCCGAAATTTTCTGAAATATTCATGTGTTAGAATAATTTTCATTCGTTGAAATAAATTACATATGCTATAGCGAATATTCATGTGTTGAGTTGCAATTCATTCGTTGAGTTGAAATTCATGTGTTGAATATTATTTGAATTTAAACAAATAGCTTTAGCGATAAAAATCACATTTTTATATATATACAAACTATATCGAATATTCATGTGTTGAGTTGCAATTCATTCGTTGAGTTGAAATTCATGTGTTGAATATTATTTGAATTTAAAAAAATAGCTTTAGCGATAAAAATCACATTTTTATATATAAAAAAACTATATAGAATATTCATGTGTTGAGTTGCAATTCGTTCGTCGATTTGAAATTCATGTGTTGAATGATATCGTATTTTAAAATAAAATGAATCGACAATGAAAACTATATTTTTATTGTGAATATGGAGTGTTAAAAATACACACGTGTCGAATAAATATTTTTGATGATAAAAATATTTCTTTTATCATGTATACGCTTTGATAAAAATACACATGTGTTGAAATAAATAATAGTTTGCTAGAAATATTATTATAAGCTTTGTTCTGCATATATATACATGTGTTGAACAGGAAAAATGGATTAGCTGTAGAGTAAAGAAATTATTTGCGTGCCCGACAAATAGGTAAACCTTGATGAGTTGGCTGCGCAATTTTATTTATATATCAACTCCTGTGAATGCCATTGGATGCGGAGTGCTGGTTATTCTGTGTGAAATAATAAACGTCGCCATAGGATAGTAACAATTAATTTTGAACTACACTACATGGCATACTTCATGACGATAGGCATACTTCATCATATTCCACATAAGCAATTGGAGCTTGTGTGACGAGGTGGGAGATTTACCATACGAGCGAGAGGCTTGTATGGCGATGACTATATACTACAGGTTGAACTGATGACTGATATGGACTATGTAAAATATAATGATAAATTGCCAGATTAATAAAAACCCCACACGGGTCTGGAGTTAACAATAATCACGTCGCTCTAGTTATTAGATACGACACATGGACTATTTATTTCCACACGGAAACAGGGTGACGAGAATTTATTCTCTGGAGTGATTATCTATACATGCTCCCCCCGTAAACACCAGAATATATCACTATAAATATGTGAATGCTTTTTAGGATTTATTGGGTACCTAATACGGCCCAATAAATTTCCAAACCCCTCCCCCTACAAAGGAGGTTATGGCGAAATTTTTCGAAATATTAAGGCGTTAGTGAAATATTTGAAGTGAAAACGAAGTTGAAAATATAGAATGAACTATAGTTGAAATTATAGAATGAACTATATTTATATATATAAATATAAATATAATTAAAAGGAATAGAGGCCGTGCAGTTCGGGTTTCGGAATCGTAATTTGAAACGATTAGTGCGAGAAATCCGACCATCGGATTTTCCCGAAACCGCAACCGCTGGGTTCGCCTTGGAAATATCTTTCCAACGGCACCAACCTTGTAAAAATCCAACGGTTGGATTGTCTGGAATGTTTAATTTAAATATGAAGAAAAACAGTGTCAGAATCGATTATATTTATATATAAATATAAATATATTTAAATTAAATCGAATAACGACACTGCAGTTCGAATTTTGAAACCGTAACTTCAAACGACTAGTGTGGAAGATCCGACCGTCGGATTCTCACGAAACTGGAACCGCTGGGTTCGCTTTGGGAATATCTTCCCACTGATATAGACTTTGTAGAAATCCAACGGTTAGATTTTCCGATATGTGTAAAACAAATTAGGAGAAAAACAGCGCCAGTGCTACGGCACGACCTGAAACGTCGTTTAATTAAATATGGCCATTTTTAAATAAATAAAAATGGTGAAAAATCGTTATAAAATATTATAAGCAACATAGGTTGAAAATAAACCGATTGGGCTTGAATTGTTTGATATTTGATGGTTGTATGTGTTTGACACGAAAATAACACTAAAGAACTGAAAGATGGATGTCGAATAATATAACCATAGAAAGAATCGATTTAAATTCTAATGACGTGAATTATTTGAAAAGGCCGAGCTAACCCTCATTTCAAATAATTTATCGAGCGATTCGAATTGGAAAATGCAAAGACGATTCAAGACCGACGATTTTCGTATCGGTTGGATGGGCGCTACTGAGGTTCCTGACCGGAGTAGCTACCAGAAAGGGACGGAAGTAGTAGCCGTCTGAACGTATGTGTTGATTGTACGGATATACGAGGAATTGACGCCTCCGGTTCAGTTCAGACCCAGAACGGACTTGTAAATGGACTGTGTGTCTGACATTGGATTTTGTTCTATACTGATTGATCTCTGTTAAATATATATCTGTTTGGCGGCGGAGAATTTATTCTTTTGCTTAACGCCCTTCTCTGAGACGTACGAGCTCAGGGGTTATATATCGATGGAAATCAATCGTATGGAGTGGATTGCCTATGTGGCATGCCAAGATGCTGTGATCAAGGCTTCTGTTGCAAAGAAAAGTCTTGTGGATGATGATCAAAGCACGGTCTACGTGGCCTGGCTTTGTGTATTTCGTAGATTCGCGAGCCTCACACTCCAGTATGAGTTAAAAACGAGATAAGGACCCAAGGAGAGCATGACGTTTCTTTCTAGCTATGGTGGTGTCAGTGACTTACCAGCCCTGACATTTATATCTATTTTTCACCTATGTGGTTGTTGGAATGCGAGGCGCCTCGATTATAGGTCTGTAAGGACCGGGAAACGTGTGTTCAGGAATAACTAATCCTCAAACGTAAGAGAGGACCGGCCTTGGAGGATCCAGGGTTACCCAGAGTGCGTAGTCCTGAGGCATTTGCTAGAGTGTCTCGAAGCGGAGAGGAGCTTGCCCCTTGCCTCGACTCATGACGGAAATCCAATTTCCAATACGAAATAACGGACTTGATTGTAGAACTAGTATGGCGACATAGTAGATGGTAGCTATGCCGTCTATGATTGATATTTATGATGCTATTCATTTTTGAAACATATATGCACTAGTAATAATATCAATTGATTTTGCTTTATACGTATCAAGCATGTTTGACCATTATAAGGTAAAACTCTATCCTCCGGCTTGCGTTGCATTGTGTGATGGGACCTGAGTCTTATAATGGCTTCATTCTTTCAAAAAGCATTGCGTTGTTTTAAAAGTCTTTACTTTGTTTTAAATGCACTAGCAATCACTGGAGAAAACCCGTTCCGCGAAAGTGGCGTGGTCCTATGATTTGCTATTACTGTTGTTTAACTGTTAAATAGATTCCTCATACCAGTCTCCATGACTGACTCGTTGTTTGTTTCACTTTGCAAACGCGGGTGCCCTTATTTTCACACGGGCAGCCTAGTACACAGGTGACAGGTTGTTTTTGGCTCTGCACTGCTGCATAAAGTGCATTTTTGGCTCATGGCGAGGCTGACTTCACAGAGACGACTTTGACATTTTCCGCCATTACTGTACTTATATTATGATTCCGCCACGGGCGATGCAGACTGATTTACTTTCCGTATTTCTTATTATATGTATATGTACCGCCTTCGGCGATGTAGACTGATACCCTTATTATGTCTCACTGCATGTATGTATTCCGCCTCTGGCGATGATGACTGATCACTTTCCTTTTATTTACTAAGTTATATCCCACGCTATGCTATTCTGATGTTATTACATGTTGTGATTCCGCTGTCATATCCATGTAAAATTATTCTATTTATTGTTTTTGCTATTATCTGTACTCTGCTATGATGATTAATGTGTTATATTCCGATGATTATCCTTAATACCGCCCCTCGGATTTTGGGATCGTCACAATTTATGTCAAGTTATTCATAAGCTGTACAATACAGATATTTGTTTGGTAGAATTTCAATGTCAAATACTGGGTTGTCAATATATCAGTATTGTTCATCATATTATTATGGAATTTAGCATATAAAAGTAATAACACCAATTTTTTAAAAGATATCATACTGTACTTGTTTTTAAGGAACTAATTAAATGCAATTTCAATTATCTTTTAACAACATTCTACATACTTCATTCTAGGTATAACTTATAAAGTCCATAGTATTTATTCCTATAATCGTCTGGAACTACTTTATTGTATTAATAATCACTTCAGAAATTTTAATTTACAACCAAACCCATATTTCACATTCTGCTCTAGTGCAATTATGTGAAAATGTCCGGATGGATAACTTAATAATAATAAAAAATATTTCTACTTCAAACACTTACACGGATAATCTTTTATGAGTAAATAAACCGATAGTATTTATGCCGTTAGAGCATTCTAAATCAACCCGCACAAAAATGTTCATTCAAAAGTAAATAAAACATAGTTTAATTTGGTACCAATCATTTAAAGTTAGAAGTTCATGTTGAATTATTACTCTCATAGATACTTTTTCTCCGGCAAAGCTATCAACAGTACGCACAACAGGATCAGACAATTTTACTGAACTTTGTCTAGCTGAATTGCTGCCGCCGTAGATAATTTTGTGATGAGTTGGGTCATTTAATTTTATAGCAGTGATGTGAGGTGCAACAATAACATTTTCCGGTTTCGCTCTTTCTCCTTTTCTTTCCTGACGTAGACAGTCTCTTTAAGCATTGACAAAAGAGGGAGCTGCAAGGAGAATAATAAAAGAATATCCTTGTTTCCAGCTAATGGCAATGCAGTTGTTACCTATGCACGACACATTTAACCAACTAATAAAACTGAACTATTTTTATTTTCTGAAACCTATGTTTACAAAAACTAAATTTCAAATTTACAACACAAAGTGTCGATTGGCGCTAAAGTTACTTGTAAACAGAAATATGTATCCTGTAGTTTTAAAAATTCAAGAATGGTACATTTTATAATGATTTGACCTAACAAAAGGATTGTCTGCAGATCAGAAAGTATAGATCATTGTTGGACTTATCCCAATTATTGTTCTCTGAAACTGAGCAATGCTAATTGCACGACAATTATGAAAGTGTACATGTGTATGAGGCTCTGGCTGTTATTGCTCAATGTGGATTTTATCCCCAATTATTGCACGAAACTGATCTATGCTCAATTATTTCGTAATTGTTCTCATGTATGAAACTGATCTGGCTGTTATTGCTCAATGTGGATCTATGCTCAGTATACACATGTACCAATCATTTCGTAATTGTTCTCTGAAACTGAGCAATGCTCAGTTTCGAGTTCTCGAAACTGAAACTGAGCATTGCCTAGTTTTGAGTTCTCGAAACTAAAACTTAGCAATGCCCAGTTTCGAGTTCTCGAAACTGAAACTGAGCAATGCCCAGTTTCGAGTTCTCGAAACTGAAACTGAGTATTGCCCAGTTTTGAGTTCTCGAAACTGGAACTCAAACTGAAACTGAGCAATGCCCAGTTTCGAGTTCTCGAAACTGAAACTGAGCAATGCCCAGTTTCGAGTTCTCGAAACTGAAACTGAGCATTGCCCAGTTTTGAGTTCTCGAAACTGAAACTTGCTCAGTTTCGAGTTCTCGAAACTGAAACTGAGCATTGCTCAGTTTCGAGTTCTCGAAACTAAAACTGAGCATTGCCCAGTTTCGAGTTCTCGAAACTGAAACTGATCATTGCTAAACTGAAATGAGCATTGTTCAGTTTTGAGTTCTCGAAACTGGGCAATGCTCAGTTCCGAGTACTCGAAACTGAACAATGCTCTGTTTCAGTTTCGAGAGAAACTGAGCAATGCTCAGTTTCAAGAAAAACTGAGCAATACTCAGTTTTGCAAATATGTTTGATCAGTAAACAAATCCTTGTTCAGTTAGTTAATACAAGATGTTATTTATCAGTTTTGCAATTTGTTATTTCTGTAAAAATGAGTGCGTTTATATTTTGTAGGCACTTGTGGAGGAGGAAAAAAATAGGACTTGGAATGTAATAGCAACAAGCATGCAAACATGTTTGATCTTGACAATGATCCTATCGCCAAAGTTTTTGGTTCTGATAAAAGGAAAAATTATTGTCGTGCAATTAGCTCCTCTTCTTCCATAAAGCACGTGATCTTGACAATGATCCTATCGCCAAAGTTTTTGGTTCTGATAAAAGGAAAAATTATTGTCGTGCAATTAGCTCCTCTTCTTCCATAAGCACGTAAAGATGATGCAAGCATCAAAAGCAATTGTCGACAAGAATAAAAAGGATGATTTTCGTCAATGGTCTATGGAATTACAAAATCAAGTTGCAAGTCAAGTGGCGAGTCAAGTGTCAATCCAAATCAACGATGCTCTTAAATCATTTGCTTCATCCTTTCTTACTATGGTACCGGGATTGCAACATAACGTTAATGGCGGTGTTATGGCGCCTATGACAGAAACCGCTTCTAATTTGGATAAATCTACACCGAACGTTGGAATTGCTAATTCGGTTATTCCATCAAATGATGTTGGATCATCAACAAAAGGAAAACAATTTGTAATGCTATTATCACAAGATATGAAGAAGAATGTAGCAAAAGCTTATATTGGTACGCAAACCATGTGTCATTTTAGAGAGATAGTGCCAGATGTTGAGAAAGTTGTTTGGATAGCAGAAGTTTTAGATCCGGAAGCACCAATTTACGATGGTCCTCGAAACGGACACTACAAGCTTTGTGAATTTTCAGATGGAGGCTTTGTGATATGGTCCATGTTTCGCCTTCATAATATCTAAAATTCTATGTATCTTTAGTAAAACTTTGTATTATTTTTTGTAATTTGAACTTGATATTATGGTATTTTGAAATTGAAAGCATTATGCAAAAGTGACATTATTGAATTTGAAATATGGAAGTGTACCAGATACTTTTATTTGAATTGATATGTTGAATTATATATGTGATTGAAAATCATGAAAACATGTTATATAAGTGTTAGCAATTTATGTATGCCAACATTTATAATAGTTAGTACGATTATGATACTGACATTTATAAGTGTTACCATATCTTATAGTTCCAACATTTATAAGTGTTAGCAATGAATATGTTTGTAACTCTTATAAGTGTTACCATATCATATGGTTCCAACATTTATAAATGTTAGCAATGAATATGTTTGTAACTCTTATAAGTGTTACCATATCTTATGGTTCCAACATTTATAAGTGTTAGCAATGAATATGTTTGTAACTCTTATAAGTGTTATCATATATTATCGTTCCAACATTTATAAGTGTTAGCAATAAATATGTTTATAACACTTATAAGTGTTAGCAGTTACTCTGTTTGTAACACTTATAAGTGTTACAGGAAATTCCTCACAGGCCGTTGGTGACACATAAAAGTGTTACATAAATTATTTGTAACACATATAATTGTTGGGAATCCACTGTTTTGGTGTAGTGAAATCCAAACTGCCTAAAGAGAAGTGTTGAAAAGCAGATATGGCGAAACAACAACACAGACATACGAATTCGAGCCAGATTACTTGAAAAGTCAAGAACACTCCTTCACTAGGAGAAGGGCAAATGTTAGCACTAAAAATAACCGAAACAAATCAAGGATGGAAATCGAGGTGTATGAGTGTGTGAACCAGCAAAATTCCCAAGAAGGAAGTGTTAAACTTCCAGTGATATCCTTTTGAAATATGAAGAAAAGGGAGATTACCCTTCAGTTCTAAAAGCCCTTTTCGGTTTTAACCGAAAGAGCATTGACTTCAGACATATTAACCCTGCATGATGTAAGGAAGAAAAGGACGAAGCAACATAATTGAATGGAAAAGAAAAGAGCGGAGAAGCCCATCAGAAGAAGTGAATGTCAGGGAAAGGGCACTCAGGCTTAACCACATCAGAGAAGATGTTGATTTGAAGATAGATGTCGTTGTAAGCTGAGAGTCCGCATACATTTATGCCTCATACAGCTATTTAGACCAAAGACGAAGGGGTCTATCCAGAAAATACCAACGAAGAATAGCTAGTGCCGGAAAAGCCTTCGTATTATCCTTAGGAGGACATCTAAAGCAATAGTTGGACAAAACCTGAAGATCATTTGAATAATGAGAAAGAATGAAAAAAGTAGGAGGAGCGGATCTCCAAAAGTAGCTAAAGATCAGAATACAAGGGAGAAACGTTCCAGGTTCAGCTGACAGCATCACGAAGCATACATACGTACGTACCTAGACCCGCTATTTTGGGGAGAATCCAATGTAGTAGCTAGAAGAGCCCTCCGGAACAGATGAAGCTAGGCTTTCGATGCATGCCTCCGAGGTCTAAGAAAGACAAGACACGATGGGCACAACACGAAGGGTGAGGAATCCACATCCAAAAACTCTAAACGCTAAGGACAAAGCATGAGACAAAAGTTAAGAAGAGATGAAAGCTCCTGCATGACCATCTCTTTCACAGTCAACTAAAAGCTCCCTTCGTTAAGGCCCTAGAAAGCAGCCACTTGGATTTTCTCTCGAAGAAAAGCCGCCAATGCATTCGCAAAACCTCCATGATTAATTCGTATTGAACGACCGAAGTAAAGCGCTTAAGCAGAAGTATGGGTCAATTCGCACCTATAAATAGGACCTTAGGGACTAAAAATGGGGACATTCAGTTCATTTTAAAATTTGTAGTCTCCTATTGCGGTGTGAAACCTTAATTTCTAAATCAATTGCAGGAAAGAGCTTGTAACATGATATATGTTCAATAAAGAGGAGATACATGACAATTATGAGAAATTTTATTCAATAAAATACATTGTTGTTATCATTCGCTAACATTGCAGGTACAATATGTGAGTTATATATATAATTAGATCTATTTCATACCCTGACCTATAACCTCCCTTCACATCCTTAGATCATGAAATAGTGACTAGGAATGGCAATGGGGCGGGTTTCTCGTGCCCCAGACCCGACCCGGACTTTTTAAACCCCGCCCCAGACCCGCCCCGTAGACCCGGTGCGGGTCTGGAATTTCGCCCCGTACCCGAAACCCGTACGGGTCAGGGTAGACCCGACCCGCCCCGCGACCCGGTGATATCGTGTTCTAATGTACACGAATTTGTATACTTATATTTTTTTATCAATAAATGATAAATTATATAAATGTTATAATGTGTTGACAATGATAAGAGAATATAATAAAATGAGTTATAAGATAATAGTTCAAAATGTATGCATTTGTTTATTGTATGATTATCATTGATGCAACTTAATATTATGAAAATTTTATAGTTTGTTGATTGAAAGAATATAATATTCAAGTTATAACCATGTATACCTAAGAACATTGACAAGTAATCATTATAGTTATAAAGTGTTTAAATGATGTTTCAATCATGCGGGTCGGGTTGGGGCGGGTTAGCCGTGCCCCAGACCCGACCCTAGACCCGAACCTCCAAAAGCGGGTCGCGGGTCTACCCGCCCCGAAGACCCTATGGGGCGGGTCTAAATGGGTCAAAATAGGGGCGGGTCAAGCGGGTTTGGACCCTAGACCTGCCCCATTGCCATCCCTAATAGTGACTACCCTTAGTTTATTAACTATAGAAGTAACCCAAAATTGTGTTAGGATCTCCTTATTGAGCGACTTATTAGATTTAGATGCTCGACAGGGTTAGGATTATATTCCTGCCATCCCATTATGTCTTTGAGAAACTAAGGAAAACTTGTGAAAACCAATCATTGGATGATCATTTAAGAAGATCAGACTTCTCAGAGTTTAATTTTGTGATCCTTGAATACCCAGAGAAACTACTCTAATACCTCAAGACAACTCTAAGGAAATATACTACAAAAGAATAGCTTTCCTATTCGGAAATCAAGGGGAAACTCATGACTAGTTTTGTCCTCAACAGAAAATTTACCTACAATATCCAACAAAGGTATTTCGACAGGAACCCCAAAATGGTAGCATTTCTCGAGTTTGAACTCTTTCCCATCACAAATTGTGAGTACTATGATCCAATCTTGCTTTTAGGGTGCTAACAATAAATTTGGCTAACAGAAGAAATCTAAACCAGTATAAAATCTTTGGTGCGATCACTCTAGTTCTCTATTTTTACTTTATTGCATTTACATTAATTTGAGTATGCATCTGTGATTGTTCATTGTGTTACTAAATATTAAACTTGATTTTTTTTCAAACTGGTTCACATAAGTTAGAACACATTATTTCTCATCCTCTTCCCCTCCGATGTTAATTTAACCTTAAGACCCACTTCCGCAACCAACACTGTGAGTTACGATAGAGTTGACGTAGATGATGATGACGAGTATTTACCTTTGTTTATACCGATATTGACATGTCATTGAATTGACCGATGATTTAATGAGGTGTTTGTGTGTGCATGTGATGTACCGGATTTTAAGACATAATATAAATTCCATTGTTTATTTGTTTTGCTCATTCCGAATTTGCTACATAATAAATTTGTCTCTCTGATACTATATTATTCAGTTCGAAAACTCATATACAATGTTTAACATGGAGACAAAATACAAATTAATTTTGAAATATTCAGTTATTGAAATGTATTTATATTAGTCAAAAGTAGTGCATTAGAGATCACTCCACCGACATCGTTGATATGAGATATTCGACTGTAAATTTCTTCTGATATTTCGATCACTAAAGTTGAGGCGCCACAATTGTTCGACAGATAAATTTATGAAAATTTCTTACGATATGACAAACATGAGATTAGCAGATAAAAACTAGGAGTTCAAATAAAAAAGCAGTTCACATGAATGTGTTTTTGTTTGATCAATCAAGCAACTAAAGTGATAAAATAAATTTTATTTGATCAACTTTCACCTTAGGAAGAATAAAAGTGAAGGTGTGTCAAAAATATAAAATTTTGGGAAGCCTAGTTGCGTAAGATCGTATTTGGCCTACTTAAATAGTATATTAAGCATATATTCAAGCAATCATGGAGAGAACAAACGGAATTTTTCATTAGAGGAAAGTGTACTTAAACACAAAAATTTGACATAAATTCTCAATCATTAGATTGCTCCATGATTTCCACCTCTCACTTAAAAACAAATTGATCCAACAAATGAAATTTTATGTCTTCGGATTTTTATCAAATATTTATGTTTAAATAGTCACCCTCTTTCATTGGTGCTACAATAACTAAAGCACGTATGAATCATGGATTTTTCCTACGCAAAATAACATTTAGTTCTTGAAAGATATTACTGACATACAAGCCCGCAAATGGATATATTGTTAGATTTAGTGAAGGCGTCGTGCCACAAAAGTCATCATATAAACGATGAACATGCACTCAATAATGAAAGCTAAATTTGTTTTCTTGACAAAACCACGGAAGAAGCAGAGCGGCATACATATTTCGATATCCAATAAACTCGCACTGTAAAACATATTTTTAGTTCAAAGATTCGCTACTTTGCAAAGCAAATCCAATAAACTCTCACTATGAAAGTTTGATCCCAAATAACGCATCTTCGACTGTATGCAGAATCATATTTCTTTTTATAAGTAGAAAACACATATTTTCTATTCAACCATGGAGCGCTATTGGTGTCTGAATAGAAAATGCTAGCCATTGGAAGGAAAGCAGGGTGGAATGAACACTTCAAAACAGCCGTCATCGATGAAGTCATATGATATAAGGTACTCTATATAGCTTTGTCGAGAAATCAGATCTGGGACCTCAAAACAGCTTGATGCAGCAGTAATACAATAATCATGATAAACTAAAACACCTAGGCACCACCAAGTTTTACAGATGCAATATATTTCATAGCGACAACAACACATAAAAAGCAGCTTGAACTCTAAAGATGTTACAAGTTCATTATTGCGTCCACGAATTGCCATGGTTCAGCTTGAACAAACTTTTAAGGTAACAAAATATTCATGTAAATAGAATGCCTTCAATGACAGCCATAGAAACCAGAATTATGAGACTGCCAATACACCACCTGCCATCAAAAAGATCATTACCGTCAAATAACTGAACATGGGACAAACAAATAAGCAAATAATAATAATAATAATCATAGTCATAATAATAATAAATATATAAGAAAAAGTGAGAAGCATTTTGAAACTGAATATCGAGAAACATACGTGATTTTGGCAGATGTCTTTTGGATTGATTTGACTTTTAATTTTGGTTTCGGTTTTCACTCACTATGATATAAACATATGTACAAATTAATATGTTAGGGAATGAATCTTCAATATCAAAAACTTAACATGTTTCATCCAAATAATCACTGGCATAAAATAAAATCATCATTATAAATGGTTGTCTTGGAAGCACAAACATTTTGTCTGCCTGCGAAATTGCAAAAATAGCTGTGCATATCTTTAGCTTTATGTATTACTTAAAAAGGGATCTAACAATAAAATATTTTTACGAATTCAAACTTATTTCTATACATATTAACAAATATTAATACCATTTAAATACAAGATCTAACAAGTAGACATTTGTTACATCAAGCAACACATAAATTTTTAAAACCGACTAAAAAATACATATTGCAATATAGAAATAAAAATTCAAGCTAATTACATATAATTTCAACGCAAAATTATAACTAAATATTCGTGCATATTATTTCCTCTTCAATGTGTTAAATATATACATTTTTCAAAAACATAATTCACGTGCAAAGCATGTACTATGATCACACATGAAGCGCGTGGCATAACGCTCGTTATTTCGTTATTCATGTTCATCTACATTAAAAATGGGCGAAGCAGAAATCTTTTATATTTAATGATTTTATCTTTGGATCAGATCAACGGCTTGGCATAAAAGAACATTGATACTACCTACTTGTTTCAAAGAACAGTTTTGAAGCCAAAAATGGTTACCAAACAAGATTACCCAACCCCTAATCACTCAGGAGTCTATTTCTCCGCTCCTTGCAACGTGATCACATTTGTTTAGGGATTTTCAAACAAGATATTTCAATCAAATGAGATGACGATGGAGACGCATATTTTTATTCAAGTTGGATCTTAGATTTCGTTCATGCAGTCTAAAATTGACAATGTAACGATTTTTCAACGATTATTATCTAAACTGTAAACGTAAAATTTGGAACATACTTTATTTGCATACTAAAACAGGTTGAGATGAAAGTTGTTTATTATTATAGAAAAGTAAAAGCCTGATTGCTTTGGTAGTACTTGAACGAAATCCTTTGTTGTAAAACATCAGGATAAGATATGATCGAAAAGTAACAGGACTGAGACATTATTTTTGAATCCATCAGAGAAGTAAAACATGGTATGTAAAGGAAAAAAAAACATATATTTTCAGGCCTCAAATTAAGATATTGGTTCATATTCCAAGTGAGAATTAAACAGTTCAGATATCGCATTCAAATTCTAGTTTCATAATGCAATAGTTATGATATTTAGTAAATTATCGACAACTCATGCTATGCACGCGTGATTTTGAGCTTTTAATTTGTTGAAATACAGCAATCTGTTCATTACACACACACACACACACACACACACACACACACACATATATATATATATATATATATATATATATATATATATATATGTGTGTGTGTGTGTGTGTGTGTGTGTGTGTGTGTGTGAGGAGCGTTCAATGACACCCCAAATAGTGAGCACCCCAAAAGCCCCCCTACAGAAACCAAGCATTTATATTAGTTTAAGTTTGTGGGAGGTAAGAGAATGAGTGGAAGGAGAAAGAAACGAGATATGAGGTGGAAATCAAAGGGCATTTTGGGGGTGCTGCACTGTTTCGGGTGCCATTGAACGCTCCCCTATATATATATATATATATATATATATATATATATATATTGAAAATTATATATGTATGTATATATATATATGTATACACATACATACATATACACACGCACGCGCGCGCGCGCACACACACACACACATATACATACATACATACATATATATATATATATATATATATATGATGAACAAGTAATTGTAACATATGCTTACCACATGGTGTATTCAAATTTTAGAAAAAACAGTAGTAGTTAGACAAACTGTCTTACTCCTGTACTTGGTCTTTATTATTTGCTATAATAAAAAGTGTTACGGATCACTTTAAAAACCGATCGGCCTTGCCAATTTTTTTTTATAGAAAAACACTATATGTTTACAATTTTGAAATTTAAATATATGCGGATTCCACAAAACATATCAAAAAGATTACTACATTTGTTGTTAACGCGTTAAGTTAAGAAAATTAAATACTTTTCAGCTATAATTTTGCCAAACTGTAACGTTTTTGCAGCGGGTCAAATGAGAAAATGTGACATTAATTACAAGTGCCATTTGAAGATATCTAATGTCATGCGTAGCAAGTGTAAAATTATTATATAAGAATGCATTATTTATTTTTAACAATCAAGTATCCAAATAAAAATTGCATCATTCTCATTTAAAACAGTGTTAAAGTATTATATATTTAACATGGTATTTAAATTCAACTTTAATCATTATTTTTTTATGTTGATGTTTTTTCTCTAACTCGTTTATACGTTTAACTTGTTCACTCAAATTATATTCACTTATTGATTATGGTATACGAACATAATCATATATTATTATTTAACGCATTTTTTATGTGATATTTTAGAACGTTAATGTATCAAATGTACCAGTGTTCAAATAATACACATAAAATTTAGATTTTGGTTCTAAATTTTAAATTAAACATATACAAATTTGTATAATTATATTTATTTACCGTAACATAAAAGGACGTTGAAGTTCGACATCTATTACTCACAATATTTTTACATTAATATTTTTTGTTCTTCTCCTATTACTTATTCGTTTTAGTTTGTTGCATTTTCATAATTGTGGAGGTTTGATCATAAACGTATATATACTTCTCATTCAATTGAATTTTGTTCACCTACATGTTTTGATATAAATACCTAATTACAAATTATTATTTCACATTTATTTCTTGTTTAGCAATATTTTTCATTTTGAGGAATCAAATGCATCCATCATTAATGATTTACGTAAAAAATCTACATATTTTCTAGATAAACAATGACACCCCTTTTTGGAGCACCCTTCTAGCACTTTATCATAACTTGAGCTACATCATTCCAAATACTATAAAATTTTGTAGATGTTCAATTCACATATAGAGGATCATATCCACAAATTTGGGCTTACTGAAATACAGGTAGCATACTATGTTCGATGTTTAAACTTAACGATGAAAATAAATATTTGAACAGTGGATAACTGAATTATGAAAATGCGTCAAATATCGAAATGAACTCAAATTTTATAGAGATGATCCTCTTTAAGTGGATTAAACCAAGGTTCGAGTCTCTATTTCGATTTTTTGTTATATTTAAATTTTCAACTTAATTCACATAATTCAAAATTTTCGATTCCACTCTCAATTTCGGATCTCGTTGTTTATTTTTCATATATTTATACATGTATTTGTTTCGCTTATTGAACAAAATATATAAGTTGAACTTCATTAAAAAATAAAATATACACAAACAATACCGATTAATTATAAATATTTAAAGCATTAAAAGATGTTCATTCATTACTTCAGTTCCAAAAAATTTAGTTACATCATTTATATATTTTGTGATTTTGTATGTTTCCTAAATTAAAATTTTAGATTTTGAATATTCATATATTTGAAATTCAAATTAATTATTTGTTTGAGTTTCTTCTATATGATTTGAAGTTCATAAGTTTTTTTTGGTTGAAACGAAATTTCGATTTGGTTTCATTTTAGTTCCTACTGAAACTTAAGAAACGACTGAAATCTCAATGTTTCGGTCGAGACCTCAAACTTTGGATTGAATATCTACAAAATTTTATAGCATTTTCAATGGTGTAGTTCAATATATGATAGGATACTAAAGGGTTTCCCCAAAACAGGATGCCATTGAGCCTTCCTGTTTAAAACAAGTATGTAATTATTCTATTTATCAAATATAGAACAATCGATTAGACGTAAAAATAGTAATTCTATTAAAAACAATGTTCAAGTTCTACTGTTTGTTCATCATGAAATTTTGATGTTGAATGCTGATATATTGGCATTTTTGTTATTACTTAATTTGAATATTTTTGCACTTTTATAGCAGTATGGCTTAACTATATATTTTTCAGAATTCCTTTGTTGAGAAATATAATTCAAATAGTCTGGATTGGTGGAATCTTCAGAAACTAATTAAGAATATTTGAACCTTGCAAAATGAATCTTTCAAAGTAGTTTTTTTACAATAGAAAAGAAAGATCATTGGGATTCCAATATAACACTTTTTCAGAGCAATAGAAAAGACAAGGCTGTTGGGTCTCGACCATAATTCATGTGATCTTGCATATTAGTTGTATGTTTTTCCTAGTATTTAGATTGTTGTTTTTAATAAATTTCTACGTTGAATCGTAATGTTTAATATAATATATCTTACGTTATTTTAAATAATATTTTTCTTGGCGTTTATTGAAACTTTTTTTCCGCTTCCTTGAGAATTTTGATTTCACTTGTTTTGAGATTTTTGACATTGTAGGAACTATACTTATTAAAACAAACTACTTATATATCTATTGAAGGGAAAAAGGTGATATATAACATCTAGATGCTTATAACAAAAAGAGATGAAAGGGTATTCCCTTTGTTCAAGTCTTTCATCTAGTTAAGTTGGTACGGAAAATGGACTTGAATCGCATACTAACTACACAATAGCATCATAATATTTTATAGTAACGAATCATAAATTAAAACATTTGTTACTATATTGGATGACTAAGTTTTCATGGAAAGTAAACTGAAAAATAATGTTATTGATTATGCACCAAAATTTGGGTATCTTGTATCAAATAATTTGCTTTTTTGTCCAGCCAGTATAAACGCCCATAACATTGTTTTCAAAGCATTTGTCATGCAACACTTTCGATGTATAGCACGCTATGATAACTACGGCTTTTCGTCGCACTTTGAAATAATTAAAAATCACTAAAAGGCTCCCAAACATGCAATGCAATTGTCATATGAATTAGCAAAATACAATGCAGGCTAGAACGGGAAGAAGGAAAAATGTTAGAAGTTGGTGTTAACTGTAAAATTGTCTCGCGATGAAGTCGACTTAAAATACAATCGTGCTAAACATGTAAATAAAAATGAAAGTATAGAATTGTACCATCTTCATCTATATTTTGGCTCGATCGCATTCTTTTGTATATTTTGTTTATGTAATCAGGGAGACAATTTCATAAAAACCCGACTATAAAAAGTATTGGCATGGTTATTTAAGGTGATGTGTTAATACTTTCAAGGTTACTACTAATAACTAATAAGTATGCTTAATGATAGAAGATGGCCTAAAGTGATTTTGAAGTTGAAGTTAGTTGGCACTTGGCAGATGTATAAACTATCTAAACATGTGTGCCAAAAACTTATAAAACAAATAATTGAAATCAGATGGAATAGATATGCAATATAATTGCATGTTATGTTTGGGCGACAAAAACCTTATATACTTCTTGGAATCCTAGAAAGCCTAATTTTGAGGCTTCAGCTCGAAAAGATATGCTGCCTTCCAAGTTTCCAATTTCAACTTGAATCTGGGAAAAAAGAAACAAATACAGAATTTGTTAAACTAAGCACACTGTACAAATGTAATATAAAATGAATATAGATGGGGGTATAAGAAACATCTGTAATCAAAGAACGTATAAATCTCGCTCGTATTATCAGTAACAAAATGTTCAGTTTACTAAAACGCGAGCAGATTTTGACGTCATATCGTTAGTAAAAGAATAATTAATTTATGTTAGAAGAGAGCAAAGTTTGCACATCATATTGTTTGTAAAAGAATATCTGGTTTAATTTTTGAAAGAAGAGCAGATATTCCACGTCATATTGTTGGTAGGAGTATGTCAATTTACCAAAAATGTACAACCGTTGATTACCACACACATTAAAGAAAAGAAACAAACCGTGTCTCCGGTTGAAGGTTCCATTTGGCATGCCATTGTTCTAGTCCATATAAGTTTATATAACTTCAATGAATCATCATCCAGTATATCTACTAACGCTTCTGATTACCATGTAAAAGAAAAAAAAGAATTAGAACAAATAACATATGGAATTATCTACAAGCAAGAAATGGATCAGCTGTTGGACACATGCTCCTTCAAATCTGCTTAGATAGCATAATTATCTAACAAGGTGTATTCTTTTCATCAGAAAATCAGATCAAATAAGCCAAATGTCTTCAATATAAGTATCATCCAACTCCAAACATGTACTTATTTGTAACAACTATATCAAAAGAAATTGTCATTTTAGAGAAATCTTCAAAGCATAGAGTAATATATTCTGAACTCAATCATTGATAGGAACCAGAGAGCTACCCATTTAGACAGTCGCTAATTAACGGACTGTAAAACAACATATATACACAGTAATAGTTTTTGGTTTTGGTCCTCTATATTTCCAGAACTCCAGTCTCTAACTCCCTGTACTTTTGCCATGCGATTTACAGTGAAAGATCATTAAAGACCAATGGTTTTTACCAGTTAACAAATGCTAGTGTAAAGAACTAGAGGGCACATGGTCTAACAAGTACTTCCTTGCTTTAACTAAGCTTAAAAACACACATAACTAGTTCACATAATAGTTTTTAATGAGTTTCAGGTTTATGTGTGACATGATAGTAAATATGTAACAAATTATGTCTGAACCAAGTAACTTGACATGATACGACAAGGAAAAAGTGTGGCCTTGCTGCAAATATTCAACCCAAGTCAGATAAAAATAACATGCTATTTTTGTGCTATGAGGAACCCCTGTGCGATTATAAGTACAATAGCGCAAAGCTTTGCACTATTTGTTAGCGCACGCTTTGATAACACCAAACAAAAGCATACAAAATATCTACATGCAAACAAAATGGTAAACAAATAATATGTGACATACATATTCAAGTTTTGATACGATAAAAACTAATAATCAGATCGGACCCTAACAGGGCTGGATTTTAACAAAACCATACTTGGGTTTTACTCCAAGCTTATAAATATATACACACACTTATATCCATAAAAATGGGAGAAAATGTTAGCACCATGTTTAATGAAGCAATTCCAAATACATAAAGCTTGAAACAATTGAACAGTATAGCATATTCTGCCTACATACCAACCTATTATCATCCTACCCAATAAAAATATGAAATAAAATAAACAAATACCTCTATGATCCTAAAAAGGGCAAGATCTGTCCATCCGGCAAAATCGGCTCATCAAACATGAAATCAAAGTTAAAGTCGTCGATTAAATTTCCAAACTGAATAGCATCAAACTCGTTAACATCATCAGTCGGAATCCTGTCGTCCACCGGCATATGCATCACTTGACCATTTGCACCTTCTGCAGAAAGCGCCATAGTTGCTGTAGTCTCATAATTTTCATCATTCATTACAGGCGTAACATAATTTTCAGAATGCCTGTTCTTATTTGTCGCATTTTGATGGTGAAATTGCTTATCACTGACATCAGGGATGCTCAATAATAAATCATCTCTGATGGGTTCCGATGCCATATAGTCGTTGTGTCCATTTGCATGAGGAATCAAAGAATTTGTGACTACCGAACCAGCGCAGTTATTATCATGAGAAATTTCCTGGCTCATTCGTGCTCTTTTGGCACCTATATTTTTGCTTCTATTATGGTTGCTTGGACCTTCAGTCGATAAATTGACGCCTTCTATGTATGCTAATGGTGGAGGAACATAGAAATCATCGGCTTCAAACTCAGGGTCGATAGTATCGCTGTAGGCATTACTGTTTTGTGCAGCATTCTCGGTTCTATGTTTTTGCTTCCATTTGGATTCTTCTCTTTCCAACACGCCCAACCAGATGGAACTTTCTCTTGCAGTCATCTTATCTTGCAAGCTCTTGGATTTTCTAACACGGTTTCTAATTTTTTCAAAATCTGGGGACAAATGCTTGATTATAGCAGTCAATATTCCAGCTTTCCAAGCTTTTTTCAAATTATGAGGCTTTTTGTAAGGAATCATTTGGCCTTTGGGCAGTCCTAGGTCTATCCACCATTCTTCGTTTCCCGATGGCCACCAAGGAGGTGGGATGCACTTTTCTAGGGGATATTCACGCTGTGGTGGATTGCAGTGTTGCATTAACGATGAGAGTATAGATCCTAACATTGAATCCTGAATATCCATGAGGCTAAATGTAGGTGGGCCTCCATTGTTAGATTCCACACTTTCATTTTGAAATTTCTCTGCCTCGAATGCTGCTATAGCAGCAGGTCCGTTCTTGTCAAACTTTACCTTCTCTTTCCACCAAGCCCTTAGATTATCCGAAGCACCAATGACTGGCTTTCCAGTTTCCGGTATTATTCCATAAACAAATCCACGAGCGTTGTAGTTTTGTGTCAGTTTGAGCATGTACTTTAGAATTCCATCCTGAGCTCTTGACATTCTTTTTCGCTTTGCTTGGTCTGAGATTTGATGCTTCCGAAGTGCATGCTGCTTTTCACGCTCTTTGAGTCTTTTCAGTTTAACTTTGTCTTTCCACATTCTCCTTTCCAATTCTTCAGCTTCTATTTCTTCATCACTTACATCATTTTCATCAAAATTTTCATTCCTCAAATCATCCACGTCATAGTTTGAACTATCATTTTCCATTTTAGTAGAATTCAAATTCGATTAAAGATCCTAACACTTTCTGGTTCAGTAACTTGTTTGTGATAATCACAGTAGCATTACCTGCAGATTAAAAGTTCACTTGAGATAATAGTGTGTAATCTCATGGACCAACTTTTATGCATCTATACTATAGGTCCAGACTAGGCTTTTTCATTGCAGAAACGATGTCATATAGATCAAACCAAGAATTTTTACATAACTACAAAACTTTTAACTCTTTTAATTCATGGCTTAATGCATGTCATCAAAAAATACTTTTTAAGCCATTAATTAAAAATATAATTATGAAGGAGTTAGAAGTTTTGGAATAATTTTAAAAAAGTAATATCGAAGTACATGACAAGAACATTAGGGATGCACGTATATTGGTTAAACCAAATAAACCAGTCAAACCAATTAAGTCTGATTGGTTTGGTTTAGTTTTGTTAGTAGGTGGTTGGTTTTGATTTTACGTTTTACATTCTTTTTCAGTTTATTGGTTGGGTTTGATTTTGAATATTTGAAAATCAAACCAACCAATTAAACCAAATTTAAAAATTGAATTACTTTAAATAACAAAATTACTAACGGCCACCCGACTGTTTACCACATTTGTATAACAATGCTTTTTTGTCAGTTCACGTTAACAATTTTAGATAAGGATTTTTTTTTTTTTTTTCAAAATGTTTACACGATAATGACACAGTTAATTGTTCTAGTTTTAAATTATATCAACTACCAGAAGATCAAATCAATTTTTTAATAAACCAGATAAATCAACCAAACCAAACTAATCCAAATATTATCAATTTGATTTTCTTGGTTTAAATAAATAACGGTTTGGTTCGGTTCGGTTCGGTTTATGTTTCTTAAATGAGTATTTTGATTTCAACGTTTTGAAAGGTTCAAAATCGAACCAACCATGCTCACTTGTAAAGAACATCGTATCTACAGAAAAAATAGCTAGGTACGAAATGCACTATCCAAAAAAAAAAACGATTATTATATTTTAGGGAGAAACAAACTTAGAGGGATTTGATAATAGCGTAAGGCACTTTATTAGTTATATCTATTACGAAAATGTCTTGACCATAATATTATAATTTACTTCTAACAACATAATTTTCTCTCTCGCTATTTAACTAACTAGTATAACCGCACAACGGTGGAAAAACCGACCATAATTTTAGCGTCTTTGGGGCTTTTTAGTGTCTTACGCATCGTCGGCGCTTTGAAAACCCCCGGCACGTTCATTCTCACACATGCTGAACATAATCCATTACACAACCAAATTCTAACTTCTTCTTTTCTTTGTTTTTGTAGCTTATTTCCCAGTGAACTCATTACAGTTTTTGACTCATCGATTTATCTTTTTCGAGCCATTCCCAGTTGTACCTTGACTTTAAATAAAAAATAATGCCTATTGTACTCTATGAAAAATGATTCGATAACTTCATTTAGATGTAGCAAACAATCACTCTGAAAACCGATGTACAATGAATTAATAGGTATACTTCTACCATTTTCATTATTATCCACATACTAACTTAAACATAATAATACAAAATTTCTGTAATAGTGGCATAAGCATTTCAATTACTAGGTACATGATTGGTCCTATATCAGCTGCATCCTATTATATCCGACTGCGCAAGTATTTTTGAAAGATAAACTTCATTTAGAAATATATTTTGTGTAGAAATATCAAACTAAAAATGAAAAAGGGTCGATTCAACTTGAAAGACATGGGCGTTTCTACGTACTCTTTCAAGCTGACATCTCGAACAATTGTATTCACATAAATTAATTGCATAATGGTTTTTTTTGTTAGGATCATGTAAATGCGTAATATGATGCATAAATCATTTATATGTGGATCTACGATATAGTTTTTAGAAAAAAAAAAAAAAACCATGAAATTGCATTTCCTAACATCTCTTTATGACAATGCACCAATTTATCCATTAATGATATTGCCTAACATCACTTTCAAATAACTGCATAAATAAAATAACTTTACTAGCATATCTGGAATAAATCATGGAAATGCACCACCCATATAAACAAGACTATCTCATGAAGAAAACAATGGCCTAAATTATGTTATACAGTGGATGAAAGGAAACTAATTTATGAACTCTGTACAACCATGGAAATGTACTCACTAGTGACCCGAAGCTCCTAGGAAAGCACAAGCAATATATATGAGAATGGTATGACTGCAAATAGTCATTCGGCACAATCAGTAGAAGCAAATGCAAATAAAAATTATACAGTTAAGAGAGTGGTATATGACCAACTGGCCAAAAAATATCAAAATTCAAAACAAGAAAAATTGAACAAAAAATCGAAAATACAATAGCAAGGATAAGTACTGTACAACATTTGAGTCTCATCGGATGAAATGCTAGAACAATTACTGATTCGTTTGGATAACCTCAGTGGTCGTTTACCAGATTCGTTTGAAGAAATCGTCTTTCAATTTCTCAACTTTGATTCAAAAGTGATATCGTCGGATCCAAATCGATATCTTCAGATAACCCAAGCGACTGTCTTTCAATCAGTAACCTCGAATCAAAATCGGCTTTTGGTTTCTCAGCTTAGATTAAAAATCAACTTTTTTGGATTTAAAAAAAAAAAAGCGAATTTCTGAATGAATTGGTGAGGAAATCTCGTTTTTCGGTGGAGGAATATGTGAATACATAAAAGCTCGATCAAATAAAAATGATGAGAAAATATGAGGACTTTGCACGTCGATTTTGGAGCTTGGATAGCGGCGGAAGAAACGGAGCAGAGAGGGGGGTTCAAATCCCGGGACCCAGCCAATCAGGGGCCCTGATTTCAACCCTTTTGCAATTAAACCCCTAAAACAATATGGGTTTAATTGCAAAAGGGTTGAAATCAGAGGGCCTTGATTGGCTGGGTCTATGGGACCAGCGAATTCCGGGTCCAGGTGACAACCCGAGAGGAGGGAGATGCAAAATTCAAGATATTTCAATCAAAAATAATTGACTTAAGAGAGTTTTATTTTATGTCTCTTACAGTAGTGAAATCTCCCTAACGGTTGTTTGATAATTTTAATGCCTGATTGATCAATAACAAGCATAGATGAAGCATCTGAATGATATCTTTATCTATATGCATGCATGTATTATCCTTTAAAAAAAATATAAGCAAAATAATTATTTGGGGTTTAACAAAAGGATTTAGCTTATGATTTTTGTGTCGGAATATATAAATGATGGGAGAAAACGTCATTTTGTAGTTCAATTGTTGAAGACACAAGTAACACATATTTGCTCATACATCCAGAGAAATTCATGCCTTTTTCCTAACACAAGTCAACGTAATGAAGAGTAATCATGCCTTTCTCACATTTCAAACTTCGATCTTTGATCTCTTCCTGACTCCTTCATAAGCAAATGGTAAATGAAAACATAGAAATAAAAATATTCCACCAGTAAAGAACGAAAAGAAACAACTACTTAAAAGGAAAATACTTGCTAGTAACCCGCTTGCAGAATTTCTACCTACGCTCCTACATATATACTATTAATTATATAAATCTACTATTAATTATATAAAGTGTTGGTATATATTTCAATAGTGCTCTCAGTTCAACCCTTATCAAAGGACATCAATAGCCTTCAAGCTTTTGTTTTGCTCCATCAGATCAAAGCATTATGAATGAAGCCTTTTATTTCAATTGAATTACATCAAACACTTCTAGGCATTCATGCATGCAGATATACCATATCCGTCCATCCATGTTCACAAAAGTATTTATCCAAAGTAGAGCATAATTATAATAGAGCATCTTGAACAACATAGATGAACCAAGGTATAGTCACCCACATAAAAACTACATTGCTCATTTCCATTTTATTAAAGTTCATCTACACATCGCATACAACTTATATTTCGTGCAATTAAATGTTGTACACACTAGAAATTTGAAATGCAATAAACTGCGTACCATATCTTTTACAGTGAAATAAAATTGCTGAAAATTATTAGTATATAACAAGACATCAATTTGACGAGTTGCAATCAAGCAATCCTTCTAAACATTCCATGGCGGAAAAAGAATGGGTCTACCGTAGGAGAAAACGCTTTACGATCGTCCAAACTAGCTGCAATTTATTACTTTTACTTAGAACACAACAAAATGTATCTCTCAATTTTAAATTTCTAGCACATAGTCCTCAAAACTTACAACCATTACATTTGTAACAAATCAAATAATCAGAATTACAGTTATTCCGCTGCATATGATAAAATATGAGAAGAAAAACAAGTAGACGAGGCGCCAACCTTTGGGAAATGCAGTAAGAGACTCGAAAAGGTCGCTAATTATTTAATGGCTCAATAAGAAATAGCTTTCAACCACTAATAAGAAGGAATCAGAGAACGGAGGATTTGGGAATATATTTAGGGTTAAATCGATTATTAAATCAAGGTATGAAAATTGATAGATGAAAGACTAAACTGTCCTCCAGGTCGTCAAATATTAATGGTCTTGACCAGTCTTAATAAATGCAGCCATATACTTGCGTCAGCAGTTCGCTATATACGAAAATGAAAACTGGGCCCATATTTAGTTATGGACCTCATCTTCCACGCTCCCTTGTGTATTGAATTGGCTCAAATGCTTCACTGGATTTAAGGTGCGTTCTTAACCAACGCGAGCGGGGTATTTGAGCGTGGTTTTTGAACGTGACATTTGAGCGTGGTACTGTAGCGAACGGGGAATGTGTTTTTAGCTGCGAACGGGGTATTTGAGCGTGGTATTTGAACGTGATATTTAATTGTTAAATTAATGGTTTTGATTTAATTAAATTCTAATTGCATCAAACAAAACGACAACATATTTCATAAAATAAACGACAACGTTTTTCATAAAACATAAAGAACACAACGGTACTGGAATTAAAACAAGTACATGAAAAACTAAAATAAACGACGATGAGGTAATTGACTCAACTCCGCTGAAATAAACCCACATATGCCATCATCGGTAAGCTCCTGAACAATATCCATATTCCGCTCATCATTGCGGAAAATCGTCAGAATCTCCCAAAGGTCCACACGCGTACCCGATCTCTGAAGAAGCTCCAAGCAACGAGCAGCAAGTTGTCTCGTATTGTCGGTCATAAACGAGCTGGCACGCGCTACCTGTCTGCGCCTAGAGGGCTGACCAGAAGGGGGACCGCCCGATGCCATCCAACCAGTATAGAAACCCGCGTCGGCAGGGGAGAAAGAAGCAGCTGACACAGGCGCTGGTGGAGGTGTTGCTGCAGTAGGACGTGCAACCTCATGTATCGGATACACACAAGTATCTTTCCGCAAACAACCTTCGAACATAATGTCCTGCTCTCGGAACTTCAACGGCGAGTTCCTCCTGAGTCGTCTGTAAGGTCTGCCACCGCCAGTACTCCAAAAATCATCTAGACCGTCCAGATAATCGAACTCTGCATTCCATACACCGCCAGGTGTTCGTAGCAGTCTGTCCCAATCGCGAAAAGAGCGCTTCAT
This sequence comes from Allium sativum, assembly GCA_030737875.1. Classification (NCBI taxonomy): domain Eukaryota; kingdom Viridiplantae; phylum Streptophyta; class Magnoliopsida; order Asparagales; family Amaryllidaceae; genus Allium; species Allium sativum. The sequence continues at coordinate 1,033,350,599 of CM060920.1, read as the reverse complement.
GTTGTCCCGTTTATTTTTTATCTGGGTTTCTGTGAACTCCATATTATAACGGTCATTCATTGTTGCCGCGACTGTTGAGTAGAACTCACTGACGCCTGCATTGTGATCGGCTATAAACTCAACTCAAATATCTATGAAAGCGGACTCCCGGTCGTCCGTCCAATTCGCAAATGGCTGCGAGGTAGCAGAGATGGAAGAGGAAGCCATCTGCAAAAAAAAAAAAATCAGAAAAATTCGAAAAAAACATATTTTATAGGAAATTGAAAAATAAACACAACCGTATAAAAAATTACCGTTTTTGCAGCTTGAAATTGCTCGAAAAAATCGAAATTTGGGTGTTTAGGTGGGGGTTTTCGAGTTATGAAGGAAGAAAAAGGGGGGGTGATGGTTTTATAGCCGATGAAACGATACGTTGGAAAATTAACCGTTGGCGTCCGACGAATCTGGAAGGGGTAAAAGTTGTTGGCGTCCGACGCGTCGGATGCCAACGAAAAGTTGAGCGTGCCAAAAAAATGCTGCGAACGCACCCTTATTTTACAATCAACAGTCGTCAATAATTTATCCCTTCTCCCTTCATGGTCATCTTCAATGTGCATGACTTAAAACGGCTAGCGATGATCGGAGTTCCTAGCTATAAAACAACGCTAACTAATAAGTAGGTATTTTGTTAGTACATCGTTATTCTTTAATACGCTGTCGTTTTGTGCAAATGTTGGCAATATCAAATATGGTCTAGGGTCCATTTGACAATTCAAAGCAGAAATGCTTATGCTTATATGATAAGTATTTTTAGTTTTAAGAAATCAAAAAGTCAAAAAAATTGTTTGGCACGTTAACAACTTGTAAGTTAAAAAGATTTAAAAAAAAATCAACATGGATAGGAACAAATTTTCACTTCACAATAGCCATTTGGTTTTAGTTCTAGAATCTTGAAATAAAATGTGAGATAATTCAGATTTTTAAAAGTATATGTTTCAACTAGTTAACTAAAAACAACAAAACAATTCATATTCAGAAACATAAATCACAAAATGTTGAATCAAAACATGACATACATATTTGCATGTTATTCGCACATAATCCAAGCAACTAAGTCCATTTTGAGTTACAAAATCAAATAACAAATCACACAATAGATAAAAGTTGATCACAAATTTCAAGCATTGCAATCTAAATATAAAAAACTTGTTAAATCGTATGGAACCTAAAATGGCAAATGAAAAAACGTTGGCATGTTTCTTCCGATTAGTTCTATTTTGTTGTTAAAATCTTGTCTTTCTCCTTGAGTTGAGTCTACACTTAATGAACTTCTATTAGATTCAAAATTGTTTTCTTCTTAAAAGATCAAATCATCATTTTGAAATAGTTTAAAAATCTTCTAATCCACAGCGTGTTTTCTAATGTAGTTATGAATTGCATATGCAGCTACAACAATATAATGTTCTTTGCGAAGATTATACGGTGGCATCATTTTCAAAATAGGAAAACTTGCTTTAAGAACACCAAACATTGGATGATATTCCGCAAAAATGAATGAGCATAATTATATTGCCCCCTCGCGAATTGTAGCGTTATTCGAAAGCAGAAATTGAGATGCTTCAATTGTAGTCAAACGGGAAACTACAAGAATATGTATTCATGCATAACTAAAGGGAAAGTTTTGCTTTGAAACCGTCATCATCTGGACCCACTGCTGTGAGGGAGAAACTATGATGGAAGTTACACTTTTGATTCCAGGCATACCGGTTAGAGTATTGTTTTGCATCATATTCATTTACCTCTAGGTGTTTGGTAGATAATTTGTCATTAGAACCATCATATCTAGTTACATTCTTACGGTAAGTAATCCTATAGGAGGTTATGAAACTCTGGGTATGAGATGTAATAATTTAAAATTGAGTTATTAGGTCGTGTTTTCATGCAATTCATATGTGTTTGATCTTGCGGGCTTTGTAGTTATTTTAGGTATGGATTGGCTAAATTGTTATGATACTAGGATATTTTGCCAATATAGGGAAATATCATCGAGGCACCCTAGTTAGAGCAATCGAATCGTATGCTCAGTTGAGAAAGCATGCTCGAAGGTTTATGCTTTATTAGATGCATTGGGGTAAAATGACAAAATAAGTCGAGTTCCAACTATTAAGGAGTTCATAGATATCATTGAACTAATTTTAGGATTACACTAAGGAGAACCATAAAGTTTAGAATAGATCTTGTACCTGGAGCTAAAACAGTCCACCTGGTACGATGATACCATCCGAGATGAATAAATTATAGGTGTAGCAAGTGGAATTGAAAAGGAATTTTTTATACAACCAAGCAGTTCGCCTTAGAGAGGGCTGAGATGTTAGTAAAACGATCAGATGGATCATTGAGGTTGTGCGCTAATTATCATAAGTTAATGAGAATAAAATGAAGAATATGTATCTTATACAGAGGATTGATGACCTTTTTGATCAGTTAAGCAAAGCCAAGTTGTTTTATCAGCTGGATTTGGCTATGGATTTCTTCAATGCGAGTAGTAAAAGAAAGCATTCCACTGACGGTATTTCAAACAAGATATGGTTCGTACTAATAGATGGTCAAGCCATTTGGATTGACGAATGCGCTATCTTTCTTTGTGGATTTGATGAACCAAATATTCTTAGAGCATTTGGTTTGGTTCATATTGGTTTTCATTGATGAAATATTAGTATATTATAAGGATGAGAAAGACCATGAGATACATCTTTAAAATGTGCTTGAGACGTTGAGGTAGCATCGACCGAAAGCTAAGTTTTTGAAGGGTCGCTTTTGAGAGATGAAAGTGGATTTCATGGTCATGTTGATTTGATGGAACGACTTTTAATTGATCCAGCTAAGATCGAGACTATCAATAAATTGAAGAGGCCATAATGTGTAACCGAAACAAGGAGTTTCCTTCGATCGGCTGGTTATTTTCGAAGGCTCATTATGGATTCCCCGCGGATAGTGACACAATTTCTGAATTACAATTGACTAGGAAGGATGTTAAGCATGTTTGACCAAATAAACGTGAGAAAGCATTACAGAGCTTGAAGCAGTTGTTGACTAATGCTCTTATGTTGGTAATACCCGATGCTGATAAGGACTTATAGCCTATACTGCACTACACAATAAATGTAATTTAGCTACGACTAAAAGTTGTTTCTAACGCTGTCTAATGCGACTCTTATCCATAGCTAAAAATGGCATCTTTAATGATTAGATATGGTTTTAAACTGTGCCTAATTTTCTCAATAGATACGACATATGTCTGTATCTAACTGATCCGTTAAGTACAGTTTAGAGCCGTAACTAATTGCTCTGCTGCCCATACATATACAATCACTCTAAGACATATCAAACGATAATATTAAATACATGATCAAGAGTAATAAAACTTCTTATTTAACACATCATCAAGAACAATAATACTTTGTTGCCATTTCTACAGAAACTGTTTTTGTGAGCCGTTGGAGAATGGCTAGATTCTCCCTTTTGTTATATTATATTTTCCCTTCTGTTAAAAAAAAGAACAATAATACATTTGATTTAACACATGATCAAGATCAATAATACATCTTATTTAAGCACATATTACCAGAAGGCAAATGGTTTTCCCACACTAACTTTATATACCCACAATAATACATGTATTTAAATTAACATGCAGTTGTACTAGTCAGTGAATAAGGTTGAAAATTGAAGTTCACACAAACACCTTTTAATAATTCATGAGTTCCAACAACAAGAAGATTGGCTTGTGTTTGTTTTGCTGCCTCATAAATAACCTCCTTTGGATCGCCATCAGTTATCAAAGTGTATGCTTGTACCTACTAGTATCAACCAAAACATCAATATACCATCAATTTCCCACACTACTCATGATATTTGGGTTATAAATAGGTTGAAAAAAATGAAGTGTACATAAACATGCAACTGTACGAGTTAGTGAACAAAGCTGAAAAAATGAAGTGCATACAAACATGTAAGGTTCAACTAGTCTGCACATTATTCATGGCATGGCAAAGCTATAATGACCTGCATTTTTCAGTGATATAATTAATTTATTTAAATAAGGGTTTGGTAATTTTAAATGACCAGAATTAAATAGTAAGGAATATTTAATTAATATAATAATTAAATAATATATTTAATTCAGTAATAACCAAAAATAGTGAAATTCACAGTATGGTGTAATTTCGGTTATTTAAAATATACATTTCAGTTTAGAGTTGAATTATATTAGCGAATATATTTAAACGACGACAGTTTGAACGTGGAATTATAACATAATAAAAATCGAGCTCGAAATGGCGCTGTAGTTCGTAAATTGGCAATTCGAACTTCAACTGAATGTACAAGGTTCGTTTTTTATCGGATTTCTGTGAAACAAGAAACGTGTGGAGCTGGTGGAGTATATTTTTTTAATAGAAGAGAAAAATCTAGATTTCGTCGTGTAGATTTTGATTTATGTCCAAATCAAATTTTAGAAAAGTCGTTGTGGAATTCCTTTATAATTTATAAAGGAATTATTTATATTTTAAAAATGAATTTCAATATAAATCGAATATCGGGTTGACCCAGATTTGAAATATTGAGTTAGAAACCCATATAAGATTTTTCTGAAGCTGTATGGTGTTCAACTATGAATATATATGATAATATTTATTTTTAAATATTAAATTTAATTGTTTTAAATATATTTATATATTTAAAATGGTTATTTAGAGCTTTAAAAATAGCTAGTTTTGCAAACGACCTCAGAATTCGATGAAACTAATTTTGTTGGATCCGCAACATTAAATTATTGCTAGAGTTCAGTTTCAGTGATTTTTGAAGTCAGTATGTGGTCGTACCGATTTTTAAAGTGAGAAACAGTCGATATTTTGATGGTTAAAAATACGCTGTGTGGGCATACGAAGTTGGAATTTGACGAAACCAGTTTCGTTGGGACCGTAATGTCAAACTGTAGCTGCATGTCCAATTTCGTGATTTTTGGGTATCGTATGTGATCACAAGAATTTTAGAGGACATAGAAAAACAGCGTTTTCTTATAATTTAATATTATAATCGAATATTAGATTATTAAAAATCTCCTATATAAACCCCTTAAACTTTTCTTAACCTGATTCATTCTCTGGTCAATTAGAAAACTGCCGTCACTCTTCTTTTTCTCCACAGTAAAAATGAGAGGTTTCATAAATCAAAAACAAATAGTGTAAAATCCTATAAATCAAGTTACATATGTATTTGGAATCGCGAGAGGGTTGACTTCAGTTTCAAACCCTTTCTGTACAGCTCGATCGAAAGTTTGGATTTCGATTTTTGATACAGTGAGTTTAGGGTTGGGTTTCGATCCAAGTAAAATGGGTTTTAGCTCGAATCGATAACGAATTTGGGTTTGTGGCGGAGTGCGGTTTCATCTGAGGAAGGCTTGAGCAATTCAGTGACAATTTTGTTCGATCCCGTACTGTTACTCGCGTCAGAATAGGTACGACAGAAATCCAATGCCAACGCCGACCACTGAGTTAAGGGTATGAAGATGATGAGGAGTTGATGAGGTGAATTTAGGTGATTTTAGTTTGAATTTAAAGGGAATGGTGATGGAGTTTGGGTCCTTGGAAATTTCGGCTATGGAGGAGTGTTTACTGGAGCGTGAGTACCAAATTGGGAAAGGAGGATTAAAGGTGCGGGTTTGGCATTGAAGTTGGGTATTGGGCCGGGAAGTAAATGTAAGGCCCGAAGTCAAAAAGGTTTTTATTTAAATTAAATTAAATGTGTGTACCAACTTTGAAATGTTATATCTCATCCATATGAACTCAGATTGACGAGCCGTTGGTCACGTTGGAATCATATGATCTCAGGCTACGCAGTGGAACTGACTGGGAGTGGATTGAAGCTCGTTTGAATTTATGGCAAAACAAATTGTTTGATTCAAATCAAACAAACAGTTTATCGTTCTTTAACGATGAACTGCCAAAGTGAGTAAAACTCACCAACTCTGAACAGTTATATTTTTCTAACGTATATTTAGAACTGATAATTATCTGTTGATTATTGTGTGTTAATTGTTTGGTTGAATTGCTTGTTTATTGGTTGAAAGTATAGATAACGATATATGTATATATAAATCGCTAATCGAATATTGATTCTGTTTATCAGAATAATTTTATATTCGTGTTGTTTAACATCTGTGATGCAGGAAAACAGGTTGGAGGGGTCCAACTGGACTCTTCAATATTTACAATACTGTTCTGTTCATATATTGTAATATATGATGTGATATATAATCTGTTTTATTATGTGTGTTTAAATGATATCGATCTTTGTGGTTTGGTATATTAAATACCGTAAGAAATACTGGGAAATAGAAAGGAGATTTTCAAAGTAGATTTTGAAAATAAATTATTTATATAAAATCGATGGATTTTATATATAAAAGGAAAAAGGATTTTATAAAAGAAATTAATTATAAAATCAAAAGAGTTATAAAGGAATATTTATTTGTTAAATAAATAGGAAAGATAAAGGAAATATTTATTTGTTAAATAAATAGGAAAGATAAAGGAGATATTTATTTATTGAATAAATAGGATAAAGGATTATTCATTTAGAAAATAAATAGAATAAATGATTATTTATTGGGAAAATAAATAGAGGAGTTAATCGAATCGAGTTAATCGAAAGGAGTTAATCGAACATAGTTAATCAAAATGGAGTTAAACAGAAATTGGAAACTGACTAGAGATTAATAAGTTGAATGGTTTTCTGAGTATCGATCTGATGTTGGTTTCGGCCTTCGGGGTTTATACTTAGGAAGTTGTTCTCTTGTTAGTTTATAGTTAGAGTCTGATAGTGTGTAATGATAGTGATATGTAAATAAACAATGGAAATGTTTTCCAGTGTTAATAACGTATATTTTCTAAATATAAAAAATAAGGAAATGTGAATATATATATATATATATATATATATATATATGTTAAATAATGATTTGATCGATAATTCCATTTGGAAATAAGATTGTTGTGTGTACACAGACATGTTTTCATTTGATAGTTAAATCACCGACTATCAAAGTTTTGACCATTTTAACGTTGTTAATATGGAGGGACCGGTTGGATTCTTATCCAAAGAACCACTCCGTATTGGCATAAGCGTTACGAATCATATATGCCAAAGAAATTGAAGACAGAGTAAAGTGCAAGGGTTGTTGTATAAGTCCTAGGTAGAGATTGCCTAGGATGGATGTACTGAATAGTGCCTTCGGTTTCGTTCAGTCCCAGAACGAACATATATGGACGAGTGTCTGACAGAGTATTTCCAATGATCTAATGGGTTGGTCTGTATAAATATATATGGTTGCTACGGATTTATTCCCTTAGCATAACATCCAAAATATTTGTGCAAACCAATTAGTGATTAACGGATCTGATAATGTGGCATTCAAAGTGATCGTGTTATAAATGAATGGAAAGAAATCGTAGCCCCTGGCCTCAACAACCGGGAAATGACAGAAATCGGGCAGGAAACATGGCTATGTAGGTCGCACCTATTAGGGTGTATAATCACCTGATCTAGAGTTTCATTTACTTCTAAAAATCTATTGTTGATGCTGTCCCATTCGGGAAACGGTTGCTGATCCCAACCGTTGGTGATATACATTCGATACACTCAAGCGAAATGAGTGGTTGGTCATGTGTGGCCGAGTTGCAAGATGTTCTTGTTGAACCCAGTGTATTCTCTCTAGAGGTACACTAGCGAAAGGTGGTTCCATACCTTGTCATAGTTGGAAATCCATTACCCAATACGTGCTTGCGGTTTTGATTGTATACTATATATGTAGAACGTGAGATGGAAGCGTTTTTGCTAGATGATTATTATATTGTGATTGATAGACATTATTATAATATCAAAAGGTTTTTGATATAAAGATATTTTGGATTCTTATAAGGGAAAAACCCGTTCCGTTATATGACGTGGTCTTATGAGATATCGTTTACTTGTTCGCACCGTTTTAAACTGTTTTACTCATACTAGTCCCATGGCAGACCCGGAGTTTATTTTGTTTTGTTTTCCCTAAACTCTTGGGTGCCCAATTTTGAACGGGCAGTCAAGTAGTCAGGAATTTACAGATACTTGAAGAGCTGGAGCAGGAGGCTTCAGGATCATATAGCTATAGTTTATTTCCGATGTGTTGTAAGTGTTGTACTTTGATAATGATATATATTTCAAGTTATGTTATATGTATTATATGTTATCCGTTCCACTGTGAGGTTCGTGTTACTCTGATGTTGTGTTCTTCTTCTTCTTCTATTCTAAGTTTCTATCTTATCTTTCCTCACCCTCTAATTTCTTTCATTAACCATTCGGTGATTTTCGATCCTTGGATGTTCGATATGTGTTCGATATCAGATAACCAAGATCGTCAAAATCCGGATCATTACAGTTGGTATCAGAGCTTAAGGTTAAGTATTACCTTGGCTCTGTGGCGTGACTCGGTAGAGATGGGGTTAGTAATACCCTAGATTGAGTTTGAGTGTATATATACGAGTGAACGTATTTGTAGATGATATAAAAATAATTTTATATTGTGAAAATTTATTGGTTGAGTAGTTTATGAGTTTTGGTCGATCAGTTTGATCCACTGTATCGGTAGGAGTTTATAAACACTCAAATACGATGGGTTGGCACGATATGTTTTGAAAGAGGGTAAATGAAAATAATTTTACCCAAAGTATATTTTGATACATATTGGATATATTGGTTGATATTATAATCGAATAAGATTATAAAAATGTGAAATGGTTATGTAAATAACCAATCAGAATTCAGATAAGAGGAATGAATTGAATTAAATCTGAAATTTAAATCAGAATTTAAATTGAAACCTTGGAAATTTGGAACAGAGTTTGTAAATAGACTTGGATTAAATATATGTAAATTTTAAGATCCTGGGAGATTTTAAATTGTATTCCAAGAAATTGTGAATGATATTTTGAACTGATTTCAAAATAAAAGTGTTTAAGAATGATTTTGAAAGTGATATAGTATTGAACTCACTTCGATAGCTGGGAAATAACCCCGATGATGAGCTAGACATCATCAGTGTTCATTTTCGGTTTCTGAGTGACGAATTACTACCAAAGGAATTTGTTTTTGAATTGTTTTGAGAAAAACAAAGCTGTTTAGAACTCCCAGAATTTGATTTGTTTAATTTAAGACAAATTGAATAGAAATTTGTAAAAGCAAATTGGAATTAAAGTAAAGCTAGTTAAGTGGTAATAGAAATTGATTTGAAATGATATTGTGTTGGTGAGTTAAGGATTCAGAATCAAGAACGAAACTTGAATTTGAAATGAAAATTTGGCTTGGGAAAAAGCGAATGGTTGTGTCGGAGATAAAAGTGATTTCAGAATTTGATTGGGATAACTTTGGTATATGCTGAGTTGATAGCATATGAAAGTGATAGAGTCGATATGCCCGACAAAAAGGTACAAGTTTATATATCATATGGTATGAGATTTTGATGAGCCAAATTGGCAAGCCACTTGGCTGTTTTGATTTTCTTTTGGGTTGGAGATGGCCCAGAGTGGCGAGTTGGAGTTTGACCTATTGACCAGTACAAAGGAGGTGTTGGCGAAATTTTTCAGAAAACTCGGATGTTAGAAAATTTTCAGGATTTTTGAAAACAATCGTTAATAGAATTAAATTAATAATTTAATTGAAATTAAATTAGTCAGGGGAAACTGAAGTTGAGAAGTGAACAAATAAGTTCTAACCAGTCGATAGGGTTTGTTTTTGACCTTAGCAATTTCGAGGATGAAATTATTTTAAGCGGGGAAGAATGTAATGACCCGCATTTTTCAGCGATATAATTAATTTATTTAAATAAGGGTTTGGTAATTTTAAATGACCAGAATTAAATAGTAAGGAATATTTAATTAATATAATAATTAAATAATATATTTAATTCAGCAATAACCAAAAATAGTGAAATTCACAGTATGGTGTAATTTCGGTTATTTAAAATATATATTTTAGTTTAGAGTTGAATTATATTAGCGAATATATTTAAACGACGACAGTTTGAACGTGGAATTATAACATAATAAAAATCGAGCTCGAAATGGCGCTGCAGTTCGTAAATTGGCAATTCGAACTTCAACTGAATGTACAGGGTTCGTTTTTTATCGGATTTCTGTGAAACAAGAAACGTGTGGAGTTGGTGGAGTATATTTTTTTAATAGAAGAGAAAAATCTAGATTTCGTTGTGTAGATTTTGATTTATGTCCAAATCAAATTTTAGAAAAGTCGTTGTGGAATTCCTTTATAATTTATAAAGGAATTATTTATATTTTAAAAAGGAATTTCAATATAAATCGAATATCGGGTTGACCCAGATTTGAAATATTGAGTTAGAAACCCATGTAAGATTTTTCTGAAGCTGTATGGTGTTCAACTATGAATATATACGATAATATTTATTTTTAAATATTAAATTTAATTGTTTTAAATATATTTATATATTTAAAATGGTTATTTAGAGCTTTAAAAATAGTCAGTTTTGCAAACGACCTCAGAATTCGATGAAACTAATTTTGTTGGATCCGCAACATTAAATTATTGCTAGAGTTCAGTTTCAGTGATTTTTGAAGTCAGTATGTGGTCGTACCGATTTTTAAAGTGAGAAACAATCGATATTCTGATGGTTAAAAATACGCTGTGTGGGCATACGAAGTTGGAATTCGACGAAACCAGTTTTGTTGGGACCGTAATGTCGAACTGTAGCTGCATGTCCAATTTCATGATTTTTGGGTATCGTATGTGATCACAGGAATTTTAGAGGACAAAGAAAAACAACGTTTGCTTATAATTTAATATTATAATCGAATATTAGATTATTAAAAATCTCCTATATAAACCCCTTAAACTTTTCTAAACCTAATTCATTCTCTGGTCAATTAGAAAACCGTCGTCACTCTTCTTTTCTCCACAGTAAAAATGAGAGGTTTCATAAATCAAAAACAAATAGTGTAAAATCCTATAAATCAAGTTACATATGTATTTGGAATCGCGAGAGGGTGGACTTCAGTTTCAAACCCCTTCTGTACAGCTCGATCGAAAGTCTGGAGTTCGATTTTTGATACAGTGGGTTTAGGGTTGGGTTTCGATCCAAGTAAAATGGGTTTTAGCTCGAATCGATAACGAATTTGGGTTTGTGGTGGAGTGCGGTTTCATCTGAGGATGGCTTGAGCAATTCGGTGACAATTTTGTTCGATCCCGTACTATTACTCGCGTCAGAACAGGTACGAAAGAAATACAATGCCAACGTCGGCCACTGAGTTAAGGGTATGAAGATGATGAGGAGTTGATGAGGTGAATTTAGGTGATTTTAGTTTGAATTTAAAGGGAGTGGTGATGGAGTTTGGGTCCTTGGAAATTTCGGCTATGGAGGAGTGTTTACTGGAAGCGTGAGTACCAAATTGGGGAAGGAGGATTAAAGGTGCGGGTTTGGCATTGAAGTTGGGTATTGGGCCGGGAAGGAAATGTAAGGCCCGAAGTCAAAAAGGTTTTTATTTAAATTAAATTAAATGTGTGTACCAACTTTGAAATGTTGTATCTCGTCTATACGAACTTAGATTGACGAGCCAGTGGTCATGTTGGAATCATATGATCTCAAGCTACGCAGTGGAACTGACTGGGAGTGGATTGAAGCTCGTTTGAATTTATGGCGAAACAAATTGTTTTATTCAAATCAAACAAACAGTTTATCGTTCTTTAACGATGAACTGCCAAAGTGAGTAAAACTCACCAACTCTGAATAGTTATATTTTTCTAACGTATATTTAGAACTGATAATTATCTGTTGATTGTTGTGTGTTAACTGTTTGGTTGAATTGCTTGTGTATTGGTTGAAAGTATAGATAACGATATATGTATATATAAATCGTTAATCGAATATTGATTATGTTTATCAGAATAATTTTATATTCGTGTTGTTTAACATCTGTGATGCAGGGAAACAGGTTGGAGGGGTCCAACTCGACTCCTCAATATTTATAATACTGTTCTGTCCATATATTGTAATATATGATGTGAAATATAATCTGTTTGATTATGTGTGTTTAAATGATATCGATCTTTGTGGTTTGGTATATTAAATACCATAAGAAATACTGGGAAATAGAAAGGAGATTTTCAAAGTAGATTTTGAAAATAAATTAATTATATAAAATCGATGGATTTTATATATAAAATGAAAAAGGATTTTATAAAAGAAATTAATTATAAAATCATAAGAGTTATAAAGGAAATTTTTATTTTTTAAATAAATAGGAAAGATAAAGGAAATATTTATTTGTTAAATAAATAGGAAAGATAAAGGAGATATTTATTTGTTAAATAAATAGGATAAAGGATTATTTATTTAGAAAATAAATAGAATAAATGATTATTTATTGGGAAAATAAATAGAGGAGTTAATCGAATCGAGTTAATCAAAAGGAGTTAATCGAGCATAGTTAATCAAAATGGAGTTAAACAGAAACTGGAAACTGACTAGAGATTAATAAGTTGAATGGTTTTCTGAGTATTGATCTGATGTTGGTCTCGGCCTTCGGGGTTTATACTTAGGAAGTTGTTTTCTTGTTAGTTTATAGTTAGAGTCTGATAGTGTAGAATGATAGTGATATGTAAATAAACAATGGAAATGTTTTCCAGTGTTAATAACATATATGTTCTAAACATAGAAAATAAGGAAATGTGAATATATATATATATATATATATATATATATATATATATATATGTATGTATGTTAAATAATGATTGGATCGATAATTCCATTTGGAAATAAGATCGTTGTGTGTACACAAACATGTTTTCATTTGATAGTTAAATCACCGACTATCAAAGTTTTGACCATTTTAACGTTGTTAATATGGAGAGACCGGTTGGATTCTTATCCAAAGAACCACTCCGTATTAGCATAAGCGTTGCAAATCATATATGCCAAAGAAATTGAAGACGGAGTAAAGTGCAAGGGCTGTTGTATAAGTCCTAGGTAGAGATTGCCTAGGATGGATGTACTGAATAGTGCCTTCAGTTTCGTTCAGTCCCTGAATGGACGTATATGGACGAGTGTCTGACAGAGTATTTCCAATGGTCGAATGGGTTGGTCTGTATAAATATATATATGGTTGCAACAGATTTATTCCCTTAGCATAACATCCAGAATATTTGTGCAAACCAATTAGTGATTAACGGATCTGGTAATGTGGCATTCAAAGTGATCGTGTTATAAATGAATGGAAAGAAATCGTAGCCCCTGGCCTCAACAACCGGGAAATGACAGAAATCGGGCAGGCAGCATGGCTATGTAGGTCGCACCTATTAGGGTGTATAATCACCTGATCTAGAGTTTCATTTACTTCTAAAAATCTATTGTTGATGCTGTCCCATTTGGGAAACGGTTGCTGATCCCAACCGTTGGTGATATACATTCGATACACTCAAGCGAAATGAGTGGTCGGTCATGTGTGGCTGGGTTGTAAGATGTTCTTGTTGAACCCAGTGTATTCTCTCTAGAGGTACACTAGCAAAAGGTGGTTCCATACCTTGTCATAGTTGGAAATCCATTACCCAATACGTGCTTGCGGTTTTGATTGTATACTATATGTGTAGAACGTGAGATGGAAGTGTTTCTGCTAGATGATTATTATATTGTGATTGATAGACATTATTATAATATCAAAAGGTTTTTGATATAAAGATATTTTGGATTCTTATAAGGGAAAAACCCGTTCCGTTATACGGCGTGGTCTTATGAGATATCGTTTACTTGTTCGAACTGTTTTAAACTGTTTTACTCATACCAGTCCCATGACTGACCCGGAATTTATTTTGTTTTGTTTTCCCTAAACTCTTGGGTGCCCAATTTTGTACGGGCAGTCAAGTAGTCAGGAATTTACATATACTTGAAGAGCTGGAGCAGGAAGCTTCAGGATCATATAGCTATAGTTTATTTCCGCTGTGTTGGAAGTGCTGTACTTTGATAATAATGTATATTTCAAGTTATGTTATATGTATTATATGTTATCCGTTCCGCTGTGAGGTTCGTGTTACTCTGATGTTGTGTTCTTCTTCTTCTTCTTCTTCTTCTTCTATTCTAAGTTTCTATCTTATCTTTCCTCACCCTCTAATTTCTTTCATTAACCATTCGGTGATTTTCGATCCTTGGATGTTCGATATGTGTTGGATATCAGATAACCAAGATCATCAAAATCCGGATCATTACAAAAGCAGACAGTCCAAGTACAAAACAAAATGGACAGCAAGACAAAACAAAGGTCATAGGAAAAAATGTATATACAACATCATGTAAATGAGCTATGGTTCAAAATTATCAAGTCCAAATCTGGGTTCATGATTACCATATAAATACCAAGTGATACCACGTATTATCAAGTGTATCATAGTCTGGGTTCATAGTACACAAGGTGACCAACAGCTATCAAACGTAACGTAAAGTAGAAATTCATATAAAAAGTGTCTAACATACCTGTAGTAGCGGTGCTCCCTTTTCAAGGTAGGGGTGAGGTTTAATTGTGGTTCCTATAGAGCAGTCCAACAACAATAGGAACATTGTCAGAAGTTGGTGGGATTAGGCTACTCAAAAGTGCCCCTTTGACTAGCCTTATCCCACCAACTCCAACGACGTTCCTATTGCTGTGAACTGCTCCCCTGAAATCACAAGCATAAGTAATAATTTACAAAAGATCAAAATTTCCAAAGTTGCAGTTGGTTGCATAAGTAATAACTTGTGTACCGAACCACAGCTTTGGAAATTTTGATCTTTTGAAAATTATTATTTATGTCTCATCCCTGCATGAGAGCACAAGTAGAAACCGTAGTTCCTTGGATGACAGACTTTGTTATCTACCACAGTACCTATTTATAAGACACAAGTTATACAATTTAATCAAACATCATCAGGAAATAAAATCAAGTTATACCTCTATTATTAAACAAGTTATATCTGTGTGGTGCATAACAACTCTACATTCATCACTTGATTGAATTGGGCTCGCTCAGTCCCTCCTGATATGATCTTGGTTAAGGGCTCGGTCATCCCTACTTGAGAGTACAAGTAGAAATCGTAGTTCCTATGATAACAGACTTTGTTATCTACCACAGCATCTATTTATAAGACACAAGTTATACAATTTATTCAAACATTAACAGGAGATAAATTCAATTTATACCTCTATGATCAAACAAGTTATACCTGTGTGGTACATAACAACACTGGCTTCATCACCTGATTGAACTAGGACTCGCTCGGTTATGATCTCGATGTTGCAAGTTTGAATATTATGAGCTCGATCCAAGAAGATTTCATTGATCAAAAAGTATTGAAACCTAGCAGTCATGTAAAGATACTGACTCCAGCTCACAAGATGGCACACACAACTAAACATTCACCATAAGCCCAATAACCAGCTCACAAGACGACATACACAACTAGACACTCACTTATGTTCAAGCATCAGTGGTTTTAATGTGCCAAACTACTATTTACACTTAAATATAACTAAAGTTCACAACCAAAAGAGAAGAGATAAATTTAAATATTCAAAATCTCACCTTGGTGTAGTGGTGATGATGGTAAGGTGGCAACGAGGTGCTGGAGGTTGGTACTAGAGGTTGGTGACAAGGTGGTGAAGGCTGTCAATGAGGTGCTGGACATTGTGCATGTCGGTGCTGCCGCTGCGGGGGTTCGTGCTGAAGGTTGCCTGTAATGACCCGGCTTTTTGCTCAGTTTTCGCCGGTAATTAAACCAACTTAAACCGCACATAAAGACAGATTGTTAGCGGTACTTACACATTTTCACAAAATAAAAAGAACATTTCCATTATCATTACAATAATATTACATCAGAGTTACCGGAGAAACATCAGAGTACATCGATTACACACTGGAAAAGATACAAAACTCAACGTAAGAATATGCATGCTCCAAGATATAATAGCTCCAGCTAAACCAGCATCCTGCTCTAACCACTCCAAGTCTAAACTGCAAACCAAACTACTAGGCTGCCCATGTAAAAATTATGGGCACCTAGAGTTTAGGTGCGGGAACAATAAACTTCTGGTCAGTCATGGGACTGGTGTGAGAGCTCAAAACATTTGTTTTTAGGGTTTATTTTAAAGTTAGGTAATTCACCGGACCACGTCGCTGATGCGAAATGGGTTTTTTCCATGTGAATACCAGTGCATAGAAATTCGCAATGACTTTTCGAAAAATGAAACTAACATAAGGTCTCGCGGCACACACACAATGCAAGCGCACACATGGGGGAGGTTTCTCCTTATGCAGTCAAAAATGCTTGATACGTGAAAATCCTCTTTCAATGCTATAATTTAGTGTGAAAAATCCTTTCGAAAGTAAATGTATCAATCTTAGTCAGCATAGGTACCATATACTATACTGACGTATGGTATACAATCAAAATCGTATGGGCTCATAACGGAGATTGGTTTCCAACAATGACCAGGCAAAGGAACTTCCTTTCGAACCGAATTTTGAACACCTCTAGAGGGATGTCCGAGGATCAATAGTGATTCTCCTCATGCCAACACAAGGCCGGGTTACCCCCTAACTGGGTAACTTAGAGTACGCCTGAGTATGTCATCTCCTGGTCGTTACCGACCTTTCCGAACGCTCCAATAACAACCACAAAAATAGATGCTTTTACCACATAGGTTAACACCTGGGCTCCATACCATAGTACACCTTTTATCTAGAAGGAGACAACACCCCATAACCCTGCTGCATTTCTTCTTGTTTTGGCCATTTACCGGGGTGTGAGGCTTGCCGAGGTCCCGATATACACAAAGCTATGCTTAAATAAGCCATGCTTTGATCATCCAAAGCTCACCACATAACTTAAGTATGCCACATTGTCCATTCACAATGCATCACTGGTTTCTATCGATATATAACCTCTAAGCTCATACGTCTTAGAGAAGGGTGTTAAGCAAGAGAATAAATTCACCGCCACCAAACAGATATATATTTAACAGAGATCAATGCTTCGCAGTCAATTACAATGTCATACACACAATCCATAAATGTCCATTCTGGGTCTGAACAAAATAACAATCCGAAATTCCTTCACATACGTTTGGGCTTCTTGCCACTTAGCTGATATAAAATCCATCTGCAAATGGGAGCTACCCATTTGAGACATTCAGCAAGTCGTCCTTACGATATGAAGGGTCCCGGTCTTCAGTACTATCTTCAATGTCTTCAATTG
This sequence comes from Allium sativum, assembly GCA_030737875.1. Classification (NCBI taxonomy): domain Eukaryota; kingdom Viridiplantae; phylum Streptophyta; class Magnoliopsida; order Asparagales; family Amaryllidaceae; genus Allium; species Allium sativum. The sequence continues at coordinate 1,033,333,273 of CM060920.1, read as the reverse complement.
CTCCACAACGTCGTATTATTACTTGGAATGGTTTTCGGACATACATTCGATCACGGTCTTCCCAAATAATAAGCGTAATTTTTAAAACAGAATTACGGAACACACAGGCTTTCAACCAAATCTCCTTCCATCTTAGATTTTGTTAAATTAAATTACTTTAAACCCATTCTCAAACTATCTTTAAGAAAATCCATATTTAGTCCTTCTTCTTTAAAACACATCACTTAAATCAAAGATAATATAGCCCCAAAGCGTTAATTAATTTTCCGTTTGATAACTCGTTATCAAAACCCAGTTTCCTTTGAAAATCCTTTAATCCATATTTCAACCATAGTTACCAATTAAATCGATTTTCCAACATTCAATTCTTTAATCTTAGCTAAAAGATTATACTTGGTTCCCAGTTTCTTATTTTTAATTTTCTCAAATCAGAGATTTGATTAAATCCCAATTTACAATATGAATTTCCACAACACAATCTCATTGGGTTTCAAGAATGATATTGTTGAAGATATGATTCACGACAAAACCCAAATCAATCGATGTTCAACACAAGTTACATAGAGATTGTATCTACTTATATTCGATATTAGTTCTCATAATCAACAAATACTATAAGTGGAATAACAATATTAATAATATCTTTCAAATTCCTCAAATAATATATGTTTACACCAAAGAATTTCATATCAAATATCCGAAGATTATTTCTATCCGACTTATCCCAATCAAATTGGGAAAGCCATATCTTAATTAAAAGATTTATCCAACTCTTTGACATTAGATCTGGATAGAAATACCATCAACTTATCCTCAATATTAATCTCCGTATCCAACTCACACTATAAGAGGAATAATAGTGAACTACCTTTTAAATTCCTCAAATAGTAAGAGTCATCATCTACCGAATTAGTATCAAACATCCAAGATTTATCTCCAACCATATCCAAAATTGAAAACCCATATTAATATCAATTCAAATTCCATATAAAATATTTCTAATACTTTTAAAACTTTGAAAATATTCCACAAAATCATTACTTATAGTTCGGAAAATAGTTTACGGTTTAAAACTTCAAAATAGATTGTTTTCGAAGGAAGCGTTACAATAGCATTTCAAAAGTGTTACAAAAGCGTTACAAAACAGATATCTTATTTGATCAAAATATCGTTTATCTTAGCCAAAACTTAAACTTTACAATTCAAAACACCTTTTCATAGTTTGTAATGATTTTACAATTTTTTTTCCATATTTTTAAAACATTTAAAAATAGTTGTTTATAGTTATGGTCAACAATTGTTCTTACATCGACCTTTTCCAAAACGGTTTCAAACATAACTTGAAAATTATAACTCGAATTTAAAATCTGCTTTCACTCATTTGAAAGTTCTTGTTAATGGAAATCAAACATTTTTCATTTTATGGAAATCTTATTTAGATTGCAAAAGTTATAAGCGTTTAAAGTTTGCATCTAAAATACGTAAATTGCCGTTATGCGACAAGCTCTATTTGACCATAATAACCATTATTCTACGATACTTCAAAATATCTTAGAAAACCATTATATCCTTTTATAACCCTTTTAAAATCATTTAAATTTACTTTCCAAATTATTTTGGATCTAAAATTCAACTTTTTTTTTACTTAACAAATCAAATTCCAATTCATTTCTAAATTCAAATAACTTCAAATTAACCATTTCATCTGTCGGATCAGTTAGGGATAGGCAGGGAGAGCAGGAAACTTTATTTCCAAACCCAAGGCTAGACACTATCCTCTTTGTCATCCTAGAATGTTCCGGTATTTATTTATTCATTTAAAGGACTTTATCAATATATATGAATTCATACATATGGTCTTTCCAAATTATTAACCTTCAAATTCAATAATGATGTTGCTTCTAATTATGAAGGAGAATTGTTAATCACCCATATGATACCATAATTGTTGTGTCATAGTGTGCAAAAGATCAACAACCATTTAAACATTCATAGCAACCATCATCAATATAATTAAATAAATCATAACTGTGCACAAGCGTTATAACACTAACGCTTAATAGTGTGTGTGGTCTAAACTATGCATCCATCATCCATCACAACAAACATCAATCATCATTAACCACTTATAATTCATCAATATATTTAAATTAGTCTAACCACTAATTAAATATGTAAGTTGTGGTTAAAGAGTTCTCACCAAACAACTTTCCAAATTTCCTGGTAGGCGATCCTAGCTGAGCGAACCGTCGGACAGTATTTCAGCGCAACGTCTTCTTCACCAAAAAATATATACTAGTCTCTCTTTCTCTCTATCATAAGAGGAGGAGGAGGAGGATGACGAACTTTGGCAAGGTGGCGGTGGAAAAGAGGAAGACTTATGCCTTGGAAACATGGCCATAAGCTTAAGAAGAAGGAGGAAGATAGGAAAAATGGAAATAGATCATAAAAAGTGAAGTAAAGAGCTCCTTACATAGGAAAGGAGGAGTAAGGGGTAAAGACACATGATGGGACAAGTGGAAACCATGCTTGAAAGCATACATGCAAAATTACAAGTGTCCATACACTTGTCTTAAGAAGAGAAGGTGAACTTTTGGTAGCATTTTCCCCTAAATGCTATGAAAACTAAGGGCAACACTTAATTCTAACGCTGCTAATTCTGTCAAATCTGATCGAACGACAAATAGTGTTAATAAATCCAAACTTGTTAATATTCGTTCTCATTTATAATTCAAGTAAAATCTATCATATAACTTATCAAAGTTATTAAATATTTTAAACCATATATATTTATGTCAAATTAAAATTTAAATTCAAAATAAGTAATAAAAATTCAAATTTTGAATTGGTTAAAAATTATGGATCGTTACATTCACCCCCCCTTAAAAATTCTTGTCCTCGAAAAGGAAAGGTAATCGCAATTACTCATTTAACATCTTATAGATTTTCAGACACAAGATTAAAATTCTTTATACCAAAGCTCCCTGTTCTCATAATGAATATGCCACACCTAATTCCGGACAATCATATCTACCATGTCCTCCAACGATAACTTCCAATTTCCCATTATATTTGATTCATCGTTTACTGAGCCAATTACTTATACTTAACCATTTACTTTTTTCAAAAAAAATTCAGATTTATAAATTTATTCTCTTAGATCTTATCTTCCAAATTAAATGGTTATGAAACGTACCCCTTTTGGTTCCACAAAATTACTGTTATTCTTCACACCTAAAACTCGATCCTCAAAACTCAACTTATCTAAATGTTTTAGTTTAGGTAATTTTTTCTTACTATTCCCGCTTGCTAAATATCCTTTAATCAAATTGTGAAACTTAATTCACAAGGTACTCATGCTTACTTAAACAGTTCCTTTTTGTAACCACAATATACTTTAGAACATATCATCTGTCCAAAATTGTCGATAATTTCATATTTCAATTCCTTATATAGTTTTTGCTATTCTCATTAATTATTCCAAATTCAAGGTTACAAAACTTATTTCCTTCAAACTTTAGAGAAACCATTTAGATATATTTTTATTAACATCTTTAACCACCATGATCCTTAATCAAAATGTCGTCAAATATCTTATAGTCATATTATGAAACTGAATTCCCAAGATATTTGAATTTTAAATTTAATTTGTTGGGAAGGACTAATTATAAAATACCCTGATTAATTAATTCCATCATAGCCTTTAAATCGTTTCTCAAACTACTTTTTCTACATTTGGATTGCTTATGTAAACTACAACTTTGCGTAAACGTCTTTTAATAAACTAAGAAATTCTAATCACAAGATGTCCGTAGTTAAGTTTTTAATTTCCAAATCAATTCCAAAGTAATTGCCAATTCTTACTTAAAATTTTGATTTGAGTTTTCAAATTATACATCTTTACAAAACCCTTATATATATATATATATCACAAATGCATTTTGTCAAAACTCTTTACTAGCTTATCCCTTACTAACAAGTTTACCTGTTATAATTCTTAGAACCCAATCAAATTTTCACTTTTCTATTTAAGTTCACATCAATTTACCAAATATTTTAAAATGCTTATCTAAATTGGTTTAAGTATATATTGATGTTTTAATCAGAATCGTATAATCATCCCACTTTCGAAACTCGAAAATACATACTAATGATGCTGTAGTCATCAACAGAATCATCTTCAAGCGACTAGAGTGTGATTCTATATCTATCTAGTATACTTAAAACTTCATATATACATTGATCATACGGATATGCAAAATCTTCTTATACTCGATAGTCCAACCTCAACATCGAATACAATACTCAAATTCTATTTTTTAATTTCTAACCATATTGATTAGTGACCTTAATAAATTTGACCCAAGTTTAGCAATATTACGAAATGTTATCCAGTATTGAATTTAAATCCAAAAGGCATTTGTACTCGGACCATTTTCCTGATCGGTGGAAGGGGCTTAATTACCATGCCATAAGAAGTATTTTATGTGTAATTATAATCACAAAATGTAAAACCTTAATCGTTTGATTAAATATCCAGGTTATAATTAACCACATATTTTCAAAATATGTTTCTTTCTTAAAATATAATTTTTCAAAACTCATTTCATATTTTCAAATACGCTCTCTCAAATATAATACTCCAAAATCTCATTATAAGGCAATACTAACCCTATCTCTAATGAGATATTATAACTCTGATGAGTCTTTCCTTTTTTTCAAATGAGTCGTACCCCATAGCTTTGTATAAACCAAAGGTTGGATACCACATTGTAACGACACAGCTTTTTGCTTGGTTTTTGCCGGTAATTAAACCAACTTAAACCGTTCATAAAGACGGATTGTTAGGGGTACTTACACATTTGCACAAAAAAAAAAAACTTTTCCATTATCATTACAATAATATTATATCAGAGTTACCGGAGAAACATCAGAGTACATCGACTACACAGCGGAAAAGATACAAAACTCAACGGAAGAATATGCATGTTCCAAGATATAATAGCTTCAGCTAAACCAGCATCCTGCTCCAACCACTCCAAGTATAAACTGCAAACCAAACAACTAGGCTGCCCGTGTAAAAATTATGGGCACCCAGAGTTTAGATGTGGGAATAATAAACTCTAGGTCAGTCATGGGATTGGTGTGAGAAGTCAAAACATTTGTTTTTAGGGTTTATTTTAAAGTTAGGTAATTCACCTTACCATGCCGCTAATGTGGAACGGGTTTACTCAATGTGAATACCAGTGCATAGAAATTCGCAATGACTTTTTGAAAAATGAAACTAACATAAGGTCTCGTGGCACACACACAATGCAAACGCACACATTGGCGAGGTTTCTCCTTATACAATCAAAAATGCTTGATACGTGAAAATCCTCTTTCAATACTATAATATAGTGTGAAAAATCCTTTCGAAAGTAAATGTATCAATCTAAGCCAGCATATGTACCATATACATATTGACATATGGTATACAATCAAAATCGTACGGGCTCGTAGCGGAGATTGGTTTTCCAACAATGGCTAGGCAAAGGAACTTCTTTCAGAACCAAATTTTGAACACCCATAGAGGGATGTCCGGGGATTAACAGTGATGCTCCTCATGCCAACACAAAGCCGGGTTACAGCTTAACAGGGTAACTTAGCATATACTTGAGTATGTCATCTCTCGGTCGTTACCGACCTTTCCGAGGGCGCGCCAACAACAACCACAAGAGTAGATTCTTTTACCACATAGGTTAATACCTGGGATCCATACCATAGTACACCTTTTATCTAGAAGGAGACAACACCCCATAACCCTGCTGCATTTCTTCCTGTTTTGGCCATTCACCTGGGTGTGAGGCTTGCCTCCCGTTATACACAAAGCTACGCTTAAATAAGCCATGCATTGATCATCCAAAGCTCACCACATAACTTAAGTATGCCACATTGTCCATTCACAATGCATTACTGATTTCTATCGATATATTACCTCTAAGCTCATACGTCTTAGAGAAGGGTGTTAAGCAAGAGAATAAATTCTCCGCCACCAAACAGATATATATATATTTAACAGAGATCAGTGCTACGTAGTCAATTACAATGTCAAACACACAATCCATAAATGTTCGTTCTAGGTCTGAACGAAACAACAATCTGAAAATCCTTCACATACATTTGGGTTTCTTGCCACTTGGCTGATATGAAATCCATCTGCAAATGGGAGCTACCCATTTGAGACATTCAGCAAGTCGTCCTTACGACATGAAGGGTCCCGGTCTTCCGTACTGCCTTCAATTGCTCCACAACGTCATATTATTATTTGGAATGGTTTTCAGACATACATCCGATCTCGGTCTTCCCAAATAATAAGTGTAATTTTTAAATCACAATTACGTAATACACAAGCTTTCAACCAAATCTCCTTCTATCTTAGATTTTGTTAAATTAAATTTCTTTAACCCATTCTCAAACTATCTTTAACAAGATCCATATTTAACCCTTCTTCTTTAAAACACATCCCTTAAATCTAAGATAATCTATCCCCAAAGCCTTAATTAATTTTCTGTTTGATAGCGCGTTATCAAAACCTAATTTCCTCTGAAAATCCTTTAATCCATATTTCAACCATAATTTCCAATTAAATCGATTTTCCAACATTCAATTCTTTAATCATAGCTAAAAGATTATACTTGGTTCCTACTTTCTTATTTTTAATTTTCTCAAATCAAAGATTTGTTTAAATCCTAATTTACGATATGAATTTCCACAACTCAATCTCATTGCGTTTCAAGAATGATATTGTTGAAGATATGATTCACGACAAAATCCAAATCAATCGATATTGAACATAAGTTACACAGAGATTGTATCTACTTATATTTTATATTAGTTCTCATAATCAACAAATGCTATAAGTGGAATAATGATATAATAATAAGATCTTCCAAATTCCTCAAATAGTATACGTTCACACCAAAGATTTATCCAACTCTTTGACATTAGATCTGGATATAAATACCAACAACTTATCCTCAATATTAATCTCTGTATCTAACTCACACTATAAGCGGAATAACAGTGAACTACCTTTTAAATTCCTCAAATAGTAAGAGTCATCATCTACCGAATTAATATCAAACATCCGTAGATTTATCTCCAACCATATCTAATTATTTCAAATTGAAAACCCATATTAATATCAATTTCAATCCTATATAAAATATTTCTAATACTTTTAAAACTTTGAAAACATTCCATAAATCATTACTTATAGTTTAGAAAATAGTTTACGGTTTAAAACTTCAAAATAGATTGTTTTCGAAGGAAGCGTTACAATAACATTTCAAAGGTGTTACAAAAGCGTTACAAAACAGTTATCTTAACTATTTTGATCAAAATATCGTTTATCTTGGCCAAAACTTAAACTTTACATATCAAAACACCTTTTCATAGTTCGTAATGGTTTTACAATTTTTTTCCATATTTTCAAAACATTTAAAAATAGTTGTTTATAGTTATGGTCAACAATTGTTCTTACATCGACCTTTTCCAAAACGGTTTCAAACATAACTTGAAAATTATAACTCGAGATTAAAATCTTCTTTCACTCATCTGAAAGTTCTTGTTAATGGAAATCAAATGTTTTTCATTTTATGGAAATCTGATTTAGATTGCAAAAGTTATAAGCGTTTAAAGTTTGCATCTAAAATACGTAAATTGCCGTGACAAGCTCTATTTTGACCATAATAACCATTATTCCATGATACTTCAAAATATCTTAGAAAACCATTATATCCTTATATAACCCTTTTAAAATCAATTAAATTTACTTTCCAAATTATTTTGGATCTAAAATTCAACTTTTATTTTTTTACTTAATAAATCAAACTCCAATTCATTTCTAAATTCAAATAACTTCAAATTAACATCTCATTCGTCGGATCAGTTAGGGAGAGCAGGAAACTTTATTTCCAAACCCAAGACAAGACACTATCCTCTCTGTCATCCTAGAATGTTCCGATATTTATTTATTCATTTAAAGGACTTTATCATTATATATGAATTCATACATATGGTCTTTCCAAGTTATTAACCTTCAAATTCAATAATGATATTGCTTCTAATTATGAAGGAGATTTGTTGATCACCCATGTGATACCATAATTGTTGTGTCATAGTGTGTACAAAACATCAACAACCATTTAAACATCCATAGCAACCATCATCAACATAATTAAATAAATCATAACTGTGCACAAGCGTTATAACACTAACGCTTAATAATGTATGTGGTCTAAACTATGCATCCATCATCCATCACAACAAACATCAATCATCATTAACCACTTATAATTCATCACTATATATAAATTAGTCTAACCACTAATTAAATATATAAATTGTGGTTAAAGAGTTATCACCAAACAGCTTTCCAAATTTCCTGGTAGGCGATCCTAGCTGAGCGAACCGTCATACAGTATTTCGGTGCAACGTCTTCTTCACCAAAATATGTACTAATATCTCTCTCTCTCTCTCCCTATCATAAGAGGAGGAGGAAGATGACGAACTTTGGCAAGTTGGTGGTGGAAAAGTGGAAGACTTATGCCATGGAAACCATGGCCATAAACTTAAGAAGAAGAAGGAAGATAGGAAAAATGAAAATGGATGATAAAAAGTGAAGTAAAGAGCTCCTTATATCGGAAAGGAGGAGTAAGGAGGTAAAGACACATAAGGGGACAAGTGGAAACCATGCATGAAAGCATACATGCAAAATTACAAGTGTCCATACACTTGTCTTAAGAAAAGAAGGTGAACTTTTGGTAGCATTTTCCCTTAAATGCTATGAAAACTAAGGGCAACACTTAATTCTAACGCTACTAATTCATGTTATGGTTTGTCAAATCCGATTGGATGACAAATAGTATTAATAAATCCAAACTTATAAATATTCAGTCTCATTTATAATTCAAGTAAAATGTATCATATAACTTATCAAAATTATTAAATATTCTAAACTATATATATTTATGTAAAATTCAAATTTAAATTCAAATTGAGTAATAAAAATTCAAATTTTAAATTCGTTAAATATTCTGGATTGTTACATTGTCGAAGGTTGCTAGAGGTTGCCACCGAGGGTCAGTGCTGGAAGCTGTCGCCATTTTCTTTTTATTGGCATTGGTTTGTTTGCCCTAGAAAATGAAAAATGAATTGGGGAATAAGGATAGGCGGGTGAAGCAAAGAGGGATATGGCGATTTGTGTGTGCACCAAAATTATGCACTAGAATGGATACAACTATTATCCGTGTCCAATCTGATACGATTATGATTTGCACCTAAATGAGAGGAAACGCGGATTATTAGGCGGGACAGCTTTTCGTAGCCGTATCGACGCACATTAGTATGGGTTATAGCCGTATTATATTTGATACGAATAATAGCCTTATCATATGTGGAGTATCTAAAACTGGCTGTTGGTGTAGTGTTGACGCTTGCGGAATCAGATTAGGGGTTGTTATTATGTAAAGAGGGCAGACATGGAAGGTAATTGCATACGCTTCTCGAAAGCTTAGATCGCATGAAGTGAGATATCACTTCTGACTTGGAGTTAATGGAAGTTATATTTGCATTGAAAATATAGAAAAGAAACTCTTAGGGGATAGATTTTAGTTGTTCATGGATCATAAGTCTTTAAGGTATTTGTTCTCTTAGAAAGAGTTGAATATGAGACAGTAGAGATTGGTGGATTTTGTGGTGGATTATGATTTTGGTATTGAATACACACCAGGGAAAAGAAATAAATTTCACATGCTCTTAGCATGAAACATCAGAAGGTAGTGTTAGCTGTTGGCTAAATGGAAATATTTAGAGGCGTTGACCAATTCTGATATGCATTTGAGGGCGATGACAAGTTCAAACTAGAAATTTTTTCATTGTCTTGTTTGGAATTTCAACTAATTTTGATCAACATGATCAATTCTAGGCAAGAGGAGGACCCAATGTGAGCTGGGAGGATAAGAAGACTCAGATTTGGAATAGAAATTGATGACTTAAAGGATTTCATTCTTGACTATAAAAGAAGGCTGAGAATTAAGGAAAGATTATATGTCCTAACTATTGGTGACCTAAGGAGGGAAGCTCTGAGAGAGTGATATTGATCTAATTTTACGATTCATCTTAGAGGTACCAAGATGTACCAAGACATGAGAAGAATCTTCTTTTAGCAAGGGATGAAGAGAGATGTAGGCTTATGAGTAAAACAAAGTCTAAATTGTCGGCAAGTAAAGGACAAACAACAGAAGCTAAGCGTATTGCTTCAGCCTTTACACATTCCAATTTTGAAATGGAATTCAATTATTCATTGATGGATTTCCAAGGTTAAGAAAAGGGAATGAAAGTATATGGGTTACACTATATGGGGTTCCTAATAGTATCGTCAGCATTAGAGATGCTTTGTTTACTAGTGAATTTTAGAGGAGTTTGTAGAATGCATTAGGTATCAAACTCAAGATGAGTACCGCACACTACCCATAGATTGATGGGAAGACTGAGAGAGTCAAAAAGCCACTTAAAGATTTGAGGAGGGCTTGAGTATTGGATTTTGGAGGATTATAGGAGGACCATTTGCATTTAGTATAATTTTCCCATAATAACAACTATCAGGCTAGTATTGGATTGACACTATTTGAAGCTTATATGAAAGGTAGTGCAAATCGCTAGCTTATTGGTTAGAAATCAGAGACAGGTTAGTTCTAGGTCTAGATTTGGTTAAAGAAGCCATAGAGAAGATTGAGTTAATCCGAGGAAGGATAAATGAAGCTCAGTCGAGATAGAAGAGTTATTCAGATAAGAGGCACAAGGATCTTGAGTTATCAATTGGAGACCATTTTTTTCTCAAGATATCATCGATAAAGGGTGTAGTTCATTTTGGGAAATTGGGAAACTGGTACCAAGGTTTATTGGACCATTCCAAATTATAGAGAGGATCGGGAAACTCACGTGTTGAGTTATGATGCCGAGCATGTTAATTGGGGATCATAGCATTTTCATGTTTCTTATCTTCAAAAATATGTGCTGCATCCACAGACTACCATAGATCCAAGGTCATTAGAAGATTTTGTAGTAGTACCAGATTTGGCTTCTATGAGACGTCCAGTTTGTGTTATGGCCAGAAATGAGTAGAGGCTAAAGCATAAGACAATCAATTTAGTGAAAGTCCAGTGGAGCGACGATGATAAGTACTGTATGTAACAATCCGCATTTTACGTATCGGAGGATCATAAAATATTTTTATTTTATTCCCTCAGGGTTGGATCATTCTTATATTTTAATATGTTGTTTATGGGGATGTGAGACATGTCCATATTTGTTTACCAATTTTGTTTGTGACTATTTTGCCACTGTCAGTCTTGTACAAGGAATAACGTTCGACTGGGATCGAATCAGGTGTTAAGATTAGTCTCGCTGGAAAGGAAATGATGTTTCCCATTCCGTAGAGTGGTCACATCAAAGATTTGGGTTAACGGTTTGGGAGGAATAACTGTTTTAAGGTTTTACAGTTGTCTGCTCAGGTTTTTAGACCATTGTTGGGCTGCTTTGGAAAGGCCCAATAGTGGGCTAGTGGAAGGCTATAAATAGGGGTATGAGGCATGAAGAATAGTTTACTTTCTCCGTTCTCTAATTTGGAGGAGCTAGAGGTCCTCTATTACTCCATCTTCTACACCTTTCCACCATTAGAGCTTAGAGTCGAAGATCTACATTGTTTGAAGCTAGATCTATGCCATTCCAAGAAAGAGTTCATCAAATCGAAGAGTTTAGAGCAAATACTTCACTGTTCGGAATTGAGATTTCATCATTTTGTGTTGTTTTAGAAAATTGGTGAATGATATGCATCTCTCAAACGGATTCAATCAAGTATATGGGTTGTATGAACATGTTTTCATCATTTTAAGTCGATTTCTCTTAGATCTACATCACAGTAAGTGTATTTTCATTTGAATCACCATAGGATCTAATCTAGCAACTTATAAATGGTAATTTCATGTGTTAATTCTATGTTTAGATCCATATATATTGATTTAATCATTTATCGAATCATTTTTTGATGTTGATGATTTGTTGATGAAATTGATTGATTTTGAGTTGAGATGGATTGGAGAGTTTGGGAGTGTTTGGCAACACGTTTGGCAAGTTGAAAAATCATGGTTCGTCAAGAAAAATCAAGCGGATCGGGTGAATTTTCAAGAATCGGGAAAAAAATCAAGTTCTAGAAATTTAGCATTTGACAGCGTTGGAAAAACGCTATGGAAAGTCTCGAATCGAATACGACCTAAGGGTTTAGGTCGCATGTGGATTAGGCCGCCTATGGCTTAGGTCATAGGTCGTGTGAGATTTGACAACATTGGATAGATGTTGTTAAAAGCTGTGGATCAGGCACGACCTAAGGGCTTAGGTCGCATATGGCTTAGGTTGTGCGAGATTTGATAGCATTGGATAAATGCTGGCTAAAGTTGTGGATCAAGCACGACCTAAGGGCTTAGGTCGCATGTTGTTTAGGTCACATATGTCTTAGGTCGTAGGTCGTATGAGATTTGATAGCATTGGGTAAATGCTGTTAAAAGCTCTAGATCAGGCATGACCTAAGGGCTTAGGTCGCATATGGCTAAGGTTGCACATGGCTTAGGTCATAGGTCATGTGAGATTTGATAGCATTGGATAAACGCTGTTAAAAGCTGTGGATCAGACATGACTTAAGGTAGGTCGCGCATGGGTTTCTTAGGTCGTAGGTCGCACCTAAGCATGGACAACACTTCTAAAATGCTGAAAAAGCAAAAATGCTGTGAAAGGTACATTGATGAACTAGAAGGCATAATGATGGACAGGAAGCATTGACACTTCTGATATGCTGTAAAAAGGAAGAAACACTATGAAAGCCAGTTTTGATGTTTTGTTTAGTTTTTCATGCCAGATGGATGCAGAATTGAATCAGGGTATATAACAACATTTCAGAAACGCTGTAAAATGTTGTTTTGACATTTTGGCCAGTTTTTCATAGCGAAAAGGCTAGAGATGCTATAAAATGCAATATCGACCAAACGAAGCTTGTTTTTGAGTCGACAGTGGTTCTAGCTTCGACACGAGTTCAATGGGGAATGTTCAAAGTGGTGCGAGACGTTCATTGATTGTTGAAAAGCAACGAATGTAAGGATAACTCAAGAGTGTTTTGAGTTGGTGGATAATGGTTGCTCAAGCGTGTTTTGAGCTTGTGAATAGTCGCAGGAGTTGACGACTAGAGGTGTTGAAGGCTAAGAGATTATCGTTATATTAGGTTCTAGCTGGCTCAAAGCAGGGGTACAATAGAGACATCTAAAAGACCGGTTGTATGGTCGAGTACCCTAGGTATCATTGACAGGCCTAGATATGTATCGTTGAAAGGCGTACAGAGTTTTTGCTAGAACCGGGGTTACCATAGGCCCTTGACGGATGGCAGGATGATATGGTAAGTCATACGATAAGCGATGGTTTCAAAGCAGGATTGGCAGTGATAGCCAGGGTCAGTCATGAATATTGTTTGTTCGCTTGTACCGTCTCATGTGGATTGTCTGACGTCGAGGGAGATGTTTCTTGAGTGCTTGTTTGATAGTGGTTTAGGCCTCAAGGGCTTGTGCTTAAGGGATATTGAGCTCCATTAGGATGGTTTACGTGAGATATATAATTGGTTATTATGATTGATATTGTCGGTTACTTCTGATTGCCATGAATGAATGGTTATCTGGTTGCCATGGATTTATGGTTGAAATGCTTGTTTTGTAAAGGCTATCACTGTCCGATGTGGGGAAGGCGAGGTTGAGTTTCTTCTCTGGTGAAGTAGGTAGATTAGTTTGTTTGTATGCCTATTCTCATATACTTTATTGATGATGTTAGTTAGCTATTTTATTGCTTACTAAGACTGTTGTCTGACTCAAGGTTTTATGTTTCCTTCTTATTATCTTAGGCTATTCATCCTTTTTTGGATAGGCAGACTAGGTAGCAGGTAACGGGTGATAGCTTGGTGAGGACAATGTTGTAGTATGGAGGGGAGCGGGAGGTTAGCGTATTATCTTTTCTACTATATAGTATACGTTATTTTCGTTGTTTGATTATTTACTCTGAGTGTTGTAGTGAGGCTTTATGTACAAACTTTGATGATTTTATACAGTTGATATACGAAAAATCTTCCAGGTTGTTATGAAAGTTTAAAAGTTTGATATATGATGCTTCACTATTATTGCCTGTTGTGTATGTTCTATTATATCTTATCCTTGCACTGTGAGTTACAACACGTTCCGCTTATGTTTTCCTAGTCTGATGATCGTCCATAGCTGCCTGGCACACCTTTCAGTGTATCATTCCTCTTGTTTAGTGCAGGGGTTATGGGTTGTTCTCACATCTGGTATCAGAGCTCTGATTATTGATTTTAACCAAAGTTCAAAAACGTAATAACGTATGAGAGACGTATTTGTAGATTTTGATGGATGAATACTATATAATACTATATAGTATAGTAGCGTTTGAACACCATTAGCAATTTTTTTTGCAAGTGGCTAATCATTCTAATTTGCCGATTTAGAATGAATCGACGAACTTCAAGACATACCGCTAGGGAGAGTACTATGCCTGGAGAGAGAAATGGTGGTACATCGGATTACCCAGCCATGTTTGAGGCCATGATGGAAGTGTTCATAAGAAGGGTATCCGCTCCAGTGGAAGTCACGGTAGATGTAGGTGTGCAAGTGCCTAGGGTTATGGATTTTGCAAAGCTATGTAAAGACTTCACATCTCTAGGGGAACCATTCAAAAGAACGGAGCCGACCAAAGAAGTTCAAAGGTGGTTAGATGCTTGTATTCACATTTTTGGAGATTTGGGTATAGAGGATGCAACTAAGAGAAAGCTTGTGTCAAGGCAGCAGGAAGGAAGGTCTATGGAGTGGTGGAATTCTGTTATACTTGAGACTCCAGAAGAAGAGATAGCTTGGGAGCAGTTCCAAATTAAATTCGAGACAAAACTCATCTCTACTGCTTAAATTCCATTCTATTCAAGAAATTTGTGGATCTGTAACAGAATGGTAGAATGGTGCTTGATTAATTTTGCTGACTTTGAAGTATTGTCCAAATATGCTCGTTCATACATTGATTCTCCTTATCAGAAGAACGAGAATTTTGTGATGGGTTTGGGTGATTATATCGAAAGGCCGTTGGTGGATCATCTTGACGATTCATATGAGGAGATTGTGTAAAAATCCGTGAGACATGAAAGCTTGTTTCCAAAGGAAGGAATTGTTGTTGCTACAACCAAGGAAGCAAAGAAACCACGGTCAGGTGGTAATAACAATAAAAAGAGGAAGCAGCAACAACAGAAAGGAAATGATGGTAAGAAGAAACCTAAAAGTTAGATGGTTTGCTACAACTACCAACAGAAGGGACATTTCTCTAAAGAATGTAAGAATCCAAAAGCTGAGAAGAAGTGCTTTAAGTGTGGAAAGCCTGGGCATGAAAAGAAGGATTGTCCAGAATCCACTAAGGGTAAGCAGGTTGTAAAGGCTTATGCTTTGGAATTTGTGCCATCTTCTTTAAGAGATCGTACTGTAGAGGAAAAAAAGGAAAGGGTGTCTTCGTTCAAGGTAATCTTTCAGTTAAAGGTGTTTCAGTTCATGTGTTGTTTGATACTTGAGCATCACATTCTTTCATCTATAATGAGCTTGTGTGTCACTTGGGTTTGGAACCCGAGATATGTGATGGACCTTTGGTTGTGACTAATCCAGTTGGGGGTTCGTCCAGCCTTTGTACGCTTTGTCGTGGTCTAGTCTTATCGAGTCATGGTTGCTCTTATGTGTGTGATTGCTTTGTTTTGAACTTCGCTGGGTTTGGGATCATTTTGGGCCAAGATTGGCTTAAGAGGTATGCGACGAGAGTGAATTGCGAGAAGCTTGAGGTGAGAGTTGGGGATGTGGAAGAGCAAAATTTATTGATTCGATGTTAGCCCGAAGATGGTGTCTTCGTGAGCATTTTGAATTCGCTTGTGATTCCACAGGAAGACTTGTAATCTTTGCTTATCACTAATGAGTTTGAGGATGTCTATGAAGAAGTCAAAGGTTTTCCGTCGCATCGTGAGATTGAACTTAGAATCGATTTGGTCGAGGGTGTTAGACCTATCGTTATGCCTCTTAGCCGGATGCCGCCTAAGGAACAACAAAAGTTGGAGGTGCAAGTTCGTGACCTTTTGGTAAAGGGATTCATCCAGAGAAGTGTATCCAAATGGGGATGTGTTTGCAACCAAGGATGATCGATCGTTGAGATTATGTGTGGAATATTGTGAGATGAACAAGGTGACCAAGAAGAACAAATATCTGTTGCCAAGGATCGATGACTTGTTCGATCAGCTTCACGAAGCTAAAGTGTTTTCTCAAATAGATTTGGCAACAGGATTTCACCAGTTGAGAGTGGTGAAGGATAGTGTATCGAAGACTGCTTTTGGGACACCATCTGGTTTCTTCAAATGGTTGGTGATGCCATTCGGGTTGACTAACGCGCCAGCGTATTTTGTGGATCTTATGAATCGGGTTTTCAGAGATTAGTTGAAAAAGTTCGTGCTAGTGTTCATGAATGATATTCTAGTTTATTCTCGGAATGAGGAAGAGCACAAGATGCACTTGAGAGTTGTTTTGGAAATCTTGCGATAGCATCAGCTGAGAGCTAAGATCTCAAAGTGTCACTTCTGGAAAAGCGAAGTGAGATTCTTAGGCCACGTAATTTCTAGAAATGGAATAGCAGTTGACTCCTCTAAGGTGGAAGCAATCCTGGACTGGGATAAACCTAAGAATGCAATGGACATGAGATGTTTCCTTGGACTGGCAGGTTATCACCGACGGGTTATCAAGGATTTCTCCAAGATAGTTGATCCATTAATAAGATTGATGAAGAAGAACCAAGTGTTCACATGGGATGCAAAGTGTGAGCAAGCTTTTGGAATCATGAAACAGAGACTGAAAAGTACTCATGTTTTGACGATTCCAAGTGGGAATGAAGAAATGGTGGTATACACCGATGCATGTAGTACTAGGCTAGGAGTAGTGCTGATGTAGAAGAATAAGGTTGTGGCCTACACAAGTAGACAGCTAAAGCCGCACGAAAGGGATTATCCAACTCATGATTTGGAGTTGGCAACAATCATGTTTGCTCTGAAGATGTGGAGACATTACATGTTGGGGGTTTGATTCGAGTTGTTTACGGATCACAAGTCGTTGAAGTATCCTTTCTCCTAAAAGGAGTTGAATCTTCGACTGGAACGGTGGTTAGAGTTTCTGGCATCATATGATTTTGGTATAGCCTATACCCCAGGAAAAGGTAACGCAATTGCAGATGCATTGAGTCAAAGACATGCAGGATTAGGAGCGATGTATTCGAATAGAAGAGCCTCAAGTTTTTGGCAGGGTTTGATTTTTGGCCAAGGTGTGAGTTGGAACCTGAAATGTTGGCAAACTTGTCAATCAAACCTACTCTTATCAAAAGGATTGGAGAAAGCCAGAAGTGAGACACAAAGCTTATCGAGTTTATCCAGAAGTTGGAACCAGAGAATAAATAGTTCAAGGCGATCAAGAGGGATGGCTTCGAAAGCAAGGACAACCGGTTGTTCCTGATATCGACGGATTGAGAGATGAGGTCCTGAAGGAATGTCATCACTTGAAGTTGATGATTCATCCCAGTGCTAGTAAGATGTATTAGGACATGAAGTGAGCTTACTACTGGTAAGGGATGAAGAGGGATGTTGGAAATTTTATTTCTAAGTGCATGAACTGTCAGTTGGTGAAAGCTGAACAGAAGAAGCCGGTGGGTTGCTTCAACCATTGGAAGTTCCTACCTATAAGTGGGAGGAGATATCGATGGACTTTATCGATGGGCAACCAAGAACTAGGGTAGGAAACGAAGGAATTTGGGTCATCGTGGATCGCTTGACCAAAAGTGCAAGGTTCATTCTTGTCAAATCGACTAGGACAATATCAAAGTTGGCTGAGCTTTGTATAAAATTGATAGTTCGATTCCATGGTATCCCAAAGAGCATAGTCAGTGATCGAGATCCCCTGTTCACAAGTGGATTTTGGAAGAGTCTGCAAGAAACTTTGGGAACCGAGTTGTGTTTGAGTACGAATTATCATCCCCAAACCGATGGTCAAACCGAGGACGTTAACCGAGTTTTGGAAGATCTCCTAAAAGCTTGTGTATTGGACTTCAGGGGATCATGGGAAGACCATCTACATCTAGTTGAGTTTGCATATAATGATAGCTACTAGTTGAGCATTGAGATGGCACCATATGAGGTTTTATATGGTAGACTGTGTAATTCTCCGGCATGTTGATTAGAAACTGGAGATAAGATGATACTTGGGCTAGAGATGATCAAAGAGACATCAGACTGTATCGAGATCGTTCGACAACGAATGAAGACAACCCAAGATCATCAGAAGAGTTACGCCGATAAGTGTCGAAAAGATTTGGAATTCGACATTGGCGATATGGTATTCGTGAAGATTTCGCCATTGAAACATGTTGTTCGATTCGAAAGCAAAGGTAAGTTGGCTCTCAGGTTCAATGGACCGTTTCTGATAGTTGAGCGGATTGGAAAGCTCGCATATAGTTGGAGTTACCCGAGAAGATGTCGGGAGTGTATAATGTTTTCCGTGTGTCGTTTCTACAGAAGTGCGTGCATGATTCAAATGTGGCGGTATCTCCAGAACAATATGAAGACCTAGAAGTTGAGACCGCACTTACGAGACCTCTTAAGCTGTAACGACCCGCATTATACGCATCATAGGATTGTAGAATATTTTTTTCTGTCACATACGAAGTCGTATAGTCATGTAACTTTGGGAGACGACTATTAGGGTCATTTCCCATGTCCATGATTTTTCCCGATTTTTAAATGACCATTTTACCCCTAGTTGGTACTGTTTTGGCCATAACTTTTGACTGAAAAAGAATTTTGACCTGAAACTACTTCCACTGGCTCCGGATGATGGTTTCTCTTTCCGTAGAGTGGTCATAATAGTCAAACGGACTTACCGTTTGGGAGATATGGCCGAATTAAGATTTAGAGGGTTAATTTCAGCTAATTGGGCTTAACCGGGTGATTAGCAGCTAGGCCCAGAGGGGAATTTCGGGTTTAGGGGTATATAGGGGCTGATTAGGGTTAGAAAACATTTCTTTAGACATTTTCCAGCCGCCACTTTCATCCTTAGACACTCTAACAATGGCCTCCTACATCTAAAACACCCCAAATCACTTTCTAATTGAAGATTAGGCTTAGCAACATCAAATTAAGAAGAAAAAGCACCAAAGCAAGGTTAGAGCTGCTGTTGGACATCAGTATTCGCCCCAAATCAGAGGAGTTTCAGTTCTGAGAATTTTGTTTGTGGCCAAGGTGAGTGGTTAGCATTGTTTTGACACTAATTACAGTTAATCATGGTGATTAGTGATAATTAGTAAATTCTTACACTATAAAATTCTGGAAAAAATATTCTAAAATTCTGAAATGTTATTTTATACCTCTGTTAGAAGTTTGTGATGATTTGGTTAAGTTTTGCTAATCGTACCATTAGATTTGCTTAAACATGCTTAAGAGGAAAACACGGGTTTTGGGTACGTTTGATCCATTTTGATATATCATATTGTTGTTTTGGTGTTTGTGGTTGATTCCCTATGTTCCTATGATTGTATGATATGCTTTGTGGTTGATTAGAAGTGTTAGATTGGTTGAAAACGCCGTCGAGAGGCGAAAATAGCTTGCTGGAATGGTGCAGGTTTTAGGACCAGGAAAAACCGACCAGGTTTCGACCGACCAAGTCTGGAACGACCAAGGGAGTTTCGACCGACCAAGTCTGGAACGACCAAGGGAGTTTCGACCGACCAAGTCTGGAACGACCAAGGGAGTTTCGAACGACCGAGTTTGGACCGACCACGGGGGGTTTCTGACCGACCGACCCCATAGGAACTTCAGACCGACCAGGATGGGTGAAATGCGACCGACCAGAGGAGGTTTCAGACCGACCATGGGAGGAGCGAAATGCGACCGATCAGGAATGAAGGAAACCGATCCACTCGTGCTCCATATCACGATCCGAACCAGGAGAGAGACACGAGCTGGAGGAGCGCGACCCGATCCGCCAGGGGTGATGGCGACCCGACCCGAATGATGAAGGCCGATCCGATCCGATTCGATGGTGATGACCAATAACCCGAGATGCAAAGGTAGTCCAAATGGAAGTTAGAGCTCAGGATCCAGGAACCAGTTGGGAACCAATGAGTTCACTTTATGGTTGGACTTTGCTGCGGGACGCGTGCTAAGGGGTTATCGATGTCTATAGCTTTGGACCACTATGGTAGGAGGTACGAAGGCGGATTCAGGGCCATTATGGCATCGGTAGAACCAAGAGCTACGACCAATGAAGTGGGTCATTGAAATGTTTGGTCATGACTCCATATGTTTAGCTTGGTCACAGCAGGGTTTCTACAAGTCGGGATCCGTCGTTACCTCAACTTGTCTAGTGTACCAAGGTGGTAGATGTCGTATGCTTTACGCACTGAGTGAGAGACGTGAGGATGGTTGCTATGCTTGATTGTTTGGCATACACACCCCCACCCCCGTATTTCTACACCATATGTTGTTGGCATCCTAGAGTATTGTACGGTATGTAGTACTGACTCTTTGGTTGCAGGTCCAGGTTCAGGTATGGTTTAGTATACCTGTTATTGTTCTGTTTAGCTGCTTATCGCTCATACCAGACTTTTTGTCTGACCCAGAGTTTTATGTCTCTTCTTATTACTCTGGGTGCTCTCACGAGCAGACTAGAGACAGGTTAGCTGGTGATGCACGAGTAGCCGTACCGGAGACGAGCAGGAGGCTTCCACGTATGATATATATATATATATATATATATATATATATATATATTCTCCCTGTGTTGCAACGGTCACTACTTTGGGAATTAATAGTGTACCTCTCTTTTACTTTGCTTTAGAGACAATTTTGAAAGTTGTAATAAGCTGTATTTTGTTTCTCCGCTACTCTGATGATGTTGGTTTTAGTTTTCAGCTTATGCACCGTCTCGCCTGTTTTATGTCAAGTATGTTGTTATTATACTTTATTCCATGCGCTGTGAGGCATTCTACAGGTTTTGTGTTAGTTCTTCACTTCTTTTCTTTCTTTGGCGACCGTTCCGTGCTAATCGGGCACGTGTACAACGCACTTTCGGAGGAAATGCCGACTGGTGCGGGGCGGGCCGTCACACTTGGTATCAGAGCTCTAGGTTGCGTAGTTAACCTAGGGAAGTTATCAGGGAGAGAAAATATACGTATACGAGAGAGCGTATTTGTGATTACTTTGGTTTTTAAAAGCTATATATATATACTATTACTAGTATAAGTATGAAGTCGTACTGCACTAGCACCACTATGGAGTCGTTAATCGTTTTTTTTTTCAGATTGACGATGAGCCGAGATACTAGAGGTGCTGGTAGGGGAGCCAATAATGGGAATGTTGCTGACATGAGGACGATGTTTACTGACCTCATGAGAGAGATGCTTAGAGATGTACGGAGGGCAGCTCCCAATGGTGGAAATGGTGGTGGTCCAATAGTGCATGCGCCAAGAGTCGACTTCGCCAAGCTGAATAAGGATTATACTAGCCTTGGTGGGAAGCCGTTCCATGGAACGGAGTCGGCCACAGATGTTCAGGATTGGTGGATAGTTGCGAACGTATCTTCGAGGATTTGGGTATCGAGGATGCGATGAAGAGAAAGCTAGCATCCCGTCAGCTGCAAGGGCAGGCAATGAATTGGTGGAATGCTATAAAGGCAGCTACTTCCGAAGATCAGATTACTTGGGAGCAGTTTAAAGCTCGCTTTAGCGAGAAGTTCATTCCAGCTGCTCAGAAGTCAGTGCTGTTTAAGAAATTCTTGGAGCTCAAACAGAATGGCAGGGCTGTCTCAGAGTATATTGCTGAATTCGACACTTTATCAAAGTATGGGTTATCTCTTATTGATACTGCCGAGAAGAAGAATGAGAAATTCATAACTGGTTTGGATCAGTACTTGGGGGAAAAGCTTATTAACCACATCGATGAGACGTTTGAGTCGATTGTGGGGAAAGCATTAAGATCAGAAAGTCTCTACCCTAAGCCGAAGACTGAGGTTGCATCCGCAGATGAGCCAAAGCCACAAGCAAGTGGTGGAGGCAAGGGTGGTTCCCAGAATAAGAGAAAGCAGAACCAAGCTAAGGATGGCCAGAAGAAAAAGAATAAGCAAGATGTTGAGTGCTTCAGCTGTGGTAAGAAGGGCCATTATGCTAGTAATTGTCGGGCCAAGCCAGCGGATAGGAAGTGCTTCAATTGTGGCCAAATGGGACATCACAAGGACAAGTGTCCGCAACCCCCTAAAGAAAAGCAAATGGTGAAAGCCTACGCCCTTAATGCAATTCCTTCTTCGTCGAATGCCCCAACTGCGGCGGAGAAAGGAAAGAATGTCGTCATCCAAGGTATGCTTTCTGTTTACGATGTTCCTGTTAGAGTTTTGTTTGATACCGGAGCTTCCAGTTCTTTCATATCTAGTGACCTGGTAGATAGGTTGGGATTGGAGCCCGAGATTGTCGATAGACCTTTAGTATTGACAAACCCGATCGGTGGTTCGACTAGCCTTAGCATGATTTGTCGTAATGTGGTCTTATCGAGTCATGGATGTATATTTGTTTGTGATTGCTTTGTTTTGGGCTTTACTGGGTTTGGCATTATTTTGGGAGTAGATTGGCTCCGAAGATACGGGGTGGTGGTAGACTGTGAGGGCTTTTTGGTGACAGCTAGAGCGGATGATGGGCGGAGGATAGTGTTTGGTGGTCTACCCAGTGAGGGGGTATTGGCTAGTTTTCTAAACTCCCTCGACATTCCGCATAATGAGATGTCAGGTTTGCCCGTGGTTGGCCAGTATCCGGATGTTTTCTAAGAAGTGACCGGACTTCCACCACACCGAGAGATTGAGTTCCGTATTGATTTGGTAAAAGATGCCAGACCTATAGTGATGCCACTTCGTCGTATGGCACCAAGGGAGCAGCGAGAGCTCGAGGTGCAAGTCAGCGATCTTTTGAAGAAGGGATTTATCAGAAGGAGTGTTTCTGAATGGGGAGCACCAGTTGTGTTTGCTACCAAGGCGGATGGTTCCCTTCGTTTGTGTGTAGACTACCGCGAGTTGAATAAAGTGACGAGGAAGAATAAGTATCCTCTACCGCGGATAGATGATTTGTTCGATCAGTTGAGTGGCGCGAGAATATTTTCTCAGTTGGATCTCGCGACAGGTTTTCATCAGCTTAGAGTGGAAGCTGAGAGTATAGCTAAAACGGCATTTCGGACGCCGTCTGGATTTTATGAGTGGTTGGTCATGCCATTCGGGCTGACCAATGCCCCAGCATATTTTGTGGATCTTATGAATAGGGTATTCAGGGATCAGTTGAATAAATTTGTCCTTGTGTTCGTTGATGATATTTTGGTCTATTCGAGGACAGAGGAAGAACACAAGGAACATTTAAGAGTAGTGATGGAGGTGTTGAGAAAACACCAATTAAAAGCAAAGTTCTCTAAGTGTCACTTCTGGAAGAGGGAAGTGAGGTTCTTGGGCCATGTTGTATCAGAGAATGGTATTGTCGTGGACCTGGCGAAGGTGGCCACGGTACAAGATTGGCCTACGCCCAAGAATGCAACAGATGTAAGAAGTTTCTTGGGATTAGCCGGATATTATCGTAAGTTTATCCAAGGTTTCTCCAAGATAGCAGCACCATTGACCCAGTTGACCAAGAAGAATCAAGCTTTTGTCTGGGATGAAAGGTGCGAGAATGCGTTCAAGAGTCTAAAGGACAAGTTGACAAGCGCACTAGTGTTAGTCATTCCTAAGGGGAATGAAGAGATGACGGTATACACGGATGCCTGTGGTACCGGACTGGGTGCTGTATTGATGCAAGGCGGTAGGGTTGTAACTTATGCAAGTCGGCAATTGAAACCGCACGAGAAAAGATACCCTACCCATGATTTAGAATTGGTAGCGATCGTGTTTGCATTAAAGATGTGGAGACACTATCTCTTGGGAGAAAGATTTGAGCTGTTTACAGATCATAAGTCGTTAAAGTATCTCTTCTCTCAGAAAGATCTGAATCTCTGTCAGCAGAGATGGTTAGAGTTCTTAGCTTCCTATGATTTTGACATCGCATATACACCGGGAAAGGGCAATGCGGTGGCAGATGCGCTGAGTAGGAGACATGCCAGTTTAGGGGCCATGTTTCTAGAATGGAAGCAACTGGAGTATATCGCGGGGTTTGATTTCAGACCCAAGTGCGAATTGAATCCAGAAATGTTAGCAAGTTTGACGATCAGACCCACTTTGATCGAGCAGATCGGCTCTAGTCAGAGGGACGATCCTAACCTATTGGAAATTGTAACACCCCACCTCCGCCAGGGTGGCTCTTGCAAGCACTCTGACTTTGGAGGGGCGTTTGAATCAGGTAAACATGCATAATGATATATCAAGGCAGAACAAGAACATATGTATATATGTAAACAGAGTAAATATCATAGATAAAACAGCGGAAGATTTCAAACCATTTCAAAACAAGTCTGGTACAACATAATGTCAACTTTCCAAATACACAAGTCTAGATAAAAACAACATTACTGAAAAACTGAAATACATAAGTACTATCCCCAAAATAAGTGATAACCATAGCTAGCTTCATGTCAAGACCGTACATGAGCTAAAATCCCACAAGCAAGCGATCAGAAATCCAAGCTAAGCTCCAATATTCCCTCCCTGAGAACCTGGGGGGGGGACGGAAGAAAAGAGGCGAAAGAAAACAGGTCAGTCAAAAAGACTGAGTAAGCCCTACTACAATCAATGTAAACTGATAAAGTTAACTGGCATGATGAAAGCTGGGATGAACATAAGGATAACAACATACTAGCATGATGATTAACTAACAAGGTAGATAAAGGTGTCATCGCATAATCAGGTTTAAGGTTTTTGCACCACAGGTGTACTAGCAAACTAACATGACTTGAATAAACAAGTATTGATCCCTTGGCCCAAGCTTTGGCCCAATAACATGAAGTGCCCCTAACACGAGGTCCAATAACATGAAATGACCCTACGAGGTCCAACCAAACGGTCTAGTCGATCGGCTCCCTAAGCCTAACTCGTCACGTTTTGGTGTCAATGCGGCCCAAACATAATTGTAGTCAGACTGTGCAGGGTCTCCCGTCGGGTGTATCAAGCCCTAGGGTGGCAACCCCTGGACACCATAAACATGAGTGCACAGTCTCGATCTACTGGTACCCGTGCATGCTTTCCCCGGCTTCGGACTATGTGCACGATCATGGTCCGCCCGGAACTACACCGGCGTACCACTCTGCCGTCGTTTTTGGTCACTTACCTCCAGTCCAGTAATCGTGCCCCCACCCTAGCCTAGTCCCTAGGGCCTTAATGATACAAACTTGGGATTACTGATGGAGTGGACCCCCATTGCTAGGATTTTTCTAGTGGGTTAAGTATGGTTTAACCCTCTTGCTAATCATGGATTAACTTGGTTAAGTGTAACGATGAGTTCACGACTTAACCCTGATTAATCTACCAAGCCCAAATTGGTTAAGTATTAAGTGGACCATGACTTAACCCTAATCATGAGGCATTAATTAATTTAATGCACCTTAACCTCTCACATTAGACCTTGTTGTGGTTACTAGTTAAGCCGGGCGGGTCCGGGTAGCTTTACACCACAACTTGGTCTAACCTCGGGTTCAAGGTACAACATGGCCAACTTCTCACATTGGGTCCTATTGTTTGTAGCCACTAGTTAAGCCGGTCGGTTCCGGGTAGGTTTACGCTACAAACTCAACCCAACCTCGAGTTGGTCACACTTATCTTTTCTAAGTGTCATGTCCATCATGTTTCCAAAACATGTTACAAGTTTTCAAGCATTTGGGTAGACCTAACTTAATAGGTAAATTCCCAAAGGGTAGACCTAACTTAATAGGTAAATTCCCAAGCTTATGTTTTTATGTCTTTTAAGTTTACCCAACCCCAAACGCAATCCCATCGCTTACATACCGCAATAGCGCATAAAGGATAGAAAGAGGGAACTTGGCATAATCATGACATAAAGGTGTTGAAGCCACAAGTTTAACATGGTGGCATATGAAATGTACATATGTTCATATACTTGCATATTACATTTTTGGCCTCAAAAGCATGCATAAAACCAAACTTAGCATATTGGTGATACATGGTAATAAATGACATGTAAAAATGGCCATAAGTTCACATTTAGCCTCACATGCAAGTTATCATAAGAGATATGATAACTTACATGTTGCCAAAATGCAACCTTTAGCATAAAGCTTGAAGCTTTAGGCTCATAAACCCAAGATAAGCTTGCATAACATGATAACATGAACAAAAGGATCAACCCAAACTTGCATAACATAACTTGCATATCATATGACAAACTTGCATATCAAACTTGCATAACATAACATGATAGACTTGCATATCATAACATAGCAAACTTGCATAACATGATAAACTTGCATATCATACTTGCATAACATAATAAACTTGCATATCATACTTGCATAACATAATAAACTTGCATATCATACTTGCATAACATAATAAACTTGCATATCATATCATAATGATCAAACACAACTTGCATCATTCATTAACTTTAGGGTTTAAGTATGAAAGTAGAAAAGGGCTTACAATGCTTATGAAGACTCAAATGAGTATAAGCAAATATAAGATTGAGAAAAGCCCTTATGCAATCAAATAAACCCCAAAATGCAAGCTCCAAATCACTAAAAACCCTTGCTTTATGATATAAATATGGAAACTTGACTTGAATGCAAGCTAATGATGCTCATACAAGCTTGAAAACACTTGTATGCATGGAAAATCTCATAGAAATCTATTTAGGAATTTTATGAAGAGAGTGGAGGCCATGAGAGAATTGATTTTGCCATAGTTTAGTTGTATGAATGAATAATGATGATTTAGGGTTAGGTTAGGGCCTTATTTATAGAGATTAGGACTAGTTTCAACCTTAGGATTAAACCCTAGTTCCAATCTCAGCCCTTAAAACCGAATCTGGCCCCCAAACTCAACACAAACCCAAAATGGTGCACCAGGCAGAACTGCCCGGCTGGACCAAGTCGACAGCCAAGTCGACAGGGCTGTCGACTTGGGTCCAACCAAGTCGACTCCCAAGTCGACAGGGCTGTCGACTTGGGTGCTCTGGCGGGAATTTTCCCGCCTGGCCCAATCTGCCCTAATTTTCCAAATTCAAACTTGAATTTGAAATCTGTTTTTACTTTGAAATTTTCTGAAAACTTCGTTGGGCCTTAATCGGGTCATACGGACTCCGATTTTCGAAAACTCGGACTCTATTTTGCGTATTTTTCCGAGACGAACGCAATGGCATAGCCCGTTTCCCTTGATTCAGATTTTAGAATTAAATTCTGCCTCGATTTATGTTATAACAGGTTATTGAAAATACGGGTTGTTACATTCTCCCCTCCTTAAAGGATTTCGTCCCCGAAATCTTCAAGTTAGGAAGAACGTATCCTACCATCCAATCATCCATCTACTCAAAACATCATCCACGAGCAATCATTGTCCTTACAAGATTCTAAATGTTGTATGAACATATGCAAAGGTGTGTGTATATGTACTTATCTAATGCAAATATCATCAACGCAAATTATGTTAGTGAAATGAATCCATATGTATGCAATTCCTAACATAATGTATAACATCTATATGTGTGCACATAACATACATCCATATGCAACATCCATGTGATAACACAAAAAATTTCATCCATGAATAAGCATAAACACTCATGCATATGCAATATGAGGAGTGTGTGAGCCGATCTAGTGCCTAACGTGTATAATGCATCCACGAGTAACCACTTGCAAACACTTGCAACCACTTGCAACCATCAAGCATAACATGTTTCAAACACATGTTTCATCCAAAGGGTTTCTACCTAAGGTTCTCATGACAAGATTAACACGATAACTTAGATAAACATGGATAGCAAAGAGAAAGATATGCTAACAAAGAAAAGAGATTGAGAGTGTACCCTCAAAAAGGAATGGATAAAGCCCACGCATCTTCTCCTCGGTTTCCCAAGCTGCGTCTTCTTCGGCTTCACCCCATTGAACTTTCACCAACTTGACCTCTCGATTCCTTAGCTTCTTGGTCTCCGTCCCCAAGATACGAATCGGAGCTCTCCTCAAGGTAGCCTCTTTCTCAACTTCCACATCTTTCAGAACACTTGGCTCAACAACCTCTGCTGATTCATGTAAACACTTCCGGAGATGCGAGACATGAAAAACATCGTGTACTCCGGCAAGCTTCTCGGGCAACTCCACTCTATAAGCTATCTGCCCGATCCTCTCTGTAATAGGGAATGGTCCAACAAACCTCGGTGCCAACTTCCCAACGGCTCCAAATCGGACCACATTCCGCAAGGAGAAACCTTCACGAAAACCATATCCCCAACATCAAACTCCAAATCAGTTCTTCGCTTATCAGCATAGGATTTCTGTTGGTCTTGGGCCGCTTTCATCCGTCTCCGAATCAACTCGACCTTCTCGGATGTATCTCTGATCATATCAGGCCCAAGTATAAGCTTATCTGTAGTCTCCCACCAACATGTAGGCGACTTGCACGACCTCCCATGTAAAGCTTCAAATGGTGCCATCCCTATGCTTGCCTGATAACTGTTATTATATGCAAACTCAACAAGAGGAAGATGGTCTTCCCAAGTACCACCAAAATCCAGGATACAAAACCTCAACAGATCCTCGAGTACCCTATTCACCCTTTCGGTTTGACCGTCCGTCTGTGGGTGATAAGCCGTACTTAGATTCAACCTCGTACCCATAGCTTCTTGCAAGCTATTCCAGAACTGACTTGTAAAGATTGGGTCACAGTCACTGACTATGCTAGAAGGGACTCCATGTAGTCTCACAATCTCACGAAGATATACAGACGCTAGCCAAGATGCGGTCCTCTTGCTCTTCACCGGAATGAAATGAGCACTCTTCGTAAGTCTATCCACAATAACCCAAATGCTCGTATTCCCTTTCCTTGACCTTGGTAGCCCATCGATAAAATCCATGGAAATACTCTCCCACTTCCAAAGTGGAACGTCTAGAGGATGCAATAGCCCACCGGGCTTCTTCGACTAGGCCTTAACTTGCTGGCAAATGATACATCTAGAGACAAACTCTGCCACATCCTTCTTCATCCCAGGCCAAAAGAAAATGCGCTTCATATCTTTATACATCTTATCTCTGCCTGGATGTATAGTCAACTTAGAGCGATGCGCTTCCTCAAGAGCTTTTCTTACTAAATCTTCTACCATTGGAACACATAACCTTCCGTCTCTCCTCAGCCAACCCTTGTCATCAATAGAATATCGAGCGAGATGACTAGACGCCTCTCCTCGAATCAGCTTATCCATAATCTCAACTATCTGAGGGTCTTCTCTCTGCGAAGCCCCAACTTGATCAAGAAGGGTAGGTCTGAGTTCCAGAGATGCTAAAGAACCGGTCATCGACACAATTGCCAAAGAGAAATCAAAGGTTGCCACATACTCTAAATTCTTCATCTCAACGAATAGAGGACTCAGAGTCAACCTTTTTCTACTCAATGCATCTGCTACCACATTCCCCTTGCCAGGGGTATAAGCTATCTCAAAATCGTAGGACGCCAAGAATTCCATCCATCTTTGCTGCCTCAGATTCAGATCCTTCTGAGAAAAGAGATACTTCAATGACTTGTGATCGGTATAAAGCTCAAATCTTTCTCCCAGAAGATAATGGCGCCAAGCCTTGAGTGCATATACTATTGCTGCCAACTCTAAGTCATGAGTGGGATAATTCTTCTCATGCACTTTGAGTTGTCTACCGCCAAAGCATATCACCCTTCCTTCTTGCATCAGAACAGCCCCTAACCCCGTGCCACATGCATCGGTGTATACTGTAAATAGCTTCCTTCCATCGGGCAAAGCTAGAACAGGTGCTGATGTGAGAGCTCTCTTGAGCTTCTGAAAAGCAAGCTCGCATTCTATGCTCCAAGCAAAAACTAAATTCTTCTTCGTCAATTTAGTGAGAGGAGCGGAAATCTTCGCGAAGTCCTTGATAAACTTCCGGTAAAAGCCTGCAAGACCTAGAAAACTTCTCACTTCGGTTGCATTCCTTGGAGTCTTCCAATCCTGAACTGCAACTACCTTAGCGGGATCCACCGCTAAGCCTTGCTTAGATACTATATGCCCAAGGAATCTAACTTCCCTTCTCCAAAAGTGACACTTGGAGAACTTGGCCTTCAACTGATGCGCTCTAAGCGTATCCATCACCTCCACGAGATGCCTTGCGTGCTCTTCCTCATCCTTAGAGAAGATCAGAATATCATCTACGAAGACCACGACAAACTTGTTCAAGAACTCCCTGAACACCCTACTCATCAAGTCCACGAAATATGCGGGTGCATTAGTCAAGCCGAACGGCATGACAAGCCATTCGAAGAATCCATCTGGCGTTCTGAACGCAGTCTTGTCTATACTATCTTCAGCTACCCTGAGCTGATGGAATCCCGTAGCAAGATCAAGCTGAGAGAAAACAGAAGCACCGACAAGCTGGTCAAAGAGATCATCAATCCTCGGTAACGGGTGTCTGTTCTTCTTAGTCAGCTTATTCAACTCTCGATAGTCAACACAAAGTCGGAGAGAACCATCTGCCTTGGTAGCAAATACCACAGGCGCTCCCCATTCAGATATACTTCGTCTAATGAAGTTCTTCTCAAGCAACTCCTTCACTTGCTTACTTAGCTCCCGCCTTTCACGCGGAGCCATGTGCCGAACGGGCGAAGAAACCGGCTTTGCATTATCCACCAGATAAATGCGGAAATCAATCTCTCGCTTAGGGGGCAACCCCCTAACTTCATCGAAAACATCCGGATACTCTCGAACCACTCTCACAGACTGAAGAGTTTCCATTGACGAGTCGAGTGATTCAAGATAGCACAACATGACGGGACCTCTCGGATCAAAGAAATCTCTAGGGTGTTTCCGAGGGGAGTCACGAGCCTCACAACCCTATGCTCACAATCAAGGATGGCTCCATATCTGGACAACCAATCCATGCCCAATATCAATCCGTATCCCCTAAAACCAAGAACATAAGCACTACACAAGAACTCTACACTCAGTATAGAGATCCTCAAATCCCCACATATCATAGACAGATGGGCGGAACCCCCAATAGGATTTGAAACACAAACGGGATCATCTACCAAGCTAGTACTAAGGTGCAAACTATCAACAAGATCAGATGAGATAAAGCTATACGATGCACCAGAATCAAACAAGGTACGAACTGGAAAATCAGAAATATATACAAGGCTCTCAACAGAAATACTACCTCGATCGGGAACTGGAGCGGCATTGAGAGCATGAACTTGCCCTCCTGAAGGTCCAGCACGCTGAGTCTGACCCTGGCCTTGCCCTTGCTTCCTCGGGCAATCCTTACTGAAATGTCCAGTCTCACCGCAGAAAAAGCATTCACCATTCTTCCTTTTCCTCTTCTTACAATCCTTAATAAGATGCCCAACTGAACCGCAATAATGGCACTTCCCCTTGTTGTTCTTGCCCTTGTTGTTGTTCCCCTTGTTGCCTTGACTCTTGTTCTTGTTCTGATTGCCTTGACTGCTCTGACCACTTGGATTACCCTGATTTCCTTTCCCCTGGGAATCAGCCTTCTTGGCTTGAGTATCATTCATCTTGATCTCTTTCTTGACATCTCCCTGAAGTAACGCCATATCAACCAAGCTCTCAAGCGTGGCCCCATGGGGAATATGTGACATAGCCAATCCCTGTAACGGCTCATTCAATCCTCTAGCAAAACGAAGAGCCTTCTTCTGAGGAGTATTCACCATATCCAAGCCAAAACGAGCTAACTGATTGAACTTGTTCACATATTCTTTGACAGACATATCTCCTTGTTTCAAAGTTATGAACCTCTCCATTTGCAGATTCTCCTCAGCAGAAGATAGAAACTTAAGCACGAACCTTGCCCTGAAATCGGCCCAAGTCTCAACAGGCCTAGTACCATTGGTGACTTCCCACCAATAAGCGGCTTCATCCTTCATAAGCCAAACCGCCAACAAGATCTTCCTCTGATCGTCTAACCCAAAGATAGCAAATAAATCCTCGGTCTCTTTCAACCAATTTCTGGCCTCTACAAAAGTCTCAGTGCCTTGAAAGTTCTTACCACCCATTGCTTTGAAATCTTTGCAAGTCTTTGCGAAGTCAGCTTGAGGATGCCGAGGGGGAGGAGGAAGAGGAACCTCAGCGACAGGAGGAGGAGGAACATTAACTACTGGAGGAGGAGGAGCATCTGCGGGGCCGGCTTCGGTCGCCCTAGCCTCCAAAAGTCTCCTATACCAAACAGGTACGTGTACTCCCTCCGGGAGAGCAAAGTTATCGGCCATACTGAAAATGAAGAAAAAGACAGATTCAGAATGGAGAAAAACGAAGGAATTTTTGCTAATGGCTTTTTGGGGAATAGCCTTTAAAATAAACTAGACTTTTCTTTGGAAAATACTTTATACTTGGTTTTGAAAATAGTTTTCCAAAAGTTTTCTAAAAACCTTTTTGTTCCTTCTCGTAAACCTTAGGCTTTGATACCAAATGTAACACCCCACCTCCGCCAGGGTGGCTCTTGCAAGCACTCTGACTTTGGAGGGGCGTTTGAATCAGGTAAACATGCATAATGATATATCAAGGCAGAACAAGAACATATGTATATATGTAAACAGAGTAAATATCATAGATAAAACAGCGGAAGATTTCAAACCATTTCAAAACAAGTCTGGTACAACATAATGTCAACTTTCCAAATACACAAGTCTAGATAAAAACAACATTACTGAAAAACTGAAATACATAAGTACTATCCCCAAAATAAGTGATAACCATAGCTAGCTTCATGTCAAGACCGTACATGAGCTAAAATCCCACAAGCAAGCGATCAGAAATCCAAGCTAAGCTCCAATATTCCCTCCCTGAGAACCTGGGGGGGGGGGGGGGGGACAGAAGAAAAGAGGCGAAAGAAAACAGGTCAGTCAAAAAGACTGAGTAAGCCCTACTACAATCAATGTAAACTGATAAAGTTAACTGGCATGATGAAAGCTGGGATGAACATAAGGATAACAACATACTAGCATGATGATTAACTAACAAGGTAGATAAAGGTGTCATCGCATAATCAGGTTTAAGGTTTTTGCACCACAGGTGTACTAGCAAACTAACATGACTTGAATAAACAAGTATTGATCCCTTGGCCCAATAACATGAAGTGCCCCTAACACGAGGTCCAATAACATGAAATGACCCTACGAGGTCCAACCAAACGGTCTAGTCGATCGGCTCCCTAAGCCTAACTCGTCACGTTTTGGTGTCAATGCGGCCCAAACATTATTGTAGTCAGACTGTGCAGGGTCTCCCGTCGGGTGTATCAAGCCCTAGGGTGGCAACCCCTGGACACCATAAACATGAGTGCACAGTCTCGATCTACTGGTACCCGTGCATGCTTTCCCCGGCTTCGGACTATGTGCACGATCATGGTCCGCCCGGAACTACACCGGCGTACCACTCTGCCGTCGTTTTTGGTCACTTACCTCCAGTCCAGTAATCGTGCCCCCACCCTAGCCTAGTCCCTAGGGCCTTAATGATACAAACTTGGGATTACTGATGGAGTGGACCCCCATTGCTAGGATTTTTCTAGTGGGTTAAGTACGGTTTAACCCTCTTGCTAATCATGGATTAACTTGGTTAAGTGTAACGATGAGTTCACGACTTAACCCTGATTAATCTACCAAGCCCAAATTGGTTAAGTATTAAGTGGACCATGACTTAACCCTAATCATGAGGCATTAATTAATTTAATGCACCTTAACCTCTCACATTAGACCTTGTTGTGGTTACTAGTTAAGCCGGGCGGGTCCGGGTAGCTTTACACCACAACTTGGTCTAACCTCGGGTTCAAGGTACAACATGGCCAACTTCTCACATTGGGTCCTATTGTTTGTAGCCACTAGTTAAGCCGGTCGGTTCCGGGTAGGTTTACGCTACAAACTCAACCCAACCTCGAGTTGGTCACACTTATCTTTTCTAAGTGTCATGTCCATCATGTTTCCAAAACATGTTACAAGTTTTCAAGCATTTGGGTAGACCTAACTTAATAGGTAAATTCCCAAAGGGTAGACCTAACTTAATAGGTAAATTCCCAAGCTTATGTTTTTATGTCTTTTAAGTTTACCCAACCCCAAACGCAATCCCATCGCTTACATATCGCAATAGCGCATAAATGATAGAAAGAGGGAACTTGGCATAATCATGACATAAAGGTGTTGAAGCCACAAGTTTAACATGGTGGCATATGAAATGTACATATGTTCATATACTTGCATATTACATTTTTGGCCTCAAAAGCATGCATAAAACCAAACTTAGCATATTGGTGATACATGGTAATAAATGACATGTAAAAATGGCCATAAGTTCGCATTTAGCCTCACATGCAAGTTATCATAAGAGATATGATAACTTACATGTTGCCAAAATGCAACCTTTAGCATAAAGCTTGAAGCTTTAGGCTCATAAACCCAAGATAAGCTTGCATAACATGATAACATGAACAAAAGGATCAACCCAAACTTGCATAACATAACTTGCATATCATATGACAAACTTGCATATCAAACTTGCATAACATAACATGATAGACTTGCATATCATAACATAGCAAACTTGCATAACATGATAAACTTGCATATCATACTTGCATAACATAATAAACTTGCATATCATACTTGCATAACATAATAAACTTGCATATCATACTTGCATAACATAATAAACTTGCATATCATATCATAATGATCAAACACAACTTGCATCATTCATTAACTTTAGGGTTTAAGTATGAAAGTAGAAAAG
Source organism: Allium sativum (assembly GCA_030737875.1). NCBI lineage: Eukaryota > Viridiplantae > Streptophyta > Magnoliopsida > Asparagales > Amaryllidaceae > Allium > Allium sativum. The sequence goes on along the minus strand of CM060920.1, from coordinate 1,033,298,155 downwards.
GGCTTACAATGCTTATGAAGACTCAAATGAGTATAAGCAAATATAAGATTGAGAAAAGCCCTTATGCAATCAAATAAACCCCAAAATGCAAGCTCCAAATCACTAAAAACCCTTGCTTTATGATGTAAATATGGAAACTTGACTTGAATGCAAGCTAATGATGCTCATACAAGCTTGAAAACACTTGTATGCATGGAAAATCTCATAGAAATCTATTTAGGAATTTTATGAAGAGAGTGGAGGCCATGAGAGAATTGATTTTGCCATAGTTTAGTTGTATGAATGAATAATGATGATTTAGGGTTAGGTTAGGGCCTTATTTATAGAGATTAGGACTAGTTTCAACCTTAGGATTAAACCCTAGTTCCAATCTCAGCCCTTAAAACCGAATCTGGCCCCCAAACTCAACACAAACCCAAAATGGTGCACCAGGCAGAACTGCCCGGCTGGACCAAGTCGACAGCCAAGTCGACAGGGCTGTCGACTTGGGTTCAACCAAGTCGACTCCCAAGTCGACAGGGCTGTCGACTTGGGTGCTCTGGCGGGAATTTTCCCGCCTGGCCCAATCTGCCCTAATTTTCCAAATTCAAACTTGAATTTGAAATCTGTTTTTACTTTGAAATTTTCTGAAAACTTCGTTGGGCCTTAATCGGGTCATACGGACTCCGATTTTCGAAAACTCGGACTCTATTTCGCGTATTTTTCCGAGACGAACGCAATGGCATAGCCCGTTTCCCTTAATTCAGATTTTAGAATTAAATTCTGCCTCGATTTATGTTATAACAGGTTATTGAAAATACGGGTTGTTACAGAAATCATCTCCAAGTTAGAGATGGGTATCGATGAGGAGATGAACAGGTATGGGCTTGATCGAGATGGATGGCTTAGAAATGATGGAAGACTAGTCGTACCCAATGTCAATGGATTGAGAGATGAAGTGCTTAGAAAATGTCATCACTCAAAACTGACTATACATCCCGGTGGTAATAAGATGTATCGAGACATGAAGCAGACTTACTACTGGGAAGGGATGAAAAGAGACGTTGGGAAGTTTATATCCAAATGCATGAATTGCTAGTTAGTTAAAGCCGAGCAAAAGAAGCCTAGTGGGTTGTTACAGCCATTAGAAATTCCCGAATGGAAATGGGAGCAAGTCTCGATGGATTTCATCGATGGTTTACCAAGGACTAGATCGGGACATGATAGCATTTGGGTGATTGTGGACCGATTGACCAAAAGTGCAAGATTTATACCAGTCAGATCGGCTAGAACGACAGCTAAGTTAGCAGAATTGTATATGAAGTGGGTAGTGAGATTCCATGGAGTACCTAAAAGCATTGTGAGTGACCGAGACCCATTGTTCACTAGTGGGTTTTGGAAGAGTTTACAAGAGGCTCTAGGGTCAGAGTTACATCTCAGTACCGCATATCATCCTCAAACCGACGGTCAGACGGAGAGGGTGAATCGTATTTTGGAAGATCTCTTGAGAGCATGTATATTGGATTTTGGTGGATTATGGGATGACCATTTGCAACTAGTAGAGTTTGCATATAATAATAGCTACCAATCCAGTATCGGTATGGCTCCGTTTGAAGCTTTGTACGGAAGACCATGCAACTCGCCATCATGTTGGATAGAGACTGGCGAGAAGTTTGTGCTTGGACCAGATGTGGTGAGGGAAACTTCAGATAAAATCAAGACCATTCAACAACGAATGAAGGCTGCCCAAGATAGGCAGAAGAGTTATGCTGATAAGAGGAGAAGAGACTTAAAATTCTCCGTTGGTGACTTGGTGTTTGTCAAGATTTCTCCGTTGAAGAGCGTAATACGATTTGGCAGGAGAGGCAAGTTGGCACCAAGATTCGTTGGCCCATTCCCTATTCTCGAACTAGTCGGAAATTTGGCATATAGAATTGACTTAATAGAGAAAATGGCGGGAGTTCACAATGTATTTCATGTTTCCCAACTAAGGAAGTTCGTTCACGACCCAGATATAACTATTTCACCTGATCAGTTAGAGGACTTCGAAGTAGAACCCGAGGCGGTTGGAAACCGCAAGCCGGCCCGTATTGTCGAGCACGACATGAAACAACTTCGAAGGAAGGCGGTGAAGCTAGTCAAGGTTCAGTGGGGCGAGGACGAGAATGATTGTACTTGGGAGACAGAGGAGAACATTAGGAAGACTTATCCAGAACTCTTTGCCTGGTAAGATTTTGACTTCGATTTAGTTTTCCACATGCTAGGGTAGGCTTGTTTGTTTGTTTTGCATGTTTGATTGTTGTATAGGGTTATTAGGCATGCGGGATCTTTTGTATGTTTTGGGTTAAGGAATTTCGGGGACGAAATTTCTTAGGGGGGGGGGGGGGGAGAGTGTAACGACCCGCATTATACGCATCATAGGATTGTAGAATATTTTTTTTCTGTCACATACGAAGTCGTATGGTCATGTAACTTTGGGAGACGACTATTAGGGTCATTTCCCATGTCCATGATTTTTCCCGATTTTTAAATGACAATTTTACCCCTAGTTGGTACTGTTTTGGCCATAACTTTTGACTGAAAAGGAATTTTGACCTGAAACCTCTTCCACTGGCTCCGGATGATGGTTTCTCTTCCCGTAGAGTGGTCATAATAGCCAAACGGACTTACCGTTTAGGAGATATGGCCGAATTAAGATTTAGAGGGTTAATTTCAGCTAATTGGGCTTAACCGGGTGATTAGCAGCTAGGCCCAGAGGGGAATTTCGGGTTTAGGGGTATATAGGGGCTGATTAGGGTTAGAAAACATTTCTTTAGACATTTTCCAGCCGCCACTTTCATCCTTAGACACTCTAACAATGGCCTCCTACATCTAAAACACCCCAAATCACTTTCTAATTGAAGATTAGGCTTAGCAACATCAAATTAAGAAGAAAAAGCACCAAAGCAAGGTTAGAGCTGCTGTTGGACATCAGTATTCGCCCCAAATCAGAGGAGTTTCAGTTCTGAGAATTTTGTTTGTGGCCAAGGTGAGTGGTTAGCATTGTTTTGACACTAATTACAGTTAATCAGGGTGATTAGTGATAATTAGTAAATTCTTACACTATAAAATTCTGGAAAAAATATTCTAAAATTCTAAAATGTTATTTTAGACCTCTGTTAGAAGTTTGTGATGATTTGGTTAAGTTTTGCTAATCGTACCATTAGATTTGCTTAAACATGCTTAAGAGGAAAACACGGGTTTTGGGTATGTTTGATCCATTTTGATATGTCATATTGTTGTTTTGGTGTTTGTGGTTGATTCCCTATGTTCCTATGATTGCATGATATGCTTTGTGGTTGATTAGAAGTGTTAGATTGGTCGAAAACGCCGTCGAGAGGCGAAAATAGCTTGCTGGAATGGTGCAGGTTTTAGGACCAGGAAAAACCGACCAGGTTTCGACCGACCAAGTCTGGAACGACCAAGGGAGTTTCGAACGACCGAGTTTGGACCGACCAGGGGGGTTTCTGACCGACCGACCCCATAGGAACTTCAGACCGACCAGGATGGGTGAAATGCGACCGACCAGAGGAGGTTTCAGACCGACCAGGGGAGGAGCGAAATGCGACCGACTAGGAATGAAGGAAACCGATCCACTCGTGCTCCATATCACGATCCAAACCAGGAGAGAGCCACGAGCTGGAGGAACGCGACCCGATCCGCCAGGGGTGATGGCGACCCGACCCGAATGATGAAGGCCGATCCGATCCGATTCGATGGTGATGACCAATAACCCGAGATGCAAAGGTAGTCCAAATGGAAGTTAGAGCTCAGGATCCCGGAACCAGTTGGGAACCAATGAGTTCACTTCATGGTTGGACTTTGCTGCGGGACGCGTGCCAAGGGGTTATCGACATATATAGCTTTGGACCACTATGGTAGGAGGTACGAAGGCGGATTCAGGGCCATTATGGCATCGGTAGAACCAAGAGCTACGACCAATGAAGTGGGTCATTGAAATGTTTGGTCATGACTCCATATGTTTAGCTTGGTCACAGCAGGGTTTCTACAAGTCGGGATCCGTCGTTACCTCAACTTGTCTAGTGTACCAAGGTGGTAGATGTCGTATGCTTTACGCACTGAGTGAGAGACGTGAGGATGGTTGCTATGCTTGATTGTTTGACATACACACCCCCACCCCCGTATTTCTACACCATATGTTGTTGGCATCCTAGAGTATTGTACAGTATGTAGTACTGACTCTTTGGTTGTAGGTCCAGGTTCAGATATGGTTTAGTATACCTGTTATTGTTCTGTTTAGCTGCTTATCGCTCATACCAGACTTTTTGTCTGACCCAGAGTTTTATGTCTCTTCTTATTACTCTGGGTGCTCTCACGAGCAGACTAGAGACAGGTTAGCTGGTGATGCACGAGTAGCCGTACCGAAGACGAGCAGGAGGCTTCCACGTATGATATATATATATATATAGATATTCTCCCTGTGTTGCAGCGGTCACTACTTTGGGCATTAGTAGTGTACCTCTCTTTTACTTTGCTTTAGAGACAATTTTGAAAGTTGTAATAAGTTGTATTTTGTTTTTCCGCTACTCTGATGATGTTGGTTTTAGTTTTCAACTTATGCACCGTCTCGCCTGTTTTATGTCAAGTATATTGTTATTATACTTTATTCCATGCGCTGTGAGGCATTCTACAGGTTTTGTGTTAGTTCTTCACTTCTTTCCTTTTTTTGGCGACCATTCCGTGCTAATCGGGCACGTGTACAACGCACTTTCGGAGGAAATGCCGACTGGTGCGGGGCGGTCCGTCACATAAGCCTTTTCGTGTTGTAGGGAATGTCACGAAACAACATAGAAGGAAGATGATTAAGCTAGTCAAGGTTCAATGGGGTGAGGAAGGCGACGTTTGTACATAGGAGACGGAAACAGTATGAAGGCGACACATCCATAACTCTTCGTCGGTATGACACATCGACATCGATTCATCATTACATCATTGCAATTTGTACTATTATTTTTGTTTTTAGAATTCCGCGTGCTAGGATAAGGCTATGGATGCATGGTTTGATGGATGCTAGTTTGGATGATAGAATCAACTGCTCATGGGTGATAGGCATGCAGAATTGTTTTGGTTGCTTGTGTTTGCAGAGGATTCTGAGAGCGAAATTCCTAAGGGGGGGTGGGTGGGTAATGTAACAGCCCGCATTTTACGTACTGGAGGATCATAAAATATTTTATTTTATTCCCGAAGGATTGGATCATTCTCATATTTTAATATGTTGTTTATGGGGATGTGAGACATATCCATAATTTTATACCAGTTTTGATTATGACCATTTTGCTCCTGTTAATCATGTATAGGGCATAACTTTTGACTCGGATCGAATCAGGTGCTGAGATCGGTCTCATTGAAAAGGAAATGATGTTTCCCATTCTGTAGAGTGGTCACGTTAAAGATTTGGCACAACGGGTTGGGAGGAATTATTGTTTTAAGGTTTTACAGTTAGCTGCTCAGGTTTTTAGGCCATAGTTGGGCTGATTTGGAAAGGCCCAATAGTGGGTTGGTGGAAGACTATAAATAGGCGGTAGGAGGCATGGAGAATAGTTTACTTTCTCCATTCTCTCATTTGGAAGAGCTAGAGGTCCTCTATTACTCCATCTTCTACACCTTTCCACCATTAGAGCTTAGAGAATCGTAGATCTACATTGCTTGAAGCTAGATCTATCCCATTCCAAGAGAGTTCACCAAATCGAAGAGTTTAGAGCAAATTCTTCGCTGCTCGGAATCGAGAATTCATCATTTTGTGTTGTTTTGGAGAATTAGTGAGTGTTATGCATCTCTCACACGGATTCAATCAAGTATATGGGTTGTACGAACATGTTTTCATCATTTTAAGTCGATTTCTCTTAGATCTACATCATGGTAAGTGTATTTTCATTTGCATCACCATAGGATCTAAGCTAACAACTTATAAATGGTAACTACATGTGTTAATTCTGTGTTTAGATCCATATTATTTATTTAATCATTTATTAAATCATTGTTATGATTTCAATGATTTGTTGATGAAATTGATTGATTTTGAGTTGAGATAGATTAGAGAGTTTGGCAACATGTTTGGCAAGTTGAAAAATCATGGTTCACCAAGAAAAATCAAGCAGATCGGGTGAATTTTCAAGAATCGGGTAAAAATCAAGTTTTGGAAATTTATAGCATTTGACAGTGTTGGAAACACGTTGTGGAAAATTTCGAATCGAACACGACCTAAGAGCAAAGGTCGTATGTGGTTTACGTCGCATATGTCTTAGGTCATAGGTCATGTGATAGTTGACAGCCTTGGATAAATGCCTGTTAAAAGATGTGGATCAAGAACGACCTAATGCTTAGGTCACATGTGGTTTATGTCGCATATAGCTTAGGTCGTAGGTCGTATGAGATTTGACAACATTGGATAAATACTATTAAAAGCTGTGGATTAGGCACGACCTAAGGGCTTCGGTCGCATACGGCTTAGGTCGTATGTCGTGTGAGATTTGATAGCATTGGATAAACGCTGTTAAAAGCTGTGGCTCAGGCACGACCTAAGGGCTTAGGTCGCATATGGTTTAGGTCGCACATGGCTTAGGTCATAGGTCGTGTAAGATTTGACAACATTGGATAAATGTTGTTAAAAGTTGTGGATCAGGGACGACTTAAGGTATGTTGCACATGGGTTTCTTTAGGTTGTATGTCACACCTAAGCATGGACAACATTTCTGAACCGCTGTAAAAAACAGAAATGTTGTGAAAGGTACATTGACGAACCAGAAGGCATGATGATGGACAGGAAGCATTGACAACAATTCTGAAACGCTGTAAAAAGGCAGAAACGCTGTGAAAGCAAGTTTTGATGTTTTGTTAGTTCTTCACACCAGATGGGTGCAGAATTGAACCAGGGGATATAACAGCATTTCAGAAACGCTGTAAAAGGCTGTTTTAACATTTTGGCAAGTTTTTCGTAGCGAAAAGGCTGGAGATGCTATAAAATGCAATATCGACCAAATGAAGCTTGTTTTTGAGTCGACAATGGTTCTAGCTTCGACACGAGTTCAAGGGGGAATGTTCAAAGTGGTGCGAGACGTTCGTTGATCATTGAAAAGCAACGAATCTGAAGATAACTCAAGTGTGTTTTGAGTTGGTGGATAATGGTTGCTCAAGCGTGTTTTGAGCTTGTGAATAGTTACAGATGTTGACGACCAGAGGTGTTGAAGGCTGAGAGATTATCGTTGTATTAGGTTCTAGCTGGCTTAAAGCAGGGGTACAATAGAGACGTCTAAAAGACCGGTTGTATGGTCGAGTACCCTGGGTATCGTTGACAGGCCTAGATACGTATCGTTAAAACACCTATGGAGTTTTTGCTAGAACCGAGGTTACCATCAGCCCTTGACGGATGGCAGGATGATATGGTCAGTCATACGATAGCCGATGGTTTCAAAGCAGGATTGGTGGTGATAGGCAGAGTCAGTCATGAATGTTGTTTGTTTGCTTCTACCGTCTCACGTGGGTTGTCTGACGTCGAAGGAGATGTTTCTTGAGTGCGTGTCTGATATTTGTTTAGGCCTCAGGGGCTTGTGCTTGAGGGATGTTGAGCTCGATTAGGATGGTTTACGTAGGACATATAATTGGTTGTAATGATTGATATTGTTGGTTACTTCTGATTGCCATGAATGAATGGTTGTCTGGTTACCATGGATGTATGGTTGAAATGCTTGTTTTGTAAAGGATATCACTGTCCGATGTGGGGAAGGCGAGGTTGAGTTTCTTCTCTGGTGAAGTAGGTAGATTAGTTAGTTATCTGCCTATTCTCATATACTTTATTGATGATGTTAGTTAGCTGTTTTATCGCTTACTAAGGCTGTTGTCTGACTCAAGGTTTTATGTTTCCCTCTTATTACCTTGGTCTTTTCATCCGTTTTTGGATGGGCAGACTATGTAGCAGGTAACGGGTGATAGCTTGGTGAGGACGATGCTGCCGTATGGAGGCGAGCAATAGGCTGGCGTATTATCTTTTCTACTATATAGTATCTGTTTTTCCGCTGTTTGATGATTTGCTCTAAATGTTGTAATGAGGCTTTATGTACAAACTTTGATGATTGTATCCAGTTGATATATGAAAACTCTTTCAGGACGCTATGAAAGTTTAAAAGTTTGATATATAATGCCTCACTATTATTGCCTATTATGTATGTTATATTATATTTTATCCTTGCGCTATGAGTTACGACAGGTTCCGCTTATGTTTTCCTACTATGATGATCGTCCATAGCTGCCTGGCTCACCTTTCGGTACATCGTTCCTCTTGTTTAGTGCAGGGATTATGGGCGGTTCTCTCACTGTACTTAGGAAATAAATGTCAGGATTATAGACACTTATCCGGAGTTGTTTGGGTGGTATGTTTTTCATTTCTTATAGAGAAGATAGCTAGCACATTATACAAGCATTGTTTGCATGATTGTTGTGTTTAGTTTGATCTTATGGAATTTTGGGTTTGAAATTCTTTTAAGGAGGAGAGGATGTAATTCCCCTAGTTTTGAGTAAAACATGATTTAGGAAATTTAATTGGGTATAATAAATAAGAATAACATAATGGGAACATAGATGATATCTAATAATTAAATGATTTTCCCCTAATAAAGCATCAGTCTAGATAACATAAGTAAGAGATTATGGCAAGGAAAAAAGTGGGATATAGTAAGTCCTTTATAGCCATGACCTTCCGCATTTTCTATAATTTGCAAAGCACAACTCAAAATTAAACTAAGGGAGGTCGGCCATTACAACACTTTAAAAAAGGGAAAATAAGGGGAAGTTAGAGGGAAAGCTAGGAGAATCGAGCTACAATAAATCTGTACTCATTCTTCCATCATCTAAGGTGAATAATATAATAAATCATACATGTTTTCTATGCCTTAATCCAGATATATTTGATACTCGAATATACCATGTTGTATTAATGGTTGTTGTTGTTTGAACAACATAACGATAAATTTTATTATTTCGAAAATGATTCTAATCAATGTTTTAATACAAAACCTTTAGGTTTCAGTTGAGACCGTTGATTTTCATCTGTAAATGTTTTGAAATTTCAACGTGGCACCCTTAAAAATACTTTGAAGGAGGTTTTGAGTTTGGGAATTTTCGGATCATTTACTTTATGAATTTCCAAAGTGGAAATATCATATAGTTGGTTTTAAATCATTTTAAATGATTTTATAAATCATTTCAACTTGAAATTTTTATGGAATAAAGAGAAGTTCATTCTCAAATCTCCATCATTTTTTTGGGATTTTCCCTGCTCTAGCTGATTTATTAAAAATTATTACAAATCAAAAACTTAAGGATTTGATTAACTAGGGTTATTAGTTAGTTGATTTCCTTGAATAGTCCTTAATTAGAGGGCATGGTTTTCACATGTTTTCCCGAAACGAAATTTCAACTTTAGATCCACTAACCAAATTTAGAAAAATATGAAGAGTTGGTTAAAAAAGACCAGTTTTTATTAAAATTACATTTTACATAGGTCATTATTTTGAATCATGTGATTCTTATTCATTTCGAAGCAGTGAAGTACAAGATATAAAGTAAAACTAGTGTGAAGCGTTTTGTATGCAGAAGAATGGAAAGCGGGAGTGTGCGAAGCCATTGATTCAAACTGGATGGACTATCTATTTTTCAAAAAATGATCAAGACACTTTTGTTCGTGTCGAAGCAAAAAATAGCAAAGCACTTCTTCGCACTCGTTTTAACATAACATTGAATTGGTATGCCATTTCAAATGCTTTGAGTCCAGAAGGCAGAATCAAGCTACCCAATGTTTGATTGCTTCGAGTGTTCGAAGCAATATTTTGAATTATTTGTTTCATCTTGTAACACCCTAATATTTCATGAGCCCAGATTTAGACAAAAATCGAAACTTGATGAAACGACCTAAACTCGACCTTACGGGAAAGCCCGGATTGAGTTGAGGACAAGACAAATAAGAATACAAACAATAGAACATTCATTGCTTATTACAATTATTTCATCAGAGTACAAGAATATAACGGAGTACGAACAAATAATATACAACCGAAAAATATCAGAGATTAAACTACAAAGCAGCAGAAAAATAATACATAACACAACTGAAAGAAATACACGGATACAGAGCTTTCCAAATATAGCTCCAACTGTAAACCAGGATCCTATGAATATAATATCTGCAAAACCAAAACTACTAGCTGCCCATGTGGAAAATAGGGGCACCCAGAGTTTAGGTTAAAACAATAAACTCCAGGTCAGTCATGGGACTGGTGTGAGAACTAAAACAGTTATCAAATCTTTACTTTAAAATTAAAATCAAAGGACCACGCCGTATAACACGGAACGGGTTTTCTCCCAAGATTACCAGTGCATATAACAAACAGCGCAATCTATTATAAGACTCAGGTCCCATCACACAATGCAACGCAAGCCGGAGGATAGAGTTTTTCTTTTTAATAGCCAAACATGCTTGGTACTTTTGAAACAAATCATTTTGATACTATTATAAGTGTATAATGTATAAAACAACTTCAAATATAATTATATCAATCATAGACGGTATAGTACCCAATCCTACTATGTCACCATACTAGTTCTGCAATTAAAACACTTCGAAATTGGATTTCCGTCTGTGAACCAAGGCAAGGGATCGTCCTTACCGAATTCGAGACAATCTAGCACCATGTCTCAGGCTCAAAGATCAAGTGTGCCTTGGAGCGTCAGGGCCGGTCCTCTCTTATGTTTGAGAATTAGTAATTCCTGAATAATACGTTTCCCTGCCCTATGGAGCGTAAGTCAGGACAGTATGTCGACCATGTCAGCCATCGGCCCCGTAGTGACCGATATATCTGAGGTACCTCGTTATCCATCAAATAAAATGCAACATACACATGAGTAAAATGTATGGGCTCCATACCATGATACCACTCCTAGCTAGAAAGAAATGCATGTCCTCCCTGAGGTCCTCTCCTGTTTCTGGTTCACAGCAGGGTGTAAGGCTCGCGAGTTAACATTATACACAAAGCTATGCTATTTAAAGCAGTGCTTTGATCATTAACCACAAGACCCTGCTTTTCAACAAAAGCCTTAATCACATGCCACTCAGCATGTCACACTATCACTCCATACCGTACCACTGATTTCTGTCGATATATAACCTCTAAGATCGTACGTCTCAGAGAAGGGTGTTAAGCAAGAAAATAAATTCTCCGCCACCAAACAGATATATATTTAGCAGAGATCAATGAATACAGTATAAAGGAATACAATGTCAGACATACCATCCATTCGCAAGTCCGTTTTGGGTCTGAATGAAACCGGAGGCACCTTATTCCTCATCCCATATGTCCAATATAGGAGAGAGGTCCTCGAATATCCGGTCGATCTCCAAGTACATCTAGACGATCACCACTTCTTATCTTGTCTTGGGATGCCTCCCAATCAAGACATCAGTAATCATCCAAACAATGTAAAGATCTCTGGTCTTCAACCACCATCTTCATTGTCGACTTATCGTCGTATCAATTATTCAGAATGAGATTAACCCGGTCTTTCCGAATAACTCGCTTATCTTATAAACAAGTACTGTAAAAACACAACATACGCTTTATTCCAATCCAAAATATTCATTTATTCAAATTTCTTTTCACAATTTAAACCAAATTAAGGTTTTCCAAACTAGTCGGGATAAATGAACCACACCAAAGTAATCATTTATTATATTTCCCAGTCCCAACCTATTCATCCCATGGAGCAAAACTGGTAATACTCCATATATAACACCACGGTTCTATCGGTAAATTTAATTACCATTTCACGTTCAAATCTAATTAAAGATTTAAATATCGACTGGAGTAACACTGGGGTACTCCATTCTCGATCAATTCCCAAATTTGATAATTTAAATTATCACATTTCCATTTCAATCTAATTAAGGATTCATTAAAACTTCACTTAGTTTTAATCTTGAAAAATCATTATATAATGATTATTCAAATTTAGGAAATAAATCCTGTCTTTAACTGGGTTAAAGAACCAATGTCATTTAAAACACAGTTCACGATAAACCCAAAATCACATTCCATTAATTATGGAATCTTCACGACAATAGATCAATATATATATAATCGATATAAACTTCCATATCCAACCAATAAGATAAATGGAATAACGGCAAAGCCTTTTAAGTCCTATATATAGTAACAGTCGTCCTCCACAAAAGTTCACTTCGATTATTACCAAATCGAATTCCATTCCATTCCAATTTATTTTATTAAATTGGAAAACTTTTCTTTGGAAAACCCCATTAAATCTTAATAGAAAGATTTATATATTCCAAATCACATTTCACTGTTAATTGGTTAAAGAACGAATGTCGTTAAAATACAGTTCACAATAAACCCAATTCACATTCCATTTTATTCCAATTACTAAATATAATTGAAAACTCTAATAATCTTAATTAAAAGATTTATTCTTTTCACACGGGGTTTAAGAACAGTGTTACTAAAGACTCCATTCACGAAAAACCCAAAATCCAATTCTTTTATTCAATTCCAATTAGATATTAATTAATTGGAAAACTTCACTAAATCTTAATTAAAAGATTTATTCTTTTCCCCCCGGGTTTAGAACAGTGTTATTTAAGACACCGTTCATGAAAAACCCAAAATCCAATTTAATATTAAATACAAGGCTCTGAATAGAAATTATATCAGCTTATATTCAATATCAAATTCTGAAACTAACGGATATCCTATTGGGAATAACGATATCTGAATCTTCCAAATTCCGATAACAATATCCGTATAACCATGGAATCCAATATTGAAATATTCTAAAGATTATTTCCATTCCAATCCATTCCAATTTATTCGTTGGAAAATTCTGGTTATTTTTTAAACCATTTCAAATCCAATTTATTTCTTTAAAAACATTGGATTATTATTGTAGTTAATAACTAGTTCATTTTGATAAAAATATATTTTTATCTTTACTAACAAGGAATTTTTTATCCAAATTCTTTCCAAATCATTTATTATGATTTTACACAAAATATTGATATTTTTTAATAATTTTATCAAGGCCCGTACAGTCGGTTTTCAATAACGGCCACCGAGCTGCACTTATAGCGACCTTTTCCAAATTTGATTTGGACATAATTCCAAATCAAACGGGTAGATTTCAAATCACTTATATTCATTGGAAAGCTCTTTTCGATAAGAACCCAACGGTACCAGTTTTAGGAGAATCTGACGGTCGGATATCCCGTAATGTCAATTCGAAGTCAATGGTTGAAATTCGCGAATGGTCGCGACGCATCATGTTCTATTCAGGCCATTAAATATATATAATATATATAGTATATATATTTCATCGATTTCCATTTAAATCGTATTTTATAAATCATTTTAAATTTCGTTTTAAAATGATTTCCATTTCAATTTTCAAATCAAAATTGAATATTCCTTCGTAAATTCGTTTTAAATTCATTTTAAAACGATTTCAATTTCATTTAAATTTTAAAATCAAAATTGAATATTCCTTTATAAATTTGTTTTAAATTCATTTTAAAACGATTTCAATTTCATTTCAATTTTAAAATCAAAATTGAATATTCCTTTATAAATTCGTTTTAAATTCATTTTAAAATGATTTTTACTTCATTTCAATCTTCAAATCAAAATTGAATATTTCTAAATAAATTCGTTTTAAATTCATTTCAAAACAATTTATACTTCATTTCAATTTTCAAATGAAAATTGAATATTTCTAAATAAATTCGTTTTAAATTCATTCCATAACGATTTATACTTTATTTCAATTTTCAAATCAAAATTGAATATTTCTTATCATTATAATATTTAAATGATAATATTTTCAAAATATCTGATTTTGATTATACGCTGGATATTTTTTAAAAATATTCGTTAGCTTTGAATTGGAATCAGACTCAATCAATTACCATAGAATTTTAGTTATATGGATTTCATACATCGCATGTATGCAACGATAATGATAAACGATCATCAAAAATTCATACAACATCCAGAGTGCATTTTACCACTGTATAAGCATTAAAATAAATAAATAACGCTTATACAGTCTGTCAACCCATCGATTGACATACAGCTGAACAATTAGGATTAATGTACATCAGATATCATCCCAATACCTGTGTGGGGTTTCAATCACTAAACACATAATTTATTTGTGTAGTTGGGCGATGTATAAAATTTATCGTCCCAATCAATGTCAGTTAAATGGTTGTACATAAACAAATCATTCGATTTGTAAATGAATATTTATTTCAACACATTAATATTTTATATAGTTTTATTACACATTAAAAGGGATATTTTTGATGTTCAAATATTTTATTCAATCACATGAATATTTTATATTCCATTTCACATCACAATCACAACACAATACAGTCCAAACAAAGAACAATTGTTTGTACAATAAATAGAGTTGGGGGCTACTAAGCCCCGTCTACATCCTAGTATATATTTAACTGTAAAATAATTTGAGTGAGAAGGAGTTCTCACTTTAGGATCCACTCCGCCAGTTTTCATTTCTGAATTTCTAAACGGTTTGGATTTGAATTTTCTTGAATTTCCAACATGCTCCGTTTCTATCCCATTCAGTTTTGTTGTGAAGCTCTCGCCTCCATGAACCGAACGGATCCAGTTTCATTGAATTTGGACCTCGTACGGAAAAGTTACGCTATTATTTACATTGTGATAATTAAACGAAGAATTAATTAATTAGATAATTAATTAAATTATACCCTTAATCTCGTTTTAACCCTTTAATCATCGTTCTGGAAACAAGGGTTGTAACACCCCACTGTTATACCCGGTTTAGCAAGGGACATTACAAGTAACATCGTCTGCTAATCCGGAGAATACAGCTTGATAGGGGTGATCGAATGTGAATATATCTTTATACTAACACTGATACGTCATTTATACCTCGTTACTTAATGTCTGATCTGAATTTGACATGTTCAATATTAATACAAAGTAATAAACACACGGATTCAACTTAATCAGAACAATATATCAACCACATAATAATCACAGATCATAGCAGAAAGCACATATCATAACGTACTCAAAGTAAGTCCACAAAATATACTTCTAATTTTACATTGTACACCTTTCAAAATAAATCACTATCTTAACAAATACATCACATAGTATATCTGGTGAGTATCCTACAAAGAATAAACTAAGGGTCTCAATATGTCTATCCATGGCTAGCTCACCTGTCCAAAAGTCCAAGTATCCTGTAAACCTGAAAATTCCGGTCTAACCAGGAAACACAAAATTCTGGATCAGTCTATCTCTAAATATCTGAAAAGTGAGATCCATACATATAACATATAAATAAACTTTAGTTCAACCACAAAACGACAGTAGCAATAATTTATTGTTTCACAATGATGTATGTTTGGTTTCCAATTATGGTTTTTATCCTCATCACAAGTTCACGTTATAGGCACGACAAGTTAATACAACTCATTCATAACCGACCTGATCTAGGAACTATTATAAGAACAACAAGTTAACACAACTCATTCATTATTAACCTGATCAAGGAACTCCCTTTATCAGTCAAATGACCAAGGAAGAACAAGAATCAACATATCAAACAAACAAACATACATTCCAAAATCCAAGATGGTCTCAAGGCCTAGTGGTATCCCTCATAAAGATATGATACCAAAGATCGGGAACTCATGCACGATCATTAAGGTCGAGGAACTCATATTCAATCAACCTGATCGAGGATCCACAAGGAAACACAATAAAAAACAATCTGGAACTCATGCACGATCACTAGGATCAAGGAAACATAACAAAACAAGCAATGCAATCCATTTCTATGATTATTGAGACCGAGGAATTACATGCTCAATCTAAGGGATTAAGGAAGCATAGACATACGATCGTGTAGATCGAAATCTCACTTGCTCGATCTAAGGGATCGAGGAACCACATATTCGATTTAAATAATCAAAGGAAAAAAACCTCAATAATGAAAGATAGTGGTAACTACGGCTTCGCTACTCCTTATTAATCATTATTTTGTATTAAAAATTTTACTAACAAAAGTAGTCATAAAAGTCCATTCTTTTACAATAATGAGTTTCTCAATCTTTTTATATTTACAAGTTTGAAAAGAAATCCAAAAGTAACCTTCTTAAGGATCTAACAGCCTCTGCCGCACACCAAAAGAAAGTGAACTCTAAAGTGACAAACACTATCATTCACAGTAACCACTATAGTTTAACATAGACGTCCCATACCATCTAGTGAAACACAAGTATTTACTGAGAATTGGTAAATTTCACTTATTATGGATATACCCTGAAAACCAGAATTATATTCTCTTACGGATCTAGAGACCACTTGTCGCACACCATAAAAGAATACAATCCTAAAATGTTAATTACTATCTCAAAATAGATTATAAGAATCTAACTTTAACATCCCATACTACTCAGTTGGGTTCTAGTGTTCGGTCAAGAAATTAGTAAATTCCACTTCAACATTCTATTCATTGGAATATACCATCTTCGACAAAATATTTAAGTTGAAAATTATCTCATTCCAGATTATAGAATTAAGATTCTCAAAACTATTATCTCTTTTGATTTCCATTGTTTAAAACACTTACTTAGTTGTTCACAAAACTATTTTATTATTTCCAAAAGTTCATAACAAATCTCTTAGTCTTAAATTGCAATTTCAGTTTTGCTTAAGCGTATAATTTAACAAAACTTAATCCATACAATTATAGGAAAAAACTTCTAGCTTTCCAAAACATCAAAAATTATTAAATTCCGATAAGTTACTCAAAAGTTATGACGAAAACAATTTCGCATGTTTAAGTATTGGCACAATTTCTCAACGACAGGGCAGCAAAAAACAAATGGGTTTTTCACCATTTAAACTCCAAAATCACATGAGGCACCATGAATGAAAGTTGTAGATTAATGTCTTAGCTTTCCAGAACATTAAGAATTATCAAATACCGAAAAATGGCTCAAAAGTTATGAATAAAACAAATTCTCAGTTTTAAGTATTTTTGTGATTTCCTAACGACAGCCCAGCGATAAACAAATTAGTTTTTCACCACTTAGACTTTAAAATTAATAGAAACACAATGAATGAAAGTTGTAGCTTATACTCTTAGCTTTCCAGATATTAAAAATTATCAAATTCCGATAAGTGAATCAAAAGTTATGCTCATTTTACTCTCAGCTATCAACTCTGATTTTTACGCAGGCCCGAGCAACATGCTCAATTTAAAACTCGTTTTTGGCCTCCTAAAAAGCATAATTTCGAAAAATACCTAAAGGAAAAGACTGTAGCAAATTGAAAGAGCTTTCGACTGCAAAAAGATTTAGTCGATTTGGATAATTTAGCTATAATCTATCACTGTTTTACAACAGTGATATTTTCACTAAAATTTTCAGCACAAAATCAAACAACCAATTGAATCCAAATCCATATTGCAACCAAAGCAATCATCAATTGAAGCATATTCAAGCTAAAATTTATAACATGTAACACATTATTCAGAGATAGATTGTGTGAGTCAAACAACTCACCTTTAATGCTTCCTATAGCTTGCCAATCTCTTACAAAACCTTGCTACAATCTTGCAATCACTTTGCTAATCATCATTACACCCAAAGACTCAAAAACCAAAAATCAACCAGCAGCTCCAAGGTTAAAAACGAGATAAAAATCAATTTTTTATGACTTTAGAGAGTAGAGAAGATTACCTAGCTTTGATTTCTACAAGTATCGACCAAAACTCCTTTGATTTGCACTAGAGTTTGAATGATTTAGAACCTAGGGTAGGAATAAAGAAGAGGAACATGGGTTTCTGTAAAAAAAAATCAGAAATGAGGAAATGAATTGTACGTACACTTGTTTCTCCACTTAACTCATCTTTCTTAGGCTGAGAGGTTATAGGTTAGGAGCCCAAAAACTAATATTGTGAAAACTAGTAAAGTATTCCTAATTTTCTTAAGTTACTAACTCTAAAGCACTATTATTATTATAAATTTCCACTTACCCCATATCTTACCAAAATCATAAATTAATTAACTTATTGAAATTCTTATTTTGGAACAAAATATCCAAACCCAACATTTATTTATTTTTAAAACTTTTTCCAAAACTATCTTAAGATTAACTAAAGTAAACAATTGAATTATGCACAAAAATAATATTAGTTTTACCATTAAATTCCTTAAATCATAATCTAGCATAAATTCTCTCTAATAAAATTTAATTAATCAGGTGGTTAAACAACCGGGTTGTTACAAGGCTGCCCGTCGTTCAAAAGGGAAAACCGCCGCTAGCCATCAATCCCGACCACCGGAGCAGGATCCACGCCCGCCATGCCCTCCGCCTCCGAGAACCGCACCTCCACCTGCCACGATAGCCCACTCACTGCCGCCATCCGACCCCAAAACCCATTCGACGTTGGCAACTTCCCACCCAAAAATCAAGAGCTGCACTCCACAATAAACGATCAAACTAGGGTGGATTTAAAGATCATGGAACCCTCTTTAATTTTCCCTTTGAGAGATTCACGAATTGATTAGAGGATTGAAAGAATTTAGGGGATGAAAATCGCACTGTATTAGCCGTTGAATTTGTCTGGCGGTGGGTTTCTAACAGATGGGCTAGGGCTTCGGGGGTTTATATAATAATATTTTATTAATTTTTTAAACTCTATTTATTTCAAAAAAGTGAATTTCGCATCCGAGTCCGAATCGAACCCAACGATTGTCGCCCTAGCCAAATAACCTCATTTCAGGCACAATGGGATATGTTTCGAAGCCAATTCGATCGTTTCGAACAGTTTTCCTTTAAATTAAAATATAAATCAATATATATTGAATTTGAATGCACATTTTAATTTACCAAGGCCAGAAACTGACTCCGAAAATTTCAGAAAATTTATATCTAGCTTTGTTTTGATGATATGATGCTAACAAAATTAATTTTGTCGAATTTGGAGACCATTTGAAAAATGGCCATTTTCTGGTCGATCCATTCAACTGAAATTGACCAAACAATTTTTAATTTGTCACAATCACATATTAATTCCAAAAATTATGAAAATTGGAATCTAGCAATAATTTGACATTTCGGATCCAACAAAAGTGGTTTTGTTGAAAATGGAGGTCGTTTGCAAAATGGCTATTTGTAAGGGCTATATATTATATTAAATTCCATAGCGACTATTTTAAAATTTTAAACTGGACATAACTTTTAATTCCCATTATGAAATCTGGATTTTTCACATTCGTTAGAAAGAAATAATTAAACAGATTCAAATATTTTTGGTTTTACTGAAATCCGATTTATTTTGAATCCTGTACATTTATTTGAAATTTAAAATCGAATTTTAAAATTATCGCGCCATTTCAAACTCGTTTTTATAATTAAAATAAATTTATACATTCTAACTTCGTTTAAATAAATTTTTAGTCATTATTATTTAAAATAAATCATTTTAAATATTCAAAATCCATTAAAATTGCTAAAATAAATTTTTTAAACTGGTTCTGAAAATCCGGGTTGTTACAATCTCCCTTACTTAAAATCCTTTTGTCCTCGAAAAGGAACGGAGCTGAAAGTTGTTTAACTAACCAACTCAACTTTCATTCTGGCATTCATTCTTCAACTTTTTAGTTTCTAAGAATTTCTAATTTCTCAAAAATTTGGCTAACACCCTAAATTTTCGAAAAATTTCGCCATAACCTCCTTTGTACGGGTTGATATTTAAAACCAAAACTTGCCTCACAGGGCCCTCACCAATCCAAAAGAAAAGGCCAAGCGGCTCATAAAATCATCAAAACCCAAGAAATACAATAAACATGTACCTATTTGTTGGGCATACAATTTTATTCCTCTTCTTAGCTTCCATGCTATGACATGTTCAATGTACATACATGTATATGCATGCAATTCAAATCAGTTTTCAATTCAGTTCAAAATTTGATTCAATTTGGCTAAATTAACCTTTCATTCACATATTGGTTACAATAATTTTATTAGTTAAACTACTAATCAAACAACACAACCAGCAATCAGTTAGTTTATTAAATTTTCAAACATATACTTTCTATATATGCTTAAAAATCATATTCCAGTGTTAAGTCACAAACAGTAAACCCTATCTAAGTTTTGATTCTCACACCAGTCAATTGGAAATATATAGATATCCCACTTTCGAAACTCAAAAATAAATACTGACGATGCCGCGGCATGACCAGAATTATTCACGAGCGTCTAGCGTGTGATTCTGTATCCATCCAGTATATTTGAGACTTGGTACACATGCTAGTTAGGCGTATATGCAAAATCGTCATATACCCGATAGTCCAAATTCAAAATAAAATAAATATTCAAATACGTATAATAAGATTTAAATTTTCAAAAAAAAAAAATTGTTTTCATTTTTATTTTAAAAATAACACTTTTTGAAACTCATTCTAGGATACTACTGATCCATTCTCTATCGAGTCATCCTCAATGGATATTACTAATCCAATCTTTGATGAATTCTTTCATTTAGTTCTAGTGTGCCTTGTTCTTGAGCTCTGTAAACCAAAGCTCTGATACCAAAATGAAACAACCCAAACTTGCCCTTACGGGAAAGCCCGGATTGAGTGGAGGACAAGACAAAACAGAACACAAACAACAGAACATTTCATTGCTTATTACAACTATTTAATCAAAGTACAAGAATATAACAGAATATGAATAAGTAGTATACGACTGAAAAATATCATAGATTTAATTACAAAGCAGCGGAAAAAAAATACATAACACGGCTGAAAGAAATACACGGATACAGAGCTTTCCGAATATAGCTCTAGCTGTAAACCAGGATCCTGTGAATATAATATCTGCAAAACCAAAACTACTAGCTGCCCGTGTGGAAAATAGGGGCACCCAGAGTTTAGGTCAAAACAATAAACTCCAGATCAGCCATGAGACTAGTGTGAGAACTAAAACAGTTATTAAATCTTTACTTTAAAAATAAAGTAAATCAAGGGACCACGCCGTATAACATGGAATGGGTTTTCTCCCAAGATGTAACACCCGGAAAATCTGGGCCAGTTTAAAAATTTTATTTCGGCAATTTTAGCGAATTTTGATTATTTAAAATGAATTATTTTAAATAATATCAACGAGAAAATTTCTTTTGAATAAAATTCAATCGTATATAGTTATATAGATCGACAATAGAGTATAAATAATTATATATAATTATAAAAGGAATTGAAAATGGCGTAGTAGTTCGATAATTCGATTTCAAACTTCAATTGAATGTACCGGGTGCCAAACAATCCGGATTTTAGTGAAACCAAAAATAATGGGATCTAATTGTGACTATCTTTCCAACGAATCCGAAAAATCAAAATGTCATAGCGGGGATCAAAAGATATGTCCAGTTGAAATTTCTGAATAGTCGCTATGAAATTCAGGCCCTTAAAATGGAAATTTTGCAAACGACCTCGGATTTCGACGAAACCACTTTTGTTGGGTCCGTGATGTCAAATCATTGCTAGGTTTCAAATTTCATAATTTTTCTAATCAATATGTGAGCGTGGCAAAGGAAAACGCGTTTGACCAGTTTCAGTTGATTTTAATCGACTGGAAAAGGGCCATTTTTCCAACGGTCTCGGAATTCGACGAAACTAGTTTTGTTAGGACCGTATCGTCAATACGAAGCTAGAAAATATTTTTCGGGAATTTTTCGAGTTAGTATGTGACCCCGGTAAATTGAAATGCTCGTTCAAATTCAATATATAGAGTTATATGTTGGTTTTGGCGAAAACTGATCGAAACAATTGAATCAGCCTACTTGGCATATCCCATTGTGTTCGGAATGGGGGTAATTAGCTAGGGGCGACAGTCGTTGGGTCTGATTTCGAACTCGGATCGGTAAACAAATAATTGGAGAATAAATTAAAATAAAATATTTATAAATAGCCCCCCAAACCCTAAATTCCCAAACCCGCCTCCCCTCAGAAATAAAAAAAAACCCGCGTCGCCTCCCTTAATCTCCACCACAACCCTCGACGACGCCCCTGCCTAGACGCCGCAACCCTCGACGACGCCCCTGCCTAGCCGCCGATCGACGATGCTCCCTCTTCCCCCACCTCCCTCCTCCTCCGCCCCTCTGCCACCCTCTCTCTCTTCTCCCTCTAGCTTCATCCTTCCTCTTCCTGAAAGCCCGCCGTTTCGTTGCCAACCGCAGCTTCCCCAGGCGATCGAGTTCGACCAGAGGGGGGTCAGCAGGTGCAGCTCGTGAAGGACAGCAGCGTGGCAACCTCCGATCTGGCGCTAGCCCCCTGTAGCGATCTCAAAGTTGAACCCTAGCCTTGAACGCTCGCACGACAGTGACTGTCGAGGTAAACAGAGAAAGGTAATTGTTTTATTTAAATACAACATTGTTTTAAAATCAATTTAAAAATATATAATAGCATAAATAAAATTAGTTTTTTTATATAATAGTTTTGTAATATAAAATGGCACATGGTTTTGAAATATAAAATGACATATTAAAAATATGAATTTTTATATTATAGAAAATATAAAAATAGGACTTTTATATTATATAGATGATAGAAAAAAAATCGATTTTTATATATTGAATAGCGAAGTAAAAATTCGATTTTTATATATTGAATAGCAAAGTAAAAATTCGATTTTTATATATTGAATAGCGAAGTAAAAATTCAATTTTTATATATTGAATAGCGAAGTAAAAATTCGATTTTTATATATTGAATAGCGAAGTAAAAATTCGATTTTTATATATTGAATAGTGAAGTAAAAATTCGATTTTTATATATTGAATAGCGAAGTAAAAATTCGATTTTTATATATTGAATAGCGAAGTAAAAATTCGATTTTTATATATTGAATAGCGAAGTAAAAATGTGATTTTTATATATGTAGTGAAAGCGGACAACGAAAGTGACAAAAGCGAAGTAAAAATTCGATTTTTATATATTGAATAGCGAAGTAAAAATGTGATTTTTATATATATAGTGAAAGCGGACAACGAAAGTGACAAAAGGCGAGAACGATGAAGATTTCTATCAATGAAAGAGTCGTGGTATTGGATAGCTATTAGTGAGAACTTCTCACTCTTCAATTTCTTTTTCTAGTTATATATATACTAGGATGCAGACGATGTTTAGTAGCACCCGACACCCGTCATCCACAGACCATGGATGGCTTGTTTGTTTAAATTGTTTGGTTGTGTAGTTGGTTAGATTATTTGGTTTGAATTGAATTGTTTGGTGAAATGAAATTGATTTGATTGATGTGTGAATGGCGTGGGCCTTCACTAGACCGGGGATAAGGCTAGGCCTTGTCCCGTTTCTAGTATCGTGCCGTTATGCCACCGAAATTTTCTAAAAATAAGTTAGAAAAATAAAGATAACATTTTAGTTAATAAATGAACCGAATAGAATATTCATAGGTTGAATAAAATAGTTTGATCGTTAAAAATATAATTTTTAACGTGAATGTGAATAAATAAATATTCATTTACAAACCGGACGGTTTGTTTATGTACACCTATTTGAAGGACATTGATAGGGACGATAAATTTTACACATCGCCCAACTGCACAAATAAAAATCTGTGTTTGATTGCTTGAAACCCCACACGGGTATTGGGATGATATTTGACGTACACTAATCCCGATTGTTTAGTTGTATGTCGATCGATTGATTGACAGGCTGTTATAAGCGTTGAATATTTATATTTGATGCTTATACAGTGTAGAATGCACTTTGGATGATGGTTGATTATTCATCGTTGTTGATATATACATGTGTTGTAGAAAATCCATATAATTAACATTATATGGTAATTGATTGGGCCTCATTCTAGTTTTAAAAGAAATATTTGAAAAAGAAATATTTGAAATAGAATATTTGAAAATAGGAATATATGAAGCCGTATTGATTAGATTGACGCCATTTTGACGTGAACGATATTTGTATCGATTTTATTCATTTTATAATGAATATCGAAAGTGATTTCAAAATCTGATATTTTGAAAAAAAATTGAATATAAATAAATTCGAATTGAAATTGAATATAAATAAATTCGAATTGAAATTGAATATAAATAAATTCGAATTGAAATTGAATATAAAAGAATTCGAATTGAAATTGAATATAAATGAATTCGAATTGAAATGGAATAGAAATGAATTCGAATTGAAATTGAATCGAATTAAAATCGAAATTGAATTGAAATCAATTTGAAATGAATTTAAAACGAATTTATATTGGAATATTCAATTTTGATTTGAATTTAAAAAGAAGTTGAAATCGTTTTGAAAACGAATTTAAAATGATTTATAAAGCACGTTTTGAATTGAAATTGACGAAGTATATATTATATATATTATATATATATATATGTATATAATATAATGGCCTGAAAAGAACGCGCCACGCCGCGGCAGTTCGCGAATTTCGACCATTGACTTCGAACGGATATTGCGGGAGATCCAACCGTCGGATTCTCCTAAAACCGGAACCGTTGGGTTCGTATCGAAAAGAGATTTCTAACGAATGTGAGAAATTAGAAATCTAACGGTTGGATTTGGAATTATGTCCAAATAAATTTGAAAAAGGTCGTTGTAAGTGCAGTTCGATGACCATTGATGGAAATCGACTGTACGGGCCTTGATAAAATTATTAAAAATAGTATTAATTTGTGTAAAATCATAAGAAATGATTTAGAAAGAATTAGGATGAAAAAAACTCCATATTTGAAAAGATAAAAATAGATTTTTATCGAAATGAACTAGTTTTGAACTAGAACTATAATTCTATTTATTTTTAAATAAATAAATTGAATTTGAAAAGGGTTTTAAAAATAACCAGAATTTCCAATGATTGCATTGGAGTGGATTTGAATCGAAATTGTCCTCGGAATATTTCGATGTTGGAATTCGTGATTATACAGATGTTGTTATGGAAATTTGAAAGATATATATTTATATCGTTATTTCCAATACGACATTTGTTAATCGTAGAATTTGATATTGAATATAAGCCGATATATTTTCTATTCAGAGCCTTGTGTTGAATATCAAATGTGATTTGGGTTTGTCGTGAATGGTGTCTTCATTAACACTGTTTTTGAACCCAGTTGAGAAAAGATTAAATCTTTTTATTTAGATTTAATGAAGTGTATCAATTAAATGATATTTAATTGGAATTGAATGGATATTGATTTTTGGGTTTATCGTGGACAGTGTTTTAAATAACACTCGTTCTTTAACCCGATAATTAATGGAATGTGATTTTGGGTTTATCGTGAACTGTGTTTTAAATGACACTGATTCTTTAACCCAGTTAAAGATTAAAACTAAGTGGAGTTTTAATGAATCTTGAAATAGATTGAAAAGATCGAGAATGGAGTATCACCAGTTTTACTCCAAGCGATAGTTAAATCTTTAATTAGATTTGAACGTGAAATGGTAATTGAATTTACCGATAACACTGTGGTGTTAGATATGAAGTATTACCAGTTTTACTTCATGGGATGAATAAGTTGGGATTGGGAAATAAAATAAATGATTACTTCGGTATGGTTCGCTAATCCCGACTAGTTGAATCGAAATTCAAAAGAAGAGTAAAGAATAAATTTTAATGATTTATCTTTGATAAAATTAATGGGAACCTCTCCCTATGAATGTGAAATTTAGAAACTAACTGTCGGTTAGCCAAGCAGAATGGTTTTCTGGATATTGATTTGATGTTGGTTTCGGCCTTCGGGGTTAATATTTGGGGAACTATTCTCTGGTTAATTTACGGTTAGTGACTGATGAATTGGAATGAGGCATATGCTGTGTTTGTGTAACACTTATTTAAAATATACGTGAGTTATTCGGAAAGACTGGGTTTATCCCATTCTGAATAACTGATACGACGATGAGTCGAAGATGAAGACGATGGTCGAAGACCGGAGGTCTTCATGTCGTTTGGGTGATTACTGATGATCTTGATTGGGCTGTACACCCAAGAAGATGGAAACAGTTGGTGATCGTCCAGACGTACTTGGGGATCGATGGATATGCGGGGTACTAGGTGCCTCCGGTTTCATTCAGACCCAGAACGGACATGTAAATGGACTGTGTGTCTGACATTGGATTTTAGTCCGTGCGATTGATCTCTATTAAATATATATCTATGTGGCGGCGGAGAATTTATTCTCTTGCTTAACGCCCTTCTCTGAGACGTACGAGCTCAGGGGTTATATATTGATGGATATCAAACGCATGGAGTGAATTGCCTGTGTGGCATGCCTAAGTGGAAATTGATCGAGGCTTCTGTTGAAAACAAAGTCTTGTCGTGATGATCAAAGCACAGCCTGTGTGGCATAGCTTTGTGTAGCATTGAAATCGCGAGCCTCGCACCCCGGTTGTGAACCAAAAACAGGAGAAGGACCTCAGGGAGGACATGTGTTTCTTTCTAGCTAGGGTGGTGTCAGTGACCAACCAACCCTGACATTTATATACTTTTCACCTGTGTGGTGTTGCTGTTGCGAGGTGCCTCGGTTAGATCGGACGATCCGGGTCCGATGGAGCCATTCGTTGGCTCATTTACTCCCCAAAGGGCGGGGAAACGCAGTGTTTAGGATTTAAGTTTAACCCACATCGGTGGACCGGCCCTGTCGCTCCAAGGGCCCACCTGAGTCTGGGTCCTGAGGCTCGGGCTAGAGAGTCTTGAATCGGTAGAGGAATATCTTTTGCCTCGGTTCATAGATGGAAACCCAATTTCCAAATACGTGACTTTGCAATTTTGATTGTATAATCTATATATGGCGACATAGTGGCATGGGACGCTCATGTCGCCTATGATTGATACTTATGATTTGAAGTTGTTTTATACACTATGCACTCATAATAGTATCAAATGATTTGTTTTAAATGTATCAAGCATTCTTGGCTATTATAAGGTAAAAACCCTATCCTCCGGCTTGCGATTGCATTGTGTGATGGGAACTGGGTCTTATAATAGCTTCATTTTTCTTTATTTAGCATTGCGCTGTTGTTTTATGCACTGGTATTCTTGGGAGGAAACCCGTTCCGTGTTATACGGCGTGGTCCCTTGATTTACCGAACTTTAAAAATAAAGATTAATAATTGTTTTAGTTCTCACACTAGTCACATGACTGACCTGGAGTTTATTGTTTTGACCTAAACTCTGGGTGCCCCTATTTTGACACGGGCAGCTAGTAGTTTTGGTTTTGTAGATTTATATTCACAGGATCCTGGTTTACAGCTGGAACGATATCCGGAAAGCTTTGTATCCGCATATCTCTTCTAGTTGTGTATTGTATTATTTTCCGCTACTATGTATTTAAATGTAATTTAAATCTCTGATATTTCTGTGTAATATTTATTTGTTTATACTCTGTATATTCTTGTAATCTGATGCATTGTTGTAAAATACAATGAAATGTTCTTCCGTCTGCGTTCTCTTGTGGCTTGTTCTCGAACTATCCGCGCTTTCCTAAACGGGGAAGTTTCGGGTCTTTACACAAGAATACCAGTGCATATAACAAATAGCTCAATGCTTTTCGAAAAATGAAGCTATTATAAGACTCACGTCCCATCACACAATGCAACACAAGCTGGAGGATAGAGTTTTTCCTTATAATAGCCAAACATGCTTGGTACGTTTAAAACAAATCATTTTGGTACTATTATAAGTGTATAGTGTATAAAACAACTTCAAATATAAATGTATCAATCATAGATGACATAATACCACATCCTACTATATCGCCTACTAGTTCTGTAGTTAAAACCGAAATGTCACGTATTTGATATTGGATTTCCATCTGTGAACCAAGGCAAGGGATCGTCCTTACCGAATTCGAGACAATCTAGCACCATGTCTTAGGCTCATAGCTTGAGTGCGCCTAGGAGCATTAATGTCTGTCCTCTCTTACGTTTGAGGATTAGTAATTCCTGAACAATACATTTCCCCGCCCAATGGGGCGTAAGTAGGTCAGTATGTCGACCATGTCATCCATCAGCCCCGTAGTGACCGATATATCCGAGGTATCTCGCTATCCATCAAATAATATGCAACATCCACATGAGTAAAATGTCTAGGCTCCATACCGTGACATCACTCCTAGCTAAAAAGAAATGCATATCCTCCCTGAGGTCCTCTCCCGTTTCTAGTTCACACCAGGGTGTAAGGCTCGCGAATTAACGCTATACACAAAGCTATGCTATTTAAATCCGTGCTTTGATCATCAACCACAAGACCCTGCTTTTCAACAAAAGCCTTGATCACATGCCAGTCAGCATGCCACACTGTCACTCCATACCGTACCACTGATTTCTACCAATATATAACCTCTAAGCTCATACGTCTCAGAGAAGGGTGTTAAGAAAGAGAATAAATTCTTTGCCACCAAACAGATATATATTTAGCAGATATCAAGGAATACAGTATAAAGGAATACAATGTTAGACATACCGTCCATTCGCAAGTCCATACTGGGTCTGAACGAAACCGGAGGTACCTTATTCCTCGTTCCATATATCCAATACAGGAGAGAGGTCCTCGCATATCCGGTCGATCTCCAAGTACATCTAGACGATCACCACTTATTACCTTGTATAGGTATGCCTCCCAATCAAGACATCAGTAATCATCCAAACAATGTGAAGATCTTTGATCTTCAACTACCGTCTTCATCGTCTACTTATCGTCGTGTCAATTATTCAGAATGGGATAAACCCGGTCTTTCCGAATAACTCGCATATCTTATAAACAAGTGCTATAAAAAAACAATATACGCCTCATTTCAATCCAGAATATTCTTTTATTCAAATATTCTTTTCACAATTTAAACCAAATTAAGGTTTTCCAAACTAGTCGGGATTAGCGAACCACACCGAAGTAATCATTTATTATATTTCCCAATCCCAACCTATTCATCCCATGGAGCAAAAATGGTAATACTCCATATCTAACACCACGGTGTTAACGGTAAATTAAATTACCATTTCACGTTCAAATCTAATTAAAGATTTAACTGTCGCCTGGAGTAACACTGGGGGTACTCCATTCTCGATCATTTCCCAATTTTGATAATTTAAATTATCACATTTCCTTTTCAATTTAATTAAAGATTCGTTAAAACTTCACTTAGTTTTGATCTTCAAAGATCATTATATAATGATTATCCAAATTTAGGAAATAAATCCTGTCTTTAACTGGGTTAAAGGACAAATGTCATCTAAAACACAGTTCACGATAAACCCAAAATCACATTCCATTAATTATGGAATCTTCACGAAAAATAGATCAATATATATAATCGATATAAACTTCCATATCCAACCAATAATATAAATGGAATAATGGTAAAGCCTTTTAAATCCCATATATAGTAAAGTCTTCCCCCACAGAAGTTCACTTCGATTATTACCAAATCAAATTCCATTCCGTTCCAATTTATTTTATTAATTTGGAAAACTTTTCTTTGGAAAATCCCATTAAATCTTAATAGAAAGATTTATATATTCCAAATCACATTTCACTGTTAATCGTGTTAAAGAACGAATGTCATTAAAACACCGTTCACAATAAACCCAATTCACATTCCATTTTATTCAAATTACTAAATATAATTGGAAACTCTAATAATCTTAATTAAAAGATTTATTCTTTTCACATAGGGTTTAAGAACAGTGTTACTGAAGACACCATTCATGTTAAACCCAAAATCCAATTCTTTTATTCAATTCCAATTAAATATTAATTGGATAACTTCACTAAATATGAATTAAAAGATTTATTCTTTCCCCCCCGGGTTTAAGAACAGTGTTATTTAAGACACTGTTCACGACAAACCCAAAATCCAATTTAATATTAAATACAAGGCACTGAATAGCAATTTTATCAGCTTATATTCAATATCAAATTCTGAAACTAACGGATATCGTATTGGGAATAACGATATCTGTATCTTCCAAATTCTGATAACAATATCCGTATAACCACGGAATCCAATATCGAAATATTCAGAAGATTATTCCCATTCCAATTTATTCTTTGGAAAATTCAGGTTATTTTTAAAACCACTTCAAATCCAATTTATTTCTTTAAAAATATTGGATTATTATTCTAGTTAATAACTAGTTCATTTTGATAAGAATATTTTTTTTATCTTTACAAACGTGGAATTTTTCATCCAAATTCTTTCCTAATCGTTTATTATGATTTTACACAAATTATTGATATTTTTATAATTTTATCAAGGCCCGTACAGTCGGTTTCCAATAACGACCACCGAATTGCACTTACAGCGACCTTTTCCAAATTTGATTTGGACATAATTCCAAATCCAATCGTTAGATTTCAAATCTCTTATATTCATTGGAAAGCTCTTTTCGATACGAACCCAACGATTTTGGTTTTAGGAGAATCCGATGGCTTGATATCCTGTAATGTCAATTCGAAGTCAATGGTCGAGATTCGCGAATGGTCGCGGCGCGGCGCGTTCTATTCAGGCCATTAAATATATATAATATATATTATATATTTCATTTTTTTCCATTTAAATCATATTTTATAAATCGTTTAAAATTTCATTTTAAAACGATTTCCACTTCCATTTCGATTTTCAAATAAAAATTGAATATTCCTTCATAAATTCGTTCTAAATTCATTTTAAAACGATTTCAATTTCATTTAAATTTTAAAATCAAAATTGAGTATGCCTTTATTAATTTGTTTTAAAATGATTTCAATTTCATTCCCAATTTAAAATCAAAATTGAATATTCCTTTATAAATTCGTTTTAAATTCATTTTAAAAAGATTTTTACTTCATTTCAATTTTCAAATCAAAATTGAATATTTTCAAATAAATTCGTTTTAAATTCATTTCAAAATGATTTATACTTCATTTCAATTTTCAAAAATTGAATATTTCTAAATAAATTCGGTTTAAATTCATTTCAAAACGATTTATACTTCATTTTAATTTTCAAATCCAAAATTGAATATTTCTTATCATTATAATATTAAAATGATAATATTTTCAAAATATCTGATTTTGATTATACATTGGATATTATTTAAAAATATTCGTTAATTCTAAATTGGAATCAGACTCAATCAATTACCATATAATTTCAGTTATATGGATTTCATACATCGCACGTATGCAACTATAATGATAAACGATCATCAAAAATTCATACAACATCCAAACTGCATTTTACCACTGTATAAGCATTAAAATAAATAAATAACGCTTATACAGTCTATCAACCCATCGATTGGCATATAGCTAAACAATCGGGATTAGTATACGTCAAATATCATCCCAATACCGTGTGATGTTTCAATCACTAAACACGGATTTTATTTGTGCAGTTGGGCAATGTACAAAATTTATCGTCCCAATCAATGTCGGTTAAATGGGTGTACATAAACAAATCGCCCGATTTGCAAATGAATATTTATTTCAACACACTAATATTTTATATAGTTTTATTACACATTAAAAAGGATATTTTTAATGTTCAAATATTTTATTCAATCACATGAATATTTTATATTCCATTTCACATCACAATCACAATCACAACACAATACAATCCAAACAAACAACCATGGTTTGTATAATAAATAGTGTCGGGGGATACAAAGCCCTGTCTGCATTCTAGTATGTATTTAACTATAAATTAATTTGAGTGAGAAGGAGTTCCCACTTCGGTATCCACTCCGCCAGTTTTCATTTCTGAATTTCTGAGCGGTTTGGATTTGAATTTGCCTGAATTTCCAACATGCTATGTTTCTATCTCTGTCAATTTTGTTGTGAAGCTCTCGCCTCCGCGATCCCAACGAATCCAGTTTCATTGAATTTGGACCTCGTACGGAAAAGTTACGCTATTATTTACATTGCGATAATTAAATGAAGAATTAATTAAATTATACCCTTAATCTCGTTTTAACCCTTTAATCATTGTTCTGGAAACAAGGCCGCCAGTCGTTCAAAAGGGAAAACCGCCGCTGGCCATCAATCTCGATCACCGGAGCAGGATCCTCGACCGCCACGCCCTCCGCCTCCTAGAACCGCACCTCCACCTGCCACGATGGCCCACTCATCGCTGCCAGCCGACCCCAAAACCCGTTCAACATTGGCAACTTCCCACCCAAAAATCAAGAACTACATTTCATAATAAACGATCAAACTAGGGTGGATCTAAAGATCACGGAACCCTCTTTAATTTTCCCTTTGAGAGATTCATGAATTGATTAGAGGATTGGAAGAATTTAGGGGATGAAAATCGCACCGTATTGGCCGTTGAGTTTGTCTAGCGGCGGGTTTCTAACAGATGGGCTAGGGCTTTGGGGGCTTATATAATAATATTTTATTAATTTTTTTAACACTATTTATTTCAAAAAAAGTGAATTTCGCATCCGACTCTGAATCGAACTCGACGACTGTCGCCCCTACCCAAATACCCCTATTCTGGGCATAATGGTATATGTTTCGTAAGTTAATTCGATCGTTTCGAAAAGTTTTCTTTTAAATTAAAATATAAATCAATATATATTGAATCTGAACACACATTTTAATTTACCGAGGCCATACTGACTCCGAAAATTCCAGAAAAATTATATCTAGCTTTGTTTTGATGATATGATCCTAAAAAAATTAATTTAATCAAATTTGGAGGCCATTTGAAAATGGCCATTTCTGGCAGATCTAATTCAACTGAAATTGACCAAACACATTTTAATTTGCCATGCTCACATATTAATTCCAAAAATTATGAAAATTGGAATTTAGCAATAATTTGACATTCTGGATCCAACAAAAGTGGTTTCATTGAAAACGGAGGTTGTTTGCAAAATGGTTATTTGTAAGTATTAAATTCCATAGCGACTATTTTAAATTTTAAACTGGACATAACTTTCAATTCCCGTTATGAAATCTGGATTTTTCACATTCGTTAGAAAGATATATAATTAAACAGATACAAAAGGGATATACATATACTTATTTAGATTTATAGTTCAGAAAGAGAAATTGGAAAAGAAGAAAGAAATTCAAATAAAAAGAATTACATATCTGTAGAACCAACCCTTTTTCATAAATTTGAATTTAATCTCCCAATTTCTTGTTAATTAGATTTGTATAGGTTCATATTTTTTATTTTAGAAGAGGTTGGAGGATTAGGAATGGTAGAGCTTGGCTGCTTTCTTTAGAAAATATGAGAAAAGAGCGGGGGGTTTAGCAGGTTATTTATAGGTGTAGAAATGACCTTGAATTGTTAGACCGAATTTCAGAAAAAATCGTCTATTGATATAAAATTTATATGTTATAAAAGCCTAGCTGCCACTATCTGAATCGACCAAGGATCGATTCAGTGGTCGAATGCCCGGTCGACTACCTGGGTCGACCTGTTAGTGGGAGGGATAAGGATATTTATTACTTTATATTAATATTCTATTCTATTCTATTTATTTTTCAGTCGTTTTCGTATTTCGTTCGTAACTTTTTCATACGGACTCCGTTCGCGAAGTTTCAAACATGAAAGTTGACCAAAATTCCATTAAGAATGCAATGGTGCAAGTTTCTTAGTCAAATTCCATTATTCCCAAAATTTTAAATTTTAAATTATAACTTAATTACTAATTTAATGATTGCCAAAATTCAGGGTATTACACATTTCGCATAAGATAGTTATATGAGTGTGAACGGCTCCTTAATTTATTTCGCTTCAAAATTTTCAAAGCCATTGATTGCTTAAGCTGTTTCAATTTGCATAATGCTAAGGATTATCTATTTTGAAGCCAATTGATTTATAGCGTTTAAACCATTGATGTTGCTTCACACATGAAGTATAATTTGTTATTGTTTTGCCTTAGTGAAGGTTTCAAAGCCATTGTTGCTTTGAAGGGACGTAGTCACACATGGGTTATATGTTGCTTCGAACTAGTGAGGATACCATTGTCTATCACATGATATGTATTTCACTTATATACCGAGGCAACAAAAAATAGTACTTAACATTCTTGGGGAATAAGAATTAAAACATAAGGCTTTTTAAGGTTTATATTAACCCATAAAAACTACACATCATGGGGTGGTTCCACATGTTGAAGGGGATAGGCAGTCTCTGGAATATGTTGAGGCATGGGTTCAAAGTCATCCTATATATAAAACTATAGGGTGTGTGATGGTTAGTCCACATCTAATGGATAGGTAATCCATATAACTAAATGAATTAAACCAAGAGGATAGGTAATCCATATGGAATATGATGCGTAATCTGTATTATTTATAATAATTAATCATTCAAATTTATAATGGGTAATCATTTTGAATATGATAGATGGTTATATAAATGTTAAGACAAATTGTAAGTAAATAACAACGATGGATAATCCACTGTATGTAGCAAACATGCACAAGATTTATTACTATTGTTATTTTAACCAGGAAGCACATAATTGGTTATTTGTCATTAAATATTAGTCAGGGGAAAATCCGTTTCGCTAAGCGACGTGGTCACTAGATATATATATATATTTGGTTTCACATTGTATATTATTTATTCACACCAAACTATTATCTGGCCGAAGATTTTGTGTTTTCCTTAAACTCTCGGGCACTCATTTTAGTAGATTCATAGTTAAGGTTTTCAGGTATCATGATTAGACGAATAAGCTTCCAGAGACATACAGAAGAAATTTCTAGCTACTTCAGGATTTTTGTTATGCCATTTATTTTGGATGTAAATGAGAAGTTGTGTTATTGCGCATATTTACTTTGATCAACCAATGGGCTATCTTTATATGTCTCCCTTGAAGATATTTTATAATAATTATATTTCTCTCAATGAGGGTTATGCATGGAAATACATATGGAAATTGCTAATAAATGAAATGTGTTTATTGTTTTTTCGTAATCCTGTGTATCTTTGATATTTTGATCTAATAAAAGATCTCATATTGTAGCTAGGAAATGATACTATTGATGACTGCAGCATTAGTAGAATTTACATTTGCACTATAAAATGAGTGAGATGAACCTTCTATTTAATTCAATTTTTACTGAATTTATTATATTTTTGATTTGATTTGATTTTATTTTTTCACTTCTTGGGTCACCTTTTCAAAAAGGGTTTTCCCCTTTTCTTAATTCCATTCCAAGATCCATCTTTTACGAATATAAAAATATTACTTTAAGTCCAGATTTATTATTAGTTTGTAAATATGAAGATATACAAACTCCTTGCTAATATATATCAGAGTTTTAAACATAATAGCAAATAAACTTAGTTAATCCGAATTGAATCAATTATATACAGTGAAAAAGAGTAAAATCATATGCATTTCAATATCCTTGCCAACTATGATTTTTCCATAATTTTGTCTCCCATAATTTTATCTCAATTTAACTATTTAAATTCTCTGATTTACATATAAGGTTTAAATATAACGCCTTTGTTACACTTAAAAACCATTTCAAGAGTGTTCCGAGCTTTGTTGGCTCAAATACCTAGCAATCTTAGCATTTCGTAATCCTGGATTTTTCATTATTTTAATCTATTCTTGCACAAAGCATAAGTTGTAGAAAATAGCCATTTTAATCCACTCAACTGTAGGTAAGTAGGTTTTTGGCAAAACTACATATTTGTAATGAAAAAACCATTTAAACATAAACATACTCAAAATATATAGTCTTAGGCATATTGCTAAAATGCTTTATAAACTTGCCTTTTACCTGGCACATTTTCATGTAAATCAATGCTCATTTGTACTTTGAAAATACGATGCAATGGAAAATCATGTTTCACTCAAAGAATTACCCTCTTTGATATAATGTTTTACTGGGTATTTTAAAGGGTTTGTACTTTATATGTCAACTTGCATGGTGTATATATATGTTACTGGCACCTAGTACATATATATAAACAAATAGGAGTATAAGTGTATGTAAAGCAGACTATGCTTCTATTTTCTTGAACAAACTCATGCAAGTACGATACAAACATAGCTTCAGCATTTCTTTATTTTAAAAACTGCCTAATTCACACTCAAGTATTAAAACATCAGTTTATAACTTGCAATTTCTACTCTTTATAAGCTTATAAAATCCCAGAGTTTCAACATAGCTTTAGCTACTAACTTCAGCAATTTTAAGCAAATTACATAATAGTTCAAACAACATAAAAAAACAGGTCATAGATGAGTACAAAACAAATCCATACATTCAGATATTCTGAGTTCTTTCATAAACTTAAGCAAACTATAACTAATTAGTACAAAGCAAGATCTAATTCTTCTGAAGTTTTTCTTCTTCTACTACTTTTACCATTCTTCATGATTTCCTACATTAGCCATTGAGGTTTCCTCTCCCAAAAATGAGACACCAACTACACCAAAATAGTGATTTTGCAACATTTTGTAATATTACATTGTTAACGCTTTTAAGTGTTATAAAATAACCAACACTAAAAAAGTGTATGCATGTCTAAAAGCGTTAGTAAACATGATTTGTTTTTAATATAAACTAGCTTAACATAAAAGAGTGTTACAAGTAAAAGGTAAAATAGGAAAATACATTAGCTATTGAAAAAACAGAGGCCTAAATTTCCCCCATTCACAATTTAGGCCTCTGTTTTTTCAATTTCAACCCTAGACATTGTCCATCTGATTTTTCTTCTCCAGCACGACTGCTTCTCATCACCGACATTCTGCTCCCAGCATAACTACGACAACAATGCCATCTAAATCAGGTACGATATTTGCAAGCAATTTATGGATTTCGAAACCTAATTAACCCAAATCGAAACATTAAGATTATTCAACCACTTTACTTCGATCTTCGCTTTTGTCTTCTCTTTTGTACCTCAAATTGAAACAGTAAATGTTCATTCTCTTTTAGAAAGTTTGATGGATCTGTCCAGGTTTGTTTTCTATTTCACTACAGTTTGCTTCTCGTAAATTTATTCGGGATCATTGTCGGTGCTTAATCAATTAACGATTCATGCTAATATCGAACATTGCTTTCGATATCTTATATTCCAGTAGATATAGTGAATTTTGATATTTTACCCTCTTTTTTAGTTAACAAATTTGGTTATGTTATGCTGTAATTAGTTATTTTTCGATGATCTAGATTTTAGATGTCTTAGTGAATGTTTTCATTTTAATTTTAATGTCCGCAATATATTTCATTAGAAACTACCGTAGTATGATCATTTCTTTTGTGATGCAACTTTACTGTGCCCAAAATATCGAATATACTTGACTTAAGGGAAAATTGGTTTCTATTCCTTTTTCCTTGTTAACCATAAATGTGGTTTTATATCCTATCACATTTAGTTAAATTTAAGTTTTTTCTTTCATTGTTGTTCTGACTCGACTATTTCTGTGAATTCTTTTAATTGTTAGATTTTGCATGTGTTGTATGAAGTTATATTAGATTAGGGAAAGAAAATAGTTTTCTGTAAAGAATTCAAACAACTCGTTCTAATTTATTGTACAGTGTGTTCGTTTAATTATAAATGATGTAGGCTTTAATTAAACTATTTATGTATTTAGTAATGTATGTTCACAAAGTTGAAAATCAACCTTCTTTGCACTGTGTTGAGTTAACAAATGTGACATCTCCTCTAATACTAATTGTATAAACAACAGTTTGATATATTAATTTCAAAGTAGAATTTTTTGAAAATGATATGGCATATAAGATCGAATGTTTATCCAATCTTGATCGGCTGCTGTAGAAATTGTACATATTCACTAACCGTATGACGTATTTACGTTGTATGAGTGTTATTTAGATACTCGCAAATGTGGAATGTTTTTCCTTGTATTAAGGTGGGTTGGAGGCTGTTGGCCTACTTTGTGACTAGGCCACCCAAAGCCCAAAGAATTGTGATCATGCTTGTTGGAGGATAAGATTCATGTCCATTTAAGAACTAAAGGTCGGGTCGAACAGGAATATGGCTTTCGGGTCGAATGGACTATAGGAGCCTCGGGTCGAACGAGGTCAAGGGACTTAAAGTCGGATGGATTCGACTAGACCCGATGTCGATCTGTAAACTGCATAGGTTAAATACCTACTAACCCCAGAATGCTTGGGATGATCGACACATGGACACAATCCGAACCACTCCTCCATGTAAAACCGTCCCACTCTCATCCTATAAAATCGGATCTGATGCCATTTCATCTATAACCATTCCCGCCAAAAGCTTCCTTTCGAATCCCCATAAATACCTGATCCGAGCATAAAGAGAAGGACTTTCGCCACTTGAATTCACGAATACTCAATATCACAGCCACCATTGCCATTCGAACTGCACCCTGTTTCAACCATTTCGAGTGCGTAACAACCTATTTTTTTAATAAACGATAATTATTAATTAATGGGTTAATTAATTAAGGATGAAAGTTTAAAATGAATAGAGGCATATATGCATATATGTGCATAAACAATCATGTTAAAAAGATACAAATTTAAAAGGTACAAGTAACGAATGATTGCATGTAATAAGACTAATGCAAATAATTTATGCAAATGCATGCGTTAAAAAAGGGAAGAA
Source organism: Allium sativum (assembly GCA_030737875.1). Lineage (NCBI taxonomy): Eukaryota > Viridiplantae > Streptophyta > Magnoliopsida > Asparagales > Amaryllidaceae > Allium > Allium sativum. The sequence goes on along the minus strand of CM060920.1, from coordinate 1,033,259,428 downwards.
ATTGGTAGCATGCAATGTAATTATGTTGCATGCAATAATCTAAAACATTATACGTTAATAAGAAGAACAAAGAAAGAAAAAAGAGTGCATGCAAAATATGTAGGATGCATGCAGTAAATTAAAGGTAATATACTAAAAAGACTGACGTATTAATGCATGCAATCAATTAATAAGTTTAATTAGAGAGAAAGATTATGCAATAAAGTAAATGCATGCGATTGCATGCAAGATAATTAAGCTGCATGTAGTAAATTAAAGGGAAAACATATTAAAGGGTGAAACATGGTAGTGATGCAAATATAAAAAGGAAAATAAACAATGTAAATAGAAAAGGTGAATTTATTGAGTTAATTGCATGCAATAAATTAGACGGATAAGGCATACATAATATATGCATTTCAAAAATAAAGATTGTAAATCTGCAGGTTAAGGTGAAAAAAAAACGTTATTAAGTAACATTTAAAAAGATAAATGTATTTATACATACACAAATTTAAATGGAAAGATATATAAGAGGCAACTAATTAAACATTTTATTTAAATGTTAACTGAATATGGACCTACTTTGAACATGGACTAATATATATATATATATATATATATATATATATATATAATACATTTGCTGACTTAGCATTGCATGTACGATTAAATTGGAAAACCAATATCTAACGGTTAAGGGTTGGCTTTGTTAATCTATAAAAGGGGAATCTCTCCCATTTTACCTACACACAATTCTTCACCTCTCTCTATTCCTCCATGACATATTCAAAATTAAAATAATAAAATGGGTAGACGCTGCTGAAATCTAGAATAACAAAGAAGATCCAAAATCTATAACCAACCTCCAACCAATGAAAAGATAAAAGTAGTCTTTCTTCTACAACAATTATTTTAGAAGATTCTTCTAAATATGCGGCTATGGTGAGTTTACTGTGGTTATTCATATTTCTTCTAATTTTAAGTTAAATAGATATAATAGTCGTTGCTGTAGTAACCTAAAGAGAAAGAACATTGACAACAAATATATTTTGGATCTGAAAAATAACAATGTTTAGAAATGTTAGTCTTATATGTTCTTTACTGTTAATTGCCTATGCGTTTTCAGTTAATTTACTTGTATGTACATCTCTCCTTAATTTTTTTCCAGTTTTTTGTCTTATTTACATATTATATGCCTTTCTGAAAAGTATGGATAATGTTAAAGAGTGAAAACTGGGTATATTAGAATCTACACTATAAATAGGTATTATTAGAAAGAGGAAGAACATGTAAATATGAATAGGCATAACTTAATTTTATATTAAGTAGGAATGTCATTTAATTTATATTAATATGATGTGGAATAAGAAAGTATTTTGAAATAACCTGTAGACATATTGATATGACATAGATTTTGCGAACATTTGGCATTGATTTTTGGACATATTAACATGACATTGGTTGGTTGGGCATTTACTTGGCATAAATTCGTAGATATGACAATAGGCATTTATTTAAAAACATGTAATTAACATTAGTTGTATATGCTAATTTGAAAAGGACATGTTACTATTAAAGGGAATATGTATGCCATATTAATTAACATTAAAGAGTTTCATGTTAGTTTAAGAAAACATATCAATTTGGGAAAACATACCATTGAACGTTTATGTTTATTTCATGACAATGGAAAATAACGGTAAATAATGGTACTAAGACACGAGGTTAAGTTTAACTTATGGTAGAAGTCTCCCCGGAACCGCCCGGCAAATCCAACATCCACAAGTAATCAACTTAATGTGAGAGGTTTGGTGCCTAGACATATATATATATATAAATATGTGTATAATTGGAAATAAGTAAATAAATAATGGATGTTACAATAGAATAAGAATTGGAATGAATGGGAAATGACAATATAACTAATTCATATCTAAACAGTTCTGCTATAATTACATGTATTTTTCCATGCACCTGTTTTGTTGTTCAATTGTTATTATATGCCTAATTCTGTTGTTCTCCCTCTCTTCTTCCCTTTTTATTTTATAAGCCTAGGGTACCATCGAACCTAGGCCAATCTCGTAAGAGACGTACGTATGAACAAAATTGGGAAAATTAGGGAATATTTGGGAATGAAAATAAAAGAGGGAAATTTGGGGAATGAATAAAATTTAGGGTGTATAAACATGTAAATATGTAAGCTTAATTCAAAGACAAAGTGGAACATGTAAATAAATAGTAAGTAGCCGGTGAAACCTATTAATCTGTGGGGTTAAGTAAATCGGTTAAATCTACAGGGTAAAGAAAAACCTGTTTAATCTATTGGGGTTGTATGAACCTATTAATCTGAAAACTTAACTTGTTACATCGATTGGGGTTATTCGAACCTGTTAAATTTGTGGGGGTTATGCTGTAAGACTTAACCTATTGAAATCCTAGTTGATTGGAGACAAAAGTTTAGAGGTTTGACTTGTGTCATCTGCTGTGTGGGACCCATATTAGTCAGTAACCCATTCTGGTATTAAACGGGGACCCTGCACTAGGTAGGGGTCAGGTCACTCTTATTGAACTAACCGTAAGAGGTTCATCTAAGTAGGGGTGTTTGATGGCGCGTTCCAACGGGGTCATGTGCGTGCATGGGTCCGGCCTAACTAGGAGAATAAGCCGCTGTAACACCGGTAAATAAGTTTGTGTCCTTTTGTAGGTTGCCACTTTAGGAAATAATACACCCTACTTTGGGGCCGATGCAGGGTATTTACATGTTAAGGAGCCAATCGCTTAGGGGTAGTAATTAGAGTACATCTAGTCTTGCCTGTTTAGGTATCCGTTATTTCTATTGGGGTACCTGTTATTTCTTTTTGGGGTAAAACCCATTATGTAACTAAAAGTACATCTAAATCTACCATTATATTTCTGTTGGGATAATCCTGCTATTCTAGTAGAAGTGCTAAACAGTCAACCTACATGATCTGATTTCTAGTATTGTTTTTATCATCATTGTACGTTTATAAGAATAATCCATTCCTTGTTATCAGTTCATATCAGCTATTGTTCACCTTTAGACACATGTCCTTTTATGTTGCTAGAACTACTGTTTATCTGTTTTACTTAACTTAGTAAGTCGGGCTGTTAATCCAAGCAGCTTACTAGGCTTTATGTCTGACCTATTTCCTTTCCTCCTTTCTCTTTCTTTCCCCTAGGCTTATCGAGAAAAAGTGTATAGCTCTGATTTCTTCGTCAGCATTGTCATGATGAGGTTCTAAAAGTTAGATTTCTTCCTATCTTCTTTCCAAGGTTAGGTTGTATCATTTTTTTACTATATTTGGGGATAATATTTATTTTACTCTGATGTTGTTTTTGGACTGAGATTTTTGAGACATGATCTTTGTAACTGTTTGATTAAATGAAAATCTTCTTCCTCTGTTAATTACATTTTTATGTCTTGTGAAACCTTAGTCTCTATGATATTTTTTGTCCTTATACCTACAATGCTCCATAATTTCTTAATGAAATCCCCATACAAGTGACATTAAGGAATATGGGGTGTTACATTTGGTATCATAGCCTAAGTTTACCAAGATCACCAAAGTTTTGTTTTAAAAGAACGAATTTTCAAAAGAAAACACATTTTTCAGAAATCAAAAGTTACTTTTGAAAATAAATTATTCCCTATAGTCAGTTACAACCTTCCTTCGACTCTTTCTAGATCTTTATCTTTTTATTTGAGTTATAAGCATTATATCTAAGATTTCCTTTGTTGGTTGAAAATTTGAATAACGGACAAACCTGTTTAGCTTGGTAGTTGGGGAGATTAAATGAAAAAAGGAAGAAGAAGGAACTTGTTGCTAGAAAGATGTTAATAAGGGTTAATCATGGATGGACCTACATTATTAGTTTAATGGTAAAGGGACAGTTTGGAAGATAAGAAAACCTAGATTAATTGGTTAGAGAAAGGCGGTGTATTTCCATAGTTTGCTTTAACATAGAAAACATTATTGCAAGAATAAGAGTTGGTACAAAATAGGAATTTCAACATATTACATACTAATCTAAAAAATTAAAATGAAATATCGTGCATCCACAGGTTTATATAAAATATATTTTCTAATACTATGGAAATATAAGGAGCTTCCAAAAAAAAGGTGAATATAAGGATGGCAAGTAAAAGATCAACATGAGTATATTAATGTCTAAAGGATTATGGGGAAGGTCAAGAAAAAGGCAAGAGTTGGTGAAAGAAAGATTTTATCTGTCTTTAGTCCTTTCTAGCTCTCCTAATTGGTTTAGGAATATTTTGTCCTTTTCCTTTTGATACATTGGCTGCGTGGGGACTCAGCCACGGTAGGTTGAATCTTGTAGAGCATCTGTATTATAGGTTTAAAGGGAGCGGTCCTTTATAGATAGGTCAAACCCCTAAGTGAGTTACGATAGCACTAGTAATTGTTTTGCACTTAGGCCCAGGAGAAGTTTCTGAACCCCGTAGTGATCGGCTTGTTTATCAGTTTATTTGAGGTGAATCGGGGTTGAAACAAAAATCTTAATGTTTGGGCATGTATTAAGTTGCCATGATTAGGCCTCATATGACATACTAATTTACAATGAGAAGGCAAATTACGAGCCTAAAGGCTGGCATAGGCTTTAATATGACATATGGACTTATAGGGTAAAGTTACGGGCCTAATACCTGTTAAGTATTCCTGGAGATGTCTTGATTGTAAGAAGAAAATAGTTAGGCTAGGACTAATTATGAGACTTCTTGCGAACCAAAGAGTTAGACATGTTGATATTCTTAATGTATCTCTAGGAAGTATCAGTTCAGTTCTCTTTGCGCTTTACATATTCCGAATAGTAAGTGATTGAAGATTATCTCTGGGAGAGATTGAGAATTTGTTTTCGGATTTGCATTTATGGCAATGCTATCTTAGTAGCATTTTTTGGATAAAGTGCATGGTGTAAGAGATAATAGAGTTTCATGGTTTTGAGTAAAATCTTTCCTAACAATGGGAATATACCGTAAATGGATAAGCTTGGAACTTTCCGCTTGTGTTTTAAGGAAGCAGTTGGACCTCAGTTGTATTGAAAAAGTTTTCAGAAAAAGCCAAGTAAAAGATACATTTTTCTGTGTTCCTAGACAAAAGTACAAAAATGAGGTGTTTTAGGGAAACTTGTGGGTCCACTTTGAGTCGAAATCCCAGATGTAAAGTTTTAAAGAACAAGCATTTTGAAAGACTAATGTGTTTTGATATGAAACTTGTATTTTGGAAATTTCTTAACAGCAACTATATATGTTGCAAAAATAAATTTTTGCAACTAATTTTTTTTGCTTTATTAAAAATTTTCAATTAAGATTTTGGAAAATTATGTATATATAAAAAGTGAGGCGGTGAGTAAGTCTTTATGGGGTTGGACAATATAAGTAGAATGAGCCAAGGAACACAAGATAGGTAAAGTGAAGACTAGAAATATGGAAAGGAGGAAAAGCGTAACTTTACTTGAAAGACTAGGGTAAGCTTTTGGATTAGTTCACTTGATAGTTTTTCCCCGAAGTAACTAAGATAAGTAACATGAAAGATCTTCACTAAGGGATTCAAGTTTCTTACTCGCATTCTTTTGACAAGTATTTTTCCTCTTTGATATTCTATCTATCGCTTCTTCCTTGGATTAGGGGCTTTCCTTTAGTAATCCTTGAAAAATGTAGATCTTCAGAGTTGAGCTTATAGAAGATAGGATATGGTTGAAACATGTGTTTGAGACATGTTATGTTTGATGGTTGCAAGTGGATGCAAGTGTTTGCTAGTGGTTGCCAGTGGACACATGCAACACCCTGTATTTTCTATGAACATTAAAGTAAAGAATTAAAGAACACATAATTTTTAAAAGAAGAATTAAGGGAAACAGGTTATGCCATTGCGTTCGTCTCGAAATTCTGCTTGAGATAGAGTCCGAGTTTGCGTGAATCGGACTCCGTATGAAGAAGTTATGGAGGTTAGAAGATTTCAAGTTTAAGAAGAAAATAAATATAAATAATAATTAAAATCAAAAACCAGTTCAAAATTCAAAATTCGAACAGAACAGGCTGAGCGGGAAATTTCCCGCTCAGGGTGTCGACCCCCCAGGAGGAGTCGACATAGGTGTCGACCCCCCTATAGGGGTGTCGACATAGGTGTCGACCCCCCTGTGGGGAGTCGACCCCTTTTGAGATCCAGACCCAGTGACGAATTTTTATAACCCTGAGCTGATGTGGCCTTCCTTGATTGGCCGATGACTAATTTCTGAGGTATTATGGCTTATGTATCGTGCTATGGTTGGCCGGATGACACATCTCTTTGGTTTGATGGCTCTGATTTCTCCTAGACTAATCTAAAGGCTAGAATTAATCCCAGACTTCTATAAAAACACCCCCAAACATTAACCCTAAACCTCACAATCTCATTCTATGGGAGTCGTCATGCTGTTCGTCCACAAGCTAGCCTAGCCTCCTTCATCTTATCCAAACTAGTAATCGATTAGAAGAACTTCAAATCAAATGTCTACATCAAAGGATAGCTTAAAAAATTCAGAAATCAGATCCCAGAATACAAGATCTGTCCTTTTTCTGTAAGTTCAGTTATTATTTTGATTTAAACATCTAATATAAATCATGACTGTAATAATTGGATCTAGAACGATGCCTAATTCTGATTCGTGCCTATACTTTTGTCAAATCTAAATTGCTTATGCCTATGAGACTATTGTGATTGATGTAATGACCCTTATCATGCCTATGAGACTGTTGGACTGACATAATAGAACCTATCATGCCTATGAGACTGTTGGACTGACATAATAAAACCTATCATGCCCATGAGACTATTGGATTGACATAATGGAACCTATCATGCCTACGAGACTGTTGTGATTTATATGATGGAACCTATCATGTTATACATCCTATGCCTATGAGACTATTGTGATTGATATAGTGGGACTTATCATGTTGTACATAAAAAAAATTAGTGATCCTCTTAAGTCCAATTCTATCTAATCTTTATGCTTATGTGTAAATTTGTTAGCTTGTCTACACATATTGTTAATGTACAACATTGAAACATGATTCTTGAATTGGGTACATCTTTACATGCATATTTTTCCTTATGTAAATTCTTATGCTCCTTTTCTATTTTTCCCTTTTTGCTTGCTTTTGTGAATACTAAGTTCATACGAAACTTAAATTGAACCTCGTTGTACGTGCGATTATAACGCGGGGAAAATTGGGTATAATTTAATTTAGTAAATTTTGGGCATAGCATGGGAATGTGGAATAAACTTGTATGGACTAGACTTATGGAAAATTTGGCACATAGATTTGGACACATATGACAAATATGTAAATTGGCTAAAGATAAACATGGCTAACTCGAGGTTAGATTGAGTTGCGGTGTAAGACTGCCCGGAACCGCCCGGCACATCCAACGACCGCAACAATATAGATCTAATGTGAGAGGTTAGCGCATTAAGCCCCAAAAACCCAATGTTAGATTGAGTTGCGGTGTAAGACTTCCCGGAACCACCCGGCACATCAAGCGACCGCAACAATATAGATCTAATGTGAGAGGTTGGTGCTTTAATGAATAAATTAAAGCTAAGAAACAGACAGGCTAAGAAGGGTAGGGTTAAGTTAACTAAGGCAACACTTAACCAATACAACATGTTAATTAAACAGATGGGTGAGGTTAGGTTAATTTGAGAACACTTAACCATTATAACATGTTGATTAGGAAACCCTAGTAACAGGGACCCATTTCAGCAGTAACCCACATGGATGTATCACGGTACCCTGAACTAGGCAGGGTGGGGCACGATTACTGGGCTGATTATAAGCGGTCAAAATAGCGGTGGGTGGTGCAGCAGTGTAGTTCTGATGGAGTATGAGCGTGCACGTACTCCAGAGTGGAAAAGAAGGCACCGGGCATCAATAGTACACACTGTACATCTAGAATTTGTGTCGGGTTGCCATGATGGGAATTGATACACCCCATGATGGGACCAGCACATGTATCTGCATACGAGCGGGGCCGACACAATAAATGCATGCGAGTAGAAGCCGATCGGGAAAGGGATCACTTTGTTATGAACACATTATGGTAGTTGAAACATTCGTTAGTAGGTGCAGAGAAATGGAAATGAGTGCGATAGTATATTCAGTTTATCTTGCCTTATCTTATGTTATCTTATTGCCATGGTATTGTCCTACGTTCAGTTTATTCATGTCATGATCCTTTTACCTGTTTACATGTTGAATGATCACTGGACTTACCAGGCTTATGTCTGACCCATTTTCTTTCGCCTCATTTTCTTCCATTCCACCCCCCCCTAAGTCCGTAGGGAGGGAATACTTCAGCTTAGTGCAGGCCTTTTCCAGTTTGAAGAGAGTAGATGTATTGCTTGGATTCTCTTTTCTTGGGCTATGGCCGTGGTTACAATTTTGTTGGGGATTTATGTTGCTTTACTACTGCTTTATGCTTATTTGTGTACTTGGAGTCTTATATCAAGACAGATGTTTTATTGTAATAATTCAGAAGTTGGGTTTTGAGACAATGCTTGTAATGTTTTGACTGAACCATGCTATTTATGAAATGATTTCAGTTTTCCGCTGTTTATATGTCTGTCTTGTAAATTATCTGTGCCTTTTACCTAAAAATGCTTCACCAAAGTTAATGCATTCCCTTTGTGAGTGACCTTAACGGAGGTGGGGTGTTTCAACGCATATACACGCACATTATGCACTAGATCGGCTCAAACACTTACGTATTGCATATGGATGTGTGTGTATTTTAATTTTCAATGGATGAAAATGGTTGAATCATCAAATGGATGTAGCATTTTGGTGAATGATTGTGCACATATATAGAATTTACATGTATCGTTAGGATTCCTTTGCATACATATTGGATACATGGCACAGACATATATTGCATTAAGGCGGTCGACTGAATCAGTAGACCGCCTGATTTTTGCATTAGTATAAGGACATATACACACACCTTTGCATATGTTCATACAAGCATTAGAAATTCTTAAGGACAATGAATGCCAGTGGTTGATGATTGAGCAGATGGTCATGGGAATTATAACATTCTTCTTGACTTTGAGATTTCGAGGACGAAATCCTTTAAGAAGGAGAGAATGTAACAAACCAATTTTTTTAATAAACGATAATTATTAATTAATGGGTTAATTTACTAAGGATGAAAATTTAAAATGAATAGATGCATATATGCATATATGTGCATAAACAATTATGTTAAAACGATACAAACTTAAAAGGTGCAAGTAATGAATGATTGCACGTAACAAGATTAATGCAAATAATTTATGCAATGCATACGTTAAAAGAGGGAAGAAATTGGTAGCATGCAATGTAGTTATGTTGCATGCAATAATTTAAAACATTATACATTAATAAGAAGAAAGAAAGAAAAAAGGGTGCATGCAAAATAGTTAGGATGCATGCAGTAAATTAAAGGTAATATATTAAAAAAGATTAACGTATTAATGCATGCAATCAATCAATAATTTTAACTGGGGAGAAAGATTACACAATAAAGTAAATGCATGCGATTGCATGCAAGGTAATTAAGATGCGTGCAGTAAATTGAAGGGAAAACATATTAGAAGGTGAAAAATGGTAGTGCATGCAAATATAAAAAGGAAAATAAACAATGTGAATAGAAAAGGTGAATTGATTGAGTTAATTGCATGCAATAAATTAGAAGGATAAGACATACATAATATATGATTAAAATAAAGATTGTAAATCTGCAAGTTATAGGTGGAAGAAAATAAATGTTATTAACTAACATTTAAAAAGATAAATGTATTTATACATACAAAAATTCAAATGGAAAAATATATAAAAGGCAATTAATTAAACGATTTATTTATAAGATATATTTGCTGACTCAGCATTGCATGTACAGTTAGATTGGAAAACCTAATATCTTATGGTTAAGGGTTGGCTTTGTTAATCTATACAAAGGGGGATCTCTCCCATTTTACCTACAAACAATTCTTCTCCTCTCTCTCTGCCTCCACGACATATTCTAAATTAAAATAATAAAATAGGGAGACTCTGCTGAAATCTAGATTAAAAAAGAAGATCCAAAATCTGTAACCAACCTCCAGCCCTGCAATCAATGAAAAGATAAAATTGGGCTTTCTTCTACAACAATTATTTTAGAAGATTCTTCTAGATCTGAGACTATGGTGACTTTGTTGTGATTATTCAGATTTCTTCAAAGTTTAATTTAATTTGATATAATAGTCGTTGTAGTAACCTAAAGAGAAAGAACATTGACAGTAAATATATTTTGGATTTGAAAATAACAATGTTCAGAAATGTTATTCTTATATGTTCTTTACTGTCAGTTTCCTATTCGTTTTCAGTTAATTTACTTGTATGTACATCTCTCCTTATCCCTTTTTCCATCTATTTGTCTTATTTACATATTATATTCCTTTTTTGAAAGTATGGAATAATGTTAAAGAGTGAAAACTTGGCATATTAGAACCAACACTGTGCAAATAGGGATTATTAGAATGGAGAAGAACATGTAAATATGAATAGACATAGCTTAATTTTATATTAAGTAGGAATGTCATTTAATTGATATTAATATGATGTGGAATAAGATGGTATTTTGACACAACATGAAGACATATTAACATGACATAAATTTGGCGAACATTTGGCATTGATTTGTGGACATATTAACATGACATTGATTGGGTGGACATTTACTAGGCATAAATTCGTAGATATGTCTATAGGCATTTATTTGAAAACATGTAATTAACATTAGTTGTATATGTTAATTTGAAAGAACATGTTAGTATTAAAGGGAATATGTATGTCATATTAATTAGCATTAAAGAGGTTCATGTTAGTTTGAGAAAACATATCAATTTGGGAAAACATGCCATTGAACGTTTATGTTTATTTCATGACAATGGTAAATAACGCTAATAAGACACGAGGTTAAGTTCAACTTGTGTTAGAAGTCTGCCCGGAACCGCCTGGCAAATCCGGCATCCACAAGCAGTCAACTTGATGTGAGACGTTTGGTGCCTAGACATATATATAAATATATGAGTATAACTGGAAATAAATAAATAATGAATGGATGTTACAACAGATTATGAATTGGAATGAATGGCGAATGATAATATAACTAATTCATATCTAAGGAATTCTGCTATAATTACATGTATTTTTCCATACACTTGTTTTGCTGCTCAGTTGTTATTATGCCCATTTCTGTTCTTCTCCCTCTTTTATTCTCTTTTTATTTTATATGTCTAGGCTACCTTTGAGCCTAGGCCAATCTTGTAAGAGACGTACATATGAAAGAAATTGGGAAAATTTGGTAATGAAAATAAAAGACGGAAACTTGGGGAATGACTAGAATTTAGGGTATATAAACATGTAAATCTATAGGTTAAATTCAAAGATTAAGTGGAACATGTAAACAAACGGTAAGTAGCCTGTGAAACCTGTTAATTTGTAAGGTTAAGTAAAATGGTTAAATCTATGGGGTTAAGAAAACCTGTTTGATCTGTTGGGGTTGTACGAACACGTTAATCTGAAAACTTAACCCGTTATATCTGTTGGGGTTGTACGAACCTGTTAAATTTGTGGGTGTTATGCTGTAAGACTTAACCTGTTGGAATCCTAGTTGATTGGGATACAAGTTTAGGGGTTTGACTTGTGTCATCTGCTGTGTGGGACCCATATTAGTCAGTAACCCATTCTGGTATTAAATGGGGACCCCGCACTAGGTAGGGGTCAGGGCACGCTTACTGAACTAACTGTAAGAGGTCCATGTGGGGAGGGGAGTTTGATGGCGCGTTCCAACGAGGTCATGTGTATGCATAGGTCCGGCCTGCCTGTAAAAATAAGCCGCTGTAACACCTGTAAATAGGTTTGTGTCCTTCTGTAAGTTCCCACTTTAGGAAGTAATACACCCTACTATGGGGCTGACATAGGGTATTTACGTGTTAGGGAGCCGATCACTTGGGGGTAGTAATTAGGGTACATATAGTCCTGCCTGTTTAGGTAGCCGTTATTTCTGTTTGGGGTAACACCCATTATTTCTGTTGGGGTACCTGTTATTTCTGTTTGGGGGTAAAGCCCGTTATGTAACTAGATGTACACCTAAACCTACCATTATATTTCAATTGGGATAATCCTGATATTCTAGTAGAAGTGCAAAACAGTCAACCTTCTTGATCTGATTTATAGTATTGTTATTATCATCATTATATGTTTATAAGAATAAGCCAATCCTTGTTATCAGTTTATATCAACTATTGTTCACCTTTAGAGTCTTATCCTTTTATGTGCTAGAACTACTGTTTATCTGTTTTACTTAACTTAGTAAGTCGGGCTGTTAATCCCAGCAACTCACCAGGCTTTATGTCTGACCCATTTCCATTCTTCCTTTCTCTTTCTTTCCCCCAAATTTATCGGGAGAAAGTGTATAGCTCTGATTTCTTTGTTAGCATTGTCATGATGAGGTTCAATAAGTTGGATTTCTGCTTGTCTTCTTACCAAGGTTAGGTTGTATCTTTTTGACTATATTTAGGGATAATATTTATTTTACTCTGGTGTTGTTTATGGACTAAGGTTTTTGAGAGATGATCTTTGTAATTGTTTGATTAAATGGAAGTCTTCCTCCGCTATAAATTACCTTGTTATGTCTTGTGAAGCCTTGGTCTCTGTGATATTTTCTATCTTTATACCTACAATGCTCCACACTTTCTTAATGAAAACCCCATAAGGGTGGCATTAAGGAATGTGGGGTGTTATAGAGTGTAACTGCATAAATTTGAGGGTAAATCAATTGTATTCAAGTGTTTGAGAGATTCCATGCATTTTATTTGTAATCTTTTGCTGATTATTTGTATTATAAAGTGGACGTAGGCTCGTTAACGCCGAACTACTATAAATCTTGTGTGTTTTCTTGCTTTTTCCCGTTTTTATTTTATAGATCTTCGTTATTCTCTACAAAAATCTAATCTATTGGGTGTCAGCTCCATTTTTTCGTCTAACATTTTGGTTCTTTCACTGAAAAAGAGGAATTCTCATATTTCTGGATTAACTATCTACAGTTTGGATCATCAAGTCCGAAGAAATAGTCCGTATTTTCATCACTTTCAACGCTTTCAGCAAGTTTGATTACCATAGCTCCGAGAAAAGGTAGGAACCAACAAGCTTCTCAAAGAAAGGAAGCCAACGAAGAGCAATAAAACGGGCTGCTTGTTGAACCAACAGCAGGGAACGCTATCGGGTCGAAATTACCAAGGTCGAATTTGACTCGATCCGATGTAGGGACTTCTGAACCTGCTGCTACAACCAGCAATCAATCTCCTCTATCTGCACCTATTTCACAAAATGACTTCGTACATCTGGTCATCAGGTTGGAAGAGACCAATGCAGCCCTATATGCTCAAAGACGGGATAATGCTACAACTCAGGATAATATGGATACGATAACTAGGAAATAGGAAGAGTTCAATAGACAGAGAACACCGTCTCCTACCCATCGCCATATTGCAGAAGATTCGTCTTCCTTTGAGGAACGATACCTATGTCAAAGGAGAGCTCTTAAAAGGCCGCAGAATCATCGATAAGGTTGATTCGGTTCATTGGGTTATCGAGAAGATGCAGAAATCTGTCTAGGTGCTAATGATCCTAACCTAGCAGAACCTATGCTATTACCGATGCGTAAATCCCATGTTCTTCCTAGGGACCAAGGCACCACCCCGATCACTCAACCTCACTTTCTCCAACCTACTCGTCCTACAACTGACCGGGACCGTAGTGGGCAAGGAAGCTCTACCCAGACAACAACTCAGGTGACGATGCCTGAGACAGGAGCAGGAGGGTCTCGAAGAGCTGGAAGCGATGAACCAGAGCACGCATTAAACAATGCAGAGGTAGCAGTGAAGGTGCGTCAAATAATGAATGGCGGTTAGGGATATAGCAATGAAGACTGGGGTATAGATAAAAGCCATACGACTTTCATGGATGATATCTTGAATGTGCAATTTCCAAGGCAATTCAACCTGCCCACGATGAACTGTTATTTAGGAAGAACTGATATGCGATAACATTTGATGCGTTACTTATGGTATATGAATGTTGAAGCGGCTCATGATGCTATAATGTGTAAGGCTTTTCCGATATACCTAGCGGATGTCGCTATGATGTGGTTCACTAGACTTCCACCTCGATCAGTTCCCAACTTCAAGCAGGTGATGACCCTAAACTCCCGTGCCACGGAAGCAAGGACAATCAGTGGAATATAACATAAACAATAACAGCAGAACAGAAATATAGAATTACATCAGATAATGTACATCAAATTACACTGGAACAAATATAATCATCAGAATTACACAGCATAACAGGATCATACTTAGTACAAAATACAGTTTCTGCATTATATAAAATGTCTGTAGCGGAATCAAACATATTATACATAATGAAGTCTGAACAGCATAGCAAAAATGATAGAATCCATCTTCAGCTCCATAGCTATCCAGAATGAACCAGCTAAAACCTGAATACAAGGCTGCCCATGTAGAAATAAGGAGCACCCGAGTTTGCAAAGTGAAACAAACTACGAGTCAGTATTGGGACTGGTATGAGAAATCTACTTAACTTATTTGGTAATACGGCTAATCATAGGACCACGCCGCTAACGCGGAACGGGTTTACTCCATTGGATTGCCAGTGCATAAAACAAGTAAATCATTTAAACATCGCAATGCTTTTTACAAAAATGAAGCCATTATAAGACTCAAGTCCCATTACACAATGCAACGCAAACCGGAGGATAGAGTTTTACCATATAATGGCCAAAATATGCTTAATACGTATAAGTCAAAATCATTTGATATTATTACTAGTGCATATATGTTTCAGAAACAATTTCCATCATAAATTATAGGCAGCATAGCTACCATCTACTATGTCGTCATATATAGGTTTACAATCAAAACAGCACAATGTCGTATTGGAAGTTGGATTTCCATCATGAACCAAGGCAAGGGATCATCCTTACCGAATTCGAGACAATCTAGCCTACCATGTCTCAGGCTACAGTCGCAACTGCACCTAGGATCTTCAGGGCCGATTCTCTCTTACGTTTGAGGATTGGTTATTCCTGAACAATACGTTTCCCCGCCCTATGGGGCGTAAATGAGCCAGATGACTCAATATCCATCGGCTCCGTAGTAACCGATATATCTGAAGTACCTCGCTTTCCGTCATCTACATAAGTAAAAATGTCTGTGCTCCATACCATGACACCACTTCTAGCTAGAAAGAAACACATGTCCTCCCTGTAGTCCTTCGTCCCGTTTCTGGTTCATACCGAGTGTGAAGCTCGCGATTTAACGTCATACACAAAGCTATGCTATATTAAAGCCATGCTTTGATCATCAATCACAAGGCCCTGCTTTCAACAAAAGCCTTGATCATTTGCATCTTAGCATGCCACATTGACATTCCACGCCATGCGACTGATGTTTATCGATATATAACCTCTGAGCTCATACGTCTCAAAGAAGGGTGTTAAGAAAGAGGATAAATTCTCCGCCACCAAAAAGATATATATATTTAATAGAAGTCAATCAGCATAGAATAAAATACCACGTCAGACACACATCCATTTACTAGTTCGTTATGGGTCTAAACAAAACCGGAGGCACCTTATTCCTCGTCCCATATGTCCAATACAGGAAAGAGGCCCTCGCACATCCGAACAATCAACAAATACATCCGGACCACTACCACTGTAACCCCTCCTGGGAGTTAACCGATCCAGGGAATCAGTAGTAATCTATTCGATGTGAAGATCATCGGCCTTGCACCGTCTTCATATCTTCGACTTTTAATCGTCAATCAATTATTTGAAATGAGAATTAACTCGGCCTTTTCAAACAATTCATGTATACATAGAATTCAAATCAATTTTTTTCCATGGTTAAATTATTTGACATTCACGTTTCAATTCAATATGTTAACTTCATGTCAAATTCATCTAACCATCAGAATATCCAATAAACCAAGTAAAATCGGTTTATTTCCATTCCATATCGCTTATAATATTTTATAACGAATTTTCGCTATTTTTATTTATTTAAAATAGCCCATTTTCATTGAACGACGTTTCAGGTCATTCGATGGCACTGGCGCTGCTCTCATCCAAATTTGAATTAGACATTTCGCAAAATCTAACCGTTGGATCTTAACGAATTTTATATTGTTGGGAAGATCTTTCCAAAGTGAACCCAACGGTTCTGGTTTCGGGAAAATCCGACGATCGGATCTCCCAGGATAATCGTTTTAAATTACGATTTCAAATGGCAAATTGCAGTGTCGTTATTCGTTTTATTTTAATAATATTTGTATATATAAATATAATTAATTCGATGATTTCCAAACCATTTTCACTTCAAAATTTTGGCTAACGCCTTTAAATTACGAAAAATTTCGCCATAACCTCCTTTGTATGGGGAGGGGTTTGGAAATTTATTGTGCTGTATTAGGCACCCAATATATCCAGTATAAGCATACACAATTTTTGGTGTCCTATTCTATGCCTGAGGGAGTGTGTAAAATTACTCCATAGATAAATCTCGTCACTTCGTCCAGTGTTGGAAAATAAATAATCCATGTGTCATATGTAATAACTAAAGAGACGTGATTATTGTCAACTCTACACCGGTCTGGGGTTTTATTTAATCTGGCAGTTTACCGTTATATTTATTTTGTCCATATCAGTCCTCAGTTCAACCTGTAATTCAATCATCACCATATGAACATCTCACTCGTATGGTAATCTCATCCTCGTCATACAAGCTCCAAATGCTTATATGGAATATGATATGCTATGAAATAAATAGTTCGCCTTCGGTTCAACCTGAAATACAGTCATCTCCATACAAGCGTCTCGCTTGTATGGTAATTCCAACCTCGTCACATAAGCTCTAAATGCTTATGTGGTATATGATAGAGTATGCTATCTTCATGAAGTATGCCATGCAGTGTGGTTCAAAATTAATTGTCACTATTCTATGGTGTTGTTTATAATCTCACACAGAACAATCAGCACACCTTATCCAATGACATTCACAGGAGTTGATACATAAACAAAATTGCGTAGCCAACTCATTAAGGTTTACCTATTTGTTGGGCATGCAAATAAATTCTTTACTCAACAGCAAATCCATTTACCTGTTTAGCATGTGTGTGTATATGCATATCTACGCTAAAAATAATATTTTTAGTGAACAAATATTTATTTACATACATGACTATTTTTTTAACACTTCATATACATGTTAAAAATATTATTTTCAATCAACAAATATTTATTTCAACACATGGTTATTTTTAACACTTCATACACATGTTAAAAATATAATTTTCAATCAACAAATATTTATTTCAACACACGGTTATTTTTAACACTTCATATACATGTTAAAAATATTATTTTCAATCAACCAATATTTATTTCAACACACAGTTACTTTTAACACTTCGTATACATGTTAAAAATATTATTTTCAATCAACCAATATTTATTTCAACCTTTGAATATTTTTAAAGGTTCTACGTACAATAAAAATGTGATTTTTATTGTTCAAACAATTTATTTCAAACATGAATATTTTTAGCGATTCATATATACAACAAAAATGTGATTTTTATTGTTTAAACAATTTATTTCAAACATGAATATTTTTAGTGATTCATATGTACAATAAAAATGTGATTTTTATTGTTCAAACAATTTATTTCAAACATGAATATTTTTAGCGATTTATATATACAATAAAAATGTGATTTTTATTGTTCAAACAATTTATTTCAAATATGAATATTTTACAACACATGAATATTTCAGGAAATTTTGGCATTATAACGGTAGGGTATTTAGCACCGACACCGTGTCCAACACGGCTCCTCTACTATCCTAGGCCTTGCAGCCTTAAAAAATTTTCATTTCAATGATTTCCATAATATCATTCATTTTCACAACAACAATGAATATACCACAAACACAACCAATTTTGTTGCAACCACAATTAATCATTCACAATGACAACTCAAATAATTTATATCGTCCATGGTCTGTGGACGAGGGAAGTATATATATATATATATATGTATGTATATAAATATATTTATTTCCATTTGAATTTCATTTCAATTCTATTCAACGCACATATGATTTACACAACATATATATAACTTATACATCTCATATATAATTTATACAACGCTTGTATGTGAGATATACAATGCTTATATAATTCATACATCGATTATATAATTTATACATCGTTATTTCATTCCAGTTTGAATTTAGAAATCTCACAATGGGTTCCACTTCTTCTAAAATTGTAGGAAGCTCCAAAAATTCTCCGGTCTCTTCTAGAATGTAGAAGTTGTCGTCACGAGTCCAGTGTCTCTTGTTTCACTAGATTTCGACAACATAGCAAAAAGATATGATTTTTATTCGTTAATCATACTTTGCGACGCTTTTAAGTGTTAAAACCTATTTAAATTAAACAACCATATACCTTTTAAAACTGTTTAGAACTAGGTTTGCGATTTTCGCGAAATCCGTTGCCCGAGAAGTCAATCGGGTTGCGTGTAAAAACCTATGACTTCCCCGGTGAGGAAAGCGCGGATAATTCGAGAACAAACCACAATAGAGGATGAATAAATAATATACATCACAAATTATTAGAGATTACAATATATTACATAGCAGCGGAAAATAATACAATACACAACTAGAAGAGATATACGGATACAAAGCTTTCCGGGTATCATTCCAGCTATAAACCAGGATCCTGTGAATATAAATCTGCAAAACCAAAACTACTAGCTGCCCATGTGGAAAATAGGGGCTCCCAGAGTTTAGGTTAAAACAATAAACTCCAGGTCAGTAATGAGACTGGTGTGAGAACTAAAACAGTTATTAATCTTTATTTTAAAAGTTAGGTAAATCAAGGGACCACGCCGTATAATACGAAACGAGTTTCCTCCCAAGAATACCAGTGCATCAAACAAACAGTGCAATGCTAAATAAGGAAAAATGATGCTTTTATAAGACCCAGTTCCCATCACACAATGCAACGCAAGCCGGAGGATAGAGTTTTTACCTTATAATAGCCAAGAATGCTTGATACGTTTAAAACAAATCATTTGATACTATTATAAGTGCATAGTCTATAAAACAACTTCAAATCATAAGTATCAATCATAGACGGCATAAGCGCCCCATCTCACTATGTCGCCATACTAGGCTCTACAAATAAAATCGCAAATGTCACGTATTTGGAAATTGGATTTCCATCTATGAACCAAGGCAAAAGATAGTCCTCAACTGATTCGAGACGCTCTAGTCCGCCCCTCAGGACCCAGACTCAGGTGGGCCCTTGGATCGTCAGGGCCGGTCCACCGATGTGGATTAAAATGTCTGAACATGCGTTTCCCCGCCCTATGGGGCGTAGGTGAGCCAACTAAATGACTCCATCGGACCCGGATCGTCCGATCAAACCGAGGCGCCTCGCAACAGCAACAACCACATAAGTCAAACTCGTCAGGGTGTGTAAAACCACTGATGCCACTTCTAACTAGAAAGAAACGCATGCCCTCCCTGAGGTCCTTCTCCCGTTTTTGGTTCACAACCGGGGTGCGAGGCTCGCGAATTCACGTTACACAAAGTTGTGCCACACAGGCTGTTCATTGATCATCACCACAAGACTTTGCTTTTCAACAGAAGCCTTGATCAATTGCCACTTAGGCGTGCCACACAGGCAATTCACTCTAGGCGTTTGATATCCATCAGTATATAACCCCTGAGCTCGTACGTCTCAGAGAAGGGCGTTAAGCAATAGAATAAATTCTCCGTCGCCAAACAGATACATATTTAATAGAAATCAATCACACAGACTAAAATCTAATGTTAGACACACAGTCCATTTACATGTCCGTTCTGGGTCTGAATGAAACCGGAGGCACCTAGTACCCCGCATATCCATCGATCTCCAAGTACGTCTGGACGATCACCAACTGTTTCCATCTTCTTGGGTGTACAGCCCAATCAAGATCATCAGTAATTACCCAAACGACGTGAAGACCTCCGGTCTTCAACCACCGTCTTCATCTTCGACACCACATCGAATCAGTTATTCAGAATGGGATAAACCCGGTCTTTCTGAACAACTCGCGTATATATATAATAAACATGTGTTACAGAAACACAACATACGCCTTATTCCAATTCAGAATATTCTTTTATTCAAATATTCTTCTACTTTGGGAAAGGTTCCCATTAACTTTATCAAAGATAAATTCTTTAAATTTATTCTTTAATCTTCTTTGAATATCAATTCAAACTAGTCGTGATTAGCGAATCACACTGGAATAATCATTTATTTTATTTCCCAATCCCCACCTATTCATCCCACGAAGTAAAACTGGTAATACTTCACATCTAACACCACAGTGTTATCGGTAAATTCAATTACCATTCCACGTTTAAATCTAATTAAAGATTTAACTATCGCCTGGAGCAAAACTGGTAATACTCCATTCTCGATCTTTTCTATCTAATTAAAGATTCATTAAAACTCCACTTAGTTTTAATCGTTAACTGGGTTAAAGAATCAGTGTCATTTAAAACACGGTTCATGATAAACCCAAAATCACATTCCATTAATTATCGGGTTAAAGAACGAGTGTTATTTAAAACACTGTCCACGATAAACCCAAATCACATTTGATATTAAATACAAGGCTCTGAATAGAAAATATATCGGCTTATATTCAATATCAAATTCTACGACTAACAGATATCGTATTGGAAATAACGATATATATATATATATATATCTATATCTTTCAAATTTCCATAACAACATCTGTATAATCACGAAATCCAACAACGAAATATTCCGAAGACAATTTCGATTCAAATCCATTCCAATGCAATCATTGGAAATTCTGGTTATTTTTAAAACCCCTTTCAAATTCAATTTATTTATTTAAAAACAAATAGAATTTTAATTCTAGTTCAAAACTAGTTCATTTCGATAAAAATCTATTTTTATCTTTTCAAATATGGAGTTTTTCATCCCAATCCTTCACAAACCATTTCTTATGATTTTACACAAATTATGGGTATATTTAATAATTTTATCAAGGCCCATACAGTCGATTTTCATCAACGGCCATCGAACTGCACTTATAGCGATCTTTTCCAAATTTGATTTGGACATAATTCCAAATCCAACCGTTAGATTTCAAATTTCTAATATTCTTAGAAAGCTCTTTTCGTTATGAACCCAATGTTTCCGGTTTTAGGAGAATCCGACGGTCAGATCTCCTGTAATATCCGTCTGAAGTCAATGGTCGAAATTCGCGAACTGCCGCGGCGCGACGCGTTCTATTCAGGCCATTATATTATATATATAATATATATAAAATATACTTCGTCGATTGCAATTCAAAACGTGCTTTATAAATCGTTTTAAATTCATTTTCAAAACGGTTTCAACTTCATATTCAATTTCAAATCAAAATTGAATATTCCAATATAAATTCGTTTTAAATTCATTTCAAATCGATTTCAATTCTAATTCATTTCATTTCTATTTCTGTTCGAATTCAATTCTATTCAATTTCAATTCAAATTCATTTCTATTCAATTTCTATTCGAATTCAATTCTATTCAATTTCTATTTGAATTCAATTCTATTCAATTTCAATTCGAGTTCATTTCATTTCAAAATATCAGATTCTGAAATCACTTTCGATATTCATTATAAAATGAATAAAATCGATATAAATATCGTTTACGTCAAAATGGCGTAAATCTAATCAACACTGCTTCATATATTTCTATTTTCAAATATTCGATTTCAAACATTTCTATTTCAAATATTTCTATTTAAATATTTCTATTCAAAACTGGAATGAGGCCCAATCAATTACCATATAATGTTAATTATACGGATTTTCTACAACACATGTATACAATAACAACGATGAATAATCAACCATCATCCAAAGTGCATTCTACACTGTATAAGCATCAAATATAAATATTCGATGCTTATAACAGTCTGTCAATCAATCGATCGACATACAACTAATTATTAGGATTAGTGCATGTCGTATATCATCCTAATACCCGTGTGGGGTTTTCAAACCATCAAACACAGATTTTATTTGTGCAGTTGGGCGATGTGTAAAATTTATCGTCCAAATCAATATCAGTCAAATGTGTGTATATAAACAAATCATTCGATTTGTTTATTTTTATTTCACTTCATATACACGTTAAAAATTCTATTTTTAACTATAAAATATTTTAGCTATATAAATATTTTATTTCATTTCACACCACATCACACAATCAACTACACATCAAAATCAAACAAACAAGCATACAAGCCGTCCATGGTCTGTGGACGACGGGTGTCGGGTGCTACTAAACACCGTCTACATCCTAGTATATATTTATAACTAGAAAATAAAATTAAAAGGTGAGAAGTTCTCACCAAAGCTATCCCAACTCCACGACACTTCAAATGTAGGAAATCTTCACCTTTTCGCCTTTTGTCACTTTCGTTGTCCGCTTTCTCTACATATGTAAAAATCGAATTTTTACTTCGCTATTCAATATATAAAAATAGAATTTTTTACTTTGCTATTCAATATATAAAAATCGAATTTTTACTTCACTATTCAATATATAAAAATCGAATTTTTTACTTTGCTATTCATTATATAAAAATTGAATTTTTACTTTGCTATTCAATATATAAAAGTCGAATTTTTACTTCGCTATTCAATATATAAAAATCGAATTTTTACTTCGCTATTCAATATATAAAATCGAATTTTTTACTTTGCTATTCAATATATAAAAATCGAATTTTACTTTGCTATTCAATATATAAAAATCGAATTTTTACTTTGCTATTCAATATATAAAAATCGATTTTTTACTTCGCTATTTAATATATAAAAATCGAATTTTTACTTCGCTATTCAATATATAAAAATCAAATTTTTACTTTGCTATTCAATATATAAAAATCGAATTTTTACTTTGCTATTCAATATATAAAAATCGAATTTTTACTTCGCTATTCAATATATAAAAATCGAATTTTTTACTTTGCTATTCAATATATAAAAATCGAATTTTTACTTTGCTATTCAATATATAAAAAATCGAATTTTTACTTTGCTATTCAATATATAAAAATCGAATTTTTACTTTGCTATTCAATATATAAAAATCGAATTTTTACTTTGCTATTCAGTATATAAAAATTGAATTTTTATACCGCTACTATATAGGTAAAATTCCTATTTTTACACCGCTATTCTCTCTATTAAGATTTCGTCTTTTCAAATATAAAGATTTCATTTTTCTTCTTCTACAATATAAAAGATTATATTTTTTTTCATCTTCTAACATATAAAAGATTATATTTTTATCCTTCTACAATATAAAATAAAACTGAAATTAATCTAGAAACTGATTTAATTAAATAAATTTACCTTATCTTTGAGGTGGGGATGGTTTCACTGTTGCGTTTGACGAGGGGGTTCTTCGCAGGTGGTCGGAGGATAGGCGGAGCGATGGTAGAGGCGGTCGGAGGGCGCAGGAGGGGGAGGGGGGTTTGCGCGGTCGGCAGCAGGGGGGTAGCCACGATCGACAGCAGGGAAGGGGGGGTAGTCGCGATCGACAGCAGGGAAAGGGGGGGTAGTCGCGGCGGCTGCGGCGGAAGAGGGGGGGTTAGCGCGGTGGCAGCGCCGCCGGGGGAGGGGGTAGCCGCGATCGACAAATAGGTTTTTTTTTTCTGATCGGAAGTGAGAGAGAGAAATGAGGGCAAGGGAGTTAAAGAAAAATATATATTCTTTTATTTATTTTATTCTCCAAACTGTTGACTTCTATTTCCAACACCAATCGAGACCCAATGACTGTCGTCCCTAGCTAATTACCCCCATTCCGAACACAATGGGATATGTGTCGTAAGCTGATTCGATCATTTCGATCAGTTTTCGTCAAAATCAACATATAACTCTACATATTGAATTTTGAACGCGCACTTCAATTTACTGGGGTCACATACTAACTCGAAAAATTCCAGAAAAATATTTTCTAACTTCGTATTGACTATAAGGTCCTAACAAAACTAGTTTCGTCAAATTCTGAGACCATCGGAAAAATGGCCATTTTCCAGTCGATTAAAATCAACTAAAACTGGTCAAACACGTTTTCCTCTGCCACGCTCACATATTAATTCGAAAAATTATGAAATTTGAAACCTAGCAATAATTTGATATCGCAGATCCAATAAAAGTGGTTTCGTCGAAATCCGAGGTTGCTTGCAAAATTTCCATTTTTAAGGGCCTGAATTCTATAGCGACTATTCAGAATTTTCAACTGGACATATCTTTTCATTCCCGCTATGAAATTTCGATTTTTCGGATTCGTTGGAAAGATAGTCACAATTAGATTCTAATATTTTTGGTTTCACTAAAATCCGGTTTCTTTTGCACCCGGTATGTTCAATTGAAGTTTGAAATCAAATTATCGAACTACCACGCCATTTTCAATTCCTTTTATATATATAAATAAATATTTGTATTCTAACGACGATTCGAATAAATATATACGTTCGAATTCCATTCAAAATAAATTTCCCGTCGGTTTTATTTAAAATAATTCATTTTAAATAATCAAAATTTACTAAATTGGCCAAAATAAAAATTTTAAACTGGCCCAGATTTCCGGGTTATTACAATCTCCCCCACTTAAAACTTTTCGTCCCCGAAAAGGAACAAAGCCGAAAGTTGTTTCACAAATCAACTCAACTTTCATTATTTTGATTACGGCTTAAGTTCTTCAACTTTTCAGTTTCTAAGAACTTTTCAAATTTTTCAAAAATATGGCTAACACCCTAAATTTTCGAAAAATTTCGCCATAACCTCCCCTGCACCGGGAGCACGGGAAAATCCCGAAATTGCCATACAGGCCTTCTGATCTCAAAAAGAAAAAGAAAAAGCCAAGCGGCTCATAAAATCATCATCACCCAAACAAAACAGTCAATTATAGTAAACATGTACCTATTTGTCGGACAAACAAATTTTATTCTTCTGCTCTAGCCTCCTTGCTATGACCTGTTCAATGTAAGTACATGTATGCAATCAAATGCGACCAAATTTCAATACAATCCACTATTTGGTTCTATTTGGCTAAAGGTTCAACATTTTAATTAATCCTACAATAATCAAATAACTCAACCATCAATCAATTAGTTGATTAGCCTTTCGAACACATAATTTTGATATATAGTCAAAAATCATTTTTTTTTGATGTCAAATCACAACAATAGGCCCTATCAAATTTTGGTTCTCACACCAGTCAATGGAAATATATAGATATCTCACCTTCGACACTCGAATATAAATGCTGATGACACCGCGACATCATCGGAATCATCTTCGGGCGACTAGAGTGATTCTATATCTATCCAGTATATTAAAACTTCAAATACACGCGGATCAGACGTATATACAAAATCTATATATACTGGATTGTCCACATCAATATAAAATAAATAATCAAATACGAACAATTGATTTAAATTTTCAAAACAAAAATTTGTTTTCATTTTAAAAATATACTCTTCACACTCGTTCTAGGGTACTACTGATCCTATCTCTAACGAGTCATTCTCGTTAGTTCTTACTAATCCAATTTCTGATGAATTCTTTCGTATGGTTCTAATGTGCCTTGTTCTCTGAGCTCTGTAAACCAAAGCTCTGATACCAACTGTAAAAAACCGTGACTTCCCCGGTGAGGAAAGCGCGGATAATTCGAGAACAAACCACAACAGAGCATGAATAAATAATATACATCACAAATTATCAGAGATTACAATATATTACATAGCAGCGGAAAATAATACAATACACAAATAGAAGAGATATATGGATACAAAGCTTTCCGGATATCATTCCATCTGTAAACCAAGAACCTGTGAATATAAATCTGCAAAACCAAAACTACTAGCTGCCCGTGTGGAAAATAGGGGCACCCAGAATTTAGGTTAAAACAATAAACTCCGGGTCAGTCATGGGACTGGTGTGAGAACTAAAACAGTTATTAATCTTTATTTTAAAAGTTAGGTAAATCAAGGGACCACGCCGTATAATACGGAACGGGTTTCCTCCCAAGAATACCAGTGCATCAAACAAACAGCGCAATGCTAAATAAGGAAAAATGAAGCTATTATAAGACCCAGTTCTCATCACACAATGCAACGCAAGCCGGAGGATAGAGTTTTTACCTTATAATAGCCAAGAATGTTTGATACGTTTAAAACAAATCATTTGATACTATTATAAGTGCATAGTGTATAAAACAACTTCAAATCATAAGTATCAATCATAGACGACATAAGCGCCCCATCCCACTATGTCGCCATACTAGGCTCTACAAATAAAATCGCAAATGTCACGTATTTGGAAATTGGATTTCCATCTATGAACCGAGGCAAAAGATAGTCCTCAACCGATTCGAAACGCTCTAGTCCGCCCCTCAGGACCCAGACTCAGGTGGGCCCTTGGATCGTCAGGGTCGGTCCACCGATGTGGATTAAAATGCCTGAACATGCGTTTCCCCGCCCTATGGGGCGTAGGTGAGCCAACTAAATGACTCCATCGGACCCGGATCGTCCGATCAAACCGAGGCGCCTCGCAACAACAACAACCACATAAGTCAAACTTGTCAGGGCGTGTAAAACCACTGACGCCACTTCTAACTAGAAAGAAACGCATGCCCTCCCTGAGGTCTTTCTCCCGTTTTTGGTTCACAACTGGGGTGCGAGGCTAGCGAATTCACGTTACACAAAGCTGTGCCACACAGGCTGTGCTTTGATCATCACCACAAGACTTTGCTTTTTCAACAGAAGCCTTGATCAATTGCCACTTAGGCGTGCCACACAGGCAATTCACTCTATGCGTTTGATATCCATCAGTATATAACCCCTGAGCTCGTACATCTCAGAGAAGGGCGTTAAGAAAGAGAATAAATTCTCCTCCGCCAAACAGATATATATTTAATAGAAATCAATCACATAGACTAAAATCCAATGTCAGACACACAGTCCATATACAAGTCCGTTCTGGGTCTGAACGAAACCGGAGGCACCTAGTACCCCGCATATCCATCGATCTCCAAGTACGTCTGGACGATCACCAACTGTTTCCATCTTCTTGGGTGTACAGCCCAATCAAGATCATCAGTAATTACCCAAACGACGTGAAGACCTCCGGTCTTCAACCACCGTCTTCATCTTCGACACCACGTCGAATCAGTTAATCAGAATGGGATAAACCCGGTCTTTCTGAACAACTCGCGTATATATATAATAAACATGTGTTACACAAACACAACATACGCCTCATTCCAATTCAGAATATTCTTTTATTCAAATATTCTTCTACTTTGGGAAAGGTTCCCATTAATTTTATCAAAGATAAATTCTTTAAATTTATTCTTTAATCTTCTTTGAATATCAATTCAAACTAGTCGGGATTAGCGAATCACACCGGAATAATCATTTATTTTATTTCCCAATCATCAACACCACAGGACTTTGCTTTTCAATAGAAGCCTTGATCAATTGCCACTTAGGCGTGCCACACAGGCAATTCACTCTATGCGTTTGATATCCATCAGTATATAACCCCTGAGCTCGTACGTCTCAGAGAAGGGCGTTAAGCAAGAGAATAAATTCTCCGCCGCCAAACAGATATATATTTAATTGAAATCAATCACACAGACTAAAATCTAACGTCGGACACACAGTCCATTTACAAGTCCGTTCTGGGTCTGAACGAAACTGGAGGCACCTAGTACCCAGCATATCCATCGATCTCCAAGTACGTCTGGACGATCACCAACTGTTTCCATCTTCTTGGGTGTATAGCCCAATCAAGATCATCAGTAATTACCCAAACGACATGAAGACCTCCGGTCTTCAACCACCGTCTTCATCTTCGACACCACGTCGAATCAGTTATTCAGAATGGGATATACCCGATCTTTCTGAATAACTCACGTATATATATAATAAACATGTGTTACACAAGCACAACATACGCCTCATTCCAATTCAGAATATTCTTTTATTCAAATATTCTTCTACTTTGGGAAAGGTTCCCATTAATTTTATCAAAGATAAATTCATTAAATTTATTCTTTAATCTTCTTTGAATATCAATTCAAACTAGTCGGGATTAGCGAATCACACGGAATAATCATTTATTTTATTTCCCAATCCCCACCTATTCATCCCATGAAGTAAAACTGGTAATACTTCACATCTAACACCACTGTGTTATCGGTAAATTCAATTACCATTTCATGTTTAAATCTAATTAAAGATTTAACTATCGCCTGGAGCAAAACTGGTGATACTCCATTCTCGATCTTTTCTATCTAATTAAAGATTCATTAAAACTCCACTTAGTTTTAATCGTTAACTGGGTTAAAGAATCAGTGTCATTTAAAACACGGTTCACGATAAACCCAAAATCACATTCCATTAATTATCGGGTTAAAGAACGAGTGTTATTTAAAACACTGTCCACGATAAACTCAAATCACATTTGATATTAAATACAAGGCTCTGAATAGAAAATATATCGGCTTATATTCAATATCAAATTCTACGACCAACAGATATCGTATTGGAAATAACGATATATATATATATATCTTTCAAATTTCCATAACAACATCTGTATAATCACGAAATCCAACATCGAAATATTCCGAAGGCAATTTCGATTCAAATCCATTCCAATGCAATCATTGGAAATTCTGGTTATTTTTAAAACCCTTTTCAAATTCAATTTATTTATTTAAAAACAAATAGAATTTTAATTCTAGTTCAAAACTATTTCATTTCGATAAAAATCTATTTTTATCTTTTCAAATATGGAGTTTTTCATCCCAATCCTTCACAAACCATTTCTTATGATTTTACACAAATTATGGATATTTTTAATAATCTTATCATAGCCCGTACTGTCGATTTCCATCAACGGCCATCGAACTGCACTTATAGCGACCTTTTCCAAATTTGATTTGGACATAATTCCAAATCCAACCGTTAGATTTCAAATTTCTAATATTCGTTAGAAAGCTCTTTTCGATACGAACCCAACGGTTCTGGTTTTAGGAGAATCCGACGGTCGGATCTCCCGTAATATCCATTCGAAGTCAATGGTCGAAATTCGCGAACTGCCGCGGCGCGACGCGTTCTATTCAGGCCATTATATAATATATATAACATATATATATAATATACTTCGTCGATTTCAATTCAAAACGTGCTTTATAAATCGTTTTAAATTCATTTTCAAAACGGTTTCAACTTCATATTCAATTTCAAATCAAAATTGAATATTCCAATATAATTTCGTTTTAAATTCATTTCAAATCGATTTCAATTCTAATTCATTTCATTTCCATTTCTGTTCGAATTCAATTCTATTCAATTTCAATTCGAATTCATTTCTATTCAATTTCTATTCGAATTCAATTCTATTCAATTTCTATTCGAATTCAATTCTATTCAATTTCAATTCGTATTCATTTCATTTCAAAATATCATATTCTGAAATCACTTTCGATATTCATTATAAAATGAATAAAATCGATATAAATATCGTTTACGTCAAAATGGCGTAAATCTAATCAACACGGCTTCATATATTTCTATTTTCAAATATTCGATTTCAAACATTTCTATTTCAAATATTTCTATTTAAATGTTTCTATTCAAAACTGGAATGAGGCCCAATCGATTACCATATAATGTTAATTATATGGATTTTCTACAACACATGTATACAATAACAACGATGAATAATCAACCATCATCCAAAGTGCATTCTACACTGTATAAGCATCAAATATAAATATTCGACGCTTATAACAGTCTGTCAATCAATCAATCGACATACAACTAATTATTGGGATTAGTGCATGTCGTATATCATCCCAATACCCGTGTGGGGTTTTCAAACCATCAAACACTGATTTTATTTGTGCAGTTGGGCGATGTGTAAAATTTATCATCCCAATCAATATCAGTCAAATGTGTCTATATAAACAAATCATTCGATTTGTTTATTTTTATTTCACTTCATATACACGTTAAAAATTCTATTTTTAACTATAAATTTTTTTAGCTATATAAATATTTTATTTCATTTCACACCACATCACACAATCAACTACACATCAAAATCAAACAAACAAGCATACAAGCCGTCCATGGTCTGTGGACGACGGGTAACGGGTGCTACTAAACACCGTCTGCATCCTAGTATATATTTATAACTAGAAAATAAAATTAAAAGGTGAGAAGTTCTCACCAAAGCTATCCCAACTCCACGACACTTCAAATGTAGTAAATCTTCACATTTTCGCCTTTTGTCACTTTCGTTGTCCACTTTCTCTACACATGTAAAAATCGAATTTTTACTTCGCTATTCAATAT
The DNA here is from genome assembly GCA_030737875.1 of Allium sativum. Taxonomy (NCBI): domain Eukaryota; kingdom Viridiplantae; phylum Streptophyta; class Magnoliopsida; order Asparagales; family Amaryllidaceae; genus Allium; species Allium sativum. The sequence continues at coordinate 1,033,228,777 of CM060920.1, read as the reverse complement.
ATAAAAATCGAATTTTTTACTTTGCTATTCAATATATAAAAATCGAATTTTTACTTCGCTATCAATATATAAAAATCGAATTTTTTACTTTGCTATTCAATATATAAAAATCGAATTTTTACTTTGCTATTCTATTCAATATATAAAAATCGAATTTTTCGGATTCGTTGGAAAGATTGTCACAATTAGATTCTAATATTTTTGGTTTCACTAAAATCCGGTTTCTTTTGCACCCGGTATGTTCAACTGAAGTTTGAAATCGAATTATCGAACTACCGCGCCATTTTCAATTCCTTTTATATATATAAATAAATATTTATATTCTAACGACGATTCGAATAAATATATACGTTCGAATTCCATTCAAAATAAATTTCCCGTCGGTTTTATTTAAAATAATTCATTTTAAATAATCAAAATTTACTAAATTGGCCAAAATAAAATTTTTAAACTGGCCCAGATTTCCAGGTTATTACATTGCGCCACCTTGAAGAGCTTGGAGAGGCGCCGGAACGGGGGGTGGAGCGGTTCAAATTGACGGTGAGATGAAGTGGTGGCGGGGCTTCAAACAGCGCAACCTTAGGGTGTCAATCCAGCGAAAATACTCAACTAGAAGGGGCGATTCTGGTATGGATATGAAGAGGGGATCGAGATCTACAAAAACTTCCAAAGGGCCATATGATTTCGTTGAGAGATTAGAGAGAAATCGAAGAGAGATGGATTGAAAAACTTCCGTCGTCGATTTTGAAGAGAAGCGGGTTTCGATCGAACTGATTTGGTCAACGTGGCTTCTCATTGGATAACGTAATTATATTTATATTTTTAATTCTTTTAATTACGAAAATACCCCTTAATTCATAGGAACTCCAAACCAAAACCAACGACTGTCACCCCTAGCAAAATACCCCCATTCTGAACACAATGGAATATGTTTCGTAAGCCCATTCAACTTTTTTAGTCAGTTATTCTTCAAATTAAAATATAAAACATTCAAATTCGGATTTGAATGTACATTTTAATTTTTCGAGTCCACATACTGATTCCAAAAATTCCAAAAAAATAAATCTTGCTATGTTGGGATGATACGGTACTAACAAAATTAATTTTGTTGAATTTGGAGACCGTTTGAAAAATAGACTTTTTCTGGTCGATCCAATTCAAACTAAAATTATCAAACGCGTTTTCCTTTGCCACGCTCACATATTAATTCCAAAAAATATGTTAATTGGAATCTAGCAATAAATTGACATTTCGGATCCAACCAAAGTGGTTTCGTTGAAAACGGAGGTCGTTTGCAAAATGGCTATTTTTAAGGGCTATATTTTATATTAGATTTCATAGCGACTATTTTGAATATTCAACTGACCGTAACATTTTATTCCGTCTATGAAATTTCAATTTTTCAGATTCGTTAGAAAGATATAATTAAATAGATTTAAATATTTTTGATTTTACTGAAATCCAATTTATTTTGAATCACGTACAATCAGTCAAAATTCAACTTCAAATTTTCAAACTACCGCGCCATTTCAGGCTCGTTATATAATTAAAATAAATTTATTCATTTTAACTTCGATTTAAATAATTTTTTAGTCGTTACTATTTAAAATAAATCATTTTAAATATTCCAAATTCATTAAAATAGCCAAATTAAAATTTTTAAATTGTTTCTGATTTTTCGGGTTGTTACAATCTCCCCCACTTAAAACTTTTCGTCTCCGAAAAGGAAACAATAATAAAGTAGGAAACAAAACGGAAAATAGAATATACTGTAAATGTACCTTGCACCAGAGCTAATCAGAGATGTCCACTCTGCACTTGGGATAAGCCTGTTTGATGCTATCTTCTGTCTCCCATGTACAGTCTCTAGGATAACTGCTCCACTGCACTTTGACTAAATGAACCTTCTTGTTCCTTAGCACTTTAGTTTCTTTGCCAATAATCTTTATCGGCTTCCTTCTCACGGCTAATTTCGGAGTAATATCCAAATTGTAACAACGCAGAAATTCTGAACCAATTTAACATTTTTATTTTAGAAATTTTAATGAATTTTGAATATTTAAAATGATTTATTTTAAATAATAACGATTAAAAATTTATCTAAATCGAGGTTAGAACGAATATATTTATTTTAATTGTAAAATGAGTTTAAAATAGCATGGTAGTTTGAAAATTTGATTTTGAGCTTTGATTAACTGTACAAGATGCAAAATAAATCGGATTTTAGTGAAACCAAAAATATTAGAATCTATTTGAAAATATCTTTCCAACGAATCAGAAAAATTGAAATTTCGTAGGGGAATCAAAAGTTATGTCCAGTTTAAAATTCAAAATAGTCGTTGTAGAATATATATATTTTTTAATATTAAAAATAGCCATTTTACAAATGACCTCCGTTTTCGACGAAACCACTTTTGTTGGATTCAGAATGTCAAATTATTGTACGATTCCAATTTTCATAATTTTTGGAATTAAAATGTGAGTGTGGCGAAAGAAAATGTGTTTTGTCAATTTCAGTCAAATTGGATCGACCAGAAAATGGACATTTTTCCAACGGTCTCCAAATTCGACGAAATTAGTTTTGTTAGTACCGTACCATCAAAACATAAATAAAAATATATTTTTTGGAATTTTTAGAGTCCGTATGTGGCGTTGGTAAATTTAAATGTAAGATTGAATTAAATAAATAAATGATTTATATTTTAAATTGAAGAAAACATGATGATGAAGATCGCTTGGGCTGATGGGACCTAGCCCATCGGTTCCGGAACAGGGGTATTTTCCTAGGGACAACTCTTGTTGGGCTGGAATTGGAGCTAGTATAGGGTAACAGGTTTTTTATCGAATTAAAAATTAAATAATAATTAAAATAATATTATAAATATAAAGTTTGCAAAACCCTAATAATCAGGCCTAGCCGCCACCTTCTATTTCAATGGCCATGGTTCTTCCAAATTCATTCCCTAATCGTTTCTAAACCAGTTCGAATTAGAACATCAACCAAAAGCGAAAATCGAAGAAGATCTTATGCTCTTTAAAATCACGAGGGTATGACAGAATTTCATTGAGAAGACTGCTCGAAATCCAAGCTCAAACACAGGGAAGTCGCACGCATTTCTAGAATAACATAGGCCATAGAGTTTTGTCCCACCGCCGGCGCTGGGAGGTAGTTTGAAGCTCAACGTTGTGGTGCAATCCGATCGGGTCCAGGTGGAGTGGTGGAGGTGCGGTGAGGAGAGAGAAGCGGTGAGCAAATGGGTTTCTTCAATCGTGAATATCAGGAACGACTGCTTTGTACAGAAGGGGGAAAGAGGTTAAGAAAAACTAATTGATTATTAATTAATATAGTAATTAACGTTTAAATTACTATAACTCTTTCGTACGGGGTCTATTTTACGAACCGTCAGAAGTGTTGAAATCGTCCTTCCAAGATCTACAGTATGAAACAGACCAGATCTGAAACTGAGCATTTTGAAAATTCAGACAAATCGATGTGAGATTTCTATTTTTAAAATAAAATTAATTATTTATTTCATTGTGAAATTTATAATCATTTTATATAAAATTCATGTTTGTGTTGTATATATATATTTATTGCAGTGTTGATTGTTTTATGATTGTGATGAATCACTGAATTGTTTTGTGTGTCTCATGTTTGTTATGAAATAGATAAAAACAAATATATCATGTTAGAAAAAAGTAGATTCAAACAAAATTATCATTGTTATTTGATTGTTGTAATTAACATTTGTGTTAATTATAAAATTAGATTCATTGTTATTAGATTGTTGTAATTAACATTCATGTTAATTATAAAATTAGATTCAAATAATATTATCATTTGTTTATTAGATGGTCGTAATTAACATTTATGTTAATTATGAAATTAGATTCAAGGAGTAAATAAAAACATTCATTTTTATCAAATTTAATAGAAGGAAATAAAAATGTTCATTTCTGTTAAATTTAAAAGAATGAAATAAAAACTTACAATTTTCTCATTTAAAAAGAGTGAAAGCAAATCATACATGCTCGGTCAATTAAAAAGAATGAGACAAAATATTCATTTTTGCCATTTAAAGAGAATAGACCAAAAATATTCATTTCTATCATTTAAAAAGATGAAACAAGAATATACATTTTTGGTTATTAAAAAGGATTAGAAACAAAAGAGTCATTTCATTTTTAATTTTCAATTAGTTACAAATATTAGAATTGGACTAAAAGATTTCATTTTTATTTTCAATTAGTTACAACGAAATAGAGTAGAGATTTAAAAGTAACATTTTTATTGTCATTTTATATACAATAAAAAGTGTATATTAAAAAGTAACATTTTTTATTGTCATTTTATATGCAATAAAAAGAATGGATTTAAAGTAACATTTTATTTGTCAATTTAATTACAATAAAAAAAAAGATAGATTTAAAAATAACATTTTTATTGTCAAGATAGTTACAATAAAAAGAATTGATACAAAAGAAACATTTTATTGTCACTTTAGTTGTAATGAAAAGAATAGAGTTTAAAGTTGCATTTTTATTAACATTTTATATGCAATAAAAATAGGAGAGTTTAATGTATCATTTCTGTTGTCATTTTATATGAAATAAAAATAGTCATTTTTGTCAAACATGTTAGTTGGAATAAAAATATTCGTTTTTATTTTTTTATATGAAACATGGTTTTTGTCAAAAATTTATTTGTCATCAAAATAAAAAGATTAAAATAAAGGATTATGATAAAAAGATTTCTTCTTTGTTGTCACTTTGTTAAATACAATAGAAAGAGTAGAATTGAAAATATGTTTTTATAGTCATTTTAGATTGTAATAAAAAGAATAGAAAGAAAGATATATTTTTATTGTTATTTTAGTTACAATAAAAAGAGTAAAATAGAAAGATATATTTTTGTTGTCAATTTTATTGCAATGAAAAGAGAAGTTGTAACAACCCGTATTTTCAATAACCTGTTATAACGTAAATCGAGGCAGAATTTAATTTATAAATCTGAATTAAGGGAAACGGGCTATGCCATTGCGTTCGTCTCGGAAAAATACGCGAAATAGAGTCCGAGGTTTCGAAAATCGGAGTTCGTATGACCCGATTAAGGCCCAACGAAGTTTTCAGAAAATTTCAAAGTAAAAACAGATTTCAAATTCGAGTTTGAATTTGGAAATTAGGGCAGTTGGGTGCAGGAGGGAAATTTCCCGCCAGATCACCCATGTCGACTGGGCAGTCGACATGGTTAGGCCCAAGTCGACAGCCCTGTCGACTTGGGTGTCGACTTGGTTCAGCCGGGCAGTTTTGCCTGGTGCACCATTTTGGAGTTGTGTTGAGTTTGGGGGCCAGATTCGGTTTTGAGGGCTGAGATTGGAATTAGGATTTAATCCTAAGGCTAAAACTAATCCTAATCTCTATAAATAAGCCCCTAACCTAACCCTAAATCATCATTATTCATTCGAGTAACTAAACTATGGCAAAATCATTCCTCTCATGGCCTCCACTCTCTTCATAAAATTCCTAAGTTATTTCTATGAGAGATTTTCCATGCATACAAGTGTTTTCAAGCTTGTATGAGTGTCATTAGCTTGCATTCAAGTCAAGTTTCCATATTTACATCATAAAGCAAGGGTTTTGATCATTTTTGCTCAAGGGTTTTTCTATTGGAGCTTGCATTTTGGGTTTATTTGATTGCATAAGGGCTTTGTCTCAATCTATATATATTTTTGTGTCTTCATAAGCATTGTAAGCCCTTTTCTACTTTCATATTTAAACTCTAAAGTTAAATGAATGATGCAAGTTTGGTTGATCATTATGATATGCAAGTTTGCCATGATATGCAAGTTTACCATGTCATGTTATGCAAGTTTGATATGTTATGATATGCAAGTTTGCCATGCTATGTTATGCAAGTTTGCCATGTTATGATATGCAAGTTTATCATGTTATGTTATGCAAGTATGCCATGTTATGATATGCAAGTTTACCATGTTATGCTATGCAAGTTTGCCATGTTATGATATGCAAGTTTATCATGTTATGTTATGCAAGTTTGATATGCAAGTTTGTCATATGATATGCAAGTTATGTTATGCAAGTTTGGGTTGATCATTTTGTTCATGTTATCATGTTATGCAAGCTTACCTTGAGTATATGAACACAAAGCTTCAAGCTTTATGCTAAAGGTTGCATTTTGGCAACATGTAAGTTATCATATCTCTTATGATAACTTGCATGTGAGGCTAAATGCGAACTTATGGCCATTTCTACATGTCATTTATCACCATATATCACCAATATGCTAAGTTTGGTTTTATGCATGCTTTTGAGGCCTAATGATGCAATATGCAAGTATATGAACATATGTACATTTCATATGCCACCATGTTAAACTTGTGGCTTCAACACCTTTATGTCATGATTATGCCAAGTTCCCTCTTTCTATCCTTTATGCGCTATTGCGATATGTAAGCGATGGGATTGCGTTTGGGGTTGGGTAAACTTAAAAGACATAAAAACATAAGATTGGGAATTTACCTGTTAAGTTAGGTCTACCCATTGGGAATTTACCTATTAAGTTAGGTCTACCCAAATGCTTGAAAACTTGTAATATGTTTTGGAAACATAATGGACATGACACTTAGAAAATATAAGTGTGACCAACTCGAGGTTGGGTTGAGTTTGTAGCGTAAACCTACCCGGAACCGACCGGCTTAACTAGTTGCTACAAACAATAGGACCCAATGTGAGAAGTTGGTCATGTTGTACCTTGAACCCGAGGTTAGACCAAGTTGTGGTGTAAAGCTACCCGGACCCGCCCGGCTTAACTAGTAACCACAACAAGGTCTAATGTGAGAGGTTAAGGCACATTAAATTAATTAATGCCTCAAGATTAGGGTTAAGTCATGGTCCACTTAATACTTAACCAATTTGGGCTTGGTAGATTAATCAGGGTTAAGTCGTGAACTCATCGTTACAATTAACCAAGTTAATCCATGATTAGTAAGAGGGTTAAACCGTACTTAACCCACTAGAAAATCCTAGCAATGGGGGTCCACTCCAGCAGTAATCCCAAGTTTGTATCATTAAGACCCTAGGGACTAGGCTAGGGGCACGATTACTGGACTTGAGGTAAGTGACCAAAAGCGACGGTCGAGTGGTACGCCGATGTAGTTCCGGACGGACTATGGTCGTGCACGTAGTCCGTATTTGGAGAAGTCAAGCATGGGTACCAGTAGATCGAGACTGTGCACTCATGTTTATGGTGTCCAGGGGTTGACACCCTAGGGCTTGATACACCCGACGGGAGACCCGGCACAGTCCGACTACAATTATGTTTGGGCCGTATTGACACCAACACGTGACGAGTTAGGCTTATAGGGAGCCGATCGACTAGACCGTTTGGTTGGACCTCGTATTAGGGTCACTTCATGTTATTGGACCTCGTATTAGGGTCACTTCATGTTATTGGACCTCGTATTAGGGTCACTTCATGTTATTGGACCTCGTATTAGGGTCACTTCATGTTATTGGACCTCGTATTAGGGTCACTTCATGTTATTGGACCTCGTATTAGGGTCATTTCATGTTATTGGGTCAAAGCTTGGGCCAAGGGATCAATACTTGTTTATTCAAGTCATGTTAGTTTGCTAGTACACCTGTGGTGCAAAACCTTAATCCTGATTATGCGATGACACCTTTATCTACCTTGTTAGTTAATTATTATGCTAGTATGTTGTTATCCTTATGTTCATCCCTGCTTCTCATGCCATTTAACTTTATCAGTTTACATTGATTGTAGTAGGGCTTACTCAGTCTTTTTGACTGACCTGTTTTTCTTTCGCCTCTTTTCTTCCGTTCCCCCCCCCCAAGGTTCTCAGGGTGGGAATATTGGAGCTTAGCTTGGATTTTTGATCACTTGCTTGTGGGATTTTAGCTCATGTACGGTCTTGACATGAAGCTAGCTATGGTCATCACTTATTTTGGGGATAGTACTTATGTATTTTAGTTTTTCAGTGATGTTGTTTTTATCTAGACTTGTGTATTTGGAAAGTTGACATTATGTTGTACCAGACTTGTTTTGAAATAGTTTGAAATCTTCCGCTGTTTTATTTATCTTATTTACTCTGTTTACATATATACATATGTTCTTGTTCTGCCTTGATATATCATTATGCATGTTTACCCGGTACAAACGCCCCTCCAAAGTCAGAGTGCTTGCAAGAGCCACCCTGGCGGAGGTGGGGTGTTACATTTGGTATCAGAGCATATGGTTTACGAGAAGGAACAAAAAGGTTTTTAAAACTTTTGGAAAACTATTTTCAAAACCAAGTATAAAGTATTTTCCAAAGAAAAGTCTAGTTTATTTTAAAGGCTATTCCCCAAAAGCCATTAGCAAAAATTCCTTTGTTTTTTCTCTCTCCATTCTGAATCTATCTTTTTCTTCGTTTTTAGTATGGCCAATAACTTTGCCATTCCGGAGGGAGTACACGTACCTGTTTGGTATAGGAGACTTTTGGAGGCTAGGGCGACCGAAGCCGGTCCCGCAGATGTTCCTCCTCCTCCTCCAGTAGTTAATGTTCCTCCTCCTCCTGTCGCTGAGGTTCCTCTTCCTCCTCCCCCTCAGCATCCTCAAGCTGACTTCGCAAAGACTTGCAAAGATTTCAGAGCAATGGGTGGCAAGAACTTTCAAGGCACTGAGACTTTTGTAGAGGCCAGAAATTGGTTGAAAGAGACCGAGGATTTATTTGCTATCTTTGGGTTCGACGATTAGAGGAAGATCTTGTTGGCGGTTTGGCTTATGAAGGGTGAAGCCGCTTATTGGTGGGAAGTCACCAATGGTACTAGGCCTGTTGAGACTTGGGCCGATTTCAGGGCATGGTTCGTGCTTAAGTTTCTATCTTCTACTGAGGAGAATCTGCAAATGGAGAGGTTCATAACTTTGAAACAAGGAGATATGTCTGTCAAAGAATATGTGAACAAGTTCAATCAGTTAGCTCGTTTTGGCTTGGATATGGTGAGTACTCCTCAGAAGAAGGCTCTTCGTTTTGCTAGAGGATTGAATGAGCCGTTGCAGGGATTGGCTATGTCACATATTCCCCATGGGGCCACGTTTGAGAGCTTGGTTGATATGGCGTTACTTCAGGGAGATGTCAAGAAAGAGGTCAAGATGAATGATACTCAAGCCAAGAAGACTGATTCCCAGTGGAAAGGAAATCAGGGTAATCCAAGTGGTCAGAGCAGTCAAGGCAATCAGAACAAGAACAAGAACAAGAACAAGAACAAGAGTCAAGGCAACAAGGGGAACAACAACAAGGGCAATAACAACAAGTGGAAGTGCCATTATTGCGGTTCAGTTGGGCATCTTATTAAGGATTGTAAGAAGAGGAAAAGGAAGAATGGTGAATGCTTTTTCTGCGGTGAGACTGGACATTTCAGTAAGGATTGCCCGAAGAAGCAAGGCAAGGCCAGGGTCAGACTCAGCGTGCTGGACCTTCAGGAGGGCAAGTTCATGCTCTCAATGCCGCTCCAGTTCCCGATCGAGGTAGTATTTCTGTTGAGAGCCTTGTATATATTTCTGATTTTCCAGTTCGTACCTTGTTTGATTCTGGTGCATCGCATAGCTTTATCTCATCTGATCTTGTTGAAAGTTTGCACCTAAGTACTAGTCTAGTTAATGATCCCGTGTGTGTTTCAAATCCAATTAGGGGTTCCGCCCATTTGTCTATGATCTGCGCAGATTTGAAAATTTCTATCTTGAGTGTAGAATTCTCGTGTGATGCTTATATTCTCGGTTTCATGGGGTATGGGTTGATTTTGGGCATGGATTGGTTGTCCAGTTTTGGAGCCATTCTTGATTTTTGAGCATAGGGTTGAGAGGCTCATGACTCGACTCGGTAATACCCTAAAAATTTCTAGTAACCCTATGAGTCCCGTCATGTTGTGTTATCTTGAATCCCTCAACTCGTCTATCGATAGTTTGCAATCGGTGAGGGTGGTCCGAGAATATCCTGATATCTTGGGTGAAGTGAAGGGGGTTACCCCTAAACGAGAGACAGATTTCCGCATTTATCTGGTTGATAATGCCAAGATAGTTTCGTGGCCGGTTAGGCACATGGCCCCGCAAGATGAGAGTTAAGAAAGCAAGTCAAGGAGTTGCTTGAGAAGAACTTCATTAGACGAAGTATATCTGAATGGGGAGCGCCTGTAGTATTTACTACCAAGGCAGATGGTTCTCTTCGACTTTGTGTTGATTATCGTGAGTTAAACAAAGAGAATAGGCAACCATTGCCAAGGATCGATGATTTGTTTGATCAGCTTGTAGGAACATCTGTTTTCTCTTGATCTTGCTACTGGATTCCATCAGCTCAGAGTAGCTGAGGATTGTATAGGAAAAACTGCGTTCAGAACTCCAGATGGATTCTTAGAATGGCTGGTCATGCCATTCGGTTTGACTAATGCACCCGCCTACTTCGTGGACTTGATGAGTAGGGTGTCTAGGGAGTTCCTAAACGAGTTTGTGGTAGTCTTTGTAGACGATATCCTGACTTTCTTAAAGAACGAGGAAGAACATGCTAGACATCTCAAGGAGGTGATGGATACGCTTAGAGCGCATCAGTTGAAAGCGAAGTCCTCCAAATGTCATTTTGGAGAAAAAAAAGGAGTTAGATTTCTTGGGCACATAGTTTCTAAGCAAGGCTTAGTGGTGGATCCTGCTAAAGTGGTCGCGGTTCAAAACCGAAAAGCTCCGACGAGGACAATTGAAGTAAGAAGTTCTCTCAGTTTAATTAGTTAGTTAGCGTCCCTTGAGCTTAGACCTACCCTTCTGGATCAAGTAGGGACTTCACAGAAAGAAGACCCGCAGTTAGTCGAGATCATGGACAAGTTGATTCGAGGCGAGATGGTAAGTCACCTCGCTATAGATGACAAGGGATGGCTAAGACGCGATGAGAGAAAGAAGGTTCTTAAAGATGCACATCACCCGAGGAGGTGGCCGAGTTTGTCCCAAGGTGCATGTTGTGCCAACAGGTTAAAGGCCGAGTCATAGAAGCCCGGTGGGCTATTATATCCATTGGAGGTCCCCGCAATGGAAGAGGGAAAAGCGTCACGAAGGATTTCGTGGATGGACTGCCTAGATCAAGAAAGGGAATAAGAGCATGTGGGTCATAGTAGGTAGACTCACGAAGAGTGCTCATTTCACTCCGGTAAAGAGCGAAAGGACTGCATCATAGCTAGCGACAGTTTACTTTCAAGAAATAAAGCGGTTGCACGAGGTTCCCTAAAGTATAGTTAGTAACCATGACTCAATCTTCACTAGCCAGTTTTGGGATAGTCTACGGGAAGTCATGGGCAAGCAACTGAATCTAAGTACGGCCTATCATTCGCAGGCGGGTGGTTCATTTCGTTCAAGCATGAGTTATAGAAAATCACGTTGGTAAGAGCAATTGGCAACGTGGATTGGTATTTCCAAGAAAAGTTCTGCTGCGTGGAATACTTTATAGTAAGTAAACGAGATCCAGGATTCACTAGTGAATTTTGGAGAGCTTGCATGAAACCATGAGGTCATAGTTATGTTTAAGCCAAGAATGATAGAAGAGTAAATGAAAGAGGAAGAGGAGAGGCGACAATGAAATGGGTTCCAACTCATATTTGGAAATAAGAGTTAAGAAGCCAAGGAATCATGAAGTAAAAGATGGTCAAAACACAGTGGAGTTAAGCTCAAGGAAACGTGACTTAGAAGACTGAAGGCTAGATACGCACATCATATCTCTTTTTAAGAGCATATCCTTGATCCTTGTTTTCCTGTGGAACTTACTCGCATGTTATCTTTTTACGTATATCCTCTCGGTCCCATTCTCGGTCCTATTTCTGTCGGGAGGTATGACTTATTGGCTAGTAATACATGTCAGGGTTTGAAGGGGTCCGTTAGGTTGACTAAACCTTTTGCGCTTTTATAGAATATGGGTTGGGTTAGGAAGGGATTTCTTGTAATCCGAAAGGGGTATATCCTGCTTATCTTCCCGATCTCTTTGTAGCATATCTTTCTTTTGCTATCTATATCGTGTTAATCTTGTCATGAGAACCTTAGGTAGAAACCCTTTGGATGAAACATGTGTTTGAAACATGTTATGCTTGATGTTTGCAAGTGGTTGCAAGTGTTTGCAAGTGGTTACTCGTGGATGCATTATACACGTTAGGCAATAGATCGGCTCACACACTCCTCATATTGCATATGCATGAGTGTTTACGCTTATTCATGGATGAAAATTTTTGTGTTATCACATGGATGTTGCATATGGATGTATGTTATGTGCACACATATAGATGTTATACATTATGTTAGGAATTACATACATATGGATTCATTTCACTAACATAATTTGCATTGATGATATTTGCATTAGATAAGTACATATACACACACCTTTGCATATGTTCATACAACATTTAGAATCTTGTAAGGACAATGATTGCTCGTGGATGATGTTTTGAGTAGATGGATGTTGGATGGTAGGATACGTTCTTCCTAACTTGAAGATTTCGGGGACGAAATCCTTTAAGGAGGGGAGAATGCAACAACCCGTATTTTCAATAACCTATTATAACGTAAATCGAGGCAGAATTTAATTTATAAATCTGAATCAAGGGAAACAGGCTATGCCATTGCGTTCGTCTCAGAAAAATACGCGAAATAGAGTCCGAGTTTTCGAAAATCGGAGTCCGTATGACCCGATTAAGGCCCAACGAAGTTTTCAGAAAATTTCAAAGTAAAAACAGATTTCAAATTCAAGTTTGAATTTGGAAATTAGGGCAGTTGGGCGCAGGCGGGAAATTTCCCGCCAGACCACCCATGTCGACAGCCCTGTCGACTGGGCAGTCGACATGGTTAGGCCCAAGTCGACAGCCCTGTCGACTTGGGTGTCGACTTGGTTCATCCGGGCAGTTTTGCCTGGTGCACCATTTTGGAGTTGTGTTGAGTTTGGGGGCCAGATTCGGTTTTGAGGGCTGAGATTGGAATTAGGGTTTAATCCTAAGGCTAAAACTAATCCTAATCTCTATAAATAAGCCCCTAACCTAACCCTAAATCATCATTATTCATTCAAGTAACTAAACTATGGCAAAATCATTCCTCTCATGGCCTCCACTCTCTTCATAAAATTCCTAAGTTATTTCTATGAGAGATTTTCCATGCATACAAGTGTTTTCAAGCTTGTATGAGTGTCATTAGCTTGCATTCAAGTCAAGTTTCCATATTTACATCATAAAGCAAGGGTTTTGATCATTTTTGCTCAAGGGTTTTTCTATTGGAGCTTGCATTTTGGGTTTATTTGATTGCATAAGGGCTTTGTCTCAATCTATATATATTTTTGTGTCTTCATAAGCATTGTAAGCCCTTTTCTACTTTCATATTTAAACTCTAAAGTTAAATGAATGATGCAAGTTTGGTTGATCATTATGATATGCAAGTTTGCCATGATATGCAAGTTTACCATGTCATGTTATGCAAGTTTGATATGTTATGATATGCAAGTTTGCCATGCTATGTTATGCAAGTTTGCCATGTTATGATATGCAAGTTTATCATGTTATGTTATGCAAGTATGCCATGTTATGATATGCAAGTTTACCATGTTATGCTATGCAAGATTGCCATGTTATGATATGCAAGTTTATCATGTTATGTTATGCAAGTTTGATATGCAAGTTTGTCATATGATATGCAAGTTATGTTATGCAAGTTTGGGTTGATCATTTTGTTCATGTTATCATGTTATGCAAGCTTACCTTGAGTATATGAACACAAAGCTTCAAGCTTTATGCTAAAGGTTGCATTTTGGCAACATGTAAGTTATCATATCTCTTATGATAACTTGCATGTGAGGCTAAATGCGAACTTATGGCCATTTCTACATGTCATTTATCACCATATATCACCAATATGCTAAGTTTGGTTTTATGCATGCTTTTGAGGCCTAATGATGCAATATGCAAGTATATGAACATATGTACATTTCATATGCCACCATGTTAAACTTGTGGCTTCAACACCTTTATGTCATGATTATGCCAAGTTCCCTCTTTCTATCCTTTATGCGCTATTGCGATATGTAAGCGATGGGATTGCGTTTGGGGTTGGGTAAACTTAAAAGACATAAAAACATAAGATTGGGAATTTACCTGTTAAGTTAGGTCTACCCATTGGGAATTTACCTATTAAGTTAGGTCTACCCAAATGCTTGAAAACTTGTAATATGTTTTGGAAACATAATGGACATGACACTTAGAAAATATAAGTGTGACCAACTCGAGGTTGGGTTGAGTTTGTAGCGTAAACCTACCCGGAACCGACCGGCTTAACTAGTTGCTACAAACAATAGGACCCAATGTGAGAAGTTGGTCATGTTGTACCTTGAACCCGAGGTTAGACCAAGTTGTGGTGTAAAGCTACCCGGACCCGCCCGGCTTAACTAGTAACCACAACAAGGTCTAATGTGAGAGGTTAAGGCACATTAAATTAATTAATGCCTCATGATTAGGGTTAAGTCATGGTCCACTTAATACTTAACCAATTTGGGCTTGGTAGATTAATCAGGGTTAAGTCGTGAACTCATCGTTACACTTAACCAAGTTAATCCATGATTAGCAAGAGGGTTAAACCGTACTTAACCCACTAGAAAATCCTAGCAATGGGGGTCCACTCCAACAGTAATCCTAAGTTTGTATCATTAAGACCCTAGGGACTAGGCTAGGGTGGGGGCACGATTACTGGACTTGAGGTAAGTGACCAAAAGCGACGGTCGAGTGGTACGCCGATGTAGTTCCGGACGGACTATGGTCATGCACGTAGTCCGTATTTGGAGAAGTCAAGCATGGGTACCAGTAGATCGAGACTGTGCACTCATGTTTATGGTGTCAAGGGGTTGACACCCTAGGGCTTGATACACCCGACGGGAGACTCGGCACAGTCCGACTACAATTATGTTTGGGCCGTATTGACACCAACACGTGACGAGTTAGGCTTATAGGGAGCCGATCGACTAGACCGTTTGGTTGGACCTCGTATTAGGGTCACTTCATGTTATTGGACCTCGTATTAGGGTCACTTCATGTTATTGGACCTCGTATTAGGGTCACTTCATGTTATTGGACCTCGTATTAGGGTCACTTCATGTTATTGGACCTCGTATTAGGGTCACTTCATGTTATTGGACCTCGTATTAGGGTCATTTCATGTTATTGGGTCAAAGCTTGGGCCAAGGGATCAATACTTGTTTATTCAAGTCATGTTAGTTTGTTAGTACACCTGTGGTGCAAAACCTTAATCCTGATTATGCGATGATACCTTTATCTACCTTGTTAGTTAATCATCATGCTAGTATGTTGTTATCCTTATGTTCATCCCTGCTTCTCATGCCAGTTAACTTTATCAGTTTACATTGATTGTAGTAGGGCTTACTCAGTCTTTTTGACTGACCTGTTTTTCTTTCACCTCTTTTCTTCCGTTCCCCCCCCCCCACCAGGTTCTCAGGGTGGGAATATTGGAGCTTAGCTTGGATTTCTGATCACTTGCTTGTGGGATTTTAGCTCATGTACGGTCTTGACATGAAGCTAGCTATGGTCATCACTTATTTTGGGGATAGTACTTATGTATTTCAGTTTTTCAGTGATGTTGTTTTTATCTAGACTTGTGTATTTGGAAAGTTGACATTATGTTGTACCAGACTTGTTTTGAAATAGTTTGAAATCTTCCTTTGTTTTATTTATCTTATTTACTCTGTTTACATATATACATATGTTCTTGTTCTGCCTTGATATATCATTATGCATGTTTACCCGATACAAACGCCCCTCCAAAGTCAGAGTGCTTGCAAGAGCCACCCTGGCGGAGGTGGGGTGTTACAGAAGTATTAAAGATCATGTTTTTACTTTCACTTTGTTTAAATAAAAAGAATTAGTATAAAAGATTATATTTTTATTCCTCATAGTTTCAATAAAAAAAAAAGAACTTAACAAAAATTTCATTTTTGTTAAATAAGGTTAGAGTTAAACAAAATTTCATTTTTTGTCAAATAAAATTGAGTTATAGAAGTTAAAACCAAATCTGTCAATTTTGTCTAGTGTAAAAGTTAAAACCAAATTTGTCACTTTTGTCTAATGAAATAGTTAAAACCAGATTTGTAACCTTTTGTCAAATGTAATATTTGAAACAAAATTGGCCTTTTGTCAAAACATAATTATTGAAATAAAAATGAACATTTTTGACAAATTAAAATAGTTGAATTAGAAATGTACATTTTTATCAAAATATACATTTTAGCCAAAAAGATTGGTTGAAACAAATATGTCATATTTGTTGAAACCAAATAGCTGAGATGAAAAGAACATTTTTGTCAAAATATATTAGTTGAAGTAAAAATGTACATTTTGCCAAAATAAGATGATTGAAAACAAAATTTACATTTTTGGTTAAATAAAAGAGTTAAACACAAATAGCATTTTTGTTAAATAGGTTTATGTTACAACAAAATATTTATTTTGTTAAAAAAGAATTGTCAACAAAATGCATATATCATTCTTTATACCTTTTGTTGAAATATAATGTGTATGCAAATATAAGAATCATCTTTATTTGTAAAACATACATTAGAAATTGTATGATTTATAAAGAATCAATTTATTGCCACAACATACATTAGAATTTGTAGATAAGTTTAAGTGACATCTTTATATGATAATGCATACATTAGAATTTGTATGCAATTTAAAAAACACATTTTTATGTGATAGGTTATACATTGAAAACATATAACAATAAGATTATTTCTTTATGTGTTAAAGTTAAGAATATTTGCATACAAATAAAGTAAAATGGAAATTATCTTTTCATTTGTCATCAGCAATAATGCCATATAAATAAATTACAGTTTATTAGACATTAGAAAAGTATAGGGAAATTATACGAATAAAATATATTTTTATTCGACACTAGGAATTTAATAACATGTATTGTTCATTATTATCGACATGTTAGCAGAATTAAAATTGGTTAAATTCATTAACCAATAATCTGTTGTTGGCTGAAAACCCCACACGGGTATTGGGATGATACTTGACATACACTAGTCCCAATATTTAGTTGTATGTCGATCGATAGATTGACAGGCTGCGATGAGCGTCATAATTTCATTTTAATGCTCACACAGTTGTAAAATTTCACTTTGGATGTGAATTGATTGTTTAATGATTGTTTATCATTTGTTGTCATATTCATGCGATGTATGAAATCCATATAGCCGAAATTATATGGTAACTGATTGAGTCGCATTTCGATTCAGGATTTCTTTTAAATAAAGAATGTTTTAAATAAAGAATATCTTTTAATATAAAGAATATTTTTAAAAAGACATTGTAATATAAATAATATTTTAAAGTAAAGAATATTGTAATATAAAGAATATTTTTATGTAAATAATCTTTTTACATAAAGAATATTTTTAAATATCGAACATTTAAAATATTATTCAACGAAGAATAAAATGATGATTTCTATGTCTGTTTTTGGGATGGACACAAAAGATAAAAATATATTTTTATTGAAATGAACTAGTTATTAACTAGAATAAATCTTTTAAATTAAGATTTAATGGAGTCTTCTAATTAATTAATAATTAATTGGAATTAAATAGAAGAATTGGATTTTGGGTTGTCGTGGATGCTGTCTTAAATAACACTGTTCTCAAACCTCATATTAAAAAGAATAAATCTTTTAATTAAGATTATTAGAGTTTCAAATTATATTTAGTAATTAGATTAAAATGATATGTGAATTGGGTTTATTGTGAACTGTGTTTTAAAACGACATTTGTTCTTTAACCCAATTAACAATAAAGATATGATTTAGAATTTATAAATCTTTTTATTTAGATTTAGAAAGAAATTTTCCAAAGTCAAGTTTTCCAATTTAATATATTAAATCGGAATTGAGTAGAAATTCGATTGGATAATAATCGAGATAGGCTTCTGTAAAAGAAGACTGTTATTATATATGGAATTTAAAAGGCTTTGCTGTTATTCCATTTATATTATCAGTCTGATACGGAAATTTATATCGGTTATATATTGATTTGATTTTTGTGAAAATTCCATATTTAATGGAAATGATTTTGGGTTTATCGTGAACAATGTTTTTAAATGACATTGATTCTTTAACCTAGTTAAAGATAAGATTATTTTCTTAAAACTAAATAATCATAAAGTAATGATTTTGATATTAAAACCGAATTGGAGTTTTAATGAATCTTTAAAAAGAAGATTTAAGAATAAATTTAAAAGAATTTATCTTTGATAAAATTAATGGGAACCTTTCGCTAATAATATGAATATTTTATTAGAAGAATATTCTGAATTGGAATGAGGCGTATGATGTGTCTTTATAGCACTTGATTTTTAATTATAAAATACGCAAGTTATTCGGAAAGACCGGGTTTAACCTATTCTGAATAATTACTACGAGGATTAAAGTCAAAGACATTGAAGACGGCGATTGAAGACCGGCGATTTTCACATTGAATGGATGACTACTGATGCTCGACAATAGCTAGCTACCAGTAAAGGGTTAAAAGTGGTAGTTTGTCCGGACATACTTGTTGATTGTCCGGATATGCAAGCACCTCTCTTCCGTATTGGACATACGGGACGAGGAATAAGGTGTCTCCGGTTTCGTTCAGACCCAGGATGGATTTGTAAATGGATGTGTGTCTAACATTGGATTTCATTCCATGTAAATTAAATGGATTTCTATTTAATATATATCTGTGGTGGCGGAGATTTATTCTCTTGCTTAACACCCTTCTCTGAGACGCACGAGCTCAGGGGTTATATATTAGTAGTAATCGATCGCATGGCATGAATTGTCAATGTGGCACGCCAAGATGCAAATGATCAAGGCTTTTGTTGAAAAGCAGTGCCTTGTGGGATGATCAAAGCATAGCCTATTTCGGCATAACTTTGTGTATAGCATTACCTCGCGAGCCTCACACCCAGGTAAGAGTCAGAAATGGAGCAAGGGAACGCAGGGAGTGCACACGTTTCTTTCTAGCTAGAAGTGGTGTCAACGACTTACCAGCCCTGACATTTTACTTATGTGGATGATGGAATTTTCGAGGCCTTCGCCAATGGCCAAATTATAGGTTCGATAGGACCAGGAAGTGTGTGTTCAGGCATAACTAATCCACTAAAGTATTTGTGGACCGGCCCTGCAGGATCCAAGGGTTGCCCGTAGGTATGATCCTGAGACATTGCTAGAGTGTCTCGAATCGGTAAGGAGATCGTTCCTAGCCTTGACTCTTGATGGAAACCCAATTTCCAATACGACATTACGGTTTTGATTGTAAACCTATATATGGCGACATAATAGGATGGGGTACTATGTCGTCTATGATTGTTACATTATGATTGAAATGTTTTTGAAACATATTTACACTAATAATAATATCAAATCCGTTTTATCGTATCAAGCATTTTTGACCATTATAAGATAAAACTCTATCCTCCGTTTTGCGTTGCATTGTGTGATGGGACTTGAGTCTTATAATGGTTTCATTTTTCTAAAAAGCATTGCGTTGTTTAACGATTTACTTTATTTCATGCACTGGCAATCCAATGGAGTAAACCCGTTCTGCGTTAGCGGCGTGGTCCTGTGATTAGCCATATTATTAGATAAGTTAGGAAATATTTCTCATACCACTCCCATGACTGACCCGTAGTTTGTTTCACTTGCAAACTCGGGTGCCCTCTTTTCCACAGGGGCAGTCGAGTAGCTTATTTTGCAGATATATTGAGCAGGATTCTGGATCGAAGCTTAGATCTGTGTCCATAGCATTGGTAGTCTTCCACTGTGTTAATTTAATTATTCCGATGTAGTGTATTACATTTATTATAATTTAATCTTTCGTTGTGTTATTTTATTTGATGTGCTCTGATATATTCTGTACTCTGATGTAACATTATCACAATGTAATAAAAGTCTTCTGTTATTTGTTCTTATGTGTTGTATTCCCAGAGTTAACATATTCGGGTAATGAACGGTCTTGATTGATTTAGCGATCGATTAGGTCTGCGCGAAATCCGGGTCATTACAGTTGGTATTAGAGCTTTGGTTAGCTCAAATCTTTGGGGTACAACTCATTAGAACTGAACAAAAGACTCATCAGAGGTTGGATTAGTAATATCCTATAAAAGAATACTCATTAGAGATAAGATCGGCAGTATCCTAGAATGAGAAAACTCGTTAGAGATGGGGTTTTTAATGCCCTAGAATGAGTTGAGAGTGACAAGTTTATAATTACGTATTTGTGATTATATATATAATCCAACCTTAGAAAATATGATTTTTGAAGATATAAAATTATATATATTTGAAAAGTTAATTAAGAAATAAAATTATTAAAAAAAATAAAGTTGAGTTGGTAAATTAAACAACTTTTAGCTCTGTTCCTTTTCGAGGACGAAAAGATTTTAAGTGGGGGAGATTGTAACAACCCGGAAATTCTGAACCAATTTAAAAATTTTATTTTAGAAATTTTAATGGATTTTGAATATTTAAAATGATTTATTTTAAATAATAATGATTAAAAATTTATTTAAATCGAGGTTAGAACAAATATATTTATTTGAATTATAAAAGGAGTTTAAAATAGCACGGTAGTTTGAAAATTTGAATTTGAACTTTGACTGACTGTACAGGATGCAAAATAAATCGGATTTTAGTGAAACCAAAAATATTAGAATCTATTTGAAAATATCTTTCCAACGAATCTGAAAAATCGAAATTTCATAGCGGAAATCAAAAGTTATGTCTAGTTTAAAATTCAGAATAGTCGTTGTAGAATTTATATATCTATTTTAATATTAAAAAAAGCCATTTTACAAACGACCTCCGTTTTCGATGAAACACTTTTGTTGGATCCGGAATATCAAATTATTGTGCGATTCCATTTTCATAATTTTTGGAATTAATATGTGAGCGTGGCGAAAGAAAATGTGTTTTATCAATTTCAGTCAAGTTTGATCGACTAGAAAATGGCCATTTTTCAAATGGTCTCCAAATTCGACGAAATTAGTTTTGTTAGGACCGTACCATCAAAACATAACTAGAAATAATTTTTCTGGAATTTTTAGAGTCCGTATGTGGCCCTGGTAAATTTAAATGTACAATCGAATTAAATAAATAAATGATTTATATTTTAAATTGAAGAAAACAAGCTGAAGACTATCGTTTGGGCTGACAGGACCTAGCCCATTGGTTCCACAACGGGGGTATTTTCCTGGGGACAACCCTTGCTGGGCTGGAATTGGAGCTAGTATAGGGTAACATGTTTTTTAGCGAATTAAAGAATTAAAATATAATTAAAATAATATTATAAATATAAAGTTTGCAAAACCCTAATAATCAGACCTAGCCGCCACCTTCAATTTCAATGGCCATGGTTCTTCCAAATTCATTCCCTAATCGTTTCTAAACCAGTTCGAATTAGAACATCAACCAAAAGAAAAAATCGAAGTAGATCTTGGCCTCTTTAAAATCATGAGGGTATGATGGAATTTCATTGAGAAGACTGCTCGAAATCCGAGCTCAAACACGGGGAAGTCGCACGCATTTCCAGAAGAACAGAGGCCATAGAGTTTTTTGCCACCGCCGGCGCTGGGAGGTGGTCTGAAGCTCAACGTTGTGGTGCAATCCGATCGGGTCCAGGTGGAGTGGTGGAGGTGCGGTGAGGAGAGAGAAGCGGTGAGCAAATGGGTTTCTTCAATCGTGAATATCAAGAACGACGGCTTTGTACAGAAAGGGGGAAGAGGTTACGGAAAACTAATTGATTATTAATTAATTTAGTAATTAACGCTTAAATTACTATTACTCTTTCGTACGAGGTCTGTTTTACGAACCGTCAGAAGCGTTGAAATCGTCCTTCCAAGATCTACAACATGAAACAGACCAGATCTGAAACTGAGCATTCTGAAAATTCAGAAAAATCAATGTGAGATTTCTATTTTTAAAATAAAATTAATTATTTATTTCATTGTGAAATTTATATTCATTTTATATAAAATTCATGTTGGTGTTTTATATATATATTTATTGCAGTGTTGATTGTTTTATGATTGTGATGAATCACTGAATTGATTTGTGTGTCTCATGTTTGTTATGAAATAGATAAAAACAAATATATCATGTTAGAAAAAAATAGATTCAAACAAAATTATCATTGTTATTTGATTGTTGTAATTAACATTTGTGTTAATTATAAAATTAGATTCATTGTTATTAGATTGTTGTAATTAACATTCATGTTAATTATAAAATTAGATTCAAATAATATTATCATTTGTTTATTAGATGGTGGTAATTAACATTTATGTTAATTAGGAAATTAGATTCAAGGAGTAGATAAAAACATTCATTTTTGTCAAATTTAATAGAAGGAAATAAAAATGTTCATTTCTGTCAAATTTAAAAGAATGAAATAAAAACATGCATTTTTCTCATTTAAAAAGTGTGAAAGCAAATCATACATTCTTGGTCAATTAAAAAGAATGAGACAGAATATTCATTTTTGCCATTTAAAGAGAATAGACCAAAAGTATTCATTTCTATCATTTAAAAAGATGAAACAAGAATATACATTTTTGGTTATTAAAAAGGATTATAAACAAAAGAGTCATTTTATTTTTATTTTTCAATTAGTTACAAAGATTAGAATTGGAATAAAAGATTTCATTTTTATTTTCAATTAGTTACACTGAAATAAAGTTGAGATTTAAAAGTAACATTTTTATTGTCATTTTATATACAATAAAAAGTGTAGATTAAAAAGTAACATTTTTTATTGTCATTTTATATGCAATAAAAAGAATGGATTTAAAGTAACATTTTATTTGTCAATTTAATTACAATAAAAAAAAAGATAGATTTAAAAATAACATTTTTATTGTCAAGTTAGTTACAATAAAAAGAATTGATACAAAAGAAACATTTTTATTGTCACTTTAGTTGTAATGAAAAGAATAGTTTTTAAAGTTGCATTTTTATTTACATTTTATACGCAATAAAAATAGAAGACTTGAAAGTATCATTTTTGTTGCCATTTTATATGAAATGAAAATAGTCATTTTTGTCAAACCTGTTAGCCAGAATAAAAATATTCATTTTTATTTTTTTATATGAAACATTGTTTTTGTCAAAAATTTGTTTGTCATTAAAATAAAAAAATAAAAAAAAGGACTATGATAAAAAGATTTCATCTTTGTTATCACTTTGTTAAATACAATAGAAAGAGTAGAATTGAAAATATGTTTTACTGTCATTTTAGATTGTAATAAAAAGAATAGAATGAAAAATATATTTTTATTGTTATTTTAGTTACAATAAAAAGAGTAAAATAGAAAGTTATATTTTTATTGTCAATTTTGTTGTAATGAAAAGAGAAGTATTAAAGATCATGTTTTTACTTTCACTTTGTTTAAAAAAAAAGAATTAGTATGAAAGATTATATTTTTATTGCTCATAGTTTCAATAAAAAAATTGAACTTAAAACCAAAAGAGTTAAACAAAATTACATTTTTGTCAAATAAAATTGAGTTATAGAAGTTAAAACCAAATTTGTCACTTTTGTCTAGCGTAAAAGTTAAAACCTAATTTGTCACTTTTGTCTAATGAAATAGTTAAAACCAGATTTGTCACCTTTTGTCAATGTAATATTTGAAACAAAATTGGCCTTTTGTCAAAATATAATTGTTGAAATAAAAATGAACATTTTTGACAAATTAAAATAGTTGAATTAGAAATATACATTTTTATCAAAATATACATTTTAGCCAAAAAGATTGGTTGAAACAAATATATCATATTTGTTGAAACCAAATAGCTGAGACGAAAAGAACATTTTTGTCAAAATATATTAGTTGAAGTAAAAATGTACATTTTGCCAAAATAAGATGATTGAAAACAAAAATTACATTTTTGGTTAAATAAAAGAGTTAAGCACAAATAGCATTTTTGTTAAATAGGTTTGTATTACAACAAAATATTCATTTTGTTAAAATAGAATTGTCAAATAAATGCATATATCATTCTTTATACCTTTTGTTGATGTGTATGCAAATATAAGAATCATCTTTATTTGTAAAACATACATTAGAAATTGTATGATTAATAAAGAATCAATTTATTGCCACAACATACATTAGAATGTGTAGGTAAGTTAAAGGGACATCTTTATATGATAATGCATACATTAGAATTCGTATGCAATTTAAAATACACATTTTTATGTGATAGGTTATACATTGAAAACATATACAAATAAGATTATTTCTTTATGTGTTAAAGTTAAGAATATTTGCATACAAATAGAGTAAAATGGAAATTATCTTTTCATTTGTCATCAGCAATAATGCCATATAAATAAATTACAGTTTATTAGACATTAGAAAAGTATAGGGAAATTATATGACTAAAATATATTTTTATTCGGCACTAGGAATATAATAACATGTTCTGTTCATTATCATAGACATGTCAGCAGAATTAAAATTGGTTAAATTCATTAACCAATTATTTATTTATATGAACTCTTGTTGGCTGAAAACCCCACACAGGTATTGTGATGATACTTGACATACACTAGTCCCAATATTTAGTTGTATGTCGATCGATAGATTCACAGGATGCGATGAGCGTTATTATTTAATTTTAATGCTCACACAGTTGTAAAATTTCACTCTGGATGTAAATTGATTGTTTAATGATTATTTATCATTTGTTGTCATATTCATGCGATGTATGAAATCTATATAACCGAAATTATATGGTAACTGATTGAGTCGCATTCCGATTTAGGATTTGTTTTAAATAAAGAATGTTTTAAATAAAGAATATCTTTTAATATAAAGAATATTTTTTAAGAGATTGTAATATAAAGAATATTTTAAAGTAAAGAATATTGTAATATAAAGAATATTTTTACGTAAAGAATCTTTTTACATAAAGAATATTTTTAAATATCGAACATTTAAAATATTATTCAACGAAGAATAAAATAATGATTTCTTCGTCTGTTTTTGGGATGGACACAAAAGATAAAAATATATTTTTATTGAAATAAACTAGTTATTAACTAGAATAAATCTTTTAAATTAAGATTTAATGGAGTCTTCTAATTTATTAATATTTAATTAGAATTAAATAGAAGAATTGGATTTTGGGATGTCGTGGATGGTGTCTTAAATAACACTGTTCTCAAACCCCGTATTAAAAAGAATAAATCTTTTAATTAAGATTATTAAAGTTTCAAATTGTATTTAGTAATTGGATTAAAATGATATGTGAATTGGGTTTATTGTGAACTGTGTTTTAAAATGACATTTGTTCTTTAACCCAATTAACAATAAAGATACGATTTAGAATTTATAAATCTTTTTTATTTAGATTTAAAAAGAAATTTTCCAAAGTCAAGTTTTCCAATTTAATATCTTAAATCGGAATTAAGTGGAAATTCGATTGGATAATAATCGAGATAGGCTTCTGTAAAAGAAGACTGTTATTATATTTGGAATTTAAAAGGCTTTGCTATTATTCCATTTATATTATCGGTCTGATACGGAAATTTATATCGGTTATATATTGATTTGATTTCTGTGAAAATTCCATATTTAATGGAAATGATTTTGGGTTTATCGTGAACAATGTTTTCAATTGACATTGATTCTTTAACCCAGTTAAAGATAAGATTAATTTCTTAAAACTAAATAATCATAAAGTAATGATTTTGGTATTAAAATCGAATTGGAGTTTTAATGAATCTTTAAAAAGAAGATTTAAGAATAAATTTAAAAGAATTTATCTCTGATAAAATTAATGGGAACCATTACCTAACAATATGAATATTTTATTAGAAGAATATTCTGAATTAGAATGAGGCATATGATGTGTCTTTATAACACTTGATTTTTAATTATAAAATACGCGAGTTATTCGGAAAGACCGGGTTTAACCCATTCTGAATAATTACTACGACGATTAAACTCAAAGACATTGAAGACAGCGATTGAAGACCGACGATTTTCACATCGAATGGATGACTACTGATGCCCGACATTGGCTAGCTACCAGTAAAGGGTTATGAGATGACCTGAATTCCCGTTCAGACGGAAATAGGGCTATCTTTGGAATATAACACAGAAACATATAATAGCAGAACAGAATTAAATAAATACACCAGATGATGAACAATAAAATATACTGGATAAAAGTAATCATCAGAGTTACACAGTATACAGGATCTTACTTAGTACAAATACAGTTCAGCTATACATAAATGTCTACAGCGGAAATAAACAAAATATGTACAATAGGAGCTGAACAGCATAAAAAGAAATAAATGATAGAATCCATCTTCAGCTCCAGCTATCCAGAAAAGAACCAGCTAAACCTGAATACAAGGCTGCCCGTGTAGAAAAAGGGGCACCCGAGTTTGAAAGTGAAACAAACTACGAGTCAGTCATGAGACTGGTATGAGAAATCCACTCAACACATATATATAATTGGCTAATCACATGACCACGCCACTTTCGTGGAACGGGTTTACTCCATTGGATTGCCAGTGCTTTAAAACAAATCTTTCTTTTAAACATCGCTATGCTTTTTATAAAAATGAAACCGTTATAAGACTCAGTTCCCATCACACAATGCAACGCAAACCGGAGGATAGAGTTTTTACCTTATAACAGCCAAAATATGATTGATACAAATAAAACAAAGGCATTTGATATTATTGCTAGTGTTTATATGTTTTGAAAACAATTTCAAATCATAACTATCAATCATAGACGGCATTAATGCCCCATACCACTATGTCGCCATATATAGGTATACAATCAAAACCGCACGATGTCGTATTTGGAAATTGGATTTCCGTCATGAACCAAGGCAAAAGATAGTCCTTACCGAATTCGAGACAATCTAGCCCATGTCTCAGGATCAGAGCTCGAGTGACCCTAGGAGCGACAGGGCCGGTCCACCGATGTGGATTAAAATTCCTGAACAATACGTTTCCCCGCCCTTTGGGGCGTAAACGAGCCAACGAATGACTCCATCGGACCCGGATCGTCCGATCAAACCGAGGCGCCTCGCAACAGCAACAACCACATAGGTGAAAAGTATATAAATGTCAGGGCTGGTAGGTCACTGACACCACCCTAGCTAGAAGGAAACGCATGTCCTCCCTGAGGTCCTTCCTCCCGTTTCTGGTTCATACCGGGGTGTGAGGCTCGCGATTTCACGTTGTACACAAAGCTACGCCACACAGGCGGTGCTTTGATCATCACCACAAGACTTTGCTTTTCAACAGAAGCCCTGATCACTGCATCTTAGCATGCCACACAGGCAATTCACGCCATGCGATTGATGTCCATCGATATACAACCTCTGAGCTCGTACGTCTCAGAGAAGGGCGTTAAGCAAAAGAATAAATCCTCCGCCGCCAAACAGATGTATATTTAACAGAGATCAATCAACACAGAATAAAATCCAATGTCGGACACACAGTCCATTTACAAGTCCGTTCTGGGTCTGAACGAAACCGGAGGCACTAAATACCTCGCAAACCCATCGATCACCACGTACATCTGGATGATCACCACTCATTATCCATATTTCGGGATGCCTCCCAATCAGGACCTCGGTTACCATCCAAACGAGGTGAAGATCTCCTGTCTTCGACCATCGTCTTCATCTTCGACTTTCAATCGTCGATCAATTATTTGAAATGAGAATTAACTCGGCTTTTTCAAATAATTCACGTATATTTAGAATTTCAAATCAATTTATTTCAATGGTTAAATTATTCGACAACACCAATTTTGTTCTTTAATGTAGTTTTCACACCAAATACATTCAACCATCAAAAGCCACACAAATCAAGCAAATTTCAATTTATTTCCATTCCATATTGTTTCCAATATTTTATAACTATTTATTGCTATTTTTATTTATTTTAAAATAGCCATTTTATTCAAAACGACGCTTCGGGCCATAAAGCGGCCGTGACGCTGTTTTTCTTCAGATTTGATTTACACATATCTGAAAATCTAACCGTTGGATCTTCACAATATTTACATCATTAGAAAGGTCTTTTCAAAACGAACCCAACGGTTCCAGTTTCGGGAAAATCCGACGGTCGGATCTCCCGGTACAATCGTTTGAAATTTCGATTTCAAAATACGAACTGCAGCGTCGTTATTCGATTAAATATAATTCTATTTATATTTATATATAAATAAAATCGATTCTGGCGCTGTTTTTCTTCAAATTTGAATTAAACATTCCAGACAATCCAGCCGTTGGATTTTTACAAGGTTGGTGTCGTTGGAAAGATTATTCCAAGGCGAACCCGACGGTTGAGGTTTCGGGAAAATCCAATGGTCGGATTTCCCGTACTAGTTGTTTGAAAACACGGTTTCAAAACACGAACTGCACGGCTTCGTTTCGTTTTAATTTTATTTATATTTATATATTTATATAAATATAGTTCATTCAATGATTTCCATATCGTTTTAACTTCAAATATTTTTCTAACGCCTTAAATTTTGGAAAAATTTCGCCATAACCTCCCCTGCACCGGGAGCATCGGGAAATCGCAAATAGCGTTCCCGGTCCTTCTAATCTCAAAAAGAAAAAGAAAAAGCCAAGCGGCTAGCCAACAGGCTCAAAATCATCACCCAAACAAATCAGTAAATGTGTACCTATTTGTCGGGCACAAAATTTTATTCCTCTTCTCTAGCCCCTTTGCTATAACCTGTTCAATGAATATTGCATGTACATATATATACAGTTCTTATCATTTATCAATTTCTATTCGACTTCATATTTGATTTCTATTTGGTTTAACACCATTCATTCTAATGTTACATAAATAGGTGCAAATCATTTCATTAGCTAATTAATGAATATTTCAACTCATATATGTTTATTTTGAACAAGTGGCTATTTTTAACACTTCTCATTTCAACGATTTATGCATACAATAAAAATGTGATTTTTATTGTAAAACAATTCATTTCAAAACACTATTTTTCTATATAGTTCATATAGGTGACAAAATAGGATTTTTATCATAAACAATTTCTTTTTAAAACGAGATTATTTTACACAGTTCATATAGTCGATAAAAGGCGATTTTTATTATCAAACAATTTATTTCAAAATATGAATACCATTCAACACATGAATTTCTAAACAACGAATGAATATCAATTCAACACATGAATGTTTTCTATAGTTTCTATATATAGATAAAAATGTGATTTTTATTATCGAACAATTTATTTCAAAATATGAATACCATTCAACACATGAATTTCTAAACAACGAATGAATATCAATTCAACACATGAATGTTTTCTATGGTTTCTATATATAGATAAAAATGTGATTTTTATTATCGAACAATTTATTTCAAAATATGAATACCATTCAACACATGAATTTCTAAACAATGAATGAATATCAATTCAACACATGAATGTTTTCTATGGTTTCTATATATAGATAAAAATGTGATTTTTATTATCGAACAATTTATTTCAAAATATGAATACCATTCAACACATGAATTTCTAAACAACGAATGAATATCAATTCAACACATGAATGTTTTCTATGGTTTCTATATATAGATAAAAATGTGATTTTTATTATCGAACAATTTATTTCAAAATATGAATACCATTCAACACATGAATTTCTAAACAACGAATGAATATCAATTCAACACATGAATGTTTTCTATACAATGAATAAATATAGTTTAAGCATATGAAAATAATTCAAACACACAAATATTATTCAAAATTTCGGCAGCATAACGGCAGGGTAGTTAAACCGGGACCGTCCCTAGTACGGCTCCTCGCTCTACCTTAAAACCTCGCGGTTTTTGACAATGGGGATCATGCATCTAGTTCGCACGCAGGCGGCATGTATATATTTATTTCATTTCCACAAACTAATCCTATGTGGTTTCAACCAAATATTTCTCAACCACAAATGGGTATTTTTCAACCACAATCAACCAATATCAATCATAAACAATCCCAAACAATCATTCGCTATCAATCAATTTTCACAACAATTTCAACCAATAGATATCGTCCATGGTTTGTGGACGAGGGGCGTATATATATATATATTTATATATAGCAATTCACTTTCATTTTCAACACATATATATAATTTTTAAATCAGAAATCTCACCAATAGCTATCCAACTGCACGACACTTCCTTGCATAAAATCTTCGCCTTTTGTCGCTTTCGCCCGTATTCTCTACACATGTAAAAATCGAATTTTTACTATGTTATTCAATATATAAAAATCGAATTTTTACCACGCTATTCAATATATAAAAATATGATTTTTACTCCGACTTTCAATATATAAAAATCTGATTTTTACTTCTTAATAAAAATTCCGTCTTTTCCATTTCAAAGATCAAATCTTTTCTTTTACTTTTTAAAGTTTAAATCTTTTACTTTTCAAAATTCAAATCTTTTTCTTTTCAAAATTCAAATCTTTTAAAACCTTTTCAAAAATCTGTTTTAA
Organism: Allium sativum; assembly: GCA_030737875.1. Lineage (NCBI taxonomy): Eukaryota > Viridiplantae > Streptophyta > Magnoliopsida > Asparagales > Amaryllidaceae > Allium > Allium sativum. The sequence continues at coordinate 1,033,198,120 of CM060920.1, read as the reverse complement.
AACCTTTCTTAAAATCAGTTTTTCCTTTTAAACAAAATCAGTTTTTTTTTCCTTTTAAACAAAATCAGTTTTTAATATTTAAACAAATCAGTTTTTCATATACATAAAAATAAATTATCAAAACAAAAAAAAACTTACAGAGGGGGGGGGGGGGGTTTCGCCGATCGACGGAGGTGGCTTCGAGGGGGCGGCGCTAGGGTTTCGAACAGAGAAAAGGCGGTGGGTGGCTTCGAGGGTTCGAACGGAGAAACGGCGGTGGGCGGCGTCGAGGGCTCGAACGGAGAAACGGCGGTGGGCGGCGTCGAGGGCTCGAACGGAGAAACGGCGGTGGGCGGCGTCGAGGGCTCGAACGGAGAAACGGCGGTGGGCGGCGTCGCTACTGCTCCGTTCTTCTTCTTTCCCTTTTTTCTTTTTTTTTTCATTTTGAAATTACAACGAACGGGGGGCCAGAAAGGAAGATAAAAGGGGGGGGGGAGAAATTAAAATTATTTTTATTATTTTATTATTTATTTATTTAATTTCGCAAAAAGGTTGACTTTTACATACGACCTCGAAACGAGGCCCACCGCCTGTCGCCCATAGCGTTTCACCCCCATTCCGAACACAATGGGATATGTATCGTAAGCTGATTTGATCGTTACAATCAGTTTCCGTTGAATTTTCATTTAAATCACTATATTGAATTTTAAACGTACATTTCAAATTACCGGGGCCACATACTAACTAGAAAAATTCCCGAAAAATATTTTCTAGCTTCGTATTGACGATACGGTCCTAACAAAACTAGTTTCGTTAAATTCTGAGACCGTTTGAAAAATGGCCAATTTCCAGTCGATTAAAATCAACTGAAACTGGTCAAACGCGTTTTCCTTTGCCACGCTCACATATTGATTCGAAAAATTATGAAATTTGAAACCTAGCAATAACTTGACACTGCGGATCTAACAAAAGTGGTTTCGTCGAAATCCGAGGTCGTTTGCAAAATGTCCCATTTTAAGGGCCTGAATTCCATAGCGACTATTCAGAATTTTCAACTGGACATATCTTTTGATTCCCGCTATCAAATTTCGATTGGTCAGATTCGTTGGAAAGATATCATCAATTAGATCCTAATATTTTTGATTTCACTAAAATATGGATTGTTTTGCACCCGGTACATTCAATTGAAGTTTGAAATCGAATTATCGAACTACCGCGCTATTTTCAATTCCATATATAATTATAATTAATTATATTCGTTTTCAAATGTCGATTCAAACTCAATTTTCATCGCCATTATTTAAAATATTTATTTTAAATATTTAAAATCCATTATTTTAGCCAATTTAAAATTTTTAAATTGGTTCAGATTTTCTGGGTCGTTACAATCTCCCCCACTTAAAACTTTTCGTCCCCGAAAAGGAACAAAGTCGAAAGTGGTTTGATAAATCTACAATCCCACAATACAACAACCAATTTGTTTCTAACCTTTTTAACTTTTCAAATATATATCTTTTATATATTCAAAAATTATATTTCTAAAACCAGACTATATATATATAATCACAAATACGTTATTTAAAAACATATTACTCTCGACTCGTTCTGAGGCACTTCTGACCCCATCTCTAACGAGTTATTCTGATTCTGCTACTCATACTAGGATATTACTGATCCTATCTGTATGGAGTTACCCGTCCTAGAACACTACTAGTTCTATTTCTGACGAGTTCGTTCGAATGTTATATTCCAGAACTAAGCTTAACCAAAGCTCTGATACCACGTTGAGACGACCCGAATTCCCGTTCAGACGGAAATAGGGCTATCTTTGGAATATAACACAGAAACATATAATAGCAGAACAGAATTAAATAAATACACCAGATGATGAACAATAAAATATACTGGATAAAAGTAATCATCAGAGTTACACAGTATACAGGATCTTACTTAGTACAAATACAGTTCAGCTATACATAAATGTCTACAGCGGAAATAAACAAAATATGTACAATAGGAGCTGAACAACATAAAAAGAAATAAATGATAGAATCCATCTTCAGCTCCAGCTATCCAGAAAAGAACCAGCTAAACCTGAATACAAGGCTGCCCGTGTAGAAAAAGGGGCACCCGAGTTTGAAAGTGAAACAAACTACGAGTCAGTCATGGGACTGGTATGAGAAATCCACTCAACACATATATATAATTGGCTAATCACAGGACCACGCCACTTTCGTGGAACGGGTTTACTCCATTGGATTGCCAGTGCTTTAAAACAAATCTTTCTTTTAAACATCGCTATGCTTTTTATAAAAATGAAACCGTTATAAGACTCAGTTCCCATCACACAATGCAACGCAAACCGGAGGATAGAGTTTTTACCTTATAATAGCCAAAATATGATTGATACGAATAAAACAAAGGCATTTGATATTATTGCTAGTGTTTATATGTTTTGAAAACAATTTCAAATCATAACTATCAATCATAGACGACATTAGTGCCCCATACCACTATGTCGCCATATATAGGTATACAATCAAAACCGCACGATGTCGTATTTGGAAATTGGATTTCCGTCATGAACCAAGGCAAAAGATAGTCCTTACCGAATTCGAGACAATCTAGCCCATGTCTCAGGATCAGAGCTCGAGTGACCCTAGGAGCGACAGGGCCGGTCCACCGATGTGGATTAAAATTCCTGAACAATACGTTTCCCCGCCCTTTGGGGCGTAAACGAGCCAACGAATGACTCCATCGGACCCGGATCGTCCGATCAAACCGAGGCGCCTCACAACAGCAACAACCACATAGGTGAAAAGTATATAAATGTCAGGGCTGGTAGGTCACTGACACCACCCTAGCTAGAAGGAAACGCATGTCCTCCCTGAGGTCCTTCCTCCCGTTTCTGGTTCATACCGGGGTGTGAGGCTCGCGATTTCACGTTATACACAAAGCTACGCCACACAGGCGGTGCTTTGATCATCACCACAAGACTTTGCTTTTCAACAGAAGCCTTGATCACTGCATCTTAGCATGCCACACAGGCAATTCACGCCATGCGATTGATGTCCATCGATATACAACCTCTGAGCTCGTACGTCTCAGAGAAGGGCGTTAAGCAAAAGAATAAATTCTCCGCCGCCAAACAGATGTATATTTAACAGAGATCAATCAACACAGAATAAAATCCAATGTCGGACACACAGTCCATTTACAAGTCCGTTCTGGGTCTGAACGAAACCGGAGGCACTAAATACCTCGCAAACCCATCGATCACCACGTACGTCTGGACGATCACCACTCATTATCCATATTTCGGGATGCCTCCCAATCAGGACCTCGGTTACCATCCAAACGAGGTGAAGATCTCCGGTCTTCGACCATCGTCTTCATCTTCGACTTTCAATCGTCGATCAATTATTTGAAATGAGAATTAACTCGGCTTTTTCAAATAATTCACGTATATTTAGAATTTCAAATCAATTTATTTCAATGGTTAAATTATTCGACAACACCAATTTTGTTCTTTAATGTAGTTTTCACACCAAATACATTCAACCATCAAAAGCCACACAAATCAAGCAAATTTCAATTTATTTCCATTCCATATTGTTTCCAATATTTTATAACTATTTATTGCTATTTTTATTTATTTTAAAATAGCCATTTTATTCAAAACGACGCTTCGGGCCATAAAGCGGCCGTGGCGCTGTTTTTCTTCAGATTTGATTTACACATATCTGAAAATCTAACCGTTGGATCTTCACAATATTTACATCATTAGAAAGGTCTTTCCAAACGAACCCAACGGTTCCAGTTTCGGGAAAATCCGACGGTCGGATCTCCCGGTACAATCGTTTGAAATTTCGATTTCAAAATACGAACTGCAGCGTCGTTATTCGATTAAATATAATTATATTTATATTTATATATAAATAAAATCGATTCTGGCGCTGTTTTTCTTCAAATTTGAATTAAACGTTCCAGACAATCGAACCGTTGGATTTTTACAAGGTTGGTGCCGTTGGAAAGATTATTCCAAGGCGAACCCGACGGTTGAGGTTTCGGAAAAATCCAATGGTCGGATTTCCCGTACTAGTTGTTTGAAAACACGGTTTCAAAACACGAACTGCACGGCTTCGTTTCGTTTTAATTTTATTTATATTTATATATTTATATAAATATAGTTCATTCAATGATTTCCATATCGTTTTAACTTCAAATATTTTTCCAACGCCTTAAATTTTGGAAAAATTTCGCCATAACCTCCCCTGCACCGGGAGCATCGGGAAATCGCAAATAGCGTTCCCGGTCCTTCTAATCTCAAAAAGAAAAAGAAAAAGCCAAGCGGCTAGCCAACAGGCTCAAAATCATCACCCAAACAAATCAGTAAATGTGTACCTATTTGTCGGGCACAAAATTTTATTCCTCTTCTCTAGCCCCTTTGCTATAACCTGTTCAATGAATATTGCATGTACATATATATACAGTTCTTATCATTTATCAATTTCTATTCGACTTCATATTTGATTTCTATTTGGTTTAACTCCATTCATTCTAATGTTACATAAATAGGTGCAAATCATTTCATTAGCTAATTAATGAATATTTCAACTCATATATGTTTATTTTGAACAAGTGGCTATTTTTAACACTTCTCATTTCAACGATTTATGCATACAATAAAAATGTGATTTTTATTGTAAAACAATTCATTTCAAAACACTATTTTTCTATATAGTTCATATAGGTGACAAAATAGGATTTTTATCATAAACAATTTCTTTTTAAAACGAGATTATTTTACATAGTTCATATAGTCGATAAAAGGCGATTTTTATTATCAAACAATTTATTTCAAAATATGAATACCATTCAACACATGAATTTCTAAACAACGAATGAATATCAATTCAACACATGAATGTTTTCTATAGTTTCTATATATAGATAAAAATGTGATTTTTATTATCGAACAATTTATTTCAAAATATGAATACCATTCAACACATGAATTTCTAAACAACGAATGAATATCAATTCAACACATGAATGTTTTCTATGGTTTCTATATATAGATAAAAATGTGATTTTTATTATCGAACAATTTATTTCAAAATATGAATACCATTCAACACATGAATTTCTAAACAACGAATGAATATCAATTCAACACATGAATGTTTTCTATGGTTTCTATATATAGATAAAAATGTGATTTTTATTATCGAACAATTTATTTCAAAATATGAATACCATTCAACACATGAATTTCTAAACAACGAATGAATATCAATTCAACACATGAATGTTTTCTATGGTTTCTATATGTAGATAAAAATGTGATTTTTATTATCGAACAATTTATTTCAAAATATGAATACCATTCAACACATGAATTTCTAAACAACGAATGAATATCAATTCAACACATGAATGTTTTCTATACAATGAATAAATATAGTTTAAGCATATGAAAATAATTCAAACACACAAATATTATTCAAAATTTCGGCAGCATAACGGCAGGGTAGTTAAACCGGGACCGTCCCTAGTACGGCTCCTCGCTCTACCTTAAAACCTCGCGGTTTTTGACAATGGGGATCATGCATCTAGTTCGCACGCAGGCGGCATGTATATATTTATTTCATTTCCACAAACTAATCCTATGTGGTTTCAACCAAATATTTCTCAACCACAAATGGGTATTTTTCAACCACAATCAACCAATATCAATCATAAACAATCCCAAACAATCATTCGCTATCAATCAATTTTCACAACAATTTCAACCAATAGATATCGTCCATGGTTTGTGGACGAGGGGCGTATATATATATATATATATATATATATATATATATATATATATATATATATATATAGCAATTCACTTTCATTTTCAACACATATATATAATTTTTAAATCAGAAATCTCACCAATAGCTATCCAACTGCACGACACTTCCTTGCATAAAATCTTCGCCTTTTGTCGCTTTCGCCCGTATTCTCTACACATGTAAAAATCGAATTTTTACTATGTTATTCAATATATAAAAATCGAATTTTTACCACGCTATTCAATATATAAAAATATGATTTTTACTCCGTCTTTCAATATATAAAAATCTGATTTTTACTTCTTAATAAAAATTCCGTCTTTTCCATTTCAAAGATCAAATCTTTTCTTTTACTTTTTAAAGTTTAAATCTTTTACTTTTCAAAATTCAAATCTTTTACTTTTCAAAATTCAAATCTTTTAAAACCTTTTCAAAAATCTGTTTTAAAACCTTTCTTAAAATCAGTTTTTCCTTTTAAACAAAATCAGTTTTTTTTCCTTTTAAACAAAATCAGTTTTTAATATTTAAACAAATCAGTTTTTTATATACATAAAAATAAATTATCAAAACAAAAAAAAACTTACAGAGGGGGGGGGGGTTTCGCCGATCGACTGAGGTGGCTTCGAGGGGGCGGCGCTAGGGTTTCGAACAGAGAAAAGGCGGTGGGTGGCTTCGAGGGTTCGAACGGAGAAACGGCGGTGGGCGGCGTCGAGGGCTCGAACGGAGAAACGGCGGTGGGCGGCGTCGAGGGCTCGAACGGAGAAACGGCGGTGGGCGGCGTCGAGGGCTCGAACGGAGAAACGGCGGTGGGCGGCATCGCTACTGCTCCGTTCTTCTTCTTTCACTTTTTTCTTTTTTTTTCGTTTTGAAATTACAATGAACGGGGGGCCAGAAAGGAAGATAAAAGGGGGGGGGGAGAAATTAAAATTATTTTTATTATTTAATTATTTTGTAACACCCCACCTCCGTTAAGGTCACTCACAAAGGGAATGCCTTAACTTCGGTGGAGCATTTTAGGAAACAGAACAGAAACTTACAAGACAGATAAAACAGTACTTGAATTTTTTTTTTTTAACTTCATTACAGCGGAAAAAGAAATTAGTATGGTTACATCCTTTCAATTTCAGAATTCAAGTACAAAATATCAGTCTTGTACAAAAGCCTTCAAAATGCATAGTTTAAAAATCATAATCCCCATGGAACGGAAGCTATACAGATCCAAGCCATACTTTAAGCACTTCAAGCAAAGAGAAATCCGGATCAAGCTAAAGTATTTCCCTCCTTGGATAACCTGGGGGGGGAACGGAAGAAAGAAGGCGAAACAACAAGGGTCAGACAAAAAGTCTGGCAAGTCCAGTGACTTTCAGCATATGAACATATAATAATAATATGATATGAATACAAAACTGGATGTGAGATAACTATAACAGGTGTAGCAGATACAACAGAAAAACAGAATGATATAAACTATTGTTTTACACTTCTCTGCACTAATACTAGTATAACAGAATTAGGGGTCTCCCTAATGCCAAAATTGAAGCAGGAACGGGTACAGAATACTTTAACAGAAACAGAATGCTAATAATGGGCCTTTACTACCCGATCAGAAACAGACAGAAGCAGAAACAGATTAATCCCTACGGAAACAGAATGTAGAATTAGGTGTACACTAGTAATGGGCCTTTACCACCCGAACAGACGGTACCACACAGAAACGGACGGGTGTTACCACCCAACAAAAACAGACGGTACCAACAGAAACAGACAGAACTAAGTGTACCCTAAAAACCCTACCCCAAGCGATCGGCTTCCTAATACATAAATATCCTGTGTCGGCCCCACAGTAGGGTGTATCACTCCCTAAAGTGACAACCAATTGGCACAGACCTATTTACAGATGTCACAGCGTCTTACATCCTCAGAGGCAGACCGGGATCCATGCACGCACATGACCCGGTTGGAACGCACCATCAACACCTCTCGCCATTATCAGAATGAACCACTTATAATTAGTTCAGTAAGCGTGCCCGGACCCTACCTACTGTTGGGTCAAAGTTTTGATACCAGAAAGGGTTACTGACTAATATGGGTCCCAAACAACAGATGACACAAGTAATTCCCCTCCTAACCTTGTGTCCCCAGACTAACAGATTTCAGATTTATTTGTTTACAAGTTCAGACATACAGAATTCAGATTTACTAGTTCACAAATTAAGTTAACAAGTTTTCAGACTAACGGATCAGATGTACAGATTTTTCAGATTTGTCTAACTTTGTATTGGGCCTACAGATTCATGGACGGGTTTTCTACACCTATTAATCCATTTGATTTAACCCTATTTTCCCCCAATACGTTTTAGATGTCATTCTTACCTTAGATTTGCATTAATTAATTATTAATGCCCTGACCTCTCACATTAGGTCGCTAGCTTGTGGCTGCTGGATGTGCCGGGCGGTTCCGGGCAGACTTCTGCCACAAGCCAGACCTAACCTCGTGTCTTAAGCAGGTTATGACTAACTTCTCACATTAGAACCTATTGTTTGCGGCCACTGGATGTGCCGGGCGGTTCCGGGCAGATTTACGTCGCAAACTCATTCTAACCTCGACTTAGCCATATTCATCTTTGCGGCCAATTAATTAATTATTTACCGTTTATGCGCACGCTCAATATATATGCCAATTCAGATTATATCAATAACAGAATGATCACATCAACTCAACTGATATAGCAGATAACAGATTTTAGCAGATTGGGTGACTTTACAGATTTAACCGATTTAGCACTTAGCAGATTTTGGCATATAACAGATTAGGCATCTCAACAGACAAATTTAACAGATTTGGCATTTCAATCTAATTAGCAGTCTAGGCAATATGACAAAACTAGCAGTTTAGGCAACTTGGCAAATTAGCAGATTTAGCAAATTTAATATTTCTAAAGGTTCTATTTACATGCCTTGCCTAAACATAAATTAGGCCTAAGTTCATATGCCTAAATAATGTCATAATTCACAATATGATCATATACTTCCATGTTTGCCTAAAGTTACATAGCACAGAATATGGACATAATTTGCCATACAACATATGTTCCAATTTTTGTTAAACTGGCATCTTACAGCAGATTCACATATAAATTATACCAATTATAACCATTAATTTCAATGCATGCCATATATCCAAAAATCCCTATTTAGGTGTAATCTAAATAATAGATATCCTCATTAATGCAAATCTTTTACACCTAAGCTTCCATATCTTCTTCTTTTTAAGTCATGAATCATTATGCAAACTATACCCAAAAATCTAAATCTTTAAATCATATCTTCTAAAAATCCAATCTTGACTTTTATATGCATTTTGTCCAAAGTCTCAAATCATATGTAATCTTACAGTGGTTCCTCTTCTTCTTTTATCACAGAATATGCATAGGTCTAAAACTAGTTTATATGCTTATTTTCTAATTAATTACCGATCTAAATTACAACATAACTATGCATACAACATGCATAAATTATATGTTCATAGTCAAATTTATGCATCCAATCCTAAGTCACATGTCCAATATATTTTATGCCTCAGACCTCAGGTCATACATTCAATTCAGTCTTGTCAAATTTCGCATCATTCATTAATTGTCCCAAATTTTGCGTTCATACGTTAATCTCTTTATGAGATTGGGCACAGGCTCGTGGTAGCCTGGCTATAGAAACAGAAAAGAAGAAAGGAATACAGAACAGTCACAGAAAACAGATCCAACAGAAGAGAATATATATACAACCTCAAACTCAGTTTTAAATGCATATCAAAATTATAATTAACGTTTATAGCGGAGAATAACTGTACTTGCCTTGATTGGATTAAAGAAAGAACTTTAACTTGTTGTAGAATCTTTGCAGAAACTTTAATCTCTAGTTTGAATTGAGTTGCTTAGGCTGATGTTGATTATCTTCTAGTTTTAATTCCAGCAGAGCAGAGACGCCATTTTTATTTTTAATTAGAAGAAGAGAGCAATGGAGGCTAGAGAATTGTGTAAGAAACCTAGGTAGAGTCTAGGGTCATTTTATAGAGTTTATGAACTGATTAGGACCATCGATGTTGCTTGGATTGATCGTAGCCATTCATTCGCAAGAGGGACCAATTAGAGCCTGCCACCTAGCCCTAATGACAAAGCGGACCACAGAAAATCGACCAACATAGAATAGGCCAGCCAGGGTGGACTGGGTTCGACCTGGGTCTGGACCAGGTCGACAGCCCTGTCGACAGCCCTGTCGACCTGGTTAGACCAGGTCGACAGCCCAGTCGACCTGGGTGTCTTAGGCGGGAGTTTTCCCGCCTTGGCCAATTGGGCCCGGTTTTAATTTTTAAACTGATTCAGAAACTTCCGGAGGCTATATCTTCTTCATACGGACTCCGTTTTTCGAAAACTCGGACTCTATTTCGCGTATTTTTCCGAGACGAACGCAATGGCGTATTACGTTTCCCTTAGTTCTTTGATTTCAAATTAATTATACTTTAATTTATGACTTTCACGATTATAGAATACACGGGGTGTTACATTCTCCCCCACTTAAAAGGATTTCGTCCCCGAAATCTTCAAGTTAAGAAGAATGTGTCCTACCATCCAATCATCAATCTACTCAATCATCAATCACAGGCATCCATTGTCCTTATAGACTTCTAATGCTTTCATGTTTAAATGCACAGTGTGTGTTCATGTCCGTATCTAATGCAAAATCAGGCGGCCCACTGATTCAGTCGACCTCCTTAATGCGAATCATGTTAGTGCCATGAGTCCAATATGTATGCAAATTTTCCTATTTGAGACATATCATTTCTATATGAGTGCACAACTGCTCATTCATATGCAACATCCATATGCTGATTCAGCCATTTTGCATCCATAAAAAATTAAAAATGCTCACACATCCGTATGCAGTATGAGAGTGCTTTCGAGCCGATCTAGTGCCTAGTGTGTGTATATGCATCCACGAGCAACCACTAGCAACCACTTGCATCCACTTGCAACCATCAAACATAACATGTCTCAAACACATGTTTACACCCATTAGTTTCTACCTAAAGTTCAAATATTCGATCGATAGGATACAGTCGAATGATGGAAGTGAGTACAGATAGAACGAAAATTTGGTTCCCATTAGACATGGGTCCTAAGTATCGGCCCCAAAGACCGAAACCAACATCAAATTGACACCTAGAGGATTACCTTCTTTAGACAATGTCAAAACTGGAAATCCTATCAAAAGTATTTAGATATTTACAGACTACTGGTATAGATCAGGTTCCCTAATGATTCTTAGAAAGCTAAGCATGATAAAATCATACCCCACGAAAACTCAGAATGTATGCGTCATACTTGACTCCTAACACAGATATCCCTCAAACCCCAATCTCAAACAGATGATCCATAACCCTTATGGGTCTGAGTCTATAGCGGAATTCAGAAATAATACTAGTATTAAAGTGCAGAGTACCGATTACAAAACCAAAATACCAGAATCAGAAAAAGTCTTAACTCCATAATCAGATAAAGAAATTAAGCCTACTATAGAAATTTTTCCCTATTCCTATCCTAGCCACTAGCTTCAAGAGTGTTCGCCTGCCCTCCTTGTCCTCGTCTTTTCGGGCAGTCCCTAGTGAAGTGTCTCATCTCCCCACAGTTGAAGCAAGCACCCTCCCCTTCCTCTTTCGGTAATCCTTATTCAGATGAGTCGAGCTTCCATAAGTAAAACACTTTCCTCCTCCTTATCTTCAATCTTTCCTTCCTTCTTTTGTGTTTCCCTTTTTGCCTCCATTGTGAACTAAGTCTATATGAGTTTCTCACCTTTTGGGTTGTGCTCCTTAGCCAAACCTCATCATTCTCATCTTTACTATCCTTGTGTAACATGCTGACCAATCCCTCGAAAGCTGGCTCCATCGCCCGGAAAAATCCTTCAAAGCTCTAAAGAAAACTAGCCGCAGGTGAAACTACTACAGCTATCGATGGAAGTCGGGCACTACTTTGCCCTTCGATGAGGTTACCTCCCAGAAAACCGGGAGCCCCAGAGACTCAAGAAAGAAGGAAACAAGGATTCAAGCAGAGGATCAAAAGATAGATATATGGCTTAGGGGACTATGTTTTTCAAAATAAGCTTTACTTTTGAAAATACTTCCTTTTTAAATCCTTTTTGAAAATAGTTTTCAAAACTTTTTATCAAATCTGGTAACCTTCAGCTCTGATACCAAGTGTAACACCCCACCTCCGTTAAGGTCACTCACAAAGGGAATGCCTTAACTTCGGTGGAGCATTTTAGGAAACAGAACAGAAACTTACAAGACAGATAAAACAGTACTTGAAATTTTTTTTTTAACTTTATTACAGCGGAAAAAGAAATTAGTATGGTTACATCCTTTCAATTTCAGAATTCAAGTACAAAATATCAGTCTTGTACAAAAGCCTTCAAAATGCATAGTTTAAAAATCATAATCCCCATGGAACGGAAGCTATACAGAGCCAAGCCATACTTTAAGCACTTCAAGCAAAGAGAAATCCGGATCAAGCTAAAGTATTTCCCTCCTTGGATAACCTGGGGGGGAACGGAAGAAAGAAGGCGAAACAACAAGGGTCAGACAAAAAGTCTGGCAAGTCCAGTGACTTTCAGCATATGAACATATAATAATAATATGATATGAATACAAAACTGGATGTGAGATAACTATAACAGGTGTAGCAGATACAACAGAAAAACAGAATGATATAAACTATTGCTTTACACTTCTCTGCACTAATACTAGTATAACAGAATTAGGGGTCTCCCTAATGCCTAAATTGAAGCAGGAATGGGTACAGAATACTTTAACAGAAACAGAATGCTAATAATGGGCCTTTACTACCCGATCAGAAACAGACAGAAGCAGAAACAGATTAATCCCTACGGAAACAGAATGTAGAATTAGGTGTACATTAGTAATGGGCCTTTACCACCCGAACAGACGGTACCACACAGAAACGGACGGGTGTTACCACCCAACAAAAACAGACGGTACCAACAGAAACAGACAGAACTAAGTGTACCCTAAAAACCCTACCCCAAGCGATCGGCTCCCTAATACATAAATATCCTGTGTCGACCCCACAGTAGGGTGTATCACTCCCTAAAGTGACAACCAATTGGCACAGACCTATTTACAGATGTCACAGCGTCTTACATCCTCAGAGGCAGACCGGGATCCATGCACGCACATGACCCGGTTGGAACGCACCATCAACACCCCTCGCCATTATCAGAATGAACCACTTATAATTAGTTCAGTAAGCGTGCCCAGACCCTACCTACTGTTGGGTCAAAGTTTTGATACCAGAAAGGGTTACTGACTAATATGGGTCCCAAACAACAGATGACACAAGTAATTCCCCTCCTAACCTTGTGTCCCCAGACTAACAGATTTCAGATTTATTTGTTTACAAGTTCAGACATACAGAATTCAGATTTACTAGTTCACAAATTAAGTTAACAAGTTTTCAGACTAACGGATCAGATGTACAGATTTTTCAGATTTGTCTAACTTTGTATTGGGCCTACAGATTCATGGACGGGTTTTCTACACCTATTAATCCATTTGATTTAACCCTATTTTCCCCCAATACGTTTTAGATGTCATTCTTACCTTAGATTTGCATTAATTAATTATTAATGCCCTGACCTCTCACATTAGGTCGCTAGCTTGTGGCTGCTGGATGTGCCGGGCGGTTCCGGGCAGACTTCTGCCACAAGCCAGACCTAACCTCGTGTCTTAAGCAGGTTATGACTAACTTCTCACATTAGAACCTATTGTTTGCGGCCACTGGATGTGCCAGGCGGTTCCGGGCAGATTTACGTCGCAAACTCATTCTAACCTCGACTTAGCCATATTCATCTTTGCGGCCAATTAATTAATTATTTACCGTTTATGCGCACGCTCAATATATATGCCAATTCAGATTATATCAATAAAAGAATGATCACATCAACTCAACTGATATAGCAGATAACAGATTTTAGCAGATTGGGTGACTTTACAGATTTAACCGATTTAGCACTTAGCAGATTTTGGCATATAACAGATTAGGCATCTCAACAGACAAATTTAACAGATTTGGCATTTCAATCTAATTAGCAGTCTAGGCAATATGACAAAACTAGCAGTTTAGGCAACTTGGCAAATTAGCAGATTTAGCAAATTTAATATTTCTAAAGGTTCTATTTACATGCCTTGCCTAAACATAAATTAGGCCTAAGTTCATATGCCTAAATAATGTCATAATTCACAATATGATCATATACTTCCATGTTTGCCTAAAGTTACATAGCACCGAATATGGACATAATTTGCCATACAACATATGTTCCAATTTTTGTTAAACTGGCATCTTACAGCAGATTCACATATAAATTATACCAATTATAACCATTAATTTCAATGCATGCCATATATCCAAAAATCCCTATTTAGGTGTAATATAAATAATAGATATCCTCATTAATGCAAATCTTTTACACCTAAGCTTCCATATCTTCTTCTTTTTAAGTCATGAATCATTATGCAAACTATACCCAAAAATCTAAATCTTTAAATCATATCTTCTAAAAATCCAATCTTGACTTTTATATGCATTTTGTCCAAAGTCTCAAATCATATGTAATCTTACAGTGGTTCCTCTTCTTCTTTTATCACAGAATATGCATAGGTCTAAAACTAGTTTATATGCTTATTTTCTAATTAATTACCGATCTAAATTACAACATAACTATGCATACAACATGCATAAATTATATGTTCATAGTCAAATTTATGCATCCAATCCTAAGTCACATGTCCAATATATTTTATGCCTCAGACCTCAGGTCATACATTCAATTCAGTCTTGTCAAATTTCGCATCATTCATTAATTGTCCCAAATTTTGCGTTCATACGTTAATCTCTTTATGAGATTGGGCACAGGCTCGTGGTAGCCTGGCTATAGAAACAGAAAAGAAGAAAGGAATACAGAACAGTCACAGAAAACAGATCCAACAGAAGAGAATATATACACAACCTCAAACTCAGTTTTAAATGCATATCAAAATTATAATTAACGTTTATAGCGGAGAATAACTGTACTTGCCTTGATTGGATTAAAGAAAGAACTTTAACTTGTTGTAGAATCTTTGCAGAAACTTTAATCTCTAGTTTGAATTGAGTTGCTTAGGCTGATGTTGATTATCTTCTAGTTTTAATTCCAGCAGAGCAGAGACGCCATTTTTATTTTTAATTAGAAGAAGAGAGCAATGGAGGCTAGAGAATTGTGTAAGAAACCTAGGTAGAGTCTAGGTTCATTTTATAGAGTTTATGAACTGATTAGGACCATCAATGTTGCTTGGATTGATCGTAGCCATTCATTCGCAAGAGGGACCAATTAGAGCCTGCCACCTAGCCCTAATGACAAAGCAGACCACAGAAAATCGACCAACATAGAATAGGCCAGCCAGGGTGGACTGGGTTCGACCTGGGTCTGGACCAGGTCGACAGCCCTGTCGACCTGGTTAGACCAGGTCGACAGCCCAGTCGACCTGGGTGTCTTAGGCGGGAGTTTTCCCGTCTTGGCCAATTGGGCCCGGTTTTAATTTTTAAACTGATTCAGAAACTTCCGGAGGCTATATCTTCTTCATACGGACTCCGTTTTTCGAAAACTCGGACTCTATTTCGCGTATTTTTCCGAGACGAACGCAATGGCGTATTCCGTTTCCCTTAGTTCTTTGATTTCAAATTAATTATACTTTAATTTATGACTTTCACGGTTATAGAATACACGGGGTGTTACATATTTAATTTCGCAAAAAGGTTGACTTTTACATACGACCTCGAAACGAGGCCCACCGCCTGTCGCCCATAGCGTTTCACCCCCATTCCGAACACAATGGGATATGTATCGTAAGCTGATTTGATCGTTACAATCAGTTTCCGTTGAATTTTCATTTAAATCACTATATTGAATTTTAAACGTACATTTCAAATTACCGGGGCCACATACTAACTAGAAAAATTCCCGAAAAATATTTTCTAGCTTCGTATTGACGATACGGTCCTAACAAAACTAGTTTCGTCGAATTCTGAGACCGTTTGAAAAATGGCCAATTTCCAGTCGATTAAAATCAACTGAAACTGGTCAAACGCGTTTTCCTTTGCCACGCTCACATATTGATTCGAAAAATTATGAAATTTGAAACCTAGCAATAACTTGACACTGCGGATCTAACAAAAGTGGTTTCGTCGAAATCCGAGGTCGTTTGCAAAATGTCCCATTTTAAGGGCCTGAATTCCATAGCGACTATTCAGAATTTTCAATTGGACATATCTTTTGATTCCCGCTATCAAATTCGATTGGTCAGATTCGTTGGAAAGATATCATCAATTAGATCCTAATGTTTTTGATTTCACTAAAATCTGGATTGTTTTGCACCCGGTACATTCAATTGAAGTTTGAAATCGAATTATCGAACTACCGCGCTATTTTCAATTCCATATATAATTATAATTAATTATATTCGTTTTCAAATGTCGATTCAAACTCAGTTTTCATCGCCATTATTTAAAATATTTATTTTAAATATTTAAAATCCATTATTTTAGCCAATTTAAAATTTTTAAATTGGTTCAGATTTTCTGGGTCGTTACAGGTTAAAAGTGGTTGTTTGTCCGGATGTACTTGTTGATTGTCCGGATATGCGAGCACCTCTCTTCCGTATTGGACATACGGGACGAGGAATAAGGTGTGTCTGGTTTCGTTTAGAACCAGGACGGACTTGTAAATAGATGTGTGTCTGACATTGGATTTCATTCCATGTAAAATAAATGGATTTCTATTTAATATATATCTATGGTGGCGGAGAATTATTTCTCTTTCTTAATACCCTTCTCTGAGACGCACGAGCTCCGGGGTTATATATTAGTAGTAATCGATCGCATGACGTGAATTGTCAATGTGGCACGCCAAGATGCAAATGATCAAGGCTTTTGTTGAAAAGCAGAGCCTTGTGGGATGATCAAAGCATAGCCTATTTCGGAATAGCTTTGTGTATAGCATTACCTCATGAGCCTCACACCTCGGTAAGAGTCAAAAACGGATCAAGGGAACGCAGGGAGTACACACGTTTCTTTCTAGCTAGAAGTGGTGTCAGCGACTTACCATTCCTGACATTTTACTTATGTGGATGATGGATTTTTCGAGGCCTCGGATTTATTGGTCGCCAATGGCCAAATTATAGGTTCGATAGGACCGGGAAGCGTGTGTTCAGGCATAACTAATCCACTAAAGTATTTGTGGGCCTGCCCTGAAGGATTCAAGGGTTTCCCGTAGGTGTGATCCTGAGACATTGCTAGAGTGTCTCGAATCGTTAAGGAGATCGTTCCTAGCCTTGACTCTTGATGGAAATCCAATTTTCAATATGACATTAAGGTTTTGATTGTAAACCTATATATGGCGACATAGTAGGATGGGGTACTATGCCGTCTATGATTGATACATTATGATTGAATTTTTTTTGAAACATATATACACTACTAGTAATATCAAATCCGTTTTATCGTATCAAGAATTTTTTACCATTATAAGGTAAAACTCTATCCTCCGGTTTGCGTTGCATTGTGTGATGGGACTTGAGTCTTATAACGGTTTCATTTTTCTAAAAAGCATTGCGTTGTTTAACGATATACTTTATTTCATACACTGGCAATCCAATGGAGTAAACCCGTTCTGCGTTAGCGGCGTGGTCCTATGATTAGCCTTATTATTAGATAAGTTAGGAAAGATTTCTCATACCGGTCCCATTACTGACCCGTAGTTTGTTTCACCTGCAATCTCAGGTGCCCTCTTTTCCACATGGGCAGTTGAGTAGCTTATTTTACAGATATATTGAGCAGGATTCTGGATCGAAGCTTAGAGCTGTGTCCAGAGCATTGGTAGTCTTCCGCTGTGTTAATTTAATTGTTCCGCTTTAGTCTATTACATTTATTGTAATTTATTCTTTCGCTGTGTTATTATATTCGATGTACTCTGATATATTCTGTACTCCGATGTAACATTATCATGATGTAATAAAAGTCTTCTGTTATTTGTTCTGATGTGTTGTATTCCCAGAGTTAACATATTCGGGTAATGAATGGACTTGATCGATTTAGCGATCGATTAGGTCTGGGCAAAATCCGGGTCATTACAAAAATCTTGTTGCGCTGGTTCTTCAACAACCAAGTCTGGATCATGCACATGTTTGCGAAGTTCAGACATGTGAAATACATCATGCACTCTGGGCAACATATCAGGTAACTGAGCTCTGTAAGCAAGAGTTCCAATCCTTTCTAGTATAGGAAATGGACCAATAAATCTCGGCTCCAACTTCCCTGTTTTCCCGAATCGGACTACTCCTCTCATCGGAGAAACTCTCTGATATATATAATCACCAATAATGAATGCTAAATCTCTTCTTCTAGAATCTGCATAACTCTTCTATCGGCTTTGAGCTGTTTGCAGTCTTTTCTTAATGAAATTGATTTTATCCGAAGCTTCACGAATCATGTTGGGTCCCAATACTAGTCGATTACCTAATTCTACCCAACATGCGGGAGATCTATATGACTGTGAGAACCTGTTACTTCCCCGTGAAGGAAAGAGCGGATACTTTGAGAACAACACATAAATGAACGTAGACGGAAGAACATTTCATTGCTATTACAACAATTCCATCAGATACAAGAATATACAGAGTATAAATGAATACATTACATTTGATAAATATCAGAGATTACAATAAATTACGTAGCAGCGGAAAAACAATAGAAAACACAACTGAAAGTAATACACGGATCCAGAGCTTTCCGAGCATCGTTCCAGCTGTAAATCAGGATCCTGTGAATATAAATCTGCAAAACCAAAACTACTAGCTGCCCGTGTCGAAAACAAGGGCACCCAGAGTTTAGGTTAAAACAATAAACTCCAGGTCAGTCATGTGACTGGTGTGAGAACTAAAACAGTTATTAAAAGTTTATTTTAAAAGAGAGTAATTCAAGGGACCACGCTGTATAACACGGAACGGGTTTTCACCCAAGAATACCAGTGCGTAACAATAAACAACGCAATGCTTTTTTGAAAAATGAAGCTATTATAAGACCCAGTTCCCATCACACAATGCAACGCAAGTCGGAGGATAGGGTTTTCCCTTATAATAGCCAAACATGCTTGATACGTTTAAAACAAATCATTTGAAACTATAATAAGTGTATAGTGTCAAAACAATTTCAATCATAAATATCAATCATAGACGGCATGGGTACCATATATCATGTCGCCATATTAGTTCTACAATTAAAACCGCAATATCACGTATTGGAAATTGGATTTCCGTCATGAGTCGAGGCAAGGGGCAAGCTCCTCTCTACTCCGAGACATTCTAGCAAATGCCTCGGGACTACACACTCCGGGTAACCCCTGGATCTTCAGGGCCGATCCACACTTACGTTAGTGGATTAGTATTCCTGAACACACGTTTCCCGGTCCTTACAGACCTAAAATCGAGGCGCCTCATCCAACAACCACATAGGTGAAAAGTATATAAATGTCAGGGCTGGTAAGTCACTGACACCACCAAAGCTAGAAAGAAACGTCGTGCTCTCCCCGCAGTCACTATCCCGTTTTTGACTCATACCGAGGTGTGAGGCTCGCGAATTCATGTTATACACAATGCAACCATGTAGGCCGTGCTTTTATCATCAACCACAAGACTTTTCTTTTCAACAGAAGCCTTGATCCATGCAACTCAGCATTCCACACAGGCAATTCATGCCATGCGATTGATATCTATCGATATATAACCTCTAAGCTCGTACGTCTCAGAGAAGGGCGTTAAGCAAGAGAATAAATTCTCCGCCGCCAAACAGATATATATTTAACAGAAATCAATCAACACAGAATAAAATCCAATGTCGGACACACAATCCATTTACAAGTTCGTTCTGTGTCTGAACGAAACCGAAGGCACTTTCCTCGCATATCCATCGATCTCCAAGTATGTCTGGACGACCATCAACTATTTCCATCCTCTTGGGTGTACAGCCCAATCAGGATCATCAGTAATTATCCAAACGATGTGAAGACTTCTGGTCTTCGACGACCGTCATCATCTTCGACTTATCGTCGAATCGGTTATTCAGAACGGGTATAAACCCGGCCTTTCCGAACTACCCGCGTATATTAAAAACAAATGTTACACAAACACAACATACGACTCATTCCAATTCATTAGTCACTAACCATAAATCAGTAATAGGGCAATTCCCCAAATATAAACCCCGAAGGTTGAAACCAACATTAGATCAATACCCTGGGAACCATTCTTCTTAACTAACCTACAGCTAGTTTCTAAATTTCAATTCTTAGGGAAAGGTTCCCATTAATTTTATCAAGGATAAATTCTTTAAATCTATTCTTTAATCTTCCTTTGGATGTCATTTCAAACCAAATTATGGTTTTCCAAACTAGTCGAGATTAGCGAACCGCACTGAAGTAATTATTTATTTTATTTCCCAATCCTAACTTATTCATCCCATGAAGAAAAACTGGTAGTACTCCATATCTAACACCACGGTGTTATCGGTAAAATTAATTGCCATTTCACGTTCAAATCTAATTAAAGATTT
The DNA here is from genome assembly GCA_030737875.1 of Allium sativum. NCBI lineage: Eukaryota > Viridiplantae > Streptophyta > Magnoliopsida > Asparagales > Amaryllidaceae > Allium > Allium sativum. The sequence continues at coordinate 1,033,177,587 of CM060920.1, read as the reverse complement.
AACTATCGCTTTAGAGCAAAACTGGCGATACTCCATTCTCGATCCTTTTCTAGATTTGTTAATTTATATTATCAATCCACATTTCAATCTAATCAAAGATTCATTAAAACTCCTTTTACCGGGTTAAAGAATTAATGTCGTTTAAAACACAGTTCACGATAAACCTAAATCACATTCTATTTATTATCGGGTTAAAGAACAAGAGTCATTTAAAACACCCTTCACGATAAACCCATAAATCAATTCTATTTAAAACCCATTTCAAATCCAATTTAGTTATTTAAAAATAAATGGGTTTTAATTTTAGTTCAAAACTAGTTCATTTCGATAAAAATCTATTTTTATCTTTTCAAATATGGAGTTTTTCATCCCAATTTTTCCCAAATCATTTCTTATGATTTTACACAAATTATTACTATTTTTAATAATTTTATCAAGGCCCGTACAATCGATTTCCTACAACGGCCATCGAACTGCACTTACAACGACCTTTTCCAAATTTGATTTGGACGTATCTCCAAATCCAACCATTAGATTTCAAATTTCTAATATTCGTTAGAAAGCACTTTTCGATATGAACCCAACGGTCCTGGTTTTAGGAGAATCCGACGGTCGGATCTCCCGTAATGTCCGTTCGAAGTCAACGGTCGAAATTCAGAAACTACCCCGGCGCGGCGCGTTCTATTCAGGCCATTATATTATATATATAATATATATTTCGTCGATTCCTATTTAAAACGAATTTTATAAATAGTTTTAAATTCATTCAAAAACATTTCAACTTCATTTTCAATTCAATTCAAATTTCAATTCATTCTATATTCAATTCAATTCGAATTTGGTTTATATTCAATTCAAATCGAATTTGGCTTATATTCAATTCAATTCGAATTTGCTTTATATTCAATTCAATTCGAATTTGCTTTATATATATTCAATTTTTATCTCTTTTCAATATTCATTATAAAAATGAATATAATCGATATAAATATCGTTCGCGTCAAAATAGCGCATCTCTAATCAACACGGCTTTATATATTTCAATAATTCCATTATTCTATTCAACAAATGAATATTTATTCTGTTCAATACGTGAATCTATATTTTTGTCAACATATGACTAATCTCAAAGAATGAGTACTGTCCACGTGTGACTATTTTTGTTATTCAATATATTTTATAAAAATTATGGTATCTATTGTTTGATTTAAATCAGACTCCAACCGTAAATTAGTAAGAGAACGATTCCCTAAATATTAACCCCGAAAGCCGAAACCAACATCAGATCAATATCCAGGAGACCACTCGTCTTATCTATTTTTCAATTAGTTTCTAATTTTATATATGATAAAGATGTAAATTTTAGTGTTAAAATATTTCGTTCAACAAATGACTAATCTCAACGGATGAGTACGGTCAACACATGAACCTTTACTTTATAATGATAAAGATGTAAATTTTATTATTAAAATATTTCGTTCAACACATGACTAATCTCAACGGATGAGTACGGTCAACACATGAACCTTTACTTTATAAAGAAGTTAGTTTTTTTATTTTCTAAATTGGAATGAGGCCCAATCAATTACCATACAAAGTTAATTATATGGATTCCATTCAACACATGTACATAATAGCAACGATACATAATCAACCATCATCCAAAGTGCACTACACTGTATAAGCATCAAATATAGATATCTAATGCTTATAACAGCCTGTCAATCAATCGATCGACATACAACTAATTATTGGGATTAGTATATGTCGTATTTTATCACAATACCCATGTGGGGTTTCAAACAATCAAACACAGATTTTATTTGTGCAGTTGGGCGATGTGTAAAATTTATCATCCCAATCAATGTCATTCAAATAGGTGTACATAAACAAACCGTCCGGTTTGTAAATGAATATTTATTTATTCACATTCACGTTAAAAATTATATTTTTAACGACTAAATTATTTTATTCAACCTATGAATATTCTATTCGGTTCATTTATTAAATAAAATGTTATCTTTATTTTTCTAACTTATTTTAGAAAATTTCGGCGGCATAACGGCACGATACTAGAAACGGGACAAGGCCTAGCCTTATCCCCGGTCTAGTGATGGCCCACGCCATTCACACATCAATCAAATCAATTTCCATTTCCCCAAACAATCAAATTCAACTCAAATAATCTAACTAATCTATGCAACCAAACAAACAAGTCCATGGTCTGTGGACAGTGGTGTCGGGTGCTACTAAACACTGTTTGCATCCTATTATATATTTATATAACTAGAAAAGAAAAGTTAAAGTGTGAAGTTCTCACATTGATTTTTTTTCTAACGCCTTTTTTGAACTGCTAAATTGTTGTTCGAGCTCCAGACTTCGCATACAAGCTCAAATCTTCAATCCATCCTTTAATCTAGCAAAAGCATGACATTCTGAACAACTTTTGCCTAAGGGACTTTTTGCCGAAAATGCTCCAATTCGCCAGAATTCGCGAAAGTACACGAATTTTACCACTTTTGAACAGCAGACTTTGAACGCGTTTTCCGAGCAGCTCCGAAGTCCAAAACACGACTTCCATATAGCCAAATCGAAGAGAATTTCGTGCTCTACAACTTTGATTCAGAGGGACTTTGACCACAAATGCACCGTTTGGGAGTTATTGGCGAAATATGGTCAGAGGCTTATTTGCAAAACGGACGATTAGTGTAAAATGGGTTTTTGGTGACCGGGGGGCCCACGGCCGGAGTTAGGTGGCCAGTGGGCGGTGGCAGGCTTGATGGACGTGGGGGAGGGTGCTAAGGGTGGTGGTGGGGCCCGTGGTGGCCGCGGTGGTGGTGGTTGGTGATTTGGGGGTTTAGGGTTATGAAAAGAGGAGAGAGAAGGAGGAGGAAGAGGAGGAGGAGGTGGCGCCGGAGGGGAGGAGGAGCGACGGCGGTGGGTGGTGGCAGCGGAGGAGGGGCGGCAGCGGCAAGGAGGAGGCAGTGGCCATTAAAGAGGAAAATGAAGAAAAGAGGAACTAGGAAATAATGAATTAGAAAAGGAGGAAAAATGATTATATGCTATTTTCTCGCGTATCGCCTGAACCCTACCGATTTCCAATCGCCGCGGATTTCGGACACAAGATAGTAGACGTGAAGACGAGTCCAACGAAACAAGTTTCGTCGAATTCCGAGTTCGTTTGACCGTTCAAAAATAATCACGAAAATGCTCAAATAAGCTCTAAAAATGCGATTTTGGCGCACTTTTTCTTCTCGCACACTCACACGCTAACTCAAAAAATCAAGCCCTCTTGGATTTAACCATTATTAGATGATACGAATCCAGAAAAAAAAACGAAATCGAATTCTGAGGTCGTATCAATAATGTTCCTTTGTAAAATGACTACGCGTTTTACCCTGAACTGTTTTAGCGCGCACGGCCACATACTAACTCCATTCGACGCGCCCTTTGGAACTCAACAATGATTTATCATTGTGAATCCATAAAAATTTATCTCTTCGAATACTGAGCTCGTATGTAAAATTTCACTTTTTAAGGGCTATGTTTTACTAACCGAAAAGCTCCTGCCAATTGCCACTATTCTGGATATCGGAATATATCGAAGCTTATACTTTTTGGAGTTCTAAACGGCATTTTGAACTCAATGGAAGTGGTTTCGAGTCCAAATTCATCCGTATGCAAAATATGACTTTTTGGGCCATGTATAATTTACATAGCGACTATTCTGAATTTTCAACTGGGCATAACTTTTGATTCCCGCTATGAAATTTCGATTTTTCAGATTCATTGGAAAAATATTTTCAACTAGATTCTAATATTTTTGATTTCGCCAAAATCCGGTTTATTTTGCACTTGGTATGTTCAATTGAAATTTGAAATCGAATTATCGAACTACCGCGCCATTTTCAATTCCTTTTATAATTTAAAATAAATATTTATATTCTAACGACGATGTATATAAATATATACGTTCGAATTATATTCAAAATAAATTTCTCGTTGTTATTATTTAAAATAATTCATTTTAAATATTCAAAATTCGTTAAAATTGCCATAATAAAAATTTTAAACTGGCTCAGAATTTCTGGGTTGTTACAATCTCCCCCACTTAAAATTTTTCGTCCCCGAAAAGGAACGAAGCCGAAAGTTGTTTTAAAAACCAACTCAACGTTCATTCTGGCTTCCATTCTCCAACTTTTCAGTTTCTGAGAATTTTCAAATTCTTCAAAAATTTGGCTAACACCCGGAATTTTCGATAAATTTCGCCATAACCTCCTTTGTACGGGGAGGTAGGTACCCAATAAATCCTATAAAGCATACACATACACATATTTATAGTGATATAATCTAGTGTTTACAGGGCAGCGTGTATAGATAATAACTCCAGAGAATAAATTCTCGTCACCCTGTCAAAGCCTGAGGGAGTGTGTATTTTAAATGCTCCGGAGGATAAATCCTCGTCACCTCGTCCCGTGTGGGAAATAAATAGTCCATGTGTCGTATTTAATAACTAGAGAGACGTGATTATTGTCAACTCCAGACCCGTGTGGGTTTTTTTATTAATCTGGCAATTTTACCGTTACAATTTTATATTGTCCATATCAGTCATCAGTTCAACCTGTAATATATAGTCATCGTCATACAAGCCTCTCGCTTGTATGGTAAATCTTCAACCTCGTCACACAAGCTCCAAATGCTTATGTGGTATATGATGAAGTATGCCTATCTTCAAGAAGTATGCCATCTTCAGGAAGTATGCCATGCAGTGTAGTTCAAAATTAATTGTTACTATCCTATGGCGACATTTATTAATTACACACAGAATAACCAGCACTCCGCATCCAATGGCACTCACAGGAGTTGATATAATAATAAAAGTGCGCATCCAACTCATTAAGGTTTACCTATTTGTCGGGCACGCAAATAAATTCTTTACTCAACAGCTAATCCATTTACATGTTCAAAAATATATATGTATATGGATGCATATGCAAATAATTTACAATACAATTCAATATTTGGTTCAATTAAGCCTAAATTCACCATTCATTCACATAATGGTTTAAATAAATAATCATACAACACAACCATCAATCAATTAGTGAATTAGCTTTTCAAATTCATAATTTGATATATATACAGAAAAACATGTTTTTGATGCCAAATCACAACAATAAACCTATCTAGTTTTGGTTCTCACACCAGTCTAATGGAAATATATAGATATCACACCTTCGTCACTCGAAAATAAATACTGGTGATGGTATACTTCATCATCAGGACCATGTCCGAGCGACTAGAGTGTGGCCCTATATCTATCTAGTATATTAAAACTTCGAATATACGTTCATGACACGTATATGCAAAACCTTTATATACTAGATTGTCCAAATCAATAAAAATAAATTATTCAAATACGTATAAAACGATTTAAATTTCAAAACAAAATTGTTTTCATTTGAAAAATATACCCTTCACACTCGTTCTAGGATACTACTGATCCTATCTCTAACGAGTCATTCTAATTGGATTTTACTAATCCAATACCTGATGAATTCTTTCGTATGGTTCTAATGTGTCTTGTTCTCGAGCTCTGTAAACCAAAGCTCTGATACCACTGTGAGAACCCGTTACTTCCCCGTGAAGGAAAGAGCGGATACTTTGAGAACAACATACAAATGAACGCAGACGGAAGAACATTTCATTGCTATTACAACAATTCCATCAGATACAAGAATATACAGAGTATAAATGAATACATTACATTTGATAAATATCAGAGATTACAATAAATTACATAGCAGCGGAAAAACAATAGAAAACACAACTGAAAGTAATACACGGATACAGAGCTTTCCGAGCATTGTTCCAGCTGTAAATCAGGATCCTGTGAATATAAATCTGCAAAACCAAAACTACTAGCTGCCCGTGTCGAAATTAAGGGCACCCAGAGTTTCGGTTAAAACAATAAACTCCAGGTCAGTCATGTGACTGGTGTGAGAACTAAAACAGTTATTAAAACTTTATTTTAAAAGAGAGTAATTCAAGGGACCACGCCGTATAACACGGAACGAGTTTCCTCCCAAGAATACCAGTGCATAACAATAAACAACGCAATGCTTTTTCGAAAAATGAAGTTATTATAAGACCCAGGTCCCATCACATAATGTAACGCAAGCCGGAGGATAGGGTTTTCCCTTATAATAGCCAAACATGCTTGATACGTTTAAAACAAATCATTTGATACTATAATAAATGTATAGTGTCAAAACAATTTCAATCATAAATATCAATCATAGACGGCATGGGTACCATATATTATATCGCCATATTAGTTCTATAATTAAAACTGCAATATCACGTATTGGAAATTGGATTTCCGTCATGAGTCGAGGCAAGGGGCAAGCTCCTCTCCGCTTCGAGACATTCTAGCAAATGCCTCGGGACTACACACTCTGGGTAACCCCTGGATCTTCAGGGCCAGTCCACACTTACGTTAGTGGATTAGTATTCCTGAACACACGTTTCCCGGTCCTTACAGACCTAAAATCAAGGCGCCTCATCCAACAACCACATAGGTGAAAAGTATATAAATGTCAGGGCTGGTAAGTCACTGACACCACCAAAGCTAGAAAGAAACGTCGTGCTCTCCCCACAGTCACTATCCCGTTTTTGACTCATACCGAGGTGTGAGGCTCGCGAATTCACGTTATACACAAAGCTGCCACGTAGGCCGTGCTTTGATCATCAACCACAAGACTTTTCTTTTCAACAGAAGCCTTGATCCATGCAACTCAGCATGCCACACAGGCAATTCATGCCATGCGATTGATATCTATCGATATATAACCTCTAAGCTCGTACGTCTCAGAGAAGGGCGTTAAGCAAGAGAATAAATTCTCTGCCGCCAAACAGATATATATTTAACAGAAATCAATCAACACATAATGAAATCCAATGTCAGACACACAATCCATTTACATGTTCGTTCTGGGTCTGAACGAAACCAGAGGCACTTTCCTCGCATATCCATCGATCTCCAAGTACGTCTGGATGACCACCAACTATTTCTATCCTCTTGGGTGTACAGCCCAATCAGGATCATCAGTAATTATCCAAACGATGTGAAGACTTCTGGTCTTCGACCACCGTCATCATCTTCGACTTATCGTCGAATCGTTATTCAGAATGGGTATAAACCCGGCCTTTCCGAACAACCCGCATATATTAAAAACAAATGTTACACAAACACAACATACGCCTCAACCCAATTCATTAGACACTAACCGTAAATCAGCAAGAGAGCAATTCCCCAAATATTAACCCCAAAGGCTGAAACCAACATCAGATCAATACCCAGGAAACCATTCTTCTTAACTAACCTACAGCTAGTTTCTAAATTTCAATTCTTAGGGAAAGGTTCCCATTAATTTTATCAAAGATAAATTCTTTAAATCTATTCTTTAATCTTCCTTTGGATGTCATTTCAAACCAAATTATGGTTTTCCAAACTAGTCGAGATTAGCGAACCGCACCGAAGTAATTATTTATTTTATTTCCCAATCCCAACTTATTCATCCCATGAAGAAAAACTGGTAGTACTCCATATCTAACACCACGGTGTTATCGGTAAAATTAATTACCATTTCACGTTCACATCTAATTAAAGATTTAACTATCGCTTTAGAGAAAAACTGGCGATACTCCATTCTCGATCCTTTTCTAGATTTGATAATTTATATTATCAATCCACATTTCAATCTAATCAAAGATTCATTAAAACTCCTTTTACTGGGTTAAAGAATTAATGTCGTTTAAAACACAGTTCACGATTAACCCAAATCACATTCTATTTATTATCGGGTTATAGAACAAGTGTTATTTAAAACACCCTTCACGATAAACCCACAAATCAATTCTATTTAAAACCCATTTCAAATCCAATTTATTTATTTAAAAATAAATGGGTTTTAATTTTAGTTCAAAATTAGTTCATTTCGATAAAAATCTATTTTTATCTTTTCAAATATGGAGTTTTTCATCCCAATTTTTCCCAAATAATTTCTTATGATTCTACACAAATTATTACTATTTTTAATAATTTTATCAAGGCCCGTACAGTCGATTTCCATCAACGGTCATCGAACTGCACTTACAGCGACCTTTTCCAAATTTTATTTGGACGTATCTCCAAATCCAACCATTAGATTTCAAATTTCTAATATTCGTTAGAAATCTCTTTTCGATACGAACCCAATGGTCCCGGTTTTAGGAGAATCCGACGGTCGGATCTCCCGTAATGTCCGTTCGAAGTCAATGGTTGAAATTCACGAACTACCGCGGCGCGGCGCGTTCTATTCAGACCATTATATTATATATATAATATATATTTCATCGATTCCTATTTAAAACGAATTTTATAAATAGTTTTAAATTCATTCAAAAACATTTCAACTTCCATTTCCAATTCAATTCAAATTTCAATTCATTCTATATTCAATTCAATTCGAATTTGGTTTATATTCAATTCAATTCGAATTTTGTTTATATTCAATTCAATTCGAATTTGCTTTATATTCAATTCAATTCGAATTTGCTTTATATTCCATTCAATTCGAATTTGCTTTATATATATATTCGATTTTTATCTCTTTTCAATATTCATTATAAAAATGAATATAATCGATATAAATATCGTTCGCGTCAAAATAGCGCATCTCTAATCAACATGGTTTTATATATTTCAATAATTCCGTTATTCTATTCAACAAATGAATATTTATTCTATTCAATACGTGAATCTATATTTTTGTCAACACATGACTAATCTCAACGAATGAGTACTGTCCACGTGTGACTATTTTTGTTATTCAATATATTTTATAAAAATTATGGTATCTATCGTTTGATTTAAATCAGACTCCAACCATAAATTAGTAAGAGAACAATTCCCTAAATATTAACCTCGAAAGCCGAAACCAACATCAGATCAATATCCAGGAGACCACTCATCTTATCTATTTTCCAATTAGTTTCTAATTTTATATATGATAAAGATGTAAATTTTATTGTTAAAATATTTCGTTCAACACATGACTAATCTCAACGGATGAGTACGGTCAACACATGAACCCTTACTTTATAATGATAAAGATGTAAATTTTATTATTAAAATATTTCGTTCAACACATGACTAATCTCAACGGATGAGTACGGTCAACACATGAACCTTTACTTTACAAAGAAGTTAGTTTCTTTATTTTCTAAATTGGAATGAGGCCCAATCAATTACCATACAAAGTTAATTATATGGATTCCACACAACACGTATATAATAGCAACGATACATAATCAACCATCATACAAAGTGCACTACACTGTATAAGCATCAAATATAGATATCTAACGCTTATAACAGCCTGTCAATCAATCGATCGACATATTTAATCAATCAGGATGAGTGAACTTCAAATTTCATCCCAACACCCATGTGGGGTTTCAAACAATCAAACACAGATTTTATTTGTGCAGTTGGGCGATGTGTAAAATTTATCGTCCCAACCAATGTCATTCAAATAGGTGTACATAAACAAACCGTCCGGTTTGTAAATTAATATTTATTTATTCACATTCACGTTAAAAATTATATTTTTAACGACCAAATTATTTTATTCAACCTATGAATATTCTATTCGGTTCATTTATTAAATAAAATGCTATTTTTATTTTTCTAACTTATTTTAGAAAATTTCGGCGCCATAACGGCACGATACTGGAAACGGGACAAGGCCTAGCCTTATCCCCGGTCTAGTGATGGCCCACGCCATTCACACATCAATCAAATCAATTTCCATCTCCCCAAACAATCAAATTCAACTCAAATAATCTAACTAATCTATGCAACCAAACAAACAAGTCCATGGTCTGTGGACAGTGGTGTCGGGTGCTACTAAACACCGTCTGCATCCTAGTATATATTTATATAACTAGAAAAGAAAAGTTAAAGTGAGAACTTCTCACATTGATTTTTTTTCTAACGCCTTTTCTGAACTGCTGAATTGTTGTTCGAGCTCCAGACTTCGCATACAAGCTCAAATCTTCAATCCATCATTTATTCTAGCACAAGCACGACATTCTGAACAACTTTTGCCTAAGGGACTTTTTGCCGAAAATGCTCTAATTCGCCAGAATTCGCGAAAGTACATGAATTTTACCGCTTTTGAACAGCAGAATTTGAACGCGTTTTCCGAGCAGCTCTGAACTCCAAAACACAACTTCCATATAGCCAAATCGAAGAGAATTTCGTGCTCTACAACTATGATCTAGAGGGACTTTGGCCAAAAATGCACCGCTTGGGAGTTATTGGCGAAATACGGTCAGGGGCTTATTTGCAAAACGGGCGATTAGTGTAAAATGGATTTTTGGTGATCGGAGGGCCCACGGTCGGAGTTGGGTGGCCAGCGGGCGGTGGCGGGCCTGATGGACGTGGGAGGGTGCTAAGGGCGGTGGTGGGGCCCATGGTGGCCGCGGTGGTGGTGGTTGGTGATTTGGGGGTTTAGGGCTATGAAAAGAGGAGAGAGAAGGAGGAGGAGGAAGAGGAGGAGGAAGAGGTGGCGCTGGAGGGGAGGAGGAGCGGTGGCGGTGGGTGGTGGCAGCGGAGGAGGGGCGGCAGCGGCAAGGAGGAGGCGGTGACCATTAAAGAGGAAAATGAAGAAAAGAGGAAGTAGGAAATAATGAATTAGAAAAGGAGGAAAAGTGATTATATGCTAGTTTCTCGCGTATCGCCTGAACGCTAACGATTTCCAATCGCCGCGGATTTTGGACACGAGATAGTAGACGTGAAGACGAGTCCAACGAAACAAGTTTCATCGAATTTCGATTTCGTTTGACCGTTCTAAAAAAATCACGAAAATGCTCAGATAAGCCCTAAAAATGCGATTTTGGCGCACTTTTTCTTCTCGCACACTCACACGCTAACTCAAAAAATCAAGCCCTCTTGGATTTAACCATTATTAGACGATACGAATCCAGAAAAAAAACGAAATCGAATTCTGAGTTCGTATCAATAATGTTCCTTTGTAAAATGACTGCGCTTTTTACCCTGAACTGTTTTAGCTCGCACGGCGACATACTAACTCCGTTCGACGCGCCCTTTGGAACTCAACAATGATTTATCATTGTGAATCCATAAAAATTTATCTCTTCGAATTCTGAGCTCGTATGTAAAATTTCACTTTTTAAGGGCTATGTTTTGCTAACTGAAAAGCTCCTGCCAATTGCCACTATTCCGGATATCGGAATATATCGAAGCTTATACTTTTCGGAGTTCTAAACGGCATTTTGAACTCAATGGAAGTGGTTTCGAGTCCAAATTCATCCGTATGCAAAATATGACTTTTTGGGCCATGTATAATTTACATAGCGACTATTCTGAATTTTCAACTGGGCATAACTTTTGATTCCCGCTATGAAATTTCGATTTTTCAGATTCGTTAGAAAAATATTTTCAACTAGATTCTAATATTTTTGGTTTCGCCAAAATCCGGTTTATTTTGCACTCGGTATGTTCAATTGAAATTTGAAATCGAATTATCGAACTACCGCGCCATTTTCAATTCCTTTTATAATTTAAAATAAATATTTATATTCTAACGACGATGTATATAAATATATACGTTCGAATTATATTCAAAATAAATTTCTCATTGTTATTATTTAAAATAATTCATTTTAAATATTCAAAATTCATTAAAATTGCCAAAATAAAAAATTTAAACTGGCTCAGAATTTCCGGGTTGTTACATATATGGTCGACCATACAATTCTTCGAATGGTGACATTCCCTAGCTTGCTTGGTAGTTGTCATTATATGAGAACTCAGCCAAATGCAAATGATTTTCACAAGATCCACCAAAATCAATAATACGTGCCCACAATAAATCTTCTAGTATATGATTCACCCTCTCAATTTGATCATCTGTTTGAGGATGATATGCTGTGCTAAGGTTTAACTTCGTTCCCATCTCTGCCTGGAATGCTTCCCATAATTTACTAGCGAATATCAGATCACTATTACTAACAATACTACTGGGAACTCCATGTAGTCTAATGATCTCTTTGAAGTAAATCTAGGTCAGGTTCTGAGCCGTTCTATTTGATCTGACAGGGATAAAATGGACGGTCTTCGTGAAACGACGATCACCCATATACTGTCATTACCTTTCCGGGTTCGGGGCAAACCATCAATATAATCCATGGAAATTTGATCCCACTTCCTTCCTCGAATCTCCAATGGTTGTAACAGTCAGGCGAGTTTCTATTGATCACTTTTGACTTGTTGACAAGTAGAACACCAGCCAACATATATTGAAATGTCTCTTTTCATTGCCCTCCACCAAAATGTGCGTTTGAGATCATTATACATCTTACTCACCCCTGGATGGGTACTAAGCTTAGATTTGTGGCTTTCATCCATTACTTCTCTTCGAAGATCAAGAATATTCGGGATGCAAATTCGGCCCTTTAACCTCAGAATTCCCTTGTTATCAATCTGGAAACTCAAGGGTTCACCTTCCTTGATTCTCTTGCTAATTCTCTAAATAAATTCATCGTCTTTCTGAAGAACAGAGATCTTGTTAATTAATGAAGGCGTAAAAGTAAGACTCGCGATGATCGCATTCTTCCTGCTGAGCACATCAGCTACAACATTGGCTTTCCATGGAGTGTACAAAATATCTAGATCGTACGCTGCAAGAAATTCTAACCAACGCTACTGTCTCAGATTCAAATCCTTCTGGGTGAACAAATACTTTAATGACTTGTGATATGTATATAATTCGAACTTCTCACCCAAAAGATAGTGCCTCCATATCTTTAAAGCAAACACGATGGCTAACAACTCAAGATCATGAGTTGCATATTTCTTCTCATGCGGCTTGAACTGACGGCTAGCATAAGCAACTACTTGGCCTCTTTGCATTAATACTGCACCAGCACCTTCAATAGAAGCATCTGTATAGACTTTCAAATCTTGATTACCATCGATAATAGTTAACACTGGAGCAGTAGTTAATCTTAATTTCAGCTCTTGGAAAGCTGCCTCATATTCTGGAGTCCAATTAAATCTTGCGTACTTCTTAGTAAGCTGCGTTAATGGACTAGATAGCTTTGAAAAATCTTTAACGAATTTTCGATAATAACTAGCCAATCCTAGAAAACTTCGGACTTCTGTGGGTGTACTAGGCTGTTTCCAATCCTGAATAGCGGAAATTTTGCTTGGATCCACTGAAATTCCATCTTTTGATACAACGTGACCAAGGAACTTCACTTCTTCTAACCAGAATATACATTTAGAAAATTTGGCTTTTAAAACATTCTTTCTGAGAATTTCCAAAACTTGTTTCAAATGTTTAGCATTCTCGCTATCTGACTTAGAGAAGATCAATATGTCATCAATGAAAACCAGTATGAATTTATTCAAGACTTCTCTGAATACTCTGTTCATTAGATCGACGAAATAAGCAGGAGCGTTACTTAAGCCGAACGACATTACTAACCACTCATAAAATAAGTCGGGACCTCTGAATGTTGTCAAAGGAACACATTCTTCGGTAATTCGCAGCTGATGGAAACCTGTAGCTAGGTCCATCCTTGAAAATACTTGCGCTCCATTCAAACGATCCAACAAATCATCAATTCGCGGCAATGGATATTTATTATTTAATGTTTGCTTATTCAAGTCACAATAATCCACGCATAGTCTAAGAGTACCGTCTGACTTTGGGACAAACACCACTGCTGCTCCCCAATTAGAGAAACTAGGCATGATCAGACCTTTCCATAGTAATTGTCGAGTCGGGTCCCCCTATCCTTCTTTCTCCTTTATCATTCTTCGAATAGGATGCACAACTAGTCTTGCACTCGGAACCAGATCGATTCTGAAATCAATTTCTCTACGCGGAGGTAAGATATCCACTTCTTCAAACACATCTGCATAATTTTTAACAATAGGAGTATCCATGATTAAAGTGGGAGTAACTTCCAGAGTAGCCCAAAATTCTTTCCTATCTGAATCTGAGCCTACGCATGGTATGATAATATATCCAAGCTTCATTTTAACTTTAACAACTCTTTCTGCGTATTTAACCTCGGCTTCAAATTTGGTTAACCAATCCAGCCCAAGAATGATATCAAATTCAGAAAGATTCATAACAATTAAATCAAAGGGAAACCGGTAACAAGAATAAGAAACAGGCACTCTACAATACAAATCGAGAACAAGAGAACCTCGTATCGGATTATGAAGTCTAATCGATTCCTTAAGGTTCCTTGGTTTTAGCTTTAACTTTTTAACTGCATTACTTGAAATGAAACTTTGCAACGCGCCCATGTCAAACAATACTTTAACTGGTATATTGCTGACAATTAGCGTGCCTTACAAATCATCTGGCCTTTGCTGACTAGCTAAGGGTGTTGGAGTTTCTGCCTCTTTATATACATGATCTACTTCAGCCTTCATTAATAGCAGGCAATCCTTTATAAGATGACTAGCCTGATGGCAATTGTAGCATCCCCATCTCTCCTGAAGCCTCTTATCGGTCTTAAATCCTTTTTTTCTTGTTTCTTCGAAGATTTATAGTTCCTTATCGAATGCCCTTGATTATTGCACTTGAGACATACGACTGTTTTTGCCATTATCTAATTGGCTTCAGGCCTCTTACTGACCTCAGACTCCGTACTTGCCTCTGGCTACGTATTTGTCTTTGGGCTATCAGTTTCAAACTTCCTTTTGTTGCTAGAACTGACTTCCTCTTCGTCCTCCAAAAGACCTTGCTTATCTAGATCCTCATAGCGATAAGCCATGTATATCATTTCAGAAAAAGGAAGATTCACATGTGCAGTTACACTATTTTTGTACCGTCTTTGAAGTCCGTTAATAAACCTTAGATTCTTCCTCAAAGGATCTTCAATTAGTTTCGGGGCAAAACGAGAAAGTTTGTTGAATTTATCCTGATACTTCTGAATGGCCATATCTCCGTGTTTCAGATAGTAGAACTCATCGCTCAGTTGCTTCTGGAGGAATAAATCTTTCTTTGAAAATTTCTCTAAATCTATCCCAGGTAATATTACATTCTGGATTATTCTTAGTAACCGTTTCCCACTAGATTAAAGCTTCGTCTTTGAGTGCCCAAGATGCTAGTAATCTTTTCTGATCATCCCTCAACTTTAAGCCTTCAAATATTCTCTTAGATGAACGCATCCATGCTTATGTTTCAATAGTAGATTCTTTATCTAAGAATGGTACTCCACCCAGATTTCGATACTTCTTTAATAGAGCTTCTATATCTGTTTCTGGCTACGGGAGCACGATTGGCTCATTAGATTGCTGAACCATTGAATTACTTCTTCTTCTTCTGCCACTCATCTAAATATATATGCATCTATTGGGGTGTATTGTATTCTGCTATACTCGCTCTAGGATATTACTGATCCTATCTGTAATGAGTTACTCGCTCTAGAATACTACTAATTATATTTCTGACGAATTCGTTAATATGTTATATTCCGGAACTAAGATTAACCAAAATACCAGCTGTGATGACCCTAAACTCCCGTGCCATGGAAGCAAGGATAATCACTGGAATATAACACATAAACAATAACAGCAGAACAGAAATATAGAATTGCATCAGATAACGTACATCAAATTACACTGGAACAAATATAATCATCAGAGTTACACAGCAAAAGAGGATCATACTTAGTACAAAATACAGTTTCAGCTTTATATAAAATGTTTGGAGCGGAATCAAACATAATATACATAATGAAGTCTGAACAGCATAGTAGAAATGATAGAATCCATCTTCAGCTCCATAGCTATCCAGAATGAACCAGGTAAAACCTGGATACAAGGCTGCTCGTGTAGAAATAAGGGGCACCTGAGTTTGCAAAGTGAAACAAACTACGAGTCAGTCTTGGGACCGGTATGAGATATCTACTTAACTTATTTGGTAACATGGCTAATCATAGGACCACGCCGCTAACGCGGAACGGGTTTACTCCATTAGATTGCCAGTGCATAAAATAAGTAAATCATTTAAACATCGCAATGCTTTTTACAAAAATGAAGCCATTATAAGACTCAAGTCCCATCACATAATGCAACGCAAATCGGAGGATAGAATTTTACCTTATAATGGCCAAAATATGTTTGATACGTATAAATCAAAATTATTTGATATTATTACTAGTGCATATATGTTTCAGAGACAATTTCCATCATAATATCAATCATAGGTGGCATAGCTACCATATACTATGTCGTCATATATAGGTTTACAATCAAAACCGCACAATGTCATATTGGAAGTTGGATTTCCATCATGAACCAAGGCAAGGGATTGTCCTTACCAAATTCGAGACAATCTAGCCTACCATGTCTTAGCTACAGTCGCAACTGCACCTAGGATCTTCAGGGTCGATCCTCTCTTACGTTTGAGGATTGGTTATTGCTGAACAATACGTTTCTCCGCCCTATGGGGCGTAAATGAGTCAGATGACTCAATATCCATCGGCTCCGTAGTAACCGATATATCCGAGGTACCTCGCTTTCCATCATCCATATAAGTAAAAATGTCTGGGATCCATACCATGATAACACTTCAAGCTAGAAAGAAGCATATGTCCTCCATGCAGTCCTTCATCCCGTTTCTGGTTCATACCGGGGTGTGAAGCGTGCGAATTAACGCCATACACAAAGCTATGCTATACTAAAGCCGTGCTTTGATCATCAACCATAAGGCCCTGCTTTTCAACAAAAGCCTTGATCATTTGCATCTCAGCATGCCATATTGACATTCCACGCCATGCGACTGATGTCTATCGGTATATAACCTCTGAACTCGTACGTCTCAGAGAAGGGTGTTAAGCAAGAGAATAAATTCTCCGCCACCAAAAAGATAAATATTTAATAGAAATCAATCAGCACAGAATAAAATACAACATCATACACACATCCATTTACTAGTTCGTTCTAGGTCTGAACGAAACCGGAGGCACCTTATTCCTCGTCCTATATGTTCAATACAGGAGAGAGGCCCTCACACATCCGAACAATCAACAAATACGTCCAGACCACTACCACTGTAACCCCTTCTGGGAGCTAACTGATCCAGGGCATCAGTGGTAATCCATTCGATGTGAAGATCATCAGTCTTGCACTATCTTCATATCTTTGACTTTTAATCGTCGATCAATTATTTGACATGATAATTAACTTGGCCTTTTCAAATAATTCACGTATACATAGAATTTAAATCAATTCTTTTCAATGGTTAAATTATTCGACATTCACGTTTCAATTCAATATGTTAATTTCATGTCAAATACATCTAACCATTAGAATATCCAATAAACCAAGTAACATCGGTTTATTTCCATTCCATATCGCTTATAATATTTTATAACGATTTTTCGCTATTTTTATTTATTTAAAAATAGCCCATTTTCATCGAACGACGTTTCAGGTCATTCGATGGCACTGGCGCTGCTCTTGTCCAAATTTGAATTAGACATTTCACAAAATCAAACCGTTGGATCTTAACGAATTTTATATCGTTGGGAAGCTCTTTCCAAAGCGAACCCAATGGTTCTGATTTTGGGAAAATCCAATGGTCGGATCTTCCGTAATAATCGTTTAAAATTACGATTTCAAAACGCGAACTGTAGCATTGTTATTCGTTTTATTTTAATTATATATATATAATTAATTCGATGATTTCCAAACCATTTTCACTTCAAAATTTTGGCTAACGCCTTTAAATTTCGAAAATTTTCGTCATAACTTGTACGCGGAGGGGTTTGGAAATTTATTAGGCCGTATTAGGCACCCAATAAATCCAGTATAAGCATATACAATTTTTAATGTCCTATTCTATGCCCGAGGGAGTGTGTAAAATTACTCCATAGATAAATCTCGTCCAATGTTGGAAAATAAATAATCCATATGTCGTATCTAATAACTAGAGAGACGTGATTATTGTCAACTCTACACCCGTGTGGGTTTTTTATTTAATCTGGCAATTTACCATTATATTTATTTTGTCCATATCAGTCCTCAGTTCAACATGTAATTCAATCATCGCCATACGAACATCTCGCTCGTATGGTAATCTCAACCTCGTCATACAAGCTCCAAATGCTTATATGGAATATGATATGCTATGAAATCAATAGTTCATCTTCGGCTCAACCTGAAATACAGTCATTTCCATACAAGCGTCTCGCTTGTATGGTAATTCCAACCTCGTCACATAAGCTCCAAATGCTTATGTGGTATATGATAGAGTATGCTATCTTCACGAAGTATGTCATGCAGTGTAGTTCAAAATTAATTGTCACTATTCTATGGTGTTGTTTATAATCTCACACAGAACAACCAGCACACCGCATCCAATGGCATTCACAGGAGTTGATATATAAATAAAATTGCACAGCCAAGTAATTAAGGTTTACCTATTTGTCGGGCACGCAAATAAATTCTTTACTCAACAGCAAATCCATTTACCTGTTTAGCATGTGTATATATATGCATATCTACGCTAAAAATAATATTTTTAGCGAACAAATATTTATTTCCACACATGACTATTTTTCTAACACTTCATATACATGTTAAAAATATTATTTTCAATCAACAAATATTTATTTCAACACATGGTTATTTTTAACACTTCATATACATGTTAAAAAAATTATTTTCAATCAATATATATTTATTTCAAAACATAGTTATTTTTAACACTTCATATACATGTTAAAAATATTATTTTCAACCAACCAATATTTACTTCAACACACAGTTATTTTTAACACTTCATATACATGTTAAAAATATTATTTTCAATCAACTAATATTTATTTCAACCTTTGAATATTTTTAAAGGATCATACATACAATAAAAATGTAATTTTTATTGTTCAAACAATTTATTTCAAACATGAATATTTTTAGCAACTCATATATACAATAAAAATGTGATTTTTATTGTTCAAACATGAATATTTTTAGCGATCCATATATATAATAAAATTGTGATTTTTATTGTTCAAACAATTTATTTCAAACATGAATAATTTTAGTGATTCATATATACAATAACAATGTGAATTTTATTGTTCAAACAATTTATTTCAAACATGAATATTTCACAACACATGAATATTTCAGGAAATTTCGGCATTGTAACGGTAGGGTATTTAGCATCGGCACCGTGTCCAGCACGACTCCTCTGCTATCCTTGGCCTTGGAGCATTACAATACTTTCATTTCAATGATTTCCATAATATCATTCATTTTCACAACAATGATGAATATACCACAAATACAACCAATTTTGTTGCCACCACAATCAATCATTCACAATCACAACCCAAACAATTTATATCGTCCATGGTCTGTGGACGAGGGGAATATATATATACATAAATATGTATGTATATGTATACAAATATATTTATTTCCATTTCAATTTCATTTCAATTCCATTCAATGCACATATGATTTATACAACATATATATAACCTATACATCGCATATATAATTTATACAACGCTTGTATGTGAGATATACAACGCTTATATAATTCATACATCGATTATATAATTTATAAATCGCTATTTCAATCCAATTTGAATTTAGAAATCTCACATTGGGTTCCACTCCTTCTAAAATTGTAGGAAGCTCCAAAATTCTCCGGTCTCTTCTAGAACGTAGAAGACGTCGTCACGAGTCCAATGTCTCTTGTTTCACTGGATTTCAACAACATAGCAAAAAGATATGATTTTTATTCATTATTCATACTTTGTGACACTTTTAAGTGTTAAACCTATTTAAATTAAACAGCCGTATACCTTTCAAAACTGTTCAGAACTAGGTTTGCGATTTTTGCGAAATTCGTTGCACGAGAAGCCGATCGGGTTGCGCCACCTTGAAAAGGTTGGAGTGGCACCGGAATGAGCGGTGGAGCGGTTCAGATCAACGGCGAGATGAAGTGGTGGAGGGGCGCCAATGGCGCAGCTTCAGGGCATCGATCCGGCGAAAATACTCAACTAAAAGGGGCGATTATGTGAAGAGGGGATCGAGATCTACAAAAACTTCAAAGAGCCATATGATTTCATTGAGAGATTAGAGAGAAATCAAAGAGAGATGGATTGAAAAACTTCCGTCGTCGAATTTGAAGAGAAGCGGGTTTTGATCGAACTGATTTGGTCAACGTGGATTCTCATTGGATAATATATTTTTATTTTTATTTTTGATTCTTTTAATTTCGAAAATACCCCTTAATCCATATGAACTCCAAATCAAACCCAACAACTGTCGCCCCTTGCTAAATACCCCCATTCCGGACACAATGGAATAGCCCATTCGATTGTTTCAGTTAGTTATTCTTCAAATTAAAATATAAAACATTCAAATTCAGATTTGAACATACATTTTAATTTGTCGGGGCCACATATTGATTCCAAAAATTCCCGAAAAATAAATCTAGCTATGTTGGGACAATATGGTCCCAACAAAATTAATTTCGTCGAATTTGGAGACTTTGAAAAATGGACTTTTTCTGGTTGATCCAATTCAAACTGAAATTACCAAACGCGTTTTCCTTTGCCACGCTGACATATTAATTCCAAAAATTATGGAAATTGGAATCTAGCAATAAATTGACATTCCGGATCCAACCAAAGTGGTTTTGTCGAAAACGGAGGTCGTTTACAAAATGGCTATTTTCAAGGGCTATATTTTATATTAAATTTCATAGCAACTGTTCTGAATATTCAACTGGCCATAACTTTTTATTCCCGCTATGAAATTTCAATCTTTCGGATTCGTTAGAAAGATATAATTAAACAGATTTAAATATTTTTGGTTTTATTGAAGTCCGGTTTATTTTGAATCATGTACATTTAGTCAAAGTACAACTTTAAATTTTCAAACTATCGCGCCATTTCGGGCTCGTTATATAATTAAAATGAATTTATTCATTATAACTTTGGTTTAAATAAATTTTTAGTCGTTATTATTTAAAATAAATCATTTTAAATATTCCAAATTCATTAAAATAGCCAAATTAAAAATTTTAAATTGGTTCTGATTTTCCGGGTTGTTACAAAGGATTTGAGTGAAAAGTTTCTAAACTAGTTCCGACTACATGCCAAGAAGTCTAAGAGTGTTATTAATCTCTCGATGGTAAAACAAGCTACAGGAGAAACCCTTAGGGGATATTTGGACCATTTCCATATGGCTGTCACTGAGGTAAGCAACCCAACCCCGAGATTATTTTGATGGCGATGATAGACGGGGTAGACAAAGACACTGAATTTGGAGATACTTGGTTAGAAAGCCTCCTACAGCCATTGAATTGTTTCATGAGAAAGAAAATATATGCTTACAACAGGAAGATGTGTACTTAACAGCGAAGTGTAAGGGGAGAAATCCAAAGCAATGTTGCCATAAAGCAGTCCAGTGACAGTTCTAGTAAGGTTGAAGTCAATGTTGACAATCAGAATGAAGGAAATGCTTCCCATGGTAAAAATGGCTACAAAAGGAACATAAATAGGAAGGGTGATTCTAAGAAATAAACCCGATTCCATTCCTTCAAAAGTTACTCGCCATTGAACGATACCTTAGAAAATATTTCTCTAAATACTTGTAATGTAATGCAATACAAGAAACCTCCGCCTAGAGATTCGACAGAAAATGAGTGAGAACTGGAAAGTTTTCTTATTTCATGAGATGGTCATTCAACAAATGAGTGCCGACATTTGAGAGATATGATAAAAAGACTACTGCGTGGAGGGTAGCTTGATGAGTATAAAGTTTCCCCGAGGGACGGGGGCAAGGAGGTTCTGCTCTGAATCAGGGGCAGGCAGCTCCTAGAGCTACGGGCTAGTAGAAGGGAAAAGGAGTAGTCATCAACACCGTCGCCGGAGGGTGTCACCCGACAGGTTTTAGTACTAGAACCATGGACCAATATGTCAACACCGCAAAGCATCTTAATATAGGGGAGTGCAGTGTTCCCAAGGATGCTGCACTGATTAGACAGCAAAACCAATGATGGACGACATTGTATTCCGCGATCGAGAAAGCGTAGGAGTGGAAACTCCAAGTATAGATCCTTTGGTGATAGCAGTTATGATTGGTTCAGCGATGGTATGAAAGATCTTGATCGACTATGGAAGTTCTGTTAATATCCTATTCAAAAAAGCTTTTGACCAGATGAAGTAAGAAGCTAGAGATCTAAAGCACTGCAGTGGTGGATACACTGCTTTAATGGTTCAACGATGACACTAGTAAGGGTAGTTGAGTTGCCAATGGGACTTGGTCAAGGAGAATGCAAGAGAGTATGAATCCTCTCGTTTCTTGTCATGAATATAGATTCTCCATATAATGCCTTCTTTGGTCGACTAGCTCTAGCAGAATTTAGAGCTTGCATCGCACTCCAGTATCGACTACTAAAGTTTCCAACCGAAGTTGGAGTGGGAATGGTCTATGGAGGCCAAGTCACGGGGAGAGCTACTATTAGCAGAGTGAAGGATGATCGGAAATGGAGATGATGTATAGCCCATCAATATCTCCTCCCCCACTAGGGTCGCGTCAGCATAGTAAATCAAGGAAGAATCCTGGCCAAAGTCGCCCGATTATCAGTCCGAGGATATTGACCCCAGTGAGGACGAGGAACCAGGATGTAGAAGGGAGATGCCTAACGAGAGAACCGTGGACATTTCGGTTGATGGCGACGACCCAATCAAGGTCTTGAAAATCGGATCTCATTTAGACTTCCTCCAGATAAGGGAACTGACAGACTTCTTACAAGCCAATTTGGATGTATCTGCGTGGACCCATGCCGACATGTGTGGGATTTCTCCATTTATTATGACCCACTCGCTGAACATCAACCTAAAGTGTCCCAATCAAAAAGAAAAGGAGCATGCTTGGTCGGGAAAGATCTACGGCTTTAAAACAGGAAGTTGAAAAGTTAGAAAGAAATGGCTTTATTTGGGATGCCACATATCCTGATTGGATATCGAACCCAGTCCTCGTTAAGAAAGTAATGGAAAATGGCGGACATGCATCGATTTTTCAGATTTGAACAAGGCTTGCCCAAAAGATAGCTTTCCACTTCCTAGGATCGACCAGCTGGTAGATTCAACGACTGAACATGAACTTCTTTCATTTATGGAGGCGTATTCAGGATACAACCAGATCCCAATGCATGTGCTGAACCAGGAACATGCGATTTTTATCACAGACCTTGGGCTATATTGTTATGTGGTGATGCCTTTCGGATTAAAGAACACCGGGGCAACATACCGACGTCTAGTGAACCGAATGTTCCATAATCAGATTGAGAAATCCATGGAGGTGTACGTGGATGACATGCTCGTAAAGCCTAGGCAGTCAGCTAACCACGTTTTAGACTTAGTAGAAATGTTCAATATCCTCACACATTATGGAATGAAATTCAACCCTTTGAAATGTTCATTGTGAGTTGCATCAGGGAAGTTTTAGGGTTTCATCATCAGTTCTCACGGGATCGAAATCAACCCAGACCAGATTGCAGTGATAAGAAATATTCGCGAACCATGAAGAATCAAAGATGTGCAGAGTTTAGCAGGGATGGTTGTAGCGTTGAGTAGATTCATTTCCAGAGCCACGGACAAGTGCATTCCTTTCTTTGATTTAATAAAGCGAGGAAAGTGCAATATCGAATGGACCCCGAATCGCATTGAAGCCTTTCAAAACTTGCTAGACCTTTTTGAGAGACCACCAATACTGTCCAAGCTAGTGGATCATAAAGACCTGTTAGTATACTTGGCGGTATCATCACATGCAATCAGTTTAGTTCTTGTTCGTGTGGAGGATAAGGTACAAAAATTGGTGTATTATGTAAGTAAGAAGTAGTCGGCTGTGGAACGCAACTACCTGAAGATTGAGAAGCTTGCTTACAGCCTATTAATCGCTTCCAGGATGCTCAGCCATTACTTCCAGACTCATCCAATCGTGATATACACCGATCAACTGCTACGATAGGTCCTTCAACGTCCTTAGGGTACTGGAAGACTTCTCAAGTGGAACATTGAACTAAGCCAATTTGGTCTTACTTTCCTTCCGAGGAAATATATCCAGGGCAAAGCATTGGCAGATTTCGTAGTCGAGTTTACCATCCCTAAGGAAGATGTATTAGGTGAGGAAGCTGGCCCCTCGGAATCCAAGTCAAAACTGAGCATCTGGAAGTTATACACAGACGGTGCTCGCAGCGATCGACGGTCCGACGTTGGAGTTGTATTGGTAACTCCTAAGGGACAGTCAATCTATTATGCCTTACGACTAAATTTTCCCGCTACCAACAATGAATCCGAGTATGAAGCCCTGATTATCAGGCTGAAACTCGCAAGGGAATTGGGAGTAGTTGCATTAGATATATACTGTGACTCTTAGATCGTTGTGTTTCAGGTTCGAAAGGAGTTTTGGACGAAGGGGCCACGACTTGCCGCCTAACTTAAACGGGTTGAGGAGTTGCTAGATGGGTTGTAGCTTTTCTCATATTCCACGAGTAGGAAATCAGAAGGTCGGCAGGATTACCCAGTTAGCCAATTCTGACCACCAAGAAGACACAGAAATAGTCCCTATTGAGACACTCGAAACCCCAAGCGTTGATCAGATGGAAGTTGACTAAGCCATGGAGGATGAACCTGAAAGAGAGTCCTGGATGACCCCCATAATGAATTTCTTACAGCATGAAATCCTTCTAGAGAGAAAGAATAAAAGATGTGCACTTGTCCACAAAGCATAAAGGTATGTTACGCAATGCGGCGTGTTTTATAGAAGAGGGTTCTATGTATGTTTGCTTCGGTGCATAGTCCATGACGACGTCAAGCGCATATTGAGGGACGAACATGAAGGCGATTATGGTGAACACACCGGAGGGAAGACACTGGCAAAGAATATACTATGGTACGACTACTTCTGGCCTACTATAAATAAATACGCAGTCGATTATTCATGATGCTGCGATAAGTGCCAAAAATTTGCGAGGATTCCAAGAGCTGCACCCAACCAACTTACCTTGATGGTGAGTCCGTGGCCGTTTTTCGTATGGTGAATTGACATCATTAGGAGCCGCGTAATCGCTAAAGGCGGAGCAAAGTATGCAATCATGGCTATAGATTACTTTATGAACTGTGCAGAGGACGAGCAACTAACCACAATCATGACGAAGCGAGTGATCAACTTCATTGTCAAGAATATTATATGACAATTTGGAATCCCAAGGAGTAAGATAACCGACAAAGGACCCAATTCGATAGCGTGAAATTCTAGTACCGCATCGAGAAGAGAAACAACGCTATGGCACATCCGCTATCGAAAGGACAAGTAGAAGCTATGAATAAAATCATCAAGTCCATTCTTAAAAAGCGATTGGAGTAGGAAAAGGCCATGTGGGTTGATGAACTAACTTTGGCTTTATGAGCATACCGAACAACCTACAAGATAGCAACAGGCCACACTCCATTCTCACTATCATATGAATTGGAAACAATAATCCCAATGAAGCTTAAAGTCCCCTCTCACCGAACAACATATTATGATCCTATGACAAACAAGGCTCTTTTCCTTCAATCTTTGGACATGATTGACAAGAAGAGAGATGAGGCGGACTTGCGTGCCTCAGAGCATAGACACTAGGTCGCTTGATACTACAACGTAAAGGTTCGGTCGAGGACTTTCGAACCTGGCAACCTAGTTTTGAAGCGTGTCTTCCCGACCCCAGTTTTTATAGGTCCAAAGTGGGAAGGAGCGTACATCATTCATCGAAGGCTTGATAATGGAGCTTTCAGGCTAACGACCGTTGATGGCGATCATCTCCCAAGACCATGGAATGCCGAGCATTTACAACACTACTTGACTTGAGCTTGTATTTTTCTCTTTTGTTTTATAGACTAATGAGGCACGACTTGCCTAAGACTATTCGGTCAATATAAACAAGAGATTATAAAGTGGATGTATGCTAGGATATAGCTAAACCACTTTAAAAATATCTTGTGCCATATGTTGTACTACATTTATTTCTTTGCCTCTTACGCTTGTTTCCATGCTCTATGTTTGCTGATATATTTTGTTAAATGTTGTGATTTGACCAGCTTACACTAAACTTGAACGAAATGGATAATTCATCCCTTAACAACGACTCGCTCGCTCATGTTCCGGTGAGCAAACTCAAATCTGTTACTGATCGTATTTAGGTTGACTAGAATCGAGAGGGACATCGACGATCAATATGATAACTATCACTTTGCATACCAAAGTGAGAACGCGACACCTAGACATCGAGTAAACTCTTCCCCATGGTTTGATGGGGTAAGTAGAAATGATAAGGATGTGGTTCGGCCATCCCTGAAAGCGACCTCTACCCGTGACATGGAGGAAAAGAAGGTGATCCGGGGCTAGTGTGACCTGAACACTAGACCGACTAACTCCATCTACCAGAGCGTGGAACGAAGTCTGGATTGTATTCGAGTTCGATGTCGACACTCGGATCGGCAAATTCCCACTATAAGGATTAAAGTGAAGATGGAATGTCGAAGCAGATGACTTGACTATTCACATGACTAACTCAAACTCCCTCAATTTGAGAGTGAGTATAAAGACAGGGTAGGCATGAAATGGTGCACCATGACTTCAGACAGCCTTAACCTAAACTCTAAACCTGGACTTACAACAGGAGAGTATAAAAGCACTTGGACGGAGTGCCCAAGGAACTTATCTCAAACCCCACAGAAGGATGAGGGGCATGAATGAGAGCCAAACTTGAAATCCCCATTGATATTGGGGGCAATTTTATGTTTTTACTAATCAAATCTCCAACAGGCCCAGGCCAAGCACTCTGTTCCAGATTGACTGGGGGCATATATATACACATCACACCCCTTAGCTGAATGCAATAGAATTTACTGTTTGTTACTTATTTTAGTAATACTTTAATTGCGAGGGCGTTGTATTGAAGCCCGTAGCTAATTATGATGTGTTTCTTTGTTTGTTACTTAGTTAACGATACCTAGATTTTGAATGCATTGAATTGAAAGTGATAATAAACTTGCATACATTTGACATTGCAGGAACATTAGTTTATTTACAGAATGTAGGTTTATACAAGACAAAAACGTGAGGGATGCACCTGCAATAACCACAGCGGCTAACGAAAAAACATAAAATCAAAATAAAGTTGCAAATAAAGCTTTGCTAAGACTTAGGAGTAGCCTTGAACTTCTTGGACTCTTTAAGCTTTTGTTGCTCCTCTTTCTCGGTCTCTATAAGATGCGCTTCCTCCTTTTGGATTTCTCAGACAAGGGATCTTTTGAATCAAGGATGGACTGGGAAGTCATATTTGTTGTGATTAATCTAGGAGGCTTAATAAAAACCCTTATGCCAGGAGGAAGAATCATTTGGATGGGTTCAACTGAGATGGGCACTTCCAAAGTCTTTGTTTTAACCTTCAGGAGTTTTCATTCCTTGCTTACAGCTGCGCAAGAGTTAGCTCCTCAGTTCCGATAGATGCTTCAATGACTACAACATATGCATCCCCTTCACCTTCCTTACTGTTAAACTCCTTTATAGCATCAATCATTTCTCCCTTCTTGGGGGAATCGGCACTGGGGAGCGCTATAGGCTTGTCAGTTGACTCCTTCAACTTTTCTTTTATGATGTCAGCGAACTTTGTACCTAAAGTAGGGAGAGTAACTGTTATTAACTATAGAAAATAAACAAGCCATTTAATTGGGTGCTTCATAATACAATGACACGCTAGAATATCTTTGACAAATTGTGGAGAAAAGGCGTAAATACCTTCAACCGATTGATCTCCAAAAGTTGAGGCAGTCGCTGCTTCAACTATAGGAGAGAGAAGTGCACTTTTGGTAATCCTAGGACATTCAGGGTCATATTTCTCTGCCTCCACAGTTTTGGGCATTATAAAAGAAGAAGAGTCACTTCAACAGCATCTTTGCCCTTAGCTTGTCGTTTGGTAGCTTCCATAGCCTCCTTTTGTGACCTTCTCCCCTCCACTAAGCACTCCAGCTCCTCACCCCCTCAGATATGTCTTCATTAGCTCCTCCCCATCGATGGTCTCAACCTTGAGTCAGCGTTTCTTTTCGTAGACAAGCTCATCCCATACATCGACTAAAGTGGTAGGATAATCCCATATCCAAGATATATCACAGGTCTAAAGAACTTAAGTGAAGAAAGATATAAGGAGGTGTCTGAAATCATCCAACTCTTCTTGGGTTTCGATGAGCTGTGCCTTGGAAGCAGAAGTAGATTCAAGAGCAGTGTTAGTATTTCCCTAAGCTGTTACGACCCTCTCGTCAGTTTCCGCCATCTTAGCCTTTAGATTGCCCATCTCTTTTTCGAGCTCAGTCTTTTCCTTCTTAAGATGGGTACACGACAGTTATAGTTTTGGCATTCTTTCTCATGACACCTTCAACTTGCTTCTTGATAGTTGTACGTTCTTTGTTGTTGGTGTCGAGCTCGTCATGAAAGCATTGTTGTAACTCGTCATGCAACTTCTTATACTTTTCAACATCACGCTTCGCAAATGCAAGCTTGCCCTTGTGTTTTCTTCATATTTAGAATTGAAAATATGAAAGAAAGGTTAGGAAATTTGTAAGTATAGTTGAAACGGGAAAGCCAGGGTTCGTAACTCACTATATTGAAGCCATATCCTAGCACACACTGGCTAGTGTCGAATATAAGACCAGTCGGGTCTTATGTTACCCACACTACTAAATCCATCACCAATGATCTTTCTCTTAGGAACGGATTCAAAATTTATAATAGAAGGAGTTTCACGTTGGCGATGCTTGAAGTGGTAGAAAAGTTTACGTCCTTGAAAGTGGGTCCACATCCAGAACCTCCATTTACGCTATGTACAGTGTGTACAGACAGGAGTAAGCTATCGGTTGGAGTTGCATTGGATCTATTCCCAATTGTCTTAGAAAATCGATGACGAAAGAAGGAAACAGAGGAATGGCTCTAACTGAGCACATTAGCCTGCTAATTACCATGTACCCCTTTGGAGGATCGTGGGGTATGTCTAAGATATTCGTGGCCACTCTGACTTCTTCCCATGATACTCCATGCCTCAAGCACAATCGTCTAAGTCTGGGTTCATCAGCTGTAGAAACCTAGGAGTCAGAAGGCCCTTGTAGAATAATTGCATCGTTAAATTCGTCGGGAGCTCGATTGTCTCCCACTCCTCCATCTTCTTCATCTATGGAAGTCCCTCCCTCAGAAAATTCTACATTCTCATGGAGATTGACCTTAAATTATGGATTAGTACCATTCAAGTTAGAATCCGATGGAAGAATGTCAGGACCAGTAGACGAATCTGGAGCTTTTCCTTTCCAGTATGTGAATTTTTGTCGGGTATCTCCTAAACATATTAGTTGTACTATCCAAGAAGCATCGAAGATTAGAGTATAGTAGCTTGTACCCCCCGTGTATGCTAGTGTGTGCAATGCAGTTGTGATAAAACATAAAAGAAGCAGTAAAGACATGCAAATATTCGATGTGCGTCACAATGTTGAAGAAGTTGCATGTTTAAGTCCAGGATTGTCAATTAAGTATGTTGTGTCATTTTAGAGTCCAAGTTTAGAATGGCTATATCCTAACTGTTCGCAAGGATATGTGATATGTTAGCATGTCTTGAATTATATGTACACTATGAGTTATAGCTATCTTTGTTTTCTTGTTCATCGAATTGGGTACTAGCACATGTCCATGGAAATTGCATGTCGTTCGGATTGAGTATGTCGGTTTGAGTATGTCAGGTTGAATTCATTTGGGTCGAACGAATTAAACAACACAACTCTAGGTCGAGAGAGCATTCAACCCGAACCCATGAAGCCTATGACCTTCACAATTCATCAACATAGCCCCAGCTATCCATTCGAGTTCAACCTGACCGTTCTTCTTCTCTCTCTATCACCTTTGCAACTTTAAATAAATCAATCCTATTGTTTCATCTTCGATTTGCTAAAATAATTGAACAAAGCCACAAGTTAACCCCTATAACGTTGACCGAAGACCAGGGTCACCGCGATCGCCACTGACGATGATTCTGACATCGTACGCGACGGTGGCGGTCTCAAGCCTTGAAACGTCGACCTCATGCCAAGAGGTAGGGATAATTATGGCATTTTTGGGACCAAATTTCACCGAAGAATTGGAATTAAAGCGTGAATTCAAGGATTCAAAGCCTACCGATGTATTGGATTTGATAATTGCTTAGGTTTTGGAAGAGATGAAGGATTAGGTTCATAAGCCAGAACTAATTAAACAATGAAGAATTAAAGTAATGTAATAGAGAGAAGAGGTGTGGTGAAGACTAATATACTACATGAAGAGGTCATTCATATTCCTTTGAAAAGACGAATTGACCTATTCATTTGAGAACAAACGGTGAAGTAAGTCTTCGAGTCGAAAAGCCGTCGGGTCGAATATTTTCGACCCAAAGCCATATCGTATTTTTCGACCCGATGGACTATAATCAGAAAGAAATGAAACGCACTCGGCGATTACAAAGTGTTTATAACGATGTAACATGGACATGCACAATAAATGATTTCATTTTTATGATTCGACAAAGTTTAGAGAATATACTTGAAAACCTGCTTGTGGTCTAGTTAGAGGTCCTGAATTGTTGGGCATAACAAAGATAAGTGTGGTTGTGAACTCATATGTATACATGCTACAGAGAATCAAGAGACATGGCCCCATAAAAGAACACAATGACTGATTATTGCCTATTTAAGAATGGATAGATTGACAAGTCCAAAGCACGTCTTATTTTCGATAAGATGTACTTTAGGGGGCGAAATGTTGGCCTACTTTATGATTAGGCCATCCAATGTCCAAAGAATTGTGATCATACGTGTTAGAGAATAAGATTAATGTCTATTCAAGAATTAAAGATCGGGTCGAACAGGAATATGGCTTTCGATTCGAATGGAGTATAGGAGCCTTGGGTCGAATGAGGTCAAGGGCCATTGGGTCAGTGGTATTCATTGGGTCGAATGGATTCGAATCGACCCGATGCCGATCTATAAACTGCATGGGTTGTATACCGGTTATCTCTACTAATTCCTGAATGACTAGGATGATTAACACGTGGCCACGATTTGAACACTTCCCCGTAAATCTGTCCCACTCTCATCCTATAAAACCGGATCCGATGCCACTTAATCTATAACCGTTCCCACCTAAAACTTCCTACCGAAACCCTATCAATACCTGAGCCAAACATAAAGATGACTTTTTGCTACTTGAATTCTTGAACACTTGATGTCACATCCACCATTGTCATTCGACCCGCACCCTATTTCACCCATTTCGGATGTAACTTCATAAATTCGAGGGTAAATTAATTGTATTCGAGTGTTTGAGAGATTCAAAGCATCGTATTTGTAATCTTTTGATCATTATATGTATTATAAAGTGGATGTAGGCTCATTAACGCTATACCACTAAAAATTTGTGTGTTTGCTTGCTTTTTGTCATTTTTATTTGATAGATATTCATTATTCTCTACAAAAATCTAGTCTATTGGGTGCTAGTGCCATTTTTTGGTTTAATAAAGGCCAATCCAGTTGGAATAAAGAAGTTACCTTCTTTAATTTACTGTTGTTATCGTTGGAAAGTTAGATATGCTGTTGTTTTTCTAAGTATAAAAGTATTAGTTGTCATTATATATGAAGGAATGCATTGTAAAATGGATTTCATAAGTTAGTGGATAAAGCAGATATTATTCAAAACAATATATGAACAATGAATTATAACAGTGCTTTCTGTTTGCAGGTAATACTCTAGCAAATATCTTTAACAACAGCAAATCAAATTAGCTTTGTTTCCTAAAGAATAGGTAACTCTTTGTTTTACAGAAAGCATTTTAACTTCATGTAAATGTTTGTTTGTGGGATTGAGAGGCTAATATGATTCCTAGTAATGCAGTTACATGATTATCCATTCTACAGAAGAATGCCACTAACCGTTGTTCAAAATAGGAATTTTTAAACCTGAAACCAGTAAGCAAATAACATGATTTTCTGAGCACAAGGACGCACATTATACAGACATACATATTTAAATTAAGAGTAATTTGTTATTTCACATAGAATTAGTTAACACACTCTTACTGATCCTGACAAAGAATACACGTGTCGACTAGATTAGCATCACTCTTGCTAATCTTGCATCCAACAACCACGATATATATGAGTTTCAATTTTATATATGTATATACATTGATTTTTGTAAATATGACATTCTGTAAAACACAGTTTTATACATATATATATATATATATATGTGTATGTATATTTGAATGAATCTTTAAAAGGAAGGATTTCGAATTTGGTTATCTTTAAATGCATTAATGTTTTAAACATGTAGCTTGGAATATGTAAAGACTTTGGGGTTACTAATATGATCTTTAATGATAAGTTGACTCAAAACGTGTGTATCATCAGAAGTTCTAGATACGAGAGAATTTCCAATACATGACAACCTCAAATATAAACAAGTACCAAAGTCTTGAGCACGACATGCTTTAATAGTGTTTCAGACAATATGTGATTTAAATCGTTTCGTAAACAATTTCAACTTTAAATATGACATTCTGTAAAACACAGTTTTACATATATATATATATACATATATATATACATACATACATATATATATATATATATATGAATGAATCTTTAAAAGGAAGGATTTCGAATTTGGTTATCTTTAAATGCATTAATGTGCATACATACATATATACATATATATATATATATGTATATATGTATGTATGCATATATGTATGTATGTATGTATGTATGCATATATATTTGAATGAATCTTTAAATGGAAGGATTTCGAATTTGGTTATCTTTAAATGCATTAATGTTTTAAACATGTAGCTTGGAATATGTAAAGACTTTGGGGTTACTAATATAATCTTTAATGATAAGTTGACTCAAAACGTGTGTATCATCAGAAGTTCTAGATACGAGAGAATTTCCAATACATGACAACCTCAAATATAAACAAGTACCAAAGTCTTGAGCACGACATGCTTTAATAGTGTTTCAGACAATATGTGATTTAAATTGTTTCGTAAACAATTTCAACTTTGAATAATGTTTAGTATTGGATATATGTTGAACTTTGGCTCTACTGATTTTAAATGGGTTCAAGATTCTAGAATATAAGTTTTCAAATTTACATGTTCATTTGCATGTAAATTCCAATAATGAAACAATTAAATACTGCAGTTTAAAGTGGTAAATGAACACAAGTAATCAACATTATCTTTATATATATTTTTACATTTGTTAGTCAGTGTACTAAACTACCAAAAGTGAAATGTCTTCTTTTATGCTAAGCAAGAAGGATCAAAATAAATAGTCCAAATATACTGCATGCTTTACATTCTTCTTTACATGAAGGACGTGCCCACACACCGACTGTATTCGATTCCTGCATGCTTTACATTTTGGTTCATTTACAAGTTATAATAATGGTTTAGTAGCCTTTAGTTTTTTTAATTATGCATGTATGCATGCTAATTTTAAGAATATCAACCTGACTTTTCTGTTTTGCAAACTGAATCGCTTCAGTTTGCAAACTAAGTCACTTCAGTTTGCAAAAACTAAATGGGGTCGACTCGGTTTACAAACTGAGTCGTGAATCTACGACTTAGTTTGCAAACTGAGTCAACTCAATTTTTGTGAACTGAGGTGACTCAGTTTGCAAAAACTAAGTCATAGACTAAGTTGCGATTCAGTTTTAACACCGAGTCTGCAACTCATTTTTTGCAAACAGAATCGACTCAGCTTCCAAAAACTAAGTCGTAGACTAAGTATGCAAACTAAATCGTGACTTAGTCTGCGACTCAGGATGCAAACTGAGTCGAGATTCAGTTTTGCAAACCAATTCAATGCTTATATTCAAACCAGTAACCTGAAGGCCAAAAGATCTGACCTGATAGTTATTTACAATGTATAGCTGTCGACATAACAGGGTTTACGACCTGTCACTTTCAAATGTTTCACTGTTACATTCTATAACATACTGATTCATTTCTAAATAACTAATTGAATGCAATAATGCTATTTTTTTCCGAACAATGATAACCCAGAAATGGTGTTTTAGGTCACGTACTGGTAGCAACTACATTCATTTTTATTTCTTTTGTAGGTCGTGTAAAGTTTTAGAAGGCAAGTTTAGATGGCAAATTTAAAAGGTTAAAATTTGTTATCATATCTTACTGTCTGGACTTTGTTTTATTTTTCTACATGATTTCCATATAAGTGAAAAAAATTACTCGATCTTCTACGTAAGATTTTCCTTTTATATAGTGGAAATCTAGTCTTTGTTGGGTTATGGAGAAACTTTTGTCTAAACATGAAACATCAAAAGTTGTTTATAATTAAGTTATTTACAATGTATAGCTATCGTATTAATTGTTATTTTGAATGTTTTCAGTTGGTTGTCATGACCCAACAAACATCAAGAGGGTGGATAAGAAATCCATATAGAAATGAGGATGAATATAAGAACGATGTTCAAAACTTTATCAGCTTCGTCAAGTAGCACTCACCACATGATACTTAGTTATGTGTGTGCCACAGTAAGAAGTATAAAAACTCCAAAAAACCTTCAATAGAAACAGTTTAGAAACAGAAAATATTTTTTGGTTCTGACATATGATGTTGGTTCTTTGATGGAGAGATAAATGGTACTACTATACAAATGACTCTTACATCGGATTCTATCCAAGAATCTTATATTCCATACCAAATGCAAGTAGAAGAGTCCATTGAGGGAACGCTTGGAAATCTCGTTAATGATGCATTTAGAATACATGATATGCCATTTGTTAGCAAGGACGTAAATGTTGAAGAGATAAATGTTAAGAAAATGTACCATGAATACAAAAGCAAAGAAAATGAGAAACTATATTCTTCTTGTAAGGATTGACTTACAACTTTGAGTGTAATGATAAAACTTCATAACTTGAAGAAAGAATTTAATTGGTCGGGAAATAGAATGACAAAATTGCTGAAAGTATTCAAAAAATGTCTTCCGGAAGATAACACATTACCTAACAAGTATCCTACCTTGATTTTTTTTAAAGATTTGGGAATGAACGTAAAATGCATTCATGCATGCGTAAACAATTGCATGTTACTTTGGAAAGAGAATGTTAGCATGCTAGTATGCCCTCATTGTAATACGTCAAGATTTAAAGATAAGGCAAATGCGTTAGACATTAAAAAAAATGACAAATTAACCAAGGAATTTTTTAAGACACTTCCCTGTAATTCCAAGGTTAACTAGATAACTCGCACCTTGCAATCATCTAAGTTTGCATTCGATAAGGTTCATAAAACGAATTGTTGTCAAGTTCTAAAAGATACAAAACTTCCATCGTGCCTTGCAACTAGATTTGGTAGTCTTGTTACATTTCAGCCACTGGCTCTGCACCTAAAAAATATGAGTATCATATTGTAATGCAATTGTTAACCAATATTTTTGTTCGGTTCCCAAAAGTACGCAAGACCCACCGACTCTACGCGTCGTCTGGCACCAAAGCTCGAAGTGTTGCCAAGTCGCTAAAGGTTTAAGCCAAGAAAAGAGCAAGTAACAACTCGCCTTGCATCAGCCTAAGATAACTCGCACCGCATCATGACTGCTCGTCTCACATAGCAAAAACCAAGGAATCTTATCCATCGTCCCATCGCATCGTACCCAACAAGATGTGATCATGCCGCATCCCCCAGGATGTGATGCCATTGCATCTAATGAGATGCGATGACATCACATCCCTTGGGATGTAACCCCATCGCATCCAACAAGATATGATGGCATCGCATCCCCCGGGATGCAACCCCATCGCATCCAATGAGTTGCGATGGCGCCACATTCCTCAGGATGCGATGTCATCGCATGCCATGAGATGTGATGACGTCACATCCCTCAGATACGGCTCCCCCGATATTCACAACGCATCCCTTAGGGATGCCATTTTCACATCCCCTATGAATGCGAAAATCGCATCCCACGAAGGAGATGCGATTTTTCTTCCAACAACCATGCATGATGCGATTTTCTCGTGTGTGCTAGCCCATGATGCAGTATTCTACTGAGTGGCCCCCAAATCCTACCTACTCCCACCTAAACACTCCATTATAAATACCCCCAAGCTTATATGTTACAAGGGTTGGAAATTTGATGATTTGACATCTCTCTGGAGCTCCACAAGACCTCTCTAATGGCATCTTTGCTTTGAGGAAGAAGAAGGACAAAATTGACTTTTTCCCTACAATCACATGTAAGGACTATAACTTTAAATTACATAGAAATGCCTGTAGTTAGATGCCTAGAAGGGGCCTATAGCTTGTAAATCATTGTTGTCAATAAAATATCAGAAGCTCTTCCAAAGTGGACGTAGGCCCCTCACGTGACCGAACCACTATAAATTTCAAGCTTCATTTACTATTTTACTGATCCTCTGAACTTACTTTCCTTACGCAAAATTATATTCTTAAGCAATTAAGAATCTTAGGTGTGGACGACATTTTTTGGCGTCAACATTCTGGTGCTTTCACT
Organism: Allium sativum; assembly: GCA_030737875.1. NCBI lineage: Eukaryota > Viridiplantae > Streptophyta > Magnoliopsida > Asparagales > Amaryllidaceae > Allium > Allium sativum. The sequence goes on along the minus strand of CM060920.1, from coordinate 1,033,140,863 downwards.
GATAATCAAGACTCGCTTCTTTGTCGCGTTTTTCTGTCTTGACTCCGACGTGCTTTAGGTTCCTTCTTTAACATGCCGCCAGTCTACTTACGATGGCTAAGCGACCAAAGAATACAATGATTGGCTCCTGTGCTGCAGCCGAAGCTGAACCATCCCAGCAACTTCAGCCGGCGGAAACCCCGGCTGAAATGGACATCCTTCCTCCTGCGGACCCTGAAGCCCTTGCTACTCAAGCATAGATTTACACGCTAAATAAGAAGTATGAAAACACGGCTTTTGAACTCAACCAAGCATTGAAGAACAACATTTACCTGATGCATCAACTTCAACAGAGTCAACGCATCATCTTTTAACTTCAGCTTGCTCAGAACAACCCCCGAGTGAGACGCACCATCTCGGAAACTTCTTCCTCCGGATCTCGAGGGTCACACCAATGAAGGAAGTACAGCCTTAACAACAATGCCGTTGTTCGTTCAAATGCCCATACTAACGGTCATGGCCCCGACCATTGCAACGGAAATGGAAACGGATATAAGACAATTGTCACCTACAGCGGGGGAATGCATCATTGCGACCACTCCTGTTTGTTTATCAATGATGAACCGGGGCCGGGTACCGACCCCCTCCTCGACAAAACTCAACTGTCGTTGCTCAGAACTTGGAGCCCACGATCCCAGCAACCTAGCCGGTCCAAGTTCCTCTGAATCAGATTGAACATCAGCCCGCTCGGACTCATCAACGCCACCAAAACCAGGACATCGATGTCGACAACATGGAAGAGGATGAGCCAGATATATACCATAGAAGACATCCATGAAACAGAACTCCCAAAGTTTGTCGTAACCAGTGGGTTCCACCAGAAGATGTCCATCCAACATATCTCCCCGACATGGTCCGAAGGATGCTTGAATCGGCCGGTATGCTTGGAATTAAGCTTTGTAGAATGGGTGATGGTGTCACTGCTTATGGTGCACGACGTGCACAAGATAGTTTCAGGATACTCATTTTTTTGTGAAGAGAAGTAGCAACAGTAGCAGGTTGATTTGGAAATGATTGGGATGCTGGTTAACAGGGTAAGAGGTCTAATATATTAAATAAAAGTAAGTCTAAGTTTAATTTAACTGGCGTGTTTATTTTTTTATCATAATCCATGCATACATTATCAGATTTTCGAACCATATGATTTGTTGGGATTGTGTGGACGCATACTACGTACTGAAATTGGTTTGGATTGATTTGGAGCCCATTGTGAATTATGGCAGAATTAAATGCTCGATATGACCAACCTAACGTCTATCGTTATTCAACGATTAACGGCCAATGTGAGTAACCTCACTAACTGTGTCCAGTTTTATAATTTTATAAACATTATTTAATATTGATAAAAATGATTGAATATGTGTGTGATGGTTGCTTGGATGATTTGTTTATTAATTGTTTGAAATTACAAACGTAGTTATATATATAAATCGTTAGTTAAATATCGATTCTATTTATTTTAATATTTCACATTGATATGAAATTAATGTTATTTATGTTGATAAACTTCTGTTGATGCAGGGAAACAGGTTGGAGGGATCTGACTGGATTCCTCAACAATTATATTGTTATTTTTCATATATTGCATTATATGACGTGACAAATAATCTGGTGTTGATTATTGTATGATTGGGATGTTTAAACAACATTGACCTGAAATAATTGGTATTAAAAATGCCATAAAATATATTCAAACATATTGGAAAAGAAAATGGGGTTTTAAAAAGGAAATTTCTATTTTTAAAATAGAGATTGAAGTTCAATTGGCTATAATATAATAACTTTTTTTAATTATATTAAAAGAAGAATTTTGAGTTATAAAAGATATTTAGAAATGGAATAAAATAATTATTGCTAAATAATTATAAATTAAATAATCTGTGAATGTTAATTCAAAGATGAGTAATGAAAAGGTAAATCAGTGAATCTATTTTGAGGTTCGAAATGTGAATATGAATTGAATGAAACTATAAGGTGTTATAATTAAAATTCAACGATGTTGAATGTTATCAATATAATTTATTTTTAGAAATTATATATTATATAATTTGGAATTTGACAAGATAATTAAGATTTGGGAACCAATAAATTATTACAGAATATGAAGTCCAGATTTAATTACAAACCTGATTTATTATTAACAAGAACTTTACTTGGAAATAGAATTATGAAGTGGAATATAAATACGCCTGTATTAAATAACTCGATAAATAAGAATTTAACCTGTAATGGTATTTATAAGTATAAATCGAGTTTTGATTTGATAAGACGAGTCCAGTTTTCGTAAAGGAATGTTATTTACGTTTTAAAGTGAATAACGATTAAAAAGCAAACAACTTTGCATATTAAGTGGGTTATAAAAGGAAATTGATGAATATTTGAAGTGATAAATTCAAACATGAATTTAGAAATCAAGTTAACCTAAAATGGTGAGTTTATTCCGACGTTAGGAATGTTATTTGGATAGAGAGTATTCAAAAGTGAGTTATATGTTGGAATTCGATTCTACTGAATTTCGGAAAGTACCATTTACTTTTCGATTATAGCCAAGAATTATTTATTTATCTAATTAATTAATTAATTAATTGTTCAAATAAAAGTTATATTTTGAAATTAAATATTTGAAAAGCAGAGATTATAACATTATCATTATAATCAAAGATTTTCGTAAATAAGTGGATTCGCAAACTGAATGGAGAGTTATGTAAACAGTTTTTAAATAAGAAATTAAGAAATGGAGTTAAGAAAATTAGAAACTAACTGGAAATTAGTTATGTTGAATAGCTGTCTGAGTATTGATCTAATGTTGGTTTCGGCCTTCGGGGTTAATACTTAAGGAGTTGTTCTCATACTAATTTACGATTAGGGACTAATGGACGTGAAAGGATAGTGATTTGTAAATAAGGAATGAAAATGCTTTTCTGATGTTAATATGAAGTATGTTCTGGAATATAGAAAATAAATAGTTTGAAACAAAGGAACGTTTTCCATGAAATCGTGAGAGGCTAAACGAGTTAGAGAAATATTTGGTTAAAGATATTAATGGAAATTGGGAAGTAAATAAATTACTGATGATTTAAATTAAAGGGATCAGTGTTGATCAATGGTTTATCGATATAATTTCCATTTGGAAATAATATCGTTGTTTGTATGTATGCTTCCTTTGATAGTTAAATAACCGACTATCAAAGTTTTGACCATTTCTGTTGTCAATATGGAGAGACCGGGATCAGATTTATTTTCTGAAAACCACTCTGTATGGGCATTAGAGTTGTGAATCAAATATGATGAAGATAATTGAAAACAGTGTTATGCAAGGGCTATTGTGGCAATCCTAGGTAGAAATTGCCTAAAATGGATTTGCAGAATAGTGCCTTCGGTTTGTCCAGTCCCAGGACAACGTATATGGACGAATGTCTGACAGAGTATATCTAATAGATCGCGTAAGTTGATCTTTACAAACGTATTTACGTTTGTGGCGGAGGAATTCGTTTCTCTTAGCCTTATACCCGTGATATTTTTTGGGAAATCAATTTGTGATTTGGCGGGTATGACAATGTGGCATTCAGAGTAAATGAAGGTGTGATCTGTCGAGATACGTTATGACCTTAAGCCCCATTAACTGGGAAATGACAAAAATCGGGCAGGCAACATGGTTGAGTGGGTCGCACCCAATTAGGATATATTGTCGTCATCTAGAGAATATTTACATTTGTTACTTCTTTTTATTTCTGTATCTCCCGGGAACGGTTATGTTGGTATACCAACCGTAAGGTGACAATATATTTAGAACATTCAAGCGAAGTGAATGGCCGGTCTTGTGTGGCCGAGTTACAAGATGTTCTTGTTGAACTTCAGTGTATCGCTTCTAGAGCACACTGATCAGAAGGTGATTCTATACCTTGTCATAGTGGGAAATCCATTACCCAATAAGAGCCTATGGTTTTTGATTGTATATTATATATGTGGAACCTAAGATGAAAGCGTTCTACTAGATTGATATTTACTTGTATTAGACACTATTATAATATCAGAATAATATTGTTTTAACAAATGTTTTGGGTTATCTTAAGGTAAAAACCATCTGTGTTTATGTGTGGATCGGTCTTACGATTATCATTCCTTATAATGGATTTTTAAAAAGTTAAACCAAGTGATTGGAGTTTACTCACAATAGCCCCATGAGTAAACTAGAGTTTATTTTGTTTTACCCGAAACTCTTGGGTACCCAAATTTGTACGGGCGGTCAGGTAGTCGGGATTTTACAGATATACTTGAAGGAGCTTGGAGCAGCAGGCTTCAACATTAATTATATATAGAGTATATTTCCGTTATGATGTTATCTGTTATACTAGTATGTATATACAGTTACAGTTTCTTATTTCAAAAGTTGTTATATAATATACATTAACCGGCCTTTTGGTCGGGTTCCCAAAAGTACGCAAGGCACGCTCGACTCAACGTATCGCGTGGAACTAAGCCCGAAAGGGAAACATAGGAGCGAAGGAAACAGTATGAAAATGGATCACGCCAACAAAGACCTCACGACACCCCCAAACTCCCACTCGCGCAACCTTCGAGGTACGGAAGCTTGCACCCTCGAGGTGTGAATTCTCGCACCCTCGAGGTGCGAATTCTCGCACCCTTGAGGTGTGAAATCTCGTACCATCGAGGTGCAAAATCTCTTACCATTGAGGTGTGAAATCTCGAACCTTCGAAGTGCGAAATCTCGCACCCTCGACCTGCAAAATCTCGCAACCTCGAGGTGCGAAATCTCACATCCTTGAGGTGCGAAATCTCGCACCATCGAGGCATGAAATCTTGCACCGACGAGGTGCAAATTTTCGCACCCACAAGGTGCGAAATTTCGCACCTCAGGCTTAGGTGCGAATTTACCGTATCTACAGGCTCCAGGTGCGAATTTCTGCATGTGGTCCCCTGTTTCTACCTACTCCTACCTAACCCCTACCTACTCCTTTCCTATAAATACCCCATAACTCCACACTTTGAAGGGGTTGGAATTTGAGACCTTAGGACCTCCATAGAGCTCCATTAATGGCATCTCCCATTTGAGGAAGAAGATGGAATAAAATATCTTCTCTCCCATGTATCTAAGATATATGGTAATTATGACATCATATATGAGGACGATGACATCATGACTTAGAGGTGACATCATAGAGCCCTAAAGGTGACATCATCCAGCATAAAGATGAATGTAATGAGATGTCATGAGAGAGTCTCAACCTTGTAACTTTTTGTGATTAATAATATTCCAACAACTCTTCAAAGTGGACATAGGCCCCTCACGAGGCCGAACCACTATAAATCTCGTGTATTATTTACTGTTTTTCTACTCCTGTCTATGCGACCAAATTAACTAATCCTAGTAATTGGAACCTTTAGTGTTTACGACATTTTTTGCCGTCAACATTTGGTGCTTTCAGTGAGAGAACTCGAATTTTGCGCCTTTGTCGCACATTTTCATCTCGACCCCCGACGATCTTGAGGTTCCTTGCTAAACCTGTTGTCGAGTCCGCTTATGATGGTAAAGCGACCAAAGAACGCAATGGTCAGTTCTTCAGCCGCAGCCGAGGCCGGTACATCCCAACAACCTCAACCAACGGACATCCCAACCACTAATGAAATTGTCCCTCCAACTGTGGACCCCGAAGCGCCCGTGACACAAACTCAAATCCGCGCGTTTAATGAAAAATATGAGAGCACGACGGTCGAGCTTAATCAAGCATTAAGGAACAACATCGACCTTATGCGACAACTTTAAGAAAGTCAGCGCATCGTCGCTCGGCTTCAACTAACTTGGAACAATGCTCGACCCCAACCAACCATATCGAAAACTTCCTCTTATGAGTTGAGGGGTCCACATCAAAGGAGGAGGTTTAGCCTCATCAACAATGTCGTCGCCCGCATCAATGCCCTCAACAATTGTAATGGCAATGGATACTCCAATGACAATGGGAACGGCGACCGAACTACCGTCACATATAGCGAGGGGGCACAATATTGAGACCATTCTCACTTGATCACCAATGACAGACCAGGTCCTACTAATCAATCTCTTCCTCGACACAACCCGACTGTCTCTAATCAGGATGATGGGCTCGCTATTCCAACGGCCCGCGTTCCTCCAGAACAGGAACCGCATCACCCTTCTCTACCTCACCGTCTACACCAAGACCCAATCATTGATGTCGAGGACATGGAGGAAGATGATCCGGACGTCCATCATAGGAGATGCCCTTGCAACAGAACTCCAGAACCTCGCCAAAACCCATGGGTCCCAATGGCGGATCCTCATCCAACTTACCTACCCGACATGGTTCGAAGAATCATGAGGGAAATGCGAGGAAATGTTCACGATTCATGGGAAGCACAAATTAGGCATTACCCCTTCACAAGAAGGGTAAATGAAGCTGAATGGCCATGATGCTTCAGCATGCCGCAAATGCCGCTCTATGACGGCACCGCTGACCCATGTGTCTTCCTAAATTGATATGAATGGCAAATGGACTTGAGTCTGGGTAACGATCCGGTCAAATGCAAATGTTCCCCAGTCTTCTTATCAGGGACCGCTCTATTATGGTTCTTTTGCCTCCCGCTCGATTCCATTAACAACTTCGGTAAGTTAGCGACATAGTTGGTCAAGTAGTTCAGGATGCACATACCAAATCCAAAGAATGCTCTCACCCTTTCTAACTTATACCTAGAGCCCGCTGAGTCGCCCAAAAGCTACCTCTCCAGGTTCAATATTGCCCTCGCCGAGGTCGAGGATCCGGCACCTCACACCATACTCTTTCAATTAGCCAAAGGTGTCCTCCCTACTTCCGAATCCGGGGAGTGGATCGATTGGAAGCAACCAAAAAGCCTCGACACCTTCTATGGGAAGGCAGATCAGTACTTATGCCAAGAGGAGGCAAGGCGCGACCAACTCTCAGCCACCAGTTGCCCCAATGGCCATCAAGCAGGCGCTGCAAATAACAACTCAGAAGAAAAAAGTAGGAGAGCCCTTTGATCAGAACATGGGGGCATGTCCTAACAGGCGAAGACCGAACAATGGTAGGCAAGACGGCCGAAATAACGATCACACCCTGACCGAGCCAAGAAAGCCCGGCCCTTACCGAGCCTTCGAGACATACACCCCGCTAAACGAGGATCTAGAAACAATCTACTTGGAGACATGCAACACTTTTCCATATAAAAAGCCACGCACCAGGGAATCAACTGTTCTTAAGAAAAATACTGGGAGGTACTGCCGATACCATGACATATACGGCTATAACACCAATGAATGTCGCCAGCTCAGGGATGCAATTGAAAAGCTTATCCGCGAAAAGCGACTTGAGCAATACGTCCAAGAGCCTTTTCCTCCTGAAGCAAATCCAAAACGTCAGGCACCAGTGCCTCAGGCAGCCGCTAAAGCAGCTCCAGGTGCATCTAACCCAAGGCGTGGGATTGTAATTAACACCATATGCGGCGGACCTTATCCCACACATGGTAGCTTCCGAAAAATGGAAGAGTATGCTAGTTCGATAAAGCATGCTACTTATGGAACTTGCTTTGCACTCAACGAAACCGTCCTAGCCAAGCTCCAAAAGACCATGCGGGATGACGTCGTCTTCCACGAAAGAGATTCTACTGGTGTGGAAATCCCAACCACCGATCCGCTAGTTATCACTGCTCAAATCGGTGCTGCTTCTGTCCGAAAGGTATTGATCGATTCCAGAAGCTCAATCAACATCATTTTCAAAGCTGATTACGACCAGATGAAGTTAGAAACAAAGGACTTAAATCCATGTCGCGCCATGATCCACGGCTTTAATCGGGCTTCTAGTTCACTAGTAGGAGTGATTGATTTACCTATGGAGCTAGGCGAGGGGGATCGGAGCTGGGTCTGAATCCTCACTTTCGTGGTTATAGACATTGATTCCCCCTACAACGCTTTCCTTGGGCGCCCTTTTCTCATAGAGTTTCGGGTTTGCATATCGCCATGGTCTCTCCTAATGAAATTTCCGATAGAAAACCGGATTGGAACAGTCAGAGGTGATCAAGTAAGTGCCATAGAATGTTATGCAATAGAATGGAAGAACGTACACAATAAGGACAAGGGAAAAGAAGTGCCCACGCCTTCTTACGCCATAACTATTTCAGCATAGCAATCAGCGGCATCTGGGCCTTGGCTCAGGCGCCACTGCCGTCTTTCCGAAGACCTCGACCCACGGAAGGACGAAGATCCTGAGTACGAAAGGTCTACCCCGGTCGAATCTACAATAAATATTCCCGTTAATCCCGATGATCCATCCACAGTTCTAAAGATAGGATCGCAACTCCATCCCGCAATAAAAGAAGATCTTATACATTTCTTGAAGACTAACCTAGATGTGTTTGCATGAACTTATTCCGATATGAAAGCCATCGACCATGCGATCGCTTGCCATTGTCTAAGTATCAATCCTACGAAAATTCCAGTTAAGCAGAAGTGCCGCTTCTTGGGACCCGAGAGGTCTAAAGGACTTGAGAAAGAAGTAGACCGTCTAATCAATAACAATTTCATTAGCCGACTACCCCGAGTGGGTCTCCAACCCCGTTCTGGTCAAGAAGGCCAACGATAAATGGCGAACGTGTGTTGACTTCTCTGACCTAAATAAAGCATGTCCCAAGGACAGCTTCCCACTTCCAAAGATTGATCGACATGTTGACTCAACTGTCGGATACCAGCTGGTATATTTCATGGACGCCTATTCAGGCTACAATCAGATCCCAATGAACCTTCGCGACCAGGATCACACCTCTTTCATAACAGACCTCAGACTTTACTGTTATCGCGTCATGTCCTTCGGCCTCAAGAATCCGGTGCTACTTATCAGCGAATGGTTAATCGACTCTTTAAATACCAAATTGGGAAGTTCATGGAGGTGTACGTGGAAGACATGTTGGTAATCAACTGGGCATTAATCCGCCTCGAGGACCGCGTCCAGCGGCCCGTCTACTACATAAGCAAGCGATTAGCAAGGGAAGCGAAAAATTACCCGAAGCTCGAAAAACTGGCATTCTACTTGCTCATCTCCTCTCGGAAGCTTCGACCATACTTCCAGTCTCATCCTATAAAGGTTTTCACCCATCAGCCACTACGACCAGTCCTGCAGCGACCCGAAGCGTCTGGACGGCTATTGAAGTGGAGTATGGAGCTAAGCCAATTTGAGATAACCTTCATTCCCCCCGAGACATCCTCGGACAAGCTCTCGTTGACTTCATAGTAGAGTTTACTACCCCCGAGGAGACTCCGGAAAACAACACGGGAGCTCCCGAGGTTCAATGGAAATTGTTCGTGGAAGGGTCCTCCAACAACAGGTGCTCTGGAGCCGGAGACGTGTTCGTCACCCCTGTGGAACGCCTGATATGCTACGTGCTAAGGCTAAATTTCCATGCTACCAACAACGACGCGGAATATGAGGCGTTGATAGCCAGACTTAGAATCACGATCGAGCTTAAACTAAAGACAATCCAAATCTTCTCCGACTCGCAGCTCATCGTGCGTCAAGTAAAAGGGGGAACGACTCGCCCTCTACTTAACCAAGGTTCAGGAACTACTCACTCACTTCGACCACTTCGTCATCAATCACATTCCTCGAGAACAAAACGAAAAAGCAGAATTCGCTATCCAAACTAGCAAGCTCCGAGGATCCGCAACTTTTGGGGTTCTCCCCCGTCGAAGTGCTCAACTCCCCTAGCATCAAGCAAATTCAGACTGAGGCAATCATGAGCATTGGACCCGAACCTGAATCTTGGATGACATTAATCAGGAATTACCTATAGCATGGGACCCTTCCGGGGAGCTACAAGGAAGGACGAGCACTCACCCGCCAATCGTCTTGCTATCTTCTTGTGGATTGGATTCTCTACCATAGAGGTTTCTCTGTCCCATTCCACAGAAGTGTAGCCCATCATGACGCCATCAAAGTCCTAAACGATGTGCATGGGGGGAGTGCGATGACCATACTGGAGGGAAAACCTAGGCCAGAAAAATACTTAGGCATGATTATTACTAGCCCATGCTCGATCAAGGCGCCGCAGACTATGCTCGCAAGTGTGATAAATGCCAGCGTTTCTCAAAGATCCCAAGAGACCCGCCTACTGAGTTAACACAAGTGACCAGCCCATGGCCATTCGCCATGTGGGGAATCGACATCATTGGAACTCTTTCAGTAGCCAAAGGCGGGGCCCGATACGCCATCGTCACAGTTGATTATTTTACCAAATGGGAAGAGGTCGAAGCCCTCGCCACAATCACCACCAAGAAGATGATCAACTTCGTTGTATGCAACATCATTACTCGATATAGGGTCCCTCAAGCTATCATTTCTAATAACGACACTCAATTCAAGAGCGCCGAATTCAAAGTCTTCTGCCAGCGGCGCGGTATCGAAAAGAAATTCTCGGTAGTGGCTTATCTTCAAGCCAATGGGCTGGTCGAAGCGGTCAACAAAGTTATTAAGTCTGTCATCAAGAAGCGCTTGGAAAAGGCTGGGGGAATGTGGGTGGATGAACTTCCACTAGCCCTATGGGCATACCGAACCACCCACAAGACAACAACCAGGCATACTCCCTTCGCCCTCACCTACGGATCAGAAGCCGTCATTCCTATCGAACTCAAGATTACATCTGACCAAGTCACCTATTTTGATCCAAGGAAAAACCAAGATTTACTTCTAGGATCACTTGATTTGTTGAAAGAAAAATGGAACGAAACTGATCTCCAAGCTGCCGCCCAGCGGCAACGAGTCGCCCGATACTTCAATTCTAGGGTCCGCCATAAGGACCTCAACGTCGACGACCTCGTCCTAAAACAGGTCTTCCCTCCAGTAACAGGCCTCACACCTCGTTGGAAAGGTCCGTACTCCATACAACGGAAGCTCAGCAATGGATCTTTTAAACTCGCAACCGTGGACGGAACTGAACTCCTAAGGGCATGGAACAGTGAACATCTCCATCGCTACTTTACATAACTTAGTACACAATTATTTATGCTTTCCAACAATGTTTTGTTTTCTAACAATTCAATGCATTGTAAAGGCTATTACTGCCAAAGTTATTAGTGGAAATGATGTTTAACTTCTCATCTCTTCCTGTTTATGTTTACTCCGCACATGACGCATTTGATTAATCCTGACAACTAGCTTACATTCAAACAATTGGTTGTCGTGTCGGCCTCCAAGCACGGAGTTGGCGCCACCATCCGAGTCTTGAGCCAACCTCGAGACCAAAGCACAATGGCTATGACCGGCACCCCGAGCACTGGAGCTGGCAACGCTATTGGAGTCGCCGGCCTGTAACGCGACCGAGTATAAATAACCACGAACTGGAATCTCGGCCCCGTGCCAAGACCAAGGATAAATCATTCCGTGCCCAAGTCCCAAGCAACTTGGGGCCACCTAACATCCAGACAGGAGTGATGTACATCCCTACCTCAGCTACGAGTACCGGTCGAATCTTGGCGCAGCACCGAGACCGACCCTTAAATCGTTTCTTCCCCGAAGCTCTCAAGGCTGAGGGGTAGCCCATGGCCACGATCGGACCCTACGGGCTGATGATCCGGGCTTCTCTTCTCAGGTGAATAAACGACACCTGCGGCTCGCCTCAACCCGATGAACAATGGGGGAGCCGCAAACCGGATGGGCTGCACAACGTGATGTCATACGCCTTCGCTACACTTGGGATTAACCACGGGCAACCCAAACACAACAGGCACTCAGCCTGGCTTCGCAAACTACGGGTTTCCTGAGCTGAGGGAAACTTACTATAAGTTTGTGCTCTATCACACCCCTCCAGAGTAATTAACCCGGAGCGCGATGCACCATCACAACCCTATGGAATAATTGACCCAGAGCGCAGCACACAATCGCTCTTTTTTTTAGTGTAACGATAAGTATTCTTATGCAAGTACGGGACGCTCGGAAACATAAGAAGAACATCCAAACACTTAACACAAATTGTGATGTTTACTAATTCATATTTCCATTTTAACACACACACATTAAAAATAGACTGCATGTCTAACATCTTCCTTTCTAAGGACAGGGTGTACATGAGAACCACACCATGTCTTGAAAAACCAAAAGCGAGGGTCGTACTCGCGTAAACTATCGGCCTACACTACCAAAATAAACGGTAACTTCTACTTAAGTTACTAAAACTAATCTTGTCTTTTCTTCTTTTCTTGTGCTTGTTCTTTTTTGTAGATTCAACGCTCGATGGTTCATCCTTTGCACCGAGCCTCTTCTTACTAGACCCGCTCTTTCCCTCTAGGCCCTTCCGAGAAGTGGTCGATTCATGAGAAGCCGAAAGGTGCTTCTCGTTCGTACCCTCACCTCTAGAGATCTCGATGATGTCAACAAGGACGGTATGCGGCGTAGGCATGGGGGCACTTCCGGCAGCAAGGCCTACTACAGCACCACTCTTCTCCGGTACCTCGTTACCTTCCCGTTCAGCCCGTTCCTTGGCTTCTCTGGCAGCCCGACGCTTAGCAAGCATTTGGGACTTATGCGGTGTGACAACTTCAGCCTATTCTAGGTCCAAGCTAGTTCCTGGGGATAATTTTCAACCCACGAGAGTCCATGGAATCTCAGAACCTTGACATACATGTTCCGGATATCCTCCACCACAGACGATTGCACCCGGAATTCGGTATCTGCTAGCTCCTCTCTCAATCGTTCCACCTCTCTCAGATGGGCCACTCTCAGTCCATCCATTGTGCTTAACACATCCCGATTGTTGGCTTCCACGCCTTCCTTGGCCTTTGTCATTTCCTCGAGCTACCTCTTTAAGCTGTCATACTCCGCTCTTAAGGCATTGTTGTCATTTTGGAGTTCGAAGACTCTGTCGTTCTCCCTTTCCAGCTCGATGCATCTCTTATCCACCTCAGCCTTATCCCTTTTAAAGGCCGTGTTTTTGGTGGTCAAATCAGCTATGGTTTCCTTGAAAGAAGAACGGGAGTGATCAGTCTCTCGCTTGAGTTCCTCGTACTCTTTCATCTCTGTTGCAATAATGAGACCCACAAGTCATTATCTAAAGGCACATGAATGAGAAGCAGCGCGTGCATAATAAAAATAGTAAACTCACCAATGTTAGTATTCAAATTGCCGACGGTTACCCGCTCAACCTCGATGGCCGAACCCCGATTCATGAGCTCTAGGTTTTTCTTCCTAATCAGTTCGGAGAGTTGGCGGGAGTACCTCAGAAGTTGGTCGGCTTGGCATATTAGACCCTCACACGCATCCAGACGTCCCCAGATTCCCTAACAGAGGACAGTTGGAGATCGGGGACGAACTTTATCTCATTGAAATAATGTTGGGGAAAGTTTTGCCTTAGTAACGCTTTCTTTTCGTCTAAGGAAAATTCTTTCCCCTCAGGCTTTGCAAGATCTTGCCTCCCAACTATGATAGCCCTCTCCGGCTTGGGTTGGTCGAGTGGCGGCTCCCTCCCTTTAGCAATCGGAGCTAGGGCCAAAGGCATTGTATGTAATGGAATAGTCAAGGACGGATGCCGGGAACCCCCCAAGTTAAGTCGAGTGTCTCCCACGGACACCCGAATCGTAGGAGGAGCAGGAGGAGTAGGAGACCGTCGAGATCGATCCCCATTCCGGTGTTCACCGCCACGACAAATCGGGGTTGGAGTGCCATATAAGTTGGTCCCTCTCCTAAAGCTCTCAAAGAAAGGATTCCTAGGGTGTGGGCGACCTCCATGACCATAATCTCGTCCTCCGCGTCCTCTAGCCATGTCACCTGTCAAAGAAATAAAATGAAATCAGTTAAGTCGCATGCTCAGATAAGCCATTATGTTATGCAGTGTTAATGAGTGTATGCCCTAAGTGTTCTCTCGACAAACCAGATTGTGGTCCACTCGAAGGAGTTTACCCCCCTCCCCCAGCGCAAGAGCTAATTCATCCATGACAACCGGAGTCGGCCGCAGAGATACATCAAGATCAAGTTTATTAAGGCCATCAAACTGACGCTCGTCCTCGAGCGGGGTGGCAGCCCCAGAAGAAGCCACCGGAGACAATGGCCTGATCGACTCTCCCTCCCCCGTTCCTCCAGTCGGGGGCGGAACGGGAGCACTCAATGGGCCCTCATCTCCAGCTGCAGCCTCCTCACAATGAGCCCCGTCTCTACTAACGTCTCCTTGGAACTAGACGACCTTTTTCGGTCGGGGACATCAGAGGGGCATCTTTTTTTTTCTGACCAGAGGTCATAGGGTCTTTCGCCACCACCTTCTTTAGTACACCGGTAGCCACTGCGGGTCTAATTACTACCCGATTGTCAGGAAGTAGTCCCGCGCGGTGAAGGCGCTCTTAGCTTGTCACAGTTTCCATTTTGCAGAATTCCTCAGGGTTCGCCCGCAAGGCATTAAGGCGTTGCCTATACTCGTCACCGGTAGGTGCCTTTGGATTCCCCACCGCAATCAAAAAAGGATAATGATAAGACGTGGAATCCAAGAATTTTACAATTGGAAGCAAAATCCGAAAGCACTTGCTTCCTTCAATCCACCTCCTTGCAAACCCAGGAGGGAAGCGCACAAAGAACCAGTCTTGTTTGAACACCGTCGGCCTGGGCCACGTCATGCTAAAGAATTTGGTGGCGGCTGCCGCTTCCAGGAACCATTGGAAAGGCGATTTGTTAAATGTCCTTCTCAAGCTGAAGAAATACCGAATGTCCTCTCCGGTGGGTTCTATGTTCAAATACTCTCGGTATAGAACGTAAGTACCTAAGAGCGACGAGTAAGCATTTGGGTGCAGTTGCGAAGGTGCAAGGCGGAAGTAAGACAGCATGTCTCGAATAAAATCATTGGTTGGGGGCACGCACCCCGCAAAACAAGCTTGCCTGTTCCAGGCAGTTAAACCCTCAGGAGGTGCATGAGGCCTTCCACCTCCCGACGCATGAACATCACCCGCGGGTATATTAATCCGCTGCGCAATTTTCCTAACCTCTGTAGCATACAGGTACGATGGCACCGAGTCCATCGGATTTTCCAAGATAACGGCATCGGGTAGCATATCCGGGGCTACTGGGCCCATTGGTGCATCTTCGTTCATAATGTTCACATTCTCGACCTCTTAGCATATGACTGGGGAATGTAGCCTCCCAATTTGTTCCCTGTGATCGGATACTTCGGCCGAACTGGCTGACTGAGAAGGAATGGATTCTTCAGTAGTCTCAAGCCCGTTTCCACTCGAGCTACCGCTATTAGTAGAATAGGATGAAGATGACGATAACGGGGAAGCCTCGGCTTTCAGTATTTTTCCCGTCTTTGATCTTGTTTTCATGGTTAACTATACTTTAAGACACCAGTATTAGACATCGCCTAGAATAACCTGTACCCCTCGTGTTGGTGAAAACTAGCATGTGTGTGCGGTGTCGTGGAAGACTAAGGTATACATAGAAAAGTCAAATAGTCCAACAATTCAATCATAGTTCGGATATATGCACTATCCTATGTGAAAGATTCATGTCCTTGTCTGCGTAAATACCACCATATGCATCCGTATAATCGCGCAAAGCAAGTATGTAATGTGTAAACTTAAGGGCGGGCAATTAGAAGATCGAAGTACTGAACCCGAAAAACAACACTCCACCGAGGCGTGGCATAAAGTAGTGGGGCTAGCAGACAACCAAAGGACCACGATAGACAAGAGTGGCTCTAACAAGCTTTGAAGTTCAAAAAATTCAAACCCCACTGGGCTCGAAAATTCGAACCCCAAAGGATCGAAGCTTCGAACCCCAGGCTTGAAGATTCGAACCCACCAAGGTTCAAAATTTCGAACCCAGAAGGTTCGAAACTCCGAACTCTAGAGGTTCGGAACTTCGAAATCCTCGGGTTCGAAATTTCGACCCTTTGAGTTTCGGGGATTCAAGTCCACGGAGGCTCGAAATTTCGAACCCCAAGGGTTCGAAGTTTCAAACCTCGAGAGGATCGAAATTTTCGACCCAAGTCGGGCCATCGCCTCTCCCTCCTTCGCGTCGAACCACTCCGGCTAAGCTTCGAGGCCTCGACCCCCTTCCTTCTCGCGCCTCGACCCAGTACTTTCTGAAAATCTAAGTTCGAAAATTAGGGGGCCTCGAAGCTCAAAATTAATGGTGGCTGAGATATAAAAAACAGTGGAAGGAGGAAATGAGGAGGGGGGCTATATATAATAAAAGGAAATAGTTCCTTCACATTCCTGAGAAATTCGAACCCATGGGCTCGAAATTTCGAAACCACGTGTTCAAAATTTCGAACCTCCCGAGTTCGAAATTCCAAACCCACGAGTTCGAAATTCTGAACTCTTGGGGTCGAAATCTCGAACTTTAGTGGTTCGAAATTTCGCACCCCAATAAAAAAAAGAAAAAAAAACAGAACCCCCCAGGTTCGAAACTTCGTGCCACGCGCTCACAAACACGTATTCCTTGCGTATATTGGCCTCATGGACACATGGGGCAACACCTTGCGAATACTTAGTAACGTGAGCATGGCGCCATACCCACGACAGCTTGCTCGCAAACCTACAGTGAACGAGCCCATCAACCAACTCATGTTCTCCTTTAAACGTACAGGACAAACCAGCAACTCAATTACTACTTCAGCCAATCCAAAGCACATCATGTCAAAACAAGATGTACTTTGGGGGGCATATGTTAACTAGCCTTTTGGTCCGGTTCCCAAAAGTACACAAGACACGCTTGACTCAATGTATTGCGTGGAACTAAGGCCGAAAGGGATGCATCGGAGCGAAGGAAAGAGGATGAAAAGGGATCACGCCAACAGAGACCTCACGGCACCCTAAACTCCCGTTCGCCCAGCCTTCGAGGTGCGGAAGCTCGCGCCCTCGAGCTGTGAATTCTCCCATCCTTGAGGTGCATAATCTTGCACCCTCAAGGTGCGATAACTCGTAACCTCGAGGTGCAAAATATTGCAACCTCGATGTAACACCCCACACCCGCTACGGTCACTCACTAAGGGAATGCCATATCATCGGTGGAGTATTTTAAGTGAATATAGAACAGAAAAATTACAACAAGACAGATATAAGTAATACTTGAGAATTTAAAACATCATTTCATTTCAGCGGAAAGTAAAACATGTTTGGTTACACCAAAACCATAAATAAGAGTCAAGTACATAATATCCATCCTGATAAAAACGAAAGTACATAATCCCATTACATAACCTAATAGCCATAATAGAAAAGATAAACTGAGCTTTACATCCACGGTCCAAGCTCCAAAAGATAGATAAAGCAGTCTGATCAAAGCCCACTAGTGCTAGGCCCACTCTGAAAACCTGAGGGTTGGGAAAAAAATAAAGAAACAACGGGGTCAGACATAAGTCTGAGTGAGTCCTATAACCCTAACAATACAATCATTAAAGTAATTAGGGTATGATATAAACAAGGTACGGTACCTCTGGGGATAATGACTACACTAAGTAGCCAACTAAACACAGGATGTACTAAGATAACCGAAAAGACGCATTTATCCACCCAAGGATAATTACTGGATTACACCACCCCAGATCTACCCACCCAAGGGTAATTCCTACACTGCACCACACCAGTCATTCCTAACTTAAAGGTTGATCCCACCCATGGACTTATAAAATTTACTTAATAGTTCTCGCGTACCCCTAGGTGACTAAGTAGACGCCTCGGGGCCCTACAATCCACTAGGTGTACACACTACACCCCATTCGATCGACTCCCTAACGTAGATACCCGTGCTGGTCCCACCGTGTGGTGTACCATTCCCCAACGTGGCAACCTGATAAAACTAACGGTGCACGGCTTATATCTACACGATGCAACAACGTCTTATTTACCAGCCCGGGTCCACACACGCATATGAAACCCGTTGGTCATGCGTTGCCACCGCTAACCCATTTTGGCCTCTTATAGTCAAGCCTAATATGCGTGTCCCGTCACTCGACTAGAGTCGAGCCCACTAAGATACGTTTGGGATATTGGTTGAAATGGGCCCCCACAAGCTACCACCTAAGCTTGTTATTTTATCTAGTGTATCCCACTTAACCCCTTTTATAATCATGCCCACCTACATGTTAAGGTTTGGTTAAGTCATCTAATCATATATCAATTGCCACTTAAGGCACCCACTAGATTTCCACATGCCACCCAAAGCACTTACTTAACCCTTTACCCATGTTTAATTACATGTTCCTCTTTGGTTAAGTATTCTAATCGTATTTTCTATTGCTCCCCAAGGCAACCCACTAGATTTCCACATGCCACCCAAGGCACCCACTTAACCCCTCATGTCCCTCTACATGCTAATATGGTTATGTATTTCTTAATTAATTAAGATCATGACCTCATAAAGACCTCTCACATTAGACCATCTTTTATGACTGCTGGATATGCCGGTTGGTTCCGGGCAGACTTCTGTCATAAAAAGGTCTAACCTCGTGTCTTTACTTTAATCACGTATTTAATTTATGACTAAGACCTCTCACATTGGGCCAATCATTTGTAGCTGCTGGATGGCCGGTCGGTTCCGGGCAGACTTCCGCTACAAAAGGGTCCAACCTCGTGTCTTAGTTGATTAATTACACCTAATTAATCACCCCCATAATTTGAATTAATTATGCCTAATTAATTACACATTTTTAAGAATATGGGTAGACCTAACTCAATAGGTAAATTCCCAATTCCATAGTATGGGTAGACCTAACTTAATAGGTAAATTCCCAACTCCATAATATGGGTAGACCTAACTTAATAGGTAAATTCCCAATTACGTCCATTTAATTTGTGGTATGATTAATCATACCCATTTCACATCATTTTATTAACATGCATATTAACCCCATCGTTCCCCACGTAGTTCGTTCTCATAACACGACATAATAAAGGGAAGATTCATCACAAAGGTCATGGGTTTAGCCAACATAGCATGTAACTTTATCATGGGTTCAAAAGGTGTCAACTTGCATATATGAACATACATTAAACCCAACTAGTATTTAACCCAAACTTGCATTATGCATATCATAAAAGAGACAACTTGCATATGAACTTGCACATAAACTTGCATATGAACTTGCATCATAACTTGCATATGAACTTGCATCATAACTTGCATATGAACATGTATCATAACTTGCATATGAACTTGCATCATAACTTGCATATGAACTTGCATCATAACTTGCATATGAACTTGCATCATAACTTGCATATGAACTTGCATCATAACTTGCATATGAACATGTATCATAACTTGCATATGAACTTGCATCATAACTTGCATATGAATATGTATCATAACTTGCATATGAACTTGCATAACATGCCATACTTAGACACAAACTTGTATATATTATGCATATCATAAAAAGAGACAAACTTGCATAAAACCAAACACTTAGCATGCATAAAACCAAATACTTAGCATGCATAAAACCACATACATAGCATGCATAAAACCAAATACTTAGCATGCATAAAACCAAATACATAACTTGCATAACATATTACATATAGACTTGCATATAATCTCCCATATAGCTTGCATAACATGTTACATATGAATCAATGTTCAACATAGTGTTTTGCATCATAAAACATAGCATTAAACTTGCATATAGGATATAGCACACAACATACACTATACTAAGCCTGCATAAACACATTGATTCCACAAACATAGCCATATCTTATCATATCCTATCATAATCAATTTAACAATTGATTGTTAAGTCTATAGAAACTCACCACTAAACTCCAATAAGCAAACCCTTGCCACAAATCACCCAAAAACTCTAGCCTTGAACATAAAGCTTGCAACTTGATGATGAATGCAAGCCAATGATCACTCATACAACTCAAAGATGCTTGTATGCACATGAAAGCCTTCATAGAAATAGTTTAGAAATAGGATGGAGGCTAGGGTTTTGAGTGGAGGCCATGATCATAGAAAATTTTGGCATAGTTTAGTTAGGAGATAGGATTATGACCATTTAGGGCTAGCTTAGGGTCTTATTTATAGGATTAGGCAAGTGTTTTAGGCCATTAGATTAACCCTAAATTAGATTAGGACCATCAGATCTCGGAAGCTTCCAGAAACCAGCCCCAAAACACAGCCTAAACCCTAAAATGGTGCACCAGGCCAGCCAGAAAGCTGTGCAGGTTTCTGGCTCGACACGGGCGCACTTCCCAAGTGCGCCAGTGTAAAAATGTGTTGGCGCACTTCACAAGTGCGCCAGTGCATTTTTGTGTTGGCGCACTTCACAAGTGCGCCAGTGCATTCTGGCTAGTTTTCGGTTTTTCTGCCTAACTTCGTTCGTCCATATCTTCTTCATACGGACTCCGATTTTCGAAAACTCAGACTCTATTTCGCGTATTTTTCCGAGATGAACGCAATGGTGCAACCCGTTTCCCCTAATTCCCACATCTGGGATTAGTTATTCTTTAATTTGTGAATTTTAGCATTAACCGAAATTCGGGGTGTTACATTCTCCCTCCTTAAAGGATTTCGCCCCCGAAATCTCTAAGCTAAGGAGAATGCATATCCTACCATCCAAACAACCATCTACTCAATCCATCAAACACGGGCATCCATTGTCCTTAAAACAGTTTCTAATGATGTATGAGCATATGCAAAAAGTGTGTGTATATGTTCCCTATCTAATGTATGAACATATGCAAGCCATGATAGTGCCATGCATCCATTATGTATGCGAGAGAACCCTATCGACACATACAATATCTACATGAGTGCACAATCATTCACCAAAATGCATCATCCATATGATAACACAATCATTATACATCCATAAATATAGCTTCCTACACACAATTTTATGCAATATGCCATATGAAGTGATTGAGCCGATCTAGTGTCTAGAGTGTGTGTATATGCATCCACGAGCAACCACTAGCAACCACTTGCATCCACACGCATCCATCAAACATAACATGTCTCAAACACATGTTTCTACCATAGATTTACCCTATCTAAAGGTCATAGGTACTAGCGAGAGGATATACTAAAGATAAGATAAGTACTAGACAAGCGATAAAAGAGAAGTTAAAAGACATACTCTCAAAAAGAAATGGGTACAAAGAACGCATCTTCGCTTCCGTCTCCCAAGTAGCATTGCCCTCGTCTTCTCCCCATTGTACTTTGACTAGTTGGACCTCTCGATTCCTCAATTTCCTAGTCTCTGACCCAAGGATGCGAGTAGGAGCTCGTCTAATAGTCGCATCACGCTCTACTTCCACTTCTCTAATCAAGCTCGGCTCTACAACCTCTGCGGTCTCATGCAAGCACTTCCTCAAATGTGACACATGGAATACATCATGTACACCACTAAGTCTGTCGGGCAACTCCACCCTATATGCCATCCGTCCAATCCTTTCCTTAATAGGAAACGGCCCAACAAACCTCGGTGCTAACTTCCCAACGGACCCAAAGCGAACAACATTTCTCAACGGAGATACTTTGACAAAAACCATGTCCCCAACCTCAAACTCAAGATCCGTCCTTCTCCGATCCGCATAAGATTTATGTCTATCTTGCGCTGCCTTTATCCTTCTTCGAATCAAATCAATCTTCTCTGAAGTCTCTCTAACCATATCTGGCCCAAGCAAGATCTTATCCGTAGATTCCCACCAACATGTAGGAGATCGACAAGGCCTTCCATAAAGAGCTTCGAAAGGTGCTATGCCAATACTAGACTGAAAGTTGTTATTGTATGTGAACTCCACCAAAGGAAGATGTTCTTCCCATGTACCTCCAAAATCCAAGATACAAAGCCTCAAGAGATCTTCTAAGATACGGTTCACCCTCTCGGTCTGACCGTCCGTCTGAGGATGATATGCGGTGCTCAAACACAACTGAGTCCCTACCGCCTCTTGCAAACTTCTCCAAAACTCACTAGTGAAGATAGGATCTCGATCACTCACAATGCTGGATGGTACGCCGTGCAATCTAACAATCTCTCTAACATAGACTGAAGCAAGCCATGGAGCGGTCCTCTTACTCTTCACGGGTATAAAATGGGCACTCTTGGTAAGTCTGTCTACCACAACCCAAATTCCCGTATTGCCCTTCCTCGATCTCGGTAACCCATCGATGAAATCCATCGAGACACTATCCCACTTCCATTGCGGAACTTCCAATGGGTGTAGCAACCCACCGGGTTTCCTTTGCTCCGCTTTAACTTGTTGTCACACTAAGCATCTAGCCACATACTCGGCCACATCTTTCTTCATACCGGCCCAAAAGAAAACTCTCTTCATGTCTTAGTACATTTTGTCTCCACCGGGATGAATAGTCATTCTTGAACGATGTGCATCATCCAAAATAGCCTTCTTCAAACCCTCATCTTGCGGTACACAAAGTCTACCGTCTCTATGCAACCATCCCCTATCATTTATGGTGTATCTACCCAAATGGTTGGACGACTCCCCCCTTATAAGCTTCTCTACCAACTCAACCAACTGTGGGTCGTCTCGCTGAGCCTCGCCAATCCGCCCCAAAAGAGTAGGTCTAACCTCCAAGGAGGCTAGCAAACCGGGTACAAAGTCAACGGAAGGTCTAAAGTCAAACATAGAATTAAACTCCAAGCTTCGCCATTCCACGAACAATGGACTCAAAGATAGCCTTTTTCTGCTTAAGGCATCTGCCACCACGTTACCCTTGCCAGGGGTATACGCTATCTCAAACTCATAGGATGCTAAGAATTCCATCCACCTTTGTTGTCTTAAGACAATGCGCTCAAAGAGTCTCCAACACTTCCCTAAGATGTAGGGCATGCTTTTCTCCACTTCTAGAGAAAATCGGGATATTCTCCCATGCAAAATCGTCACAACTATCCATCTCTCACGCAGACCACCCTAGTCGAACTCGACATCCCCCAAATGCAAGCCCCAAAGGCCTAAACCAATATCAGACAAACACCCAAGGGATACCTCCTTCGAATTCAGACGACCTACGTGAGATGATACTAGTAAAAACGGCTAAATAATTAAGCCCTTGTCCAACTCTGGATGTCCTTGCCAGTCTCGCTCCAAAACCACCGTTTATCCCATAACGGGCTTTGCTCAACCTATTGAGCACATACGAAAACTTATTTCGCTCCTAGAAAAGACCAAGATGTCATCCACCAAGATCATCATGAACTTAATTAGGTACTCCTTGAACACCCTTCTCATCAAATCAACAAAGTATGCGGAGGCGTTCGTCTAACCAAATGGCATCACCATCCACTCATAAAACCATCCGGAGTCCTAAAGGCAATCTTCTCTATACTATCCTCAGCCACTCTCAACTGACGAAACCCCGTGGCTGAGTCCAACTTGCGAAAATACTGAGGCGCCAACCAACTGATCAAAGAGATCATCAATCCTCGGCAATGGGTGTCTATTCTTCTTTGTGAGTTTATTTAGTTCTCTTTAGCCTACACAAAGTCTGAGGGACCCATCCGCCTTCGTAGCAAAAACTACTGGAGCACCCCACTCCGATATACTTTGTCTTATGGACCCCTTCTCAAGCAACTCCCCTACTTGCTTATGGAGTTCCCTCCTCTCGCGAGGAGACATGTGGCACACTGGCCAAGATACAGGTTTAGCATTGTCTACCAGATATATTCGGAAGTCAATCTCCCGCTCCGGAGGTAAGCCCTTCACCTCCTCAAACACATCTGAGTATTCCCGGACCATTCTAACAGATCGCAAACTCTCGACCGACGTGTCAAGCGATTCTAGATAACTTAGCATAACAGATTCCATGGGATTACAAGAGATCTCGAGAGCGTTACCCAAGCAGGTCATAAGCCTAACAACTCTCCCTTCAAAATCAAGAACGGTACCCCTACTGGATAACCAGTCCATGCCCAAAACTAACCCATAGCTCGTGAAGCCCAAAAAGCATCACATCTAAACTCAACGCTAAGTATAGAAACTTTCAAACCCAAACACATCATGGAGCCCCAATTGGGTTTGAAACAACTAAGGGATCATCTACCAAACTGGTGTCTAAGTGCAGTGACTCAACTAACAATGATGAGATAAACGAACTCGATGCGTCAGAATCTAATAAAGTTCGAACCGGATAATAAAGAAATCCAAATTCCAACCTAGACGGTCCTATCCCCATCTGGTACACTAGCCGCGAGGGAATACAACTACCCTCCAGGAGATTCCATACCTTGCCCATGCCCCTTTGGACAATCCTAATACGGTGTCCCATTCCTCCAAAAGGATAACTACTCGCCTTCTTCTTCCCATTCTCCACTCGTAACCTCCCACCAATGAGGTTTCATCCTTCATTAACCAAACAACTATTTGAGCCTTCCTCCCATCGTCTATCCAATAGATACCTACCAGTCCTCCTCCTTCTTGAACCAACTTCTAATCCGACTAATGTCTAAGTCCCTTGAAGTGGTTTTCCGTTCTTATCTATCTTAGAAAGGTCATCTATACGCGGAGGGGAAACTCAAAACGAGAGAGGAAGAGATTCAAAACGGAGAATTCGAAAGATATAGATATGGCTATTGGGGATTATGCTTTTCTTTCAAAAACTTTTCTCTTAAAAGACATGTTTTTGAAAATACTCCTTTCAAAAATATTCTTAGAAAATAGTTTTTTCTAAAAAAATTATCTGTTCTGGTAACCTTAAGCTCTGATACCACGTGTAACACCCCACACCCGCTACGGTCACTCACTAAGGGAATGCCATAACATCGGTGGAGTATTTTAAGTGAATATAGAACAGAAAAATTACAACGAGACAGATATAAGTAATACTTGAGAATTTAAAACATCATTTCATTTCAGCGGAAAGTAAAACATGTTTGGTTACACCAAAACCATAAATAAGAGTCAAGTACATAATATCCATCCTGATAAAAACGAAAGTACATAATCCCATTACATAACCTAATAGCCATAATAGAAAAGATAAACTGAGCTTTACATCCACGGTCCAAGCTCCAAAAGATAGATAAAGCAGTCTGATCAAAGCCCACTAGTGCTAGGCCCACTCTGAAAACCTGAGGGTTGGGAAAAAAAATAAAGAAACAACGGGGTCAGACATAAGTCTGAGTGAGTCCTATAACCCTAACAACAATCATTAAAGTAATTAGGGTATGATATAAACAAGGTACAGTACCTCTGGGGATAATGACTACACTAAGTAGCCAACTAAACACAGGATGTACTAAGATAACCGAAAAGACGCATTTATCCACCCAAGGATAATTACTGGATTACACCACCCCAGATCTACCCACCCAAGGGTAATTCCTACACTGCACCACACCAGTCATTCCTAACTTAAAGGTTGATCCCACCCATGGACTTATAAAATTTACTTAATAGTTCTCGCGTACCCCTAGGTGACTAAGTAGACGCCTCGGGGCCCTACAATCCACTAGGTATACACACTACTCCTCATTCGATCGGCTCCCTAACGTAGATACCCGTGCTGGCCCCACCGTGGGGTGTACCATTCCCCAACGTGGCAACCTGATAAAACTAACGGTGCACGGCTTATATCTACACGATGCAACAACGTCTTATTTACCAGCCCGGGTCCACACACGCATATGAAACCCGTTGGTCATGCGTTGCCACCGCTAACCCATTTTGGCCTCTTATAGTCAAGCCCAATATGAGTGTCCCGTCACTCGACTAGAGTCGAGCCCACTAAGATACGTTTGGGATATTGGTTGAAATGGGCCCCCACAAGCTACCACCTAAGCTTGTTATTTTATCTAGTGTATCCCACTTAACCCCTTTTATAATCATGCACACCTACATGTTAAGGTTTGGTTAAGTCATCTAATCATATATCAATTGCCACTTAAGGCACCCACTAGATTTCCACATGCCACCCAAAGCATTTACTTAACCCTTTACCCATGTTTAATTACATGTTCCTCTTTGGGTAAGTATTCTAATCGTATTTTCTATTGCCACCCAAGGCAACCCACTAGATTTCCACATGCCACCCAAGGCACCCACTTAACCCCTCATGTCCCTCTACATGCTAATATGGTTAAGTGTTTCTTAATTAATTAAGATCATGACCTCATAAAGACCTCTCACATTAGACCATCTTTTATGACTGCTGGATATGCCGGTTGGTTCCGGGCAGACTTTTGTCATAAAAAGGTCTAACCTCGTGTCTTTACTTTAATCACGTATTTAATTTATGACTAAGACCTCTCACATTGGACCAATCATTTGTAGCTGCTGGATGGCCGGTCGGTTCCGGGCAGACTTCCGCTACAAAAGGGTCCAACCTCGTGTCTTAGTTGATTAATTACACCTAATTAATCACCCCCATAATTTGAATTAATTATGCCTAATTAATTACACATTTTTAAGAATATGGGTAGACCTAACTCAATAGGTAAATTCCCAATTCCATAGTATGGGTAGACCTAACTTAATAGGTAAATTCCCAACTCCATAATATGGGTAGACCTAACTTAATAGGTAAATTCCCAATTACGTCCATTTAATTTGTGGTATGATTAATCATACCCATTTCACATCATTTTATTAACATGCATATTAACCCCATCGTTCCCCACGTAGTTCGTTCTCATAACACGACATAATAAAGGGAAGATTCATCACAAAGGTCATGGGTTTAGCCAACATAGCATGTAACTTTATCATGGGTTCAAAAGGTGTCAACTTGCATATATGAACATACATTAAACCCAACTAGTATTTAACCCAAACTTGCATTATGCATATCATAAAAGAGACAACTTGCATATGAACTTGCACATAAACTTGCATATGAACTTGCATCATAACTTGCATATGAACTTGCATCATAACTTGCATATGAACATGTATCATAACTTGCATATGAACTTGCATCATAACTTGCATATGAACTTGCATCATAACTTGCATATGAACTTGCATCATAACTTGCATATGAACTTGCATCATAACTTGCATATGAACATGTATCATAACTTGCATATGAATATGTATCATAACTTGCATATGAACTTGCATAACATGCCATACTTAGACACAAACTTGTATATATTATGCATATCATAAAAAGAGACAAACTTGCATAAAACCAAACACTTAGCATGCATAAAACCAAATACTTAGCATGCATAAAACCACATACATAGCATGCATAAAACCAAATACTTAGCATGCATAAAACCAAATACATAACTTGCATAACATATTACATATAGACTTGCATATAATCTCCCATATAGCTTGCATAACATGTTACATATGAATCAATGTTCAACATAGTGTTTTGCATCATAAAACATAGCATTAAACTTGCATATAGGATATAGCACACAACATACACTATACTAAGCCTGCATAAACACATTGATTCCACAAACATAGCCATATCTTATCATATCCTATCATAATCAATTTAACAATTGATTGTTAAGTCTATAGAAACTCACCACTAAACTCCAATAAGCAAACCCTTGCCACAAATCACCCAAAAACTCTAGCCTTGAACATAAAGCTTGCAACTTGATGATGAATGCAAGCCAATGATCACTCATACAACTCAAAGATGCTTGTATGCACATGAAAGCCTTCATAGAAATAGTTTAGAAATAGGATGGAGGCTAGGGTTTTGAGTGGAGGCCATGATCATAGAAAATTTTGGCATAGTTTAGTTAGGAGATAGGATTATGACCATTTAGGGCTAGCTTAGGGTCTTATTTATAGGATTAGGCAAGTGTTTTAGGCCATTAGATTAACCCTAAATTAGATTAGGACCATCAGATCTCGGAAGCTTCCAGAAACCAGCCCCAAAACACAGCCTAAACCCTAAAATGGTGCACCAGGCCAGCCAGAAAGCTGTGCAGGTTTCTGGCTCGACACGGGCGCACTTCCCAAGTGCGCCAGTGTAAAAATGTGTTGGCGCACTTCACAAGTGCGCCAGTGCATTTTTGTGTTGGCGCACTTCACAAGTGCGCCAGTGCATTCTGGCTAGTTTTCGGTTTTTCTGCCTAACTTCGTTCGTCCATATCTTCTTCATACGGACTCCGATTTTCGAAAACTCAGACTCTATTTCGCGTATTTTTCCGAGACGAACGCAATGGTGCAACCCGTTTCCCCTAATTCCCACATCTGGGATTAGTTATTCTTTAATTTGTGAATTTTAGCATTAACCGAAATTCGGGGTGTTACATTCTCCCTCCTTAAAGGATTTCGTCCCCGAAATCTCTAAGCTAAGGAGAATGCATATCCTACCATCCAAACAACCATCTACTCAATCCATCAAACACGGGCATCCATTGTCCTTAAAACAGTTTCTAATGATGTATGAGCATATGAAAAAAGTGTGTGTATATGTTCCCTATCTAATGTATGAACATATGCAAACCATGATAGTGCCATGCATCCATTATGTATGCGAGAGAACCCTATCGACACATACAATATCTACATGAGTGCACAATCATTCACCAAAATGCATCATCCATATGATAACACAATCATTATACATCCATAAATATAGCTTCCTACACACAATTTTATGCAATATGCCATATGAAGTGATTGAGCCGATCTAGTGTCTAGAGTGTGTGTATATGCATCCACGAGCAACCACTAGCAACCACTTGCATCCACACGCATCCATCAAACATAACATGTCTCAAACACATGTTTCTACCATAGATTTACCCTATCTAAAGGTCATAGGTACTAGCGAGAGGATATACTAAAGATAAGATAAGTACTAGACAAGCGATAAAAGAGAAGTTAAAAGACATACTCTCAAAAAGAAATGGGTACAAAGAACGCATCTTCGCTTCCGTCTCCCAAGTAGCATTGCCCTCGTCTTCTCCCCATTGTACTTTGACTAGTTGGACCTCTCGATTCCTCAATTTCCTAGTCTCTGACCCAAGGATGCGAGTAGGAGCTCGTCTAATAGTCGCATCACGCTCTACTTCCACTTCTCTAATCAAGCTCGGCTCTACAACCTCTGCGGTCTCATGCAAGCACTTCCTCAAATGTGACACATGGAATACATCATGTACACCACTAAGTCTGTCGGGCAACTCCACCCTATATGCCATCCGTCCAATCCTTTCCTTAATAGGAAACGGCCCAACAAACCTCGGTGCTAACTTCCCAACGGACCCAAAGCGAACAACATTTCTCAACGGAGATACTTTGACAAAAACCATGTCCCCAACCTCAAACTCAAGATCCGTCCTTCTCCGATCCGCATAAGATTTATGTCTATCTTGCGCTGCCTTTATCCTTCTTCGAATCAAATCAATCTTCTCTGAAGTCTCTCTAACCATATCTGGCCCAAGCAAGATCTTATCCGTAGATTCCCACCAACATGTAGGAGATCGACAAGGCCTTCCATAAAGAGCTTCGAAAGGTGCTATGCCAATACTAGACTGAAAGCTGTTATTGTATGTGAACTCCACCAAAGGAAGATGTTCTTCCCATGTACCTCCAAAATCCAAGATACAAAGCCTCAAGAGATCTTCTAAGATACGGCTCACCCTCTCGGTCTGACCGTCCGTCTGAGGATGATATGCGGTGCTCAAACACAACTGAGTCCCTACCGCCTCTTGCAAACTTCTCCAAAACTCACTAGTGAAGATAGGATCTCGATCACTCACAATGCTGGATGGTACGCCGTGCAATCTAACAATCTCTCTAACATAGACTGAAGCAAGCCATGGAGCGGTCCTCTTACTCTTCACGGGTATAAAATGGGCACTCTTGGTAAGTCTGTCTACCACAACCCAAATTCCCGTATTGCCCTTCCTCGATCTCGGTAACCCATCGATGAAATCCATCGAGACACTATCCCACTTCCATTGCGGAACTTCCAATGGGTGTAGCAACCCACCGGGTTTCCTTTGCTCCGCTTTAACTTGTTGTCACACTAAGCATCTAGCCACATACTCGGCCACATCTTTCTTCATACCGGCCCAGAAGAAAACTCTCTTCATGTCTTAGTACATTTTGTCTCCACCGGGATGAATAGTCATTCTTGAACGATGTGCATCATCCAAAATAGCCTTCTTCAAACCCTCATCTTGCGGTACACAAAGTCTACCGTCTCTATGCAACCATCCCCTATCATTTATGGTGTATCTACCCAAATGGTTGGACGACTCCCCCCTTATAAGCTTCTCTACCAACTCAACCAACTGTGGGTCGTCTCGCTGAGCCTCGCCAATCCGCCCCAAAAGAGTAGGCCTAACCTCCAAGGAGACTAGCAAACCGGGTACAAAGTCAACGGAAGGTCTAAAGTCAAACATAGAATTAAACTCCAAGCTTCGCCATTCCACGAACAATGGACTCAAAGACAGCCTTTTTTCTGCTTAAGGCATCTGCCACCACGTTACCCTTGCCAGGGGTATACGCTATCTCAAACTCATAGGATGCTAAGAATTCCATCCACCTTTGTTGTCTTAAGACAATGCGCTCAAAGAGTCTCCAACACTTCCCTAAGATGTAGGGCATGCTTTTCTCCACTTCTAGAGAAAATCGGGATATTCTCCCATGCAAAATCGTCACAACTATCCATCTCTCACGCAGACCACCCTAGTCGAACTCGACATCCCCCAAATGCAAGCCCCAAAGGCCTAAACCAATATCAGACAAACACCCAAGGGATACCTCCTTCGAATTCAGACGACCTACGTGAGATGATACTAGTAAAAACGGCTAAATAATTAAGCCCTTGTCCAACTCTGGATGTCCTTGCCAGTCTCGCTCCAAAACCACCGTTTATCCCATAACGGGCTTTGCTCAACCTATTGAGCACATACGAAAACTTATTTCGCTCCTAGAAAAGACCAAGATGTCATCCACCAAGATCATCACGAACTTAATTAGGTACTCCTTGAACACCCTTCTCATCAAATCAACAAAGTATGCGGAGGCGTTCGTCTAACCAAATGGCATCACCAGCCACTCATAAAACCATCCGGAGTCCTAAAGGCAATCTTCTCTATACTATCCTCAGCCACTCTCAACTGACGAAACCCCGTGGCTGAGTCCAACTTGCGAAAATACTGAGGCGCCAACCAACTGATCAAAGAGATCATCAATCCTCGGCAATGGGTGTCTATTCTTCTTTGTGAGTTTATTTAGTTCTCTTTAGCCTACACAAAGTCTGAGGGACCCATCCGCCTTCGTAGCAAAAACTACTGGAGCACCCCACTCCGATATACTTTGTCTTATGGACCCCTTCTCAAGCAACTCCCCTACTTGCTTATGGAGTTCCCTCCTCTCGCGAGGAGACATGTGGCACACTGGCCAAGATACAGGTTTAGCATTGTCTACCAGATATATTCGGAAGTCAATCTCCTGCTCCGGAGGTAAGCCGTTCACCTCCTCAAACACATCTGAGTATTCTCGGACCATTCTAACAGATCGCAAACTCTCGACCGACGTGTCAAGCGATTCTAGATAACTTAGCATAACAGATTCCATGGGATTACAAGAGATCTCGAGAGCGTTACCCAAGCAGGTCATAAGCCTAACAACTCTCCCTTCAAAATCAAGAACGGTACCCCTACTGGATAACCAGTCCATGCCCAAAACTAACCCATAGCTCGTGAAGCCCAAAAAGCATCACATCTAAACTCAACGCTAAGTATAGAAACTTTCAAACCCAAACACATCATGGAGCCCCAATTGGGTTTGAAACAACTAAGGGATCATCTACCAAACTGGTGTCTAAGTGCAGTGACTCAACTAACAATGATGAGATAAACGAACTCGATGCGTCAGAATCTAATAAAGTTCGAACCGGATAATAAAGAAATCCAAATTCCAACCTAGACGGTCCTATCCCCATCTGGTACACTAGCCGCGAGGGAATACAACTACCCTCCAGGAGATTCCATACCTTGCCCATGCCCCTTTGGACAATCCTAATACGGTGTCCCATTCCTCCAAAAGGATAACTACTCGCCTTCTTCTTCCCATTCTCCACTCGTAACCTCCCACCAATGAGGTTTCATCCTTCATTAACCAAACAACTATTTGAGCCTTCCTCCCATCGTCTATCCAATAGATACCTACCAGTCCTCCTCCTTCTTGAACCAACTTCTAATCCGACTAATGTCTAAGTCCCTTGAAGTGGTTTTCCGTTCTTATCTATCTTAGAAAGGTCATCTATACGCGGAGGGGAAACTCAAAACGAGAGAGGAAGAGATTCAAAACGGAGAATTCGAAAGATATAGATATGGCTATTGGGGATTATGCTTTTCTTTCAAAAACTTTTCTCTTAAAAGACATGTTTTTGAAAATACTCCTTTCAAAAATATTCTTAGAAAATAGTTTTTTCTAAAAAAATTATCTGTTCTGGTAACCTTAAGCTCTGATACCACGTGTAACACCCCACACCCGCTACGGTCACTCACTAAGGGAATGCCATAACATCGGTGGAGTATTTTAAGTGAATATAGAACAGAAAAATTACAACGAGACAGATATAAGTAATACTTGAGAATTTAAAACATCATTTCATTTCAGCGGAAAGTAAAACATGTTTGGTTACACCAAAACCATAAATAAGAGTCAAGTACATAATATCCATCCTGATAAAAACGAAAGTACATAATCCCATTACATAACCTAATAGCCATAATAGAAAAGATAAACTGAGCTTTACATCCACGGTCCAAGCTCCAAAAGATAGATAAAGCAGTCTGATCAAAGCCCACTAGTGCTAGGCCCACTCTGAAAACCTGAGGGTTAGGAAAAAAATAAAGAAACAACGGGGTCAGACATAATTCTGAGTGAGTCCTATAACCCTAACAATACAATCATTAAAGTAATTAGGGTATGATATAAACAAGGTACAGTACCTCTGGGGATAATGACTACACTAAGTAGCCAACTAAACACAGGATGTACTAAGATAACCGAAAAGACGCATTTATCCACCCAAGGATAATTACTGGATTACACCACCCCAGATCTACCCACCCAAGGGTAATTCCTACACTGCACCACACCAGTCATTCCTAACTTAAAGGTTGATCCCACCCATGGACTTATAAAATTTACTTAATAGTTCTCGCGTACCCCTAGGTGACTAAGTAGACGCCTCGGGGCCCTACAATCCACTAGGTGTACACACTACTCCCCATTCGATCGGCTCCCTAACGTAGATACCCGTGCTGGCCCCACCGTGGGGTGTACCATTCCCCAACGTGGCAACCTAATAAAACTAACGGTGCACGGCTTATATCTACACGATGCAACAACGTCTTATTTACCAGCCCGGGTCCACACACGCATATGAAACCCGTTGGTCATGCGTTGCCACCGCTAACCCATTTTGGCCTCTTATAGTCAAGCCCAATATGCGTGTCCCGTCACTCGACTAGAGTCGAGCCCACTAAGATACGTTTGGGATATTGGTTGAAATGGGCCCCCACAAGCTACCACCTAAGCTTGTTATTTTAACTAGTGTATCCCACTTAACCCCTTTTATAATCATGCACACCTACATGTTAAGGTTTGGTTAAGTCATCTAATCATATATCAATTGCCACTTAAGGCACCCACTAGATTTCCACATGCCACCCAAAGCACTTACTTAACCCTTTACCCATGTTTAATTACATGTTCCTCTTTGGTTAAGTATTCTAATCGTATTTTCTATTGCCACCCAAGGCAACCCACTAGATTTTCACATGCCACCCAAGGCACCCACTTAACCCCTCATGTCCCTCTACATGCTAATATGGTTAAGTGTTTCTTAATTAATTAAGATCATGACCTCATAAAGACCTCTCACATTAGACCATCTTTTATGACTGCTGGATATGCCGGTTGGTTCCGGGCAGACTTTTGTCATAAAAAGGTCTAACCTCGTGTCTTTACTTTAATCACGTATTTAATTTATGACTAAGACCTCTCACATTGGACCAATCATTTGAAGCTGCTGGATGGCCGGTCGGTTCCGGGCAGACTTCCGCTACAAAAGGGTCCAACCTCGTGTCTTAGTTGATTAATTACACCTAACTAATCACCCCCATAATTTGAATTAATTATGCCTAATTAATTACACATTTTTAAGAATATGGGTAGACCTAACTCAATAGGTAAATTCCCAATTTCATAGTATGGGTAGACCTAACTTAATAGGTAAATTCCCAACTCCATAATATGGGTAGACCTAACTTAATAGGTAAATTCCCAATTACGTCCATTTAATTTGTGGTATGATTAATCATACCCATTTCACATCATTTTATTAACATGCATATTAACCCCATCGTTCCCCACGTAGTTCGTTCTCATAACACGACATAATAAAGGGAAGATTCATCACAAAGGTCATGGGTTTAGCCAACATAGCATGTAACTTTATCATGGGTTCAAAAGGTGTCAACTTGCATATATGAACATACATTAAACCCAACTAGTATTTAACCCAAACTTGCATTATGCATATCATAAAAGAGACAACTTGCATATGAACTTGCACATAAACTTGCATATGAACTTGCATCATAACTTGCATATGAACTTGCATCATAACTTGCATATGAACATGTATCATAACTTGCATATGAACTTGCATCATAACTTGCATATGAACTTGCATCATAACTTGCATATGAACTTGCATCATAACTTGCATATGAACTTGCATCATAACTTGCATATGAACTTGCATCATAACTTGCATATGAATATGTATCATAACTTGCATATGAACTTGCATAACATGCCATACTTAGAGACAAACTTGCATATACTATGCATATCATAAAAAGAGACAAACTTGCATAAAACCAAACACTTAGCATGCATAAAACCAAATACTTAGCATGCATAAAACCACATACATAGCATGCATAAAACCAAATACTTAGCATGCGTAAAACCAAATACATAACTTGCATAACATGTTACATATAGACTTGCATATAATCTCCCAAATAGCTTGCATAACATGTTACATATGAATCAATGTTCAACATAGTGTTTTGCATCATAAAACATAGCATTAAACTTGCATATAGCACACAACATACACTATACTAAGCTTGCATAAACACATTGATTCCACAAACATAGCCATATCTTATCATATCCTATCATAATCAATTTAACAATTGATTGTTAAGTCTATAGAAACTCACCACTAAACTCCAATAAGCAAACCCTTGCCACAAATCACCCAAAAACTCTAGCCTTGAACATAAAGCTTGCAACTTGATGATGAATGCAAGCCAATGATCACTCATACAACTCAAAGATGCTTGTATGCACATGAAAGCCTTCATAGAAATAGTTTAGAAATAGGATGGAGGCTAGGGTTTTGAGTGGAGGCCATGATCATAG
The DNA here is from genome assembly GCA_030737875.1 of Allium sativum. Taxonomy (NCBI): domain Eukaryota; kingdom Viridiplantae; phylum Streptophyta; class Magnoliopsida; order Asparagales; family Amaryllidaceae; genus Allium; species Allium sativum. The sequence continues at coordinate 1,033,105,453 of CM060920.1, read as the reverse complement.
AAAATTTTGGCATAGTTTAGTTAGGAGATAGGATTATGACCATTTAGGGCTAGCTTAGGGTCTTATTTATAGGATTAGGCAAGTGTTTTAGGCCATTAGATTAACCCTAAATTAGATTAGGACCATCAGATCTCGGAAGCTTCCAGAAACCAGCCCCAAAACACAGCCTAAACCCTAAAATGGTGCACCAGGCCAGCTAGAAAGCTGTGCAGGTTTCTGGCTCGACGCGGGCGCACTTCCCAAGTGCGCCAGTGTAAAAATGTGTTGGCGCACTTCACAAGTGCGCCAGTGCATTTTTGTGTTGGCGCACTTCACAAGTGCGCCAGTGCATTCTGGCTAGTTTTCGGTTTTTCTGCCTAACTTCGTTCGTCCATATCTTCTTCATACGGACTCCGATTTTCGAAAATTCAGACTCTATTTCGCGTATTTTTCCGAGACGAACGCAATGGTGCAACCCGTTTCCCCTAATTCCCACATCTGGGATTAGTTATTCTTTAATTTGTGAATTTTAGCATTAACCGAAATTCGGGGTGTTACACTCGAGGTACAAAATCTCGCACCTTCGAGGTGTGAAATCTCGCAACCTCGAGGTGCGAAATCTTGCATCCTCGAGGCGTGAAATCTTGCACCCTAGAGGCGCGAAATCACGCACCTACGAGGTGCGAAATTTTGCACCCACGAGGTGTGAAATTTTGTACCTATAAGGTGCAAAATTTCGCGCCTCAGGCTCAGGTGCGAACTTTCCGTATCTGCAGGCTCCAGATGCGAATTTCTTCATGTGGTCCCCTATTTCTACGTACTCCTATCTAACCCTTACCTACTCCTTTCCTATAAATTCCCCATGACTCCACACTTCAAAGGGGTTGGAATTTGAGACCTTGGGACCTCCATAGTGTTCCATTAATGGCATCTCCCATTTGAGGAAGAAGATGGAATAAAATATCTTATCTTCCATGTATACAAGATATATGATAATTATGACATCATATATGAGGACGATGACATCATGCCTTAGAGGTGACATTATATAGCCCTAAGGATGACATCATATAGCTTAGTTATGACATCATCTAGCATAAAAATGAATGTAATGAGATGTCGTGAGAGGGTCTCAACCTTGTAACTTTTTGTGGTTAATAATATTCCAGCAACGCTTCAAAGTGGACGTAGGCCCCTCACGAGGCCGAACCACTATAAATCTCTTGTGTTATTTACTGCTTTTCTACTCTTGTCTGTGCGACCAAATTAACTATTCCTAGTAATTGGAATCTTTGGTGTTTACGACATTTTTTGCCGTCAACAATATATTTGTTCGTTCCGCTGTGATATTCGTGTTTACTCTGATTCTGTTCAGTTGTGATCTTCTTCTTCTATTCTAACTTTCTTTCTTTCTATTTCTCATCCTCTAACTTCTTTCTATTAATAATCCAGTATTTTCGATGCTTGAATAGTCAACATGGTGTTTTTTGTGTTGATTTTCAGGATCAAAAATCCCTGGTTCGTTACATTTCCACCAACTCCAAATAAGGAGTCAAACACTTCCTCTCGTGCGGTTTCGGTTATCGACCGACACGCGATAACCTTTCATTTCAGTATCAATACTATGCCAACTTATGTACAACAAACAAGGGTGTACTATCAACTCATCATTCCATTTAGAATAAATAATATTGACACACTCGTCGACCTCTCAATTAGACTCACTAATGAATGTTTTCACCACGCATCTCAAATATAAGTCTGATCTCATCATCAACCTATTAGTTAGTGGTGATGCTACTTTAGATTAGTTCTTGGTGGAATATATATAAAATCATGCCAATCCAAGGAAAATTCAAATTTGTAGCACCCTTGGGTCAATTAAAATTTCAAACTATCATGACATCCATAAGATCTATAGCGACATCTTACTCAAGGTAATGTGACCTAAGCATCTCACTTCCCTCATCTCAAAATGATACTCCAAATATCAAACAATCAGTTGGTGTTTTCTCAACATCTACACAGGCATCAACCATGCCTTATGCCTTATTTTCATCCATAAGAAGACGAAAAAAAATTCCCAACAGCACAAGCATAGTTCGCCGGAGTGATATTATGGAACACGATCCAGGGATCCATAGAATATGCCAGCTCATCAGTTAACCCAAATGGTGTAATTAATTAATCAAAGTCAAAAGCTTGTGAAATGACTTAATTGACATACACCATCAAATTACTCTCTGTTGGAAAAATACCCTTGGAAAGTCCAACTAAGAGAATATCCTCACACCCTAAAGATGATCGTACAAGCCATTCAAAATTGGAAATGGATACTTGCTCATCTCCTGCTCTTGAGTTTCATATGCCTTAAGGGAATAGTTACCAGCCCAACATCTATAATCAGATCGACACGGAACTCGATGCAAGTATGGTGCTAATATAGTCACCTCATCGAATATGCCCAAACACCCAAGCTACAGGCCTAGATGACGACTCTCTACTAAAACGCAATATGCTAGCCTACTATCGTTCAATCATAAGCGACTCGCTATGGAAGATTAGGATGTCTTAGCCCACTATCGCTAGATCATGTATGATTTTCTATTAAGGATCTAAAATTCTATAGCCCAATGTGGCCACCAACAACCTCTCATTATCTACAAGAATTCTTATCCCACCAATAAGTCGGATCTAGACTTAAACTTTGAATCTACTTAAGCCTAAAGTAATGAATTTCAAAAAACCAATAGGCAAGCAATCATGACTCGATAAGATAACAATTTGAGAACCATGTATAATAGCAAGTATCGACAAGTCATATTGTAAAACCCGTCCACCTTGAGGCTCGAAACTAAACATTGTGGATATTGCAGTCATCTATAGTATTAATCTACGACAACCAAACATGGGATGTTGCACATACATAGCCTAATTTATCCCTCTATAAGGTATGTTATAATCAAAAAGGCAAATCAACTATTTCTAGTCACAATCCCCATTCCATCCATTAAACCGTAAGATCTGATGGAACAATAAAACTTTACCTTTAATGTAAAATACGTATGGAAACATCATCAGTGGAAAGCATATTCCAAGTGGTAGTGTCATTTCCCTTCTATTTCATCGAGGAAGCACTTGACAAAACAAGGATGATGATCAATGAACGTGCATTTATGATTTGTCCCTAAATAATAACATAATGTTCTTTTTTGGGTACAAGTTCAAACATCTTGAGATCTTATGATGAACTCCTCAATGTGATCATCCTTTCATCGAACAAAACCAATCACTTTCTATGTTGACTACTCAATCAATTATAAATTTACCCTTTCAGTGTGGAGCATTTATGAGATAATAAATTGTACTTCGATAGCACATCAAATTCGGCTACATCCTCCGACATATATGTCACCATACTTAATTGGCGAACTTCTCACTCAACATTGACTTTTAAGAAGTCGAGACAAATTTCTTTGATGTGAACCATGAACCAATATCGAGCGAACTAATTTTAAAAATCAAAGCAGTAAGAACTATTAACAATTCAGGTTCATCCTTGGAGTTATCTAAATGTAAACTATTAGCGCACTTCACCATTTAACCTAAATCATTTAAGAACTCCTTGGAAACAATAGATCTTGCATTACCGCAATTCACTTTATGCCAAGAGAGGTTTTCCTCGTAAACACTTAAGTCTCTATACAGCTTGGCATAGTTGACTTTCTGTACTTGAGAACCAAAACCATTCAAGGAGATTTGGGGATCCTAGATAATGGTTTGTACCATCATTGGAAACATATTATGCGAATCGAGGCTAGTGGTCCTCCATCCTGCCCAACTCTCAACAATAGAGGTGGAGTAAATAGCATTATTTCTTATTCCTAGATCATCTTCGATTAATGGTGTAAACAATTAGTCGTTCACAGAGAAAAATTATATCAGTGGTACTTATGTACGAAACACCTATAATATATACAGTTTTGAAAACCGAAATATATATATACAAATATGTACTCTCTCGTATATATCAACTGTTGATTCTGATACCATTTTGATTGAACGACACAATCTAAGCTTTGATAACAAATGAGATGATCGCCATATATTGTTGATGCTCATATAATATGAGAGTGCATTGTACAAGCACTTGATCAATGTAGAACGGTTGTCAAGAGAAATAAATAGAAGAAAAGAAGAGGTGTAAAGGAAGAGAAGAGAAGAGAAGAAAAGAGAAAGAAAGGATTACTAAAACAATCACAGAATCTATCGTATATCACATGATGCATTGGATAAAATATACTAGTAATCATAGGTACAAAAACAAGCAAGACAACAATAATTGTATAAAGCATGTAATCAAAGTACATAGGCTCATACAATTATAAAGAAAAGTAATAGAGTCTATATAAGAGATAAATTAACTCACTGATAAACTATCTCTAACAATGGTAGGTGTAGGTCAACACTGTTGGGGATCCATAGTGTCACACAACGTAACAAACAATAACAATAAAACTATAATATGACACCTCTTTCAAATCCACCTATGTAGCTTCGAATAGTGCTTACACTTGATACCTACCTACTCATCAGCATTATCAACAAGTACCCAAGGTAATAAGACAAAACATAAATATCTTGAGCCAGACAATAGCCTAGTACAAGCGATAAACAAATCTCAAAGTACTATAAAAGTCATAATAGTATATGAATTTAGAGTATGTAGAATCATACATTTCTTGTCCTGACATCCATAGAGTTTGCACATGACATCGGATATATGCTACTCTTTGATAGTCATCATGTCAAAGGTGTTATAAATGTTTAAGTACTAAAGAGGTAACAAACAAGCAAATAGCCATAACATCCATATTCACAATCACTCACTCAGTGCACTGGATCTATGGCATTTGGCACGCCAAAACACCCGGTCTACAAGGGCATGAATAGTTCATGCATTATTTTGGACTTTGTCCCATAATCGATTTTTTTCGTCCGAGTACGCACACGATTCCAAGTACCAACAATGTCATGCAAAAATATTCCACAGTGGAGTTCATTATCATAACTCACCTTAGAGGTTGTTGCAGTAAGGGAACAATCCTCGATGGGATATCATTGGTTGTGGGATCTCATCATTTATTCTCCAATTCGCTACAATTTGTAACTATCCTTGATGGGTCATCGTTGATTGTGAAATCTCATCATTAGTCCTCTAACAATCTTTAGTCAATTATACTGACCCCTTTGTAACTCTCTATGCCTCTTAGAATTTGTCGACCTAGAGCCAAAGCCATTGTTCTTGATTATGTCGAAGCATCATATCGCATCAACACTAAAACAACCGGTCGAAGAGCTATCACATTGAAATCGATGTCCTGCGAACCATCAAATATTGTTCCTTGAAACCGCTCCATCATTCATGTCAAATTGGCCAAATAGACCATCATAAATAGCAGTCATTATCGATCACTGTGCAGTAGTCAATAATGGATACTATGATCATGTACATAACCACTGATTCAATACATATCAAACGAAAACATCTTGCATTCGTCTTAAAATCCGAGCACATAATCGAGTTTGTCCTCCATCTTCAATCAGTCGCCCAGCTCCAATATCGCTCCATTTCATATCACCCACTCCAAAGCTCCCTTATCAATGTATTCCATTCATTCGAGTTTGTCGCTATTTACGCATTTAAACAACGTGCGCTACAATTCCTCACATCATCAGAGCTCTCATCATATATCCATTTGATTGATATTCCCCTAACTTTATCAAATGAAATTTCCTAGTTTTATGTTGCCTTCAAACAGTGTGCTTAACTAAACTAAGCAAACAATCAACCTTTTAGCCAAAATTTATATAAATATCTAAATTAGCAAGCAAAAATTCATAATAGCATCATGATAACAAGTAGGACGTATCTAAAGCAATCAAAGTGGGATAAATATAAAAATAACCTAAATCCAATAATAGTTTAAAAATATCATGTAATAGCGCACAAATGGAAAAATATATGATATTTAAATTAAAATTAATTGAATCATTTTTTATTGTTTTATTTTTGAAGAACTAGGTTAAATTATACTAGAAATCACATTTTAAAACTAGAAATCATCTAGAAACATTGATTTTATACTATTTTAACAATTATAGTTTAATAAGAGACAATATCACTCACATCAGTCAGATATGTCCAAACTAGTATTAAAACATAGAGCTCTTTATTACATGCACATGCAAGAAAACATGTCCAAAATGGGCATCGTATGCAAAAATTATGCAAGTTAGAAGTATTCAATTTGAATTGGAAATAAAATAAGCAATTCTCATCGGCTAATCATGTTGCGCCACGTTAGCACTTCCTCTTCATCTCCCTCCTCACACATATTTCTGGCTAATTATATTTCAACCCGAGTTTTTAGTTAGTAGCTCCCTCTAAAAACTTTAAATTTTAAAGACAAAATTACCATTGCGAAGCTTTCTTCCCTACGTAGTTTTACACGATCCCCTAAAATATCAAACTTCCAAAAGCCTAATTTTTTAATCTTTGAAAAAAATCATATATTAACAAGTATATGATGGATTCTCAAGAAGGAAAAGAATCACAGTAGGTAATCAATTTTCTTTTTTACTTTTCTTTATTTTTATAAATTTTGAGAACAACAGCGGATGTTTCAAAATTTGTGTGATTTCATGTGTATCCGAGTAGTCACCATACTGGGTTATATATTCGACCTCGTCGTATTTATGCATGGTTTATGAGCTAACCACATAGAGATTTAGCGTGGAAGGCATATAATCCACGTAGGCTCCTTTCGGAGTTTACTTATTATTCACGTATTACCCTATTTTACATGCACAAAATCAAAAAAGCCCTAACCTAACCATCAATTCAAAACCCTAACTTGAATCCGAAGAAGATGTCGCATGTGTTGAGGATGGAGATGTTGCTCCTGTTTGAGAAGATGAACGCCTTTGATTTTTGAAAGCGATTTATTTTAGAACATGACTGAATGTTGAAAGAGAAGAATTGATTTTTGAACGTGAAGGGAAATTGTGGAAAGCGTGGGGGGCTACTAATTAAATTTCTGGATACGCAAGTTTTTTTTTTTAGGGGGCCACTGCTCAATTTTATGGGTTGAAATAGAATTAGCCTATTTCCAAGTCGTGCAACTTAACCCAAATTTGTAACCCTTTCCAGCAAAACACGCCTAGTCCGACCACTGAGCAAACACCACCACCGTGAATACCTTCTTCTCGTCTACCTTCGATATAAATTCCTCTGTCAACAGAGTCTCCAATCTCCTATGCCACCCCTAAAATTGCCACCGCTTCCTCAGCGATTTCGGTTAATCTATGTACATCTAGCTCGATCCAACTACACTCACGAAGATCTACATGACTCTGCAGCTACCCTTTCGGTGTCGGACGGTCCGATGAATGTATTAGTAGTCGTGGAAGGAAGCTTGGCAAATTCTGGCCATTCATGGTGGCAGTTGGTTAGGGTTTCTGAGATAAAAATAATACTATTACTCAAAGTGTGTGTGCCAGTATTTATTATCGATGATCCAAAATTGGATGAATTGACATAGATTTGAAAAGAGACATGCCAATGGGCAATCACACTTTAAAAAGATTTTCGAAACACAATGGTATATGTTTCAAGGACCAATCCCATTATCCTGACATTTAACTTTTTTCGGATGTTCAATTTCTCAATTGGAATCAATGCATGTTTTGAGATCGCACGATCAGATGATGCATCCAATCGCTACAAAATCTCGATTGCGTGCATCATCTCATCATTACATTCTTAATGGTACAAGTTTCATCATAATTTAAGATTACGGGCCAAAATGACAATTTTTGAGCATTTCAATGTTGTTTTGACCATTAAATCATCTAATCTCAAAATATAGCCATGCACATACTTTTTCTTTACATAACAAGCCATCTGAACTCAATGTAAGTAGTTTCAAATCCTGATTCGATCGTATGTGATAAGTCACGTTTCAAATTTTTAAATAATTGATGATTATTGTTTAAATAAACAATTTAAATATTTAACGGTTAGAAATACGTGTCGTTACAGATGTGGACTCTATTATAATTACTACGAGAAAATAAAATATATGAAAGAATGGTCATCGTAGCGATTTCTACAATGCACCACACTAAATGTGCATCTCGTGTGCGGCTTGAGCGAATGAACGTTTGAAATATATTAGAGACACTTAGCATTTTACATTTGGTTTGTTTTGGCTTGACTATTGAGAGGGGATAATTATTCATTCTGTCTATTCAAATTCATTTCTACAACAATTATTAAATGGTCGTGCATATTGGTAAAGAGTCGCAATCTTTCAGAAACATCACAACCGTTTTTACCTAGCAGGTACTTATTCAAAATAAATACACATATGTTTGTAGCAAATATAGACAAAAGTAAAATGGGGAATTGATCAATAATTTTTTCATGCACTTCTTCTCCCTACAGCTTTGCTTTTAATAAAATCTCATTGAGTTTGTCATTGCTCTATGATTGTTGCGTAACATCATGGATGTTGTAATATATATGAGTTAATATGCTCTTGTCATATTCTATTTAGTCCCACATCATGGGAATAAGCCTAAAATCATCTCCAAAGCCTATATATAAAGGAGCCAATATAATAGAAATTATACACACTTGAAGCAATAGAAATAAAAGTCTCTCCCCTATCATTTTGTTCTACCTGATGGCTTCCTGTTTATTATATGTTCTGTTTTATTTTATAACACGTTATCAACACGAAGCTCTTGATAGAGATCAGATCCAAGGTTTGTGTTAAGTTGGAAGATCAAACAAAAATTTTCCCTTCATTAGGAATTCGCTATACTTCCATTGAAAATATCCTATTTCCTTCTAGATTAAATCTACAAATTTGTTTGCTTTACGTGCTTCTGACATGTTTTATTCTCAATTAAATCAATATGAGACTACATATTTAGATTTATTTTTCATGATTAATCGTTGATAAAATATATTGAAACCTAAACAAGTGATGTTAGAGTAATCCATTATTGAGTTTGATTGCAGATCTCGTTTAAATGGATTTTTTTGGGAAGCTATTTTAAATGGATTTGTTGATGTAGGGATCTAAAAGTCAGATCTCGTTTTCAGATCTGATGTACTGTCATTGGTTATTATTAGTAGCTATGGAGTTTTAGTTAAAATGAAAAGAAAAGACATTTATTTTATATATTCTTCATCAATACAAAAAGGCATAATTTAGAGCCGCCGGCAACAGACCCTGATGTAATATGTTTAACCATCATACATCACAATAGGTTTTGTGTAATAATATATTGCTTTCTCTGATATTTTCCCCATTTCTAAAAAAACTGCATATTTGATTTTGGATCGCATTGTATTTTTTCATTGCCCATTCTGGAAATAGGCTAACCTGCGATTAATTCTGACTCTGTTCAACTCATATAGTCTACATTAATTTAGAGTTCCATCTTTATGTGGTTACAGTGCCACATTTTTATTCTCGTATATACTTTAATTTAAATACTATGGATGCAACTTCAGTTATAAGTAATAAGAAATTTTTGTTGTTAGCATGCCTTCGAAACATGTGAGCAGTATAAATAAAACAAAAATGCAATAATAAATCATGAAAAAGTAGTTTGTTAGTTGATGCTCAGATTAGAAGTTGAAATAATTCTTTGGAATCTGACATAATATGAACCTGAAGTTCATATGTTGAAAAAAAATTAAATCCCGAAGCTTTCTTAAGTGATGTGACATGAAAAGATTATACTTCCAGAAGAAGTTAAAAGAGACACGCACATTATAATATGTGATAATGACATTGGATTCAATAGAAAATCTCTAAACGGATTTCATTTAACTGACATCTTTCATGTACAGTTTATATTAACTGAATATCCTAAAGATATAGTATGCATATCAATCTCTTGAAGAGATGTTTTATAGATTTAATTTTATGTAGAAAATCCAACATCCTAGAAGAGATGTTAAAGATTTTTTTTGTTGTGTTGCAATTACATAAATAAAAAGATATGTTCCCTGAAGGAATATCATACACTCCAGAAGTAGTGATTTTTTTCTCTCTTGAATCTTTTTATTATTGAATACACCTAATTTTGTTCATGCATTTAAGGTTTGATATGTATTTTTGTATATTGATATGACATTTCAATAGTTTGTATATATTTATCTCTAGAGGGGATAAGTTCATCCCAGAAGCGGTGATAACAAAATATCTTTAGAGGATATTTGTATATTTGGAAATGGTAAAATATCTCTAGAAGAGATCTGTTTATTTGAAAATAATAAAATATCTCCAGAAGAGATTTCTATAATTAAAAGTGATAAAAATTTTGTAGAAAAAGTTCACATGACATGAAATTCATATACCATTTTTTCAAATAAGGAACCTGAAGTTCATATGCAAATGAGGAACCTGAAGTTCATATGCAAATAAGGAACCTGAAGTTCATATGCAAATGAGGAATCTGAAGTTCATATGCAAATGAAGAACCTGAAGTTCATATGCAAATGAGAAAGATGATGATGCAAATTTAATGACTAAAGAAAATATGCATCTCGAATATCATAAGCTAAGATTCAAATATTGATCTTAAATACATGAAGTATATGTAGAAACAATTTTTGTTATAAAAATGGAGAATTTAGAACCTGCAGTTTCTATAATGGTAAGAGATAATTTTGATATGAATAGAAATATCCAAAAGATTTTTATATGGATTGTAGAATTTGAACCTAAAACATGTAATTTTTTATGTTGTGAATTTTATGTATAGATCTGCAAGTTTATGGAATTATTCATATTAAAGAATGTAAAATGTTGGTTCTATAATTATGCACTTTTACTTAATTCTCGATTAGACATTATGCATATATATGGTATTTTAGAAAATATGATTATTGGGAATGTAGTACAACTATAAGTTGTTTATTTCAGTTTTGATGTTGATTAGTATTGTAGCTAGATCCAAATTTTGTTATGTTGTTTTAAGTAAAATTTATTTATTTGATTCATATATTTATACCGTATGTTATTTCCGCTATTTTTATAATAAATGCATTAAATGTATCGTTATGGTAATATGTATTATATTGCCTTATCATTATAAATGTATTAAAATCATTGGCTATTGTAAGTTAAATGATGTATGTATGTGTTTGAAATAAGAATAGACATATGTATTATTAGTCAATGTATTTGACAATTAATATCTAATGTAATGGAAGAAGTTGTATAAATCAGATCTGAGACCTGATCTTTTGGATATAAAAAAAGAACTTTTTGATGAAGTTTACAGTCTGAAATCTTGACAATTAGTAAGAACGTAAAAGCCTCTAAATTAAAAGTATGTTAAAAGATTGAGAACCAGAAGGTCATCATAAATTTATAAAAGTATATACATTTGTATGTGTATATATATGCATAGGAACTCGAAGTTCCTCAATCAATGAATTTGAAATATTTCATAATTTAAAAGCCTGAAGCTTTATTCAAACCGTATGAAATAATAACATTACACTTCTTAAAGAAGTTAAATCATGTGCGACAATAATAATGCATCCAAAGATTGCACAATTTTCAAAATGAGTTGTATCTTGCTTATATATTTATATTTACATACTGAATTGAAGAATAAATTTTAACAACTCGAAGTTGTTAGATATTTTATTTGAACTAGAAGTTTAATACAGTGGAATCATAAGTTCAAAACAGTGGAACCAGAAGTTCAATACAGTGGAACCATAAGTTCAATACAGTTGAACAAGAAGTTCAATACAGTTTAACAAACTTGAAATTGTTTATATATTATTTGAACAAGAAGTTCAATATAGATTAACAACTTGAAGTTGTTCATATATTTCATTTGAACCAGAAGTTCAATACAGTTCCAAATAAGATATTTTGGATATTATGATACGACCTTTAAGATTCGCATTGACATTGCTTGATAAGAAAAAAATTAATGATTGGAACCTCATGAACAATTTGTTCTAAAATATGTAACTCGAATGAGAAAGAATATGCAGATCAATTACATATGGAATACGTCATACACATATATTCGAATATTTAATTAACAACCTGATGTTATCATGAGCTCATATTTATAAATTATGCATATATTATTTAATATTTCAGAAAGTCGATTGACATCAATATTGATTGACCTGAAGACATGTGCATATTCAAATGATAGAAAATTCCTCCAAGTCATCAGATCATGAAAGGGAATAAGCAATGCAATATGAATGCATCTTATCAACTAATAAGAGCATTATCCTCCTACAATTGAAATACATCTAACGTATTTGCTAGCTATAATGCGATAATGGATCAAAAATGAGAATCCAAAAAAGGTTTATTATTTAAAGTGACAATGTTTGTCAACATTGAGGGGGAAGATAAAGAAACCATCGATGTTAAATATTTGCTAACATATAGAATTATGCAAAGTATTAAGTAACTTGCATAAATCATCAATTATGTCCCTAATAGACTTTCTCCAATATACATTTGAATCCCCAAAGGATCAAAAAGTGTAAATCACAGCTGAAAATGTGGTATAAAAGTCAGTTCAAAATATTTTTAGAGTAAGTCATAAAGATGCAAAATAAAGGAGGTGAGTGTTCTTGAATAAACATTTAAGGGTGCTTTGAAAGAAACTCATGACATGATTGTTAAAATAACCCTAGAAGTGGTTTAGGTACCTAAAGTATGATAATTTTTTGAGATATCAATAAATCATGTATAGAACTGACAAGAAATAATCATCGATGATAAATTAATAAATAATGAAGCGCTTATTTATAAATGGATTAAAAATCCCATATTATAGAGAAACATGATTGGCCATCATGAAATTCTCCTTAATAAGATATATAAACCTGTAGTCCATAAGATATGAACCTGTAATTCATAAGATAAAAATAGAAATATATAATGAAAAAGCACATGGAAGTTACTGAAGCACCATAGAGTGTCAAGTGCCATGAGCAAATACAGAGATAATTGAATTGATTAAAGTGGTGAAAGTGTTTAAAACGCTTACAATACCCTGAAGATATAAACGATGAAAGTATACAAATTCCGGAAGAATTTAAATTACGTTGTTAGTGATTAATAATGCAAAGAGCAAGAAATGTAGATTACAACATTCTTTTAAGTATTGTTGTGATGAAAATCTTGATATAATTCATGATGAGTAGATCGCTTCCTGCTTTCAAGAATTGTTGTAATGAAACTCTTAATATCCATTGAAGTGGTAGTTGCGATATGCAAAACTTATTATAATATATAAGTTCCTGAAGAACATAAATAACATTTGTTATTATAAAGAATACCAAGAACATGGATGATAGATTACAACATTCTTCTAAGTATTGTTGTAATGAAAATCTTGATATACTTCAAGATGAGCATATTACTTCCTTCTTAGTAATGAAAGTTGTTTTATTCATCAAATGTGTATTGCGATATGCAAGCCCGATAGAAACAGAAAATTATAAGCACCTGGATGTATTCATAAATGAATATTAGTAACATACAAATCACAAAAGGAAGACGTTTTAAATAAGAAAACATGCCGGAAGCATGGAAATGCACACGAGGTATTAAAAGAAAAACTTAATTAAGAAGTATTTGTAAGCAATTTGAGTTATTGAAAGAAAAATATGAATTCGGAGGAAATTATTATATTAGGGGGAGCATCCATAAGTATGATATAATGCACTCTTTTTCCTTAACTAAGTTTTTCCCCACTGGGTTTTCTTAGTAAGGTTTTAATGAGGCATGGGTCATGATCCAGAAGTATCAATCCAAAAGTAACTGTAATAACCCGGAAAATACGAGCCAATTTAAAATTTTCAAATTGGTCATTTCAAAGGAATTTGAACAATTGAAATAGAATATTTCAATTAAATAGTGAATTAGAAATAGTGAGTCAGTTTGAAAATTTGATTTCTAACTTTGACTGACTGTGCAGGGTGGAAAATATAATGGATTTTAGTGAAACCAAAAATATTTAAATCTGTTAGTCAATACCTTTCTAACGAATCTGAAAAATCGAAGTTTCATAACGGGAATCAAAAGTTATGGCCGAATGAATTTTCAGAAAGGTCGCTATATAGAATATATAGCCCTGGAAAATTGATATTTTGCATACGACCTCGGAATTCGATGAAACCACTTTTGTTGGGTCCGGGATGTCAAACTATTGCTAGGTTTCAAATTTCATAATTTTTGAGGCTAGTATGTGAGCGTGGCAAAAGAAAATGTGTTTGGTCAATTTCTGTTAAATTGGATCGACCAGAAAATGACCATTTTTCAAACGATCTCAGAATTCGACGAAACTAGTTTTGTTAGGACCGTAGCGTCAAAACATAGCTAGATTTATTTTTCTGGAATTTTACGAATCAGTTTGTGGCCCTGGCAAATTGAAATGTAGTTCAAAGTTAAAAATTAAATGTTTTATACTTTAATTTGAAAAATAACTGACTGTAACAGTCAAATTGGCTAACGAAACATATCCCATTGTGTCCGGAATGGGGGTATTTAGCTAGGGGCGACAATCGTTGTGTTTGAAAAGGAGTTCGTTTGAGAAAACACTATTTAAAAATTTATTAAAACCATCGACCAATCATATTTCTACATTCATTATTAAAAAAATACCTCGCTCTCGACGATCACCTTCGTCCCAACCTTCCAGGCCCGATCGCCGCCACCACCACCGCCGTTCGCTTCGCCTCTGCCCCCTCGTCAGATCCGACCCCAGCTCGACCACCCTCGACGCCTCCTCCGCCCGAATCGAGCCCAGAAAGTCCCGACCTTCCCAGCGCCGCCGCCGACGATACCGAACGCCACCAAACCACCACCGACAGGAAGCCCTCTCTTCCCTCTTCGATGTCCAACCCGCCGATCATCCCCTCGTGCCTTGGTTCTCGCGAAAACCGTAAACCTAGTTTTGAACCATCGTGAAAGGTGAGTTCTTTTTGATGTTTACACTTTGAAAAATCATATCTTTTTAGTGTGTTGACGAAATTCGATGAAACAGGAAACATCACGACCGCAAGGAAGCTCTCTACACTCTAGAAGAAGCCGCGGATTTTTCTGACATCGTATCTATTTTTAGCGAAGCAACAAACCAATGTGAGAAATCTAAATTAAATAAATTTGAATGGAAAATGTTGTGTATAAATTATATTAGCGAAATATAAATTACACACGTGTTGTATACCTCATGTACATGCGTGGTGTAAGCTATATGAGCGAAGTATGAATTATACATACATAGAATAATTGATATATGTGTTGAAATGCAAGTGAAATATAGCAA
Organism: Allium sativum; assembly: GCA_030737875.1. Taxonomy (NCBI): domain Eukaryota; kingdom Viridiplantae; phylum Streptophyta; class Magnoliopsida; order Asparagales; family Amaryllidaceae; genus Allium; species Allium sativum. Next base: position 1,033,090,069 of record CM060920.1, on the reverse strand, counting down.
TTATATATATATATATATATATATATATATATATACACTCCCCTCGTCCACAAACCATGGACGATATTTATTGTTGTGAATTGGTGTGAAATATTGGATGAAAAAAACGAATGGTTGAATAATTGTTTGTGGTTGATATTATTTGGTTGTGGTTGAAACATACCCATTGGTGATTGAAATGAATTGGAAATATTTGTGGAAATAAAAATAAACATGCCGCCTGCGTGCGAATTAGATGCATGAATCCCCATTGTCAAAAACCGCGAGGTTTTAAGGTAGAGCGAGGAGCCGTACTAGGGACGATGCCGGTTTTAACTACCCTGCCGTTATGCTGCCGAAATTTTGAATAATCTTTGTGTGTTAGAATAATTTTCATATGTTGAAATTATCTTCATGCGTTGAAATTAAAGTCATGTGTTGAAACTATATTCATGTGTGGAAATGTTCATGTGTTGAAAAGTGATGTGTGAAAATTAAATTCATTTGTGAATGAATGAAGTGTTTAAACAATAAAAATCACATTTTTATAATATATATGAAGTATGAAAAATATTCGCCTTATATATAAATAGTTTTACAATAAAAATCCTATCTTTCTTATATGAACAACATAGATAAAATATCCATGTGTGGAAAGGCTCATGTGTTGAGAAGTGTGTGTAGTGGAAAAGTTCATGTGTTGAATAAAAAGATCGAACAATAAAAATTACATTTTTATTGAAACTATGAAGTGTTGAAAACATCCATTTGTCGAATAAATATTTTAAATGATAAAAATATCATTTTTATCATATATGTGATGTGCTAGAGATATGCGGACGTTGAAATAAATATTGGTGAAGGAATATTATTTTAAACATGCATAGGAACTAAATAAAATAGTCATATGTTGAAATCTATTTTAATTCGCCAAAATTATCATCTTTGAAATGTGAAGTGTTAAAAATAGCCACTTGTTCAAATAAATGTGCATGAGTTGAAATATACATTAATTAGCTAATGATATGGTTTTAGCCTATGCATGCAACATTAGAATGAATGGTGTTTTTAAACCAAAGTAAATCAAATATGAAGTTGAATGGAAAATGATAAATGATAGAAATTGTATATATGTATATGCATATTTATTGAACAGGTTATAGCAAAGGGGCTAGAGAAGAGGAATAAATTTTGTGCCCGACAAATAGGTACGCATTTACTGTTTTGTTTGGGTGATGATTTTATGAGCCTGTTGGCTAGCCGCTTGGCTTTTTCTTTTTCTTTTTGACATGAGACGCCCGTGTGGCTATTTGGGAATTTTCCCAGCCCCTCCCGTACAAAGGAGGTTATGGCGAAATTTTCCGAAATTTAAAGGCATTAGTGATTGAAGTGGAAACGATATAGGAATTTTTGAACGAACTATATTTATATAAATATATAAATATAAATAAAATTAAAACGAAACGTGGCCGTGCAGTTCATATTTTGAAACCGTGATTTCAAACGACTAGTGCGGGAAATCCGACCATTGGATTTTCCCGAAACCGCAACCGTTGGGTTCGCCTTGGAAATATCTTTCCAACGGCACCAGCTTTGTGAAGATCCGACGGTTGGATTGTCTAGAATGTTTAATTCAAATCTGAAGAAAAACAACGCCAGAAACGATTATATATATATATAAAAATATAATTAAATCAAATAACGACGCTGCAGTTCGTAAATTGAAATCGTAATTTCAAATGGCTCGTGTGGAAGATCCGACCGTCGGATTTTCCCAAAACTGAAACCGTTGGATTCGTTTTGAAATGACCTTCCTAATGTGTTATATTCCAATGATTATCCTTAACATCGTGTAACGGGGTTTTGGGATCGTCACAGTAACATACAAAAATAAGTTATAATGTACTCTTTTTCCTTATTTAAGATTTTTCCCATTGGGTTTTTCTTATTAAGCTTTTAACGAGGCATTACATTGATCCAGAAGTATCATACTACTTTTGACGTAGTAATTATGACATTTTATATTGTACTCTTTTTCCTTCACTAAGATTTTTCCCATCGGGTTTTTCTTAGTAAGGTTTTGACGAGACACATTTTGATCCAGAAGTATCAACATCTTTTGGTGCAGTAAAATATTATTTATGAAGAAGACAAGGCAGTTTGCATGGCTCAGATTCAAGTGAATTTTATCAAGGGTGATAAGATGGAGCACATTTCTTCTAAATATCTAAATCACACATGAATGAAAGGATAACAAGAAAGAGGAGAAACAAATTCAGTTCAAGAAAAGCAGGTAGATCTGTTCTCAAAGGCAATTTTCAAATCAACATTCCAGAAGATGATATACAAAATTGGCATGCGTGGACTACAACAATAGACTAATTGAATAATGAGTTACAAATAAGGGGGAGCATATAAAAATATGCTATAATGTACTCTTTGTCGTAATATATATTTGAATGTTGTGAATATGCTTTTATTAGTTCTCTGTTTAGTCCCACATCATGGGAATAAGCTAAAGATCAGCTCCAAAGTCTATATACAAAAGAGCCAATGTAATAGAAAGAATACACATCTGAATGAATTTTAATGTCCTCTCTCCCTTGTTTCTTTTGTTCTGTGTTTGTTTTATTACACGTTATCAGCACGAGATTCTATTATAGTTATTTGTTGAAATCTTCTAGATCTACATCTATGAATTTGTCGTGTAAGTAATTTTTATTTGAGAATATCAATTCGTGGATTTCTATATTTGTTCTACAATTATTTTCTATTTGAGAATATTTGATTTGTGGATCTATATACTTTTTGTAGATCTAGATTATATTCCAGTGGATCTAACTTTGTAGATCTAATTATTTTTAACTTAGTGGTTTGTAGATATCCACCTACTCATATTTGATCTGGGATTATGGTATACCAAATATATTTTTTAGGAAGATCCATTTATTTTCTTTTTATAATATTATATATGGATCTTTTACCCCATACGCCATACATAATAACATGGTGTATGGCTCCTTGACGGTTTGTATTGTTTCATTATTTTAAGAAGTTCATTGTAAATGCATAGAGAAAGACTTGCAGATTTGGATATTTTTTATGATTCTGTGCCGTAATATATTCATTTTATTACATGCATGTCTACGGTCTTATTCTATTTCACGAGATCTGCAAATTTTATGGTATAATAGTACTACAGTTTCATCGTTTTATCTATTCGTTAATTTGTTAATTCGTTTTGATAATTATAGAACATGTATACTGATATGTGAATTTTGTTTAATTAAGCATCCGCAATTATTATTTTGTGTAGTTCACAAAAATGTCGAACACTGAAATCCATTTACAATCTCAATACTTAGAGAATACCATTAAAAATGGTAATAATATGTCCCTTAAGGACAAAACAAAGGCTCTAATATTTTTAAGATGCCATATTCATGATGATCTAAAATTAGAATATTTAGCCGAAAAAAGATCCTCTCCACTTATGGAACTCCCTGAAGGAGCGTTATGACCACCAGAAGACTATCATACTTCCAAACACAAGGTAAGAGTGGTTGAACCGGAAGTTCACATGCAAATGACCTGAAGTTCATATGACCTAACAATGAACCTGAAGTTCATATGCAAACAAGGAACCTGAACTTCATATTCAAACGAGAAACATGAAATAAAGCATATAATTGCATTTAATATTTGCTTATAGAAAATGACCTGTAAAAGGAAAGGATTCGAAAATTCAATGAAAGGAAAAATTTCAACAAAAGGGAAAAAGCCTTATATTCCAACTTTATGCTACATATAATCTCTTGAAGAAACTTATTATTGGAAGAGATCATTACATTTATAATAAATACTATTTTCTTGATGAAAAATAGTAAAATGACTCTCATATGTAACTTTCTAGAAAAGTTGCTTCAATTCAAAATATACAATAATAACATGTGAATGATAATAAGACCTGAAGTTTTATTACAGTAATTTTAGAGCATATCATATTTTCAAAAGAAATGTTTTTATTGTTCCTTAGGAAAAACTTTTATAAAGAGAATATACATCCTGAAGATCATATTAAGTTAAGATCTAAATATTGATCTTAATTTTGCACACCGGAAATGAATGCAAAAACAATTTTTGTCATTACATGTGAAATTTAGAGCCTGCAGTTTCTAAAATGGCAAGAAACAATTTTGATATAAAAAGAAAGATCTAAAAGATCCTTATATGGGTTGTATATTTTGACTCAAAAAATATAATTTTTATGTTTGTGAATTTTATGTATAAATTTACAAATTTTTCAAATCATTCATATTGAAGAATGAAAAGAAAAAAAAATGAATATGAGACATGTAGTTTACTTTTGTTTATAGTTGTGAATTTTATGTATAGATCTGTAAATTTTTGAACCATTCATGTTAGAGAATGTAAAGTGTTGATTATGTGATTGATAAATGTATTATATTACCTTATTGTCATAAATGCATTGGATATGAAGGCGTTTTAAATAAGAAAACATGCCTGAAGCATGGAAATGCACATGAAGTTTTAAAAGAAAAACTTCATTAAGAAGTATTTGTAAGCAATTTGAGTTATTGAAAGAAGAATACGAATTCAGAGGAAATTATTAAATCAGGGGGAGCATCCATAAGTATGATATAATGCACTCTTTTTTTTAACTAAGTTTTTCCCCACTGGGTTTTCTTAGTAAGGTTTTAATGAGGCACGGGTCATGATCCAGAAGTATCAACCCAATACAAAAATAAGTTATAATGTACTCTTTTTCCTTATTTAAGATTTTTCCCACTGGGTTTTTCTTAATAATGTTTTAACGAGACATAACATTGATCCAGAAGTATCATACTACTTTTGACGTAGTAAATATGACATTTTATATTGTACTCTTTTTCCTTTACGAAGATTTTTCCCATCGGGTTTTTCTTAGTAAGGTTTTAACGAGGCAACATTTTGATCCAGAAGTATCAAACATATTTTGATGCAGTAAACTATTATTTATGAAGAAGACAAGGCAGTTTGGATGGCTCGGATTCAAGTGAATTATATCAAGTATGATAGGATGGAGCACATTTCTTCTAAATTTCTCTTCACACATGCATGAAAGAATAACAAGAAAGAGGAGAAACAAATCCAGTTTCAAGAAAAGAGGGTAGATCCGTTTTCAAAGGCAATTTCCAAATCAACATTCCAGAAGATGATATACAAAATTGACATGCGTCAACTACATCAATAGACTAATTGAATAATGAGTTATAAGGGGGAGCATATAAAATTATGCTCTAATGTATTGTTTTCCTTCACTAATATTTTTCTCACTAGGTTTTTGTTAGTAAGATTTTTAATGAGGCATTATCTTGGTCCTGAAGTATCAACCCTTACGGTAACATTGTAAAACATGTTACCTAAAGAGGAAATAAATTTGCACTCTTTTCCTTGTTTATGATTTTTCCCACAGGGTTTTTCATAAAAAGGTTTTTAATGAGGCATTGTTTTGATCCTGAAGAATCAAACTCTTTTGAGGAATATCATTTTAATATGATATTCATAATGTCAGACGTTGTACTCTTTTTCTCTTCAAGATTTTTCTCATTGGGTTTTCCTGATAGAGTTTTGAAGGCAACAGACAATAGTTGTATCGACTGAACGGATAATTATAAGCGAGAGCAATCATCATATATGTTTTAAAAGGGACAACTTCAAGTTAGCAGAACATTCAAGATTTTGAAGTCGCATATTCAAGGGAGAGTGTTGTAATATATATCTGAATGTTGTGAATATGCTTTTATTAGTTCTCTGTTTAGTCTCACATCACGAGAATAAGCTAAAGATCAGCTCCAAAGCATATATACAAAAGAGCCAGTGTAATAGAAAGAATATACATCTGAATGAATAGAAATGTCCTCTCTCCCTTGTTTCTTTTGTTCTGTGTTCGTTTTATAACACTCTTTTCCTTCACTAATATTTTTCCCGCTGGGTTTTTTTTATTAAGGTTTTTAATGAGACATTATCTTGATCCTGAAGTATCAACCCTTACTGTAACACTGTAAAACATGTTAGCTAAAGATTAAATGAATTTGCACTTTTTACCTTGTTTATGATTTTTCCCACAGGGTTTTTCATAAGTAGGTTTTTAATGAGGCATTGTTTTAATCCTGAAGCATCAAACTTTTTTAAGGAATATCATTTTAATATGATATTCATAATGTCAGACGTTGTACTCTTTTTCTCGTTCAAGGTTTTTCCCATTAGATTTTTCTGATAGAGTTTTGAAGACAACATACGATAGTTGTATCGACTGAACGTATATATGCCAGCAAGATAATTATAAGGGGGAGCAATCATCATATATGTTTTAAAAGAGACAACTTCAAGTTAGCAGAGCATTCAAGATTTTGAAGACGCATATTCAAGGGGGGGTGTTGTAATATATACGAATGAATATGCTATTGTCATATTCTATTTAGTCCCAAATCATGAGAATAAGCCTAACATCAGCTCCAAAATCTATATATAAATGAGCCAATGTAATAAAAATTGTACACACTAGAAGCAATAGAAATAAAAGTCTATCTCTTATCTTTTTGTTCTCTCTAATGGCTTCTTGTTTATTATATGTAACAACCCGTATTTTGAATAACATGTTATAACGTAAATCAAGGCAGAATTAAATGTTAAAATCTGAATCAAGGGAAACGGGCTGTGCCATTGCGTTCGTCTCGAAAAATACGCGAAATAGAGTCCGAGTTTTCGAAAATCGGAGTCCGTATGACCCAGTTATGGCCCGTCAAAGTTTTCAGAAAATTTCAAGTTCAAAATTCAGCCCGAAATTCAAATCTGGAGCCAAGCAGACTGGGCGGGAAAATTTCCCGCCCAGCCCCCAAGTCGACTGGGGAGTCGACTTGGGAGTTGACACCCCCCAGGTGAGTCGACACCCCTGTCGACCCGGGTGGTCGGGCCAGTTTGGCCTGGTGCACCTGCTGTCCCCTTTGAGTCATGTTTTGAGGCCTGTGACGAGATTTGATGGCTCAGATCTAAACTAGGGTTCATCCTATGGCCTAAACTAACCTAAACTTCTATAAAAAGACCCTAAGACCTAGCCTAAACCCACACAAATCAATCCTACAACTAAGTGCTGCCAAAATGCTCCATAATCATGGCCTCCATCTTCATCTTGAGAGCTTCTAAGGCAAAAAGGAGCCATCTTTCTTCATCAAATCAAAGGAGCTACTTATTCTCAAGGCTATTTGTGTTGCTACATCATACCTAGAGCTTCTACAATGACTCTATCTTGTTCTATTGTGTTCTAGTTCTCATAGCCACGCTTTGTAAGCCCTCCTCTACTCTTAGATCTAAACTATGAACTTAATATGACATGTAGCAAGTTGAAATGATACTTTTGTGTTATGCTTGCCTTGGATTTCATGCATAGATTCATTCATAACCCTTTTGATCTATGTTTGTGGACCTAATGTTTACCTATCATGAATCTAGTACCATTTATGTTGACTTTTGGGTGGAAAGCTATGAGCTTTATGTGGTGATTGTGCATAAATGCAACATAGAACCCCTCATGACCTTGATATTAACTTTCCATGATGGACCTTTATGCTAATCACAAGTGTATCACCCTATTTGCTAAGTTTAATGTCATACATGTGTAGATTGGAATTGGACCTAAGTGCAATATTTGCCTTGAACCTATCATTGTATATATAGATCTATTCATGCTTCTCTTGATCTATGATTGTGGACCTATCATGAACCTAGTACCGTCATGTTGACCTTTGGGAAAAATGCTATGAAATGGATTATGGCTTATGCATGTTAACAAACCTTAACCCTTCATGTTCCTTAACATGCATATGATGATATTGAACCTATTTGCTATGCACAAGTTAGGATTGTCACCCTATGTCAACTATTACCATGTTACCACCCTATTCGCTAATTATACTATCATACATGTTTACGGCCAAATCACCCTTATGCTATTATGAATGCTTGAGGCCAAAGCACCCTTATGCTATTTGATATGTTTGGGGCCAAGTCACCTTCTATGCTATTATACATGTTGAGGCCATATGCTAGTATGTTGAACCCCTTTTGCCTCAAATATCACCATGTTTAACTTGTGATGGACTTTGCCATCTTATGCCCAACTTATCATATCATTATGTTCCCCCTTTTGGTCTATTTGTGTTGATGCGAACTTACGTGCGATGGGGTTACGTTATGGGTAAACTTAAATGACATGAAACATGACTTGAAAATATGACATGTGATTATGCTTGAAAACATGAACGTGGACATGACATGTAGAAAACATGAAAGTGGCCAACTCGAGGTTGGGTTGAGTTTGTAGCATAAATCTACCCGGAACCGCCCAGCTTAACTAGTGGCTACAAACAATAGGAACCAATGTGAGTAGTTGGTCATATCGCACTTAAAACCCGAGGGTAGACTAGGTTGTGGTGTAAAGCTACCCGGACCCGCCCGACTTAACTAGTAACCACAACAAGGTCTAATGTGAGAGGTTGGGGTGCATTAAGTTAATTAATGCCACATGGTAGGGTTAAGTCATGAACCACTTGAATACTTAACCAATTAAACACGATGGGTTGGTTGGGTTAAGTCATGGACTACTTGAATACTTAACCAATTAAACACGATGTCATGGACTACTTGAATACTTAACCAATTAAACACGATGTATTGATAGGGTTAAGTCATGAACTGCTTGGATACACTTGACCAACTCAATACATGGTTAGGATAGGGTTAACCACACTTAACCCGTTTGAAATCCTAGTTACGTGGTCCTTTTCAGCAGTAACATATAGTATCATGGATACCCTAAGACTAGGCTAGGGTGGGGCACGATTGTTGGGCTGATTGTAAGAGACCAAAAGAGACGGCTGAAATGGTGCACCAGTTAAGTTCAGGCGGACCATGGTCGTGCACCTTAAGTCCGGAGTTGAACATGGGCACCGGTAGGTTTAGACTATGCGTGCTTGTTTTGTGTCTGTGGTTTACACCCTAGGACTGGATACACCCTAGGGTGGACCTTGCACAGTTAACTACATTCCATGATTAAGCCGTATGACACCGATACACAACGAGTTAGGCTTATAGGGAGTCGATCGACTAGATCGTATAGTTGGACCTTGACTGGGGTCATCTCATGATATTGGGCCTATTGGGCCAAGGGATCACTTCTTGTTTATACTTGACATAGGTTAGAATACTAGTACACTCTTGGTGCAACTTAACCTTGTATATGCGATGCCACACTTGATCTATCTTGTTAACTATTTACCATGCCAGTTTAGTTGCCATCCTTATGTTTCATATCAGTTTCTCATGTCCAGTTAATTTTACTAGTTTTTATACTAATAGTAGGTAGGACTTACCAGTCTTTATGACTGACCTGTTTTCTTTTCGCCTCTTTTCTTCCGTTTCCCCCCCCCCCTCCCCTCCCCCAGGTTCTCAGGGTGGGAACACTAGCACCTAGCTTGGATCTTTGGCTTGCTTTTCTGACAGCTCATGTACGGTTTGGACTTGAGCTTTGCTATGGCTACACCACTGTTATCTTTGGGGAATAATTTACTTATGTATTTTTCACTTTATGTTTTCTAGACTTGTAGTAGCTTGAAAAATGATGACTAATTACTTTGATGTTACTTGACTATGGTTTTGAAATAGTAATTTTATCCGCTGCTTTATTTACTCTGTTTTACTCATATGTTCTGTCTTGTGATATCTTCCTGCATGTTTACCCCGTTTAACACCCCTCCAAAGCTGGTGTACTTGCAAGAGTGACCCTGGCGGAGGTGGGGTGTTACATTTGGTATCAGAGCATAAGGTTTTACTAGACCGGACAAAAGTTTTAAAAACCCTTTTGAAAAACTATTTTCAAAACCAATTAAGTATTTTTCCAAGAAAAGTCTAGTTTATTTTAAAAGGTTATTCCCCAAAAGCCATTAGCACTATCCTTTGTTTCCTCGTTCTGAATCTATCTTTTTCTTCGTTTCAGTATGGCCGGTAATTTTGCCATTCTGGAGGGCGTACCAGTACCTATTTGGTTTAGAAGGTACACGGAGGCAAGGGCGAATGAAGCCGGCCCCACGAACATTCCTCCTCCTCCCGCAGCTGAGGTTCCTCCTCCTCCTCAGCGTCCACAAGCAGATTTCGCAAAGATTTGCAAAGACTTTAAGGCGATGGGTGGCAAGAATTTTGTTGGGACAAAGACTTATGTGGAGGCAAGAAACTGGTTAAAAGAAACTGAGGACATCTTTGCCATCTTTGATGTAGAAGACCGTAGGAAAGTTCTGTTAGCGGTATGGCTGTTGAAAGGGGAAGCTGCATATTGGTGGGTAGTCACCACCACTACTAGGCCAATTCAGACTTGGGATGACTTTAGGAGAAGGTTTGGAATGAGGTTTCTATCATCTACAGTAGAGAACCTTCAGATGGAGAGGTTCCTATCACTAAAGCAAGGGGACATGACCGTTAGGGAATACGTGGATAACTTTAATCAGCTTGCTTGGTTCGGTTTAGACTTGGTTAACATAGCTCAGAAGAAGGCCCTACACTTTGCTCTAGGATTGAACGAGCCATTGCACGGTTTGGCCATGTCTCACATACCCATGGGGGCGACCTTCGAGAGTTTGGTAAATATGGCCCTGCTTCAAGAGGAAGATAAGAGTGGTAAGAAGGAAGTCAAGTTGAATGAGTCTCAAGGCAAGAAGGTAGATTCCGATAAAGGAGGCAAGGATAACAACAACCGCAATGACAACAAGACCAGGGAGACAAGGAAGTGCAACTTCTGTGGGATCACTGGACACATAGCCAAAGATTGTAGGAAGAAGAATAGGAAGTTGGGAGAATGCTTTCATTGCTGAAAGTCTGGACACTTCAGTAAGGATTGCCCAAGGAAGCAAGGACAGGGGCAAGGACAGACTCAGCGAGCAGGACCTTCTGGAGGGCAGATGCATGCTCTCAACACTGCTCCAGTTCCGGACCGAGGTAGTATTTCTGTAGAAAGCCTTGTTTACATTTCTGTTTTTCCTGTTCGAACTTTATTTGATTCTGGCGCATCGCATACCTTTATTTCTTCTGATATTGTTGAAAGTTTGCACCTAAGTATTAGTCTAGTTGAGGATCCCGTTAGTGTTTCAAATCCAATTGGGGGTTCCGCCCATTTATCTATGATTTGTATGGATTTAAGGATTTTCTATCTTGAGCGTAGAATTCATGTGTAATGCTTGTGTTCTCGGGTTTATGGGATACAGGTTGATTTTGGGCATGGATTGGTTGTCCAGTTATGGAGCCATTCTTGGTTTCGAACATAGGGTTGCGAGGCTCATGACTCGCCTCGGTAATACCCTCGAAATCTCGTGTGACCTTTAGGGTCCCGTCATGATTAGTTATCTAGAATCCCTTGGCACCTTTGTTGGAAATTTGTAATCCAATCGAGTAGTGTTCTCCACTAAGGCGGATAGTCCATTTCGCTTAAGCATAGGTTATAGAAATCACCCTAGTAAGTACATTTGGCAACGTGGATTGGCATTTGTTTTTAAGAGATAGTTCTTCTGCGTGGAATACCGTATAGTATGTAAACGAGATCCAGGATTCACTAACGAATTTTGGAAAGCTTTCATGAAAACCATGAGCACGCAGTTATAGCCAAGTATTTTTAGGAAAAGAATAAGGGGAAGTGGAACGAGAGGCAACGGTGAGACGAGTTCCAACTCATATTTTGAAACTACGAAATTATGAAGTTAAAAGACAGTCAAGGCACGATGGGATTAAGCATAAGAAAATGCGACTTAGAAGATTGAAGACTAGATACGCGCATCATATCTCTTTTTAAGAGTATATCCTTGATCCCTATTATTCTGTAGAGCTTACTCGCATGCTATCTTTTAAGTATATCCTCTCGGTCCTATTTTCAATCTTAGTTCTGTTGCAAACCCCATAAGGAGTATGACTCGTCTGTTTGTGATATATAGTTGGGGTGAAGGTGTCCACTTAGTTGACCAAACTTTTTGGGCTTTATGGGATATGGGTCATAGTTGATAGACTTACGAAGAGTGCTCACTTTGTTCCGTTGAAGAGTAAGAGGACCGCATCATGGCTAGCATCTGTTTATCTTCGAGAGATAGTGCGATTGCATGGAGTTCCTTCTAGCATAGTTAGCAATCGAGATCCAATCTTCACTAGCCAGTTCTGGAATAGTTTGCAAGAAGCGATGGGTACGCGATTGAATCTAAGTACAGCCTATCACCCACAGACGGATGGCCAGACCGAAAGGGTGAATAGGGTACTAGAAGATCTATTGAGGCTATGCATTCTTGACTTTGGTGACACTTGGGAAGACCACCTTCCTCTCGTAGAGTTTGCTTATAATAACAGCTATTAGGCAAGCATAGGGATGACACCATTCGAAGCTTTGTATGGGAGGCCGTGCAAGTCACCAACATGTTGGTGGGAGACGATGGATAAGCTTATACATGGGCCCGACATGATAAGGGACACATCCGAGAAGTTTGAGTTGATTCGAAGGTGGATGAAAACGGCCCAAGACAGACAGAAATCCTATGCAGACAAGCGAAGGACTGATTTGGAATTTGAAGTTGGAGATATGGTCTTTGTGAAGGTTTCTCCTTTGCGAAATTTGGTTCGTTTTGGAGCAGTTGGGAAGCTGGCACCAAGGTTCGTAGGACCCTTCCCTATCATAGAGAGGATTGGGAAGATGGCTTATAAGGTAGAATTGCCCGAGAAGCTGGCCGGAGTGCACAATGTTTTTCATGTCTCGCATCTCCGAAAATGCCTACATGAGTCAGCCGAGGTAGCTGAGCCTAGCATTCTTGAAGACATGGAGGTAGAGAAAGAGGCAACTTTGAGGCGAGCTCCGATTCGTATCTTGGGAACGGAGATCAAGAAGCTAAGGAATCGAGAAGTCAAGTTAGTAAAGGTTCAGTGGAGTGAAGCCGATGAAGATGCAACTGGGAAACCGAGGAGAAGATGCGTGGGCTTTATCCATTTCTTTTTGAGGGTACATTCTCGATCTCTTCTTCTAATCAGCATATCTTTCTTTTACTATCCATGTTTATCTGGTTACTTCGTTAATCCTGTCATGAGAACCTTAGGTAGAAACCCTTTGGATGAAACATGTATTTGAAACATGTTATGCTTGATGTTTGCAAGTGGTTGCAAGTGTTTGCAAGTGGATACTCGTGGATGCATGATACACATTAGGCACTAAGATCGGCTCACACACTTTCATATTGCATATGCATGAGTGCTTATACTTATTCATGGTGAAACTTGTTATGCTATCACGTGGATGTTGCATATGGATGAATGTTATGTGTACTCATGTAGAGATTATGAATTATGTTAGGAATTTGCATACATATGGACTCATTTCACCAACATACTTTGCATTAAGGAGGTTTACTGAATCAGTAACCGCCTGATTTTCGCATTAGATAAGTACATATATACACACCTTTCGCATATGATCATACAACATTTAGAATCTTTTAAGGACAATGACTGCTCGTGGATGATGTTTTGAGTAGATGGATGATGGATGGTAGGATACGTTCTTCCTAACTTGAAGATTTCGGGGACGAAATCCTTTAAGGTGGGGAGAATATAACAACCCGTATTTTGAATAACATGTTATAACGTAAATTAAGGCAGAATTAAATGTTAAAATCTGAATCAAGGGAAACGGGATGTGCCATTGCGTTCGTCTCGGAAAAATACGCGAAATAGAGTCCGAGTTTTCGAAAATCGGAGTCTGTATGACCCAGTTATGGCCCGTCAAAGTTTTCAGAAAATTCCAAGTTCAAAATTCAGCCCGAAATTCAAATCTGGAGCCAAGCAGACTGTGCGGGAAAATTTCCCGCCCAGGCCCCAAGTCGACTTGGGAGTCGACACCCCCCAGGTGGTGTCGACTTCCCAGTCGACACCCCTGTCGACCTGGGTGGTCGGGCCAGTTTGGCCTGGTGCATCTGCTGTCCCCTTTGAGTCATGTTTTGAGGCCTGTGACGAGTTTTGATGGCTCAGATCTAAACTAGGATTCATCCTATGGCCTAAACTAACCTAAACTTCTATAAAAAGACCCTAAGACCTAGCCTAAACCTACACAAATCAATCCTACAACTAAGTGCTGCCAAAATGCTCCCTAATCATGGCCTCCATCTTCATCTTGAGAGCTTCTAAGGCAAAAAGGAGCCATCTTTCTTCATCAAATCAAAGGAACTACTTATTCTCAAGGCTATTTGTGTTGCTACATCATTCCTAGAGCTTCTATAACGACTCTATCTTGTTCTATTGTGTTCTAGTTCTCATAGCCACGCTTTGTAAGCCCTGCTGTACTCTTAGATCTAAACTATGAACTTAATATGACATGTAGCAAGTTGAAATGATACTTTTGTGTTATGCTTGCCTTGGATTTCATGCATAGATTCATTCATAACCCTTTTGATCTATGTTTGTGGACCTAATGTTTACCTATCATGAATTTAGTACCATTTATGTTGACTTTTGGGTGGAAAGCTATGAGCTTTATGTGGTGATTGTGCATAAATGCAACATAGAACCCCTCATGACCTTGATATTAACTTGCCATGATGGACCTATGTGCTAATCACAAGTGTATCACCCTATTTGCTAAGTTTAATGTCATACATGTGTAGATTGGAATTGGACATAAGTGCAATATTTGCCTTGAACCTATCATTGTATGCATAGATCTATTCATGCCTCTCTTGATCTATGATTGTGGACCTATCATGAACCTAGTACCGTCATGTTGACCTTTGGGAAAAATGCTATGAAATGGATTATGGCTTATGCATGTTAACAAACCTTAACCCCTCATATTCCTTAACATGCATATGATGATATTGAACCTATTTGCTATGCACAAGTTAGGATTGTCACCATATGTCAACTATTACCATGTTACCACCCTATTCGCTAATTATGCTATCATACATGTTTATGGCCAAATCACCCTTATGCTATTATGCATGCTTGAGGCCAAAGCACCCTTATGCTATTTGATATGTTTGGGGCCAAGTCACCTTCTATGCTATTATACATGTTGAGGCCATATGCTAGTATGTTGAACCCCTTTTGCCTCAAATATCACCATGTTTAACTTGTGATGGACTTTGCCATCTTATGCCCAACTTATCATATCATTATGTTCCCCCTTTTGGTTTATTCCTGTTGATGCGAACTTACGTGCGATGGGGTTGCGTTATGGGTAAACTTAAATGACATGAAACATGACTTGAAAATATGACATGTGATTATGCTTGAAAACATGAACGTGGACATGACATGTAGAAAACATGAAAGTGGCCAACTCGAGGTTGGGTTGAGTTTGTAGCATAAATCTACCCGGAACCGCCCAGCTTAACTAGTGGCTACAAACAATAGGAACCAATGTGAGTAGTTGGTCATATCGCACTTAAAACCCGAGGTTAGACTAGGTTGTGGTGTAAAACTACCCGGACCCGCCCTGCTTAACTAGTAACCACAACAAAGTCTAATGTGAGAGGTTGGGGTGCATTAAGTTAATTAATGCCACATGATAGGGTTAAGTCATGGACTACTTGAATACTTAACCAATTAAACACGATGGATTGGTAGGGTTAAGTCATGGACTACTTGAATACTTAACCAATTAAACACGATGGATTGGTAGGGTTAAGTTATGGACTACTTGAATACTTAACCAATTAAACACGTTGTATTGATAGGGTTAAGTCATGAACTGCTTGGATACACTTGACCAACTCAATACATGGTTAGGATAGGGTTAACCACACTTAACCCGTTTGAAATCCTAGTTACGTGGTCCTTTTCAGCAGTAACCTATAGTATCATGGATACCCTAAGACTAGGCTAGGGTAGGGCACGATTGCTGGGCTGATTGTAAGAGACCAAAAGAGACGGCTGAAATGGTGCACCAGTTAAGTTCAGGCGGACCATGGTCGTGCATATTAAGTCCGGAGTTGAACATGGGCACCGGTAGGTTTAGACTGTGCGTGCTTGTTTTGTGTCTGCGGTTTACACCTTAGGACTGGATACACCCTAGAGTGGACCTTGCACAGTTAACTACATTCCATGATTAAGCCGTATGACACCGATACACGACGAGTTAGGCTTATAGGGAGCCGATCGACTAGATCGTATAGTTGGACCTTGAATGGGGTCATCTCATGATATTGGGCCTATTGGGCCAAGAGATCACTTCTTGTTTATACTTGACATAGGTTAGAATACTAGTACACTCTTGGTGCAACTTAACCTTGTATATGCGATGTCACACTTGATCTATCTTGTTAACTATTTACCATGCCAGTTTAGTTGTCATCCTTATGTTTTATCTCAGTTTCTCATGTCCAGTTAATTTTACTAGTTTTTATACTAATAGTAAGTAGGACTTACCAGTCTTTATGACTGACCTGTTTTCATTTCGCCTCTTTTCTTCCATTCCCCCCTCCCCCCCCCCCCCCTCCAGGTTCTCAGGGTGGGAACACTAGCACCTAGCTTGTATCTTTGGCTTGCTTTTCTGACAGCTCATGTACGGTTTGGACTTGAGTTTTGCTATGGCAACACCACTGTTATCTTTGGAGAATAATTTACTTATGGATTTTTCACTTTATGTTTTCTAGACTTGTAGTAGCTGGAAAAATGATGACTAAGTACTTTGATGTTACTTGACTATGGTTTTGAAATAGTAATTTTATCCGCTGCTTTATTTACTATGTTTTACTCATATGTTCTGTCTTGTGATATCTTCATGCATGTTTACCCGTTTAACGCCCCTCCAAAGCTGGTGTACTTGCAAGAGTGACTTTGGCGGTGATGGGGTGTTACATTATATGTTCTGTTTTATTTTATAACAATTGGAAAATAAGCTTTTTTATTAGAAAACAATTATTCCACGTCATTAAGCATCGTAAAACGCAATATTGTTTCAACGAAACAATTTGGATTGGACTCAACAATTTAACATATAACAAAGAATCATCGAAACAGTAATGCTTTTTATAGCAAACTCTATTCCCTGCAAATTCTTTCTTTAACAAATGTAACCTAATTTCTTTGTGAAATTAGTCTGTGATTATGCATGGAGCACATAAGACAGGAAAAAAGAATGAGAGCTACCGATCCAGAGTTCAAAGGTGGAAGTCACGGGAAAATCGAAAGCAAAACAGCAAGCAGCACGATACGAATAAGGTAAAATATACTGTACTAGGAATAATAAGCATACATAATTACATATATTATATGCATAACAAATAAGAAAAAGGGTAAAGGTTTTAAGGTAAAGCCGGACTATTTTGGAACTGAGAACAAAATTGAGTCTCGTAGCCGAAAACTAAAAAAAAAAAAAAAAAAACAAATAGTGGACATCCAATCTGTCCTACACCTTTGTGAAAAATCGAAATAACATTTTTCGAAAAACCCCAGTAAAATAAACAAAACATAGCCACTATAATAGCTTAACATTGTTTTGAATCGTCAACTGCAGAATCAAACACGCATGAAGCAAAGAATTTCATCAAGCAAGCAAGATACTATGCAAGGATCAATCACCCAAAATAATACCATTAGTCCAATCCTTGACCCAACTCACAATCGTAATTCAAGTCGATATATAGACATTTTATAATGCAACCTACAAAATATATATACAATAAATTTGCAGGAAAATTACAATTCAAATGAGCTCTTCTATGAGTTCATCGACAAACATTTTCTCCAGTTCTCTAACAATAACATCGAAGCTCTCACCAGACACAAAACAACCAGGATCCAAATCCACCTTGGCAAGGCCTTTGTCACTCACCGCCATCCTTTGCTTCACTACAAACTGCCATATTTCTTCTACAGTATTTTCAGGGCAAAACTTGCCGAAGTTCATTGATTGAGGATCGGACGTAGAAGAATTTACGACATCAAATAACAGTTTTCTTTCTGATCTCGGCCATGATGGCACCTTACCATACTTCTTCTCGAGTTTTTCAAACACTTCACTGTCGTTTAGATGAGCATTTGAATTAGTAACCACATCATGCAGGTAACAGTGTTCTCTGTCTTCATCGCTTTTAAAAGCTTCTAGCATTGGGTCTGAACTGTTTAACTTTGAATTGCACTCACCACCAGAATCCTCATCGCTAGAAATGACTAGTTCGCATTCGTCATCTGTGTCCGCTGACTCCAACTTCAGAAGTCTGAGTTGCATTCTCAGTTCTGAAAATGTCGTATATAATTAATTGCCCAATATTAATATGTACACTAAGCTGCAATTCTCATATGATGAAGTGAATAGAGACCATGCAAGCAAATGGAGATGAACATATAATGCATTACTACAGCATTACTAGTTGCATTTTCAACTTGGAAAGTAAGCTTGTTTTATTTAGCTATGTATTATGGAGGCTTACCCTTGAGATTTGCACTTATTTTTTCAAAGCCCTCTGGACTGGATTGGTCTTCTTCAAACGAAGTTGGCTCAAGAACAGATATCGGAGTTGGTTGATCGTCTTTGAAGCAGGCCAAAGACAATGACTTGGATACCTCATTCTGAGAAGAATTTTGAGTGGCTTCATTGTGATCTACCTCCTTGATTTAGGGGAAAAAAAAAAAAAAAAAAAAAAAACTATGAAAAAGGGAAAACGGAAAAGATTAAAAAAGTTGATAAAGCTAGAGGTTCTGAAATACACTGACATATTAGTGCTGCTTTATTGGCACAGTGCAAAGAAATATTAAGGCATAAAAGAGATGGGAAATGAGGCGCACAATGCCTCGTCTGCAAGGCCAAAATATCTGTCTTGTCAACAAGAGTTGCCCTTAATCAAAAGGCTGGCCTCTATGAATTTTTCTTATTAGTTTGAGACAAATGCTATAACCAAGGAAAGATGTAACAATTGTTGTACTCGTAAAAATGACCAGAAAGGTTGCCCATGACAACTAAATGATGGTGATAATAATGTGTAGGTTAGCATCTTACAAAGTATAATAACAAATTTGTTTACAATGATGTTCTGATAGCAGATGATAAACCTTACAAGACTAATCTGCATGCATAGTTTTAGGACTATAAGAAAAACTGACCTTCGTTCCATCATGTGTTGATTGTGCAACAGTAATTTCTCTGGCATTTACTTGCCATCCTATATCCTCAAACTGATCCATGTGCTGATCATCATCCGTACAATCTGCTTTACTGTTATGTCTTGAATGAACCCTACTATGCAGTTCTTCTGAGTTCACATGAATTTCCTTCTCATACATCTCACTGTCCTCTCCATAAGAATAAAGCTGAGCATTGCTCTTAATATACCTCGTTTTCAAACTTTGGGTAGAGGATATTATTGAGTTTGCATCAGGTACAGTACCCTGGAGTGAAATACAATCGCTGACAGCAACCCGATTCCTTTTATGCTGCTTATAGTTATCAGAGACTAACAATGAACCAGGCAAAGATTTTGACATCGATAAACTCTTAGGCTTCCTCTCTTTCCTAACTTCCTCGCTGCTTATTTCCATTTTTCCATGATTCCAAATATCTGAGCGTTTTGGAGAATCCCTCGATTTCTCTCTATCATGTACAAGCAAATCTTCCAGAGTACGTATTCCTTTGTTATCAATCCCATTTGTTTGAGTTTGTTGAACCTTTTTATATCTTTGAGATAAATGTTTTTTAGCCTCTCTGCTGACTTTAGATTCCGTAGGGTAATAAGAAGAGGCACCAAGACTATCACTAAAGTTGTCCAAATGATGACTAAAATCTGAAATCTTCGCGCTTGTTATCTTATCACTACCTGAGGTAGCTATTCTCAACTGCTTGGTAACATCTCTTGCGATTTCCCTTAGTCCTTTATGATAATCTTCATTTGCAGCATTATACAGTTTCTTAGATCTAGAAAACTTTTGCTTTTCGGAATCAGAAAAATTATTCTGATTGGATTTTTCAACTACTTCGAAGTTCCATGCCTTGTCCAAACTTGGTTTTAGAATAACAATCTGTGCTGCAGACTGACATCGCTCATCAGTTTTTCCTTTATACGGTGGAGAGGATTTAAGAGGCATTGAGCACCTGCGTTCCTTTTGCCCAGATTTTCTATCCGAAATATCACAAATTTCTTTATCGAATTTAGCAGATGGTTTTAGTATGGCAATTTGGCTTGCATATGGATTAAGTGAACTCTGCAGACCTTCGAGATTCTTCTTTAACAGTAAATTATGCTCTTGTATAAATTCACTGTAACTATTATAATCACAATCTATGTCTTTCAGTGCATCGTTAAAATCATTGGATTCCAGACTTAGAATTTCCTTCCGCGATAGTGCATCATCATAATGTTCAAACCTTGGTTTTTCCATGATTTCATACACATCCTTGAATTCCTGATACTTACTGTTGCTCGTATGAGTATACTCGACTTTCTTGCTAGAATGCGTATTGTGAATTCCTGTGTATTGTGTTTTCTGGGAACCAGGTCTTCTTCCTTTATGTTGTTTATCAAGTGCAGGAGGCAATGGATCCAGACCCATTAATCTTGCAATCAGATTTGTTGGGGCCTTCACATTTTCTTTTTCTTTGGACAGTTCTTTCTTTGCTTTTGTTGAAGACTTGTAAATTTTCTTAGATGAATTATGCTTATACTCAAGATCAAACTGATAATTAAACACAAAACGATGTTAGATCTCCATATGTACACATAGGTATAAGCAAGTGCATTTATTAAGACAGCACAGAAAGTGGAATAGGTAGTAAACAGGAAAAGAAATGAGAAAAGAGAACATAATTGTTTCCAGCAAGACTGGCGTTTCACTGAGAGAAAAACCATACTAAGAAAACGCAAAAAGTATGATAGAAAGCTAGCTTAATGTGAGCATCCTCAAAGTTTAGCATACTAGTACAGTTACCAAATATGTGCGTAAAGAACAAGAAGCTACTCACAGAACATTCATGCACAGGAACAGAATCTTCGAGATAATAGTCAAATGCTGTCTTCCGCACATGTTTGTGCAAATTGAAATGGTTTCCTGGAAAACAAGTATGCTAACATAAGATAAACCAAACCACGAGTACTGTTTACAGCTGGTCTCATTGCTGCAAAACTTTGTTAATAGTTGCAATAAAAATGGTTGATCTGAAGACCAAATATTAATTGTCAAAATCATTGAAAGAGTATATGTGCCTGCTCATAACTAATAGGTAATAAATCAAATGAATGAGTCACAATGACATGCGTTTTTTAAGATAACCTACTGATGTAAAATCTGTACGTTGCACACGGTAATATTGCTAAAAAAGAGTATCTATATTTTAGTTGTTGCTAAATGGAATTTACCATTTGATATGTGATAAATTTATTGTCATAGTTTAGTTATAAATTAAAATGACATATAAAGTAAGGTTGATGGTTCAGTCCTCACTATCTGCATATCTCTGTGAGAATTAATGTCAGAAGTGAAACAAAAAAATTAAACTGAAACTGTTAATACTTTAGAAGTAAATAACTTAAACTGTGTGATGTTTTTAATGAATGAGTGAATAAATGATTTTATCCTTTTTGCCCATATGACTATTATACATACCGAATTGACATTCCTTAAAGGTTTACTATTGAATATTATATAAATAAATTTATTTATTTAATTTATATCAATAGTCACCTGAACTACCAAAATACAAGGAGTGGTATTTAAATATATTGAAGAAAACTAAAAAAGCTTTGAACCCATCAGTAATTGAGAAGAGTATCATATGCTCAACTTATCTACTTAGAGCATCTCCAACAATATTACGTCTCGTGATATTACGAGATGTAATATTAAGGGGAGAATCGGTGGATTCTCCCAAACAGGCGCACGCCGAATCTATCGGCGCGCGTCGATTTAATCAGAGCGTGCCAAATTTATCATGGAAGAGGATCTTATGCTTCTTCCTTTCCGGCATAGATGAGGATCTCCAACAATGACTGTTTTAAAGACTATGCCCTTCGGGTTTTCCACGCCATGGGCTTTTCTCATGGAAGAGGATCTTATGCTTCTTCCTTTCCAGCTTCAAAAGCAAATGTTGATGATGTACATCCAAACTTTGCTGAAGGTTTGCTGGCCTCAGCACTCCTTTACCTTAGTTTCAGCTTTCAGTCTCTCCGGATTATTTTTGGTGCTAACACACACACATAGAATATGATAGAATGATTGTATATGTATATCTACCTAAATGTAAAATAGTGCGAAAATTTTAATAGAATGATTGTAAAATCATAAAATTTTGATTGAACTTGGAGAGAATCTAGGAGAATGGAGAAAACTCTCTAGAATTTATTTATTTTCAAAAAAAAAAAAAAAAAAAAAAAAACCTTTATTGTTTTTTACTTTACTGTTATCAAATAGATGTGAATTGTTCAACATCCAATATATCACTTGTGCCCAAAAAAAAAAAAGAGCTTTGTTTTTAAGCATAACTGAAATTTTAATAGGTAATAATTATTTAGCCTAAATGTGATTAATACATTGACAATGTGAATAATTTCATATTTACTTGAGCGTGGGTTTACATATATACTTCATTGCATAAAACCAAGAGAGACAAGATCAACGCAAGTTAATCAACATGTGTAAAGCTTGAAATTTTTAGAATGTTGTGATTCAGAGGGACCATCATAATGCATAACTTGTCGCACACCCTGCATAGAGAAACCATGTCTAGCAGATAGATATATATTGCCA
This sequence comes from Allium sativum, assembly GCA_030737875.1. Lineage (NCBI taxonomy): Eukaryota > Viridiplantae > Streptophyta > Magnoliopsida > Asparagales > Amaryllidaceae > Allium > Allium sativum. Next base: position 1,033,067,284 of record CM060920.1, on the reverse strand, counting down.
AACTTCATTTCTTTCTTACATATAGTGGAAGCAACCAAGATAAAGAAGTGTACCGAGATTTCGTGAGTATAATAAAGACAAGCATACGCCTAATACCCATGACCAATAAGTTTATTCAGCTTTATTCATTTTGTAACAATAAAACAAAATGGCAATATAATCCCTTATTCCCCCGGAACTGTACAAACATCTAACAAGAGACTGTGTGTCAGTCCTTGTTTTTGTCTTTTTCTGAATGAAGATGACACAAAAAAATCTACCAGGAGAGAAAAAGAGTGTTTACATCATGCTAGATAAAATATTACAATGCTTGTATATTTTCGAGTCACAGAGCATATTCAAGAAACTATAATCATCTTCAAAATAAACCCTTTAGCAGGCGCATAACCTGGATGTAATTCTCGTTAAAATTAGTTAAACATGTATACTAATTTATTTCAGATCATAATGGACATGATGCCCTCTTTAATAGTTGAAACTTGAAACTATACTTCCCTCTTTATTAGTTGGAAATAGTGTTGTGATGATCACTATACACGAATATGAACAGGAAGCCAATTTGCTTATTCCATACAAAATCCCTTGGATACTACTTAATAAATAACCTGCTATTTGCACCGGGGCTGGTGCTAGAGTAAGACAACAAATCAATTGCCAAGGACAACTTTCCACAGAGAGCAACCCCGATCCAAAATTCATTATAGAGAAAATGTTCAAAATAGTTTAATTAATGCAGATAGTACATATTTTGGAGTTATAATTTTGCATTTTTATATGAAGTTAAAACCTAATTATATTCATTTTATTTATCACTGCCAATATTATTATAGCATAATTATCAATCCCTTACACAATTGCACTTTATTTGGGATATCTCATATAATAAGACCAACACTAGTTTGCATACAACATTTGAACATATGTAGCACAACAAAATATTAAAAGAAAATCATTTCCCATAAACTGGTTCACTGAATCTTCCAATATGTAGGAGGCTTACACACTTTCAACCATTCAGTTCAGTTTCAAATACAAATGTAAATTTGAACATCAAAGTATGCCACTGGTACGAAATTACCGAAAAAATTATAGTTTTCAGATTGGTAATTCATATGATTTATTTGGAAATCAACTGTATTATAAAGTATATTTGGAAGGAATGAGACTACCTTTCCTCGCTTTTTTTTTTTTTTTTTTTTGGAAACAGAAAAAGAGAAAAAAAAAAAGTGGAAGTATATTTGAAGTAGGAATTGTAGGCACCGCCTCTTTCAAATGTTTGTTTCAATGCATGAATTCAAACTACTTGACAAACAAACAGTAGTGAACGAGGAAGAATTTTGTTTGAATTTGAAGTACAAACCTTTCGAATCGCAGGATCTTTTCCTTTCCTTAGATCGAGACTTCCTTTGCTCCTTCCCGTCATACATCTCTTCAAAATCAACCAATTTCAGAATAAGAAACAAAAAACAAGAAATTCAGCTCCAATTTCACAAAGTAAAAAAACAGACCTTTGGATTGAGCTCGATCCGGAAAATCAAGGTCGGGATCGTAAATCACATTCCGCTCGTGGAATCGAGATCTAGTGCTTGGAATGCTACCGTCTTGAGAGCTATAGCGCATTTTCAATGCAAGATGTACAAACCGAAGAAACTTTTGAGATTTAGAAAAGAAAAGAAATTAAGAGATTCGAAATGAACAAGGAGGGAGAGAAATGGAATGAGAGAGGTGCATTCATGGTAGCGATAAATATTTTAAGCTTTCATGCTTAACTTCAAAATGATAAACTAAAAGCGTATTTGGAATGGATAAACTAATGGATGCGGTATTGACGTGCATATTTAACTTGAAGGGTTAGCATATACACACGCCAAATAGAAACTTTTCATCTCTTTTATATTTGTTGCGACTATTAATATCCCGATTTCCACTTCCGACTACCATAAAAATCTATTCAACGGTGAACAATCGAACAACGACCATTAACGACTGTCGGACAGTTCATTTTTTGTAAAATTTTGTTCAACGGTGAACAACTGAGAGCGTATGGTGGTGGCAGGAAGTGGACATAGTTGCACCCTTTGTATTTTTGTATTTTTGGATATTAAGTTTTACCTTGGACGTTATTCAAATTCAGGGTAGAATATGTTGAGCGGTCCCCTCTAAATCGAGTGCGAATTGTTCACACTGTTTAAACTAGTGTGAACAAGACACCGGCTGTAATTGGTGGAAATCGGAGAACTTATATGGATCCCTCTAATTTTCATTAATCAAAAGTAGTGTTTTGTTCACACCACTAAGTAGCGTGAACAAAGTCATATTGCTCTAAATCTTTAAAAAGTAGTTGTGGAGACGCATGGTAAAGACCAATTCTTCTGTCCTCATTTTCACTGTCCCCCGTGTCTCTTCAATCAGATCCCTTGATTCCCACTGTTTTGCATTTAAGTCCCCCAACAATTCACAGGTTTAAGCGCAAAAGATGAAAATCTGGGGCTCTGATTGGGTGGGACACGGGGGGACACTGAATTTAAGGACAGAACAATTAGTACGCGCATGTTATAGTGAGTGCGATTTTGTTGACATCTTTTGGAAGATGTCAACAAAACACTCGGCTCCCATTAGTGGATATCAGGGAGACCCATATGGGTCCCCCTTATTTCCACCAATAAGGGATGAGTGTTTTGTTCACATCTTCCAAAAAGATGTCAACAAAATCACATTGTGTTATAGTTACATGACATGCTATTGGCCTAAACGACTTGAGTATTTTAGTTCAATTATTTGAAATTACAAAATCCTAAAATAAGATGAATGGACTGCTATTGTTAGAACGTGTGTAAGCGCGTATAAAAGGAATTGTACTGAACCTACCAAACTTTGAATTTCAAAAAGCAAAACATAAAGTAAGTTAGCGTTAATATCAAACTGCACCAAATTCGATGCAGAAACATGCTGACGCAGAGTGCACTGTAATATTATTTGGATGCTTGCGCTTCAAGCTGCATTAACGCGGAGAACTTCCAAATCAACGAATGCAGCCTATTTAAATAACCATTGTGACTTGTCTCAGTGTTTTCGAAAGAAAAAAAAAAAAAAATACGGAATAACTCAGAAAATAACTATAAACATAAGGCTTGAAGCCTATATGTGATTGGTGGAAATAAAATGAATAATGTCAAAACACTCAAAATGTTGAACTATAAACATATCAGAACAAAATTAAAAACCTTAGAAGCAAAAAAATATAATGATGTTAGTCACTGATGCAAAACTACAGTGTGTAAAAATTGATTTACAATGGCCATTGTTATTAACACTCCAAGTATTATTAAGGAAATGTCTAATTTTAGAAATACTTCAATCATAAAAAGAATCTTAGGTGAGTCAGATACTTAATTTTTTGCGGTTTCTTTTTATTCGGTAATAACATCAGTTACCATCCCAAATTTTCAATCAATTTCAAACGCAAAGAAACCAATTTCCCAAATTATTTGAAAAAAAAAAAAAAATCGTTTGGGGAGAAAGAATGGTGCGAACGAAGAACGTGAAACGCTCCTAAAATCCTAAATAGTGGAAAAACTGTTGACAAGGTGTGTGAAATCGATTGTATAATTCTCTGACAACGATGAAGGTTAGGGTTTCTGTTATGTTAGTTTCGAGAGCCGAATGTCGTAGAATCAAATTTAGTTCGAAGGAAGATGGTCGCTTTTTTTTATTATTATTATTTATCATCACCGAAATAAGTGAATTACTGCATAACGACTTGAACGACGTAGGTCTGTCGTATTATATATTTTGGGACATTGTTCATCGTTTTTTAATTTTATATTCGTTGTTAGGTTGCCGAAGTGGGGGAAACGGGGTGTATCGACAAATTCGACGGTGGGATACTGTATAATTTTTTTTCGACATATGTATATCGATTTTCTATGAATAATATATTTTCATCTGATTTGATGAATATCGACAATGAGATTACTGATAATTTGATATATAAATCTGATGGAGTTCGATTAATATACCTTGTAAAAAATAATTGATTAATAACTAAAAAAGTGATTATTGTAAAGAATGCTAATTTGGCAAAATAAACTTTTTTGTTAAGGAGGCTCTCTGCATTTGGTACTCCCCTTAACACATTCTTTTTAAAAAGTTTGATCCTCTTAACAATAATTGGAGTGTCAATAACAATCCTCTTTACAATATGAAGCATGAAAACATTAAAATACAAACGAACAACCTAAATGGGAAAAAAGGGTATTGGTAATTCTCAAATCCCTAAATTGAATCCTTCTTTCCTTATATATATATATATATATATATATATATATATATATATATATATTAGTGTTAAGTAAACTACAAAAGAATTAGAATAAACAATTACGGTGAAACTCATAGAAAGTTAAACGATGTTCAAAATTTAAAATTCATCACAATCTCATAGGAAGTCAAACAAAAATTATGTAAGTGATAGATTTTTGTATATGGGCATTTGAGGAATGTTCAGCTAAGGTTTAATATGGTTGGAATGTAGATATAATACGGAATTTATGTATCTATTTATAAATTTTGTTTTTGCTAAGATCATACACGTAAAATGAGTTCTTTAGTTGAGCAAGATAATATTTTTAATTTTTTATTATTTCCATAAAGATTTTATCTATTACGTGAATTGTAACACCCCACCTCCGCCACTGTCACTCTTGCAAGCGCACTAGCTTTGGAGGGGCGTTAAACAAGGTAAACATGCATGCAGATATCACAAGACAGAACATGTAAGTAAAAGCAGAGTAAATAAAGCAGCGGATAAAATTACTATTTCAAAACCATAGTCAAGTTACATCAAAGTACTTAGTCATTATTTTCCAACTACTACAGGTCTAAAAAAACATAGATTGAAAACTGGAAATAACATAAAGTAAACTATCCTCAAAGTAGACATGATACAGCCATAGCGAGCTCAAGTCCAAACCGTACATGAGCTATCCAGAAAAGCAGCTAAAGATCCGAGCTAGGTGCTAGTATTCCCACCCTGAGAACCTGGGGGGGGGGGGACGAAAGAAAAGAGGCAAAAGAAAAGGGGTCAGTCAAAAAGACTGGTAAGTCCTACCTACTATTAGAATAAACTAATAAAGTTAACTGGACATGTAAGACAGAGATGAAACATAGGATGATAACTGGCATGGTGAAAAGTTAACAAGATAGATCAAGTGTGGCATCGCATATACACGGTTAAGTTGCACCAGGAGTACTAGTATTCTAATCCATATCAAGTATAAACAAGAAATGATCCCTTGGCCCAAAGTTGGCCCAACATCATGAAGTGACCTAAATCAAGGTCCCACTACTCGGTCTAGTCGATCGGCTCCCTATAAGCCTAACTCGTCGTGTATCGGTGTCATACGGCCTAATCATGGAATGTAGTTAACTGTGCAAGGTCCACCCTAGGGTGTATCCAGCCCTAAGGTGTAAACCACAGACACAATTCAAGCACGCACAGTCTAAACCTATCGGTGCCCATGTTCAACTCCGGACTTAATGTGCACGACCATGGTCCGCCTGAACTTAACTGGTGCACTATTCAGCCGTCTCTTTTGGTCTCTTACAATCAGTCCAGTAATCGTGCCCCACCCTAGCCTAGTCCAGGGTATCCAGATACTCCCAAGTGGGTTACTGCTGAAAAGGACCTCGTAACTAGGATTTCAAGCGGGTTAAGTGTGGTTAACCCTATCCTAACCATGTATTGAGTCGGTCAAGTGTATCCAAGCATGTGACGGCCCGCCCCGCACCAGCCGGCATTTCCTCCGAAAGTGCGCTGTACACCTGCCCGGCTAGCACGGAACGGTCGCCAAAGAAGGAAAGAAGAGAATGAACTAATCAAGGAACCTGTAGAATGTCTCACAGCGCATGGGATAAAATATAATAATAACATACTTGACATAAAACAGGCGAGACAGTGCATAAGCTGATAACTAAAATCAACATCAATCATCAGAGCAGCGGAAATCCATATACAGCTTATTACAATTTTCCAAATTTACTGTCTCTAAACAAAAGAAAGCTGAAGTAGAAGATACACCAACAATGCCCAAGCAGTGATCTTCAATAACACAGGGAGAATATTATGTACATAGTACGTGGAAGCCTCCTGCTCGTCTCCGGATCATCTACCCGTGCATCACCAGCTAACCTGTCTCTAGTCTGCTCGTGTGAGCACCCAGAGTAATAAGAAGAGACATAAAACTCTGGGTCAGACATAAAGCCTGGTATGAGCGATAAGCATCTAAACAGAATAATAACAGGTATACTAAACCATACCTGAACCTGGACCTGCAACCAAAGAGTTAGTACCACATACCGTACAATACTCCAAGGTGCCAATAGTAAATAGTGTAAGAATACGGGGGTGGGGTGTGCATGTCACAATGATAGCAAACAATTCATCCATAGCAACCATCCTCACATCTCTCACTCAGTGCGTAAAGCGCACGACATCTACCACTTTGGAACACTAGACAAACTGAGGTAACGACGAATCCCGACTTGTAGAAACCCTGCTATGACCAAGCCAAACACTTGGAGTCATGACCAAACATTTCAATGACCCACTTCATTGGTCGTAGCCCTTGGTTCTACCGATGCCATAATGGCCCTGAATCCGCCTTCGTACCTCCTACCATAGTGGTTCAAAGCTATAGACGTCGATAACTCCTTGGCACGCGTCCCGCAGCAAAGCCCAACCATGAAGCGAACTCATTGATTCTCATCTAAATCTTGAGCTCTAACTTCTCATCTGGACTTCCTTTGCATCTCGGGTTTTGGTCGAATTGGAGTGGGTCTTCAGAAGAGTTGTCACGCAGTAACAGTCCTAGAATTCGGTTCGTTTCGGTGATCATTGCCCTCGTCTGTTCGGTTCGGGTTTCTTCACTCCGGGTCGGGTCGGTGTCCTTCTCCGGGTCGGGTCGGGTTGCTGCTTCCCTTCGAGTTCATGCTCCTCCTTCGACCAGCTTCCTCGTTTCCCATCTACTCCGATCCGATCCCTTCGTCTTGCTCCAGTCGTAGCCTCCCATTCGTGAGTCGATCCGATCTGGCCTCTATTATGCTTCCGATCCGATCCGCTCCATAGTTCCGATCCGATCTGCTCCATCACTCCGATCCGATCTTCTGTCCAACTCCAACTCTAAGCAATGGCCTTCCTTCCTGCCAAACTTCTTCCAGTGGCGAGTCCCCATCCAGTTCGGATTCCCTTGGTCAGTTCCCTAGTCCGATCCGACCCCTTTTCTCCGATCCGAACCGGTTCGGAACCTGCACACTTCTGCAACTTTCCAGCGAGCTTTCTACGCCATTCGACGACGTTTTCAAGCAATTTAACTATTCTAATCAATCATGAAACATACCATAGAGTCATAGCAACATGTAATAGCAACCACAAACAACAAACAACAATTTAAATGAATCAAAATGAATCAAAAGTGGCTAAAACCTCACATTTGCCTATAATCCCTCTTAATCATGTTTAAGCATATGATTAGCAAAACACATCGAAATTAACCCAAATTTCTAACAGAGCCTTAAAACATTATTTTAGAATTTTAAGAATTTTTCCAGAATTTATTTACGTATAAATTCGCTGATCTTCACTAATTACCCCTAATCACCGTAATTAGTGCAAAAACTATGCAAATCACTCACCTTGGCCACAAATGAAATTCTCAGAACTGAAACTCCTCTGATTTGGGCGAGTACTGATATCCAACAACAGCTCCAACCTTGCTTTGGTGCTCTTCTCCTTAATTTGATGCCTCTAAGCCTTAATCCTTGATTAGTGAGTGATTTTTGGGTGTTTTAGAGAGATTTAGAGAGTGGAGGCCATGGCTATGTCAAGAGAAATGAAAGTGGCGGCTGGGAAATGTCTAAAGAAATGTTTTCTAACCCTAATCAGCCTCCATATACCCCTAAACCCGAAATTCCCCTTGGGCCTAGCTGCTAATCACCCGGTTAAGCCCAATTAAGCTGTTTTTAACCACCTGAAACTTGTTTCAGCCATATCTCCCAAACGGTAAGTCCGTTTGGCTAATGTGACCACTCCACGGAAAGAGAAACCATCATCCGAAGCCAATGGAAGTGGTTTCAGGTCAAAATTCCTTTCCAGTCAAAAGTTATGGCCAAAACAGTGCCAACTAGGGGTAAAATGGTCATTTAAAAATCGGGAAAAATCATGAACATGGGAAATGACCCCAATAGTCGTCTCCCAAAGTTACATGACCATACGACTTCGTATGTGACAGAAATAAATATTCTACGATTCTATGATGCGTAGAATGCGGGTCGTTACACTCTCCCCCCCTTAAGAAATTTCGCCCCCGAAATTCCTTAACCCAAAACATACAAAGGATCCCGCATGCCTAACAACCACATACAACAATCAAACATGCAAAACAAGCAAATAAGCCTATCCTAGCATACGGAAAACTAAATCGAAGTCAAAATCTTACCAGGCAAAGAGTTCTGGGTGTGTCTTCCTAATGTCCTCCTCTGTCTCCCAAGTACAATCACTCTCGTCCTCGCTCCACTGTACCTTGACTAGTTTCACCGCCTTCCTTCGAAGTTGCTTCATGTCGTGCTCGACAATACGGGCCGGCCTGCGGTTCCCAACCGCCTTGGGTTCTACTTCGAAGTCCTCTAACTGATCAGGTGAAATAGTCATATCTGAGTCGTGAACGAACTTCCTTAGTTGGGAAACATGAAATACATTATGAACTCCCGCCATCTTCTCTGGTAAGTCAATTCTATATGCCAAATTCCCGACTAGTTCAAGAACAGGGAATGGGCCAACGAATCTTGGTGCCAACTTGCCTTTCCTGCCAAATCGTATTACGCTCTTCAACGGAGAAATCTTGACGAACACCAAGTCGCCAACGGAGAATTTCAAGTCTCTTCTCCTCTTATCAGCATAGCTCTTCTGCCTATCTTGAGCAGCTTTCATTCGTTGCTGAATGGTCTTGATCTTATCTGAGGTCTCTCTCACCACATCTGGTCCAAGCACAAACTTCTCGCCAGTCTCTATCCAACATGATGGTGAGTTGCACGGTCTTCCGTACAAAGCTTCAAACGGAGCCATACCGATACTGGATTGGTAGCTATTATTATATGCAAACTCTACTAGATGAAAATGGTCGTCCCATGATCCACCAAAATCCAATACACATGCTCTCAAGAGGTCTTCCAAAATACGATTCACCCTCTCCGTCTGACCGTCGGTCTGAGGATGATATGCGGTACTAAGATGTAACTCTGACCCTAGAGCCTCTTGTAAGCTCTTCCAAAACCCACTAGTGAACAACGGGTCTCGGTCGCTCACAATGCCTTTAGGTACTCCATGAAATCTCACTACCCACTTCATGTACAATTCTGCTAACTTAGCTGCCGTTCTTGTCGATTTGACTGGTATAAACCTTGCACTTTTAGTCAGTCGATCTACAATTACCCAAATGCTGTCATATCCCGATCTAGTCCTTGGTAAACCATCGATGAAATCCATCGAGACTTGTTCCCATTTCCATTCGGGAATTTCTAATGGTTGCAACAACCCACTAGGCTTCTTTTGCTCGGCTTTAACTAGCTGGCAATTCATGCACTTGGATATAAACTTCCCAACGTCTCTTTTCATCCCTTCCCAGTAGTAAGTCTGCTTCATATCTCGATACATCTTATTACCACCGGGGTGTATGGTTAGCTTTGAGTGATGACATTCTCTAAGCACTTCATCCCTCAATCCATTGACATTGGGTACAACAAGCTTTCCATTCTTTCTAAGCCATCCTTCTCGATCAAGCCCATACTTGTTCATCTCCTCATCGATATCCATCTCTAACTTGGAGATGATTTCCAATAGGTTAGGATCGTCCCTCTGATTAGAGCCGATCCGCTCAATCAAAGTGGGTCTGATCGTCAAACTTGCTAATATTTCTGGATCCAATTCGCACTTTGGTCTGAAATCAAACCCCGCGATAAGCTCCAGTTGCTTCCATTCAAGGAACATAGCCCCTAAGCTGGCATGTCTTCTACTCAATGCATCAGCCACCGCATTGCCCTTTCCTGGTGTGTATGCGATGTCAAAGTCATAGGAAGCCAAGAACTCTAACCATCTCTGCTGACGGAGATTTAAATCCTTCTGGGAGAATAGATACTTCAGCGACTTATGATCTGTAAACAGCTCAAATCTTTCTCCCAAGAGATAGTGTCTCCACATTTTTAACGCGAACACTATTGCTGCCAATTCTAAATCATGGGTAGGGTATCTTCTCTCGTGCGGTTTCAATTGCCGACTTGCGTAAGCTACAACCCTACCGCCTTGCATCAATACAGCTCCCAGTCCGGTACCACAGGCATCCGTGTATACCGTCATCTCTTCATCCCCCCTTAGGAATGACTAACACTGGTGCGCTTGTCAACTTGTCCTTTAGGCTTTTAAATGCATTCTCGCACCTTTCATCCCAAATAAAAGCTTGATTCTTCTTGGTCAACTGGGTCAATGGTGCTGCTATCTTGGAGAAACCTTGGATAAACTTACGATAATATCCCGCTAATCCCAAGAAACTTCTTACATCTGTTGCATTCTTGGGCGTAGGCCAATCCTGTACCGTAGCCACCTTTGCCGGGTCCACGGCAATACCATTCTCTGATACAACATGGCCCAAGAACCTCACTTCCCTCTTCCAGAAGTGACACTTAGAAAACTTTGCTTTCAATTGGTGTTTTCTCAACACCTCCATCGCTACCCTTAAATGTTCCTTGTGTTCTTCCTCTGTTCTCGAATAGACCAAAATATCATCAACGAACACAAGGACAAACTTATTCAACTGATCTCTGAATACCCTATTCATAAGATCCACAAAATATGCTGGGGCATTGGTCAGCCCGAATGGCATGACCAACCACTCATAAAACCCAGACGGCGTCCGAAATGCCGTTTTAGCTATACTCTCAGCTTCCACTCTAAGCTGATGAAAACCTGTCGCGAGATCCAACTGAGAAAATACTCTCGCGCCACTCAACTGATCGAACAAATCATCTATCCGCGGTAGAGGATACTTGTTCTTCCTCGTCACTTTATTCAACTCGCGGTAGTCTACACACAAACGAAGGGAACCATCCGCCTTGGTAGCAAACACAACTGGTGCTCCCCATTCAGAAACACTCCTTCTGATAAATCCCTTCTTCAAAAGATCGCTGACTTGCACCTCGAGCTCTCGCTGCTCCCTTGGTGCCATACGACGAAGTGGCATCACTATAGGTCTGGCATCCTTTACCAAATCAATACGAAACTCAATCTCTCGGTGTGGTGGGGGTCCGGTCACTTCTTCGAAAACATCTGGATACTGGCTAACCACGGGCAAACCTGACAACTCACTATGCGGAATGTCGAGGGAGTTTAGAAAACTAGCCAATACCCCTTTACTGGGTAGACCACCAAACACTATCCTCCGCCCATCATCCGCTCTAGCTGTCACCAACAAGCCCTCACAGTCTACCACCACCCCGTATCTTTGGAGCCAATCTACTCCCAAAATAATGCCAAACCCAGTAAAGCCCAAAACAAAGCAATCACAAACAAACATGCATCCATGACTCGATAAGACCACATTACGACAAATCATGCTAAGGCTAGTCGAACCACCAATCGGGTTCGTCACTACTAAAGGTCTATCAACAATCTCGGGCTCCAATCCCAACCTATCTACCAGGTCACTAGATACGAAAGAACTGGAAGCTCCGGTATCAAACAAAACTCTAACAGGAACATCATAAACAGAAAGCATACCTTGAATGACGACATTCTTTCCCTTCTCCGCCGCAGTTGGGGCATTCGACGAAGAAGGAATAGCATTAAGAGCATATGCTTTCACCATTTGCTTTTCTTTAGGGGGCTGTGGACACTTGTCCTTGTGATGTCCCAATTGGCCACAATTGAAGCACTTCCTATCCGCTGGCTTGGCCCGACAATTACTAGCATAATGGCCCTTCTTACCACAGCTGAAGCACTCCACATCTTGCTTATTCTTTTTCTTCTGGCCGTCCTTCGCCTGATTCTGCTTTCTCTTATTCTGAGAACCACCTTTGCCTCCACCACTAACTTGTGGCTTTGGCTCATCTGCGGATGCAACCTCAGTCTTCGACTTAGGGTAGAGACTTTCTGACCTTAACGCTTTCCCCACAATCGACTCAAACGTCTCATCGATGTGGTTAATAAGCCTTTCCCCTAAGTACTGATCTAACCCAGTTATGAATTTCTCATTCTTCTTCTCGGCAGTATCAATAAGAGATAACCCATACTTTGACAAAGTGTCGAATTCAGCAATATAATCAGAAACTGCCCTTCCATTCTGCTTGAGTTCCAAGAACCTCTTGAACAACACTGACTTCTGGGCCGCTGGAATGAACTTCTCGCTAAAGCGAGCCTTGAACTGAACCCAAGTAATCTGGTCTTCGGGAGTAGCTGCTTTTATAGCATTCCACCAATTCATTGCCCGCCCTTGCAGCTGACGGGACGCTAGCTTTCTCTTCATCGCATCCTCGATACCCAAATCCTCGAAGATACGTTCGCAACTATCCAACCAATCTTGAACATCTGTAGCCGACTCCGTTCCGTGGAACGGCTTCCCACCAAGGCTAGTATAATCCTTATTCAGCTTGGCGAAGTCGACTCTTGGCGCCTGCACTATTGGACCACCACCATTTCCGCCATTGGGAGCTGCCCTCTGAACATCTCTAAGCATCTCTCTCATGAGGTCAGTAAACATTGTCCTCATGTCAGCAGCATTCCCATTATTGGCTCCCCTACCAGCACCTCTAGTATCTCGGCTCATCGTCAATCTGAAAAAGGAAACGATTAACGATTCCATAGTGGTGCTAGTGCAGTACAACTTCATTCTTATACTACTAATAGTATATGTATATAGCTTTCAAAAACCAAAGTAATCACAAATACGCTCTCTCGTATACGTATATTATCTCTCCCTGATAACTTCCCTAGGTTAACTACGCAACCTAGAGCTCTGATACCAAGTGTGACGGCCCGCCCCGCACCAGCCGGCATTTCCTCCGAAAGTGCGCTGTACACCTGCCCGGCTAGCACGGAACGGTCGCCAAAGAAGGAAAGAAGAGAATGAACTAATCAAGGAACCTGTAGAATGTCTCACAGCGCATGGGATAAAATATAATAATAACATACTTGACATAAAACAGGCGAGACAGTGCATAAGCTGATAACTAAAATCAACATCAATCATCAGAGCAGCGGAAATCCATATACAGCTTATTACAATTTTCCAAATTTACTGTCTCTAAACAAAAGAAAGCTGAAGTAGAAGATACACCAACAATGCCCAAGCAGTGATCTTCAATAACACAGGGAGAATATTATGTACATAGTACGTGGAAGCCTCCTGCTCGTCTCCGGATCATCTACCCGTGCATCACCAGCTAACCTGTCTCTAGTCTGCTCGTGTGAGCACCCAGAGTAATAAGAAGAGACATAAAACTCTGGGTCAGACATAAAGCCTGGTATGAGCGATAAGCATCTAAACAGAATAATAACAGGTATACTAAACCATACCTGAACCTGGACCTGCAACCAAAGAGTTAGTACCACATACCGTACAATACTCCAAGGTGCCAATAGTAAATAGTGTAAGAATACGGGGGTGGGGTGTGCATGTCACAATGATAGCAAACAATTCATCCATAGCAACCATCCTCACATCTCTCACTCAGTGCGTAAAGCGCACGACATCTACCACTTTGGAACACTAGACAAACTGAGGTAACGACGAATCCCGACTTGTAGAAACCCTGCTATGACCAAGCCAAACACTTGGAGTCATGACCAAACATTTCAATGACCCACTTCATTGGTCGTAGCCCTTGGTTCTACCGATGCCATAATGGCCCTGAATCCGCCTTCGTACCTCCTACCATAGTGGTTCAAAGCTATAGACGTTGATAACTCCTTGGCACGCGTCCCGCAGCAAAGCCCAACCATGAAGCGAACTCATTGATTCTCATCTAAATCTTGAGCTCTAACTTCTCATCTGGACTTCCTTTGCATCTCGGGTTTTGGTCGAATTGGAGTGGGTCTTCAGAAGAGTTGTCACGCAGTAACAGTCCTAGAATTCGGTTCGGTTCGGTGATCATTGCCCTCGTCTGTTCGGTTCGGGTTTCTTCACTCCGGGTCGGGTCGGTGTCCTTCTCCGGGTCGGGTCGGGTTGCTGCTTCCCTTCGAGTTCATGCTCCTCCTTCGACCAGCTTCCTCGTTTCCCATCTACTCCGATCCGATCCCTTCGTCTTGCTCCAGTCGTAGCCTCCCATTCGTGAGTCGATCCGATCTGGCCTCTATTATGCTTCCGATCCGATCCGATCCGCTCCATAGTTCCGATCCGATCTGCTCCATCACTCCGATCCGATCTTCTGTCCAACTCCAACTCTAAGCAATGGCCTTCCTTCCTGCCAAACTTCTTCCAGTGGCGAGTCCCCATCCAGTTCGGATTCCCTTGGACAGTTCCCTAGTCCGATCCGACCCCTTTTCTCCGATCCGAACCGGTTCGGAACCTGCACACTTCTGCAACTTTCCAGCGAGCTTTCTACGCCATTCGACGACGTTTTCAAGCAATTTAACTATTCTAATCAATCATGAAACATACCATAGAGTCATAGCAACATGTAATAGCAACCACAAACAGCAAACAACAATTTAAATGAATCAAAATGAATCAAAAGTGGCTAAAACCTCACATTTGCCTATAATCCCTCTTAATCATGTTTAAGCATATGATTAGCAAAACACATCGAAATTAACCCAAATTTCTAACAGAGCCTTAAAACATTATTTTAGAATTTTAAGAATTTTTCCAGAATTTATTTACGTATAAATTCGCTGATCTTCACTAATTACCCCTAATCACCGTAATTAGTGCAAAAACTATGCAAATCACTCACCTTGGCCACAAATGAAATTCTCAGAACTGAAACTCCTCTGATTTGGGCGAGTACTGATGTCCAACAGCAGCTCCAACCTCGCTTTGGTGCTCTTCTCCTTAATTTGATGCCTCTAAGCCTTAATCCTTGATTAGTGAGTGATTTTTGGGTGTTTTAGAGAGATTTAGAGAGTGGAGGCCATGGCTATGTCAAGAGAAATGAAAGTGGCGGCTGGGAAATGTCTAAAGAAATGTTTTCTAACCCTAATCAGCCTCCATATACCCCTAAACCCGAAATTCCCCTTGGGCCTAGCTGCTAATCACCCGGTTAAGCCCAATTAAGCTGTTTTTAACCACCTGAAACTTGTTTCAGCCATATCTCCCAAACGGTAAGTCCGTTTGGCTAATGTGACCACTCCACGGAAAGAGAAACCATCATCCGAAGCCAATGGAATTGGTTTCAGGTCAAAATTCCTTTCCAGTCAAAAGTTATGGCCAAAACAGTGCCAACTAGGGGTAAAATGGTCATTTAAAAATCGGGAAAAATCATGAACATGGGAAATGACCCCAATAGTCGTCTCCCAAAGTTACATGACCATACGACTTCGTATGTGACAGAAATAAATATTCTACGATTCTATGATGCGTAGAATGCGGGTCGTTACAAAGCAGTTCATGACTTAACCCTATCAATACATCGTGTTTAATTGGTTAAGTATTCAAGTAGCCCATGACTTAACCCTACCAACCCATCGTGTTTAATTGGTTAAGTATTCAAGTAGTCCATGACTTAACCCTGCCAACCCATCGTGTTTAATTGGTTAAGTATTCAAGTAGTCCATGACTTAACCCTACCAACCCATCGTGTTTAATTGGTTAAGTATTCAAGTAGTTCATGACTTAACCCTACCATGTGGCATTAATTAACTTAATGTACCCCAACCTCTCACATTAGATTTTGTTGTGGTTACTAGTTAAGCCGGGCGGGTCCGGGTAGCTTTACACCACAACCTTGTCTAACCTCGGGTTTTAAGTGCGATATGACCAACTACTCACATTGGGTCCTATTGTTTGTAGCCACTAGTTAAGCCGGTCGGTTCCGGGTAGATTTATGCTACAAACTCAACTCAACCTCGAGTTGGCCACTTTCATGTTTTCTACATGTCATGTCCACGTTCATATTTTCAAGCATAAACACATGTCAAACTTTCATGTCATATTTTCAAGTCATGCTTTCATGTTATTTAAGTTTTCCCAACTACCCATAACGTATTCCCATCGCACGTAAATTCGCATCAACGTAAATAGATCAAAGAGGGAACATAACAATATGACAAGGTGGGCATAAGGTGGCAAAGTCTATCACAAGTTAAACATGGTGATATTTGAGGCCAAAGGGGGTTCAACATACTAGCATATGGCCTCAACATGTATGATAGCATAAAAGGTGACTTGGCCTCAAACATATCAAATAGCATAAGGTGATTTGGCCTCAAGCATGCATAATAGCATAAGGGTGATTTGGCCACAAGCATGCATAATAGCATAAGGGTGATTTGGCCACAAGCATGCATAATAGTATATATGGTGATTTGGCCACAAGCATGCATAATAGCATATATGGTGATTTGGCCACAAGTTAAACATGGTGGCATATGAGGCAAATGTGTTCATAAACTTGCATATTACATTATAAGCCTCAAAACATGCATGATATCAAACTTTAGCAAAATATGTGAAACATGGTCATAAATGACATAGGATGATAGCTAGTGATTCGCACATAACATCATATGCAAGATAACATAAGGGTTATGAGAGCTTCTATGTTGCTTTATACAACATTTCAAATCAAAGCTCATAGCTTTCTATGCACAAAGTCAAGGTGATAGCTTTACAAACATGCATAGAATAAATCTATGCATAATATGATAGAATCAAAGCACAAATCATACTTAGGCCCAAACTCAAACTTGCAACATGTCATATTTAACTTCATAGTTAGAATCTAAGAGTAGAATAGGGCTTACAATGCTATGAAGACTTATAAAATAAAATAAGATTGAGACGAAGCCACTAGCAACTCTAAAAACCCCCCAAATGAATACAAGCTCCAAGTTGTCTTGAGAAACAAGAAGCTCCCTTTGATTTGTATGAAGAAAGATCCTTGTTTTGATGAAGAAAGGTGACTCTTTTACCAGCTTAGGACACTCAAACTTTCATGAAGAGGATGGAGGCCATGATATGAAGATGAAGGCCATGATTAGGAAACATTTTGGCATAGTTTAGTTGTAGGAATGATTTGTGTTGATTTAGGCTAGGTATTAGGGTCTTTTTATAGAAGATTAGGTTAGTTTAGGCCATAGGATTAGCCCTAGTTTAGATCTGAGCCATCTAATCACGTCACAAGCCAACAAAACATGTCTTGAGGAACAAGTCAGGTGCACCCAGGCCAAACTGGCCGACCACCCAAGTCGACAGGGGTGTCGACTGGGCAGTCGACACCACCTGGGGTGTGTCGACTCCCAAGTCGACTCCCCAGTCGACTTGGGGGTGGCGGGAATTTTTCCCGCCTGTTCTGTTTGGCTGAATTTGAATTCTGAATTCAAATTTGAGCTGTTTTTGAACTTGAAATTTTCTGAAAACTTTGACGGGCCATAACTTGGTCATACGGACTCCAATTTTCGAAAACTCGGACTCTATTTCGCGTATTTTTCCGAGACAAACGCAATGGCATAGCCCGTTTCCCTTGATTCAGATTTTATCATTTAATTCTGCCTTGGTTTATGTTATTTAAAAATACGGGTTGTTACATGAATGCTATTATATTATGGTTCAACTGAAAAGTATTAATTTTAACTAAAGTAATAAATAATTATTAATTTTAGGTTTCTTAGTTATGCATATCAGATGTATTTGGATAAATTAATGGCATATTTATATTTGAAGTATTAAAAATAAATATGTGTTTGCGTGTAACAGTAACTTGTCATTTTAGCGGGATATTTAAACAGAGTTAGAAGTTAAATGATACATGCATTTGCGGTTTCATGTGGGGCATTCAAACGGAGTACATTAGTTTATAATTTTATTTCATTTTGAATTTTTTCAGGAGAGAAACTGGCACTGCTGTAAAACTCCCCCTAGTGCACCTAACCCGGTCCGCAGGGTCATAAGGCTTATGCACATCGCCCGCCATCGCTAAAGGCCGTCGTTGCTTAAGTCGTCGCCACCAGGAAAAGCAACGGTATGTAGGCACGTGTCATCTTACGTGGCAAGTAGTTTCTTTTACCGGGAAGCCGTTGTAAACCGTTACAAAAAACCGTCACACGCCGTCGCTAGCCGTCGCTATATGTTGAACAATAGGTCGTCGCTAGCCGTCGTAAATCTGGAGCAAATTTTTTTACCCTGCACAGCAGTTCCTTTCCATCAAGCCACACCACACTATCATCTCATCAACTCACTATTAATTCACAATTCTCATCAAAAATCAATTCAATTCACCAATATTATCTCGTCATTTCACCAATACTTATCAACAATCAATTCATCAATTAAAAACAAAATTATAAACGCCACACATATGAAAACCATATCAAAATACATCATAACATCGTCAAATACCATCGTACATTGTACAACACAAAACACATCAAGCCATAGTATATGTTCATACCATTATACGTACATATAGCATATAAAAAAACAAGTATATGTACATACCAGAGCATAAACCAAGAAGTGCGCACCTACACTGATATTCCTCGTCATCGTCTTCTTCTTCCTCCCCTCGATAAACGGTAGAGTCTCCTCCATCTCCTCCCTCCCCAGGCATAAACCCATGCTCCTGAAAGTAAGCTGCGATGCGCTCATCTATATCCTGTTGCATCTGGGTTTTTCGCCAGTCCATCTTCTCATTCATCTGCTCCTGCATCCGAGCAATAATCGCCTCCTCCATCGTCCTCCTATAACTACGCTGAACATTCTGCAAAATAAGTAAGTTCACATTAACGTTATTTAAACATGTATATGGTTTGTGTTAAACATGTATATAGTTAAACATGTATATGGTTTGTGTTAAACATTTATTTGGTTTGTGTTAAACATGTATGAGTTTAGTGTGGTCCAAACGTAAACAAAACTTAATATTAAATAGCATAATTTCTCATATTTTAAAACTGTAATTTATGTCTACAAAAAGTCTTACCTCCTGATTGCTGAAACCATATCGCCTTCCTCGAGTAGGAGGACCGGTGATAGAATGTCATATACGATCAGACTCTGCGACCGTAAGCTTCTGTCCAGTAGCCTCTATCACTCTAGCAGCCTCTGCATCATACTTCCCCCACAATAGCAATATATTTTTAACACAAATGCTATAAAATTTACTTATATACTGTGATAGGAACGAATATGGAATATTTTAATTTATACGGATAAGCATATATATTTACCATTATACGCTCACTCTTCGGATCTGCCCAATCATATGTAATATTTCCTTCTTCATCAGTATGCTCCACTGCATATGTGTGTCTGAATACGTTTGCCAGCGAAGGCTCTCTTTCGTACTTTACAATATGAGTAAATATTTATTAAAAATAAGACTGAATTATATACTAAATTTTTATGTGAACATATACTACAAGTATTTAAAATTTATACCAAATCCCTTCTACGTTGTTGAAATGATTTTGAGCCACCGCGGTGTAGAGCATGATTCTTTTCTCTATTTTCTTTATTTCTAGCTGCTACTTTCTATTAAATTTTAAACACGATGATGTAAAATAATGTAATCAATATTATAAATGTGAATATTTATCATTATATCTTACTTTAGCTTTTTCCGACTCCCAATACTTTTGAAAATCTGCCCAAACATCATCACTCATAAACGGAGGCTTTTTTTCTAGTTCGCCCTTGAAACCGTCTCTCAATAATTTTTGCGCATCTTCGTATTCCAATGAGTCAGAAAAGTAGACATGTCCCGATCCTCAATGCGTACAACAACCTGCATATTACATTTATTTTTAATTATTTACAGTATATTAATTTTCAATATTAGTATAAAAAAATATACTTACCAATAAATCGACTAGAATGACATTCTTAATATGAGGTGGAATACTATCCCAATGTCGCCAAGCCCCCGTCATTGTGCTCACGTAAGACTACCTCGATACCTCTAATATAAACTGTGCGGGCTCAATCTCGAATCCCCTGTGTAGAAGTTGATATAAGTATAAACTAAATTGAAATAAATTTGACATTTACCCGCCACTCTTCGGAACAATCTCCGCAACTCGGCGCAGATCCAGCACTGAGCTGCTTGCACCTGCTCCTGATCCTCCTGAAGATGGTGAAGGAGTAGGCTGAGATGTACTCCTCGATCGTCGTCTATCGTCAGACATATCTGTTACAATAATATAATGTGCATACAAAATAACTTGAATTATTAACATTAGTCATCATTTTCATAACATAAATCGTAAATGAGAAGAACAATACTGCATAACATACACAGTCAACATTATCATTACATAATTCAGAATAGTAACAAACGTAAGTAAATGCATAGCTAAGAACAATCAACATCATTATTATTACATAGCTCAGAATAATAACAAACGTAAGTAAATGCATAGCTAAGAACAATCAACATCATTATTATTACATAGCTCAGAATAATACATAACATAGTACATAGCTCAGAATATAGTACATAACATAAGTACAAAACCTCAGTCTTCATCATCTTCGAATGTAGACTCGGTCTCATACTCTATTTCGTTTTCTTCAGTACGTACAAATGCATCTATTAATACATTTGCTTCATCATTCAACGACCCTACATCAATGTCATCAGCTATTATTATTTCAGTATTTAGCTCAAGATCCGCTTGATACGCTGATTCGTCTGGAATATTATTTCCATCAAATGTAAATCTCGCCTTTGTTTTAAAAACAACCCACCAATCTGCTTTATCTTTTATTAAGGATAGATATGGAGCAAAATAGACTTGTAATGCTTGCTTAGCTAACACAAAAGGATCATACTTATAGTAATGCGAAGTATGCATTATTTCAATTAGCTTATAATCTTTGTGCACGTTGATTCCAGAACCAAGAACGTTGCTAAACCAGTTGCATTTGAACAGATAAATTTTCTCTATGGGCTGAACATAATATGTCAACTCTACAACTTGCGTTAAGATGTCGTAAAAATCTTTTATATGCTCCTCTGGATCATCATTACCTTTGACAAATACACCGCTGTTATACGTTAATTTTTCAGCTCCGTAATCATTGGTGTTGAATTTAAATCCATTGGCGAAGTATATTGGATAAGTTTTGACATTTCTTTTTGGTTTGATAGCAAGATGTCGTAATCCTTCGTTAACAACACAGTTATTTGGATCATGAACATATTCTGAAAACCATCTAGCAAATTCTTTACTGAGATCACCAGATGGATGTTGTGATTCGTAGATATTGCATATATGTGTTATGTTTCTTTTTATTAATAGACACAAATAAATGTATATGTATATATAATCGAATTGTACATGAATTTATTATTACCTGACAAATGGTGCAACTTCCGCACAATTTAAGAGAACATATGTATGTGCCACATTGTAGTCTTTATCGCTTAACCATATTTCCACACATTTTCCTACAGGTCTTCCATATTGTCTAAAAATAGATAACATTGTTTGAAAAGACTCCTGCTCAACTACTTGTTCATTACGGGGAACAGTTACAAAAGACAAGTTCACATCTTCACTAAAGTAATGAGAGAAAAAAATGAAGCTTCTTCTTCAAGGTACGATTTGCAAATCGAACCTTCTACTCGAGCTTTTTGCCTAATTTTTTTCTTCAAATGATCCAAGTACCTATAATCAGGTTAATTTAATTTATATGTTGGTACAATAATCTAAGTTGTAATCTAGATTGGTTATTGAAATTATATACAAATTTACCTCTCAAATGGATACATCCATCCATATTGGACTGGACCTCGAAGAAGTGCTTCGGACGGAAGGTGAATAGGTAAATGCTCCATTACATTAAAAAAAAACAGGTGGCAATATTTTATCGAGTTTGCAGATCAGTACAGGGATTTCTAGTTCAAGCTTACGTAGACGATCTACCTTTAATGTCGTTGAACAAAATTGTTTATAAAACAAACTTAATTCTGTTATAACGCTCCAGATTTTTGTAGGAAAAACCACAGGTAAAAAGTATTCCATCATGATATGGCAATCATGGCTTTTCATTCCACTCAATTTACTGTTTTTAAAGTCCACACATCTACGGAGGTTTGAAGAAATCCAATCAGGACATCGTAATCCTTCCACCCACTTTAGCACGAGTTTTACTTGCCTGTTGTCTAGCTCATAACATGTTTTAGGTTTTTTTATTTTCGTCATACAAGTGCAGTTCCGGCCGTTTACAAAAGTGTAATATATCGCGTCTCGAATTCGCATCGTCCTTGGTTTTACCCTTTACATTCAAAACTGTATTAAAAACGTTATCAAAAACTTCTTTTTCATTATGCATCACATCAATATTATGCCGAAGTTTTAAATTTTTCCAGTAAGGTAACTCCCAAAATATACTTTGTTTGCACCAATTATGAATGTCCGATTTACTTGGAATTTCAACCTGTTTTCCAGTTTCTTGTATCTTTGGGTACTCACTTACAACTTCATATATCTCTTCACTTGTCAAAATTTTAGGCGGTAGCATAGCCTCTACTCTGTTAGCCTTAAATTTCTTTTTATCCGTTCTAAATTTATGATTAATATGGAGAAAGCAACGATGACAGTCAAACCAAGAATTTTTTTTTCCATACTTTAATGAAAATGCTCGTGTCTCCTCCATACAATGAGGACAAGCTAGAAGCCCGGCTGTGCTCTAACCTGAAAGCATGCCATACGCAGGAAAATCACTAATAGTCCATAATAAAGAAGAAAACATACGAAAATTTCTTTTTTTCGAAATGTCGTATGTTTCGACTCCTTCATGCCACAGTGTTTTCAACTCTTCAATCAACGGTTGTAGATAAGCATCAATTCCTTGAGTCGGATCATCGGGACCAGGGACGACAACCATTAGAAATATATATGGATTTTTCATACACATCCATGGAGGTAAGTTATATGGAGTAACAATGATAGGCCATGATGAATATTTACTACCAAACTGAGAAAATGGCGAAAATTCATCCGTGCATAAACCGAGCCTAACATTGGGCTCTCTGCAGCAAATTTAGGATAAGTTCTATCAAAGTGTTTCCGTGCTTCACCATCAGACGGATGTATCATAGTTCCTTCTTCTGATGTTCTCACGCTATGCGATCGCATATGACACGCTGTAGCAGAAGATGCATATAGCCGTAAATGTCTGGGAGTTATGGGTAGATAATGCATTCTTTTATATGGAACTTCTTTTCCTTTCTTTTTCCATGGTTTATATCTATCTTCATTGCAAAATTTGCATTTTCTACGGTGAGCGTCTTCTTTCCAATACAGCATGCAACCTTTAACACATGTATTTATCTTATGATATGGTAGTCCAACAGAGGACATAATTTTTTTTGCTTTATAATGACTATCGCACATCAAATTATTAGGCGGCATATGTCGTTTTGTAGTTTGTACAACTGCTGTAAATGCAGCTTCTGTAAGATTGAATTTTGATTTCATAGTGATTAATTCAGAGGTTACAGACAACTCGGTTCCGCTTGTACACCCTTCCCACAACGACCTGTTAGCAGAATTCAATAACTCATAAAAAAAATTCGCTTCCGCCGTTGGTTCTTCAACATTTCCAGTCTCATCGTTGCTTTGCTCAGTGTTAGGAAACATTGATCGTGCTGCATCTTGCACCATATTTTCTATCAGTTTCGTCAATGTATTATCGTTCATCATTGTGCTATCGTCCTCTACTATTACAAGGTTAGATGTAGGTTGAACAAGTTCTCCATGATGATCCCATAAGTGATAACTCGATACAAAACCAAATTTATATAGACGTACTTCTACGACATCTGGCTTCCAATGCTTCAGATGTTTGCACTTACTACACGGACAACGAATGTCTATGTTACTCCGATTATTAGATTTAGCGAATCTAATAAATTCTTGGACTCCATTACAAAAATGTTCCTTTATCGACCCTTTCTTACTGGTTCGGGGTTGATACATCCAACTGCAATCACGAAAATAATCGAACATTTTCCTGATTTGCAACAAATATGTTAGAAAGTTCGATCGAACACTTTATATTATTTTATATCTTGTAAAATTTCATTTATGACTATTGTATGTTTTTGGTTTTTTTTGTTTATTTATTTTTTACTTTGATGGTCGGTCTACCTACTTCCAATTACAAATATAATAACGTAAGAATATTTTATAAATCATTTCAGTTTAAACGGTTCAACAAAATTTCGGCAGCACTTCCCTTTGGTTCCTGTATCGTACACAAATGAGTGTACATAGGGAACAAAAAGGAAGTGTCATCGAAACTTTGTTAACCGTTTAAACTGAAACAATTTATAAAATATGCTTACGTTATTACATTTGTAACTTGTCCAATACTAGGACAAAACTAACGAATATTGTATCGGATGAATATAGATTTCCGTTTTGTGTAAAAACGAATACCCATATAACGATTATATACAACACTTGTCGGACGGGGCCAAATTTATCTAAGGGGTTCACATAAGTAGTCAAAAAAACTTTCAACCTAAGTTTAAACCAAAAAACAATACAAATGAAAAAAGCACGCTTTTTGCGCTTTGGGCTTTTATGCGCTTCACTAATAGGTGTGCCCTTAAACTTCAAAAAAGCCCCTTAGTTGCGCCTTGCGCCTTTTTCCGTCTACGCTCGCGCGTTAACTACATAGCGTCTATATAATATTTTCTAGTACTTTCAATTTGTAAAATTACATGACAATGAAAATTATGAAAAATAAATTAGTTTTAGTTATTTTTAAATAATTTTAGTTTAAAGTATAAATTTGTAAAATAACATTTTTATATTAAACATTATAGCAACACTTTTTTTTATATATATTGCAAATGCATTCTTCAAAATTGTTTGGACCGACTATTCTTGCATCCAATGGTGACATAATTAACAGTGCATGCGGGGACATCATTACACCATTTCAATAGTCATAATCAAGTTAATCACAAGCGCTAAACAATCATGTTTAGTTCATTTATTCTCAAATGATCTCAAATAATCCTACAACACAATCAATGTAAACCCAATTACATACATGGTAGTCGTCGTTTTCATGTTCCTAAATCAAGTACATATGTGATAATCAATGATTTCAACCTCCTAATCAATTCCACTTATTCCCAAATCAATGTATAATGAAATCAACATCATAAGCATCTCACAAGACAACCAATTTCATATCCATAAACAGTGAATTTACAACCCCATATAAACATACACAAATTAACCCTAAATAAAGATGGAATAGGGTTTAGAAGACATACCTTTCAGAATTGAGATGATGGAAGGAAGTTTGTTTGGATGGTTGAAATCGCTGCAAGGGAGGGCGACGGCGCAGCAATGGGAGGGTTTATTTTTTATTTTCGTGGGTAAAATGAATTAGGAAGAAAGCTCGGCTCTTTATTGCTTCAGACCCGTGCAACGGCTAGCGACGTCCACTTTTTTGGCCGTCGCCCACCACCGTTACTATTTCAGTCGCTCCTTGTAGTGCCCTTTATTTGAAAGATTTTTTTAAATTTTATCAAATATTATCCACTACCAAAGAGGATCTTGAGGTTGACAACCCCCTCGGTGGGGATGTGTGCCAATGCCCCCGCTTATAGGATTAAAAAACAATTATGGTCATTTAAAATTCTAAAATAAGCATCATCAAATAACGATTCATCCATGCTTAAAAGTGCTAATCTTGTATGGTTGAGAACATAACACGTGTTTAGATGTGTTAAGCAAGGTATTTAAGGGGAAAAATAAGAAATTTAGTCATTGATGTTTGACACGTCTGACGTCAAATACTCATTTTTCTCTAGTAAAGAAACCGGGCAATTTGCCCAGTTTCCATGTTTGTCACGTCAAACACAGAAGTTGGGCAATATTTGCACTCGAATGTTACTTAAGTTTTTAAGTTTTAAACTTGAAAATGCTTTATTTGAGGTGTCATTAAACACTCTTATATTTGCGTGCACACGAATCATAACAAGTGTATATATTTTTGCAAAGCATGCATGACACGTCGACTTTAAAATGTTAATATGTGCAAAAATATAAATATATTTAGTTCATGTTATGTATATTACATGCAAAAAATTTATTCTTTCAAGTCAATATCCTCTTGATTCAACCATAAGTTATGTTTCTCTCTGTCCTAATCCGTTATTTGAATAGAAACTTGTGGTTATGGTTAACTTGCTTTTTGGTTATTGTAGAACCTTGTAAAATAATTCTATTTTATATGGTTTCTTATAGGTATGAGTGATATGGATACCGTACAGAATAAGAGTAGAAGTAGAACTAAGAAAAGATATCTTCGATGTATCTTATCAATTTTAATGAATAAGATATTGTAATTTGTAATAAAAAAAGCATAGTTATTCTAATGTAGCTAGCTCTTTTAGGTACTTGAATGCTTTCTAATCATTCTGGTGCATTTACTGGATGTTATTGGAGCTATATATATATATATATATACACACACACACACACACATACACACACTAAAATTTGTACACTTTATTGCTAATAGTAGTCATATGCATACTTTATATGTTTCATCATAACTTTGTAATCCCCCTAACTTAAGTCGGTGCCTTGCAAGAGAAAAAAGTACATATATGAAGCGCATATATTCACAATACAACAATTCATAAATAACAAGAACAAAAAAATTAAACATATAACTTATGGGCCAGCCCAAATTTCAAAATAAATACCACATCTCCCTGTTCATCTTCATTCTCGCTTGTATCAACCCATGTCAATCAATTCAATACCCAATGACTCAAAAATTGGATGTTCTCTGTTAATCGTTCAGACTTTATATATGTAATGTGCAGTTAAAGCGCACAATAATCTTATAGCAGTGAAGGAGCAAAAAACGATAACAGAAATAAAGGGTATATAACCAAAAATAGGAAAGATGTAAACAATTCATTAAATATAAAAAAACATATATGGTGTTTCTTATTATCACCTCATTTCTATAAGAGGGGGAAATATTATATAATTGAACTGATGAATATCATGATTAATGTTGCCCAGATTTGACACAGTAATTTTTTTATTTATTTGTCACATAGCCTTAGAATTAAGTTTTTATCATAATTTTGCTGATTTGGTTTAAGAAAGAAATAGTCCAATCAATCATTTTACATTAACTTTGCTAAAGCGGGTGCTAAAGCCTTGATTTAGTAGGTGAAGCGCAAAATAGAAGAACTTAATGTAACGACCTAGATTTTTGATGTCTGAATATTTAATTTTTAAATATTAAAATATTGATTTTAGAAATTAAAAGACCTAAGTTTCCAAATATAGAGATTTTTAATATATTTGAAAATTTGGAGTGAATTAAAGTGATAAGCTAATTTAAATTTAGTTTAATGAAGAATGATAACAATAAATTATTGTCTTATACTGGAAGTGACTGAATTATTCAATAATAACTCGCTTTAATTATCGGGTGAAAATAAGATTCTGTGGCACTCTCTCGGATTTTGTCCAAGTTAGTGCCATTGGGTCCAAAATAGTGAACCGTTGTATGTCGTTGAGTTTGCTAACGATTGGATGCATTATGTGATCGTGCGAGTTTGAAAATCATAGGAATTAATTTTAGAAAATTAAATTATTGTAATCTGAATTTAAAAGCTAACTTCTTTATATGATAGGAATAAGATTATATTCCAGTAACCACTCCACTGTGTCTGGAATATGGCTATTTGGTTTACAAGGCCAGCAAATACATTTTGATTGGAGTACATGTATTCTCGGGCGTGAATATTGTTTTGTAGATACATATAATTAGACCACATATTCATTTATTTGCTCCATTCTCTTTTTGAAACCTTAGACACCACTTAAATTTCCATCATCTAATGGTTCACATTCATCAGAGAGCTAGAGTATGAATTGTCCTTCGACCCTCACGTGAAAATTGTTCTCATGATGAGATGTAGGAGATTGTTGGTTAGGTCATCGCAATTCGATATGTGGTAGGCAGAAATCGAAGATGAATGGAAAATGAACGACTTTTGGTTTTGACTAAAGTAGGCGTTGTCGATGGTCGATTTGTGATTAGGTCTAAAGGAAAGTTGTGCAAAAAGTTGTAGGCTATCGATCAAGGGTGATGTGGTGGTGTCAGGTTGTGGGAGTTCGCCAAAATACAAAAAAATAGGGTGATCGGAATTTCGGTTTTCTTGGGTGGAGGCAACGTCCTTGTGAGTCATGGTTGCCGGTGGTGTTTCGACTGAGGTCATGGGTTTCTTCGGTGTGGTTCTGGTGCTTGATAGCGAGCCTTGGCAACGACAACATGGAGAAAACCAAAGGGAGATGGGGGCCAAGTTCGTCCTGGAGTTTTGGAGGGTGAATAGGTCAACAAATTATGGTAATTGGAGATCAATGTTGCAATTAGCGAGAAAATTAATTATTTAATTATTTCAAGATTTGTATTTTTTATATCTAATTCATATTAGGTCCACATTGAACATGATTAGTCGGCTTGCTCTCGCATCAACAATCTATAATTAGGTACCGAAGCTGCTGAGTTTCAGGATAATTTTGAATGTTGTTCGAAATTAATCAAAACCATAATGCGAAAGAGACAACTGAAATTATGGTGTGTTAAACTCACTTTTTTGGTTACCTAGTTATATTATGAGGTAGACTAAAATTATTTATGTTTGCTTGGATTGTTGAATTTGCTACTTGTTTGAAAATGATCCAGGATCACGATACTACATCCTGAAAATTATTAGATTGTTTGAATCTAATCTAGGATCATGATACAACAACTTGAAATCCTAATAGATGTTGTTTGCGTTTAAATTGTATTCAAGTTATTTCATTTAATGGATTATATATGAGTGATAAATTGATATTTATTTGATTATGTTTTTTTTTGTTGCAAAGCCAGCCGGTTTTATAGTGACCGTACCAATATATATAAATCTGTAAAAACAAGTGTTATGTACAGGCACAAAACAATTATGCTGAGTCAAAGTGTACATTACACTGAACCTGGTTTGAAGTGCCTAGACGTTGAAAAATACAAACAAGAAAGAAGCATAAAGCTCCTACACTAAGTACGGTGAAAACTAGCCCCCGCTTATAGGATTAACAAACAATTATGGTCGTTTAAAATTCTAAAATAAGCATCATCAAATAACGATTCATTCATGCTTAGAAGTGCTAATCTTAAATGGTTGAGAACATAACTCGTGTTTAGATGGGTTAAGCTAGGTATTTAGGGGGAAAATTAAAAAATTAGTCGTTGATGTTTGGCACGTCCGACGTCAAATACTCATTTTTCTCTAGTAAAGAAACCGGGCAATTTGCCCAGTTTCCATGTTTAACGCGTCAAACACAGAAGCTGGGAAATATTTGCACTCGAATGTTACTTATATTTTTAAGTTTTAAACTTGAAAATGCTTTATTTGAGGTGTCATTAAACACTCTTATATTTGCGTGCACACGAATCATAACAAGTGCATATATTTTTGCAAAGCATTCATGACACGTCGACTTTAAAATGTTAATATGTGCAAAAATATAAATATATGTAGTTCATGTTATGTATATTACATGCAAAAAAATTATTCTTTCATGTCAATATCCTCTTGATTCAACCATAAGTTATGTTTCTCTCTGTCTTAATCCGTTATTTGAATAGAAACTTGTGGTTATGGTTAACTTGCTTTTTGGTTACTGTAGAACCTTGTAAAATAATTCTATTTTATATGATATCTTATAGGTATGAATGATATGGATACCGTACAGAATAAGAGTAGAAGTAGAACTAAGAAAAGATATCTTCGATGTATCTTATCAATTTTAATGAACAAGATCTTGTAATTTGTAATAAAAAAAGCATAGTTATTCTAATGTAACTAGCTCTTTTAGGTATTTGAATGCTTTCTAATCATTCTGGTGCATTTACTGGATGTTATTGGAGCTATATATATATATACACACACACACAGGGGCGGCCCTGGCCTAGTGCCAGCTGTGCGGCTACACAAGGCCCATTAGGTCAAGCGGCCCATAAAAAAAACTATATTACCTTTAGTAGAGCAAGAAGATATTTAACTTGTACTGGATAGAATTGTTGAAAAAGTGAATCTAGATGATGGATTGTAAATAAGCATGCAGAAAGGATTGAATCTAATAGGCCTTATGGGATAATGCATGCTTATTATATTATCCTTTGTATGACCTAATGGGCCCTATGGGTAAAAACTTTATGAATTTACTGAGACGCGCAATTTTCCCAATAGAGATGCACAGTAGAAAAAGCACATTTTCACTTAACTTCAATTTCATAAATAATAATAATTTAAGGGCCCAAAATTTTTTCTTCCCGCATTAGGCCTACAAATAATCAGGGCCGGCCCAGTATATATATATATATATATATATATATATATATTAAAACTGGTACACGTTATTGCTAATAGTAGTCATATGCATACTTTATATGTTTCATCATAACTTTGTAATCCCCCTAACTTAAGTCGGTGCCTTGCAAGAGAAAAAAGTACATATATGAAGCGCATATATTCACAATACAACAATTCATAAATAACAAGAACAACAAAATTAAAACATATAACTTATGGGCCAGCCCGAATTTCAAAATAAATACCACATCTCCCTGTTCATCTTCATTCTCGCTTGTATCAACCCACGTCAATCAGTTCAATACCCCATTGACTCAAAAATTGGATGTTCTCTGTTAATCGTTCAGACTTTATATATGTAATATGCAGTTAAAGCGCACAATAATCTTATAGCAGTGAAGGTGCAAAAAACGATAGCAGAAATAAAGGGTATATAACCAAAAATAGGAAAGATGCAAACGATTCATTAAATATAAAAAAACATATATGGTGTTTCTTATTATCACCTCATTTCTATAAGAGGGAGAAATATTATATAATTGAATTGATGAATATCATGATTCATGTTACCCAGATTTGACACAGTAAATTTTTTATTTATTTGTCACATAGCCTTATTATAAGTTTTTATCATAATTTTGCTGATGTGGTTTAAGAGAGAAATAGTCCAATCAACAATTTTACATTAACTTTGCTAAAGCCTTGATTTAGTGGGTGAAGCGCAAAATAGCAGAACTTAATGTAACGACCTAGATTTTTGATGTTTGAATATTTAATTTTTAAATATTAAAATATTGATTTTAGAAATTAATAGACCTAAGTTTCCAAATATAGAGAATTTTAATATATTTGAAAATTTGGAGTGAATTAAAGTGATAAGCTAATTTAAATTTAGTTTAATGAAGAATGATAACAATAAATTATTGTCTTATACTGGAAGTGACTGAATTGTTCAATAATAACTCGCTTTAATTATCGGGTGAAAATAAGATTCTGTGGCACTCTCTCGGATTTTGTCCAAGTTAGTGCCATTGGGTCCAAAATAGTGAACCATTGTATGTCGTTGAGTTTGCTAACGATTGGATGCATTATGTGATCGTGCGAGTTTGAAAATCATAGGAATTAATTTTAGAAAATTAAATTATTGTAATATGAATTTAAAACTAACTTCTTTATGTGATAGGAATAAGATTGTATTCCAGTAACCGCTCCACTGAGTCTGGAATATGGCTATTTGGTTTACAACGCCAGCAAATACGTTTTAATTGGAGTCCATGTATTCTCGGGCGTGAATAGTGTTTCGTAGATACCTATAAATTAGACCATATATTCATTTATTTGCTCCATTCTCTTTTTGATACCTTAGACACCACTTAAATTTCCATCATCCAATGGTTCACATTCATCAGAGAGCTAGAGGACAAATTGTCCTTCAACCCTCACATGAAAGTTGTTCTCATGATGAGATGTAGGAGATTGTTGGTTAGGTCACCGTAATTCGATATGTGGTAGGCAGAAATCGAAGATAAATGGAAAATGATGGGCTTCTGGTTTTGACTAAAGTAGGCGTTGTCGATGGTCGATTTGTGATTGGGTCTAAAGGAAAGTTGTGCAAGAAGTTGTAGGCTATCGATCGAGGGTGGTGTGGTGGTGTCAGGCTGTGGGAGTTCGCCAAAGTATGAAAAAATAGGGTGATCGGAATTTGGGTTTTCTTGGGTGGAGGCAACGTCCTTGTGAGTCATGGTTGTTGGTGGTGTTTCGACTGAGGTCATGGGTTTCTTCGGTGCGGTTCTGGTGGTTGATAGCGAGCCTTGGCAACGACATTATGGAGACGATCGAAAGGAGATGGGGACCAAGTTCGTCCTGGAGTTTTGGAGGGTGAATAGGTCAACAAATTATGGTAATTGGAGACCAATGATGCAATTAGCGAGAAAATTAATTATTTAATTATTTCAAGATTTGTAATTTTTATATCTAATTCATATTAAGTCCACATTGAACATGATTAGTCGGGTTTCTCTCGCACCAACAATGTATAATTAGGTACTGAAGCTTGTTGAGTTTCAGGATAATTTTGAATGTTGTTCGAAATTAATCAAAACCATAATGCGAAAGAGACAACTGAAATCATGGTGTGTTAAACTCACTTTTTTGGTTACCCAATTATATTATAAGGTAGACTAAAATTATTTATGTTTGCTTGGATTGTTGAATTTGCTACTTGTTTGAAAATGATCCAAGATCACGATACTACATCCTGAAAATTATTAGATTGTTTGAATCTAATCTAGGATCATAATACAACAACTTGAAATCCTAATAGATGTTGTTTGCGTTTAAATTGTATTCAAGTTATTTCATTTAATGGATTTTATATGAGTGATAAATTGATATTTATTTAATTATGTTTTTTTTGCAAAGCCAGCTGGTTTTATAGTAACCGTACCAATATATATAAATCTGTAAAAACAAGTGTTATGCACATGCACATAACAATTATGCTGAGTCAAAGTGTACATCACACTGAACTTGGTTTGAAGTGCCTAGACATTGAAAAATACAAACAGGAAAGAAGCATAAAGCTCCTACACTAAGTACGGTGAAAACTAAGGATCCACCACATCTGGTGATCAAGCGCCTAAAATAGAAGTAGAAGGCATTATATACTCAACAAACACATCAAAACGACGAGCAAGGCCCATCACATAGTCTGTTGAGTCCTTATCATATATGTACTTTCGATCCCAGGAGTTATCCTTCATTATCTTCTCATTCTTCTTTCCATTTTGACCCTCTATCCATAGTTGTACATCATCTCCAACACGGCAGTATTGTATCCTTTTATACTCCCCACCCTCACCAACAAATCTGTAATATGTATTATCCAAATCCATGCACATCTCAGATTGCATGTGTTGCCAAACTTTCTCTCCATCACTCTAGATAAATTCTGGATTTTCCACTGCTACTTCACTAACCTAAGAACAAGAGTTAGGACCTAGGTCACTAACCATGGGGGCAGCGGGCTCGTGGACCATGGGTACCTATAACAACCCAAATTCCGACAAACTGATTTTTTTTCTTCAGAATTCCAATCTATTGAAACTCGTGTTTGTTTGATATGGTATCCTGCAGAAAAGACAGAGACATAAAATATGTCAGAGCTAAGAAAATATCTCACAGCGGAATGGATAAAATATAATGTAATAAAAATATAGCTTTACCGTATTAATAATACTGCCTAACCAGTATCCAAAACTATCATGTCTCTGCCACAAACCTAACCTGCAAGTATGTTATGAGGAGGGGATCAGAACACAAGTTCTAGTGACTGGATTTAAACTATACACTTTGGATAATCCTACTTGTACCGTTCAATCACATTTTCTTATTTATTAGGTTACTTGGGTTAATAATACTCAAGGCTTACACACACGTCGCACCCATTTACTTCCCAGTGGATTAGCCTAATACTGTATATATGTAGCTAACCCCAATATTAAGGTACACCCTATGGTATCCCACTCGCATGGTCTTCACTGTACTGCCACAGAAATATGCGCAGTGCCACATCCTACGCCGGGGTGACGTATGGATCTCTATATAACAATGTTACGTTCCGCATATATCTGTCATAACTACGCTGCGTAAGCATACGGACTGCCACCGTCAATCGAATTAGATTTCATACCGGAGTAATGCCCTCAAGTCTACGATACACCACCCAGAGCTGACATGCATGTATCTATACTATCCCACGTACATATCGTTAATCGTATTTGATGCCTTAACCGCACATAATGTGCACCGAATTCTGTGGCAGGGCTATACAAGAAACACGAAACTCGGTCGGGAGCTTTTCCATATCTGTACAAGCCCGCCTTTAAGAGCCTCAAAATACAGATATCCCTTGGGTCTGTTTTTCATGGTGGCTATGACCCCACCTCTTCCCCTCCCTCAATTAATAAAGACTACAAGAGCTAAACGACTTGCCCCTAACAAGCAATCTAAACATCCAGTTGGCGTCCTCCCTCAACCACCGTACCTCAATAGTGAAAGGTGAATTGTCTATTGGTTTTATCTCTAGTCTTCTCGCATCCCACTGGTTGCCGATGACCAATATCCGACGATCTACTATCCTTATTGGTCCTGACCTCGTCTCCCGTTGAGGAGATCACCGAATCACCCTAGTGTCACCTCGTCACAGCATTCTGACTACAAAGTTACTCTTGCAGTCAAGGCCTACCCACCTGGTAGTTACGCGCAGACCCAACCTCTGCAGGCACAACCTAAACATCTTCCACCACACAGAGGGCTACCAGGAGCACCTTACGTATCTCAGGAAGCTGCGTGCTTCCCCTTCCAGTCCTTCGGAGCCGTCAGAATAATCAGATGAATGTGTGCTCCCCTCGTGCCTCATGACACCATGATGATCTAACCCATTGGGTTATTCACCCTCAAACGTGTGGACTGGTCCAAGCGCCTCATTTTAATGTGTCTTTAGACCCTACGTCTAAACGTTCTTTTACGCACTTTCTTTACCTCACCAGGTTTCCATTTAACTTGGTTATCCCCGTTAACATTGACTTCTTATTCAAGTTACCAAGTTTCTCTTGCTTATTAATTTCAGTCATATAACTTAACCCATTTAAGTTTATTAATAAGCTCACAACATGTTATTCTCTAGATTGTGATCCAAGGTCTGTAATCCACAATCCCGTTATATTCTTTTTTGATTCAAGGTTACAATAACATGTTCTACTTAATATGTAATTAAGTGTATCAGAATTCACATGTTTTCTATTTAACATGCCACTTAACATTTATGATTAAATATAACTTACCTCATTTACTGAGTTGCCTCATTCTTTATTATTTAATCATAATTCCCTCTAATGATGTCATTACAACTTAACGTCGTTTACTTATTAACTTAGTTCTCAACCAAGGTCCATTTAGTAAGTTTCTTTCCATAAACATGACTTATGTTGTCCTTATCCATAGATTTCAGATTCTTGTTCTTGTAGATAACTTAATTTACAATTAAGTACAACTTATCCCCTTACATAAGTTATTCTATTCCCTTTATCGTTTATTATAACCTAAGTTATAATTTTCACTTGTCCCTAGGATAAGCCTAAACATGTTATTCTTATCAGCAGATTTCATACCTCCAAGTTTATATATTACTCAATTTATAATTAAGTATAACTTCTTACATTTCATGAACTTCCCCCTTTTCTCTACTTATTACCAATAGTTGTCCCCGTTTTCCCCATTTACTGATTACTTGATTTTTCAATTAAGTGCTACTTATCTCATTTCACCGGTTATCTCATGTACTTACTAGTTTATTATAACCTAAGTTATAATCTTCACTTGTCCCTAGGACAAGCCTAGCTATTACACAACATTATCATTAATGTAATTCATTTATAATAGGTTATTATCATTCCCGTTTATTTCAATCCTTTTACTGTTGTATCTTTCTTTCAATTCCATTTATCTCCATTAATTACAATTAATGTTGTCTATAAGTCCTTCTATTTACATATATATATATATATATATATATATATGTATGTATAGATATACACTAGACCTCTCACATTAAGCCTACACTTGTGGATGTTGGATTTGTCGGGCGGTTCCGGGCAGACTTCTTCCACAAATTGACTTAACCTCGTGCCTTAGCACCATTACATGTTTTATTTATGCACTTAGATCCCTCACATTAGATTTACCACTTGTGAATGCTAGATATGTCAGGCGGTTCCGGGCAAACTTCTATCACAAGTGTAATATAACCTCATGTCTAAGCGCGTTACAGTGTCAAATTACTACGAATCTAGGCATGTTCGTTCTTTAACAATTATTCCTATTTCATTATAGGCTTTCATGCTCCTTTCCCAAGTCATATTTATTATGTACCATATGCCCAAATTAAGATCTTTAATCATAATTTGATTTATGTCCCAAATCCATATTCATGTATTCAATTCTATGCTAACATGAAACAATTTAATCATATAACTATTCCAATTCATACAGTAAGGATTCATGTGTATAAATGTTACAAGTTAACATTTCTCAATTTTACATCTAATAATTCAAATACATAGTATGCCACAAGTGAATCATGTAATCATAACATAAAGTAATCACTATCCATATTCTAACAAGTTTGTTTCTCATCATGTAAACATTTCAACGCTTTAACTGATTCAACATATGAATTTTCCAAAAAATTCATATTAATATCTCAACTTGTTATAACAGTAATTCTCAATTATTCTGGTAAATTTACATATAATAGCGGGGAATGTTTAAATGATAATATATTATTATCTAAAATGATATTACTTAAATCCACTCACCTCATATGCTTTCCCAATCCTAGATCTAGTCCAGATCTAACCTTCCATAGTTTGTCCCCTAATTTGATTCAGAACCTAACAACCATGGATTCATAACTTTTTACTGAAAGAAGGAAAGAAGAAAGAGAAGAGAATTGAAAATAGACCAGATCTAGGAATTACCTCACTTCGTTAAGAGATTTGAACACCCATTTACAAGCATATGTTCCTTTCCTCCAGATTTGGATTCAGAATTTTACCTAAACTAATAACCTTAAGTTTCTGAATAGATTTGAGGAGGAAGAGGAACCACAGATGTAACGACACAGGATTTTGGCGACCTTGGTTATCCGATATACAACACATATCGAACATCCAAGGGTCGAAAATACCGGATGATTAATGAAAAAAATTAGAGGGTGAGGAAAGGTAAGATAGAAACTTAGAATAGAAGAAGAAGAAGAACACAACATCAGAGTAACACGAATCTCACAGCGGAACGAATAACATATAATATACAACATAACTTTGAAATATAACTTTGTACTTGAATATACATCGTTTTCAAAGTACAACACTTACAACACAGCGGAAATAAACTATAGCTATATGATCCCGATGCCTCCTGCTCCAGCTCTCCAGGTATATATGTAAATCCCGACTACTTGACTGCCGGTACAAAATTGGGCACCCAAGATTTTAGGGAAAACAAAATAAACTCCGGGTCAGTCATGGGACTGGTATGAGTAAAACGGTTTAAAACAGTTCGAACAAGTAAACGATATCTCATAAGACCATGCCGTATAACGGAACGGGTTTTTCCCTTATGAGAATCCAAATTATCTTTATATCAAAAACCTTTTGATATTATAATAATGTCTATCAACCACAATATAATAATCATCTAGCAGAAACGCTTTCATCTCACGTTCTACATATATAGTATACAATCAAAACCGCAAGCACGTATTGGGTAATGGATTTCCAACTATGACAAGGTATGGAACCACCTTTTGCTAGTGTATCTCTAGAAAGGAATACACTGGGTTCAACAAGAACATCTTGCAACCCGGCCACACATGACCAACCACTCATTTCGCTTGAGTGTATTGAATGTATATCACCAACGGTTGGGATCAGCAACCGTTTCCCGAATGGGACAGCATCAACAATAGATTTTTAGAAGTAAATGAAACTCTAGATCAGGTGATTATACACCCTAATAGGTGCGACCTATATAGCCATGCTACCTGCCCGATTTCTGTCATTTACCGGTTGATGAGGCTTGAGGTTACGCTTTATCATCACATCAGATTCACTTCGAATGCCACATTATCAGATCCATCGAAAATCAATAATTGACGTCTACAATAGTACATTACGTGTTAGCTAAAGAAGTTTCCTTCTCCGCTTCCATTCTTGGTACGGTTGAAGAAATCAATGTACGTGACCTTTCTGGAAATACTCTATCAGACATTCATCCATAAAAGTCATCCAGGAACAGGATGAACCGAAGGCACTATTCAGTACATCCATCTTAGGCATGGTTATCTAAGACTTATACAATAGCCCTTGCACTTTACTCCGTCTTCAATTATCTTTGGCATATATGATTCGCAACGCTTATGCCAATACAGAGTGGTTCTTTGGATAATAATCCAACCGGTCTCTCCATGTTAACAACGTTAAAATGGTCAAAACTTCGGTAGTCTGTGATTTAACTATCAAAGAAAACATGTGTGCAAACAATGATATTATTTCCAAATGGAAATTTATATCGATCAAACATCATTTAACATTTATCTCCTTAGTTCATTTTTCATCTCTTGTTTCCCTATATTCAACATTTCTTATTTTCTAAATTTAGAAAATATATGTTATTACCATTGGAAAACATTTCCATTTCTTGTTTTCTATATCAGGAAACATTTCTGGTTCTTATTTGGAAATCATTTCCAAAACTCCTTCATTGGACTTAGACAGATGTTTTAAACAAATCATCGCGATGCCCACTCAAACCATTACGCTTATTAACTAAATTCCTTTAAACCACCTTCACTATCGAACCTTAACCATTCCTTAGTTAAAAATGAAGTCAATCAAGTTGGGGTAATACAACCTCTCAGACCTTAACTGAACAACGTTTCTAACCTTAAAATAGACAAAGTTCAACTTTTAATTCTTTAACAAACTTCCTTACGTAACTCTCTTTCGAATCATCTCTATTCGATAATTCTTTCCTTCAAATAAGGTATATTCGATAACTCTTGTAACACCCCGCAAATTCTATAACTGTGAAATTAACAAATTAAAGTATAATTAATCTGAAATCAAAGAACTAAGGGAAACGGGATACGCCATTGCGTTCGTCTCGGAAAAATACGCGAAATAGAGTCCGAGTTTTCGAAAAACGGAGTCCGTATGAAGAAGATATGGCCTTCGGAAGTTTTAAATTAAATTTAAAATTCAAACAGAATAAAATAAGCTCAGAAATTAAAAATGGGGCCCAATGGGCCAGGGCGGAAAAAGTCCTGCCTGACGCACCCAGGTCGACTGGGCTGTCGACCTGGTCTAACCAGGTCGACAGGCCTGTCGACAGGGCTGTCGACAGGGGTGTCGACCTGGTCCAGACCCAGGTCGAGCCCAGTCTAACCCGGCTGGCCTATTCTCTATGTGGTCGATTTTCTGTGGTCTGCTTTGTCATTAGGGCTAGGTGGCAGGCTCTAATTGGTCTCTCCTTAGAATGAATGGCTACGATCAATCCAAGCAACATCAATGGTCCTAATCAGTTCCTAACCTCTATATAAACAACCCTAGACTAAACCCTAATCTATTCATTCAAAAATAAGAACATAGCCGCCATGTTGCTGAGGAACGACTAGGAGTAGCCACCAAATTGGGAGAGAGGATTAGGAGGAAGATTCTAAAGCTTAAAGCAACCAAAACAAATCAATTCAACAAAGGAATTTGCGTCTTCAATTCCTAAATTAGAGAATTCGCCGCAACCATTGTAAGTAGAGTATTACTTTGGTATGAACAAACAATTGTGTTGGTTTGTATGATTGAGTTGTGGCAATAAAGTAATTCATATTTGTGCGTTCTTATCAATTTATATGCATTTGGATATTCTTGAATTATGTTATTCAATTATAAAGAACTACATGCGGTAGTTCTATGCAAGTATACGTTTGGAATATTTCGCAAATTATGTAATCCATGTTGAAGCTACATGTATGTAGTTGATTTAAATTCATGCAAGTTTGGGGTTTGCTTCTATGCCACCATGATGTATATTTTTGTGCATAAATCATTTTGTAAGTAATTGGAACAAGTTTGGTTATTATCCATAAGAAATTATGTTGAGAATTTGGCATCATGTATTAAGCCATGCTTTTGTACTAGAAAACCTATTTGCAAACTTATGAATATGGCTAGGCTATGAATGATATTTGGCATAATTGAAATCCATGATTAAGTCTGTCTTGTTTACAGGAATTATATGATGACATATGTGGTACATAGTTAGGATTAGATTCAAAATCCCTTTTTTTTTGCAAATTTACATGACTAAAGTAAGAATCATGCTTTCATGTTAGAGATATTTATGCCATGCTTATGTTTGACATTATGCCTTGCTTATGTTAGAAAAATTTATGCCATGCTTATGTTTGACATTATGCATAAATAAAAGTATAGGTTCATGTTGTAGTTATGACTATGTGTCAATAATGATACCCAATTTAGACTCTTATCTCAACCACAAGTTCACATGCTTTGATTCATGTCACCTATGCTTTATGACCAAAGTATATGTCACTACTATGCAAGTACACCAGTTTCTATTTTGTATTCCCAACGTCATATTGCAAGTTCATACGCTCACCTTCCCTTTTTTTTTGTGTATGTAATCACGCCATAAGCCTCCCCTTTTCGCATGGCTAAATTGGGCTTTAAAAGGCTAAGCCCAATATATATAATAAACGGACGTGTAAACCAGGGGAAAATAACATTGGGTTAAAATTACTAATGAATGAAAATATAAAATAGAAGGGCCCAAGTTCAAGTATGGGTTGGTCCCATGATTGGTGTAACCTTTACACCATTAACTTAATAATGGGCCGCAAATATTTACATATAAGAAATAAATAAGAATGACAAAATATGTAAATGTAGAAAATACGATGTGTTTAACCCGAGGTTGGATTGAGTTGTGATGTAAACCTGCCCGGAACCGCCCGGCTGTCCAGTAGTCACAACAATACCTATCCATTGTGGGAGGTTAAACATGGAGCCCAATAAGGACCCGAGGTTAGACTGAGTTGTGGTGTAAGACTGCCCGGAACCAACCGGCAACAGGCAGCCACAACAATACCTGTCTAATGTGAGAGGTCAGGGCCTTAATAAGACAAATAAGGCTGAGTCAGGATTGTTAGGATTAAGTGAACTAAAGACTTAATCAAAATGGAACATGCTAAACTAAACGGACTGGTGGGGGTTAGGTTAGAAAACACTTAACCAACTTAGCATGTTGGCTAGAGATAGAAAACCTAGTAACGGGGGACCCTTTTCAGCAGTAACCCTAGAAGGTGTATCAGGATACCCTGAAACTAGGCAGGGTGGGGCACGATTACTGGGCTGATTGTAAGAGGTCAAATCGACGGCGGTGGTTTAGTAGTGTAGGTTCTAACGGAGTGCGGGCGTGCACACACTCCGGCGCAGAAAAATAAGGCACTGGACACCAGTAGCATACCTGTGCACTCTAAGGTTGTATCGGGTTGCCACTATGGGACTTGATACACCCCATGGTGGGACCAGCATAGGTAACTACAACATCGGGGGCCGTAAGACACATGTAACTATGCGAGTAGGAGCCGATCATCATAGAATGGATCACATCACCCTGGTTATGGGGTGCCAGTTGGAAACTAGTTTATATGGGTTCAGAGATTAACATGGGGTACGATAGTATATTCGACCCTAGACAACTTAACCAAGTTTATTGTGCTTGCCCACTTCCTGTTTATACTTATCATACCCAGTTCTTTATTTATAGACAAAATAGTACTAGACTTACTCAGGCTTTATGTCTGACTCTACTTTTCTTTCGTCTTCTTTCTTCCGTTTCCCCCCCCAGGTCCTCAGAGAGGGAACACAGCAGCTTGACCAACCTCAACATCCAGCTTGAAGAAGAAAAATGTATTGCTTGGACTTTCCTGTTTTGAACTATGGCTTTGGACAATCCACTATGGGGCTTTTGCAGTTTATCTATGTTTTATCTATGCTTCTTTAAACAATGTACTCAAGACAGATTATGAAAAAGTTATGTTATGTTTTTGGAGAGGATGTAAGACAATCATGGTGATGTTTTGTAACACGTATTTGCTTTTATGAAATAAAGTTTGTTGTTCTTCCGCTGTTTACAAATATATGTTCTTATATCTGTCTTGTATATCTGTGACTTGTACTTATAAACCTCCACCAAAATTAGGGCATTCCCTTTGAGAGTGACCCTAACGGAGGTGGGGTGTTTCACTTGGTATCAGAGCGAGGTTT
The DNA here is from genome assembly GCA_030737875.1 of Allium sativum. Taxonomy (NCBI): domain Eukaryota; kingdom Viridiplantae; phylum Streptophyta; class Magnoliopsida; order Asparagales; family Amaryllidaceae; genus Allium; species Allium sativum. The sequence goes on along the minus strand of CM060920.1, from coordinate 1,033,024,754 downwards.
ACCAGATAAGATAAAAAGTTTTGAAAAATTATTTTCAACAAAGAAATTTAAAGAAGCATTTTTAAAAGAAAAATATTATTTTGTTTTAAAAGGCAAAGTCCCCAAAGCCATAGGTACTATCTCTTATCCTTCGTTTTGAATCTATCCTTTTTGTTTCAGCATGTCCGAAGATCTTAACTTGCCGGAAGGGGTGCCAATACCTGGTTGGTTTAGACGGTTCTTAGAAGCAAGGGCCACTCAGCCAGGTCCTACCATTCCTCCTCCCCCAGCTGCCGGAAATCATCCAGCCGCAGCGGCACCTTTTCCTCCACCTCCTCCACGGGGAAACACGTTTGCTAAGATATGTAAAGATTTTAAAGCTATGGGAGGAAGGGATTTCCATGGAACTGAGTCCTTCGTGGCAGCTAGAAATTGGCTGAAAGAAACGGAGGACCTATTCATCATCTTTGAGGTAGAAGATAGACAAAAAGTACAATTGGCAGTGTGGCTATTGAAGGGCGAGGCTTCCTACTGGTGGGAAGTCACTAATGCTGAAAGACCAGTGGAGACATGGGAGGACTTTAGGGCAAGATTTGAGACTAAATTTCTCTCAGATGCAGAAAGAAGTTTGCAGTTGGAAAGATTCTTATTTCTTAAGCAAGGGGACAAGACAATCAGAGAATATGTGAATCAGTTCGATGAGCTGGCTAGGTTTGGGCTTGACCTAGTCAATACCCCGCACAAGAAGGCTCTCCGTTTCGTCAAAGGGTTGAATGAGCCATTACACAGTTTGGCCATGACCCATATACCCATGGGAGCCACGTATGAAAGATTGGTGCAAATGGCATTGCTGAATGAAGAGGATAAGGGCAAGAAGAAAGAGGGTTTGCAGCCTTAGAAGACTGACTTTAAGAAGGGCGGGAAAGGCAACAAAGAGAAGAGGAAGTGTAATTTCTGTGGCAAAGTGGGGCACTTAGTAAAGGACTGACGGAAAAAGAAGGCCAAGGAGAATGGTGGGTGCTTTTCTTGCGGTGAGACAGGCCACAGGGCTAAGGACTGCCCAAAGAAACGAGGACAGGGGCAGAGGACTGGATCCACCCCAAGGGCACATGTTCATGTGCTGGAAGCGCCACCTCTGCAACAGCGAGGTATAAATACTTCTGTAGAAAGTGTAGTTTATCTTTATGATCACCCCGTTCGCACTTTATTTGATTCTGGCGCATCACACTCCTTTATCTCGTCTGCTTTAGTAGAATCTCTGCACCTAAAAACTAGTATGGTAGAGGACCCCTTAATTGTTTCAAACCCAATTGGGGGCCCAGCTCATTTGTCTATGATCTGTTTGGGATTGAAAATTTCCATTCTAAGCATAGAATTTCAATGTAGTGCCTTTGTTTTGGGCTTTTCGGGGTATGGTTTGATTTTGGGCATGGATTGGCTATCCAGTAATGGGGCCATCCTTGATTGTGAGAAAAGGGTTGTTAGGCTCCTAACCCAGCTCGGTAATACTTTGGAAATTTCTTGTAATCCCTCGCATGCGGTTATGCTTAGTTATCTTGAATCGCTAGATGCCTCTGTTGAAATTTTGCATTCAGTTAGAGTGGTCCGGGAATATCCGGATGTCTTTGAAGAGGTGAAGGGCTTGCCTCCGAAGCGGGAAATAGACTTCCGCATATATCTTGTAGATAATGCAAAGCCCGTTGCGTTGCCCGTTAGACATATGGCTCCACGAGAAAGGAAAGAGCTCAGTAAACAGATTAAAGAGCTTCTAAAAAAGGGGTTCATTAGGAGGAGCATTTCAGAATGGGGCGCTCCAGTGGTGTTCGCTACAAAGGCGGATGGTTCACTCCGTCTATGTGTTGACTATAGGGAGCTCAACAAGCTAACGAAAAAGAATAGGCACCCTCTCCCTAGAATTGACGATTTATTTGACCAGCTTGTAGGGGCGTCTGTTTTCTCCCAACTCGATTTAGCAACCGGTTTTCATCAGCTAAGGGTGGCTGAAGATAGCATCGATAAAACGGCGTTCAGAACCCCAGACGGCTTCTTTGAATGGCTTGTCATGCCTTTCGGCTTGACAAATGCACCTGCTTATTTCGTGGACCTGATGAGTAGGGTATTTAGAGATTTCCTCAACAAATTCGTAGTGGTCTTCGTAGATGATATCCTTATCTTCTCAAAGAGTGAAGAGGAACATGCTCAGCACTTAAGAGCAATCATGGAAACTTTGCGAGTCCATCAACTAAAAGCCAAATTCTCCAAATGCCACTTTTGGAGAGAAGAGGTGAGGTTCCTTGGGCACATAGTATCTAAACAAGGGTTAGCAGTGGACCCTGCTAAGGTAGTGGCGGTACAGGACTGGAAGACACCAAGGAGTGCGACTGAGGTCCGAAGCTTCCTAGGACTAGCAGGTTTCTATCGAAAGTTTATAAGGGATTTTGCGAAAATCTCAGCTCCGCTCACAAAATTGACTAAGAAGAATCTAGTGTTCAATTGGGATTTGGATTGCGAGTTTGCTTTCCAACGACTGAAAAGGGCTCTTACAACAGCCCCAGTTTTGACGCTGCCAGATGGGAGCAAGATGTTCACTGTTTATACGGATGCATGTGGGACAGGGCTAGGCGCCGTCTTAATGCAAGAAGGAAGGGTAGTAGCTTATGGCGGGAGGCAGTTGAAAGCGCACGAAAAGAACTACCCAACCCACGATCTTGAGTTAGCCGCCATTGTCTTTGCACTCAAGTCTTGGCGACACTATCTCCTAGGTGAGAAGTTCGAACTCTACACTGACCATAAATCGTTGAAATATCTTTTCTCGCAGAAAGATCTTAACTTGAGGCAACAAAGATGGATGGAGTTTCTTGCCTCGTACGATTTCGAAATCTCCTACACTCCGGGCAAAGGCAACGTAGTGGCAGACGCGTTGAGCCGAAAGAAATTGACCCTAAGCTCGTTGTTTGTTGAAAGACAAAGCCTAGAGTTTATAGCCAGCTTCGACTTTAGGCCTTCCTCCGATTTCGTACCGGGCTTGCTAGCATCTCTCGAAGTGCGCCCAACTTTAGTGGATTCAGTAGGGGCAGCACAACGCGAAGACCCTCAGCTTGTGGAAATGATTGATAGGCTAATTAGGGGTGAGGCTTCAAGTCACCTCAACAGATACTCCATCGACGATAAGGGTTTGCTAAGGCGAGACGGAAGACTATGCGTCCCACAGACAAAAGATTTAGTAAAGAAGGTTCTAGAGGAAGCACATCACTCCAAGATGACGATACACCCAGGCGGAGATAAAATGTACAAAGACATAAAAAGGACTTTCTTCTGGAACGGCATGAAAAAGGACGTGGCAGAGTTCGTTTCTAAGTGTATGGTGTGCCAACAGGTTAAGGCGGAACAGAAAAAGCCTGGCGGACTGCTACATCCTCTGGAGGTCCCGCAGTGGAAGTGGGATAGCATCTCAATGGACTTCATCGATGGGCTGCCTAGGTCTAGGAGAGGCAACACTAGCATTTGGGTAATAGTGGATAGGCTTACTGTTAGACCCAAATGTGGTTCTAACACCCAAATTGATTAGAAACAAGATAAAATAAAACAGAAATAAAAATGAACACACAAGATTTATAGTGGTTCGGCGAAGAAATGCCTACGTCCACTTAGTTCTAACTATATTCAGTAATTCAGTTACAAAGGCAATGTAAGATTCACTCACAACTCACTTTTGTTCACTCAAATGATTAAAACAAGAAATGAAAGATGGTTTGGATTTTCCGGGAGTAAAGGAATTCGGATGATGGAGGTACTTTGATTCTCAAAAGTGCTCAAAAAGATCCTTCTCTTTGCCTCTAGATGGGGTATTTATAGATGTGAATTTGCCTGAGATTCAATCCGGGTCGGAACACGTGTCATCCATCGCACTCTCTTCGGGTTCGGATGGACTATCAAGCTGACAACACATCAAAGAGACGGACGTTAGGGGTAGGAATTAGTCATATCCGGTCCGGTTCTTCAGGCGATTTCATAGGAGATTTTCCTGGATCATGGGTGCGGGTCGGAGACGTGCAGGTTGGGGGCTCGGATCGGAATACCCGATCCGAACCGGAGTAGCTTGGACGCCTTTCCTTCTCTAATCATACTCCGCTCTGCTCCAGCGTCGTGGCAAGCAGATGGCTTTCCGATCCACTTGAGTTTTATTGGCCTTCTGATCCGAACAGAGAATTCTACCCGATCCGAACCGATATGCTGCTATCAATCTGAATTGTGGTGTTTCCTTCCGATCCGAACCGGAGTCTTATAACTTGAAATACTCTTCAATGGTTGGTTTCTTGACTTTGTGTTGCCTAGTTCACAAAGTAGGCTAACATTTTGCCCCCTCAAAGGATGCTTTCGTTGTACAAAGCGTGCTTTGATGTCGTTTAACCAGAATTGTCAAGAGTAATGCACAGATTTCTGTTCGGTTCGGCGTCCGACCCGAACAGATTTTCTTCATTTCTGAGCAAATTTGGGAACTTATCTCGCCATGTAATGCTTCTTGCAGGTATGCTCCTCCTTTACTCTCCTTCTCTTCAATTCGAGTCGGATGCTAAATCAACGTGTGAAGTTTCCACTCGGTTCGGATTCCGATCCGAAGCGTATTCGTGGATTTATTTCTTAAACATTGGGCCTTCAGAGAGAGTTGTGCTACTGGGCTTCCACTCCGGTCCGAGCGGGCGAGACAAAATAGGGAGACGAGGAGTCAACACCATTCTTTATATAAACCCATCACCGTCTTCATTCCTTCCTTCTTCGTTTCTATTGCCGCTCGGACCTAAGTATTGAAAACATGAGAAACTCGAATATTCTGAAACTATCCCTCGTAGATTTCTTAACTCGAACACGTAGGTAGCTCTTTAATCTCGAATAGCTTCATAGTAATTGCTCTTGATTTCAATTTGTGTTGGATTGGGATGGTTTAGCCACAGGCTTCGCTTGAACTCCACATCGTTACTGGTGGACGCGCCGTCGCTTCGAGGCGTTGCGAAGCTGGAGAGGGCAAATTTCTGCCCCTGACGATAGCTTTGGTGATAACATGGACCCGTTTGTGAGAAAGGGGGGAAAGAGGAAGAAGACGAGGAGCGTGGTGACCAACTGAAGTCGGTTCGGGTAGAAGACGGAGGAGCAGAAAGGAAGAAGTAGGATAAGGGGTCGGTCCGGGTTACACACTTTAGAAAGACAGGGAGGACAGAAAACGTCGGTTCGGGTCGGAGAAGTGAAGGTTGAAGTAAATGGATCGGTTGAGTGGTGCTAATTCGGTTCGGATCGGGCCATCCGATCCGATCAGATCAGTTCTACTTCCGAAGCCATTGCTTCCCTTGTCTTGAACTGGCCCTGCTCTAATGACGCATCCGAACCGATTACTATCTGTGTTTGTATTGAGCCAGCCATCATACGTATATCCGAACCGGACCGAACATATCAAACTTGGCACATAAAGACTACCCAATTAATTCAACTAACGCTTACTCTAGACGAATATGCTTCGCGAACAGTTAGGATAGTGCCTTGCGAACATAAACGAGAATCAAGGACAACTCTGACTATTACTTTCTCTTTAAAGCTTCGTCTTGCATTGCTGTACTTCTATTTTGTATTTCCCACATTTGTTGCACACACTTTAGTTCACACACATACACAAAAAGGGGACACGGGATAATTCACTCTAATCCGTGCTATTGCTTCTTCAATAGTTCCATGACAATGAGGCCCAGACGCTCTTCTCGTTTAGCTGAGAGGAAAGAAGCTCCAGAAACTTCCAACAAGACCACTCTCGAGGATATATCTTCTTCATCTGACCCAGAATGGGACAGCGAGGGTCCGGATTACGGAGTTGGTCATCGGGAAAGCGATGAAATGTCTTCAGAAAATGAAGTTTCCCTAGGCTTTGAGGAGGAAGGAGGGATTGGTGACAATCGAGCACCCGATGAATTTGACTCAGCCATTATATTGGAATCACCTCCAGATTCCGTAGAATCAACAATTGACAATGACCGACTCGTGAGAATTTGCTTGAAGTATGGAATAATGAAGAGAGACACTTTAGTGCCCTCACGTTCTGACCGTCCCCATAACCCTCCAGAAGGATATATGACGGTCACTCGTCTGATGTGCATGGTTGGCGCCATTCCTCCATTCTCGCCTTTCATCGTCGACTTCTTAAGACAAATGCGGATTGCCCCCATGCAGCTGCATCCCAATTTATATGCCTATCTACATACCTTATTCATAGCATATCGTGAAATTCTAGGCGTGGAGCTTACGTTTGACGATGTTCATTTCTTCTATAATTTCAAACATCGGACTAGAGAAACCCCTTCTTTCTGTTACTTTGAGTCGGTCCCAAAGAGGAAGATAATCTCTACGCCGTTTAGCAGCAAAGCTGGGGATTCCAGACTAGAGTGGTTTTATATAAAGCAACAGTCTGGATGCGCCAGAAGATGGACAAAATCAAGTAAAGCACTGATTTTCTGACCCTGGACTCTATACACTTGAATCATCACCCTGACCTGTTTTCCTTTTTATTTGCAGTCGACAATCCCAAACAGGTATCAGACCAAGCGTTCTTTGATCGAATGCACCGTCTCCTCAATGGCGACCAAAAATTCCTTACTATTGACGAGGTTCTTAAAGATGAGTACCTTCATTTTCACGGGCTGCTATCCGTTTTCCGTAGCATCGGTCATGGGACGGTCCCTTATGCATATATTCCTCCAGTGGAAACAGTTCCAGAAATAGGAGAAGGCTCGGGAATTCCTGCAGCTTCTCTTCAAACTTCACCCTCTCCCTCTTCCACTCAAGATGATGAACTGGCTAATCTAGCCAAAAAACATCGTGAAGGGTATATTGCCCCCGAGGAAACTACCTCGGTAGACAAATCAAAATCTCCCCAAGGGTCGCCACTTCACGCTTCCGAAGGGGATGTTCCTAGCACCGACGAGCACATATTTCAGGGTTTGGGGGGATCTCCCCTTACCCGAGACTATATATACTTCAGAAGATTTCAGAAAGGACCCTTTAGTCTTCACTTCTTCTGAAGAGACTACTCCTGCTAAGGCCAAAGAGCCTGCCCGCACCAGTCTAGCTTCAGACTCGGGTTGGTTGGGGGGACACACACACCACATAGGATGCACTTTGCACCGTAGCACTAGCATTCATTGCACTTCTTTTTCCATGGATCCGTCGATTCTAAACTTCGTTTAACTTATCGTGCAGGTACAATGTCTCGATCCTCTTATGATATAAGAAAGCTTCGCCGCAGCATGTCCAATCCTCCCCAGGATGCCGAATATAACCGCCGGGATGACCGCAGCAGGGAGGAAAGAAGACCCTATGATCCTTATCGATCTCGATCCTCACGCTCCCGCTCACCAGTTCGACCGGAACAAGAAAAATACAAAAGCTATCAAGGTCGTAGGGAGGAGGATAGACCACAATCTAGGGATTCCACTTCCTCCCATGAAAAGCGGAGTAGAGAGAAAACACCTCCAAAGGAAACTGGGTCTAGAAGTAAGCAAAAAGTCCCTGCTACTAAGCGACCTCGGACAGACAAGGGTTCTACAGAATCTTCTTCAGGAAGGGACACTGAACTAACAATCCTCGCCCCTCCTCCACCAGATGCGGGAACCGCCGTAAGGCTGGCATATTTAAAAGAGCAATTTCCCGAGCACTACTTCGAGACTCTGACCTTTCTACCTTCCCTTGAACCTATTTCTTCTAATTGGGCAGAGGAGGCCAGAGCAAAGATTGATTTGGTGGAAAAACAATATACCGAAATGTTCAAGTATTCCCGCACTCTTTCTAGAATCATCCGCACGCTAATGACAAATGCTGACTCAATGCACAAAACTGCAGAGGAAGATGCTAAGGCCCTAAAAACCTTAGGAAAAAATTTAGAAGATACTCAAGCTCAACTAGCTATCGCTCAGAAGAACGCTTCTAACTTCAAACAACAGTTTGAGGACATGCAAAAGCGCTATCATGATTTGCTAGAATCCCACACTCAGGAACGTTCCGAGTTGAAGAAGCAAGCTGACGAAGCCAAATCAGAGGCTGCTAAGACACGTCTCGCTTATGCTGAGCTTGAGCAGAAAAACGCCGAGTTAGCGAAAAGGAGTGCTGAGTTAGAAAAGAAAAACGCTGACTTGGCTTCAAAATTGTTAGAGGCGGAAAACAGGGCTGCTCTGGCTGAAGGCAATGTGGAATGCGCTATTAAATCTGCGGAGGAAACCCGCAAACAATTATCAGAGGCGGAGGCCGATATTCAGGGTTTCGGCGAGCTAATGATCGAATTCTTCGCGCACATTATTCGTCGTCGAAACATTTCCTGGATCGAGGACTATCCATCCACTTTGGTTCATGTGTGGAATCAAATCGTCGAGTGGGAAAAAGAAGAGCTTAAGGTTGATTCCCTCGATGAAGATAAGCTGATGGAGAAATATTTGAGAGACGACGAACCGGAGCGCCTAGCTGAAGGGCGCCGCCTAATTGCTGAGGCCATGGAAGAAGAGAGGCGGAAGTCTAAACAGAAAACCATTCCTGAAGCTGGTTCCTCTTCTTCTGCTCCTGTAACTCCTGAAGTAGAAGGGTATGATCCCGAAAATCCGGGAATTCCCCGATCAACTTTACTATCTCCCATTCCTGAAATAACTCCAGAGGTAGTAGTCACCCCCGCTGAAAAGTCTTCAGAAGGTATCCCTATCTTTTCTCCTCAATTTGTCAAGGCTACTACTACCTTTGGCTACATGACTGAACGTTCGATGAGAAATCCTTTGCTCTTGCCTGAGTTGATAACCGATGTTTCTCATTTTGTAGGCGTTGAATCCTCCGCGAAGACAGATGTTGTTCAAGGAACTACCACTGGGACCAAGCCCGCTGATAGGGTCAAAGAAGGGGAAGACAAGGCTGCTTCAATAGACCTGGGGGAAAGAAGTGAGCCAACCAAGGTCACTACTCCCCATGATGAAGAAATGATTGCAGCTCTAAAAGACGACGGAGGAGACGAGGGGCATGATGAGGAACCAGAGGTTACAATAACCGGGGAGTCAAAAAGCGCTGATGACATTACCTTGGCGGCCATGAAGGCTGATCAAGACAAGCGCTTGCAATTAAAAGCTGAAGAGTTAGATCCTGAGGTCCTCAAGCCCCTCGCAGTTGTGGATGCAGGTTCAAGGTTAGTTGTTAAGCTCTCAACTAGATCTATTACCGAAGAACTTGATAAAAAATCTTCTCTTGATTCCAGTGCCCAGCCCTCCGGGAAGAAGTCCGCCGGCTCCAGTACTACACTTTCAGGGAAAAAGAAATCAAAGCGAATCTTGACTGAAGCCGAGAGGGAAGCAAAAGATGCGGAAAAAGCTGCCAAGAAATCAAAGGCTCATCCCAAACCCAAATAGTGGGTTCTCCTGTATCTTTTCAGCATCTTTGTAAATCAATAAGTGCTGCTACACCAGCAGCTTCTGCACTTTCTTTTTCAGTTATTTCCCTGTACAAATTCATTCATTTGTAAATAAAAATAATTCACTTTCTGCAATGTTTATTTGTTAGCAGTTCTGCACTTATGTAAAAATGCATATCTATAGTTATGAAACAAAGTTGTGGAGAGGGGAGTTATGTGTATGTGTATGTGTCCCCAGTCAGTCTCCACAAGTTATTCAGTGCTTAACCATGCAATCTGAATGCTCCCGATTCTCTAACGGGATAGCATTTCCTGTGTCATCAACACCTGTTGTTTTTCCTGGCATTTCTTTTATACTCCCTCTCATTCTCTCGAGAGTTAGAGTTCGAGTTCAGCTATTTGTTTATCCCCCGGTCGTTCAACGGGAAAAGATTTCTTTCTCGGCGCTCGATCGGAGACGCCTTTATACTCTCTTTCTCTCTGGAAAGTTAGAGTTCAGAATAGAATTTCCTTTTCAGCGCTCAGTTTGAGACGCTTTTATACTCTCTCTCTTTCTCTGGAGAGTTAGAGTTCGGAGTTGATCCTCCTTTCTCAGCGCTCAGTCGGAGACGCTTTTATACTCTCTCTCTTTCTCTGGAGAGTTAGAGTTCAGAATGTCGTTTTCTCATTCTTTTATGTCTTATTGCACAAATAATCATTGTGCTTCTTTTTATGCCCAAACTGTTTCAACCTTTTTAGGCTCTAAGTTATCCTGTGTTTTATAATCACAACAGAACAACTAACGAATGTAAATGCATAAAAGTAAATAACACACAATATTTTATAGTGGTTCAGCTAAGTCATAGCCTACATCCACTTTATAGTCCTTTATTCATATCGTCATATTTTCCAAAGGCAAGTCGTGCCTTATTACAGAGTTTACAGGAAGAACAGCAAAAAGTATAGCATTTCTAATCCAAATATCGCATTAAGTGTTGGGCATTCCATGCTCGAGGGACTTCTTCGCCATCTACGGTCATTAACTTGAATGTTCCTTTATCAAGTTTCCGTTGGATGACAAAGGGTCCTTCCCATTTTGGGCCGAGGTGAGGAAGAGATGGAAAAACTCTCTTTAGCACCAAATCTCCTTTTTCAAAAGTTCTGAGGCGAACTTTTTTGTCATAATAGCGCGCCATCTGACGCCGATGTCTTGCTGCACGCAAGTCTGCTTCGTCCCTCTTCTCTTCGACTTCATCAAGAGACTCAAGTAAAAGTGCCCGATTCGTCATCGGGTCATAATACGTAACCCTGTGGGAAGGAACTTCCAGTTCAACTGGAATTACTGCTTCTGAGCCAAAGGAGAGAGAGAAAGGGGTATGACCGGTAGCCGTTTTAAACGTTGTTCGATATGCCCACAAAGCTAGGGGCAATTCATCAACCCATTTTGCCTTTGCACGCTCTAATCGCTTCTTGAGAATGGATTTTATTACCTTGTTTATTGCCTCTACTTGCCCATTAGATTGTGGATAGGCAACTGCAGTATATCGTTTGTCTATCTTATATTTCTGGCAAAAGTTTCTGAATTCAGTGCTATCAAATTGGGTCCCATTGTCGGTAATAATCGTCCTTGGGATCCCGAATCGGCATATAATATTTCGGACCACAAAACTTATCACCTTTCTTGTGGTGATCTTAGTCAAGGGTTCAGCTTCTACCCACTTTGTGAAATAATCCACGGCTACTATGGCATACTTAGCTCCCCCTTTAGCAATCGGTAAAACTCCAATGATATCGATTCCCCATGTGGCAAATGGCCAAGGACTCACCATCGATTTAAGCTGAGTTGACGGTGCCCTGGGGATTTTGGCGAATCTCTGGCACTTATCGCAGCGTCGTGAATAATCAGCTGCATCTTTGTTAATCGTAGGCCAGAAGTATCCATACCGCAATATTTTCTTCGCTAAAGTTTGACCTCCTGTATGATCTCCACACTCACCTTCGTGCACTTCTCTCAGTACACGCTTGATGTCGTCGTGTGCGATGCATCGTAACAGGGGCATAGAAAATCCCTGTCTATAGAGGGTATCGTCTTGCATAACATATCTGGCAGCTTTGCGAACTACAGCTCTTTTCTCACTTTTCTTCGATGGGAGAGTCCCATTCTTAAGAAAACTCTTGATTGGAGTCATCCATGACTCCTTCTCTGATTCCGCTTCATGAACGAATTCAATTTCCATTGACTCAAAGCTTGGCGATTCCAACGTTTCAATTGGAATTACCTCAGTCTCTTCTGGATTGTCGGAACTAGCCAACTTTGCTAATCTATCCGCTTTCTGGTTTTCTACTCTGGGAATATGTGTTATGTTGTACCGTTCTAAGCTACTTAATAGCTCTTTCACTTTCTTGAGGTAAGCGACAAGTCGAGGTCCTCGAGCCGCAAACTCCTCTCGCACTTGACAAACAACAATCTTAGAGTCACAAAATATGTCCATCACTTTTACTCCGAGGTCTTTAGCGAGTTTCAGCCCGGCAATCAGGGCTTCATACTCAGAGTCATTGTTTGTTGCCGAAAATTCTAATCGCAGGGCGTAATATAACGACCGTCCCTCCGGAGTGACTAAGACAATTCCAGCTCCGGATCTTCGGTCATTTTTAGCTCCATCTGTATATAATTTCCACGGATTCATCTCTAGCTTATCCTCGGATTTAACCACTCGGTCATTGATTATTTCTTCCTCTGGAATGGTGAACTCCGCAATAAAGTCTGCTAGAGCTTGCCCCCTGATTGATTTTCGCGGTTGAAAATTCAAATCAAACTGGCTTAGTTCTATGTTCCATTTAATCAACCTTCCCGACGCTTCGGGTCTCTGCAACACCTGTCTTAACGGCTGATCGGTGTATATGGTTATTGGATGAGCTTGGAAGTAGTGACGAAGTTTTCGGGATGCAATCAGGAGGCTGTAAGCGAGCCTCTCGATCTTTGGGTAGTTGCGCTCTGCCGCTGCTAATTTCTTACTCACATAGTATACTGGCCTTTGTACTTTGTCTTCTTCTCGAACCAGAACTGTGCTGACAGTGTGAGCCGAGACTGCTAGATAAACAAATAGTTCTTCGTGATCTACGGGCTTTGATAAGATTGGCGGTTTCTCTAACAGCTCTAACAGATTTTGAAAAGCCTCGACACAATCGGGAGTCCACTGGAAGTTCTTCTTTCCCCTTTTTATCAAATCAAAAAATGGAACACATTTATCGGTGGCTTTGGAGATGAATCTACTTAGCGCCGCTACCTTCCCTGCCAGACTTTGGACGTCTTTAATTTTCCTTGGTTCTTTGATATTTCTAATCGCCGCTATCTGGCTAGGGTTGATCTCAATTCCTCGGGAACTCACAATGAAGCCAAGGAACTTTCCCGACGCCACTCCAAATGAACATTTTAAAGGATTCAATTTCATACGGTATTTTCGCAAGATACCAAACATTTCTGCTAAGTCTTGCGTATGACTGGAGGACTGCTTTGATTTAACAAGCATATCATCCACATAAACTTCCATAGTTTTTCCTATCTGATCATAAAACATTCTATTTACCAACCGCTGATAAGTAGCTCCAGCGTTTTTTAATCCGAACGGCATTACAACATAACAATATAATCCCAAATTCGTAATGAAACTTGTATGCTCTTGGTCTGGCACATGCATAGGAATTTGATTGTATCCAGAGTATGCATCCATGAAAGAGAGAAGTTCATGACTTGCTGTCGAGTCTACAAGCTGGTCAATCCTGGGAAGTGGGAAACTATCTTTTGGGCAAGCCTTATTTAAATCTGAAAAGTCAATACAAGTTCGCCACTTTCCGTTTGGCTTCTTTACCAAGACAGGATTCGATATCCAGTCGGGATAAGTCGAATCTCGAATAAATCCATTTTGCTTCAATTTCTCTACTTCCTCTTTGAGAGAAGCTGACCTCTCTGGGCCCAGCATGCGTCTCTTTTGCTTCACAGGCGGATGCTTCGGATTTACATTCAGTTTGTGACTGATAATGGAAGGCGATATCCCACACATGTCAGCATGGGTCCTGGCGAACACATCTAAGTTTGCCTTCAAGAAGTCCGTCAGTTCTTCAGCACGACGTGGATCCAATTGGGAACCAATCTTCAAAACTTTCGTCGGATCAGCTTTATCAACAGGAATTTCCACTGTCGCTTCATTAGGAGTTGCATTTCTAGCCTCTGGTTCCTCGTCTTTTCTAGGATCCAGGTCTTCAGGCGTTCCTTTGGGCAACTCCCTTGGGTTCAATCTCTCTAATTGCTATGCCGAGTCCCCCTTTGAGGGAGATGAGGCATCCTTACTCTCAGCATTTACTCCTTTCATCAACATCTTCAGTTCGGCCACATAGCAGGCCCGTCCAGAAACCTGATCCCCTCTTATTACTCCAGTTCCGGCTTCGGTTGGGAACTTTAGTAACAAGCACCAAGGGGCAATACAAACTCTAAATTCAGCGAGGGCAGGTCTCCCTAAAAATGCGTTATATGGCGAATCTACGTCCAGTACTACAAACTGAAGCATTCGCACTCTTCTACGTTCTCCTTGCCCTAGGGTCACGGGCAACTCTATATATCCCATGGGAGCTGTCGTCGCTCCGTTGAAGCCTCTAATCCATCCTTCACAAGGTTTCAGATCTTCGGGCTCAAGTTTCATCTGATCAAATGACTTCTTGAACAAAATATTAACGGAACTTCCGTTGTCTACTAATTCCTTATGGACCAAGGCCGACCCAATAGTGGTAGTAATAACCAACGGATGGTGGGAGATTGTATCCCCGTATTGTCTCGGCTGCGAAATACCACGTCATCGAACATGGTTTTTTGTTGTTTTATGGGGGTGACATCTTCCAAATCGTCACCTTCGTTCACATCCAGATGCTTGGCAGCATTCACATATTGGTCCATTGACCTAAAACTTCGGATTGCCGGGTGAGGTCCACCTACTATGGAGTTGATGACGATCCCTTTACCTTTCTGCTGCGTGGTAGGCTTAGGAGCAGGTAGAATCTGTTTTGGAGCCTGCTCTCCCTGCCCCCTGTCCCTCGGGGCAACCTTGTACTCATCCAACTTTCCTTCACGCAGCAGCTTTTCAATTACATCCCTCAAATGTCGACACTCATTGGTCGAATGTCCATGTGTTCCGTGAAATAAGCAAAATTTCCCTGTCGCCATTTCTTTCTCGGTCGAATCACGAGGTGGCGGTCTTTTATACTGCAACACGTTGTATGTATCCAGGTAAATATTTTCCAGGGTGTCATTCAATGGTGTATAGTTCTCGTAGTTTTGGAATCGGGGCCTTTTGTTAGGGTCGCTTCCCCTATTTCTGTTTCTCCTGTTGCCGTTCGAATTACGGTTGTTGTTGTTTCCCCCGTTTCCAGTATTGCTGTTTCCACCCTTGTTTCCTACATTTACTTCGACCTTGCCAGAACTTTCCCCAGACTGCTTCACGGCAATATTACTCTGCACATTCTCCTTTGAAGCTATCTCAGACTTTCTCTTCCGGTTTGCCCGGGCCTCTTCTCGTCTTAGATAAATATCGGCTTTTTCGTAGAATATCGCCCTTGTGGGGGGTGTCTTCCCAGAAAGGTAGTCTCCAAACTCAGATTCAGGATCGACTCCTTCCTTCAATGCCATTAGAATAGTGGGCTCATGCGGGTCACTGACCTCAGTTACAGCTTGGTTAAAACGATCTAGATATGCCCTTAAAGATTCTCCTGGTGCCTGTTTGATCCTCGACAATTCAATAACACTCTTGGACTTGCGGGCATGTAGTCGAAACTGGTTCATGAAACGCTCGCTTAGTTCTTTGTAATTAGAAATTGAACGAGGAGGAAGCCGGGTAAACCAGAACAATGCCACATCTTCCAGGTAGATTGGGAATGCTTTGCACTTTACTTCATCAGGGGCAGCAGCGGCGTTCATGAGCCACGAATACCGCATCAAATGCTGTCCCGGATCAGTCCTTCCATTGTATTTGTCCATCTGCGGCAAGTTAAAGCGTCGGGGAAACTGGAAATCTAGGATATCATCAGTGAACGGTGTATGGCTTCGCTCAATGCCGTAGTCTTCATTCGTATAATTCCGGCTCTCGGACATAATTCGGCGAACCATTGCCTGCACATCGGCACTAGTTAGGGGCTGCTCAGGTTCCCTGGCCCTAGTGTCCGAGTTCCTTCGGGGCTCTTGCTCTGGAGATGCCCTTCTTCTTCGAGCTGCCTCTACTCGATTCCTTTCCCTGTGTTCCCGGTCGATCTCGGGAAGAGGGGACTGGAGTCTTTGCCCCCGAGTAGGGCTATCGTTTCCTAATGCTCGTGCGATATCCTCGCGAGATCCCAAAGATCCAAACGTTAGCTGCTCCACGTTCTGAGGTCGTTCGAGTGGCCTTCGTTCACGGGGCCTCTCTTCCTCGGAAGATGAAGATTGATCTACGGGTGTGTGACGAACCGGTGATGGAGTTCTTTGCCGGCGGAGCTCATTGATTTCCCGACTCATGAGCCTCATATTTTCCTGCATCATGAGATTGGTGCGCTCATGAACTCTCATAGCTTCCCTCGTGCTCTCAAGCATATCAAGCAAGCGCGAGAAATCTCCTTGAGTGATGGGAGCAGATGGATTGACCTGGTCTCCAACCCTGGCAGCTGGAATTGGAGCATTCGCGGGGACTCGAGTAGATGTTCCAGCTTCACCAAGCATCGGGTCGGATCGGAGGTAGGAAGTCGGGTCGGATCGGAGCTGGGGTGCCTGGTCGGATCGGTGTGCAGCAAGCAAGTCGGGTCGGTTCAGACTGGGGGAGTGCACTGCTTCGGAGTCCCCTACCCGGATCGGATCGGAGCTCTCCCCTTGCTGTCGGTTCGGATTTCCTGCGTTGATTCTTCCTGCTGCTGAACTCTGCCCCCGAGACCTTGTTACAACAGCATGTTGCTGATCTTCGCCAGCTCCATTTCCTTGAACAGACTGAAATTCCTTGCCTTTTCCTTTGGCCATTAGTCTTTGACAATTGCTTCAACGAATGTAAAAAAGTGGAGAAACTTAAGGATTCACTTCTTTGAACTCAACGGTCCAAAAAGTAGAAAGAGATCCCGGAAAATAAAGAATTTAGATGAGGTTATTCTCAGTGAAAGCACCAAAATGTTAGACCCAAATGTGGTTCTAACACCCAAATTGATTAGAAACAAGATAAAATAAAACAGAAATAAAAATGAACACACAAGATTTATAGTGGTTCGGCGAAGAAATGCCTACGTCCACTTAGTTCTAACTATATTCAGTAATTCAGTTACAAAGGCAATGTAAGATTCACTCACAACTCACTTTTGTTCACTCAAATGATTAAAACAAGAAATGAAAGATGGTTTGGATTTTCCGGGAGTAAAGGAATTCGGATGATGGAGGTACTTTGATTCTCAAAAGTGCTCAAAAAGATCCTTCTCTTTGCCTCTAGATGGGGTATTTATAGATGTGAATTTGCCTGAGATTCAATCCGGGTCGGAACACGTGTCATCCATCGCACTCTCTTCGGGTTCGGATGGACTATCAAGCTGACAACACATCAAAGAGACGGACGTTAGGGGTAGGAATTAGTCATATCCGGTCCGGTTCTTCAGGCGATTTCATAGGAGATTTTCCTGGATCATGGGTGCGGGTCGAAGACGTGCAGGTTGGGGGCTCGGATCGGAATACCCGATCCGAACCGGAGTAGCTTGGACGCCTTTCCTTCTCTAATCATACTCCGCTCCGCTCCAGCGTCGTGGCAAGCAGATGGCTTTCCGATCCACTTGAGTTTTATTGGCCTTCCGATCCGAACAGAGAATTCTACCCGATCCGAACCGATATGCTGCTATCAATCTGAATTGTGGTGTTTCCTTCCGATCCGAACCGGAGTCTTATAACTTGAAATACTCTTCAATGGTTGGTTTCTTGACTTTATGTTACCTAGTTCACAAAGTAGGCTAACACTTACTAAAAGCGCCCACTTTTTACCTGTCAAAAGTAAAAGAACTGCCTCATCCCTAGCATCACTGTACCTTAAGGAAATCGTTCGACTCCATGGAATACCATCTAGCATTGTTAGTGACCGAGACCCCATCTTCACCAGTGAGTTTTGGCGGAGTCTGCAAGAAGCAGTAGGAACGCAGTTATGCTTGAGCACAGCCTATCATCCCCAAACCGACGGCCAAACAGAGAGAGTGAACAGAGTTTTGGAAGACCTTTTAAGGCTATGCGTCCTTGACTTCGGAGGGACATGGGAAGACCACCTTCCTTTGGTGGAATTCGCCTACAACAACAGCTATCAAGCAACCATCGGAATGGCGCCCTTCGAACCTTTATATGGAAGACCGTGCCGATCGCCCACTTGTTGGTGGGAGTCTACGGATAAGCTCATACTTGGACCAGATATGATCCGAGAGACTTCAGAGAAAGTAGACTTAATACGAAGAAGGATGAAGACGGCCCAAGACAGACAAAAGTCCTATGCCGACAAGAGGAGGACCGACCTTGAATTCGAGGTTGGAGACAGAGTTTTTCTCAAGGTATCACCGCTAAGAAACGTTGTTCGCTTTGGAACCACAGGAAAGCTAGCACCAAGGTTCGTAGGGCCATTCCCTATCATCGAGAAAATTGGGAAAATGGCCTATAGATTAGAGCTACCTGAGAAGTTGGCTGGAGTCCACAACGTTTTTCACGTTTCACATCTCCGAAAATGTCTACATGAGTCTGCTGAAGTGGTAGAGCCAAATATACTCGAAGAGGCTGAAGTGGAACGCGAAGCAACCATAAGAAAAGTTCCAACCCGCATCTTAGGAACGGAAGTGAAGAAGCTACGCAACCGCGAAGTCAAGCTCGTCAAAGTTCAGTGGAGCGACGCCGAGGGAGACGCGACTTGGGAAACTGAAGCTAGAATACGTACTGCCTACCCTTTTCTGTTCGAGGGTACATCCTTGATCTTTCTTTTTCCTTAAGTTGCGCTTTTATCTATCTTTTTAGGTATATTTCCTCGACCGTATCTTTTAGATAGAATCTTTTTGGATGGAAACATGTAGTTGAAACATGTTATGGATGATGGTTGCAAGTGGTTGCAAGTGATTGCTAGTGGTTGCTCGTGGTTGCATATACACACACAATCTAGGTTTTAGATCGGCTCAGTCACTTCATATTGCATATGCATATATGTTTGTATTCGTATATGGTTGAACTTTAATGTGTTGTCATATGGATGTTGCATTTGTATTGAATGATTGTGCACTCATGTAGAATCAAGAATAGGAAAATTTGCATACATAATGGATTCATGGCACTTACATAATTCGCATTAAGGAGGTCAACTGAATCAGTAGACCGCCTGATTTTTGCATTAGATATGTACATGTACACACACACTTCGCATATGATCATGAAGCGTTAGAAATCTTTTAAGGACAATGGATGCTCGTGTTTGATGGATGAGTAGATGGATGATTGGATGTTAGGATATACATTCCTCCTAACTTGAAGATTTCGGGGACGAAATCCTTTTAAGTGGGGGAGAATGTAACACCCCGCAAATTCTATAACTGTGAAATTAACAAATTAAAGTATAATTAATCTGAAATCAAAGAACTAAGGGAAACGGGATACGCCATGGCGTTCGTCTCGGAAAAATACGCGAAATAGAGTCCGAGTTTTCGAAAAACGGAGTCCGTATGAAGAAGATATGGCCTTCGGAAGTTTTAAATTAAATTTAAAATTCAAACAGAATAAAATAAGCTCAGAAATTAAAAATGGGGCCCAATGGGCCAGGGCGGAAAAAGTCCCGCCTGACGCACCCAGGTCGACTGGGCTGTCGACTTGGTCTAACCAGGTCGACAGGCCTGTCGACAGGGCTGTCGACAGGGGTGTCGACCTGGTCCAGACCCAGGTCGAGCCCAGTCTAACCCGGCTGGCCTATTCTCTATGTGGTCGATTTTCTGTGGTCTGCTTTGTCATTAGGGCTAGGTAGCAGGCTCTAATTGGTCTCTCCTTAGAATGAATGGCTACGATCAATCCAAGCAACATCAATGGTCCTAATCAGTTCCTAACCTCTATATAAACAACCCTAGACTAAACCCTAATCTATTCATTCAAAAATAAGAACATAGCCGCCATGTTGCTGAGGAACGACTTGGAGTAGCCACCAAATTGGGAGAGAGGATTAGGAGGAAGATTCTAAAGCTTAAAGCAACCTAAACAAATCAATTCAACAAAGGAATTTGCGTCTTCAATTCCTAAATTAGAGAATTCGCCGCAACCATTGTAAGTAGAGTATTACTTTGGTATGAACAAACAATTGTGTTGGTTTGTATGATTGAGTTGTGGCAATAAAGTAATTCATATTTGTGCGTTTTATCAATTTATATGCGTTTGGATATTCTTGAATTATGTTATTCAATTATAAAGAACTACATGCGGTAGTTCTATGCAAGTATACGTTTGGAATATTTCGCAAATTATGTAATCCATGTTGAAGCTACATGTATGTAGTTGATTTAAATTCATGCAAGTTTGGGGTTTGCTTCTATGCCACCATGATGTATATTTTTGGGCATAAATCATTTTGTAAGTAATTGGAACAAGTTTGGTTATTATCCATAAGAAATTATGTTGAGAATTTGGCATCATGTATTAAGCCATGCTTTTGTACTAGAAAACCTATTTGCAAACTTATGAATATGGCTAGGCCATGAATGATATTTGGCATAATTGAAATCCATGATTAAGTCTATCTTGTTTACAGGAATTATATGATGACATATGTGGTACATAGTTAGGATTAGATTCAAAATCCCTTTTTTTTTTTGCAAATTTACATGACTAAAGTAAGAATCATGATTTCATGTTAGAGATATTTATGCCATGCTTATGTTTGACATTATGCCTTGCTTATGTTAGAAAAATTTATGCCATGCTTATGTTTGACATTATGCATAAATAAAAGTATAGGTTCATGTTGTAGTTATGACTATGTGTCAATAATGATACCCAATTTAGACTCTTATCTCAACTACAAGTTCACATGCTTTGATTCATGTCACCTATGCTTTATGACCAAAGTATATGTCACTACTATGCAAGTACACCAGTTTCTATTTTGTATTCCCAACGTCATATTGCAAGTTCATACGCTCACCTTCCCTTTTTTTTTGTGTATGTAATCACGCCATAAGCCTCCCCTTTTCGCATGGCTAAATTGGGCTTTAAAAGGCTAAGCCCAATATATATAATAAACGGACGTGTAAACCGGGGGAAAATAACGTTGGGTTAAAATTACTAATGAATGAAAATATAAAATAGAAGGGCCCAAGTTCAAGTATGGGTTGGGCCCATGATTGGTGTAACCTTTACACCATTAACTTAATAATGGGCCGCAAATATTTACATATAATAAATAAAGAAGAATGACAAAATATGTAAATGTAGAAAATACGATGTGTTTAACCCGAGGTTGGATTGAGTTGTGATGTAAACCTGCCCGGAACCGCCCGGCTGTCCAGTAGTCACAACAATACCTATCCAATGTGGGAGGTTAAACATGGAGCCCAATAAGGACCCGAGGTTAGACTGAGTTGTGGCGTAAGACTGCCCGGAACCAACCGGCAACAGGCAGCCACAACAATACCTGTCTAATGTGAGAGGTCAGGGCCTTAATAAGACAATTAAGGCTGAGTCAGGATTGTTAGGATTAAGTGAACTAAAGACTTAATCAAAATGGAACATGCTAAACTAAACGGACTGGTGGGGGTTAGGTTAGAAAACACTTAACCAACTTAGCATGTTGGCTAGAGATAGAAAACCTAGTAACGGGGGACCCTTTTCAGCAGTAACCCTAGAAGGTGTATCAGGATACCCTGAAACTAGGCAGGGTGGGGCACGATTACTGGGCTGATTGTAAGAGGTCAAATCGACGGCGGTGGTGTAGCAGTGTAGGTTCTAACGGAGTGCGGGCGTGCACACACTCCGGCGCAGAAAAATAAGGCACTGGACACCAGTGCATACCTGTGCACTCTAAGGTTGTGTCGGGTTGCCACTATGGGACTTGATACACCCCATGGTGGGACCAGCATAGGTAACTACAACATCGGGGGCCGTAAGACACATGTAACTATGCGAGTAGGAGCCGATCATCATAGAATGGATCACATCACCCTGGTTATGGGGTGCCAGTTGGAAACTAGTTTATATGGGTTCAGAGATTAACATGGGGTACGATAGTATATTCGACCCTAGACAACTTAACCAAGTTTATTGTGCTTGCCCACTTCCTGTTTATACTTATCATACCCAGTTCTTTATTCATAGACAAAATAGTACTAGACTTACTCAGGCTTTATGTCTGACTCTACTTTTCTTTCGTCTTCTTTCTTCCGTTCCCCCCCCCCCCCCAGGTCCTCAGGGAGGGAACACAGCAGCTTGACCAACCTCAACATCCATCTTGAAGAAGAAAAATGTATTGCTTGGACTTTCCTGTTTTGAACTATGGCTTTGGACAATCCACTATGGGGCTTTTGCAGTTTATCTATGTTTTATCTATGCTTCTTTAAACAATGTACTCAAGACAGATTATGAAAAAGTTATGTTATGTTTTTGGAGAGGATGTAAGACAATCATGGTGATGTTTTGTAACACGTATTTGCTTTTATGAAATAAAGTTTGTTGTTCTTCCGCTGTTTACAAATATGTGTTCTTATATCTGTCTTGTATATCTGTGACTTGTACTTATAAACCTCCACCAAAATTAGGGCATTCCCTTTGAGAGTGACCCTAACGGAGGTGGGGTGTTTCAACTCTATTCAATTTACTCTATTCGATTAACCCTTATCAATTAACTCTATTGGACTAACGCTATTGGATTAACTCTATTTGATTTAACTCTAGTCGATAACTCCTTTAACTCTAATCGAATAAACCAAATTCGATTAACTCCTTTTATTCCATTTGAATAAACTATATTCGATTTATTCCTTTAACTCCATTCGAATAAACTATATTCGATTTATTCCTTTAACTACATTTAACTCTATTCGAATAACTAATATTCGTTAACTCTATTTAACTCTTATTCGAATAACTAATATTCGATAACTCCTTTTACTTTATTAGAATCACTAATATTCGATTAACTCAATTGATTCTATTCGAATAAACTATATTCGATTAACTCCTTTATTTTAACTCTAATCGATTAACCCATCGAATAACTAAATTCGATAACTCCTTCGAATAACCAATATTCTATAACTCACTTCGATTAAACAAATCGATAACTATTTTCGATTAAACTATAATCGATAACTCCTTCGATTAACTAATAATCGATAACTCCTTTCGATTAACTAATAATCGATAATTCCTTTTGATTAACTAATTATCGATAATTCCTTCGATTTAACTAAAAATCGATAACTCCTTTCAAATAAACTATTCATTTATAAAGATTTACTTTTAGTAACGGTTCTTCACTTTATAAATGATTTCCTTTTTTGCAACATTTTCCTTTTTATAACGTTTTCCTTTTTATAACATCCTATTCGGTTATAAACAAATTTACTTTTTTATAACTCTATTTATTTTCTAAATATTTCCTTTTTAATTCTATTTGTAAATGGTTTTACAAATATCTCCTTTTCGATTTCATTTGTAAAGGTTTTACAAATATTCCTCTTTCGATTTCATTTGTAAAGGTTTACAAATATTCCCTATTAATTCTCATTTGTAAATGGTTTACAAACATTTCTCTTTCTAATCTATTTGCAAATGGTTTGCAAATAATTCCTTTAGGGTTTCATTTCTAAGTATTTTCTATTTATAAATAATCCATTTATAAATAAATTTTTATTTATAAATATTCCATTTATAAATAATTCCTTTTATAAAATCTTCTTTGATTTCATACATAAATCTATTTCAATATTCGTTTTGACAAATTCCTTTTCACCATTCCGGTATGTTATGGTATTTAACACATCAAATCACGATGACCAATATCGTTCAAACACACAAAATCGACAACAGATTATATATCACATCATATATTACAATATATGAACAGAACGGTATTATAAATATTGAGGAATCCGGCTGGATTCCTCCAAACTGTCTCCCTGCATCCACAGATGTTATACAATATAAAATCAACATCACTTTCAGTTCCATATGATATATTCTGTTAAACAGAATCAATATAGAAATTCAACTAGCTGACTAGCAGTTCAATCAAGCAGTCAACACACAGTCAATCAGCCAATATTTAACAGTTCTAAAAATACAACATGAAATTATAAACTGTTCAGAGTTAGTGAGATTTATTCACATTGTCCGTAAATCGTTAAATAACAATTACGGTCGTTGATTTGGATCAGGCAATTTATTTTGATATAAATTGTAACGAACTCCACGCTCTCACTCGATTCCATAGTGAAGTGTTCATTCAATATGATCCTGTCAGATCTGATTTTGCTTTGTTTCTTTGTTATTGGGCCCGACATTCACAACCAAAGCCCATCGACCTACTGCCTTAGAGCCCGACCCGCGTTTTTCTCGCATTAGGCCTCTTCTTCCCTGAGACCGATACACGCAGCATCTACATTGATCCAACTATACCTCCAACAAAAATTCCCACTATTATTTCACAAGATCACCCCTTACCCCACGTTATTCAATCACAATCCCATTTTCGAAACAACTCCTGCACCATAATATTCCCTCTTCACTTGACGCAATACCACTACCTACTTCCAACGCTCCATTCACATGAAAACACCCCTCCCCAAATATTTCCGCAACTCCCCACCAGTATATACGAGTTGCTCTTCATATTTTCACCATACACATTTCCCATTATTTCGAACTTCTAACCTCTCCCAGATCCCTTCAGTTCAGTGCGTGTATCCCCTTTTTGAAACCTTTCAGTGAGCTAAACCCATCACTCTTCTTATTACTTCAAACGTCCTGTACTCCCCATTCATGCACCATCCAATTCTTGCATTTCCTTTTGTTTGATTTTTAGAAGCGGTGGACTTTGGTTTTAGGAAGGTATACTGACGGCGGAAAATTGTTTAGGGTTATAGAATAATGTGGCGTATTTATAGTTTTTAGTTGGAATTGTTTTGAAGAGGTTATCCTTCCACGTTTTCCCATTTCAATTCTTTGTGGCTACCGTTCCTTGCCATATACATAGACGTGGATGCCTTCCTTGCCAAGGGAAAGAGACCGTACGTTAGCTTGTGAGAATGGCCGTAAGTTTGGTTGCTTGTTGCTATTATAAAGTCACCACATAATTCGTTTTAAAAGTTATGAACTTCGATTTACTCCATTTCGCTTACGTACGGGCAGCTATGGACAGAAATGAAAACACCATAGTAATGAGTAAGGTACCACGATTTCAAAAATCTAAAAATACCGGTAGATTAACTCATTCTGTGAAACCCCAAAATCGCTGATACAGGGTGCCAAATACTCTAAATAAAAAGTTGCTTATTTAATTAATTAAAAATTCCATTAAAATTCTAAAAATTAAATTATCACTATGTCCCAAAAGAACCTTGTCTAAATTCAAACCCGATCTCTAGTTATATTGAATAAACCGATACGGTCGATAAACGATTCTATAGCGACTAGATTGAAATTTGATTTGGACATATCTCAAAATCTACACGACGAAATCCTGATTTTTCTCTTCCACTAGAAAGTTATACTCCACCAGCTCCACATGTTTCTTGTTTCACAGAATTCCGAATTAAAACGAACCCTGTACATTCAGTTGAAGTTCAAATCGCCCAATTACGAACTGCAGCGCCATTTCAAGCTCGATTTTAATTATAATATAATTATACGTTCAAACTGTCGTTCAAATAATATATTCGTTATTCTAATTCAATTCTAAACTGAATTCAATATCACAGATGATCCAATTCACACCATATCGCCATTTCAGCCAATTCTGGTTATTTCAGAATTAAATATATTATTTAATTTATTATTTTTCACCATTATTTAATTCCACGACCATTAAATTGTTTTAATAACCTTTTAAATAATTAAATAAATTAATTATTATACCGCTGAAAATGCGGGTCATTACATTCTTCCCCACTTAAAATAATTTCGTCCTCGAAATTGCTAAGGTAGGAAACAACTTTATTAACTGGTTATAACTTATTTGTTCACTTCTTAACTTCAGTTTCCAACTAGAACAATTTAATTCCAATTTAGTATTAATTAATTCTTATCAACGAGAATTTTCAAAAATCCTGAAAATTTTCTAACTCCTTAACTTTTCGGAAAATTTCGCCAGCACCTCCTTTGTATTGGTCAATACATCAAATCACCACTCGCCTCTCTGGGCCATCTCCATCTTAAAAGAAAATCAAACTGCCAAGCGGCTTGCCAATTCGGCTCATCAAACTTTCAAACCCATATATAATATAAACTTGTACCTTTTTGTCGGGCATGTCAACTCCATTACTTCCATATGTTACCAACTCAACATATACCAATGGTATCCCAATCAAATTCTGATCAATTTTATCTCCAACTCAACCATTCGCTTTTTACCAAGCCAAATTTCCATTTCAAACTCAAGTTTCATTCTCAATTCCAAACTCTTAACTTGATTATCACATTACACATCAAATTTGAATCTCACAATCCAATTTGTCTTGATATCATTCTAATTCAATCTTAGTTACCACTTTACTGGCTTTACTTTATTTCAATTTTGCTTTCACAAATTTCTATTAAATTTGTTTTTAATTCAAACAGTCTTTCCCTGGGAGTTTTCAAACAGTTTACTCTTTTCAAAAATCAAATTTTCCTTTGGAACATGCCACTGAGCCCTTAATTAATATTCCATTAGTTAAATCACTTCTCTATTTCTTTATCAATATTTGTTAACCAAATATTTTCAATAACCATATTGGCCTTTTATGTTATTTGGAAAACATTTCCGAATATCGCCTTCCTTTATTTTCTAAATTTTAGAAAATATATGCTATTTATAATTGGAAAATATTCCAATTACTTATCTCTTTTCCGATCTCGTTTATTTTTATACTTAGGAAATATTCTTTATTATATTTCCAAGCTTACACTTATTTGGGTTAGAACGGATGTTGTGTAAAACATCGTTACGACAACCCAAATACTATATTCAACTAACTCTTATTCAACATCGATCTTCGAGCCTGAAATCTTACTATTTATTTGTTAATAATGAAATCAATCATGTTGGGGTATAACTACCTCTCAGACCTTGACTGAATAACATTTATAACGTCAAAACAGATATGACTACTTACTTGAATAATCAATACCATACAACTACTTATTCACTTTTAACCACGTATACGCTTCCTCTTCTATTCTTACTAGATTTTATTCTTAGTCTTCCTTTTTGATTTTACTATTATATTTCTAAGTTCTTTTCCTTATCGACTTCTATATATATATCGATACGTTGATTTCTAACTATCAAATTATCTTAAAAATATTCTAACTCCTTAAATTCCCGGAAAAATTCGCCATAACCTCCTTTGTACCCGGAGCATCGGGATATTTCAAATAGCCTCCCATGGTCCTCACCAATCCAAAAGAAAAAGAAAAAGCCAAGCGGCTAGCCGATACGGCGCATAAAATCTCATATATGAATTAAATACATACCTTTTTGTCGAGCATTCTATTTATATACCTTCATACCTTATCCATACCTATCTCATGTATATTTATACCTGCCCAATCTATTTTAACTATACCTGGTCGTTTTAACTCAATTCGTTAATTAATTTGTTAATTAACTCTTTAGTCTATTTCCCTTTTATATTTGAACATGACATGTTCAAATATATTTTAACTTGCTTATTAACTAATTTGAATCCAAATTTCAAATTTAAGTTCTATATTCGATTTCGAATATCCATTTACAAATCCAATTCACCTTTCAAAGTTCAACTTCAAATTCAAAACTCGATTAACTATTCCCTCTTCGACTTTGTTAATTCTATTCAATTTCTATTCAAATTTTATATCAAATCTATTATTCAAATCTATATATCAAATTCTATTATTCAAATTCTATATATCAAATTCTATTATTCAAATTCTATATATCAAATTCTATTCAAATTTTATATTATAAATCCCATTTGAATTTCTATATTCAAATTCTATATATTCGAATACTATATATCAAATTCTATTCAAATTTTATATTATAAATCCCATTTGAAATTCAACACAACTTGTCTTTCCCAAAACAAATTCAAAACAGTATCTCTGGTAGTAATTCGTCACTTATAACTCGAAAATGAATACTGATGATGCAGCTGTCATCATCGGAATCTATGTTCCAGCAATCAAAGTGAGTTCAATACTATAAAACCATTTCTAAACATTTGCACTTTGAAATTCAATTCAAAATATAATTCACACTGCTTGTAAAACAATTTAAAATCTCCAGGGTCTTAAATTTTCCTTATTTTTAATCCAAATCCATTTACAAACACTTATCCAATTTTCCAAAATTTTAATTCAATTTCTGGTTTAAATTCAGATTTAATTCCTTTCGTAACACTTGTACGAATTCTACTTGGTTATATATATAACCATTTTACCTTTATAATCTAACTCGATTATAATAGTGACCAACACATCCAATATATTATAATCATTTCAATATAATTCCTTTATATCAAAATCTAATTTGGGTAAAATTATGTCATTTACCCACTTTTCAAAACATACCATGACGGTTCATCGTATTCAAGTGTTTAGTAACTCCTACCGATACAGTGGATCAAACTGATCGACCAAAACCCATAAACAACTCGACCAATACATCTCCACAATATAAAATTATTTTTATACCATCTACAAATACGTTCACTCGTATATATACACTCAACTCAATCTAGGGTATTACTACCCCTATGTCTACTGAGTCATGCCACAGAGCCAAGGTAATTCACTTAACCTTAAGCTCTGATACCAACTGTAACGACCCGGGATTTTGGCGACCTTGGTTATCCGATATACAACACATATCGAACATCCAAGGGTCGAAAATACCGGATGATTAATGAAAGAAATTAGAGAGTGAGGAAAGGTAAGGTTGAAACTTAGAATAGAAGAAGAAGAAGAACACAACATCAGAGTAAAACGAATCTCACATCGGAACAAATAACATATAATATACAACATAACTTTGAAATATAACTTTGTACTTGAATATACATCATTTTCAAAGTACAGCACTTACAACACAGCGGAAATAAACTATAGCTATATGATCCCGAAGCCTCCTGCTCCAGCTCTTCAGGTATATCTGTAAATCCCGACTACTTGACTGCCCGTACAAAATTGGGCACCCAAGAGTTTAGGGAAAACAAAACAAAATAAACTCCAGGTCAGTCATGGGACTGGTATGACTAAAACGGTTTAAAACAGTTCGAACAAGTAAACGGTATCAAATAAGACCACGCCGTATAACGGAACGGGTTTTTCCTTATAAGAATCCAAATTATCTTTATATCAAAAACCTTTCGATATTATAATAATGTCTATCAACCACAATATAATAATCATCTAGCATAAACGCTTTCATCTCACGTTCTACATATATAGTATACAATCAAAACTGCAAGCACGTATTGGATAATGGATTTCCAACTATGACAAGGTATGGAACAACCTTTTGCTAGTGTATCTCTAGAAAGGAATACACTGGGTTCAACAAGAACATCTTGCAACCCGGCCACACATGACCGACCACTCATTTTGCTTGAGTGTATCGAATGTATATCACCAACGGTTGGGATCAGCAACCGTTTCCCGAATGGGACAGCATCAACAATAGATTTTTAGAAGTAAATGAAACTCTAGATCAGGTGATTATACACCCTAATAGGTGCGACCTACATAGACATGCTACCTGCCCGATTTCTGTCATTTACCGGTTGATGAGGCTTGAGGTTACGCTTTATCATCACATCAGATTCACTTTGAATGCCACATTGTCAGATCCATCGAAAATCACTAATTGACGTCTACAATAGTACATTACGTGTTAGCTAAAGAAGTTTCCTTCTCCGCTTCCACTATTGGTACGGTTGAAGAAATCAATGTACGTGACCTTTCTGGAAATACTCTGTCATACATTCATCCATACAAGTCATCCAGGAACAGGATGAACCGAAGGCACTATTCAGTACATCCATCTTAGGCACTGTTATCTAAGACTTATACAATAGCCCTTGCACTTTACTCCGTCTTCAATTATCTTTGGCATATATGATTCGCAACGCTTATGCCAATACAGATTGGTTCTTCGGATAATAATCCAACTGGTCTCTCTATATTAACAACGTTAAAATAGTCAAAACTTCGATAGTCTGTGATTTAACTATCAAAGAAAACACGTGTGCAAGCAACGATATTATTTCCAAATGGAAATTTATATCAATCAAACATCATTTAACATTTATCTCCTTAGTTCATTTTTCATCTCCTGTTTCCCTATATTCAACATTTCTTATTTTCTAAATTTAGAAAATATATGTTATAACCATTGGAAAACATTTCCATTTCTTATTTTCTATATCAGAAAACATTTCTGGTTCTTATTTGGAAAACATTTCCAAAACTCCTTCATTGGACTTAAACAGATGTTTTAAACAAATCATCGTGATGCCAACTCAAACCATTACGCTTATTAACTAAATTCCTTTAACCCACCTTCATTATCGAACCTTAACCATTCCTTAGTTAAAAATGAAGTCAATCAAGTTGGGGTAATACTACTCTCAGACCTTAACTGAACAACGTTTCTAACCTTGAAATAGACAAAGTTCACCTTTTAATTCTATAACAAACTTCCTTATGTAACTCTCTTTCGAATCATCTCTATTTGATAATTCTTTCCTTCGAATAAGGTATATTCGATAACTCTATTCAATTTACTCTATTCGACAAACCCTTATCAATTAACTCTATTAGACTAATGCTATTGGATTAACTCTATTTGATTTAACTCTAGTCGATAACTCCTTTAACTCTATTCCAATAAACCAAATTCGATTAACTCCTTTTATTCCATTCGAATAAACTATATTCGATTTATTCCTTTAACTCCATTCGAATAAACTATATTCGATTTATTCCTTTAACTCCGTTTAACTCTATTTGAATAACTAATATTCGATAACTCTATTTAACTCTTATTCGAATAACTAATATTCGATAACTCCTTTTACTTTATTCTAATCACTAATATTCGATTAACTCAATTGATTCTATTCGAATAAACTATATTCTATTAACTCCTTTATTTTAACTTTAATCGATTAACCCATCGAATAACTAAATTCGATAACTCCCTCGAATAACCAATATTCTATAACTCACTTCGATTAAACAAATCGATAACTATTTTCGATTAAACTATAATCGATAACTCCTTCGATTAACTAATAATCGATAACTCCTTTCGATTAACTAATAATCGATAATTCCTTTCGATTAACTAATAATCGATAATACCTTCGGTTTAACTAAAAATCGATAACTCCTTTCAAATAAACTATTCATTTATAAAGATTTACTTTTAGTATAGGTTCTTCACTTTACAAATGATTTCCTTTTTAGTAACGTTTTCCTTTTTATAACGTTTTCCTTTTTATAACATCCTATTCGGTTATAAACAAATTTCCTTTTTATAACTCTATTTATTTTCTAAATATTTCCTTTTTAATTCTATTTGTAAATGGTTTTACAAATATCTCCTTTTCGATTTCATTTGTAAAGGTTTTACAAATATTCCTCTTTCGATTTCATTTGTAAAGGTTTACAAATATTCCCTATTCAATCTCATTTGTAAATGGTTTACAAACATTTCTCTTTCTAATCTATTTGCAAATGGTTTGCAAATAATTCCTTTAGGGTTTCATTTCTAAGTATTTTCTATTTATAAATAATCTATTTATAAATAAATTTCAATTTATAAATATTCCATTTATAAATAATTCCTTTTATAAAATCTTCTTTGATTTTGTACATAAATCTATTTCAATATTCATTTTGACAAATTCTTTTTCACCATTCCGGTATGTTATGGTATTTAACATATCAAATCACGATGACCAATATCGTTCAAACACACAAAATCGACAACAGATTATATATCACATCATATATTACAATATATGAACAGAACGGTATTATAAATATTGAGGAATCCAGTTGGATTCCTCCAACCTGTCTCCCTGCATCCTCAGATGTTATACAATATAAAATAAACATCACTTTCAGTTCCATATGATATATTCTATTAAACATAATCAATATAGAAATTCAACTGACTGACTAGCAGTTCAATCAAGCAGTCAACACACAGTCAATCAGCCAATATTTAACAGTTCTAAAAATACAACATGAAATTATAAACTATTCAGAGTTAGTGAGATTTACTCAAATTGTCCGTAAATCGTTAAATAACGATTACAGTAGTTGATTCGGATCAGGCAATTTATTTTGATATAAATTGTAACGAACTCCAATGCGCTCTCACTCGGTTCCATAGTGAAGTGTTCATTCAATATGATCCTGTCAGATCTGATTTTGCTTTGTTTCTTTGTTCTTGGGCCCGACATTCACAAACAAAGCCCATCGACCTACTGCCTTAGAGACCGACCCGCGTTTTTCTCCCATTAGGCCTCTTCTTCCCTGAGACCGATACATGCAGCATCTACATTGATCCAACTATACCTCCAACAAAAATTCCCACTATTATTTCACAAGATCACCCCCTTACCCCACGTTATTCAATCACAATCCCATTTTCGAAACAACTCCTGCACCATAATATTCCCTCTTCACTTGACGCAATACCACTACCTACTTCCAACGCTCTATTCACATGAAAACACCCCTCCCCAAATATTTCCGCAACTCCCCACCAGTATATACGAGCTGCTCTTCACATTTTCACCATACACATTTCCCATTATTTCGAACTTCTAACCGCTCCCAGATCCCTTCAGTTCAGTGCGTGTATCCCCTTTTTGAAACCTTTCAGTGAGCTAAACCCATCACTCTTCTTATTACTTCAAACGTCCTGTACTCCCCATTCATGCACCATCCAATTCTTGCATTTTGTTTTGTTTGATTTTTAGAAGCGGTGGACTTTGGTTTTAGGAAGGTATACTAACGGCGGAAAATTGTTTAGGGTTATAGAATAATGTGGCATATTTATAGTTTTTAGTTGGAACTGTTTTGAAGAGGTTATCCTTCCACGTTTTCCCTTTTCAATTCTTTGTGGCTACTGTTCCTTGCCATATACATAGACGTGGATGCCTTCCTTGCCAAGGGAAAGAGACCGTACATTAGCTTGTGAGAATGGCCGTAAGATTGGTTGCTTGTTGCTATTATAAAGTCACCACATAATTCGTTTTAAAAGTTATGAACTTCGATTTTCTCCATTCCGCTTATGTACGGGCAGCTATGGACAAAAGTGAAAACACCATCGTAATGAGTAAGGTACCACGATTTCACAAATATAAAAATACCGGTAGATTAACTCATTCTGTGAAACCCCAAAATCGCTGATACAGGGTGCCAGATACTTCAAATAAAAAGTTGCTTATTTAATTAATTAAAAATTCCAGTAAAATTCTAAAAATCAAATTATCACTATGTCCCAAAAGAACCTTGTCTAAATTCAAACCCGATCTCTAGGTATATCGAATAAACCGATACGGTCGATAAACGATTCTATAACAACTAGATTGAAATTTGATTTGGACATATCTCAAAATCTACACGACGAAATCCTGATTTTTCTCTTCCACTAGAAAGATATACTCCACCAGCTCCACACGTTTCTTGTTTCACAGAAATCCGATTTAAAACGAACCCTGTACATTCAGTTGAAGTTCAAATCGCCAAATTACGAACTACAACGCCATTTCAAGCTCGATTTTAATTATAATATAATTATACGTTCAAACCGTCATTCAAATAATATATTCGTTATTCTAATTTAGTTCTAAACTGAATTCAATATCATAGATGATCCAGTTCACACCATATCGCCATTTCAGCCAATTCTGATTATTTCAGAATTAAATATATTATTTAATTTATATTTTAATTAAATATTCACCACTATTTAATTCCACGACCATTAAATCCTTTTAATCACCTGTTAAATAATTAAATAAATTAATTATTACACCGTTGAAAATGCGGGTCATTACAGCAGAGCTTCTGCGTAGTCCCAGAAATATGAGATTAGGGTTGGCTTTACAGGATTATTTATAGGTGTATCAGAGAAGCGGGTCCTTTAGATTAGATTTGAAGTCATCAGAATCGTCCATGGCAAAAAAAGTTTTTTTTTTTTTTTTTTTTTTAAGATTTGCGGTGGGGTCGACCCCCTGTTGGTGGGTCGATCCCTAGTTCGACCCCCAACGGTCTAATTTCCCGCTTAACTTCCCGCTTCGTGAATTTTGATTTTATGGATAAATTTATTTAATATATATACATACAAGCTCCTTATATGTATACAAATTTCTAGTGCCCATAACTTCTTCATACGTTATCTGTTTTACGCAAACCAGGTGTCTATCATAACCAAAATTCCGAGACAGACGCAATGGCGCAGTCAGTTTTACTTAATTATGAATATTTAATTAAGTTACTCATATTTTATTATCCTACAAAAGGGGTGTTACAGTACCCAAATCCTAGCACTGGGTTTAAGAAGGGGAATCTTAACACACAGCAGGTCGACTACCTTACGCGACTCATTAACATGACCAAAGGATTTGCAATGTTTCACATATCTCTGGATTACACTTGTGTTTCAGATCCATAAATATATCATGACCATTAATACAAACTTTTCTTTGAGAGGGGAGATGAATATCAGGAGTAATTTCAATAAGAGCATGTGCAAATGCTAGATTATTTATATTTACTGTATTTGCGTCAAAACATTTTAGCTTTCCAATATGACTAGCAAGCCAATTAAAGCCAAGAAAGGGCTGTAGTGTTAGGGTTGAGAATCAAGGATCTTACGGCAAAACAAGCACTAAAGGGGGTGAATAGCATTTTAAAGAATTTATAGAAATCTTAACCAATTATTGATAACTCGAACTACTATATGAGTCGCAGAATGAATATTACAATAGAAATGATCACAAATTCAAATATAAACAAAAGTAAAATGCAGAAAAGGAAGGAACACAATGAATTTTATACTGGTTCAGATTGCTCCTACACCCAGTCCCGCACAACGCTGGATTGTGTAGAGTTTTATTAATATCAATATCCAATTACAATACCCTTGATTTCATGGGCTACAAGGAGCACACCCTCATCTTTCCTTGATTTCAGAGCTACAAGGAACACACATACCCCTTTCCACACTCATTCTGATTACAATTGCCCTAGAAATCTTGAGTAGCACTTCCAAACAGAGAGTATTTGATAGAGAATGAAAATAGAAGAAGAATGATATAATTTTTCTTGAAATCGACAGCGTATAAGTGTATAAACTTAGAATTTTGAGAATAATAATGTGGTATGTTAAGAGATAAAGAAGATTATGATAAGTTGTAATTTTTTTGGAATTTAAGGTCTTTTTATAGTGTTCCAAAGGGTGTAACAATTTGAAAACGTTTCAAAAATGAAAGACAACTTTTAAAATTTTAAAAATATTACAGTTATATGTCGACATACATAATGGTGTATGTCGACATACCCCCTTTATATTTTATTTTTATATAATATTTAAAGTATTTAAACTAATATATTTACCCTGGAAATTTCTGAAATAAAACTAGTTATTAGAATATTTTTCAAGTATAAAAACATAATAAAATATGATTTAAACATATGATTAAAAACTATATAATATAATTATAAACATATATATATATATATATATATATATAGAAATTTATACAGAGAAATATGTAAACTATATAAGCATAAAAGGTTTTATGAAAACTTAAAGTTAAATAAAAGTATTCGGAATTATAATCAAATATAAACTCAGTGTATAAAATATTTATATAAATGATTTAATATATAAAACTATAAAAATAAGAAACTTATAAATTAGGAAATATGTATTCGAAATCATAAGTTTGAAATCCTTGGATGATTAAAAATCATTTTGAGAGGAGTTTGAAAATAGTTTAAAATCAATATGAAAAGAGATAACTTGAAAACAGAGTTTGAGTGCCATTCAGAGTTTTACATAATATCTATACTTTATTACCCTGATAGTATTGGACTCTTGATACTCATGAGTCTTGATTCTCCTTTGAAATCTTGAACCTCTTAACTGTACAGTCTTTAAAATCTATTACCTCAATATAAACCCTGCATATACATACACACACACACACACACTATATATATATATATATATATATATATATTCTGGGTAAAAGTGTTAGTATATTTTTATAATCAATAATGGTAATGAATGAGACAAGGTTGTTGTCATTAGAACATCGTCAACATTCCATTTTCCAACTATCTCCTTTTTTGATGATGAAAACCTTGGTTTATAAAATATTCAAACCTGAAACAACCTATTAATCTAATTCTTCGATTACTCCCCTTTTCACCATGAATTCCTTCTAACTCCCCCTTAAAATATACCTATATTATAATTTCTCCCCTTTGTCATCAACAAAAAGTATATCTATCTAAACTTGGAATAATCCTAGTGACTAATTCTATATATAACTCTCCCTAAATCTACAACTCTCCCTAAATCTATAATTTTCCTTAAATCTATAATTTTCTATAACTCTCTCCAAATCTATGACTATACTATTATAACAAGAATGTAATGTAATACAACCATTGTATAATTTAAACCCAACAATCAATTCAGACAATATTTACAAAACAGTATTAACACGTATTTACGTACAATAAATATACGAATATACGAAACACTATCGATTAGTGTTTCTTAACAATTGGGGATTTGTGAATTATGCAACGGGGACAACGAAGACAGAACTCCCCTTTTGCTCGATCACATTCCCATCTTATCGAAACACACCTCTCCTACGTAAATAATTTGATCATCTACTTCCATTTCTTTGTCTAATGCCTCTTCTTCTTCTTCCACTTTTACTTCCTCTTCCTCTTCTTCTTCTTCTTCTTCCATTTGACTTGCTTGATTATCATCCTCAAAGATAATAGGATTAGTTTGATCATCTATCACATTCCATTGTAAATTCCTTATAATCCTTCCTTTTTTTTCTTGTTCTCTATTCATCCTTAATTGTAGAACTTGAATCTCAGTCATCATTTGCAGCAAATTTATGACACCCCACTCTGTTAATGTCACTCATAAGAAAATGCATTAAGTTCTGTGAAGCGCATTAGGTAATCATTACAGAATATTTTCAAGACAAATAAAATAAGCAGTGGAAATTCTTGAAATTTTATTATAAAAGAAATAAAGCATAGTTTCATAAATACATCAAACCCGGTTACAACTAGCAAACTGTCTCAAATATGTCTCACAAAACACCTTATAAAATAATATATCATAGTACATAAAATCATATCCCTCGCCGTAAGCCATACTAAAGTAGAGAGCAAGTCAAAACAATACATCTCAAGAAGTCCAAGTCAATTCCAAGCTGTAAGAGAAATCCTAGTCACTGTTGAGTGTTGCCACTCTCAGGACCCGGAGGGAAAGGAAGAAAGAGGAGAAAGAAAAAGGGTCAGACATAAAGTTTGGAGAGTTCCAATGGTTTACAAATATGCATAAAATAGAAATGCCAAGACGGATAAATAAGACTGGATGTGAAAGGTACAGTGTCATAACAGATAAACTAAACAGAATAGCATGATGGACAGGAAGAACAGGGATAAACTTATGATTGGGTAATGCTTCCCATTTATATCCTAAATAGTTTATGTCTTATGTCTGCACCAGTATTAATATAAAAAGTTCAACATGATTTCATAACTGGATGATTAACAACCGAATTAATAGCAAAAATAAACTATAGGATTAGGCGTACTCTAATTATATAGCAGGATTAGGTGTTAACCTAATTACATAACAACGGGATTTGGTGTGCCTCAATTACTATCCATGTGATCAGCTCCCTACTACGTGAATACTATGTGTCAGCCCCGACAATAGGGTGTATCACTCATTAACCCAGCAACCATATGACACAAACCTGTTTACCGGTGTTATAGCGTCTTACCTTCCCTAGACGGATCCATGCACACTCATGACTCTGCCATAATGCGCTCGTAACCACGCCCATGTGAACCTCTTACTATTCAGTTCAGCAAAGCGTGCACTGGCCCCTACCTAGTGCGGGACCCCCATTAATAAGATACTTACAATGACACCGACTGATATGGGTTCCAAACAACATATTGTCACAAGCCAAACCCACTTATCTTGTGTCTCTAAATAAATAGAATTTAAGACTCCCCAAACCCCGATACAATAGCAGATGAGGGACCTCTTAATATTTATACTTATCCTAGCAGGTTTAGGTTTACTAATAAGCATGGTTGTAATATGTCATTATGTGTGTACAACCCTATACTCGACATGTTACTTACTTAATTTCTGTTTTAAGTCAAATATAACATGTCCATTTCATATGCATGTTATACATCAACTATATTCCCAAGTTACAGGTTTAAGCATAATGCCCATTTACAGCTAGTATGTTCGCATTATCAGTTTATAACAAGTCTAAACTTGTATATTTATCCCTTTTCCCAAATTATAATCAGTCATTCCAAGTAAATAACATGCCTAAGTTCCTCTTTCATATTATTCATTTTTGTCCAGATTGTACGCACATTCTAATCGGGTATAGCCTAGGCTTCCAAACGCTTAGGCTTGGCGTAAAATAAAAAGGGAAAACAGAGGAAGAAGAATAAAATCACATCACATAGGCATATAGACAAGAATGGAAATAAATATAAAACATAGAAAATGGGAAAAGGAAGATAGATACATTTAGCTTGTTATTTATCCAATATCACAGGCATATGTACAACTTTTTATTTATCTAACATCACAGGCATATACATATGTAATTGATTCTAATGGAATAGGTGATTAACAGTGAAACAGATATATTTGTTTTACTAGCAATACAAATCCAAACCAGTTTTATTTGACTGTCATGTTCAAGGCCTAAGAAATCAGATCTGCAAATAACGGAAACTCACAATGAGTCTTGGTGAAGATAATTATATAACACTTTATCGTAGGAAGTCCAAGTCCAATCCAATTTGTATGTATGCAAGCCTTGATGTTGTCTCTGTTTGATCCAATCTTTAACAACATTCCCCAATTTATATGTTTATAATATTCAGAATATTTTCATGGAGGTAGAAGAAGATATGAAGAATTTGTGTGAATTGTGAATGAGGGAAGCCATCTATTTATAGAGTTACAGAGCCAACATCAACCCTCAGATTTTAGGTTTTAAATCTGAACTGTACAAGTCATGATGAGTCACTATGAATAGAGTCACAAAATAGTCCAGGTTGGGGTGGGTCGACATACCTACCCCCTGGGTCGACTCTAGGGTCGACCCATAAGTTGACCTAGGCCAGTATGTGTCATCCCATAATAAGATTGTTTCCCGCTCTCCTTTCCCACTTACTTCATTCAAAAATTCTAGAATTTATTTTTAACTTATATTTATACATAAGCTCCTTATGCGTATACAAACTTCTAGAGCCTATAACTTCTTCATACGTTGTCTGCTTTACACAAACTTGGGGTCTATTTGAACCAAAATTCCAAGACGAGCGCAACGGTAATGTCAGTTTCACTTAATTCTAAATATATAATTAAGTTATTCCCAAATTTATTATATTCAAGTACGATCATAGTGTATTATATTTTGGGGTGTTACATTCTCCCCTACTTAAAGGATTTCGTCCTTGAAATATCCAATTCTAGAAGAATGTTACTATCCTAACATCCATATACAACCATATGCTCATCCATCATCCACAGGCGTCCATTGTCCTTAAGAGATTTCTAATGCTTGTATGAACTTATGCAAAGTGTTGTGGTATATGTCCTTACACTAATGCAAAAATCAGGTGGTCGACTGATTTAGTTGACCTCCTTAATGCAATATACGTTTGTGCCATGTATCCCAAATGTATGCAGATAGTCCTAGTATAACATATAAACTCTATATGTGTGCACATCATTCATCCGAATGCAACATCCATATGATGATACATCCATTTCCATCCATAGAAAATCTAAAATGCACGCACACATCCATATGCAATATGTAAGTGTTTTGAGTCGATCTAGTGCCTAGTATGTGTATATGCATCCACGAGCAACCACTAGCAAATACTTGCATCCACTTGCAACCATCAATCATAACATGTTTCAAACACGTGTTTTCAACCATTGGATTCTACCTAAGGACTGAAAGGTTCGAGCGATAGGATAAATGACTCGCATGATAGAAGCAAATGCAAAATAAAAGCTTGGAAAAGAAGTCAAGAACGTACTCTCAAAAAGAAAAGGATAAGAAGCCTGAATCCTATCTACGGTTTCCCACGTCGCATCTTCACGGTCTTCTCCCCATTGCACTTTAACCAATCTGATTCCTTGCTTCGTAACTTCTTGATTTCTGATTCGAGGATATGAAAAGGAACTCGTCTCACTGATGCTTCCTTCTCAACTTCCACGTCCTCAAGTGTAACACCCCATATTTTTTTTAATATAATTAAAAATAAAATAAAATATATGAAAATATGCTTATGATAGGTAAATAATGGTGATGCATAAGGAGAATTAATTAATACATGGAAGAGAAGAAAAATTAGTTCGATAACGGCGTATGTAACAGAGAAGATAGTAAAATAAGGATAACTAGTTCAAGAATCAGGAATTAGGTAAAATGGACATCACCATTGCATTCCTCTCGGAAAAATACGCGAAATAGAGTCCGAGTTTTCGAAAATCGGAGTCCGTATGACTAATATATGGCCAAAACAAGATTTCAGCAGACTTTCTGACAGACTACCCGTGTCGACTGTAGTGTCGACACCCAAGTCAACCTGCCCCCCCTGTGTCGACTGTAGTGTTGACTCCCCCCTGTACAGGTCGACCTGGGTGGCCCAGAACCCATTTTTGAGGCCCGGGATGAGTTTTGATGGTCCGGATTGACTCTAGGGTTGATCTAATGGCCTAAATGAGTTTCCTACACCTATAAAATAACACCTAGACCTAGCCTAACTCACACAAATCATTCTTACACCGTTATGCTACTAAAATCTCTCTTGAGCCATGGTCGCCGTCTCCAAATTAAAGCTTAAGCGTCCAAACTCAAATCAAATCAAAGATCAATGCTTCTACAACAAATTCAAGGGGATAGATCAATGACACTGCAACTTTCTAAGACAAATTCACTTCTTAATTCATTAGCCGTTCTCTGTAAGTGCTAGTTATTTTCAGATCTAAATATTTAATTTTAATATGGGCATGAAATAAAGTGGAATTGGATCTAAGTATGTTTATCAATTCAGATCTATTCCTGTTGCTTTTTGAATCTTTAGTTTTGAGACTTGTCTACCTTTATTCTCATGACAAGTTTGTGATTTATTCAGCAGTTTCCTTGATTCGTAATGATGTTATCATCAAGTTGTAATCTTTATGCCTATCATGATGTTGTTTTCTCTCTGATCTATTTATTATGCAAATTTCTACCTTCCCCTATTTATTCTCTTTTGATGAACCTTGGTCAACTTCGGACCTTGGCCTAAAATCGCGATTCGCATACGAGATGTATATGGGGGAATAATGGGATTATTGCCTATAAGAATATGATTAATAATTGGCAACATGAAATTGGATGTTACCATTTTATTTGCAAGTTTGGGGTAGATCTGTAAATTTTGGTATAATCCTGTTATGATAAAATTTGCATAAATATTATATACATGGAATTTGACACCAACTGGATCTATGTAATGTAACATGAAATTTGGTATATATAACATGTATGTAATTTGGCATGTAAAATAAAATTATGAGTTTTGGAGCCTATGTAAATTAAATCAAAGATTTGGGCTTATGTTAATTAGGCATGTGTAGACTTGGAAATTTGAGCATGAAAGCGATTGTAAACTTTATAATTGGCATAAACATGTATTATGAACTTGGGCAACTGGCATGTATTGAAATAAAAAGATTATAGTTTGGGATAACTACATCATGAATCATCGGATTTGGGTTTATTTGGGTATGAAACTTGATACATGTAATTTTGGCTAGATCTTGACATATGTAAAAAGGCATGAAACTTGGTATATATGTAAACTGACTAGAATTGGGTACATATATTAGTTGGCATGTAATAGCCTTAAAAGAGGGATAAATATAAATTGAGATAAGTTGCCTTTAATGGCATAAGATAAATTGTGGTAAAATTGATATGATTTTGTATACCATTAATTGATGGACATAATTGAGTCAATTATCGACGTCGTTAAATTAGGAATTAATTGATAATTTGAATAGGGAAATAAATTCAAATTGGGGTAAAAGATTATAAGTGATAATCAATGCTTAGGTCACGAGGTTGGACACATTTGTGACGTAAACCTGCCCGGAACCGCCCGACAAATCCAGTAGTCACAAATGTCAGCCCAATGTGAGAGGTCCTAGGCCCAAATTAAAAGCGTAACAGTTGTAAAGACATGAGGTTAGACTCTTTTATGGTGTAAGACTGGCCGGACCCGCCCGACAAATCCAGTTGCCATAAATGTCAGTCTAATGTGAGAGGTCTTTATAAGTTTACGACCTTAATGAATTAAGAAATACTTAACCAGATAAGCATGTGGTGGGACATGGGGGTTAAGTGGGTGACATGTGGGTGACATGTGGAAATACGAATAGTAATACTTAACCAACGTAACTTGGTAATTAGACCAGTGGGTATGGTTAAGTAAATAAGAACACTTAACCAATATGATATAAATGGGTGGGTTAAGTAATATGATTAGGTTAATCTGGACACTTAACCAATTTAATATGCTGACTACGGGAGTGGGTAAGGTTAAGCAAATGTTTAACCATTATAACATGATTAAACTGGACTAGAGAGTGAGGTTAAGTTAATGAGAACACTTAACTAATACAATGGGTTAATTAGACAAGTGGTTGCGGTTAAGTAGTAACACTTAACCAACATAACAGGACAAGCGGGTGGGTTAAGTTAACTTGAATAAGTTGATAACACTTAACCATTATAATATGACTAGTGGATGGGGTTAAGTTAACATGCACTTAACCAATCTGATGTGATGCGTGATAGGGTTAAGTAACACATGGGGTTAAGTTAACAAGGAAATTCTTAACCAATGTAACTAGATAGACGAACGGGGTTAGGTTAATAAACCACACTTAACCAATCAAACATAATAAGCGAGAAAGGTTAAGTTAACTAAGGTAAACACTTAACCATGGCAACATAACGAGTAGAAGGGTTAAGTACATATCGGGTTGGTGGGTAATATTAGTAAATATAGGCCCACATACACTTAACTATTAAATACACATGCTTGAATCAGTAGCGGGGTTAAGTACACATCAGGGTTGGTGGGTAATATCAGAGAATATAGGCCCACAGACTTAACCATTAGAAAAACCTAGTAACGGGGACCCATTTCAGCAGTAACCCACATTAGGTATCAACGGAACCCTGAGCTAGGCAGGGTGGGGCACGATTACTGGGCTGATTATAAGAGGTCAAATTAGCGGCGGTTGGTGCAGCAGTGTAGGTTCTAACGGAGTGCGGGCGTGCACACACTTCGGCACAGAAAATTTAGCCACTGGGCATCAGTAGGTATAAAGCTGTGCATCTTGATTGTGTCAGGGTTGCCACCATGGGACTTGATACACCCCATGGTGGGACCAGCACAGGTATCTACAAGTAGGGGGTCGCGTGACACAAACGAGAACTAGGTCAAGTAGGGAGCCGATCGATAAGGTAGTAAGGGTGCATCGAATATATACATGGCCATTAGGGTGATCGAGGTGGAATCCTCATAATCGATGTACACCTGAAGGCTACCATAATTGCGGGGATTGGGATCACGTTGTAATTATTATATAACACGGCTACTAGTTGGGACACTAGTAGGGGGTACGGATCCTTGTTACACAGGACACTAGTTGGGATACTAGTAGGAGTACAAATCATTCCAGGTAAGACACTTATGAGGATGCTAGTTAGGTGGTGCAGAGCAAATAGATATCGTTTTAATGGTCAAGCTTAGAAACCTTGCGATGTTATTCTTTATAGAAACCATGCGGTGGGATACTTGATAGGAATTATGGGATGTTATACTTGTTTCATCGTGCCCGAAGTTTATCTTGTTACCTTAGTTTATCTTGTTATCATAGTTTATCTTGTTATCTTAGTTTATCTTGCCTACCTTGTCATCATGCTTATGTTTACTTTCAGTTTATTCATGCCATGTTATCTTTACCTATTTTTATGCTGAAAGTCACTAGGACTTACTCAGTCTTTATGACTGACTCGTTTTGTTTCGCCTCTTTTTCTTCCGTTCCCCCACCCCAGGTTCACAGGGTGGGAATACAGCTTAGTTCGGATCTTACCAAGCTCCAACGCTCTTTCATGTATGGCTTGGATTTCTCTTGGCTATGGCTTGCTTTGCTTTGTTGGGGAATAATGCAGTTTGTTTTTATGCTTCTTTGTTTTTGAGCAAGACAAATATTTTAACTATGAAATTGGGTATTGGAAGTTGATGGGCTTTTCTTGTAAACATTTATATTTAATAAATGATTTGAAGTACTTCCACTTTATTTTCCGCTGTTTTATATATGTCTGTCTTGTAATATTTCTGTTCCAATACCCATAATACTCCATTGAAGTTAAGGCATTCCCTTTGTGAGTGACCTTAACAGATGTGGGGTGTTACATCAAGTGTGCTCGGATCTACTATCTCTGCCGTATCATGGAGACATTTACTTAGATGGGAACGTGAAATACGTTGT
Organism: Allium sativum; assembly: GCA_030737875.1. Lineage (NCBI taxonomy): Eukaryota > Viridiplantae > Streptophyta > Magnoliopsida > Asparagales > Amaryllidaceae > Allium > Allium sativum. The sequence goes on along the minus strand of CM060920.1, from coordinate 1,032,980,258 downwards.
GTATGCCCGCCAGTCTATCTGGTAGCTCAATCCTATAAGCCATCCGTCCTATCCTTTCTACTATAGGGAATGGTCATACAAATCTTGGCGCCAACTTCCCTATTGTTCCAAAGTGAACTACTTTCCTCAGCGGTGACACTTTAATGATGACCATGTCTTCCACTTCAAATTCCAAATCGGTCCTCCTTCTATAGGCATAAAATTTCTATCTATCTTGAGCATCTTTCATTCTTCAACGGATAAGATCAATCTTCTCAAAAGTGTCTCAAATCATCTCGGGTCCAAGCAGAAGTCTGTCTGTAGACTCCCACCCATAAGTCGGCGATCTAAAAGGTCATCCATATAATGCTTCGAAGGGTACCATGCCTATGTTCGATTGGTAACTGTTATTGTAGGTGAATTCCACAAAAGGAAGATGCTCTCCTAAGTCCCACCAAAGTCTAGGATACACAATCTTAGAAGATCCTCAAGAACTCTGTTCACCCTCTCAGTCTGTCGATTTGTCTGAGGGTGGTATGCCATGCGCAGATGTAGCTGTCTACCTAATGCCTCTTACAACCTTTTAGAAAACTTGCTAGTAAAGATGGTGTCGTGGTCGCTTACTATATTACTATAATGGAAGGTACCCCATGCAATCGAACTATCTCTCGAAGATAAACTGATGCTAGCCAAGATGTCGTCCTCTTTCTCTTTACATGAATAAAATGAGTGCTATTTGTAAGCGTATCCACTATCACCCAGATGCTCGTATTTCCCTTCCTCGATCGAGGCAATCCATCGATGAAGTCCATGGAGATGATCTCCCACTTCCACTGTGGGACATCTATGGGCTGAAGCAATCCGCCAGGTTTCTGTTGTTCAGTCTTTACTCTTTGGCAAGTCATGCATCGAGCTACAAATTATGCCACATCTTTCTTCATGCCAGTCCAAAAGAAAGCTCTGTTCATGTCTCGATACGTTTTATTGTCGCCCGGATTGATAGTCATCCAAGAATGATGAGCTTCCTCAAGCACTGCCTTAAGCAATTCCCCAATCTTAGGAACACATAGCCTTCCATATCGTCTTAGCCACCGCTTATCATCCACGGTATATGTAGAAAGGTGACTATAAGTCTCTCCTCTATTGAGATTGTCCAAGATCTCTGAAATATGTGTGTCCTCTTGTTGCATAGATCCAATTCGCTCCAATAGAATAGGCCTCACCTCCAATGATGCTAACAATCCAACTATGATATCCGTAGAAGGCTTAAAATCAAAAGTCGAGATGTACTCCCAGATTTGCCTTCCAACGAATAGAGGACTCGAATTCATCCTTTGCTTACTCAGTACCTTAGCCACTACATTACCCTTGCCAGGGGTATAAGTTATCTTGAAGTCGTAGGATGCTAGGAAATCCATCCACCATTGCGGCCTAAGGTTGAGATCCTTCTGTGAGAACAAGTACTTGAGCGACTTATGATCCGTACACAACTCAAAATTTTCTCTAAGTAGATAATATCGCCAAGACTTCAATGCGAACACTATAGTAGCCAACTCTAGATCATGGATTAGGTAGTTCTTTTCATGAACCCTTAACTGTCTACTTCCATAGCACACTACCCTTCCCTCTTGCATCAAAACGACACCAAGCCCCATGCCACATGCATCGGTGTAAACCGTAAACATCTTGCTTCCATCTGGGAGAGTTAAACCTGGGGTTGTTGTCAGAGCCCTCTTCAATCTCTGCAAAGCATCCTCACAATCAACGCTCCATGAAAAAGCCAAGTTCTTTTTCGTTAATTGGGTAAGCAGGGCTTATACCCTTGCAAAATATTTGATAAATTTTCTATAGTAGCTCGCCAACCCTAGGAAACCCCTTACCTCTGTTGCAATCTTTGGAACCCTCCAGTCTTGAACTAAAATGACTTTCGCGGGATCCACAGCTATCCTGTCCTTTGAGACCACATGCCCTAGGAACCTTACCAAAAGTGACACTTAGAAAATTTCACCTTGAGCTGATGTGACCTGAGGGTGCGCAGAACCTCTCCTAAGTGTTGAGCATGCTCTTCCTTGTTCCTTGAGAAGATCAGAATGTCTTCCACAAAGGCCACCAAAAACTTGTTCAGAAACTCCTTAAACACCCTACTCATCAAGTCCCCAAAATAGGAGGATGCATTAATTTAACCCAAAGGGCATAACCAACCATTCGAAGAAGCCATCTGGAGTTCTGAATGCAGTCTTATCAATGTTGTCCTCGGCCACTCTCAACCGATGAAACCCCATGGCCAGATCCATTTGCGAGAAAACTGACTCGCCAACTAGCTGATCAAACAGGTCATCAACTCTCGGTAGTGGGTGCCTATTCTTCTTAGTGAGCTTATTCAGCTCCTTATAATCCACACATAGACGAAGTGAGCCATCTGCCTTAGTTGCGAAGACGACTAGAGCTCCCCATTCTAAAATGTTTCGCCTAATAGAACCTTTCTCGAATAGCTCCCCTACTTTCTTGTTTAGCTCCTTCCTTTCCCTAGAATCCATGTGGTGCATTGGTAGAGCAACTGGCTTCGCATTCTCTACCAGGTAAATTCAGAAGTCTATATCACGCTTTGGAGGTAGTCCCTTAACCTCTACAAACTCATCCGGGTAGTCTCTAACTATGGGAATAGATCGCAAGTCATCAACGGAAGTATCAAGTGATTCTAGAAAACTGAGCATCACCGACCCCCGTGGGCCGTAAGAAATTTTGGGAGTCATACCATGACAAGAAAGAAGTCTAACCTATCACTTTTCGCAATCAAGGATAGCACCATACATGGCTAGTCAATCCATGACTAGAACCAAACCATAGCCCATAAAGCCCAGCACGTAGGCATCGCATTCAAATTCGAGTCCCAAGATAAAAAATCTCAAACCCCTACACATCATGGATAAATGAGCCGATCCTCCTATGGGGTTTGACACTATTATAGGTTCAGAGACTATACTAGTATCAAGGTGCAGACTATCTACTAAAGAACTGGATATAAATGAGTGTAAAGTACCAGAATCAAACAGGGTTCGAATAAGATAGTCAAATATGGAAATCAAACCTTCAACCATGACTTTCCTACCTCGATCAGGTCCACTTACTTCCTCTGCATGCACTTGTCCAAAAGTTCTTGCCCCTTGCCCTTGATTGTTAGGGCATTTCTTAGCGAAGCGTCCCATCTGCCCTCAATTAAAGCAAGCTCCCTTTGTCTTTCTGCAGTCTTTCACAAAATTACCCATAGCACCGCAACCATGACACTTTACATCCTTTTTTATTTAAGCCTTGTCAGGCTTTCCACCTTCCATTTGTTGCTTTCATTTCTTGAGCCACCATTTCTGTTTTTCGCCCTTAGCTTGAGTCTCCTCAGTCTTAATCTCTTTCTTTTCTTTATTGCCATCCTCGTGCATAAGCGCTATACCAACTAGCCTTTCAAAAGTTACCCCCATCGGTATGTAAGACAAAGCAAGTCCTTGGAGAGGTTCATTCAACACTCTCGCTAATCTAAGCACTTTCTTGTGGGGCATATTCACAAACTCTAGTCAAAACCTCGCTAGTTGATTAAACTTATTCACATATTCCTTAATTGGCATGTCCCTTTGTTTTAAAGCCAAGCACCTTCCCATTTGCAGTCCCTCCTCTGCCTGAGATAAGAATTTTATTTCGAATCTTTGCATGAAGTCATCCCAAGTCACTACCGGTTGTCCAGCTTGTGTTACTTCCCACCAGAAGAAGCCTCATCCTTAAGTTACCATGCAACCAATTGTATTTTTCTTCGGTCATCAACCTCAAAAAGTCCCACCTAGTTTCATATCTATCATAGGCAATTCTGTGCTTCAACAAAGCTTTTAGTACCACGGAATGGTTTTCCTTCCATAGCGCAGAAGTCTTTGCATAACTTAGAGAAGTTATCTACTCGTGGAGGTGGAGGAACAATGACTGCAGCTGGGCGAGAAGCATCCCGTTGACCTCCGGCAGGTGTCATAGCCTTAAGATATCTACGAAACCATGTCGGCAACGAAATTCCCTCGGGAAGATTGGGTGCCCTAGATATGCTAAAAAAAAGAAAAAGGATTTCAACAAGAGGTCGAGAGAATATTGACTATGGCTTGAAGGGATATGTTCTTCAAAAACAAATTTACTTGAAAATATTTTGCCTTTTTTGAAACGGTTTTAAAAACTTTTTCTCTGATCTTGTAATTTTCAGCTCTTATACCAAATATGACACCCCACATCTGTTAATGTCACTCATAAGAGAATGCATTAAGTTCCATGAAGCGCAATAGGTAATCATTATAGAATATTTCCAAGATAAATAAAATAAGCAACGAAAAATCTTAAAACTTTATTATAAAAGAAATAAAGCATAGTTTTAGAATTACATCAAACCCAGTTATAACTAGCAAACTATCTCAAATCTGTCTCACAAAACACCTCATAAAATAAAATATCATAGTACATAAAATCATATTCCTTGCTGTAAGCCATACTAAAGTAGAAAGCAAGTCAAAACGATACATCTTAAGAAGTCCCAGTCAATTCCAAGTTGTAAGAGAAATCCTAGTCACTGTTGAGTGGTGCCACTCTGAGGACCTGGGGTGGGGGAGGAAGAAAGAAAGAGGCAAAAGAAAAATGGTCAGACATAAAATCTGGCGAGTTCCAGTGGTTTACATATATGCATAAAATAGGAATGCCAAGACAGGTAAATAAGACTGGATGAGAAAGGTACAGTGTCATAACAGATAAACTAAACAGAATAACATGATGGACAGCAAGAACAGGTATAAACTTATGATCGGTTAATGCTTCACATTTATATCCTAAACAGGTAATGTCTTATGTCTGCACCAATACTAATATAACAAGTTCAACATGATTTCATAACAACAGGATTAACAATAGAATTAACAACAAAAATAAATAGCAAGATTAGGTGTACCCTAATTATATAACAAGATTAGGTGTTAACCTAATTACATAACAGCAAGATTAGGTGTACCCTAATTACTACCCATGCGATCGGCTCCCCACTATGTAAATACTCTGTGTCAACCCCGGTAGTAGGGTGTATCACTCCCTAACCCAACAACTATATGACAAAGACCTATTTACTGGTGTTATATCGTCTTCTCTTCCCTTGTTAAATCCATGCACGCTCATGATTCCGCTAGAACGCGCCTGTAACCACCCCTATGTGAACCTCTTACTATCCACTTCAGTAAAGCATGTCATAGCCCCTACCTAGTGCGGGGACACCGTTAATAAGATACTTAAAGGAATACTGACTGATATAAGTTTTAAACAATAGATTGACAAAAGCCAAACCCCCTAAGCTTGTATCCCCAAATAAATAGGATTTAAGAGTCCTCAAAACCCGATGCAACAGCAGAAGAGGGACCTATTAATATTTATAATTATCCTATAGGTTTAGGTTTACTAATAAGCGTGGTTGTAATATGTCATTATGTGTGTACAACCCAATCCTTAACATATCATTTATGTAATGTCCGTTTTAAATCAAATTTAACATGTCCATTTCATATGCATATTATACATAAAAAAATATTCCCAAGTTACAGATTTATGCATAATGTCCATTTATAGCAAGTATCTTTGCATTATCAGTTTATAGCAAGTTTAAACATGTATATCTATCCTTTTTCCCAAATCATAGTCAATCTATCCAAGTAAATAACATGTCTAAGTTCTTCTTTCATATCATTAATTTTTGCCCCAACTGTACGCACATTCTAATTGGGTATAGCCTAGGCTTCCAAAGGCCTAGGCTTGGCATAAAATAAAAAGGGAAAACAGAGGAAGAAGAATATAATCACATCACATAGGCATATAGGCAAGACTGGAAATAAACGTAAGACATAGAAAATAGGAAAAGGAAGATAGATACATTTAACTTGTTATGTATCCAATATCACAGACATACGTACAACTTGTTATTTATCCAACATCACAGGCATATACATATATAACTGATTCTAATTCTTAATATATAATTAAGTTATTCCCAAATTTATTATCTTCAAGTATGATCATAGGTATTACATTTTGGAGTGTTACAAAATCCTTCATTAATCCTTCAAATTTCACCACTCTCGCTAATGTAGTACGTTGGAATGGACCATCGAAGGGTCAGGGGAATGAAAATGGAGTTTCTTTTGGCTTATTTTATGAGAGGAGGCCATTATTTATTTCATAGTTTAGTCAGAGAAGAAATGAAGATGAGAAGAAGAAATTATGACAGTAGGAGTTTAAATATAAGTTATAACTACTTTTCGGCGGGAATTAATCATTTAAAAAACTAGCAGTTATATATCGACATGCAATTTTGTGTATTTCGACATACATACAAAATTTTTGATTTTTCAAAATTTTATTAAATTTTATACTATATTTATATTAATATATTTAACTACTCTATTTCGGTTAAAAAGAAAATGCCTAATTCTCTTCTAAATTTAGTAAATGTTGCATCGTTTAAAGGTTTTGTTAATATATCTGCTATTTGTTTTTTGGTTTCTATGAATTCTAATGAATTTTTTTCCTTACTTGCTTTATCTCTTAGGAAATGATGTTTTATATCAATATGTTTAGTTCTCGAATGATGTGTTGCATTTTTAAATATATTTATGGCGCTTGTATTATCACAGTAGATTGGTGATTTATTTATATTTAATCTGAAATCCCTTTGAGTTTGTTATATGTATATTACTTGAGAACATGCCAAAGAAGCCGATATATATTATGCTTCAGTTTTTGATAAAGATACTGTATTTCTGCTTTTTACTAAACCAAGAGACTAGGGAATGACCTAAAAAGTGACACGTTCCACTAGTGCTTTTACGATCCGATTTACATCCCGCATAGTCAACGTCACAATAGGAGATTAAATCAAACGAATCATTTTTAGGTAAAATAGTTCTAAATCTAATGTATGTTTTACATATCTTAGAATACATTTTACAGCCTTTAAGTGAGTTTTTTTAGGATGTGATTGATATCTTGCACAGAGACATACACTATGCATTGTATCTAGTCTACTAGCGTTTATATACAATAACAATCCTATCATTCCTCAATATAATTTTTGATCGACATCATTTGATGTATCGTCTTAACTTAGGGCTATATTAATTGGCATAGGTGTAGGTCTTCTATTGGTTGTAGTTAAATTATATTTATTAATTAAATCTTTAGCGTACTTTTCTTGATTAATAAATATATTTTTTCTTTAGTTGTCTTATTTGTAAGCCTAAGAAGAATGTAAGTTCACCTATATGAATCATCTCAAATTCTCTTGTCATAATATCTGAGAATTCTTTATTTATTTTATTATTTGTTGATCTGGAAATTATATCGTCAACATAAATTTGCACTAATTGAATATCGTCTTTATTTCTTTTAATGAAAAGTGTATTAGCTACTTTACCAATTTTGAAGTTAGATCGTAATAAATAAGCTCTTAACCTATCATACCAGGCTCTGGGAGCCTAATATAGTCGTATTGATTTGATTTGATGATCGGGGAAGTGTGATCTTAATTTAATTATTTGAGCAAGTAATTTGGAAAATGTCATATTTCTAGTAAAGAAAATATACATGAGACCAACGAGTTGATGCATCAATTAATACCATAAATTATCTAAATGGTCGACAAGCGGGATCAATTGGACCACATATATCACCTTGAATTCTTTGATAAAATGTTGGAGATTCAGAAGTGATTTTACTAGTATGAAGGTTGAGTAATTAATTTTCCTTCTGCACATATAATCACTTGGTAAATTCAACAGATTTAGTAAATCATTCCCATTTGAGTTTTTAGCAATTTTATGCATCATATTGATCCATGATGACCTATACGATCATGCCAAAGAATCAATTTCTTTGTATTTGTGAGCTTCTGGCTCATGTTTATAAAATGAGATTCAACTATGCCAATTTTTGTAAAATATAATCCGGTTGAAATTGTACCAAATTTTTAAAAATAAGCTTCTGGATTTTTTTTTTTTGGTGTAGCCGACCGGTTTTGAAAGTGACCGCAAACACTTTTGTTATTATCAATAATAAATATAAGTATAATAGGAGGTTGGTGGTAGCCAACCTACTACAATTCGGTTTTAAGGTGGACAGTCCACCGTCTGCGGCATTTATTGTGGGCCTTCCACAGTATCTAATCAAGATTACAACACAAGAGCTAGTATACGAACTAGACTACTATAAATTACAACCACATATGTCATAACTCTCCATGTAGGGAGAGTAAAATAAAATTACATACTTCAATTCAAAGTGTATTACCTTTTGGATACAAAAAATGACAGCACTAGACTGTATAAAGTTAAAGGCTAATGTACCTAAAGCATTGCATGAGAAGACCACAAGAGTGAACAAAGATGAAATGTGTAGTAGCTTCAGTAGGTCCATACTATAGCCTGCCTAGTTTCCTTGAGGTCCACACCAAAGATATAGAAGCAATAACATGCACAATAACATGTGAAGGACTAAGATAGTGATCTTACAGACAACAGACATAGTGGAGGAAGGATAGAAAAAGAACATGGAAATATAGCGAAGTCGAGTCAAAAATATCTCTTGTTTCACTATAAACTAATGGCCATGCAAGATACTAGATCACCAAACACACGTCAATACAGTAAAAAAAACACATAAAATAAACTTGCTCATCAAAACATGCTGAACTACATCACAACACGATAACTAGAGCTTGCACGGGAAGGCAAGTTCACCACCAAAAACTACAACAAAGTTCAGTGCAAATGCATCTCGTATTTTTCTTTCACTCATGGTGATGACCCCCCAAACTAACACTAAACATACATGCTACTAACAGACGACAACATTCAAGAACAATAGCAAGCTCCATACCATAAAAATAAATCTAATTTCCATATCTCCAAAATGACAACCAAACACCACAACATCCAGACGATTCCCCCAAAAACCTAAGCCGAATCCAAGATCTATCAACAAAAAGATTACTTGGCTCACATTGAATACCCATTTGTAAGTTGTACCATCACAGACAAGAAATCAAGACGAGAAAACAATAAACTAAATAGGAGTTATTGATCACTAGTAAGCTCTACGTCAGTGTCAATACCCCATCCGATGCCTTGTCCATCAGTTGAAGAACCCAAGGGTAATTGCTTGGAATAAACATCATAAAAGCTGTGGTCGGAATCAGTTAGGGTTCCAGAAAAGAATATGGAGTAGAGATGAGATTGAGAAAAAAAGGGAGAGTGGAATGCAGAATATAATGCATTTTGAATGAATATATGTGTACCATTTGGTAACACCATATGGGCTCTCCTGGACCCTTCAATTATATTGGCTGAACCAACTATAGTTGAAACCTAAGCTGAAATATTTTTAGATAATTCAGAGAAAAACTTTGGATTTTTCAAAATTGTATGAGTAATTGCACTATCAAGTAGAGATATATCATCACTAAAACATTGACGGTCCATACCCTAAGAATTAAAGACAATACAATTAATCAATCACTTAAATAACTTATAAATGTAAATAAATGTTATAAAACAAACTACTTATCAAAGTTCAACATTACATGTTATTTCTGCAAGTAAATAAGAATAAACTAAAACAAACATAGGTAAACAAAAGTTTCAAACTAATACATGTTGAAGGAAATGAAATAAAATAAAAAACACATGATAAGCTTCAGGCAACTTATTGGTTGGTTCGGTCGTATCTTCGAATATTTCATTTAAATTTTCATCGCAAAATAAATTTCCATCATAATCTTCAAAGAAATCGTCTAACTTTAAGTTAGTATTATCGGACAATCCCTCAGTATTATTTGTCTCGATATTCCTTGATTTATGATACTCTTCTACTGTTTTCTTTGACGAAATGTAAGTACGTGACCAATGACTAGAGTGCCCGCATCTATAGAAAACTTCCTTATAATGCTTTTTATTTTCTACAGCTGGATTATTACTATTTTCAGGCTCAATTTTCTTTTGCTGCCTTTTAAAATTAGTAGCTTTGTTGGCTCCAAAACCACTATAACCACCTCTGCTGAGGTTGTATCCACGTCCACGTCCTCATCCTCTGCCTCTGCCACGACCTCTTCCAGATTGGAAAAATTAGCATTATGTGACGCCCCGCCCCGTACCAGCCTGCATTTCCTCCGAAGGTGCGCTGTACACATACTCGACTAGCACGGAACAGTCGTCAAAGAAAGGAAAGAAGAGAATTAACTAACGAGGAACCTGTAGAATGTCTCACAGCGCATGGAACAAAATATAATAATAACATACTTGACATAAAACAGGTGAGACAGTGCATAAGCTGATAACTAAAACCAACATCAACATCATCATCAGAGCAGCAGAAATCCAAATACAGCTTATGATCCAACATGATTATTACAACTTTAAACTGTCTCTAAAGCAAAAGAAAGCTAAAGTAGAAGATGCACTACTAATGCCCAAGCAGTGATCTTCAACAACACAGGGAGAATACTATATGTGTCATACATGGGAGCCTCCTGCTCGCCTCCGAATCAGCTACTCGTGCATCACCAACTAACCTGTCTCTAGTCTGCTCGTGTGAGCACCCAGAGTAATAAGAAGAGACATAAAACTCTGGGTCAGACAAAAAGTCTGGTATGAGCGATAAGCATCTAAACAGAACAATAACAGGTATACTAAACCATACCTGAACCTGGACCTGCAACCAAAGAGTTAGCACTACATACCGTACAATATTCTAAGGTGCCACTAAACAGATGGTGTAAAGAGTACGGGGGTGGGGGTGTGCATGTCATAATGATGGGAAAACATATCAACCATAGCAACCATCCTCACATCTCTCACTCAGTGCGTAAAGCATACGATGTCCACCACTGTCAATCACTAGACCCATCGAAGTAGTGACGGAGTTCGACTTGTACAACTACTGCTACTACCAAGCTTACCACATGGAGTCATGACCAAATCTTTACAAATGACCCCACTTCATTGGTCTATAGCCCCTTTAGTCATACCTAGGCCACTGTGGCCCTGAATCCGTTCACGTACTCCCTACACATAGTGATTCAAAGCTACAGACATCGACAATCCCTTTGCACACGTCCCGCAACAAAGCCCAATCATGAAGCTCACTCATTGGTTCCCAACTGGATCCTGAGTCAAAGCTCCTCATTTGGACTTCCTTTGCATCTCGGGTTCTGGTCATCACCTTCTTCTCCGGACCGGTCTTCATTTCTTCACCTTACTTTACTTCAGGTCGTGGTCATAAGCTCCTCGGTTCGGATCAGAATACTCCCCCCTAAGCAATCGGATCGGTTCAGAATCTCCAGCTCAACCTTCCTCTCTGCTTCGGTCGGATCGGGGTGATCTTCCTCCAGCGGTTCGGATCGGAGTCCACACCTCCTGGCTTCATGGAAAACTCCTCCGGTTCGGTCCTTCTTCCCAAGCAATCGGATCGGGTCGGGTCTCTCAAGCTTCTCCATCAGGTCGGCTTGGTATTCTAGCTCCATAGCACCAGGTCGGTTCGGTTCGGATGTGCTCCTTCAGTTCAGCTCGTGAGGCTACCTGACTCCAGAACATCGGTTCGTGGGGAGGTCTCCTGGTCGGTTCGGTTCGGGCTCCTCCCTCCGATCCAGTCCGGATCGGCCAAATTCCTGCAACTCATTCCAGCGACTGTTTACGCCATTCGACGACATTTTTGACCAATCTAACACTCCTAGACAATCACTAATCATGTCATACAGTCATAGCAACATGTAACATCAACCACAAACATCAAAACAATAACTATAGCATGTAAAATGGATCAAACATACCCAAAGTCCCATATTTCCCTTAAGCATGTTTAAGCAAAACTAATCATAGGGTTAACAAAATTTAACCAAATCAAACTAAATTCTTACCAAAGGCATAAAATATTATTTTCGAATTTATAGATATTTTTCCAGAATTTATTAGTGTATAAATTCGCTAATCTTCACTAATTACCCTTAATTAACCGTAATTAGTGCAAAACTATGCAAATCACTCACCTTGGCCACAAATAAAATTTTCAGAACTGAAACCTCGCTGATTTGGGTGAATACTGATGTCTAACAGCAGCTCTAATACTGATTTGGTGCTATTTCTCCTTGATTTGATGTTGCTAAGCTTAATCCTTGATTAGAAAGAGATTTGGGGATGTTTCTAGATGTTGGCGGCCATTCTTAGGGTTCAAGAATGAAAGTGGCGGCTGAAAAATGAAAATAAGATCGTTCTCTAACTGATTTCAGCCTCCTCATAACCCTAATCTCGAAATTCCCCATTGGGCCTAGCTATTAATCACCCGGTTAAGCCCAATTATGTTGTTTTTCACTATCTGAAACTTGTTTCAGCCATATCTCCCAAACGGTGAGTCCGTTTGGCTAATGTGACCACTCTACGGAATTGTAAACCATCATCCGGAGCCAATGGAAGTGATTTCAGGTCAAAATTCCTTTTCAGTCAAAAGTTATGGCCAAAACAGTACCAACTGGGGGTAAAATGGTCATTTAAAAATCGGGAAAAATCATGAACATGGGAAATGACCCCAATAGTCGTCTCCCAAAGTTACATGACCATACGACTTCGTATGTGAAAGAAATAAATATTCTACGATCCTATGATGCGTAGAATGCGGGTCGTTACACTCTCCCCCCCTTAAGAAATTTCGTCCCCGAAATTCCTTAACCCAAAACATACAAAGGATCCCGCATGCCTACCAGCCACATACAACAATCAAACATGCAAAACAAGCAAAGAAGTCTATCCTAGCATGCGGAAAGACTAAATCGAAGGTAAAATCTTACCAGGCGAAGAGTTCTGGATACGTCTTCCTAATGCTCTCCTCTGTCTCCCAAGTACAGTCATTCTCATTCTCGCCCCACTGAACTTTGACTAGATTCACCACTTTCCTTCAAAGTTGCTTCGTATCGTTCCCGACAATACGCATAGACTTGTGGTTTACAATCGCCTCGGGTTCAACTTCGACATCATCCAACTGATCAGGTGAAATAGTCACATCTGGGTCATGCACGAATTTCCTTAACTGGGAAACATGAAATATGTTGTGAACTCCTGCCATCTTCTCTGGTAATTCAACTTTATATGCCAAATTCCCAATTTGCTCAAGAACTGGGAATGGACCAACGAACCTTGGTGCTAACTTGCCTCTCCTGTCAAGTCGTATCACGCTCTTCAACGGAGAAATCTTGACAAACACCAAGTCGCCAATGGAGAACTTTAAATCTCTTCTCCTCTTGTCGTCATAACTCTTCTGCCTATCTTGGGCAGCCTTCATTCGCTGTTGGATAACCTTAATCTTGTCTGATGTTTCTCTTATCACATCCGGTCCAAGCACAAACTTCTCACCAGTTTCTAACCAACATGACGGTGAATTGCACGGTCTTCCATACAAAGCTTCAAACGGAGCCATACCAATACTGGACCGATAGCTATTGTTATATGCAAACTCTACTAGATGCAAATGGTCATCCCATGATCCACCAAAATCCAATATACGTGCTCTTAAAAGATCTTCTAATATACGATTCACCCTCTCTGTTTGACCGTCGGTTTGAGGATGATACGCGGTACTGAGATGTGATTCTGGTCCTAACGCCTCTTGTAAGCTCTTCCAAAATCCACTAGCGAACAACGGATCTCGGTCACTCACGATGCCTTTGGGTATTCCATGAAATCTAACTACCCACTTTATATACAGTTCCGCTAATTAGTTGCCGTCCTGTTTGACTTGACGGGTATAAACCTTGCGCTTTTGGTCAATCGGTCCACAATCACCCAAATGCTATCATGGCCCGATCTAGTCCTTGGTAACCCATCAATGAAATCCATTGACACTTGTTCCCATTTCCATTCTGGAATTTCTAATGGTTGTAACAAACCACTAGACTTCTTTTGCTCAGCTTTAACTAGCTGGCAATTCATGCATTTGGATATAAACTTTCCCACGTCTCTTTTCATCCCTTCCCAGTAGTATGTCCGCTTCATGTCTCGATACATCTTGTTACCACCGGGGTGTATAGTAAGTTTTGAGCGATGACATTCTCTAGCACTTCATCTCTCAATCCATTGACATTAGGTACAACAAGCTTTCCATTCTTTCTAAGCCATCCATCTCGATCAAGCCCATACTTGTTCATCTCCTCATCGATACCCATCTCTAACTTGGAGATGATTTCCAATAGGTTAGGATCGTCCCTCTGACTAGAGCCGATCCGCTCAATCAAAGTGGGTCTGATCGTCAAACTTGCTAACATTTCTGGATCCAATTCGCACTTTGGTCTGAAATCATACCCAGCGATGTACTCCAGTTGCTTCCATTCTAGAAACATAGCCCCGAAACTGGCATGTCTCCTACTCAATTCATCAGCCACCGCATTGCCCTTTCCCGGTGTATATGCGATGTCGAAATCATAGGAAGCTAAGAATTTTAACCACCTTTGCTGGCGGAGATTTAGATCCTTCTGAGAGAAAAGATACTTCAACGACTTATGATCTATAAACAACTCAAATCTTTCTCCCAAGAGATAGTGTCTCCACATCTTCAACGCGAACACAATCGCTGCCAATTCCAAATCATGGGTAGGGTATCTTCTCTCGTGCGGTTTCAATTGCCGACTTGCATAAGCTACAACCCTACCGCCTTGCATCAATACGGCACCTAGTCCGGTACCACAGGCATCCGTATATACCGTCATCTCTTCATTCCCCTTAGGAATGACTAGCACTGGTGCATACGTCAACTTGTCCTTTAGACTCTTGAATGCATTCTCGCACCTTTCATCCCAGACAAAAGCTTGATTCTTCTTGGTCAACTGGGTCAACGATGCTGCTATCTTGGAGAAGTCTTGGATAAACTTACGATAATATCCAGCTAATCCCAAGAAACTTCTTATGTCTGTTGCATTCTAGGGCGTAGACCAATCTTGTACCGTAGCCACCTTCGCAGGATCCACGGCGATACCATTCTCTGAAACAACATGGCCCAAGAACCTCACTTCCCTCCTCCAGAAGTGACACTTAGAAAACTTTTCTTTCAATTGGTGTTTTCTCAACACCTCCATCACTATTCTTAAATGTTCCTTGTGTTCTTCCTCCGTTCTCGAGTAGACCAAAATATCATCCACGAACACAAGGACAAACTTATTCAACTGATCTCTGAATACCCTATACATAAGATCCACAAAATATGCTGGGGCATTAGTCAGCCTGAATGGCATGACCAACCACTCATAAAATCCAAACGGCATCCGAAATGCCGTTTTAGCTATACTCTCAGCTTCCACTCTAAGCTGATGAAAACCCGTCGCGAGATCCAACTGAGAAAACACTCTCGTGCCACTCAACTGATCGAACAAATCATCTATCCGCGATAGAGGATACTTGTTCTTCCTCGTCACCTTATTCAACTCGCGGTAGTCTATACACAAACGAAGGGAACCATCCGCCTTGGTAGCAAACACAACTGGTGCTCCCCATTCAGAAACACTCCTTCTGATAAATCCCTTCTTCAAAAGAACGCTGATTTGCACCCCGAGCTCTCGCTGCTCCCTTGGTGCCATACGACGAAGTGGAATCACTATAGGTCTGGCATCTTTCACCAAATCAATACGGAACTCAATCTCTCGATGTGGTGGAAGCCCGGTCACTTCTTCGAAGACATCCGGATACTGGCCAACCACGGGCAAACCTTACAACTCACTATGCGGGATGTCGAGGGAATTTAGAAAACTAGCCATTACCCCCTCACTGGGTAGACCACCAAACACTACCCTCCGCCCATCGTCCGCTCTAGATGTCACCAAAAAGCCCTCACAGTCTACCACCACCCCGTATCTTTGGAGCCAATCTACTCCCAAAATAATGCCAAACCCAGTAAAGCTCAAAACAAAGCAATCACAAACAAACATGCATCCATGACTCGATAAGACCACATTACGACAAATCATGTTAAGGTTAGTTGAACCACCAATTGGGTTCGTCACTACTAAAGGTCTATTGACAATCTCGGGCTCCAATCCCAACCTATCTACCAGGTCACTAGATATGAAAGAACTGGAAGCTCTGGTATCAAACAAAACTCTAACAGGAACATCATAAACAGAAAGCATACCTTGAATGACGACATTCTTTCCCTTCTCCGCCGCGGTTGGGGCATTCGACGAAGAAGGAATAACATTAAGGGCATATGCTTTCACCATTTGCTTTTCTTTAGGGGGTTGCGGACACTTGTCCTTGTGATGTCCCATTTGGCCACAGTTGAAGCACTTCCTATCCGCTGGCTTGGCCCGACAATTACTAGCATAATGGCCCTTCTTACCACAGCTGAAGCACTCAACATCTTGCTTATTCTTTTTCTTCTGACCATCCTTAGTCTGATTCTGCTTTCTCTTATTCTGGGAACCACCCTTGCCTCCACCACTTGCTTGTGGCTTTGGCTCCTCTGCAGATGCAACCTCAGTCTTCGGCTTAGGGTAGAGACTTTCTGATCTCAATGCTTTCCCCACAATCGATTCAAACGTCTCATCGATGTGGTTAATAAGCCTTTCCCCCAAGTACTGATCCAAACCAGTTATGAATTTCTCATTCTTCTTCTTGGCAGTATCAATAAGAGATAACCCATACTTCGACAAAGTGTCGAATTCAGCAATATACTCCGAGACAGCTCTGCCATTCTGCTTGAGATCCAAGAATTTCTTAAACAACATTGACTTCTGAGCAGCTGTAATGAACTTCTCGCTAAAGCGAACCTTAAACTGCTCCCAAGTAATCTGATCCTCGGGAGTAGCTGCCTTTATAGCATTCCACCAATTCATTGCCCGCCCTTGCAGCTGACGAGACGCTAGCTTTCTCTTCATCGCATCCTAGATACCCAAATCCTCGAAGATACGTTCGCAACTATCCAACCAATCCTGAACATCAGTAGCTGACTCCGTTCCGTGGAACGGCTTCCCACCAAGACTAGTATAATCCTTATTCAGCTTGGCGAAGTCGGCCCTCGACGCCTGCACTATTGGACCACCACCATTACCACCATTGGGAGCCGCCCTCTGCACATCCCTAAGCATCTCTCTCATGAGGTCAGTAAACATTGTCCTCATGTCAGCAGCATTCCCATTATTGGCCCTTCTACCGGTACCCTTTGCGTATCGGCTCATCGGTTAATCTGCACAGAGAAAACGATTAACCATCTCCATAGTGGTACTAGTGCAGTACGACTTCATCCTTATACTACTAATAGTACATATATATAGCTTTTGAAAACCAAAGTAATCACAAATACGTGCTCTCATATACGTATACTATCTCTCCCTGATAACTTCCCTAGGTTAACTACGCAACCTAGAGCTCTGATACCAAGTGTGACGGCCCGCCCCGTACCAGCCTGCATTTCCTCCGAAGGTGCGCTGTACACATACTCGACT
Source organism: Allium sativum (assembly GCA_030737875.1). NCBI lineage: Eukaryota > Viridiplantae > Streptophyta > Magnoliopsida > Asparagales > Amaryllidaceae > Allium > Allium sativum. The sequence goes on along the minus strand of CM060920.1, from coordinate 1,032,962,755 downwards.
AGCACGGAACGGTCGTCAAAGAAAGGAAAGAAGAGAATTAACTAACGAGGAACCTGTAGAATGTCTCACAGCGCATGGAACAAAATATAATAATAACATACTTGACATAAAACAGGTGAGACAGTGCATAAGCTGATAACTAAAACCAACATCAACATCATTATCAGAGCAGCGGAAATCCAAATACAGCTTATGATCCAACATGATTATTACAACTTTAAACTGTCTCTAAAGCAAAAGAAAGCTAAAGTAGAAGATGCACTACTAATGCCCAAGCAGTGATCTTCAACAACACAGGGAGAATACTACATGTATCATACGTGGAAGCCTCCTGCTCGCCTCCGAATCAGCTACTCGCGCATCACCAGCTAACCTGTCTCTAGTCTGCTCGTGTGAGCACCCAGAGTAATAAAAAGAGACATAAAACTCTGGGTCAGACAAAAAGTCTGGTATGAGCGATAAGCATCTAAACAGAACAATAACAAGTATACTAAACCATACCTGAACCTGGTCCTGCAACCAAAGAGTTAGCAATACATACCATACAATACTCTGAGGTGCCACTAAACAGATGGTGTAAAGAGTACGGGGGTGGGGGTGTGCATGTCATAATGATGGGAAAACATATCAACCATAGCAACCATCCTCACATCTCTTACTCAGTGCGTAAACCATACGATGTCCACCACTGTCAATCACTAGACCCATCGAAGTAGTGACGGAGTTCGACTTGTACAACTTCTGCTACTACCAAGCTTACCACATGGAGTCATGACCAAATCTTTACAAATGACCCCACTTCATTGGTCTATAGCCCCTTTAGTCGTACCTAGGCCACTGTGGCCCTGAATCCGTTCACGTACTCCCTACACATTGTGATTCAAAGCTACAGACATCGACAACCCCTTTGCACACGTCCCGCAGCAAAGCCCAATCATGAAGCTCACTCATTGGTTCCCAACTGGATCCTGAGTCAAAGCTCCTCATTTGGACTTCCTTTGCATCTCGGGTTCTGGTCATCACCTTCTTCTCCGGACCGGTCTTCATTTCTTCACCTTACTTTACTTCAGGTCGTGGTCATAACCTCCTCGGTTCGGATCGGAATACTCCCCCCTAAGCAATCGGATCGGTTCGGAATCTCCAGCTCAACCTTCCTCTCTGCTTCGGGTCGTGTAACACCCCACCTCCGCTAGGGTCACTCACAAAGGGAATGCACTAGGTTTGGTGAAGCATTATCGAGGTAAACATGCACAGAAATATTACAAGACAGAACATATATATATAAAACAGCGGAAGTAAAACAAATTTTATTACCTTATAAAATAAGGTCTAAATCCTTTTACATCAGAATACACCAAAACCTGTCTTGCAATAATAAAGAAGCATAAAACCATTTCATAAATTATTCCCCAAGTAAACCAGTAAAGTAGCCATAGCCAAGAAAAGTCCAAGCCATGCGTGATGACCTTCAAACAGAAGAAGTCCAAACTAACAATAGCATTTCCTCCATGTAACCTGGGGGGGAAACGGAAGACAAGAGGCAAAACAAAACGGGGTCAGTCATAAAGACTGGTAAGCCCTATCTACTATCAGTATATAAACTAGTAAAGTTAACTGGCATGAGGAACTGAGATGAACATAAGTATGATGACAAGATAGATAAGCTAGACCAAAATAACAGGATGCACTACTGTACCAAGATACACGAGTGTGTCATGATAAACTACGGTGTCAAGATAAATCAAGGTATCACATTGTCAGGTTTCTATCAAGTATACTATCCCAAGGTATCTATCCTGTATAACATCCCACGGTATCTATCATGTATATTTCCCCTAGTTCTAACATGTATATTTGCTCTGCACCTTTCGTACTAATATCCCAACCCGCGTCATGTGTTAACTATGAATGTCCCTTGCCCAATGTCATGTAATGGTCCATGTCAGCCTAATATATAGCATATGTAGGTTTTCCTAACTCGTATGTTTCTTTCCGTGTATAAGTTCAGTCCTTTGTCGTAGGCCATACGGGCTTTCCCATGTGAACGTTTTATCCTTGAGGTTATTTTGGACTGCTACCCTTGATCTAGTTATGTTTTCTTACCATGAACTATCGCGTGTCCACTTAGGATTTATGCCACCTAGGACCACTGTAACAACCCGTATTTTCAATAACCTGTTATAACATAAATGGAGGCAGAATTAAACTGTAAAATCTGAATCAAGGGAAACGGGCTATGCCCTTGCGTTCGTCTCGGAAAAATACGCGAAATAGAGTCCGAGTTTTCGAAAATCGGAGTCCGTATGACCAAGATATGGCCTCGCGAAGTTTCACGAAAAATTCCCAAATTAAAGTATACTTAATTAAGTGAAATGGGTTGCGCAGAGAAATATATATATATTGATATATATATATATATAATTGAAAATTAAATAAATAAATATGCAAAAATGTTCAAAACAGCGAATTGGGAGAGGGGAATAACCGAACCGGCCGATTTTTGAGGTCGACCCGAGCCTGCTGGGTCGACTAGGGGTTAATCCAGGGTGTTTGGCTGTCAACCCGTGGGCCGATTCGCTCAAATGCAGATTTTGCTTTTGGATGGTTCTCATGGTTCATCTTTAATCTAAAGGCCCTAGATGGTTCCTATACTTGACTTCTTCCCCAAGACATGCTTTGATGGCTTGGATTGAATCTAGGTTTAATCCTATGGCCTAAAACACTTGCCTAATCTATAAATAAGACCCTAACCTATCTTAAATCCTCATTATTCATTCATGCAACTAAACTATGGCAAAATTGCTCCTCTCATGGCCTCCACTCAAAATCCTAGCCTCCACTTCATTTCTATGAGAGGTTTCATGATCATGAGAGTGTTAGAGAGTTTTTATGTTAGTATGAGAGCCTCTCAAGTTGATTTCAAGGCTAAAGCTTTGATCTTTGTTCATAAAGATGGGGTTTTGATTGATTTGGAGCTTTCATTTTTGGGTTTTAGGATGATGACATGCATAGGCTTTGTCTCAATCTTTCATCTAATCGATTTGTGCCTTCATAGCAATGTAAGCCCTTCCCTACTCTTAGATATTAACTATGAAGTTAAATGTTCATGTTGAAAGTTTGGGTTTGATTAATTAGAATGATGCATGCTATCATGTTATGCAAGTTTATGAAGTCATTATCTTGATCTTATGAGCTAAAAGCCACAACCTTTATGTTGAAATGTTGCATTATGCAACATGAGAATCTTCATAATCATTATGTCAACTTGCATATGAAGTCATAATCCTTATATGATGATATATGCGAGTTTCTAGCCATCATTCCATGTCTTTTGTCACCATGATTCGCTTATGTACCAAGTTTGGGTTTATGCATGTTTTGAGGCTTAAGAATGTAACATGCAAGTTAATGAACACATTATGTCTCATTTGCCACCATGTTCAACTAGTGGCTTTATACCCCCTTTTGTCATGCCTTTGACAAGTTCCTTCTTTGAATCCATTATGCGAGTTTAAAAGCGTTGGGGTCACATTATGGGAAAACATAATGACATGAACATGATTTGGGTAAATGGGTATAAACATGACAACATGTAACGTTAAATATGACATGTGTTTATACTTGAAAACATGACTTGAAATATAACATGGAAGTTGACATGTAAGTATGCATAAAAACATAAGCTTGGGAATTTACCTATTAAGTTAGGTCTACCCATTGGGAATTTACCTATTAAGTTAGGTCTGCCCAATTGCTTGAAAACTTGACTATGAACATGACACTAGACTAAACATGAAAGTGGCCAACTCGAGGTTGGGTTGAGTTTGCAACGTAAAACTACCCGGAACCGACCGGCCTAACTAGTAGTTGCAAACAATAGGACCCAATGTGAGAAGTTGGTCATGTTGTGCTTGAACCCGAGATTAGACCAAGTTGTGGTGTAAAGCTACCCGGAACCGACCGGCTTAACTAGTAACCACAACAAAGTCTAATGTGAGAGGTTGGGGTGCATTAAGTAATTAATGCCACATGATAGGGTTAAGTTAATTTGATTAATGACTCTTAACCAAATATGACATGGGTAAATGGGTTAAGTAAATTGGTTAGGCTAATGATACTTAACAAAACATGACAAGGTTGGGTAGGTTAAGTGATTTGATTTGCCTAATGACGCTTAACCATTTTTATACGACTAGTGGACGGGGATTAAGTTAACCAACACTTAATCAATCCAACATGATAATTTGGCAAGGTTAAGTAAGTTTTCTTAATGACACTTAACCATACAAGATGATTAGGGGATGGGGTTAAGTAATTTGCACCTAACTAATCCGACACGGTAATTAGATGGGGTTAAGTAATCCACACTTAACTAATCTAAACACGGTAATTCGATGGGGTTAAGTTAAACACTTAACCAATTTAAACTCGGTAATTTAATGAGGTTAAGTAACCAATACTTAACCAACTTAATGTGATAATTTAATGGGGTTAAGCAACTTATACTTAACCAATTATACATGATGATTTGATGGGGTTAAGTAACTTACACTTAACCAATCTAATACACGGACCTGATAAGGTTAAGTCACAAGACCTTTTTAGAATATACTTAACCATTGTAGTACGATTAGAGGATGGGGTTAAGCCAACCTATACTTAACCAATCCGACTCGATAATTTGATGGGATTAAGATAATCTATGCTTAATCGATCTAGCAAGATAATCCGATAGGATTAAGGTAAGCTAGTACTTGACCAATTTGACTTGATAGGGTTAAGTCATGAGCCTCTGGGTACACTTAACCAACTTGTCGGACTAAGTCTTGAACTTAAATACTTAGCCAATCTTTGACGTGACTCGTGGGCGGGTTAAGTCATGGACTTGAATGATAATACTTAACCCAATAGACAAACCCTAGCTAGAAGAACTAGGTAGAAAACCGTGGTTAATCAAGGATAACGGGAAAGGAAGCTAAGTGGTAAACCTTAGTTAAGGGTAACTAAGTAATAATTCTTAGCTAAGGACATAGGACTAATTCTCAAAACGATGAGTAACCTGATACGGTAGGTCATCACTTAGTATACGAGGGGGAGCAAGTTATCTGACTTGGATAAAAGCTCCAGCGCACTGGGTGCCGAAGTGGAAGCTTCGGGGGACGTGAGGATATTCTTGGGATCCCTCTGTGGGCTGCCAGGTAATTATACTAGGCCCATGAGAGGTTAAGGTCTGCGTTAGAAGGACCAAGAGTATGCCTTGGTTGCTATGCGAGCAACCTAAAGACTGGGATGGATTAGCGTGGAGTCGACGATTCTTGTTTTTGCCCTGGATAGCACATCGCCGACTACCTACCATCTTTAGTCAATCGTGTACGTGCGGAAAGGCAGGGAACCCCCAACAGACCATGTGCTTGCTATCGAGTCATGGGTGAGGTTGGCCCGTAGGAAAGTGGGCTATAGTGGGGCCGTGGAGTGGTTCTTATACATGATTTTTCTTGGATTGCCTTTCAGTAGTTGAGGGAGGGGTCACGTGGGACCATAGCCACGGGTACAAAAACAGACCTTGATATCTGCATCGGCAGACGATTTAAAGCTCCCGACCGAGTTCCGTATTTCTTGATTTGCCCTGGCACGGAACTCGGATTGCACATTGGGGAACATGTGCATCTAGACATGGAAAACGATTCACGATACATACGTGGGATCAAGGGCGCGGTTGACGGGTGGCGTAATCCCTAGTGGTCCTAGGTGGCCAAAACCCAAACCGAGACACGGAAACGTTCATTAGGTAGCATAATCCCTAGCGGTCCTAGGTGGCATAAATCCTAAGTGGACGCGCGATAGTTCATGGTAAGGAAACACAACTAGATCAAGGGTTGCAGTCCAAAACAACTTCAAGGACAAACCGTTTACATGGGAAAGCCCGTACAGCCTACGGCAAAGGACTGAACTTATACATGGAAAGAAACATATGAGTTGAGTAACCTATATATGCGGCATATTAGGTTGACATGGACCATTACACGACTTTTGAGTAAGGGTCATTCACGGATAACACGTAATACAGTTGGGGTACTAGTACGGTAGGTGCAGAGCGGATATACAGGATAGATGCCATGGGACGTTATACGCAATAGATATCTTGGGATATTATACTTGATAGAAACCTGACAATGTGATACCTTGTTTTATCTTGACATCGTAGTTTATCACGACACCCTAGTGTATCTGAGTTCAGTAGTTCATCCTGTTATGTTGATTTAGCTTATCTATCTTGTTATCATGCTTATGTTCATCTCAGTTTCTCATGTCAGTTAACTTTACTAGTTTTTATACTAATAGTAGATAGGGCTTACTCAGTCTTTTTGACTGACCCGTTTTGTTTCGCCTCTTTTCTTCCGTTTCCCCCCCCCAGGTTACAGGGAGGAAACACTGCTGTTTAGTTCGGACTTCTTCTGCTTGAAGGTCATCATGGATGGCTTGGATTTTTCCTGGCTATGGCTACTTTACTGTTTTTATTTGGGGCATAATTTATGAAAAAGTCTTTATGCTTCTTTACTATTGCAAGACAGGTTTTGATGTACTCTGATGTAAAAGGCTTTAGACCTTATGTATTCATGTTTATGAAAGTTCGATTTTACTTCCGCTATTTTATATGTTCTGTCTTGTGATATTTCTGTGCATGTTTACCAATAATGCCCCTCTAAAGCTAGTGCATTCCTTTGCGAGTGACCCTAGCGGAGGCGGGGTGTTACATTTGGTATCAGAGCAGAAGGTTACCAGACTGGGCAAAAGTTTTTAAAAGACCTTCTAAAAACTATTTGAAAATCGTTTATAAAGAAGCATTTTTCAAGAAAATTTTCTTTTAAAAGAAAAAGGCTATTCCCCAAAGGCCATTAGCACTATCCTTGTTTCCTTAATTGAATCTCTTTCCCTTTCTTTCCTCCATCTATAGTCACAGTGGTTTTAACTGCGACTAGTCTTTTCTATCTACGAAAGTGCTTTCCATGCGATGGAGGTGGTTCTCGAGAGACCAGTGGCCGCGTTATAAGAAAGGATAGTGAGAAAGAGGATAAAGGATACGAGCTTAAGGATGAGCAACTTGTTGGTATGGCTTAGTCCTCAAAGGAGGGAGCAAGATGAACAATGAAACCCATGACGAGAGAGTACCTTTGGCATGGTAAAACGGGGCGGATAGTTAAGTATTATGGGACAAGGACAAGATCATCGGGAGGGCAGTAGTATGCTCTCATTTCTAGAGTACCTCGGAAGGAGGGTAACGATCTTGTTAAAGGTTTAGCTTTTCTTCTCTATCATCCCGTTAGGACTTCGTTGTTCGTATCATTTAAGTCTGCTTCGATAGTTGAGTCTCTGCACCTTAAGTACTAGCGTAATAGAGAATCCCATTTTTGTCTCAAAGTCCTATTAGAGAATCAGTCCATTTATACATGACTTGTTTGGATTTGGGAATGTCTATGCCAAGTGTTGAGTTTGGAAATAATGCTTATGTTTATAAGCTATGGATGGATTCTAGGGATGAAGTGGTTATCCAGTAGGGGGTGCCACTCTCGGTTTTGATAGGAGGGTAGTTAGACCTTTTGACTAGCCTTGGTAATGCCCTCGAAGTATCGGGTAACCTTTTTGAGGTTCTGTCATGACTAGTTACTTAGAATCCCTTGATGCCTTTATTGGAAATTTGAAGCCCGATCGAGTGGTGTTCGCCAATAAGACGGATGGTTTACTTCAATTATGCATGGGTTATAGAGATCACCCTAGTAAGTGCGCATGATAACCTGATTGACATCTGTTTACTTTCAAGAGAAAGTTCTTCTACATGGAATGCCTTATAGTATATAAACGAGATCCAAGATTCACTAGTGAATTTTGGAAAGCTTGCATGAGATCATGAGTACGCAGTCATGTTTGCGTCAAGTATTCTAGGAAAAGGATAAGTGCAAGTGGAACGAGAGGCGACGAAGAAATGAGTTCCAGCTCATGTTATGGAAACAGGAATAAGAAGCTACAAAATCGCGAAGTTAAAAGACGACTTTAATGGTCAAAGACTAGATACGCGCATGATATCTCTTTTTGGGAGTATATCCTTGATCCCTGTTTTCTGTAGAGCTTACTTGTAGGCTATCTTTTGTGGACATCCTCTCGGTCCTATTCTCCGTTACAAACCCTGTAAGGAGTTTGTCCTGTTTATCTTCTCGACCTTGTTTCAGGGAATTCTAGGTAGAACCCTATGGATGTAAACATGTATTTGAAACATGTTATGATTGATATGGTTGCAAGTGGTTGCTCGTGGATGCGCGAATACACATTAGATACTAGCTCGACTCGGTCACATTTCATATTGCATATGCACGAGTATTTATACTTGTTTATGGATGAAATCGAATGTATTATCATGCGGTTGTTGCATATGAATGAATGATTGTGCACGCATATAGTATCTATATGACTAGGACTATTTGCATACATGTTGGATTCATGGCACTATACATATTTTGCATTAGAAAGGTTATTCAGGCCTGATCATTAGCATTAGCTAAGGAACATGTACACACACGTTTTGCATATATTCATACAGCATTAGAAATCATCTAAGGACAATGGTTGCTTGTGGATGATGATTTGAGTAGATGGATGATGGATGGTAGGATATGTTCTTCCTAACTTGGAGATTTCGGGGACGAAATCCTAAAAGGTGGGGAGAATGTAACAACCCGTATTTTCAATAACCTGTTATAACATAAATGGAGGCAGAATTAAACTGTAAAATCTGAATCAAGGGAAACGGGCTATGCCATTGCGTTCGTCTCGGAAAAATACGCGAAATAGAGTCCGAGTTTTCGAAAATCGGAGTCCGTATGACCAAGATATGGCCTCGCGAAGTTTCACGAAAAATTCCCAAATTAAAGTATACTTAATTAAGTGAAATGGGTTGCGCAGAGAAATATATATATATTGATATATATATATATATATGTATATATAATTGAAAATTAAATAAATAAATATGCAAAAATGTTCAAAACAGCGAATTGGGAGAGGGGAATAACCGAACCGGCCGATTTTTGAGGTCGACCCGAGCCTGCTGGGTCGACTAGGGGTTAATCCAGGGTGTTTGGCTGTCAACCCGTGGGCCGATTCGCTCAAATGCAGATTTTGCATTTGGATGGTTCTCATGGTTCATCTTTAATCTAAAGGCCCTAGATGGTTCCTATACTTGACTTCTTCCCCAAGACATGCTTTGATGGCTTGGATTGAATCTAGGTTTAATCCTATGGCCTAAAACACTTGCCTAATCTATAAATAAGACCCTAACCTATCTTAAATCCTCATTATTCATTCATGCAACTAAACTATGGCAAAATTGCTCCTCTCATGGCCTCCACTCAAAATCCTAGCCTCCACTTCATTTCTATGAGAGGTTTCATGATCATGAGAGTGTTAGAGAGTTTTTATGTTAGTATGAGAGCCTCTCAAGTTGATTTCAAGGCTAAAGCTTTGATCTTTGTTCATAAAGATGGGGTTTTGATTGATTTGGAGCTTTCATTTTTGGGTTTTAGGATGATGACATGCATAGGCTTTGTCTCAATCTTTCATCTAATCGATTTGTGCCTTCATAGCAATGTAAGCCCTTCCCTACTCTTAGATATTAACTATGAAGTTAAATGTTCATGTTGAAAGTTTGGGTTTGATTAATTAGAATGATGCATGCTATCATGTTATGCAAGTTTATGAAGTCATTATCTTGATCTTATGAGCTAAAAGCCACAACCTTTATGTTGAAATGTTGCATTATGCAACATGAGAATCTTCATAATCATTATGTCAACTTGCATATGAAGTCATAATCCTTATATGATGATATATGCGAGTTTCTAGCCATCATTCCATGTCTTTTGTCACCATGATTCGCTTATGTACCAAGTTTGGGTTTATGCATGTTTTGAGGCTTAAGAAAGTAACATGCAAGTTAATGAACACATTATGTCTCATTTGCCACCATGTTCAACTAGTGGCTTTATACCCCCTTTTGTCATGCCTTTGACAAGTTCCTTCTTTGAATCCATTATGCGAGTTTAAAAGCGTTGGGGTCACATTATGGGAAAACATAATGACATGAACATGATTTGGGTAAATGGGTATAAACATGACAACATGTAACGTTAAATATGACATGTGTTTATACTTGAAAACATGACTTGAAATATAACATGGAAGTTGACATGTAAGTATGCATAAAAACATAAGCTTGGGAATTTACCTATTAAGTTAGGTCTACCCATTGGGAATTTACCTATTAAGTTAGGTCTGCCCAATTGCTTGAAAACTTGACTATGAACATGACACTAGACTAAACATGAAAGTGGCCAACTCGAGGTTGGGTTGAGTTTGCAACGTAAAACTACCCGGAACCGACCGGCCTAACTAGTAGTTGCAAACAAATAGGACCCAATGTGAGAAGTTGGTCATGTTGTGCTTGAACCCGAGGTTAGACCAAGTTGTGGTGTAAAGCTACCCGGAACCGACCGGCTTAACTAGTAACCACAACAAAGTCTAATGTGAGAGGTTGGGGTGCATTAAGTAATTAATGCCACATGATAGGGTTAAGTTAATTTGATTAATGACTCTTAACCAAATATGACATGGGTAAATAGGTTAAGTAAATTGGTTAGGCTAATGATACTTAACAAAACATGACAAGGTTGGGTAGGTTAAGTGATTTGATTTGCCTAATGACGCTTAACCATTTTTATACGACTAGTGGACGGGGATTAAGTTAACCAACACTTAATCAATCCAACATGATAATTTGGCAAGGTTAAGTAAGTTTTCTTAATGACACTTAACCATACAAGATGATTAGGGGATGTGGTTAAGTAATTTGCACCTAACTAATCCGACACGGTAATTAGATGGGGTTAAGTAATCCACACTTAACTAATCTAAACACGGTAATTCGATGGGGTTAAGTTAAACACTTAACCAATTTAAACTCGGTAATTCAATGAGGTTAAGTAACCAATACTTAACCAACTTAACGTGATAATTTAATGGGGTTAAGCAACTTATACTTAACCAATTATACATGATGATTTGATGGGGTTAAGTAACTTACACTTAACCAATCTAATACACGGACCTGATAAGGTTAAGTCACAAGACCTTTTTAGAATATACTTAACCATTGTAGTACGATTAGAGGATGGGGTTAAGCCAACCAATACTTAACCAATCCGACTCGATAATTTGATGGGATTAAGATAATCTATGCTTAATCGATCTAGCAAGATAATCCGATAGGATTAAGGTAAGCTAGTACTTGACCAATTTGACTTGATAGGGTTAAGTCATGAGCCTCTGGGTACACTTAACCAACTTGTCGGACTAAGTCTTGAACTTAAATACTTAGCCAATCTTTGACGTGATTCGTGGGCGGGTTAAGTCATGGACTTGAATGATAATACTTAACCCAATAGACAAACCCTAGCTAGAAGAACTAGGTAGAAAACCGTGGTTAATCAAGGATAACGGGAAAGGAAGCTAAGTGGTAAACCTTAGTTAAGGGTAACTAAGTAATAATTCTTAGCTAAGGACATAGGACTAATTCTCAAAACGATGAGTAACCTGATACGGTAGGTCATCACTTGGTATACGAGGGGGAGCAAGTTATCTGACTTGGATAAAAGCTCCAGCGCACTGGGTGCCGAAGTGGAAGCTTCGGGGGACGTGAGGATATTCTTGGGATCCCTCTGTGGGCTGCCAGGTAATTATACTAGGCCCATGAGAGGTTAAGGTCTGCGTTAGAAGGACCAAGAGTATGCCTTGGTTGCTATGCGAGCAACCTAAAGACTGGGATGGATTAGCGTGGAGTCGACGATTCTTGTTTTTGCCCTGGATAGCACATCGCCGACTACCTACCATCTTTAGTCAATCGTGTACGTGTGGAAAGGCATGGAACCCCCAACAGACCATGTGCTTGCTATCGAGTCATGGGTGACGTTGGCCCGTAGGAAAGTGGGCTATAGTGGGGCCGTGGAGTGGTTCTTATACATGATTTTTCTTGGATTGCCTTTCAGTAGTTGAGGGAGGGGTCACGTGGGACCATAGCCACGGGTACAAAAACAGACCTTGATATCTGCATCGGCAGACGATTTAAAGCTCCCGACCGAGTTCCGTATTTCTTGATTTGCCCTGGCACGGAACTCGGATGGCACATTGGGGAACATGTGCATCTAGACATGGAAAACGATTCACGATACATACGTGGGATCAAGGGCGCGGTTGACGGGTGGCGTAATCCCTAGTGGTCCTAGGTGGCCAAAACCCAAACCGAGACACGGAAACGTTCATTAGGTAGCATAATCCCTAGCAGTCCTAGGTGGCATAAATCCTAAGTGGACGCGCGATAGTTCATGGTAAGGAAACACAACTAGATCAAGGGTTGCAGTCCAAAACAACTTCAAGGATAAACCGTTTACATGGGAAAGCCCGTACAGCCTACGGCAAAGGACTGAACTTATACATGGAAAGAAACATATGAGTTGAGTAACCTATATATGCGGCATATTAGGTTGACATGGACCATTACACGACTTTTGAGTAAGGGTCATTCACGGATAACACGTAATACAGTTGGGGTACTAGTACGGTAGGTGCAGAGCGGATATACAGGATAGATGCCATGGGACGTTATACGCAATAGATATCTTGGGATATTATACTTGATAGAAACCTGACAATGTGATACCTTGTTTTATCTTGACATCGTAGTTTATCACGACACCCTAGTGTATCTGAGTTCAGTAGTTCATCCTGTTATGTTGATTTAGCTTATCTATCTTGTTATCATGCTTATGTTCATCTCAGTTTCTCATGTCAGTTAACTTTACTAGTTTTTATACTAATAGTAGATAGGGCTTACTCAGTCTTTTTGACTAACCCGTTTTGTTTCGCCTCTTTTCTTCCGTTCCCCCCCCCCCCCCCCCCCCAGGTTACAGGGAGGAAACACTGCTGTTTAGTTCGGACTTCTTCTGCTTGAAGGTCATCATGGATGGCTTGGACTTTTCCTGGCTATGGCTACTTTACTATTTTTATTTGGGGAATAATTTATGAAAAAGTCTTTATGCTTCTTTACTATTGCAAGACAGGTTTTGATGTACTCTGATGTAAAAGGCTTTAGACCTTATGTATTCATGTTTATGAAAGTTCGATTTTACTTCCGCTATTTTATATGTTCTGTCTTGTGATATTTCTGTGCATGTTTACCAATAATGCCCCTCTAAAGCTAGTGCATTCCTTTGCGAGTGACCCTAGCGAAGGCGGGGTGTTACAACCACTAGGGATTATGCTACCTAATGAACGTTTCCGTGTCTCGGTTTGGGTTCAGCCACCTAGGGCCACTAGGGATTATGCCACCCGTCAACCGCACCCTTTATCCCACGTATGTATCGTGAATCGTTTTCCATGTCTAGATGTACATGTTCCTCAATGTGCCATCCGAGTTCCGTGCCAGGGCAAAACAAGAAATACGGAACTTGGTCGAGAGCTTTAAGTCGTCTGCTGATGCATATATCAAGGTCTGTTTTTTTGTACCCGTGGCTATGGTCCCACGTGACCCCCCCCTCAACTACTGAAAGGCAATCCAAGAAAAATCATGTATGAGAACTACACTAAGGCCCATCGATGCCCACCTCCAGATAGCCAACCTCACCCATAACTTGATAGCTAGTATATGGTCTTTTGGGAGTTCCCTGCCTTTCCGTACGTACACGATTGACTAAAGATGGTAGGTAGTCGGCGACATGCTATCCCGGGGCAAAATCAAGTATCGTCGACTCCACGCTAATCCATCCTAGTCTTTAGGTCGCTCGCATAGCAACCAAGGCATACTCTTGGCTCTTCTACCGCAGACCTTAACCCCTGTGAGGCTGGGTTACATGGACCACTCGCCACCTCACAGAGGGATACCAAGAGTACCCTCACGTTCCCCGAAGCTTTCGCTTCATCACCCAGTTCGCTGGAGCTTTTATCCAAGTCAGATAACTTGCTCCTCCTCGTATACTAAGCGATGACCTACCATACCAGGTTACTCATCTCTTTATGAACTATTCCATGTCCTTAGCTAAGAATTATTACTTAGTTACCCTTAACTAAGGTTTACCACTTAGCCTTATTCCCGTTATTCTTGTTAACTACGATTTCCAACCTAGTCCCCTGAGCTAGGGTTTTGTCAAATGGGTTAAGTGTTGTTATCGAAGTTCATGACTTAACCCGTCTACAAATCATGTCAAAATTGGCTAAGTATCCAAGTTCAAGACTTAACCCTACAAACCATGTGTCAAGTTGGTTAAGTATATATTAACTTGACCCTATCAAATTCCTGAGTCAAATCGGTCAAGCGTATTCAAGCGATTCGTGTCTTAGCCTTATCATATTTTCACGTTAGATTGGTTAAGTATAGGTTAACTTAACCTCATCAAATTAACGAGTTAGATTGGTTAAGTATAGGTCACCTAACCACATCAAATCACCGTGTTAGATTGGTTAAGTGTTTAACTTAACCCCATCAAATTAATGAGTTGGATTAGTTAAGTCTAGGCTAACTTAACCCCATCCGATTACCATGTTTAGATTAGTTAAGTCTAAGTTAACTTAACCCCATCCATTAACTGTATTATATGGTTAAGTGTCATTAGAAAAAGTTTACTTAACCTTATCAAATTCACGTGTTGGATTGGTTAAGTGTTGGTTAACTTAACCTCGTCCACTAGCCGTATAAAAAAATGGTTAAGTATCATTAGGCAAATCAAGTTACTTAACCTACCCAACCTTGTCATGTTTTGTTAAGTATCATTAGCCTAATAAAATTACTTAACCCATTTGTCCATGTCATATTTGGTTAAGCGTCATTAATCAAATTAACTTAACCTTATTATGTGGCATTAATTACTTAATGCACCTTAACCTCTCACATTAGACTTTGTTGGTTACTAGTTAAGCCGGGCGGGTCCAGATAGCTTTACACCACAACCTAGTCTAACCTCGGGTTCAAGCACAACATGACCAACTTCTCACATTGGGTCTTATTGTTTGCAACTACTAGTTAGGCCGGTCGGGTCCGGGTAGTTTTATGTTGCAAAATCAACCCAACCTCGAGTTGGTCACTTTCATGTTTAGTCTAGTGTCATATTACACTTACAACCCATACATGTCTAGTTTTCATGTTCCATATTCATAGCCAAAATTACATGTTGTCATGTTTATACAAATTAACCCAAATTGTGTTTCATGTCATTAAAAATTACCCATAACATAACCCAATGCTTTTAAACCCGCATATACGTTCGCAACAACGTAATGGATTAAAAGAAGAGACTTGGCAAAGGCATGACAAAAGGGGTATAAGGCCACAAGTTAAACATGGTGGCAAATGAGGCATAAATGTGTTCACAAACTTGCATGTTACATTTTCAAGCCTCAAAAACATGCATAACATTCAAACTTGGCAAATAAGCGAATCATGGTGATAAATGACAATGAAAGATGGCTAGAAGTTCGCATAAAGCATTACATGCAAGTTATCATAAGGGGTATGATAACTTTCATGTTGCCAAAATGCAACATTCAACATAAAGCTTGAAGCTTTAAGGCCACAAGATCAAGATAATGACTTCATAAACTTGCATGACATGATAGCATGTATTATACTCAATGATCAAACCCAAACTTGCAACATGAACATTTAACTTCATAGTTAATATCTAAGAGTAGGAAAAGGGCTTACAATGCTTATGAAGGCACAAATCAACATAAAATAAAAAGATTGAGACGAAGCCATTCAAGCAAAACCAAAAACCCCAAATCAACAAGCTCCAATAAAACCCATGAGCAAAATCCAATAAAAATCCAATCTTTGAAGAAGAAAGGTTGCATCTTTGGCTTGAATGCAACTTAAAAGCCCTCATACAAACTTGAAATCACTCATATGATCATGAAATCTCTCATGTGAATGAAGATAGAATTTATGATAAGAGGATGGAGGCTAAGGTTTTCAGTGGAGGCCATGATCAAGAATCATTTTGGCATAGTTTAGTTGTAGGAATGAATAATGAGGGTTTTAGGAGAGGGTTAGGGGTCTTTTTATAGAAGACTAGGATAGTTTTAGCCATAGGATAAACCCTAGAACCAATCCTAGCCTTTAAAGCATGTCTTGGGGAAGAAGTCAAGTCTAAAAAATGGAGTGGTGTCTTAACCAGGCCTAAAAATGGAGTGGTGTCTTAATTGGGCTGAATTTCAAATCTGTTTTCGGATTTGAATTTTCGTGAAACTTTGCGAGGCTATATCTCGGTCATACGAACTCCGATTTACGAAATTTCGGACTCTATTTCGCGTATTTTTCCGAGACGAACGCAATGGCGCAACCCGTTTATCCTGATTCAGGTTTTATAATTAAATTCTGCCTTGATTCTTGTCTTAACACGTTGTTAAAATTCGGGTTGTTACATTCTCCCCTCCTTTAAGGATTTCGTCCCCGAAATCTCCAAGTTAGGAAGAACGCATCCTACCATCCATCATCCATCTACTCAAGACAACATCCACAAGCAACCATGGTCCTTAAAAGACTTCTAATGCTTTATGAACATATGCAGAACGTGTGTGTATATGCTCCTTAGCTAATGCTAATGATCAGGCCTGAATGATCTTTCTAATGCAAAATATGTTTAGTACCATGAGTCCAACATGTGTGCGAATAGTCCTAGTCATATAAGTACTATATGCGTGCACAAACATTCATTCATATGCAACATCCGCATGATAACACATTCAATTTCATCCATAAACAAGTATAAATACTCGTGCATATGCAACATGAAACGTGACCGCGTCAATCTAGTATCTAATGTGTATTCACGCATCCACGAGCAACCACTTGCAACCATTTGCAACCATATCAATCATAACATATTTCAAATACATGTTTACATCCATAGAGTTCTATCTAAGGTTCCCAAGATAAGATCGAGGAGATAAACAAGACAAACTCCTTACGGGGTTTGTAACAGAAACAGGACCGAGAGGATACCCACCAAGCGATAGCATGTAAGTAAGCTTACAGGAGAACCAGGGATCAACGATATACTCTTACAAAGTGACACGATGCGCGCGTCTAAGCCGCATTTCCTCGAGCTTAATTCCAGTGTGTCTTGACTGCCTTTGACTTCATGATTTCGTAGTTCCTTGATTCCTATTTCCAAGGTATGAGTCGGAACTCTTTTCACTGTCGCCTCTCGTTCCACTTCCATTTATTCTTTCCCTAGTATACTTGGCTCAACCATATCTACGTACTCATGCAAGCTCTCCAAAATTCACTAGTGAATTCTGGATCTCGTTTACCAATGCCAATCCATGTTACCACGTGCACTTACTAGGGTGGTTCCCATGACTCATGCATAAGCGAAACGAACCATCCGCCTAAGCGGCGAATTCTATTCGAACGGATTACCAACAACTGCATCCCGAGATTCTGGGTAACTAACCATGTCAGCGCCCAAAAGGTTACACGAGAACTCGAAGGTATTACCAAAGCAAGCCAAGAGTATGACTACCCTCTTTTCAAAACCGAGAATGGTATCCCTTACTGGATAACCACTTTACCCCTAGAATCCATCCATAGCTCAACAATAGAAGTATTGCTTCTAATCTCAACACTTGGCATAGACGTTCTCAAATCCAACAAGTCATGAATAAATGGACCGACTCTCCAACCAGATTTTGGGACAAAAACAGGGATCCTCTACCATGCTAGTACTAAGGTGCAGAGACTCAACTATCCAAGCAGACTTAAATGATACGATGATCAAGACAAAGTCTGGACGGGATGATAGAAAAGAACGACTAAACCTTTAACAGAAACGGTACAATTTCTCTTAGGTACTCTAGGAATGAGAGCATACGATTTGCCCTCTCGCTGATCTTGTCCTTGTCCTCCTTGATGGATCAAGCCATACCAACAAGTTGCTTATCCTTAAGCTCGTATCCTTTACCCTTAATCTTATTATCCTTTCTTGTAACACGGCAATGGGTCTCTCGAGAACCACCTCCATCGCACGGAAAGCACTTCGTAGCACGAAAAGATTAGTCACAGTCAAAACTACTGTGACTACAGATGGAGGAAAGAAAGGAAAAGAGAATCAATCAAGGAAACAAAGGATAGTGCTAATGGCCTTTGGGGAATAGCTTTTAAAACATAACTTTTCTTGAAAAATGCTTCTTTGTAAACGGTTTTAAAATAGTTTTTCAAAAGGTTTTAAAAACTTTTGCCCAGTCTTGTAACCTTCTGCTCTGATACCAAATGTAACACCCCACCTCCGCTAGGGTCACTCACAAAGGGAATGCACTAGGTTTGGTGAAGCATTATCGAGGTAAACATGCACAGAAATATTACAAGACAGAACATATATATATAAAACAGCGGAAGTAAAACAAATTTTATTACCTTATAAAATAAGGTCTAAATCCTTTTACATCAGAATACACCAAAACCTGTCTTGCAATAATAAAGAAGCATAAAACCATTTCATAAATTATTCCCCAAGTAAACCAGTAAAGTAGCCATAGCCAAGAAAAGTCCAAGCCATGCGTGATGACCTTCAAACAGAAGAAGTCCAAACTAACAATAGCATTTCCTCCCTGTAACCTGGGGGGAAACGGAAGACAAGAGGCGAAACAAAACGGGGTCAGTCATAAAGACTGGTAAGCCCTATCTACTATCAGTATATAAACTAGTAAAGTTAACTGGCATGAGGAACTGAGATGAACATAAGTATGATGACAAGATAGATAAGCTAGACCAAAATAACAGGATGCACTACTGTACCAAGATACACGAGTGTGTCATGATAAACTACGGTGTCAAGATAAATCAAGGTATCACATTGTCAGGTTTCTATCAAGTATACTATCCCAAGGTATCTATCCTGTATAACATCCCACAGTATCTATCATGTATATTTCCCCTAGTTCTAACATGTATATTTGCTCTGCACCTTTCGTACTAATATCCCAACCCGCGTCATGTGTTAACTATGAATGTCCCTTGCCCAATGTCATGTAATGGTCCATGTCAACCTAATATATAGCATATGTAGGTTTTCCTAACTCGTATGTTTCTTTCCATGTATAAGTTCAGTCTTTTGCCTTAGGTCATACGGGCTTTCCCATGTGAACGTTTTATCCTTGAGGTTATTTTGGACTGCTACCCTTGATCTAGTTATGTTTTCTTACCATGAACTATCGCGTGTCCACTTAGGATTTATGCCACCTAGGACCACTAGGGATTATGCTACCTAATGAACGTTTCCGTGTCTCGGTTTGGGTTCAGCCACCTAGGGCCACTAGGGATTATGCCACCCGTCAACCGCGCCCTTTATCCCACGTATGTATCGTGAATCGTTTTCCATGTCTAGATGCACATGTTCCTCAATGTGCCATCCGAGTTCCGTGCCAGGGCAAAATAAGAAATACGGAACTCGGTCGGGAGCTTTAAGTCGTCTGCTGATGCAGATATCAAGGTCTATTTTTTTGTACCCGTGGCTATGGTCCCACGTGACCCCTCCCTCAACTACTGAAAGGCAATCCAAGAAAAATCATGTATGTGAACTACACTAAGGCCCATCAATGCCCACCTCCAGATAGTCAACCTCACCCATAACTTGATAGCTAGTATATGGTCTTTTGGGAGTTCCCTGCCTTTCCGTACGTACACGATTGACTAAAGATGGTAGGTAGTCGGCGACATGCTATCCCGGGGCAAAATCAAGTATCGTCGACTCCACGCTAATCCATCCCAGTCTTTAGGTCGCTCGCATAGCAACCAAGGCATACTCTTGGCTCTTCTACCGCAGACCTTAACCCCTGTGAGGCCGGGTTACATGGACCACTCGCCACCTCACAGAGGGATACCAAGAGTAACCTCACGTTCCCCGAAGCTTTCGCTTCGTCACCCAGTTCGCTGGAGCTTTTATCCAAGTCAGATAACTTGCTCCTCCTCGTATACTAAGCGATGACCTACCGTACCAGGTTACTCATCTCTTTATGAACTAGTCCATGTCCTTAGCTAAGAATTATTACTTAGTTACCCTTAACTAAGGTTTACCATTTAGCCTTATTCCCGTTATTCTTGTTAACTACGATTTCCAACCTAGTCCCTTGAGCTAGGGTTTTGTCAAATGGGTTAAGTGTTGTTATCGAAGTTCATGACTTAACCCGTCTACAAATCATGTCAAAATTGGCTAAGTATCCAAGTTCAAGACTTAACCCTACAAACCATGTGTCAAGTTGGTTAAGTATATATTAACTTGACCCTATCAAATTCCTGAGTCAAATCGGTCAAGCGTATTCAAGCGATTCGTGACTTAGCCTTATCATGTTTTCACGTTAGATTGGTTAAGTATAGGTTAACTTAACCTCATCAAATTAACGAGTTAGATTGGTTAAGTATAGGTCACCTAACCACATCAAATAACCGTGTTAGATTGGTTAAGTGTTTAACTTAACCCCATCAAATTAATGAGTTGGATTAGTTAAGTCTAGGCTAACTTAACCCCATCCGATTACCATGTTTAGATTAGTTAAGTCTAAGTTAACTTAACCCCATCCATTAACTGTATTATATGGTTAAGTGTCATTAGAAAAAGTTTACTTAACCTTATCAAATTCACGTGTTGGATTGGTTAAGTGTTGGTTAACTTAACCTCGTCCACTAGCCGTATAAAAAAAATGGTTAAGTGTCATTAGGCAAATCAAGTTACTTAACCTACCCAACCTTGTCATGTTTTGTTAAGTATCATTAGCCTAATAAAATTACTTAACCCATTTGTCCATGTCATATTTGGTTAAGCGTCATTAATCAAATTAACTTAACCTTATTATGTGGCATTAATTACTTAATGCACCTTAACCTCTCACATTAGACTTTGTTGTGGTTACTAGTTAAGCCGGGCGGGTCCGGGTAGCTTTACACCACAACCTAGTCTAACCTCGGGTTCAAGCACAACATGACCAACTTCTCACATTGGGTCTTATTGTTTGCAACTACAAGTTAGGCCGGTCGGGTCCGGGTAGTTTTATGTTGCAAACTCAACCCAACCTCGAGTTGGTCACTTTCATGTTTAGTCTAGTGTCATATTACACTTACAACCCATACATGTCTAGTTTTCATGTTCCATATTCATAGCCAAAATTACATGTTGCCATGTTTATACAAATTAACCCAAATTGTGTTTCATGTCATTAAAAATTACCCATAACATAACCCAACGCTTTTAAACCCGCATATACGTTCGCAACAACGTAATGGATTAAAAGAAGAGACTTGGCAAAGGCATGACAAAAGGGGTATAAGGCCACAAGTTAAACATGGTGGCAAATGAGGCATAAATGTGTTCACAAACTTGCATGTTACATTTTCAAGCCTCAAAAACATGCATAACATTCAAACTTGGCAAATAAGCGAATCATGGTGATAAATGACAACGAAAGATGGCTAGAAGTTCGCATAAAGCATTACATGCAAGTTATCATAAGGGGTATGATAACTTTCATGTTGCCAAAATGCAACATTCAACATAAAGCTTGAAGCTTTAAGGCTACAAGATCAAGATAATGACTTCATAAACTTGCATGACATGATAGCATGTATTATACTCAATGATCAAACCCAAACTTGCAACATGAACATTTAACTTCATAGTTAATATCTAAGAGTAGGAAAAGGGCTTACAATGCTTATGAAGGCACAAATCAACATAAAATAAAAAGATTGAGACGAAGCCATTCAAGCAACACCAAAAACCCCAAATCAACAAGCTCCAATAAAACCCACGAGCAAAATCCAATAAAAATCCAATCTTTGAAGAAGAAAGGTTGCATCTTTGGCTTGAATGCAACTTAAAAGCCCTCATACAAACTTGAAATCACTCATATGATCATGTAATCTCTCATGTGAATGAAGATAGAATTTATGACAAGAGGATGGAGGCTAAGGTTTTGAGTGGAGGCCATGATCAAGAATCATTTTGGCATAGTTTAGTTGTAGGAATGAATAATGAGGGTTTTAGGGGAGGGTTAGGGGTCTTTTTATAGAAGACTAGGATAGTTTTAGCCATAGGATAAACCCTAGAACCAATCCTAGCCTTTAAAGCATGTCTTGGGGAAGAAGTCAAGTCTAAAAAATGGAGTGGTGTCTTAACCAGGCCTACAAATAGAGTGGTGTCTTAATTGGGCTGAATTTCAAATCTGTTTTCGGATTTGAATTTTCGTGAAACTTTGCGAGGCCATATCTCGGTCATACGAACTCCGATTTACGAAATTTCGGACTTTATTTCGCGTATTTTTCCGAGACGAATGCAATGGCGCAACCCGTTTATCCTGATTCAGGTTTTATAATTAAATTCTGCCTTGATTCTTGTCTTAACACGTTGTTAAAATTCGGGTTGTTACAGGTCGGATCGGGGTGATCTTCCTCCAGCGGTTCGGATCGGAGTCCACACCTCCTAGCTTCATGGAAAACTCCTTCGGTTCGGTCCTTCTTCCCAAGCAATCGGGTCGGGTCTCTCAAGCTTCTCCATCGGGTCGGCTTGGGATTCTTGCTCCATAGCACCAGGTCAGTTCGGTTCGGATATGCTCCTTCAGTTCAGCTCGTGAGGCTACCTGACTCCAGAACATCGGTTTGTGGGGAGGTCTCCTGGTCGGTTCGGTTCGGGTTCCTCCCTCCAATCCAGTCTGGATCGGCCAAATTCCTGCAACTCATTCCAGCGACTGTTTACGCCATTCGACGGCGTTTTCGACCAATCTAACACTTCTAGACAATCACGAATCATGTCATACAGTCATAGCAACATGCAACATCAACCACAAACATCAAAACAATAACTATAGCATGTAAAATGGATCAAACATACCCAAAATCCCATATTTCCCTTAAGCATGTTTAAGCAAAACTAATCATAGGGTTAACAAAACTTAACCAAATCAAACCAAATTCCTACCAGAGAAAATATTATTTTCAAATTTATAGATATTTTTCCAGAATTTATTAGTGTATAAATTCGCTAATCTTCACTAATTACCCTTAATTAACCATAATTAGTGCAAAACTATGCAAATCACTCACCTTGGCCACAAATAAAATTTTCAGAACTGAAACCTCGCTGATTTGGGTGAATACTGATGTCTAACAGCAGCTCTAATACTAATTTGGTGCTATTTCTCCTTGATTTGATGTTGCTAAGCTTAATCCTTGATTAGAAAGTGATTTGGGGATGTTTCTAGATGTTGGTGGCCATTGTTAGGGTTCAAGAATGAATGTGGCGGCTGAAAAATGAAAATAAGATCGTTCTCTAACTGATTTCAGCCTCCTCATAACCCTAATCCCGAAATTCCCCATTGGACCTAGCTGTTAATCACCCGGTTAAGCCCAATTAAGCTGTTTTTCACTATCTGAAACTTGTTTCAGCCATATCTCCCAAACAGTGAGTCCGTTTGGCTTATGTGACCACTCTACGGAATTGTAAACCATCATCCGGAGCCAGTGGAAGTGATTTCAGGTCAAAATTCCTTTCTAGTCAAAAGTTATGGCCAAAACAGTACCAACTGGGGGGGTAAAATGGTCATTTAAAAATCGGGAAAAATCATGAACATGGGAAATGACCCCAATAGTCGTCTCCCAAAGTTACATGACCATACGACTTCGTATGTGAAAGAAATAAATATTCTACGATCCTATGATGCGTAGAATGCGGGTCGTTACACATTAACTTCTGGTAATGCAGCATAATCAATTGGTCTTAAGGAGTGATTTTTAATAAACAATTCATTATTTTTTTTCAATAATTAACAAGCATTCAATGAGTTCAGAATATTTTGTAAAATGACGTTCTCGATATTGCTGCTTCAGGAGTATATTCGAGGCATGAAATGTTGAGAAGATATTTTCCAACATTTGTGCATCATCTACCTTTTCTCCACATAGTTTCAGCTTAGAAGTAATTCTAAATAGAGCGAAATTGTATTCCCTTGTAGGTTTACAGTCTTGAAACCTCAGGTTAAACCACTCTTGCCTTGTGTTTGGAAGTATGACCATCTTCTGGTGGTCATAGCGCTCCTACAGGGAGTTCCATAAGTAGAGAGGATCTTTCCAGTTAAATATTCTGTTTTTATATCGTCATGGATGTGACATCTTAAAAATATTAGAGCCTTTGTTTTGTCCTACAGGAACATATTATTGCCATTTTTAATGGCGTTCTCTAAGCATTGAGATTTCAAATGGAACTTGACATCCAGTATCCATGACAAATAATTGTCTCCAGATATGTTTAAAGCCTTAAATTCAAGTTTAGCAATGTTTGACATTTTGCGAACTATACATAAAAAATTTGCATTAAACAAATTGTACGAAAGACAATAACATAATAAATATTATACTGATTAGCAATGTTGCACAACTTACTTATAATAGCGTAAAATGTAGCACTAAAGTAGAAAAAACAAATAGATGAAATAATTAGTTCACATAGCAAACTATGATAAGTCGCAAGCATAAATAAAATGAAATAAAAACAAATGCTGATATAGATAGCTGATCATAATAGCTTGTCGTAAGCCATGGTGCCTTGCTTTATGAAAACAGAAATATTACAAGCTATCGAAATATTTAACACGCATGCATTCTAACAATGCTAGATAAAAATAGTAACCATGCATTGAGATCTAACGACTACTGCTAGCCATCATGCATTAAGATCAACTTCCCTTCAAAGAATGATTGAAATAATAATAATGTTACTGCTAGCCATGCATTAAGATCAACTTTCCTTCAAAGAACGGTTAAAATAATAATAATGTAAATGTACTAGATTTATGTAATTATGAATACAGAATAGTACATTAAGTACAAGAGAAGAAAAATATGTAATGTCAGGTGTGTTGGAAAGCATAACAGTAGCACATTAAGGTTGAAATGAATTATATAATAGATCAAGATGAAGACAAGTGCAAGTTACCTTTTATTAAAGATAAGAATAACAACGAATTATATTCGTAGAATGAGAACAAAGGGTGAATTTATATATGAAAAAATGAGCACATATCACTTATAGGCAGATAAAAAGGCTATGGAATAGGTATAATAATTTGACTATTCCAAAAAAATCACTCAAAAACAAAGGCTAGGGAACAGGTAGTTATAATAATATTTGAAAGTAGCACTCGGACTCTTTTTGATAAATTGAAATAAACATTTTAACCTAGCCGCTAAGAAACAGATGGTAAAACAAAAAAAATGTCAAATTTGTTGATTCAATATAAATAAATAAAACTCGTACTGATAACGTGTTATAAAAGAAACTCAAAACAGAAGAAATAAGGGAGAGAGAACATTTTTATTCATTTAGATATATAGAATACACATATGAGCTCTCTATTTATAGTTTCACATGTCCAAATATTTACAATAATGTCCCTTGCGTTAAACGTATTCACCCTCAACAACATATATATTACAACAATTTAAAGTTATTTCCAATTATCACTAACGATTTTTTAAATTTTGTAATTACTTCTTAATTATGTTTTAAACCTATTTAATTGTTTATTTATGCTTGTGTAGAGATAATTAATTAGTTTACAAATGAAAATTTATTTATTTATGTTATATAAAGGAGATTAATTAATTTAAGAAAATTGTTGTAAATAGTGAATTGTTAAAAAAGGGGATTTTCCTTTATAAACAATATTTTATAAAGGAAATTTTTAAATGATACTTCATTTAAGTGTTTAACGAATCATTGTTTTGGATGTTAGTGGGCTTTGACACATTTAATATAATTTGGAAATAAGAAAGTTTTTCTTAACACTTTGCAGATGTACTTACATAAGTGACATGAGTATATGAACATTTCTCAAGCTTTTGAAAAGTATTTTGTGAATATACTTTATGAAATTCTTAGTGGATCGTGTGTGTTATATATATAGCAAATAAATATTTAATGAGACAAACAATTAAGTATTGTAAAGCAAGTAAATAAAAGTAATCACACCAGAGTTTTTATACCGGTTAGGACCTCCCGTACTACGTCCAGTCCCGAAGCACTCATTTGGTATTTCATTAACCAAACGTTCGCCCAGGGGAATAGGCTTTGATACAAGAAAGTTCCTTTGACAATAATGTGTTCTAGACAACATGGATTTTGACTAGTAGTATAACGATCTTCGTATATCTCCTTGAATATTAAAACTTGGAAGTATACGAGAATATGGAAGAATATTAGATCGTGATTATAAGTTTTGAATGCAAGGAGCAATATATATATATATATATATATTGAAATTGGGTTTACTTTTATTACTAGGCTTAAAGTAGCCCATCTGAAAACTATATGGTCCAAGACCATGTTACATAGTCGATACATACAATGTCACAAGCCGACAATACATTACTTTAAAAAAAGAAAAGACGAGAATAATCGAAAGCATATATATATATATATAATACACAGATAGAACGGAGAATTAGATAAGTTCAGGAAGTTATCTATCTCGATCTTATGAGTAGCATATTTATATTGTTGTAGAGTTGGCTTGAATAGTTACTTCTGTTTCTTTTCAGTACTGCAGATGCTACTGTTCGTGGTTGAAGAGTTCTGATGAAGAGACGAAGAGGCAACCTTTCAAATTTGACTATTTCTTCCTTTTTAAAATTACCATACCCTTATTCAGACATCTGGGTATGGCGGCTAGATGACCCACTGACTTGGGCATTAAAAGTTCCAAAGGGGAAAGTCAGACTTCTAATGCTATGTCCCCAGACGTCATACTTAGGCCATTTTTATATATGTGCTATGTATCTTCATCTTGAGTCTTCAATTATGGTCTATTATACCTATTTAAGAGTTATATATATACATTTATTATTTTATAGTTGTTGTCATTGAAACCATCTAATAGAGGTTCTAACATTCTCCTCCTTTTTGACGATGACAACCATACAATTTAATTAAATAAATGAATATATTATCATAAATAAAAGCATTACCTTTCGAGAGTTCAATATACTTAGGGTTTCAAACATGCAATTACATATATTTGAGCTCTCCCTGAATATATGATCTCCCACTATAAAAATGAATCTATATACTTATTTTATCTTGCTTTCTTCCCCTCTGTTATTATAAAAAAGAAATAGACTATATAGTACAAATGAATAACAATTTGTTATAAACAGCTAAGTGAGAAGACGCACACAACATAAGAAGAGAAGCAACACTAAGTGCATAACAAAGTGAATAACCCAATTGATAGAATAATATTCACATTCACATGCATAAAAAAATGTTTGAATCATTCACGTGCACTTGCGTAACAAAATAATTATGCAAACTGATAGGCATATATGTATATGTGTATATATATATATGTATGTATGTATATCAAACAAACATTTAATATCATACACAACAAACTATTTATAGTCAAATCCCCACGCATACATTTAGAACAAGTTATTTATAGTCAGTACATCATCAAACACATACTTTTTTTTAAACATAAGTACCAAACATACCCACGTAAAACATAAAACAAGTGTCGCAAAACAACATTTACAGACCTAAAGTTTTAAAGAAAAAATAAAAAGATGGAGTAAAATTCTAGGGAATATCGATATATGGAAACTCATCTTCTCCTTGCTCCTTTTCTCCGAACGAAAATGTCCCAATAAGTTGTGCTGAAGAAGTAGGAGGTGGTGGAGATGGAGATGAAGACAACGAATCACCACACACTTTTCTTAAAATTTTCACAAAGACTCAAGTCCACATTCAAAAACGTCTTTTCAACGTTGGCAATTTAGAGACTTGATCTCGTATTAGGGGGGATCTCGGATGAGATGAGTCTAACTCAGGGGTTCATCTTGGATTTCCATCTCGAGTCTGAAAGTTCATATCAGAACAATATCGGGGTAAACAATATGTTAAAAAAATGATATTCTTACACAACGATTGTTATAAATGTTGTTATGAACATAGTAACTTAAACTTGAATTGCAAAATCACTTCATTATTCTTAATTTACGAAATATCATCCATACTCTAAATCGTAATACGCTTAAAATAGAAATATAACACAATGCAAATAGATTAGTAAGACATATGTTCCAAAATCATCAATTATTATTAGACATAAAACATAAAAAAATCCAAAACATTAAAAGGTTCAGCATAAGTTAAGCATAAAATACATAATTTCATAGGTAAAATGTATGTAAAAATAGACGAATAGGAAAATCATAAGCATTGTAGAACATATATGAACATACGATATGGTCATTTAATATGCAAAATGTTAAAAAGCAAGATATTATCATGACTAGATTTGAAATTTTTTTAATTATTGTTTAGGTTCAGGCATATATTTAAATTTCAAGATGAAAAAAACAAGATCTCGGATGATAATCCAGTATATCGCCTCAGCTGATATATTGTTCGATATTGCAATATCTCGGAGGATATATTTGAAGGGAGATTTATATTGAGATTTTCGGTTTCTCTCGGGCGATATTCTCAAGATCTGAAACAGTGATTACAGAGACTAAGATCCACAAGACATAAATAATTAAACACATCGGAAATAAATTATTCAAAACAACGACATTATATTTATTCAGAACCAACCATCTCAAACTGAAAATAATATATATCCCATCAAAAGAAACAAACCTCGGTCACCAGAGTACAATTATAAGTAACCCTCAAAAAGTCATAAGTATAACCAAATAGTGGAATTAGATAAAATAGCAATGGAGAATACATCTGCTAAAATGAGCTAAGCTACTAAGAGAAATCTGCTGAACAACCCACACTAATACGTGTCTATTGCACAACTAATATGTGAACATATAGGAAAGATGTGTAAGCATTACAAGTAAGGTCGAACGTCATCTCATTCAATGGAATTCGATTTTTGCACTTCTACCGTTCTAGAAGATAATACAATTAGGATAATTTTTCCGAATACTACTCATCGATTGGCTTCTAATAACCATAGAGTGATAACCTAGTCCAACTACGAGCATTGGGCATGTCAGGTCTGAACCATCAGCAAAAGACATAGCATCAACACAGGCGTTATAGTGTCTTATTTTACCCACTCGGTTCAATAAACACACATTGACCACCGGAACACACCCGTACCCACCTCAATTTAAACCATTTTACTACCTAGCTCAACATGGTGCATGACATCGCCTTCTAGTATTATACCTTATGTAATAAAAAGGGAATGTCAACTGGTAGGGATCCTCAACAAGCAAACCTACCTGGTCAAATCCCCTTTGATTAGGACCCTAAAGACATATCATAGAATTAGGCCTATAACTTAACATTAGTTCAATTTTACAATAAGCCTTTTTTTTATCAACCATAGAACCATAGCCGTAGAATAACCATGGAATGCCTAATCACAAAGGCCACCATAGAATAATGCATAATCATAAGACCGTCATAGAATAATGCCTAATTGCAAGGTCGCCATAGAATAATTCATAACCACAAAGCCACAAGAGAATGATGCCTAATCAAAAAGTCATCATAGAATCATTGGATAACCATAGATTTAAACTAATAAACTTAAAATCATTTTAAGTTTCACTTCATTATGCCTATTTTATTCATTTACAACTTCATGTCATATTCATATCTGCAAATAAACCACGTTTTTTTAATGATTCTTTGTGTTTGTACAGTCTATCATATTTATGCAAATGCGTTATAGTCTATTTTTCTGTCATAACCTATGCCATAACCAATTTGCAAATTTCATCAAGTTCG
This sequence comes from Allium sativum, assembly GCA_030737875.1. Classification (NCBI taxonomy): domain Eukaryota; kingdom Viridiplantae; phylum Streptophyta; class Magnoliopsida; order Asparagales; family Amaryllidaceae; genus Allium; species Allium sativum. The sequence continues at coordinate 1,032,932,861 of CM060920.1, read as the reverse complement.
CCTATTTCCAATCCAATATTCCTTTTTGTTACAATTTAACAATTTGTGTCAACTTGAACCCAAATTTCTCAATCCTCTTCCTTTCAAAACTCCAATTGAATTAAATTTTCCAACGCACACAAAATAAAAAGGATTAAACAGTTGCATAAAATTAGACATATAAATCTATGGCTAAGTCAGCCATATACATATGCTAATAGACGTGTTTGGGAATAACCACAATAAAATGTTAATTTAGATACATAATGGGGAAATAAGACAGAGAAAACAATCTTACAGTATTTTAATTACTAACCAACTTAAAACAGTAAGAAAAAAGGCAGAAAAACTATAAAATAACTTATAGAAAAAATATTTATAGAAACTATAACTTACAAAAGAATAAACAAACTGTAAGAACTATTAATAAAACCGCAAACTAACACTGCAACTACTATTAGGCTGTTTTCCTAAATATAACAAAAATCTAAATAGTTATAAAAACACACCGGAAAAGCCTCCTTCGTGGCCCTGGCAAAATCCACCTCCAGAATATAAATATAAAAGAGATAATATTTTTATTTATAATCTTAATTCTCCTAAAATTTAATTAAGGTGGCCTATCTCCAAAAAGAAGATTAGCCTAAATGGGGAATAGATGTGTTGTGAAAAATGAGAGGGAGGGGTTGGAGGTTTAGTTATAGGTGGGCTAATAGATCCTAAGCTATTAGATTTTAGTTTCAAATATGAATGAACCATGTCCTTGGACCAATCAGAGGTTTCCACGTTAGCTTAAAATTCAAAATAGGCCAACTAGAAATTTACACGTCAAACAAATCATGCTGTAGATTTTTCAAATGTTCATTTCGACTACATGCCTAGCACGAGATGGATCGACACACCCATACACTGGGTCAACACACAAGTCAACCTGGTGGACGCTGGGTCGCCCTATTTAATATTCAAACTTCAACTGACCATAACTCGGTCGTTTTTCGTCTGTTTCACGCAAGTCATACATGTATCTGGACTAGAAAATCATAATGGACCCAATGGTGCAATTCCCGTTGTCAAATTCCGATAATTTTATAACTTATTATTTAATTAATTTATTAAATAATTACTTTGTATTAGAATTTGGGTTGTTTCATGTTTACTGTATATTTTGTTTTCCCCTTTCTTAGGCCATGTTTGCGTTATTTACACTTTTGTTTATTCTCGTGCACAAAAATAGGGTTAAAATCTATGTCCACAAAGTAACATTTATAAATTTAGACATTTTTAGATATAAATGTAGATAATTGCATAAAACTATAAATAATTGAAAGAAATAGAATAACTAATAAGGGAAAAGACTGAAGAATTGTCTTATAGAATTTAACTAAGAGAAACTGTAAGAAAAAGACAAAAATACTTATAGGAAATAGCTTACAGAAACTTTACTAAAACTACAAGAAAAACTAAAATATACTTACAACAAAAAAAAACAACTAAAACTGTAAGAAAAACTTTCAAGAAACTACAACAATTAATAACCTTATCACTTTAAATTATTTAATAATCTAAATAATTAAAACACTCAATAATCTTTTGAAGCACGCTGAACTTTCCTTGATCCCATCCTTAGGTTGATTAATTATATATTTTTTATAAATCTCTTAGTAGAGAAAAAATTATATTGTTGGTCTGCCTCATTCAAGACAAAACCCAGAACGAAAAGATTCGTGTTGTAAATGAAAAGCTAGGCCTTGGGTCTTATTTGTAAATTTTGTGATAGGACCGTCTTAGAGTCTAGACAGTAGCAAGTACTAAGATAATGCAATAGTAAGCAGTAAAGATAAAATAAAAGATAGTCACACCAATATTTTAACCTGGTTCGGACCTCCGTCCTACGTCCAGTCCCGAAGCTCCCCTTCGGCCTTTCAACTATCAAAATTTGTCCTCACTTCACCCGGAGGAATAGGTTTACAGATGAATAGAAATCTTGATAACTTTATGTTCTTTACGACACTGATATTGACTGAATCGTACAAGTTGCTCCTATAATCACCTTGAGTTGATATGAGAATTGAAACACTTAGAGAGAATAGAAGTATTTAGTGCTTGATTGAAATCTAGGGAATTTGGAAATTAAGAGCTTTAGATAATATAGAATAGATCGAGAAAGAATAGGTGATTTGAGAACTTGAATCTTTGATCTATTTATAGAAAACTAAGAGTTTTTATGAAAGGTTATGATTTTTGAATAAAACCCTTTGTTTGAAAAGATACCTCTTTTGAAAAATCATATTGGAGAAGAAGAGATAAAGTTACGACTGTTCAAACTGAAAAGATGTTGCCTGGAAAATATAGGTCGTGTGCCAGGACAGACGTCTGTCAACTTTGATCAGACGTCTGTCTTTGTAATCTGATATTACTCAGATACATGGACAAATATCTGTTCTTAGGATAACAGACGTCTGTGTGTGCAGGAAAATTAGCCCGAGGCTTGCAACAAACGTCTGTTATATATATGACAGATGTCTGTGCTGAGTGAGGAATATTTTTCCTACTGTAGTGACAGACGTCTGTTATATATATGACAGACGTCTGATACTTGCACAGACACTATGACATGTTGATGTTTTTCTCATATTTTATTCAAGGAGATTTTACATAACATTTAATACTATAAATATAAAATTCTTTGAGCAGTCGTGCCATCTTGAGTTCTTCTCCTTGAGTTGATTCCTGCATGAATATGTATATACATGTTTGTGTATTGTATATAGTGTGTCATCATCAAAATCAAGGATCTAACATTCTCCCCCTTTTTGATGATGATAACTATATAATAATAAATCTCCCCCTGAGGTAATGATCTCTTAACTTTCCTCCCCCTTTGGCATTATCAAAAACAATAGAACAAGCGAAAATATATAAAGCAAACGCCAAACATAGCAAACATACATAGACTAAACACAGTACCAACAGAGTATCATACGATAAAAGTTATAGTTACATACCATACTAATAGATAAGATAAAATAAAACTAAGTGTCCGTGAAGTAACCTGATAGATCCGAAGCTTGGTCAATGGAATGATCCCACTGTGAAGTGTCATAATAAATGACATTCTCAGGAATAGAGAAAGCGTGAGATGTAGTCTGAATGTCATCATGTGGTTCCCATTCGGATTCCTCTCCCCAGATGCTACAGGTTCCTTACCTAGTGCATGACGTTCAGGTTGAGATGAGTCATGAGGTGTAGTAGGCACAAGGGGAATATAACTAACCAAGGTTACGGTAGAAGGTGGAGTGGGTGATGGCAATGAAGAACTAGAAGAGGATCTACCATGAACTTTGCGAAGAATCTTTCCAAGCGAGCTAACGACATTTTCCAAAGTTTTTTCAACCTTTGTTATCCGAGTAGAGAATGAACGTTCAAGTTGAGTTACTTTCTTTCCTAGGATTTGTTGATTTTGAGAGAGTATCCTTTGATTAGCTAGGGTTATTTGTTGCATATTCTATCCAGGCTCGATTTCTACCCTAGTTTCTGGTATTTCGGGATCGTAAAGGTATTCGGTAGGTTCGCTTGGTTCAGTGTGTTGTCGTAATTGTCTTTGCGGGGTTTGAACATGTTGCTGAAGATGTCCTTACTGTGCTTCCCATTGTTCAAAAGGAATGATATTTGGAGGTCGATCGGGTAATTTCATTAAGGTCGCAAAACGTATACCACTATTCTCAATTGGTTTTTCTGGATATGTTGATAGATAAAGATTAATTTCTTGTGACTGAAAGATACGCATTAGATGCGCTCCATATGAAATTGTCTGTTTGCTTGAATTCCAAAAATCTTGAATTTGCTCAAAAATATATTATGCCCAATTTATGCGCGTTTGCCCAAAAATTGCATACAATGCCCTATGGTCATTTGGATACACTTTTTTATGACTCTCAAGTCTTGAAGAAATAGTGTTAATAAGCATTCGATTGATGAGTCGTGGTTTGGGTCGAAATTGAGATGGAGTCATTTTTGTGAAATTATCCTGCCATATTTGGTGAGTTACTCTAACTCGAGGTTTAAATCTCATACTGGGGATATCTTGGAGACGAGTGCCCGTATATAAAGTGTGTAAAATTTCCCCTAACATTTCGATGTTAAATTTTACCAGCTGACCATATACCAAGGACCATACCTAATTCTCCAGGTCAGATGGAGACCATACAGAGAGTGAACACAAGTTTGCGAAGAATAAATAGATTGCAAGAGTATCAATCATGCCTTTGTTTTTTTCATACTCAATTAAATGAGTAAGCTTTGCTCGACTTAAGATGTTATTCACATCATAATGTACTAACTGAGCAAGAGGATAGAAGGGGCCTTGATGAATTAACTTCTTTTTCAAGGATTCTAATTTTTCTGAGCCATGTTTCTCTGTTATCCAATCTTTGATTTGTTGATCAGTGGCATAATTATGTGTTTGTTGAGTTGGTTGAGAGGAGGATGCTTCGACAACCTTCTTTTGTTTGGTGGACGGCTTCCTTGGGGCCATTGATATTTCGAATTTTGAAGATTTGGGGATTAGGGTTTTTTTTATTTTGGAAGAAGATGGTAGAAGCAAAAAGTGAATGAGTAAAAAGTTGAAAAGATATTATATAGGAGGGGGGTAAAAACGGTTCAGAGGGAATTCATACATCTGTGATGTAATGGACAGACGTCTGTCACCGCAGGGAAAAATCCCCGAGAGTTGGAGTAGACGTTTGTTATGAGGATCACAGACGTCTGTGCTAAGACAATTTTGAAAAGAACATATTGACAGACGTCTGATGGATGCTGGTTCAGACGTCTGTGAGTACAGGGATTGTAACCTGAGAGTTGCCATAGATGTCTGAACGATTTATTGCAGACGTCTGTGCTGAAATAGTTTTTAAACTAAAACTAGTTCAGACGTCTGTGGTGTTCAGGGGTCAGACGTTTGTTTGATGCAAATGTTAGAACAAAGGAATTTTATTTCCATACTATATTATTACAAATAAACGGAATAAATTGTCATATAAATGCATTATGACAGTGCATTTTTATTTATAAAAAATTTCAAGTCTTCGACTTTATTGTATTAACGATTTGGTGAAAAAGGTGGCCTCTTTGGAGAACTCCATGGGTTAACTGGATCGTGTAACGTACAATAAGGCAAAGATGGATCCAGTGGATTAATCGATCGCGGAAGAGGTTCGGAAACATCTTTTAGTTTAGAACTACAAAACTTCAATGCAACTGTCGTAGGTAACTCAATATAGTTGACGTAGTTTTCTATTTGAAATATAACTCCTTTTGAAGTTCTAGTTGTTCCTTTTGATAGTGATGGATTTCATCAATCTTCCATTTAGTATTCGGCAATGTGAATAAAGCTCTCTTAGCTCGTTTGGAATCTATAGTGAAACCAGTATGATAATCCTGCCATTTGTACGTTGGTTCATGTTTTGATATTGGAGTCGGATCATGTGGTGTGTCTGCAGAACTATCAGTAGTGAACGTGAAGTTGATTGATGAAGTAGATTTATTTAACATTCTTATATAATTATTTGTATAAAATTTTAGTTAAGTCAGAGTAAGTTATTTATAGTGAGAATTTGCTAATTTTTATTCCTTAAAAAATGCAATAGTTTTCTAAAAACCAATCAAAAATTATGGTGAAGAGAAAATTAAGGTGAAGACAAAATTCATATATCAGAGAGGGAGAAAATTCCTAATTCTCTACGTTTATAAAAGTAGTTTCATTTAATGGTTTAGTGAATATATCTTCAACTTGATTGTTAGTATTTACAAACTCCAAAGTAATATTATCTTTTTCAACGTGATCGCATAAGAAATGGTGTCTGATATCAATATGCTTTGTTCTAGAATGGTTAATAGGATTTTTGGAGAGATTAATGGCACTAGTGTTATCATAGTATATTGGTGAATTAGTAATTAATTTTCCAAAATCTCTTAAAGTTTGTTGCATATAAATTACTTGAGCACATGCGAGTGTAGTAGATATATATTCTGCTTCACATGTTGATAGTGAAACCGAGTTTTGCTCCTTACTGAACCATGATACAAGAGATTGACCGATAAAATGGCATGTGCCACTTGTGCTTTTTCTATCAGACTTGCATCCCCCAAAATCTGCATCACTATATGATATAAGGTCGAAGGAACTACCAGTCGGATAGAAAAGTTCGTAATCTCGCGTGTTAGTTAAATATCTCAAAATTCGTTTGACCGCTTTATAGTGTGATTCCTTTGGTTGAGCTTGAAAGCGTGCACATAGACAGACACTCATCATAATGTCTGTTCTGCTTGCAGTTAGATATAAAAGTGAACCAATAATACTTCGACATAATTTTTGATCAAAGTCTTTTCCATGTTCATCCTTTTCTAAATGAGCAGTTGTGCTCATAGTTGTTGGTTTTCCTGACGTCTTTTCCATGTTAAATATTTTTAAAAGATTGTTACAATATTTTTCTTGATTTAGAAAGATTCCATTTTTGAGTTGTTTAGTCTGTAATCCTAGAAAGAAATTTAGTTCTCCCATGTGAAACATTTCGAATTCATTTTTCATTATTTCGGAAAATTCATTACATAAAACTTCATTAGTTGATCCGAAGATAATGTCATCAACATAAATTTGAATCTATGACAAGATCATCTAAGTGTCTAGACAGTAGCAAGTACTAAGAAAATGAAATAGTAAGCAGTAAAGATAAAATAAAAGATAATCACACTGATATTTTATCCTGGTTCGGACCTTCCGTCCTACGTCCATACCCAAAGCTCCCCTTCGGCCTTTCAATTATCAAAAACTGTCCTCACTTCACCCGGAGGAATAGGTTTACAAATGAATAGAAATCTTGATAACCTTGTGTTCTTTACAACACTGATATTGACTGAATCGTACAAGTTGCTCCTATAATCTCCTTGAGTTGATACGAGAATTGAAACACTTAGAGAGAATAGAAGTATTTAGTGCTTGATTGAAATCTAGAGAATTTGGAAATTAAGAGCTTTAGATAATATAGAATAGATCAAGAAAGAATAGGTGATTTAAGAACTTGAATCTTTGATCTATTTATAGAAAACTAAGAGTTTTTATGAAAGGTTGTGATTTCTAAATAAAACCCTTTGTTTAAGAAGATATCTCTTTTGAAAAATAGTATTGGAGAAGAAGAGATAGAGTTACAACTGTTCAAACTGAAAAGATGTTGCCTGGAAAATATAGGTCGTGTGCCAGGATAGACGTCTGTCAACTTTAATCAGACGTCTGTCTTTGTAATCTGATATTACTCAGATACATAGACAGACATCTGTTCTTAGGATAACAGACGTCTGTGTGTGCAGGAAAATTAGCCCGAGACTTGCAACAGACATCTGTTATATATATAACAGACGTCTGTGCTAAGTGAGGAATATTTTTCCTGCTGTAGTGCCAGACGTCTGTTATATATATGACAGATGTCCGATACTTGCACAAACACTGTGACATGTTGATGTTTTTCTCATATTTTGTTCAAAGAGATTTTACATAACATCTAACACTATAAATATAAAATTCTTTGAGCAGTCGTGCCATCTTGAGTTCTTCTCCTTTAGTTGATTCCTGCATGAATGTGTATATACATGTTTATGTATTGTATATAGTGTGTCGTCATCAAAATCAAGGATCTAACATTATTTATTATGGAGTCTAAGGATCTCAGGTCGTTATATTTTAAGATTCAATCCAGTCTAGACATGTCACGCATTCCATTTCAGCTTTTAGATTAACAATCAAATGGACGAAACAATGTCTAGGTGCTAAATCAGGGTCGAACTAACCATCTCTCGGATTGACCCATGGGTCGACCTACCATGGGGTAGGTTTTAGGAATGGCAATGGGGCGGGTTGGGGCGGGTTTCTCGTGTCCCAGACCCGACCCGGACTTTTTAAACACCGCCCCAGACCCGCCCCGCAGACCCGGTGCGTGTCTGGAATTTCGCCCCATACCCGAAACCCGTACGGGTCAGGGTAGACCCGACCCGCCCCACGACCCGGTGATATCATGTTCTAATGTACACAAATTTACATACTTATATTTTTTATCAATGAATGATAAATTATATAAATGTTATAATGTGTTGACAATGATAAGAGAATATAATAAAATGAGTTGTAAGATAATAGTTTAAAATGTATGCATTTGTTTATTGTATGATTATCATTGATGCAACTTAATATTATGAAAATTTTATAGTTTGTCGGTTGAAGAATATAATATTCAAGTTATAACCATGTATACCTAAGAAGATTGACAAGTAATCATTATAGTTATAAAGTGTTTAAATGATGTTTCAATCATGCGGGTCGGGTTGGGGCGGGTTAGCCATGCCCCAGACCCGACCCTAAACCCGGACCTCCAAAAGCGGGTCGCGGGTCTACCCGCCCCGAAGACCCTATGGGGCGGGTCTAAATGGGTCAAAACAGGGGCGGGTCAAGCGGGTTTGGACCCTAGACCCGCCCCATTGCCATCCCTAGTAGGTTTGACCCGACCAAGGTATATATATATATATATATATAATTTCTAAATTATACTTATAATTTGTTTCTCTTATAACTTTTGCATATATGCTCACATTTTGACAAGTAATATATTAAATTGACTAGAAATTCATTTTTAATTGAATTCCTTCTTTTAATTTATTATTATTCATAAATTTTCTAGGGTGTTACATTATCTCATTTATCTTCTTCGTGAAATACCATCTTATCATCCATTGAGTTTCAAGCGAGCGTCGAATTTCTATTCGTGAAAATCTTCAATTTATGATGGGCTTCAGATTCTCATCCCTTTTGTAAACTTCTAGTTTAAAAGCTTATATATATTGACCGATTAAGAAAATTATTGATAAGATTTCAAGTTTGCATACTTTCGTAACAAGTATTTCCATAGTTCAAGGCTTTGGGTCTTGATTTTGAGTTATATAAATTTTAGTTCAAAAATTTCCTTGCATAACTTCATGTTGTTGTTCAACCTTATTTCTTTCATTATAACAAACATTGCTTGCAAAAATAAATATGCTAATAAATAAACCATTTCTATTCTCATTCCAAACACAAATAAGCATTACTATTAAATTTTTTATTACCAAAGCATTTGATAATAAGATAATTTAATTTACTACCATTTGATGCATTTATGGTAATATAAAGAATGAATGCTATTAACCTTTTATGTGATATAAAATGTAAACTATTATCATAAAAAAGGATTTCTTTGCAAATATGTGATTCTTTTGCTTAAAGTGACAAAACATCATCTTCGATATAACAATAACATTATTCAATAATTAAATCATTACATCACAAGAAGAAATTGCATTTCTCAATAATTAAAATTTCCAAAATAACCAAAATACCTCTTGTATATAATGCTCAATCAAAAATTGTACAATATAGTCATAATTTTATATTAATTCACATAAATAGTTTTAAATTATGTAGATCTGTCTATATCATTCATGAACATAAATAAAAACAAGTGTATGTCTTAGATTTGGATTATTTTCCTTATAAAAAAAAATAGCTTCATGATTCCTACCAAATTAATCAAAATAAACATGTAAAATTTTAAACTGACGCAAATTAGTTTTGATATATAAGGAATTAGGATCGTTTCCCAAATAACATAAACATTTCAAAATTTTATTATTATTTAGATGGTCTTTCTTTCTATATCAAATTACATTTTAGTCTAGAAAAAACAACTTTAGTATCAAAAACGAATCAAAAATTATCACATAAAAAGCTGATGTTTTGGCCCAACCGCGTTGCTAGGTTAAGAAGGCCGAACCAGAACACGGCCGATCAGAGACCATGTTGTAATGCCGATCTGGGTAGTCAACCATGCCAAACCAGACTTTGACCATTTGAAATCTTAGTGTTTGTGAACTCCGTTGCTTTAACCAAGTATTTTTGGGTTTGTCTAAGTCCTTGCTCGAGTCTGGAGCAATCCAATAATGAGTAGTCCAAAGCATGACGGCCTTGCAAGAAGGCGGGTAAACAGATGTAGAACCACTACGCCATAGATGGCCTACGACAACCCCAGAGAAGTGATGCAGTAGGTGCCAAAAAGTGTTGCTATAGGCAAAAAATGATTTGTGACAACACTTTTTTGGGGTTTCCTTTTGCCGCGTTGCCTTAGAGTCAAAGGCAACACCTTTACGACTCTATGACAATATCGGTACAGATGTTGCCACAGGCAGCCTTGCAAGAAGGCGGGTAAACAGATGTAGAACCACTACGCCATAGATGGCCTACGACAACCCCAGAGAAGTGATGCAGTAGGTGCCAAAAGTGTTGCTATAGGCAAAAAATGATTTGTGACAACACCTTTTTGGGGTTGCCTTTTGCCGCGTTGCCTTAGAGTCAAAGGCAACACCTTTACAACTCTATGGCAATATCAGTACAGATGTTGCCATAGGTACCAATATAATAAAAAAAATACCCTTTCACAATTGCCAAAAACAATTGTAATATATCTAGTACAGCTGACAATCGTAATAAAGTCAACCTTTTTTACAACTGTTTCTAGCAGTTGTTAAAATTTGTTTTACAACTGCTAAAAGTAATTAGACCTTAACGGCTATTAATCAAGGATTTCATAATATTATAATAAATATTATTATAACACAGTATTTTATTCAAATAAATATTTTATTTCAATATTTCAAATGGTACAAACTTCTTGACTCCACTATTGTACATTCACTCGTATATTACACAATCATTCATATTTACATACAATCCTCACTACATTGTCACAAGATTCGCTCATATGCAAACTCACACATACAACCATTCGCTCGCAAATGCAACTTCTCTAGTTCAATCATGAATGGCCTCTGATACATTGGCATTCCTAAATCATTGATCGCCTTGAATTGATCTGCATCACATACGTTCATGATAACTTCCAAGCAACAGTAAAGATTCACAAACAAATGTGTCACTAATGGGTCATAACCAATATTCACTAATTAGGCATGAAACATTATAAAGTCAAGTCATATAACATGACTACAAATAAAACTTCAAGAACTAATTATGAATTACCTGGCACTTCTGTCCTTGTTTGGCTCAGTTTCATCATCAATACTTCTCCCAAAAGGTCCCAATAAAAAAAACCACAATTTACATTTCAAGTTGAAACCTGCAGAAAATGCCTTGTTTAAAGACAAGTCACACAGTAAAAGCAAATCAATAGATAATCAAATAGAAGAAATTGAGATAAATAAAGCATTTCCTTCCCAAAATTAATGTCATTACTTATTGATGTTGACGTTTTCATCCAGGAATCATGGTCTGATGTAAAATTTAATTTGTTTGCACTTTTCTTCATACATTAAGAATAATTGTCTCCATACAAATTAAGTGCATTCTTCCTATTTTAAATTACGCGCAGTTGAATAGACTAAAATAAAGTTTTGGTGAGTTGCATACCAATGAAGGCTTTGATTCTTGTGTAACATAAGCCTATATCGCAATAGAAACACCATTTGAAGCAGAGTTGATCGGTTCTGCATTGACCACAGAAAGAAGAGGAAGCAAAATGAACTATGCACACTGATGCTTTTGTAGAAGGGTTGTCAGGCATCATATTCTCCTTGAGCAAATTTGTTCTCTGGATAAAAGACTGCTATCACTTTATTTTCTCTAAATTTCCGACCATCTAATCCTACCTTTTCTTTTGCTGACCCAACAGTATCAACATATTCCAAAAGCACCTATATATAAAAAAAGTGGAAGATGGACGTTACACATTATTTACATATTCATCTTATGAGTAGGACATAACATGTTATGTACCAACCTTTCCAACACCTAGAAGCAGCTCACCATTAGGACCAGGACATGGGATCACAATGTTCACCAAATTGCCTGCATAAGCAACACAAATATTAATTTCTGGAATGAAAAATATATATTAGAAGTTTGTGTCGGTTTACAATTGCATTCTCAACCTTCCAAAATATGCTCAATGTGTTTAGTTGGGAGCATGACAAATTATTTAGTAGTAGTTTATCCACCCAAATCGGATATCTTGCACACAAAACATGTTCATAAACATGCTGACATGAATAAATTTGTAGCAGGTTTATACAACGTTTTATACAGCAGCGCCGACTCACCATATTTTCCAGCCTCTTCCCTCATATCTTCAAGGATATCATTGTATTCTTCGTCGTCTTTCAATTCATCGAGGCTTACTACTTGCGTTAAGCAACCACCTTTGTTGGGAGGCTGCCAGTTTGGTACACGAGCCTCTGCCAGTTTGATTTTTTTTTACCACCAAGACTCTCAATAGTTTCCCAGGAAAACAAGGCTTATTCCTTCAATTATATGTAATGTATCACTCAATATAGCCAAGAAAGGTGATATCCCAATGCCTCCAGCTACTAGAACAATATTTTCATACCTCGTAGAATCATTTCATGCCTCAACAGTTTTTTTTTTTTTTTGCATTTATTTACGTGACACTATTATTGATGTAAATGTATCTTAATTTAAGTAGTATATTGTTTGCAGCTCCTGATCAAGTTCGTAGGCATCCAATTCAGATAATGATTCAAATAATACAAATATAGATGCCTTTTTTAAAATAAATAAATCTATATAGCCATAAGTTAAGTAAACACACAAGATTATTGCTATTTCTAACTTATTCCATAGGTATTTGTTGGTGTGTTGGACCCAAATTGGTGTGGTGGAACCAAATGTGACAGATGATCTTATCTGGTATTTGGTGCTTATGGCGAGGTGATAAACATAAAGATTCATTCAGGAAAACGCTGTGGACATCAGTTTGCTAACAGATGTGCGTTGATTCTACATCATATCACTCTCACCAGCTCTTTAGACATGTCCAAGTATCGCAGTGAATCATGTCATATTATTTATATTATCTCTATGTAACTAACAGATAAATTACATAGTGATCGCTTGTCATCCTAAAATTATATGAAGAAATTTGGCAATGTTGATATCAAAGTTATTTTGGTTTAACAGCCTAATTGCCATTATGAGCATGTTGAGATGAGTGAAAAATGAGTTAACCGACTTTTGGAAAATGCAACCTGTTTGATATATGTATTCTTATTTCAATATTAAGAGGAGAGAAAAAAATGATTTACCTTACTATCAGTACAAGTTCAGCAGCAAATTAAGCTGTATGCTTTTTGTTTCAATACGCAGTATCCCTTGCTCTTTCCTAGTCCATTCAGTTGTTTAACCTATACCTCAGTAAATTCAGATCAGGAAGAAAAATATAAGGCAACCTGTAGCATGAGTGTGAAAATTAGCGACGTTTAAAGTAACGAGAAAAATTCAATAAATCATAACTATATGAATTCAAAGTCTTGTCAATAAAAGAATAAAATCTAGCACGTTTTAACAAACAAAGCAAAAAAAACTTGTCGTTCACATGAAACTTTCACCTGAAAACAGTAATCCCTAACTATAATATATTTCGCTAGAGCTACAGCTTAAAAATCAGATATCTACCATGTCTGACCTTGCTCCAAATACGGATTTGTGGAAGGCATTGTGCTCCAGTGGAAGGTAACCATGACAGAAGCAATAGAGACGGAGGTGGAGGCGGTCGGTTTCTTAAGGACTGGAAATTTGCAATGGAGGCGGAACACCTGAATAACGGCGGAAGCTTTGAAGGCGGGCTGGAATAGGCGAACAGTCGGATTCGTCGAGGATTGAGAAGTGAGAAACGCTTCTTTGTTTCTGTCCTTGCTTAGAGTTTGTAATCGATAAGTTTGGAATATGCGGAGATGTTAGGGATGCGAAAATAGGGATCTGCGGAAATTAGGCGTCTGGGAAGGAACGACGAAATTAAATGAAGCTAATTTTAGATCGAAATTAATTTGGGGGTGAAAAAGTTAGGGATCTGAATGAAAAAGAAACAAAGGAAAATAGTGTGAATTATAATTCAGTGGGAAAATGAAAATTTGGAGCAAAAAGCTGAGGTGGTGAATGAAAATAAGATTCACGCGGATCAGTAACGTGGACCGTTGGGTCGTGTTGACGTGGATTGATAATTTTATTCATGCGGCTACTGCTACACATGTTGATATCTATGCTAACACATTGAAGCGCGTGTTGCAATAGACAAAAATCAGCACAGCAATAACAACATTGTAGCTAGCAACACTATGAGTTTTCGTTGTGATAGGTCATCTATGGCGTAGTGAACAGTACATCAAGAATGCTCGAATAAAAATTAATTCAAAGCATGGCGGTCTTGAAAAAAGGTCGGTCAACAGATATAGAACGATGCATCAAGAATACTCGAATAAAAATTAAGTACATAACAAATCCAAAAATATAAATCTAGGATATTTCGAACGTGGATACGAAAAATAAGATGTCTCTAGAAGAATCTATGTTGATAACGTGTTGTAAAGTACAAAAAGATAAGTGACCATTAGAGAAAGTGAAGAAAGACGTTATACTTATTGTGGATGTAAACAAATAATACGATTAAGCACTATGTATGGGAATTTCATAAAAAATGAATATTACAATAATATCTTTATACATTTAGCATGTTCACACTTGTAGCTAGGGGTGAGCATTATTCGGTTAAACCAAATAAACCAACCAAACCAATTTATTTTGGTCGGTTTGGATTGGTTTTGAAATAAAATTGGTTTGTAATCGGCCCGAAAAAATATTAAGTTCGGCTATCGGTTTAACCAAATTAACCGAATTTTTACTATATTTTCAAAATTATCGGTATTATAATAAATATTTTAGGATAGTTCAGTTATTTAAGTATATATTAATCATCACCTATGTGTCAAAATTAATATTAAACAGCATAAAATTCAAAAGTAATAATACTGTAATCATATATTTATAATTTGTTTCAAATTATAGTGAAAATTTCAAACACAAAGTGTAAAATATTTTTAATTTGGTTTAATCGGATAACCAACCGAATCAACCAAACTTAATTTGGTTGGTTTGGTTTGGTTTTCATTTTAATTGGTTTTAGTTTGGTTTGACAAATTTGTCATCGGATAAACCAAACCAACCAAATGCTCACCCCTACTTGTAGCACATATTACACACACACGTGACACATACGCGTGCGAACTTGATTGGTGAGAAAGTTTGCTTGAAATTTTTATACATATTGGTATGCGCACCGAGTATGTATACCGTAATAAATCTATGTGGAAATTAGGTTAAAGGATTACTTATTTCTGGATAATAAGTTTAAAGTACATCTCTTTTGAAGAATTAGTTATAAAGATAATTCACTGAAAAATGATAAATCCATTTATCTATTTAAGTTATACAAGAAAATAATAAATTTATTTATCATTTTTCTTGTATAACTGAAAATGAAAAGGTTATTATTATTATTATTATTTCTGAAACTAACTGTTTTTAAAACTATTTTTTCAAGAGGGTTGCCTTAATAGTTCTCGATCATTTTTCTTGTTTATGTCCGGTTGCAGTAAATCCAGACCCGACCTTTTGATGTAGCAGCTGAAGCACCTTCTTTCAGCCTCATAAAAAACTAAGGCGCTACTCTCAGCAAGCACACGATGATTTTTTTTGTTGAACTCCAAATCGACGACGAGAAGAAATCAGATGCGGCAATCAACTAATCAGATGCAGCAACGGTAACCCCAAATTCCTTAAGTGGTGGCGAAAATACTAGAACGTAGCACAACAGTTTTCATTAATTTCATCATCTTCATTTTCTTTGTGGACTGCGAAGTTCCAAAAGTGTAAAGGACCTTAAAGGTTATCTGTAAAACTAATTCAATAAAAAAAGGATTACTAATCGACTGATAATGGTAAATTTACTTTTAACATAGCAGTCTTAATTTTGATATATTTATAATAGCACAGTTACAAACCTTTTTTTTTTTTTTAAACAAAAACTAAAATGCGCAACATATCAAAATTATCAAGAAAAAATCATAGATCGATAGATGCAAAGATTGCACGAATTTTTTTTTTACAAGGATTTCAATATTTACATTGAATTTGACATACCTTGTAGAGTTTTGTTTGATTTATGCTTCAAAATTCGACCCTCGGTTCAGACATTGATCATAGTTAAATTTTTATGGCTTTCAAATATAGTGCCAGCAGTCATGAAACTCGAATTAATTATTTAATTTTGTTACAAGTTTATGTTGCTATTGATGATTAAACAACATAAAATTAATAAATTGACATTCAAGAATTGTAGTTATTAAAAAAAAAAATCTAAAGTAAAAATGTTTCTTTTAAAATTAATTTTTGATATCAGGGAAAACCTTAGATGACGTTTGGTTTAAAATATAGTTTGAGTTTTCAATATTAATAACAAAACATAGGAAAACTTAAGAGACGATGGAGCGAGTGAAAATGTTATAAGTGGGACCACGCAAAGAAGAGAGGGACCACTGAATGATATATTATCTCTCTTTCTTGTGTTAATTCTTAAAATAAGAAAAACAAATAAAAATTGTTTTTTGTTTTGTGTGTTAACTTTGTTTTCTAAAACAACCGTTTTTAACGTTATGCATGCATCGTTCACATTTTATTGTGGGCGAGAACTAAAAACTAAAAAGTGGAAACCTAACACCCCCTTAATATCCATTTGGTGTGGTGACCTTGAGAATATCTTTGGGTTTACTTTGGTTGTACATCCATCTTCAGGGACGTTATACGCATGAACATATCCTAGTCTCTCTTTCGTTAATTGGTTTAGTGGTTTAGTTAAAACCCATAAAATTATTAGTTGGTCAAGAGATGATGAGGTCGAGCTCTGCCTCTAAGGCGACGACAACAAATTGTACATTTGGAGTGTAATAATAGGGAATCAGCCAAACCCATTGAATTTAGTTTGGCTCTTTCACCAAAAAAATAGTGTAGTTAGGTAAATCCAATGAAAAATAGTCCTATTTTACTCCCCTAATACGGTAATTAATTGCAACCCTAAGTTGAATGCTAGTTCTAGGCTTGCCCAATTTTAAAAGCCTACATTACACATGTCCACTTAAAATCATGCCCAATGATACCTACATAGGATGCAATGGACGACGAAAACGAAAAAGGTATATGGCTAATTACCTAATGTAAACTTCTGCCTAAGTATAAACTATAAAGTACACTATCTAAACATCAGAGCTAGGCTAAAATTATGAAAACAAAACAAGGCATTTTGTGCCGTTGGTAAACAGATAAAAGACCATCAGTTGACGTCAACAGATGTGTTTGAAAGCAACACTGAATTCCATAATGTACCCGACTTCTACTGAAGATTATGTTCACTTATGACGAATGTGATGCCAACAAGAAGGCAAGGGTAGAGGCAAGTAATGCCTGGTGAGGCCAAGAGATCTCACCAGAAAATGCAATTCTTATTAAAAAAAAAAAAAAGAGCCAGCAAATTCTTATTTAAAAAAAAAAGTCAGCAAACATAACGCGTTAGGGAGAAAACAGAAAAATAAAAATGGAAAAAGCCAAGAAAGAAGGAAAAAATAATTAAAACAAATCAGAAGTAATCACGTCGCTTCAATGAAATGGCGGCCCAGTAAATTGCGTCTTGCGATTCAGCGTTTTGCCCTAATACCCAAATCGGGTCCATTTTCGATGACGAGGAACACGAAGTTCTCACTCCTCCTGATTGAACGTAGCACCTGGTGCTACCTCCAAAGCCGGCGAAGCTTCCAGTGTTCACGGATCTCGCTCGCCGTCGGTTCCCAATGCTGATGAGTTTCCAGTGCTTCAAACTGCAAACCTTGCGCCTGACAATGATGTAAGTCTCTGATCCTTTGGCGTTTTGGCTGATAATGTTATTGCTATTGGCTTCGTCGCAGCTAGGCAATTGCCTGTGTTTGCGGTAAATAACGTTGGCAGAAATGAAAAGTTGAAAATCTGGTGTCAACCAAGTGGCTCTGAATGTTGTGGTCGTATTGCTACTGCCTTGTCTAGTAGTAATTTGCTTTCTGATACTTCATGTGCATTAACCAGAGCCGGCCCAGAGGGCAGCCCACTAAGCCCTCGGGCTGGGGCAGCCCACTGGGCCAAGGGCAAAAGAAAAAAAATATATTGAAAACATGATACATAAATTCAGAGCCTTCCCAGTTTGCAAGTGGGAGACAGTGGTTCAGCAGTAACTTCAGAAGTTTATCATGCGCAAGCATGTGAGACGCAGGATCAAATCCTGGTAAAGGGCAAATAAATACGGTTTTGTGAACTTTTTATATTCTGGTTTGCTTTCACACTTGTTTTGGGCTGGGGCAGTAAAAACAATGGGCCGGCTCTGGCATTAACTGAATGTGAAAATGCCAATGACAAGATATTGTTGCATGGCAATGATTGTGCAGCACCCCCTAAGTTAGTTGTTCTACTAAGAAAAAAATTCGGGGCTATCGCCCCTGAACCACCTTCACTCTTTCTTTTTGTGACCTCAGCAACATTAATTCTTGGCTCTGCAACTGTAAAAAGATTGTGCATAAAGTCATTGTTGAAAAAATTAACCAAACGGTGGAGGAAACCAACATGTAAAGACAAAATGATTTTCTAGGATTGGTGGACAATACCAAAGTTCGACATAAATATAAAAGCCTTAGAAAGAAATCAGTCGAATGTGATAGTTTATATAACAAAACTGGTGCTAGTTGGAATCTTCATGGACTAACTATTTCAGATAGCAACGACTGATGGGGTGATCGTGCAAAGCTACTTTTCATAAATATAAATTTCATTTGTTTGAAATCATTTTGTATTTATTTTTTTACTTATGAGAATTTGATCAAAATATTCTGAAATACAAAAGAAAGTCACTTGATAATTTGAATTTGCAACAACAATTATTCCAGCGGACTCAAACAACTAACCAAACATTCTATACGATCCGCACAAGCCCAAGATCAATTCAATCTGATTTCAATGTCTCCCTCCTTTTAACAATCAATGGATTTTATGGGATTTCAAAATCCTCATGATAATATCAAAGGTTAACGATACATTTCAAATTTAAGTTCACCAACTAATCCTCCATCGTACCAAAATCAACCTCAACAAACTCTAATGCACCAAAATATAGTGCAACAAACTCAATAGATTGGTTCTTCTGGTGCACATAGCAGTTTGAAAATACACTACAATGAAATCGACAATAAGATAACAGAAATTGTTGGCATCATATATGAAATCTCGTACGAATTTTGATAGTCCGAACACAAACAACGTATGTTCAACAGGGAATTCAATATGATACACTGACATTATTGCTCGTGTTAAACGTCTAACAGAACGAACATATTTTACTTTTGCTAAAGCGTTACTTGTTACAAATAATACAGATTTATTCAATATGCTTAACGGCGACGATGCTACGTGTTTCTACAAGCTACAAGTCTTTTTTGATCCAGGATGATGGTGGAAACAAATAGGACTGTATTCCTGCATTTTATCAAATGTATATGTTAGCATATTTTAATTAGTATATATGTATTTCAATTTCTGTACTGTTATTTCATTTCAATTAAGCGCATATTACACAACAAAACAAACAATTAATTAAGAGCATTGATATTCCCACTCCAAATTTGGTTAAGGGGTGTCTCATTTTTTTATTTTTTATTTTTTTTAAAAAAATTACTAAGAGGAGAACATTAGAAAGTAATCCTCCCTTAAAACAAAATTATAATTTGACCAAACTATCCTTACACTGGTAATTAGCCTAATTGAGTTGGGTGTGTTATTGACACTCCAAAATAGTTAAGTGCGGACATAGATGAAATTAGGAAAGGATTTGCCGCATTTATTCACAAAATTCGATGGGGTGTGGCTGAGTTTCACCCTTAAATTCGACAAAGGGCCGTCGAAATTGGGGAAAAAAAACGGTGGGTATAGACTGAATTTTGTTTTTGACTGTGTCTACTCTTAACCATTTTTGTACTGTCAGTAACAATCCCTTAAGAAAAAAGCGATTCAAAGAAGTAAAGTAGGGGTATTTTCGTAAACTAATTTTTGTGTTCAATACGCCCTATAACAATTTTAAATATAACAGGAATGCCCTTAAAATTGACCACCCGTTAACCAAAATTGGAGTGTGAATAACCGTTTCCTTAATTAACTATAAAACTGTTAAATCAAAAATCACAAATTAAAACATTCCACTTAAATGTCCCGTTTGATGATGCAAATGCATACCTTGTTTAAGTTGCAACTCCATTTAAATGTCATATTTAAATATCCAGCTAAAATACCATGTTATCGTTACGTGCAAATCCACCATAAGGCACAATCATATATATCCTAGGTGCATATGCACTCACAATCAAACATATCTCAAAACGAAAATTTTCACGAAGTGACTAGCCTACTCTTTAGTAGATAGTAATTTTTAATGTCCCGATAGTAAGGGTGCATTTGATTTTTAACAGGAATGGACATTTGAAAGGGGTATTTGAAAGGGGTTGGGGAAGCTGAAAATTGATGAAAGGGGGATGTATTTTTATATCCGGAAGAGGCACACAAAAGGGGCAAATGTGAGTAAAATGGGCATATGCATGAACAGGGGAACTGAACGAATCGTTTTGCAGCTTTCGTTCGGAAGGGGCACATGTGGTGGGTTCCACGTCGACGCGTCGGACGCGTTGGACGAAACGTGGATGTAAAGTCGGTATTCCATAAATCAAACAGTACCTAAATTTTATTGTCTTGTGCATGCACTGCAACGTGAAAACGTGAGTGTGCCTTGACTTATATTATGTCAAAATTATGTAGTCATATATTTGAGTCGATGTTGGCACTTCAGAGTGCTTTAATTCGAGCTAGTCATTTCGTGTAGTTTTCTTTATTAATTAGGATTGTATAACAAGGATTATATATTATTCAAGTTAATATGACATAGAATGGTCAAATATAATTTTATTCAAGTTCACGTATTAAGAAAAAAATATGTTTTATTATCCCCTATCCGTGTTTTTGTAAATATTTCCACAATATATAATGTCAGGATTTCCATCAAAATTACTTGTGAAACCCGAGAATCAGATATAACTAAGGTTTTAATTCTCGGACTATGTTTCATTTTGAAGATTTTAGAGACTTGATACCATATCGGGGATATCTCAGATAAGATGAGTCTAAATCAGAGGGTTTGGCTCAGATTTCTATCTTGGATCTGAAAGCTCATATTGCATTCATCTCCGGGTATATGATATATTAAAAACTGACATTTTTACACAATAATTTTTCTGAATGCTATTTTAAAAATGGAAACTTAAACTTGAATTGAAAAATCACTTCATTGTTTATAAGCAATGGAAAAAACATTCCTATTCATAAATCACAATATGCTTAAAATAAAAAATAACACAATACAAATAGATCGTAGTTTGCAATTTATAATCCATGAATATGAATTATTATTAGTCATATAACACAAAATAGTTCCAAAACATTAAACAGTTCAACATAAGTAGAACATTAAATACATAATTTTGTAGATAACATGCATGTAAAAAAAAGAATAATATAAAAATCATAAACTTTGTAGAACATATATGAATATCCGATATGGTCATTAACATGCAAAATATAAAATAGCACGAGATTATCATAGCTTGATTTTTTTTAAATTATTGTTTGGTTCAAGTACAGATTTAAATTTTAACCAGAAAAACCAAGATCTCTGTTGATATTTTAATATCTCGTCTCAGTCGATATATTGTCCAATATTGCAATATCTCGGATGATATATTTGAAACGAGATCTATAGTAAGATTTGTTATTTCGTTTCGGAAGTAGCCCAAAACGAGATCTCGGACGATATTTTCGGAATCTGAAATAGTGGGTATAATTAACATTGATTTTAACCAATAAAAAAAATCAAAGTAAAATAATTAAGTTAGCTGAAGCCATATTCGAACTACTAAATCCAATTTTGCTAACTAAAAAGGAAGAAAAAATAGTTTACTCTTTAAATTGACATAAACACTAAATCTGGTATTTTCTCCGAATAAGAGCATAAAAGATGAGCTAAAACCTTTGTAATTAGAGACCATAAACCTGTATTTATAGTAGTGTGGATTTTTCAATTCGGTCATTCAACTGTAGCATCTCAGAAAATTCGATGCTCGTATTTTCGACACTAATACATAAATCGTATTACATGTCCAAAGTCGAGCACCGAAATCTAGAAAGCTAACAGAAAGAAACTAGAGGGTGAGAGAAAATAATAAAGAAATATCAGAATAGAAGAAGGCCCAACTAATGAACAATACACAGAGTCTCACATCGCAGCAGAACAAAATATAATATAGAAATAAATCTTTATTGAGAGCTTAAAAAATACTTACATTCATCAGAGTACAATAGACAATTTGGACAGTTACAACAAACTGTCCCCATATATAACACACAACGGAATAATTAATACTATACAAATCATACATCTGGACTTCTCTAACTCATCTCTGGACTTCACAACATTCGATAACCTGAACTTGTAAAACTCGGTCTGACCCGAGCATTGCAAACGCCACAGATCAGTCTGGTGAACCAGTGTGAGAAAACCCACTAAGTTTATAAGTATCATCTAACTTGATTTTAGTTTTGAAGCTTCCTTTGAAAGAAAACGATAATCGTAAGACCAACCCACATATAAATACAGACGGTTTTTACCTTATGATAACCCAAAATATTTTGATGTCGTGTCTATTCTGATATTATAATAATGTCTAAATCAAGTAAATAACCATCTAGCAGAACGCTTGCATCTCACGCTCCACATACATAATATATAATCAAAACCGCGGGTCTTATTGGGTAATGGATTCCAAGCATGACAAGGTATGGAAACACCTCCTGATAGTGTATCTATAGAGAGAAATACATTGGGTTCAACATGAACATCTTGCAACTCGGTCACACATGACCGACCACTTATTTCCTTTGAGTGTATCGAATATATTATCACCAACGGTTGAGCCCATGTAATCGTTATCCGAAGATACAAAAGCAACAGAAGGAATACATAAATTTTCGCTAGATGATGACAATACATCCTAATGGAAGCGACCAACATAGCCATGCTGCTTCCCAGACTTTTGCCATTTCTCATGTGATGAGGCTTGAAATTATAATTACCTTATTGAACATCACATCTCCATTTACTTTGAATGCCACATTGTCAGATCCGCTAGAAATAACTAATTGAAGTCCATAAAAATACTCTGGGTGATAAGTTAGAGAAGGTGCCTTCTCCGCCACCAACATAAATACGTTTGAAGAAATCAACGTAAGTAACCCCTTTGGAAATACTCTGCCAGACATCCATCCATACAAGTCATCCAGGAATAGGATGAGCCAAATGCACCCTCTTACCACATCCTAAGAATCACCCTATGGATCAGTAGCGAGTAGTCCTTGTAACCTACGAATTTTATTCACGACAGAATCCCAATCAAAATAACTCTGCTTGCAATCAGAGAAATTCAACGAGTATTCCTTCCGCTTATGAGGATCCATGGTCTTCATTTGCTCCATCTTCAATCAGCATCTTCCATATGTATTCGCTGGTTCAGAATGGTTTTCGAATTTAAATTCAAGCCCGGTCTTTCTGTACCAACAGTTGTATATGCCAGATTTGATAGTTAGTTATTTCGCTATCAAATAAAGAACTATTTATGAGAAGAAAATGAATTCACTGATTCAATACTTAGCATCATTTAGCCTCCTTAATTAACCAGTCATTAATTAAAAACTTCTAAATCTTCCAATATTAGGAAAACATTTCACTTTTTCTTATTAAATTTAAGAATATTCAATTATCATTTCCCTTTTACTTTACTAACTTCTCATTGTAAATTGGTAAGTGAATAAATCTCTAAGTATACAACCGTGAAGGCCGAAACCAACATCATACTAACACATCGAAAGTTACTCGGCTCAACCAATGTACAACCAAGTTCCAATTTCTTAAAAACCACATTATATTCCTTTGAAAATTAGTTCTCATAACAATAGTGTTACGGTCTATGATTTCCTTATTATATACAAAAACAATATTCTTTATTATTAATATTAATGTTTATCAATAACTTAGCCAATTAGGTTTATATTTCAAAACTTACTCAACTTCTTTTATAATACAACTTACCAAATATTATTCATTTCAAATTAGTACCTTAATTTCTTTTCTGATTTTCCAAATCAATTCTCTTAGTATTTATAAGCCAATGTTATTAATTTTACCTCTAGTCGATCACCATTTACTAAACCAATTAAAATAATAGGCTTTGAATTCAATATTCAATTTTTGTTTTGCACTAAAATTACAAATCTATCCTCGCATTCTGTTTCTAATCCTATTTATTCGCTGATATCATTCGCGAACCCCCCTTTAATCATACTTCTTATATTTATTAAAAAAACGTTTGCAAAAACGTTCATTATTTACGAAAATATTCACCTTTAAGCTCTTTAATCAGTTCTCGTATACTTACGATCCCATTATGCCATTAAACCATTTTAAAATCTTATTTTTTTTCCATTATGCCATATTACTGTCCTTAACATGACATTATACTTAAATTCATTAGCACAACTAGTTCTCATATATAAACATTGTATTTTAAATATATATAAATATAACTTAAAAAATGTTCAGAATCGATTTAACATCGATACCAATGAATCTTTTATTTTATCGATGGTACTAAAGAGGCAAATGTCTACTAAAGTGCCGAATCATGAAATATTAACCCATTTCACATTAAATCAAACACATCCAATTATATTGATAAACGTTGTCAATATTAGTGGGGATTCCTGTTGGATTCCTCTAACCTGTCAATCCCTGCATCACAGATACATATTCTTTAACATATATAATAATATTTAAAATTTAGCAACTACTGGTGAGGAATCCTCCAACTTGTTATTTCCTGCATCCAAATAGGTTACCTCAAATAAAATTATTCAATTCAATTAAATGATGATTTCTATAATAGTCATCGATAATAACCAGCCATTTTATTTAACAACCAATCACGACAATTGAAACAATTCATTAATGTAAACACATTTATATTATAAATGTGACCAACAAGGCAAGTTACCTCAGTTGGTTCCAATAAATAAAAATAACGATTGATTTCAATTAAATTAAACGAACATTTAATTTAATCGGTTTAGTCAGTATATATAAACATTATTCAGTAATCATCCAACAATAACAAGCATAGCACACAAATATTAAACTCGACTTATATAAAATATAAGTGGGACAAACTGAGTGAGCAAACTCACCTTGATTTCCATTCGCTATCAAAGCAGTTTGTTTTAATTAAATTAAACAAGCGTTTAATTTAATTAAAATTTCCAACAGCTTCCGTCTCTATTCAAACCAATTCCAGAATGTTATGCTCCTTGATACAGTACGGACGTTGTTTGTTTTGTTCCATTCTATTCACGTATATGAATTATAAGTCATACGGTTTATTTAAATAATTAGTTTAGCTTAGGATATAATTAACCACGTTAATTTTAGATTAGGCACATTCATATAATCTCCCTCACGTGCTTTGTTTCACGCGGGCTTCCTATCCCCAGTCCACCTCTGCAATTATTTCTTTTTATTATTTTCCGAAGGCCCAAAGCCCATCAGCCTATGCAACCCACGTCCCATATATATTCATTTCCCATGATGTTTCTCTCGATCGCGGCATCACCCTCCTCAACCCCATGCATCACCGCCCAACTTTTCCTCAACCCCATGCATCACCGCCCAACTTTCCGACTGCCTAACCTTCATCCTTTCATCTTTATCTTTGACCTATTCTCGACTTACCTGGTCTTCATTTTTTTTTACAGTATCTGAAAACCTTGCATCCCCCCATCACCCACGAACTGCTCCTCCTCTGACACATGTAGTAGGCCTTGACCCAACCTATACGCAAGCCCTACCATCATCTGCCTTCGACTCGATGCCTGCTCCAATCCGTCAACTACGTCACCCGAAAACGAGATCGACAGATCTCCCATTCAACCTTCATAACTGCTACCACGTGACATCTCCGACCACCCCCACTTCGCCAGCTCCTCAAGCTCATCACCACCGTCGACTTCTTAGTTGACGTCAAGGGCTAATTCAAAGGTTTTAGAAGTTATGATTTTAGTTTGAAATGGAGGTTGGCAGTTTGGTTTATTCATGAAATGGTTTTTCGGTTTTTCTTGCCTACTACTAGAAACAAATAAATGAAGGCAGTGAATACATATACATAGTTGGAAATATGGGTAGATAAGAACAATGTTCCTTCAATCAGTACAAGGTAGCCTGTGCAATATTAGGTTGTGTAGAGGCATGCAGGGCATTAGCTTCAGAAGGTAGGATATTCTCTTTTCACTAGGAACGTGTATAAATGGTTGAAGAAACGCACGTGCGTGTAAATCTTGGGTTCAAAGTATATGTGGCTTGCTTTAGAATAGGAGAAATCAAACATAGTTTTAATAATACAGGATAAATGCTCATTTCAAACATTTCGAGTGGTTTCATTTTGAGCGTATCCTTTTGTATTAAAGAAATTTATCTTAGGGATTTACTTATATCAAAACTTGATGATTGTAATTTGATTAGTTAAACTGTTAGATCTGTATAGTTTAGATCATGGATTTTGAATGATTAACCAGTTGCACACAATTGAAGGGAGTTTCTTATTTTCAAATTCTGAAATTTTGTAAGTATTTTGTAAATAATTCATGAAATTATTTTAAAGGAAAATATAATATATAATTTATATATAAACATTAAGTAACATGTATAATGTTCCTAAAGTTCATTCGTAACCATGAGTCCACATATAAAAACATGTACTAGCTATTGGTAATCTTCCATTAGCATGTGCATGGGTTAAATTCTTAGGTCCGCGTATACATGCAAAAGCAATAGGGAAAGAAAGCATGTTCGTTCAATAGGTTGGCGGTAGCATGCAGAAAAATATAGGTAGTTGTGTTGTGTTTTCAAATATAGGCATGCATGCATTTTAATGTGAAGGGAAATATTAGGGTGGCTAGTTAAATCCTTAGGATAGTTAGGCATGTGCAATATTATGTACAGGATAGGATGTGTACATTTTGATTATGCTTAGGGTGGAAGCATTCTATATAAAATATTATTTATGTACAATTAAATTTTATTCTACCATTATCCATTATATTCGTACCGTCATTCACGAACTCCAAATGCAACGAAAATGGAATCAATGCTACGTCTTGGCATTCCGATCCCAATGAAATTTGTTTGATCGAAATCCGACTCCGTTTGCAAAAAGGGGATTATTTTAATTTCAATTTATTTATTGGTTCACATTTAAATTGAGCATGCTTGCAAAACAACTCTGGTTGGCTCTAAAATTGAAATCTAGCACTAATTAGCGATACATATTCTAATAAAATTCATATCGTCGAAAACGGAGGTTGTTTGGAAAACAACTATGTTTATGGCTTATATAATATCGATAAAATATAATTAAATTCGAAAACAAATCAATTTAATAAAATAAACTATTATTATCTGTTGGTGTGGGGAATTGTCGTCGATTCAATGCATGCCCACTAGTGGGTATATGTTTAATGAAATGCGGTAATCCAAATCCAATGTAATGAAATGCAGAAAGAACACAGCTTTTTACAGTGGTTCGGCACTAACGCCTACGTCCATTTCATAGTAATCATTCATCATATAATAAATGATTACAATTGTTGTCAAGTTTGGACAATCCTTGTGTACAAAGTGTTGGAAATTTTATGTGAATTATTAAAATATTGAGATAAGTGTATGAATGGCTCCCTTATGTGAATAGTCCCACATCATGGGATTATATGGAAGAGGCAAGTATTTATATTTGTTTCTAAGAAATCTTGTTGGGGCCTTGGGCTCCCAATGCATGCTTTGTTGTGAGGAGGGAGACCATGCATAATGACCACCACACACGCGCGCGCGACCGACCGACCGACTCGACTCGACCCGACCCGACCCGGTTCGGGCTTGGGCTTGGGCTTGGGCCTTGGCTTTGTGGTGTAGACACTTATATTTTTGGTCTAGGAAACACTGTGTTTTTCGAACTATTTTTTAAATACAGAAAATATTTCTAAGCCGACTTTTATTTATGAAGCGGTAAACTCTTGACCCAGTATTTTCAACAGGTCCTTTTTTTCTTCCTCTACCCAGTATTTTCGATTAACCCTATTCTCCGTCTATATATTATCTCAGTTGTAGACGAGATTACTACAGAAAAAAAAAATCTGGTTTCTCTCCCTCCGCCATTAAAAAGAAAAAAATATTCTTTCACTACGCCATAGATGACATACCGCAACGAAAATCCAAGGTGTTGCTAGCTGCGTTGTTACCATAGATATGCTGATTTTTGTCTATTGCAACACACGTTTAAAAGTGTTAGTATAGGCATCACATTGTGTTGCAGCAGTTATAATATATTCGAATTAAAAAAATTATCAATCCGAGTGAAAGCGATCCAACGGTCTATATTACCAATCCACGTCAATTTTATTTTCCTTTACCGCCAAAGCTCCTATGCCCTCAAATTTTCATTTCCCCGCTAACATAATTCAGCCTTCGCCCGTAAATTTTCATTTTCCCGCTAACATAATTCAGCCTTCGTTTCCTTTTTACTTTGAAAAAAAAATAGCGTCTTCCTTTTTAATGACGGATCCAAAAGGTTTTACCTAATTCAAAAAATTGCAACTTCATCCCATTTCATTTTGAATTTTTCCCATCCGTCTCCTGTTTTTTCCCATAAAATTTGTTCCCAGATTCATCTGCTTTTACCTAACGACAACCCTAACCCTAGATCTGCTGATAAGAAGTTTACTTTTGCGGCTTTAGATCTTATTACAATGGTAAGATTCTGGCTATCGATCTTAATCTGTATGATTTAAGTGTCTATTTCATTCAACGACCTACTGACTTCTTACTGTCGATGTTTTAGGCTTACTGATTTCAATAACGCAATTAGGTTCCTTAAATTATCTATTATTTGTTATTCGTTTAGTTGGAAAACAGTAGAACCATTGGAAAATATTGTATTGGTATACTAATTTTGAAGGTTATTACCCTCACTGGCTGACTCTGTCAAGGTAGCTAATAAAACTCAATTACTACCCTTACTGGGATGCTCATTCCTGATAGCATATTTAAGCATTCATTTATGAACAGATAGTTGTGTATTCTATTTTATCTCTAAATGAATGGAGCATTGGCAATAGCAGATCTCAAATTAATGTGCCCGTATTTTTGACTGTAGGCACAATATCTTTGTTTATTGTGCTAATATCAGTTGATAGCTTCTCTACATAATCACTGAAGTCAATGGTTCATGCTTAGATAATATAAGTCAATGGTTAATGTCAATGGTTAGAAGGTTATTTTGGTTCGGATTTTTTTCATTGCTGAGATAATATATATGTTGCTGAATAATGCATGATGGTTATGGGAAATATGGCTTTGAAGATTAATGCTGTTATGATGTTTAGTGGGTCACATAATCATTGAAGTGGTATACTTTTACACAATGAATGCATTTGGACCATCGCGCATTCATATTAATCAACGGAAAGAAGAAAGTGCATTTATGAGTCTTATCTTTCCCTTGATGTCTAGACTGCAATGTTGTATTACTAGAAAATGCATGGTTATCTCTTTGTTGTCCATTTATTTATCCTTTATTTGAATTGTTGTATTTGCAAACGAGTAGATATATTTTCATCAAGAAGAATAACATCATACAGTATATTTTTTAGATGAGAGGTTTTCAGATGGGGTGGTTAAAATGGTGAACATGGTTTATTGGTTTGCACAGGATCTGCATCAGACTCAATGTAATCGGTACGCAGGATACATTGGTGAGTTTGAGTATATGAATTATCACAGAGCTGGTAAAATCATTGTTGAGTTGAATGGTCGGCTGAACAAGTGCGGTGTTATAAGTCCTAGATTTGGTGTTAGTGTGAAGGACATCGAGCCTTGGACTGCAAGGTTGCTTCCATCACGTCAAGTTAGTTGCTAACTGCACTTAAGAATTTTGTTTATTTGTTTGCTTACACAGTTCTATTTTGCTACCTGAGTCGTAAAATCAAAGTTGGTAGTTGAGTTATTTTCTGAGACCATAACATGAACTTAAATTGCATCACTCTTTTAAACTTATTAAATCTATTATATTCATTGGAAGCTTAATTTGTCTTACCTATTTTCTAGTAGGCCTCATCAAGAACCAGGGCACCATTCCCTACAGTACAATGACACTCTGACATAAACAATCATGACTCTTTAACTCAGCATCGATAAATCAGATGTGGGTCGTGACAACTCCAGATTCAGCGACTCCAACGGTATTGCAGTCGACAAGCAACAACGACCATTACGTGCTTCAAGTTGAACTCGACTTTGACATGTGATGGGGGCAGGCACCAGGTGGGGATGAAGGCAGCAGGCATCAGTATAGTAAAGTAGTTGTCAGTCAATCAATCATCTTCATTCGAGGATAGTGGACAATGGAG
The DNA here is from genome assembly GCA_030737875.1 of Allium sativum. Taxonomy (NCBI): domain Eukaryota; kingdom Viridiplantae; phylum Streptophyta; class Magnoliopsida; order Asparagales; family Amaryllidaceae; genus Allium; species Allium sativum. Next base: position 1,032,902,272 of record CM060920.1, on the reverse strand, counting down.
GATGAGAACCGAAAGGCAAAAGGTGTTCTGTCATTTTCTAGTAATTAGCCTCGGTAAATTCCAAATTTTTAATATCTAATTAACATTTGACATCATATCGATACTTAAAATAGTCCATAACATTGCATTCTCTTATGTTGGTTCATAACTGGAACAATGAGACTGGAATTGAAAGTGTTTTGAGAATTAAAGGAGCGTTTTAAGAGGGTTAAATACGAGATAAATAACTGGTTGGCAGTATAAGAGAGAAAGCTCATGCTCGATTTGTGTTGTTTATGAATTGTACAGTAAGTATGCGATTGGAAATTCACTACTTAATAACCTATTCTAATTAGTTGATTAGTTTATATACCTATGTGTGGGCGCTTTTCCATCTTCCCTTTGTACTGGCTCAACTTTTCTGCTTCTTTTTTTTTTCAATTTTTTATATTTTAAATTTGACAAAAGCAAAATTTGGTATGCAGTCATGGTTAAATTGGTTTATCAACATATGAACGTAAGAAATTATGTTATGTACACCAACTGGTGACCAACTAATGGCCAAAGGTTCACATGGATGCACGTAACTTTTGTTCTTTTTATATGTCATTTGATCGTTCTTATTGAATGCATTAACTTTTGTTCACAGATATTTTGTGGACATCTAATAGGATCCGAAAGAGAAAGCTAAATTCGAGACCAAAGACTGGGTAAACACAACGGTATGTCGGCACATTTATTTACATGCATTTGAGATTTGCACATCATTGCTCATATATGCACATCACTTATATATCAGCACATATGATCACCAACACAAGATCATCTTATATCATCATTTATTTTATTCTCCACTTATTTTAAGCTAGCTCTTACCTATATGTCCGCAGATAATGCGTAGAGACGAAGAGATGGCACTATATATCCTAAATCGGAAGAGGAACTACATCTTTGGTGGGATATGCAGTGTTGTTGCTAACACATCAATCAAGGTTATAATTCAAACCTAATCTGTTCATATCTAGCTTGTAATCCAAACTCAATCAAGGATATGAGTGAATCGAGTGACAATGTAGCGAGTAATGTATGTAAATACGAATGATTGTGTAATATACGAGAAAATGTACAATAGTGAAGTCAAAAAATTTGTATCATTTGAAATGTTGAAATAGAATATTTATTTGAATAAAATACTGTGTTATAATAATATTTATTACAATATTATGAAATTTTGGATTAATAGCAGTTGAGGTGTAATTACTTTTAGCTGTTGTACAACAAATTTTAACAACTGCTAGAAACAGTTGTAAAAAAGGTTGACTTTATTATGTTTGCCAGCTGTACTAGACATATTACAACTGTTTTTGGCAGTTGCAAAAGGGTATTTTTTTGTTGTATTGGTACCTGTGGCAACACCTATACCGATATTGCCATAGAGTCGCAAAGGCGTTGCCTTTGACTCTAAGGCAACGCGGCAAAAGGCAACCCCCAAAAAGTGTTGCCATAGATCATTTTTTGCCTGTAGCAACACTTTTTAGCACCTACTGCGTCACTTCTTTGGGGTTGCCGTAGGCCATCTATGGCGTAGTGTTTCGGAAATTTTCGAGCAGTTAAATTCGAAAGTGCAAATCTGCACTAATTTGTTGTGCAAAACAAATCAGTTATTCATTTTAGAGAGGCTGTTTTATCCTAGAGGCGGCGGTGGAAGTACGAACTGGTTCTGCACCACCGACCAGATCGCCGAATCATCTTCAAGAAAGCGACATAGTCCGCGACTCAGCCATTGTTTCCCAACACAAAATGTTGCAACAGAACAAAAAAATATTTGTTAATTCTTAAATTTGACCAAAATCCCCTTCTTCTTCTTCGTTGGGTGAAAAAAATGTTGACTTGGTCAACAATGTCCAAAAAGTAGCTCCAATGTCCAAGAAATCCAAAAATATCCAATACAGTTCAAAATCGGTGCAATTATCCAAGGAAGCCAAAATAATCCAAAAGCAGTGTAATTGTCCAAGAAATCCAAAAATATTCAAAACAATCCAGAAAGCAGCGAAAAATTCCATGTGAATGTCCAAAAGTTGAAGGAAAACGTTTGGGCAACGTTTTAGAGATCCGTGCCATGTCCAATGGTCATGGAGAAGAAGGTGGCTGCCATTAATGATGCTTGAGAGCTCCAAGAAGCCCAAAATACCAAATGAGAACCAACCTCTTTGAATGCCAAAATTTGATGTGTTTATAGGTGAGTTTGGATGTGTCAGCCCAAATTTCGTATCCTTAAGGGATGCGCATCCCAAAATTGGAGTCAAAAAACCAAAGTTATGTTGAAACAGGTGATCGACACAGTAAAAACTCAAAAAACACGATTTGCCACTTTCTTGGCACATTTGCCAATTTTCCCTGAAAAATCGTGGAAAACATGTGTTTGACAAGCAAAAACAGGTGATTCGTATGTGCTTTCATCATGCCATGTCGGTTTGCCACTCTCCTATGGCATTTTCCATATTTCAAATCCCTACCGAATCTGCCAATTTTCATGTCCCTTGATCACGATACGAACACATGAAAATTTTGAATCTCTCTGAGTTAATCACCCCGCTTTGTGTGTCAAATTTTGTATCCCAAATTTCAAATCCCTCTTGCCTTGCCAAATTTGCCAAGTGATCAGCCTGTGTTTGGCACACATATTTGGGTGATATGACCGTATTTTCCACCACTTTTTGAATGTGCCAAACGTGTCAAATATGCCAAGTTTACCAGATTTTCCAAATTTGGCAGAGTAATCAGCTAAGGTTTTGCATGTGATTTTTGACGTTTTTCTCGTGCCGATCAAGCATTTTTGACGTGCCAAATCAGTTTTTGCCAATAAAACTGCTACAGTAAACATAAAGTACAAAGGCGTTCCGGATATAGTCATGCCCATACTTCCTAAAATAATATATGCGTCAAACTAATATCGAAGACAATACAAATCATTATTTAACATATAGGCTATTAACGAAGGTCCATGTTTTCAAAACCGACGGAGAGGAGTAGCGATTTAGGGTTTTTAAAACTAATGTAAATGAATGCGCTTTAGAGTTAGTCAAATCTCATAGAAAAGTAAAGATTTAGGATTTGTGCTCAAATCCATTCAGAGCCATATAAAATCCATCTAGGATCAAATTTTCATATATTAAATCTTACCGATCTAGTCTCTAAATTGGTAGAGGGGACCACAAATTGAAGGAGCGGTTGATAGAACATTATGAGAGTAGTATAACGACAAAGAGGGATGATGACAATGGAAGAAATGGTTTTAGGGATTAGTGAGTTTTGAGAGTACGGAAAATGGACACCTTTGAAACCTAACGCATAACATTTGGCGGCATTAGCGGGAAAGTGGGAAATTATGGCAAGATGTAAAATATGGGAAAAATAAAGTGAAAAATAACAATAGCCTCACTTACATTGATACACAACTAAATAATGCAAGTGAAAAATTGTTTTCTTGTAGTGTCCTAGCATGATTCAACAAGTTAATCTTCAGCAAAATCTAAGTTATCAATCTTCAGAATTTTAAAGGGGAGGTTGCAGGCTCTTTCCAGATGTTCCATGCTTGAGAAATTTACTGTAACAGGTTCTTAAAGCCTAAAGAAATCATATTGCAAGCCAAATCCATGTAGTCTATTTATACCAGTCAAGGTGTCAACTCACACATACTATCTTGCATGTTGTTTATTTTGTGTTTTCACAAATTTTGGATGAAAGTTGTTCTCTGTAATCTAAAATAATGTTTCAAATATTTCTCTGTGCAAAAACAGTGTCTGGGTCCAACTCTGAGACTGCATAACTTCTTCGATTTTTTGGATAAACCTTTTCCAATTGATAACCATGTATCTCTAATTTGTGCATGCTAATTTCATATCATTATGAGTTATATAGGTCAACGGAAATCTACATCAAAGTTAGATGCGATGTTGAATTTATCCTATAACCAATACCATGAGTTGGGTCTACCCATCCTCATTATGGGTGGATCCATACCACTACTGGGTTGACCCATAAACATTAGAGGTCGACCCAAGTCACTCAAAATGTTATTTTTTGCTCCAGTAGGTGATATTTGCTTGCTGGACTTAAGTTTTAGATACTTGCTGAAAATAGTGCCCAGGTCCTACTTTGGGGGCATATACCTCCTTTAATTTTGCTCTGAATTGCATGATTCTTTTTCATTGATTTTTTTGTATCCTACCTGTAAATTTTCAAATCATTCTGACATCGTTTATATATTCAAATTAAGTTTCAACCTGAAGAAGATTTCACGCCTGGTCAGAAATGAACATGGCCCGAGTCCAAGTTTGAGACTTCATATCCTTTTCATATCATGTCAGAATTTAGTAATTCATTTTCCAATTAAAAGATATGTTGTTTTATTTTATGCATATCAATTTTCAAACCATTCACAGGTTGCTTGATCATTCGAAACTTACCTTAAACTTGAACCTGGAGAAGATTTCAGACCTGGCTTTGTAACTTTTTCCCCTGCGTATTTTGTCGCAATTTCAGTTTTTGCATATGAATCGATATGCATATTTTATTGAAGCTAGCTGAATTTTCCATGTTCCTTTTTTGATTTTAAAGTAGATTTTGATGTTAACTTTAAAAGGTTTTGATCCTATTTGGACAGGCTAACATTCTACAAAATTTGTATTTCGGGTTTGCAGCTTTTGTGTTGATTTTTCATGTTCAAATTTCGTGTGTTTGGGACAATGTTCACATTTTATAAACTGTTTTCATAAGTAATTTATAAATATAATTTTTTTTATCCCTTTGAGACAAAAATGGTTTCCTGGATTTTTTTTTTTTTTTTTTTTTTTAAAATAAACCGTCTCAAGGCCATGTAGTACACTATATTTCAATATAAATACCATTTTCAAAGAAAATGCTCAATCAATTTCCTAATTGTTTTATCAGACTTATTTTCTCCAATCTAGTATTCCAATATAAAAGCTCACACGTTTTTTCACCATCGAGAAGATGAGGACTATTTTTAAATGATATAATAAACCATGTGGTATGAGACACGTAGATTAATTATATTGGTTAATTCCTGACTCGTCAACTAAAGCTTATTTTGTGGAATTGACTGACTTGGTGTAAACAAATAAGTGAGAACGTACAGTATGAAACGTATTATTATTACTATTTAAGTTTACTGTTCGGAAGTCTATGACACATACTTGAAGAATTGTGTGGCACCTTCGGGTCACCTGTTGTTTTTTTACCAGTACTAGGCTGTTACGGGCCAATTATGTAGATCGATGGGTCTACCTATGTGGGGATTACAAGCCAAATATACATATGTAGAAAACTGTATGGGTCACCAAAACTATGTGGTTGGTACTGGTTGGCTTTGGCCACCATGTGGTTCACGTGCGGGCGTTGCTGAGCTTCGCCTCTTTCCTTGGATTCAAACCATGTGGTTTGTTCTTCTCTATTTCCTCGAGAGACTATGTAGGGTGTTGAGTGTGTTTGTAATGACCTTCTATTTTGACTGCTTCAAGTCGGTTATTATAACAACTCGAAATGTTCAAAATGACAGATGGTTATTTAGCTTACAGGGTTTAAAAAAAATATACATGCATAAAATCACAGAATAGAATTGATAACACAATATCTCACAAAAGAAGATTTATTTTTATACAAATATCAGAGTTTACAATATGTTACAACGGAAGATTTAATACATATAGTTTAAATAAAAATTTACAGAAGGACGAACTTACAGCCAACATCTTCACCACACTCTAACTTCGATAGCTGAAGTCTTTATATCGGAAACGCTCAGGTCTGACCTGAGTGTTCCATGCAAAATACAAAACACTCGAGTCAGGATTAACTTTGTTCAAGTAAATTAACTTCAAAGAAACAATAAATATAATATTCAATCTTAGCAATTTATTAAATATTTGAGCATATCAAACCCATGAAACTGCCGGCATATATTTTTAACAAATCTAGGCATCCAAAAATAAAATAAAACAAAACAAACAGCATATATACCGTGACAAGGTTCATCATCAAAGTTAGTTCACTTCGGTTTATGTCGAAAGCAAGTATCCATGAATTTTATGAAATAAGGCAATACATATTTATGTTGTTCCAAAACTAAAATTAATAATGTAAGAGGTAGTGAGAAGCACGCAAAGGCAATAGGACACAACACACATAACACTGAATGCAAGGTAGAGAAAAACCCTTACCTAAAGTACATAACAGGGAACAACATGCAAATACGGGGATATAAGGCAGCCTAATTAAGCCTGAGTACAACATAGGTTTTTTATGGCAACAAAGCATGAATTTTGAAACCGTTAATTGTGCAGCCAAGTCAAAACTATTGTGCTAGGCAGGAAAATAATGAAGGTAGGGTGTACAAAGGACTATTACACAGATAAAACAAGGGTGTACACCCATTTGGTTCCTAGCGAAATTGGTCAGTCGAAAGGGATTCGAACCAATAAGTCACGAAAAGTATGCAAATCAAATTCAAGCCAAACATAAATATACAATCATGTGTGTATGTAAGGAAATTCTAAATGGACACAAAACGTTGACACAAAATTTAACACACAAAATCTGAACCATTAGATCTCCCGCTGGATTTCACCTCACACATAAAGACAAACAAATCTTGTGGTTTTTATATATATATATATATATATATATATATATATATATATATATATATATATATATATACACACACATGCATACATATATATAAGAGGTGACTTAGTGAATTAAAACAAAGAAAGCAACAAGGCACGGTATATAGCAAAGCACAAAAAGGGTCAGGACAACACGGGTATAGGCACAAGACAAAGCGAGTAAAACATGTTTAGTTCAATACGCATTAATGGATATAGGCAAAAGGGGTAGTAATATTGCAGGAAGCTAACACTGAACAAGCAAGATGCAAAAACAAGAAGAAATGCGCTTAAGACCGCATAGTGGACTTAGTGCACACAACTGGCCAACAGTGTCAAGTATCGTGCAGCAACAAGGGTGGAGACCATGCAGCAACAAGTGTTAATAAACACAGGAATGTGACAATGTCAAAATGTAATGAAGGTAGGGTATATAAAGGCCTATCGCACACATATATACACACACACACATATTGATATGTATATATACACATGTAGATTTAATTTTAAGCAACTGTCAGGACAGATTTGCAACAACAGCTCACGCGGTCACTAAGGTAGCATGTAAATATAGGTATATATGTATGTCGATAATACTTATATATATATATATATATATATATATATATATATATATATATACCACCACTTACTTACCGAAATCAATTTTCCAAACCTCAATAACCAATGACCGAAATTCAAAAATCAAGGCAGCCGACAAATGATAGAAATGCATAATAGCAACGCCAAAATCAAATTACTATTATATGCTAGGTAAACATGATGTTTAAATACTTGAAACGAATCAATCACGAGAGGGTACTCACCTTTGTAGCGAAGCGGTGAATATAGTGGTTATGCTATATATGCTCGGAGATGACCGTGTTTCTTTGCTGGCCATTGCAGGCTTCACGGCAGCAGCACCTAAAATGAGGTAATGGGAAACAACGTCGAAGCAGACGAGACACAGCCCAAGTTGGGTGGCCCACGGGTGGAGCGATTTGCTCGGTCATGCCATGGGTAGAGCACGATTTTCAAGGAGGTTGTTAAGCGATTTGGGGATGAAGGTTTGATCTGAAGAGGGCAGTGGCCCTTTTTTGTTTTCGATTTGGGACAAAACTCGACCGAGGGAATGAAAAGGGAATGGTGAAAAAGAAAAGGGACGAACAGTAAAAGAGAAAAAGGGGGCGGAGGACAATAAAAAAGAACAAGACAAGTGTTTGAGATTTTAGAAAATTTTGTACAGGTGTCATACTAGTACAGCCAAAATTTGAGCATGTGGCAAATTTATTAAACAATTATTTTCAAATAGTATATACTACTTTACTGTACTACATATACTTGTGTATTCAATACATTTTCAAATACGTATACTTAAGTTTAAATTAAACCAATTTTTCAAATTTAAAATGAATTAGATTATGAATTCTCAAATTTAAATTTCACTAAGTTATAAAAATTCAATATTGAAATTAAATTCAAACTTACAACTAATATAAAACCAATTTAAAATAGATAGATTTCAGATTATAAATAAACTTCATGTATAAACGTAAATTTCAATATTAAATCTAAATTAAATTTCATATTTTAAAACATCGAAAATCCTGGGTTGTTACAAACTTCCCTCGTTAAAATTTTTCATCCTCGAAAAGGAGAGGTTGTAAAAATAATACATAAAAACACAACAAATACTTATATTAATACAACCTAGTTTAAAACAGTAGGATCTTAATCTTGAAAATTTCATATAAGTTTAAATTCATCAAAGCTATATTTATCAAACCAAATTTCAAATAAAACTTAATATCAAAGTATGAAATAATTTCTTCGACTTAAAATGCCGGTTTTATTTTAAAATCATTTGAAATACTATATTTTCTTTTCATATTGTGTAACAACCCGAATTTTTATAACTTGTTAAAACAAGAAATCAGGGCAGAATTAAATCATAAGTTAAGAATCAATGGGAATGGGTTACGCCATTGCGTTCGTTTCGAAATTCTGCTTGAAAACGAGTCCGAAATTTCGTAAATCGGTGTCCGTATGACCAAGATATGGCCCATAGAATATTTCAGAAAATTCAAAATTCAGCTCGAAATTCGAATTCAGTCTGAAACAGATTGGGCGGGAAAATTTCCCGCCCAACCCCAGGTCGACTGGGGAGTCGATCTGCCCCATCCCAGGTCGACTGCCCAGTCGACTAGGGTGTCGACCGGGGGGTCGACTTCCCTGGTTAGCCATGTTTGCCTGGTGCACCTATTTGCTCCTTTGGCTCTGTTCAGTTGGCCTGTGACGGGATTTGATGGTTCAGATCTAAACTAGGGTTAATCCTATGGCCTAAACTTGTCTTTACACCTATAAAAACACCCTAAGACCTAGCCTAAACCACCACAAATCATCCTAACAACTAAATTCTGCCAAAATGCTCCCTAATCATGGCCTCCATCTTCATCTTGAGAGCTTCTAAGGCAAAGGAGCAATCTTTCTTCATCAAATCAAAGGAGCTACTTATTTCTCAAGGCTTTGTGTGGAGCTTATTATTGTTTGGAGATTGCTAGTGTTGCTACATCATTCCTAGAGCTTCTACAACGTCTCTATCTTGTTCTATTTTGGTCTAGTTCTCATAGCCACGCTTTGTAAGCCCCACTCTACTCTTAGATTTAAACTATGAAATTAATATGAACATGTAGCAAGTTGAAATGGGATTCTTGTGTAATACTTGTCTTTGGTCTATCATTGTATGCATAGATCCATTTGTGACTCTTTTGATCTATGATTGTGGAACTATCATGAACCTAGTACCGTTCATCTTGATTTTTGGGTAGAAAGCTATGAGCTTTATTTGGGGATTATGCATAATGCAACATAGAACCCCTCATAACCTTGATGTTAACTTGCCTATGATTTTGAACTACATGCTAGTCACAAGTTTATCACTCTATGTCAAATATTATCATGTTATCACCCTATTTGCTAAGTTTGATGTCATACATGTTTTGAGGCCAATAACCCTATATGCTAGTTGTGATGAACACCTTTGCCTCAAATATCATCATGTTTAACTTATGACCAACTTTATCACCTTATGCCCATCTTTGTTATGTTGTTATGTTCCCCTTCTTGATCTATTTGTATTGATGCGAATTTAGTGCGGTGTGGATACGTTATGGGTAGTTAGGCGAACTTGAAATGACATGAAAAACATCACTTGAAATGTGACATGAAAATTGATTATGCTTGAAAACTTGAATGTGGTCATGACATGTAGAAAACCACAAAGTGGCCAACTCGAGGTTGGGTTGAGTTTGTAACGTAAATCTGCCCGGAACCACCCGGCAAATCTAGTGGCTACAAACAATAGGATCCAATGTGAGTAGTTGGTCATATCGCGCTTGAAACCCGATGTTAGACTAGGTTGTGGTGTAAATCTGCCCGGACCCGCCTGGTACATCCAGTAACCACAACAAAGTCTAATGTGAGAGGTTGGGTGCATTAAGTTAATTAATGCCACATGATAGGGTTAAGTCATGAACCACTTGGATACACTTAACCAACTTGAAACATGATTGGATAGGGTTAACCACACTTAACCCGTTAGAAACCCTAGTTACGTCGTCCTTTTCAGCAGTAACCCTCTTGGATGTATCACGATACCCTAGGGACTAGGCTAGGGTAGGGCACGATTACCGGGATGATTGTAAGCGACCAGAAAGACGGTTGAGTAGGTGCGCCAGTGTAGGTTCAGGCGGGCTATGGTCGTGCACATAGTCCGAAGTTGAAAAAAAACAGACATGGGCACCAGTAGGTTTAGACTGTGCGTGCTTGATTTGTGTCAGTAGTTGGCACCCTAGGGCTTGATACACCCTAGGGTGGACCTAGCACAGTTGACTACATTCCGTGATTGGGCCGTATGACACCGACACTCGACGAGTTAGGCTTATAGGGAGCCGATCGACTAGACCGTATAGTTGGACCTTGACTTGGGTCATCTCATGATATTGGGCCAAGGGATCATTTCTTGTTTATACTTGACATGGGTTAGAATACTAGTACTATTGGTGCAAAACTAAACCTTGTATATGCGATGCCACACTTGATCTACCTTGTTATCTATTTATCATGCTAGTTAGTTACCATCTTTATGTTTCATCTCAGTTTCTCATGTTTAGTTAACTTCATTAGTTTTTATACTAATAGTAGGTAGGACTTACCAGTCTTTATGACTGACCCTTTTTCTTTCGCCTCTTTTCTTCCGTTCCCCCCCCCCCAAGTTCTCAGGGAGGGAACACTAGTGCTTAGCTTGGACATTTGGCTTGCTTTCTTGACAACTCATGTACGGTTTGGACTTGAGCTTGCTATGGCTTCACCGCATCTATTTTGGGGATAGTTTACTTTATGTTATTTTCAGTTTATGTTTCTAGACTTGTGGCAGTTGGAAAATAATGACTAAGTATTTTGATGTAAGTTGACTTTGGTTTTGGAAATGGTTAACTATGGTTTTTAAATTTCTACCCCTGCTTTACTTATTTATTTATCTATGTTCTGTCTTGTGATATCTCTGTGCATGTTTACCTAGACAACACCCCTCCAAAGCTAGTGCAATCACTCGTGAGTGACCCTGGCGGAGGTGGGGTGTTACATATTGAATCATACTTTACTTTGGTATTTCAAAACAAATTCACTTTCAAAAATTTCAAATATTCTATGATAAATTCATATGTCACCCTTTCGGGAGGTTCTTCCCCAATGACAAGATCTTGGGACAACCTATCACATGCAGTTTAATATCGATAAACGATGTCTCTCTGAACCCCAGAGCAGACCATCATCAAAGGATTACAACCCTAATCACACTCCCATTTTTTGTCACGGGTTACCCAAGTCTATGTTAACATATAAAATCATGTCATATCCCAAATTTATAAATCATTTCGCAACAAAAATTTACAAATACTTTCAAATCATATTATTGTTGTTTCAAAACCTTTTAAAAATATCGGGATTCAAGTCATCTAATTTTTTTGGCTATAAACTACTTTTATAACTATTCATCATATCCACATAATTTGGAAAATCAATTTCCTTTTTCAATAATTGGAAATCTAAATCTGATCAATACGATTTTCTATCTTTCAAAACAAATATAATACAAATTCCAAATCAAAAGCTTTAGAAAATCACTTAAATTCACAAAAATCATATCAACTTCCTTTAGATTAAATAATTTCAAAATAGTTAAGGATGTCCAAATAATTTCTATATTTCACATAAGATAAAATCTTTCAAGAGCCTGAATCAATATCTTTGAAATCATTCATGATTCATAAAGTTGAATATCCTTCCTATTCAAAATCACAAGGAAATTCTCTGAAATACTTGGTTAAATAACCAATTCGTTGATTCACTTATATCTTCTTTGATAAATTTGAGCAACTCGACGATGGATTTTGAATGGAATCGCGATCTAAGAAGACCGTATCGAAAGAGCTATTGGAAATACGAAATCGAAAAAGAATTTTAAATTCCGAAACACTTTATATAGTTAAAATAATTTATCTTTCAAAATACGCTCTCTTTAGAGTGATTCTAGTGTCAATTCCACTCATTCTAGGGGGTCACTACTTATCTCTAATGAGTTTTTAAACCTTCGCATTCTAAGCATTGTAAAACCAAAGATTTGATACCAATGTGACGACCTGCCTTTTTGACCGCTTCAAGTCAGTAATTAAACTAAATCGGAACGTTCAAAATGACAGATAGTTATTTATCTTACATGGTTTAAATACAATGTACACACACAAAATCATAGAACATAATAGAAAACATAATATCTCACAAAGGAAGCTTATTTTTATATAAATATCATAGTATGCAATATTTTACAGTGGAAGATTTAATACATATAGTTTAAATAAAATAAAATATACAAAAGGATGAACCCATAGTGTGCATCTTCACTTCACTCTAACTTCGATAGCTGAAGTCTTTAAATCTGCAACACTCGGGTCTGACCCAAGTGTTCCATGCAAAACACAAAATACTCGAGTCACTTTATTCAATTAAATCAACTTTAAATAAACACTGAATATAATAATCGATCCTAGACATTTTAAATATTCAGGCATATCAAACCCATGAAACCGCTGACATATATTTTTGGCAAATCAAAGCATCCAATAATACCACAAAATAAAGAAAAATATATACTGTGTAGGGTTCATCATCTAGGCTGATTCACTTTGGCTTATGCCGAAATCAAGTATCTAGGAATTTTATGAAATAAGGCAGTACATATTTATACTGTTCCAAAACTAAAATTAAAAATGTAAGAGGTAGTGAGAAGTACGCATAGGCAACAGGACACAACACTCTAACACTGAAATCTAAAGCATGCAAGGTAGAGAAAAGCCCCTGCCTAAAGAACATGACAGGGAACAACAGGCAAATACAGGGATACAAGGTAGCCTAATTAAGCCTGGGTACATCATAGGTTTTTTAAGGTAATAAAGAATGAATCTTGAAACCGCCAATTATGCAGCCAAATCAAAACTATAGTGTCAGATAACAAAATAATGAAGGTAGGGTATACAAAGGATGATTGCACAGATAAAATAAGGATGTACACCCATTTGGTTTCCAACGAAACTGGCCATCTAGAAGGATTCAAAGCAACAAGACACGAAAAGTATGTACCTCAAATTCAAGACAGGCACAAATATGCGGCCGTCTATATATATGTTAACGATATTTTACGTAAACACTGGAGTTAGGTCTAAGGATGTGGACCTAGGGGAACCAAAAGGATTATTTAGTTCCTACAGACTAGAGTTAGCATGTCGTTTCCTAGATATCAAGGTCTTAAGCCCGAAGATTAGTTACTCTTCCTTCAAGAGGTGAGTATCACCCTTATGAGACTCAAAGACCAATAATTACCTTGGGATAAGTGCTCCCTAAGTGTAATGTAAGTTAGAAAGCTAAATGGCTTATTAAAGGGTATTTAGGGACTTCAGCTCATGCATGAAGCTTTGTCGTAGGGAAGGCAATAAGAAACTTAGCATCATAAGTGATAAGGAAATTCATAACATTAATCTCAAGTGATGATTCACTCTTTATTGATCACTTTGTTGAGCATATAGAAGTTTCTAAGTAAAATCCCCAAATCAATTTAGAAATTATGGTTTACTCTATAAGAAAAGATTACAAGATTAGAGAATGGGAAAAATCCCTCTAAAATGAGGCCCCTGGGGTCTTATTTATAGGAAAAATAGCTGACCTTCTAGTAGCACTCATCGGAAATTGCTTTCGAGTTCGGCAATGAATCTGGATGTCGGCAGCCTTGGCGGCTTTCGGTGTCGGTTCTGGTTTCGGCTTTCTTTCCACTTATAAGCTTGGTGTCGTGCTTCTTTTTCTCATGGTTTTAAGTTTCGGTATCGGATTACATGCCTTCGGCTATCTCCTATTGTTTGCTTCCGGTGTAGAATTGTATGCTTTTGGAGCTAACTCCCGGTTGACCACTTTCAGTCCATAGTGTTTTATGATTCAGGTACTGCCTCCACATAGTGTATCGACACCAAGAAGATTGTTATGGATAACCTCTCTATTTTCTTTCGGTTTTGGCATCAAACAATATCCCCAATAACAAATCTTGCTTCAATAACTTCTAAATGTTTCCTGGTGTTGGTACCTATACTAAGCCAATTAGTATCGATAGCCCCTTTCGCTTCATCCTAGACTGGTGTCGTGCTTCTTTTCTCCTGGTTTTAGGTTTCGGAATCGGATTACATGCCTTTAGCTATCTCTGTTTGCTTTCGGTGTTGAATTGTAGGCTTTCGGAGCCAACTCCCAGTTGACCACTTTCGGTGTTGAAACCACTTTTTTGCCAACTTCTCGTATTGTTACAAAGCTTCCCTACTTATGTCGGTACCGATAGTATTGTTTTCTTTTAGGATCTCTTTGCTTTGATGCTTCTGCTTCGGTGGCGACTATTGGTTGATTGCTTTCGATATCGCTACTAAAGCTATTGGTAGCGATAGCTCCATTATTGGAGTTTCTACTTTGTTGACAATCTCTTGTCTTTACATATTCCTGGTATCGTATTCCGATAGGAGACTTCATCCTTTTCATGACACTGATAGTGAACCAACTGATATCAATAGCCTTTCGTATGTTCTTGAGTTGACTATTGGTCATAGTTCTCTTTCAGTGCTTCTGCATTCTGGTGTTGGGACAAGTGCTCTTGGCTTCTTGCTCACTGCTTGTGTTAATTGCGCTCTGATACCCCTTCACCTTCATTCAGCTTTGGTGTTGAAATTTGGTAGTAACATTTGCCCCCTTAGTAAAGGGGTATTTTCGACTTTTCAATTCAAATTTTGGCTTTCATGGTATACTTTGATATCCTGCCTTTTGGTATTCCTATGTTGGTCTGGCTCATTGATTTGTTCTTGTTTGTATGGCTGAGATTGAAGGAGTATTTTGGTATAAAAGATCTTTCTTTTTTCCTTTTCATTTCTTCACCGATAGGGAACAACGCTCAAACAAGATTATTGTTCTTCGAAATTTCCACACGTTCTTTCTGGATTTTCAAGTTCGATTATCTCTATAAGTGTTTTATTCATTCAGAATTAAAGTTCTAAAAATGTTCTCCCCACCCGATTATGAAATCGATTAGGATTCCTATACTTTAAGAATAAATTTAAATGATGAAAATGGTTTAAGTAGTCATCAATGGCAGTTTGTAGAAGTTACTTATTTCCCCCAACACATTTTTGGGGTTTAAAATGTAAAATTGACATATAGGAGATTAATTTTTACTGTAAAGATGATGTTCCTTTACCGATGCCGAAGGATTCAATACCAATCCGCAGTCGGTTCATTTTAGTTTTGGTTTTTCTGATACCGGTACCTTTGTTTATTGTGGTTTCAACCTTGCCGGCATCGATACAGTATGAAGTGTTACTGAAAGACCTATTTTACTTTTGTTTTGGTATCAACAAAACTAGGGACTTCGACACCGAAACATTTTAGTCTTGACTCTATCGGTGTCGTTTTTTATCATAAATTAATCTTTCGGAAACGATGCCCATACCCTTGGTTATGGTTGAACTAACACCAAGCATTATTGATATTTTGATTTCCCTGACATTGGAGCCTTTAGTCATTTTGGTTTCGGTGTCGAGGTAGTCAAAATGCCCGACACCAAACACTTAACTGTTTCTATGCATATGCAAAGTGCACCACTATATATGAATTTTGTCAAGAAATTGACCTTAATGATTTGTGTTGCGTTTCAACATTCATGGGTTTACCGAATTTCCAATGTTGATAAGTTTTCATGGTAATTATAAACTTATGAATGACTCATGTCAGTTTTTTTGTAAAAATATGACACTAATATGTGTTATGGAATGATATCACCTGGTAGCATTTATTAGGGATTGCGGAATGGATCGTTAAGGCAAAACAAACACTAGAGGGGGTGAATAGTGTTTTTGAGAATTTAAACAAAATCTAAAACTTATGTGAACTACTATATGAATCAAACACCATAGAAACAATTATAGACATAGAATCAAACACAAATGCAAAGATATACAAAAGTAAAGTGCAGAAAAGGAAAAAACACACTGGATTTTATACTGGTTCGGAATTGCTCCTACGTGTAGTCCCGCACAATGTTGGATTGTGCAGAGTTTTGTAATTACATCAATATCCAATTACAACCTCCTTGATTTCACAGCTACAAAGGATATCACCTATTATAGCCTCCTTGATTTCACGACTACAAGGGATACCACCAATTACCCGTCCTTGATTTCACAGTTACAAGGGATGCCATCGATTTCTTACACAACGCAAACAATTACAAACAACCCTATAACTCTTCAATAGCACTTGATTCAAAGAGTAATGAACAAAGAGTGTAGAGAGAAGAGGTTTAATGAAAACAGAATTGAATTTGGCAGAGTATAGGTGTAGAAATCATAAAAATGATAAAAAAATAATGATGTAATAAAAGGAGATAAAGATAGAAAAGAAGAAGTAATAAAAAATTCGAAATCAGCCGCTATTTATAACATTTGAAAGGTTGCAATTTTCTGAACCACAAATAGCAAAAAGACACTTCCTTTCAATTTTGAAAAAATGATAGTTATATGTCGATATGTATATATATGTATGTTGACATATACATGTACAAAATTTAAATTTGAATATTTTTCAAGTGTTTAGATATATATATATATATATATAATTCTGGAAATTCTTGAATTAAAATATAGTGTTATAAATAAATATTATAAAGTAGAAAATCATATGAAAACATAGATATAAACTATATAAACATATTTATAAAATTACAGAGTTTAAAACTATATAAAGTATATAAAATATAAATATATAAAACTTATAAAGTATAAACTTATAAAACTTATAAAGTATAAACTTATAAAACTTATAAAGTATAAACTTATAAAACTTAAGTATAAAATCAAATTAAAATAGAAAGTAAAGTAGAGAAGATAGAGATTGAAGATTGAATTTGAAAACAAAATTTGGAAAACAGAATTTAAAATTATTTTGAATTTGAACCTGGCATGCTATTCAGAGTCTTACATAATCTAGACTCTATAACTATATTTATCTTGAACTCTTAAAATCTTGAATACTCATGAGTCTTGAAACTTCTTTGAATTCTGAATCTCTAACATCTTTAAACTGTACAGTTTTCAGTAATAATTCCAGCATATAAATCCTACATATGTGTGTGTGTGTATATATATTCAAGACAAAAGTGTTAGTAAAGATTTTATAATTAATTAATATTGAAATAAGGTTGTTGTCATCAAAACTCCATCTCCAACAATCTCCCTTTTTGATGATGACAACCTTAGTTTATAAACTATCATACCTTAGTTTATACTCACCATGTCTATATGAATCCTATAAACTATGTCTATATTTTCTATATTTTATAATTTCTCCCCCTTTGGCATTATCAAAAAGAAATTCTAAAACTACTCCCCCTAAATCGTATAACTCTCTAAATAACAACCTACAAGTAACTAAGTAAGTCCTAAAACAAAGTAAAGTACTCCCCCTTAATCTATATAATCCTATAATAGTAATTCCTGACATAATCATTATCAAATACAAATCAATCCAAGTATTATATTTACATTTGTTTAATATCAATTATACAAACCAAACCAAATCAAACAAATCAAAGCACACCACACCATATGTCTTAATATATACAAGTTTTGAGTTATAAAATCCAAATCAAATTCAAATAGATCAACCATACGAATCAATTAAACATTTCTTGGGACTTCATCCCAACCGTCTTCTCCAAAGATTGGATCCTTCTTAATGACTTCCCAATCCTCCTCTCCTTTGGTTGGTGGAGACTTTGCGAGATTATTATCTTAATCTCTGAAAAGAGAAGAGATTAGCCACTAAATTGCATCAAAATGTTTCTCTTGCTGCTCAGACATCTTTATTTGGCTTAGTTTGAGATGACGTTGGTTTCGTAGAATTATAGAAAGGATAATCTTGAAAGATTTCAAGGTTTCTTTGAGATTTTCACTAAGATTATGAATTGGATTTACCATGATTTGATAAGAAATGAACAAGGAAGAAGGAGAAAGAGAAAAATGATTTTTTTTTCTAGAAGAAATAGGCTTAAATAGGGTCTGGAATTTGTTCGATTTTGAATGGACATGAGTTAGTTATTTAATTTTAAAATCTGAAACAATTGGAAAATCTAGCAGTTATATGTAGACATATACATAAATGTATGTCGACATACCCTATTGATAATTTTTAAATTTTGAATCTTTTGAACTTATATTAAATTATAATTAATTCTAAAGCTTTTATAGAGATATAAAGATGATTTTAACATAAATAAAACTCCATTCATAGAAAGCAAATACATCCAACTAATTAAGACACACTAAGTACGAGATTCGAAAGAAAAACATATGCAAATACATAAGCTAATAAATAAAGATAGACTAAACTAGATAGTCTAGTTTTCTAAAGATGATGAGGGAGGTGAGATTCCAAGCTTTCTTCCCATCTTGACCATGAACTTGGTCATTTTGGAGAAGTTCTTCTTAAGCTTCTTTTGATTATTGACAATTTTGACTTGATTTTGAACAATCGTCTCTTTGGAAATGTGTCTTGTGTTGGTTGGACACTCAACACTTTCTAAAGAAGTTTCTTCTTCGGCTTCCATTGGCGCTTGTTCTTGTTGCATTCGAGCTTGTTTGGAATCGAATGTCTCGTATGGCTTAAAAGTGAGAGTAATTTGCATGAGATGTATGTTTGATGAGTCAAACACTTTTCTAGGTACAAACTCTTCTCCATGAAGATCAACTCCAAATTATTTAAAAGTACGAGTGAGACAAACACCATTAGAGCGTGTTTTCTCTTGAGGAAAATTTTATGGGCTTGATTTCATTTAAAATCATGTCAGCCCAATTGATGGTTTAGCCACCTATAATAGAAAAAAGAACCTTTTGGACTTTGAGAGTTGGATTGTTGAAATTTCCGGAACGAGGAGTGATGGTACGTTGAAGGTTAAGGTTTATGATACCTTTTTTCGGACGGAAGAAGCAATTTTTGAACTCTATTGGAGCATCGTCTTCAAATATACCGTGGTAGTCTCTAAATCAGTTTCATTGATTTTGAAATCTAAAAAATCCAAGCCCATGCTTCTAAAATTTAGAATAGTGCTTAAGAGTTCGACATCGAGGACAATGTGCATGCCTTTGATGCTACCCCAAATTTGATCTTCGTTGCCTTCATAAAATCCGCGATTAAGAATCGCATTTAACGTCTTGACAAGTTTGGGATAACACACTTCATCGTTATCTAGAGAGTTAATTAGACTCAGGACTTCGTTGTGTTGAAAAAGAGAGGTTAGATCATAGGAAGGAAAATCGCTAAAGACAGCGAAAGCACCCATGTTAACCTTAGCCTATTCTAAATAGTTAGCATAGGTTTTAACAGCCTCTTTGTCATTATGAAGATAACCTTTGATGGTTTTGGTTATTTTCAATTTTTGATATGAACTTGAGGAAGTCACCGAATTGATAGTTTTGAAGGGAATAGATATGAAGAGTATTATTTTGAATTGTGAATGAAAGGTAGAGAGAATAAATTTGTATATAGAATTTGACTGGATATAGATTGAATAGGCACATCTTTTCAGACTTGAATGACATCTTTTTAGACCTCAGAAGTTGGTGAAAAGTTGGAGGGAAGTTTGAAAGTTTAAACCTTTGAAATTCAAAATTCAAATTCCAAATTTCAAATTACTGGTCAGTTATGTCGACATATAGACATATGTATGTCGAAATATGTACCTATTTTCAAAGGAAAATTGATTTTTGTGAAATGTGATTTAAATTATCAATTTATATTTCAGGTTTAATGATTTCCTAAAATAATTTTAATCCTGTCAAACACACAGACACTTTATTTTATTATTTATTTGTTATTTATTATTATATTATTATTTTGGTTTTCAAATTTCAAATTTCAAACATAAATTTTAAATTTTAAAGTTTTTAAATTCAAAGAAAACAAACAAAGCAACCATTCAACCAAATAAATTAAAAATTAATCAAGGCATACCCTGTTTTTATATCCTTTTATTTGAAATTTTCTGAACTCTGAATTGCGATAAAGCATATATTTGAATTTCCAATTTCTAGCTCTTCATCACTTGATGATGAATCTAAATCATCTAACGTTGCTGCGTATGCTTTCTTTCTCTTTCTTGGCGAATTGTTGTTGTTTATTTGTTGAGTCGATTTATTTGGATATAGGCACATTTTTTATATGGCCCGTTTGTTGCAATTATAACATCGACCATCATTACTTTTTGAACTTCCTTGGTTATAATTTTTCCTTCTATATCTCAGAAATTTTCTAAAATGATTTGTCATAAGAGTTGTTTCTTCATCATCTTCACTACTCGAGTTAGAATTGTTTGATGTTGCTTTTAATGCAATGGATTTCTTCTCAATTGACCTATTTTCTTTTCTCTTTCGTAATTGGAGTTCATAAAACATCAGATTTTCGATTAACTCCTCAATCTTCATTTCATTGCCATAATTGGCTTCTTCAATTGCCAAAGTTTTCTAATCCCATTTTGGAGTTAGTGAACTTAATATTTTTCTGACTTGATCTACTTCAGAATAGATTTTTCCAAATGTTGTTAATGAATGCACTATCTCTTGAAATCAGCAATACATATCGAAAATGGACACATTCCCGTTCATTTTGAATAATTCAAACTGATTTACTAACATTGCCATTTTTAGTTTGTTTAACTTTACTAGTTCCTTCATGAGTAACTTGTAATGTTCTTCAAATTTCATAAGCAGATTTAAATACTGACACCCTATTAAACTCATTCCTATCTAATGAAAAACATAACATATTCATGGCTTTAGAATTGCTTTGTGTAGCAGTCTTTTGTTCATTTCTCCATTGCGAAAAAGCAGCTGTGGGTTCAACAAATTCATTTTGTGTACTATTCCATGTGTCTGATCCTACTGATTATAAATATATCTTCATTCTACATGCCCAATATGAATAATTACGACCATTAAATAGTGGTGGTCTAACAGTTGACTGACCTTCTACAAAAGAACTGTTATTACTACCAGTGTTGGTTGCCATTATCACTATTTTCAAAAATCAAATTATGAACTTTTTGAAAGACCTTCCTCTAATACCAATTGTAGTGTGATTGTGGAATGGATCGTTAAGGCAAAACAAACACTAGAGGGGGAGTGAATAGTGTTTTTGAAATTTTAAACAAAATCTAAAACTTATGTGAACTACTATATGAATCAAACACCACAGAGACAATTACAGACACAGAATCGAACATAAATGCAAAGATAAAAAATAGTAATGTGCAGAAAAGGAAAGAAAACACCGGATTTTATACTGGTTCGGAATTGCTCCTACGTCCAGTCCCACACAATGTTGGATTGTGCAGAGTTTTTTTATTATATCAATATCCAATTACAACCTCCTTGATTTCACGGCTACAAGGGATACCACTGATTCCAACCTCTTTGATTTCACGATTACAAGCGATACCACCGATTACCCGTCTACCACTGATTTTTACACAACCCAAACAATTACAAACTTCCCTATAACTCTTCAATAGCTTTTGATTTAGAGAGTAATGAGTAGAGAGTGTAGAGAGAAGAAATTTAACGAAAACAGAATTGAATTCTGCAGAGTATAAGTGTAGAAATCACAAAAATGATAAAGAATAATGGTGTAATGAAAGAAGATGAAGATAGAGAAGAAGAAGTAATAAAAAATTCGAAATTAGCCCTTACTTATAACGTTTAAAAGGTTGCAATGTTTCTGAGCCATCACAAATAGTGAGAAGACACTTCCTTTCAATTTTGAAAAAACGACAGTTATATGTCGACATGTATATATATGTATGTCGACATATACATGTACAAAATTGAAATTTGAATATTTTTCAAGCGTTTTGATATATATATAATTCTGTAAATTCATAAATTAAAATTTACTAATATAAATAAATATGATAAAGTTGAAAATCATATGAAAACATAAATATAAACTATATAAACATATTTATAAAATAATAGAGTTTAAAACTATATAAATTATATAAAATATAAATATATAAAACTTATAAATTATAAACTTATTAAATTTAAGTTTAAAATCAAATTAAAATAGAAAGTAAAGTAGAGAAGATAGAGATTGAAGATAGAATTTGAAAACAGAATTTGAAATTATTTTTAATTTGAAACCTGGAGTGCTATTCAGAGTCTTACATAATCTAGACTCTATAACTATATTTATTTTGAACTCTTGAAATATTGAATACTCACATGTCTTGAAACATCTTTGAACTATGAATCTCTAACATCTTTAAACTGTACAGTCTTCAGTAATGATTCCTGTATATAAATCCTGCATTTTTGTACATATATTCTAGACAAAAACGTTAGTATATATTCTATAATCAATTAATATTGCAATAAGGTTGTTGTCGTCAAAACTCCATTCTCCAATAGTATTATGTTTGATAAGAAGAGTACTGGCAAATCAAAATCTACGGGCTCTGTCACCCCTCGGGCAAAGATGGTATTCGTCCCCCAACCATATCTCATCAATACTCAGGACGAAGTGAACACCATTCTTGAGAGCTTTGGATTGTCTGGAATAGATGTCATTCCTTCCACTGGTCAAGATACCATCCAGAAGCCACTAGAGGGATATTTTGCATAAACTTCCATTCACATTTGGCATGGGTGTTTCTTCCCTTTCCCAACTTCTATCTCCCGACTTTTGCATGATTTAGGAATTTCTCTCATCTAGCTTTCACCAAATACCTACACTCTCCTCTTATGTATTGAAATTCTAGCGCTTGAATCAGGCCAGGCTTCCCTCTGCTCCAACCTTATTCGTCACTTGTTGCGTTTTTTCAAAGGAGCGGATTTCATCCATCCTACGTTCGACTCCAATAAAGAAGTTGATTAGAGATAGTATCAATAACTCTAAACCCTGGGAAAATCAATTCTTTTATATCATATGCTCCCCCGTTATCTTAGGCAATTTTGATGATCTCTGTAAGCTTTCTGGCTTTATAGAATGACTTTTCCATTTCCAAGCTTTATTTGACCTCGTTGTTTTTTATTCCAAGAAAATTAGTTTGAAGGACAGAGAAACTTGGGCTGCTGAAATTATTTCCAAGGCATCTGAACAATCGGGAAGTCGATCACTTTTGTTAACTCTAAACAAACTTTGCCAATATGGCCTTCTTCCTTCAGGGAAGAAGATTCTGGGGAAACCACCCATTCACTTTTCTGGTGCTAAGAACTTATCACCAGGTTCTGACACATTTAATACATCATCTCCCCTATTTCAGGGTACAACATGTAGGATTGTTTTTCTCTTCCAGAGTGATTCCAAATTTTCTTGCCTTAGCTTTCATATTTTTGCCTTTCTAACATAACTATTTTGGATTAGAAACTCCAACTTCTGAAGATATATATCCTCCTGATGCTTTAGCTTAGTTCCATGCTGATGCTAGAAAAAAGCTTGTTGGATCCATTACTGAACCATAATCTAAAAGGCAGAAGTATGATACTTCTGCACCTTATTTCAAAGATGTTATTGTTACAGTTATGGTGTAGATAACCCCTGACCCTGTAACGACCCGGATTTTCAGCCGTTGAACTCTGAATATTTAAATTGGTTTAAATATTTTATTTGAATTATATATAGGGATTTATAATGAATTTATTTATAAAACGATGTTTGAACGTTAATTTATAATATAATTATAAAACGAGCTCGAAATCGCGCGGCAGTTCGTAATATAGAGTTTTGAACTTCAACTGAGAATACAGAATTCGTTATAAGTCGGATTTTTGTGTAACAAGACACGTTGGAACCGTATTGATTATAATTTTCATATAGAAGAGAAAAATTCAGATTTCGTGTTATAATTTGTTAGTTATGGTCAATTCAAATTTTGAAATAGTCGCTGTGGAAAATCGTTATTTAAATTATACGTGTTAAAATAGCCATTTTGCAAACGGACTTAGATTTCGACGAAATCAGTTTCATTGGGACCGTATCGTTAAATTATTGTACGGTGGTGAGTGGCGTGGAAAACCGATGTCGTATGTGACCACGGTAGCCGTAAACGCTCGTTCAGTGCAATTAAATTAATTCAACTGAATAAAGGGATATTAGAGTGTAACTTGAACAGACGATCAAATCAGGCCACGAAACCAGTTCCAGTGAGTTCGTAGCGTCGGATATAGTCAGGGTAGGTATATAGTTTGTTATTTTTAGAGATCGGCAAATTTGGTGTTCAGAAGGGCAGTGCGGTACGCGCCAAAAACAGCCTACCGGGGCAACAGTCTCAGAATGCGACGAAACTAGTGCCGTTGGGTTCGTATCGAAAAGTTATTGTCGGTGTTCGCAGTTTCAAGTTGATTTGATTTATCTGGTGATCGTGAAAAATTTAAACGCGTGTTCATTTCTGGTTTTATAAAGGAATTTTTTTCAAAAGATGACGGAATTCGACGAAACTTGTCCCATTGGGTTTAGAATACCTTTTTACACCAAGATAAGTTTTTATCAGTAAATAGAATTCATGCTTAACAAAAAAATTTAAAAGGTGCTTTCTTTCTTGTATTAAGTTGAGAGTCTGGAATCCATGTATTTCTTTGTTCATTGATCATATGTTTAAACATGCAAAATGACCCCAGACCAATTACCATACAAAATATACAGGGTGTGCTCTAAGATTGTTTAACCCGTGATCTTCAAACTATTGTAAAACCGAGCCACCAAGTTATTTTATTCTTATGTACCAAGAAGTTGACTCCGTGATCACCAAGTAATTCACCTCCGTGCTCTCCAATCCAACTAGCCGTGCACTCCACGCCATTGTTACCAACCGTGACCCCCAAGGCAAGTCTTTCTTCTTTAAATAGTGGACACTACTTTCCCAGTAAAAGGACGGAAGAAGAAAACAACGAAAAATGGCCACCAAAACATAATAAAAAAATCCTAAACACTTAAATCTCTCCTCATTTCTATTCTCCAGTTAAAAGCATTTCTGTCGCCACCTCTTCAAAAGGAAACCGAAGGAGAAACTCCCACTTTCGAAGATCGAAACCCATTGATTCCTTCAACGAAAAAAAAATCAAACTCCATGAATCCATCAAACAGAGAATCCTCCACTTAATACTAACAAACGAAATCAGTCGACTTTGTTTCCATCTGGCTTTGGTCTAGGATGAGGTGCGGACTTGACAAGGTTGCGAAGAGGGGTGCGGCGCCACATCAGGCGGAGTCGGCGCTAGGGGACTGTCAGGGTCCGGTGGACCTGGAAGGCGGTGGTGGAAAATTGTAAGGGGATTCAAGATTGAGGATGCGAACAGATTAAAGGAGCATGGCCTTTTTGCTAAAATGCGTGAAACGAGGGACCAAAGTTGTAAGTGGATTAAGGACTTGAAGGTGCGGTTCTGTGTGGAAAAGTGGGTAAAGACAAACGGTGAAAGGGCCAGGAGGGGTTCGCCAAGTAGATGAGGATAGTTGCAAACATTTGTCAAACAGTAGGAAGCAATAAATAAAAACAGTAGTGGGCGGTAGCAGGTAATCATCATGAGAAAAGGAAAGGAATCGAATTCAATACATGAAAATGAAACAAGTAGAAGCAAGAGCGGTGGGGAGGGAGTTGAACACAACCGAATCCGTGGAACCGTAATGACGGGATCCGCATTTTTGAATCAATTTCGCTGAAACAAAGCTAATGGGATTTTGTGATAGAATCAAACGTTGGTTGATTCTAACGTAGCAAAAACAGAACCGCCAACTGCGAATCAAGGTGAGTAAACTCACTCGTTTAAAATTATTTCATAATGTGAAATGGTTGCTTGATTGAATAGTTGATAAATTGGTTGATATAATCACATCGTTGATTGATTTTTCATTAATGCGATATTTTTAATGTTACTAACATCTGTGGATGCAGGGAAACAGGTTGGAGGGGCCCAACTGGGTTCCTCAACATTTATTCTATTGTTTTTCATATATCTTGATATATGAAGTGTTATGTCATCTGTTGTTGATGCTGTATGTTTGGATGATGGTCGATCATTCTGATTCGGTATTTTTATACCATAAATGATACTGGATAGTGAAAAAGGATTTTCAAAGTTTACTTTGAAATATAATTTATTTATATAAAATCATGGATTTTATATAAAAGGGAAATGTTTTCATAGAAGAAAATAATTAAAAAAATCAAAGGAATTATATAAAAAGAAAGTATTTGTGAGAACAACCATTGAAAGGAAAATATATGTAACATCTACAAAATGGAAATAGAAAGGAATATTTGTAAAACAATTATAAATGGATTAAAGGGAATATTTATCAAGAAAATGAACTGAGTTATGGAAAGGAATTATTTATTTAGAAATTAAAGAGAATAATGGAGTACTTGAAATGGATAAAATTGTAATAGAGGAGAATTTTACACTAGGGAGAATTTAGGCCCGTGCTTCGCACACGGGTAAACAGAACATGAATTCAAAGTGAGAATTTAAGAGAGAAATGTTTTAACCGATAAAGTGAGTAGGTTAATTTATAAATAAAAGTTTTATAAATTAATTTAGTTATTTATCTTTGGATAAATAGAATATATAAGTCAAGACTTATATAAAGGAGTAAAAATCGATTCCCACATCGATGTTTGAAACTGAATAAGGACGAAGGAGAATTTGTCGAATAAGGGTTATTCGAAGTAATGTTATTGAACATCAGTTTATTTGAAAGGAAGTTTAACAAATATAGTAATCGGATAAGGGATGATTGAATATTAGTTATTCAATTAGATTTGCTCGAATTTAGTTATTCGAGATAGAGTTAAACATAAGTAGTCATTTAAGATAAGTTACCAGTTAGCACGACTGCTAGCGGAATTCGCAGGGCTGCAGATAGCCTAAGGCGGACGGATGTTTCCTGAGGGAATCAGGCGTAACCATTGTGATCGCTGCGATCTAGAGTCGAGCGAATGATGTCAAGTCAAATATTAGTTAATTGATAAAAATAATTTAGTCGAGTTAATTAAGCTAAGTTAGTCCAGTTGAACTGATCAAGTAAGTGGGTCAAAATGAGTAAATCAAAACGAGTTATCTGAACAAGGGTTAGGCCAGTAAGAGTTAAATAGAATAAGAGTTAATTGAATAAGAGTTACAACTTAGAGTTAACCGAGTATGAGTTAATAATTTAGTTCGTTATTTATTCGAGTTAGGAAAAAATCAAAGTATTTATAAAGTCATTATAATTCGGATGCAGGGGATTATAACACCATTGTTATAATCAAGTGTTTTCCGTACGAGAAGCGGATTTGTAAATAAAATCCGAGAATTTCGTAAGGAAGTGTTAAAGATTTAGAAAGATGAACTTTGCCTATTTCAAAGTTTGAAATGTTGTTCAGTTAAGGTCTGAGAGGTAACTATACCCCAACTTGATTGACTTCGTTTTTAACTAAGAAATGGTTAAGATTCGATGGTAAAAAGTGGTTAAGTGGAAACAAATGAAGGAGATTTGGCATAGTGATGTTTATTCAAGCATCTGTTTAATGAAATGAAAGGGATTTGGAAATGTTTTCCAGATGAGAAGCAGAATTGTTTTCTGAATATAGAAACAAGAGCTGGAAAAGTTTTCCATTTGATAACGATATATATTTTCTAAATATAGTGAATAAGAAACATTAAATAGGGAATGAACGAATGAATGAACTGATGATTGTCCGATAGAATTTCCTTCGGGAAATAATATCGTTGTTTGCACACCGACATGTTTTTGTTTGATAGTTAACTCACCGACTATCAAGTTTTGACCATTTTACGTTGTTAATATGGAGAGACCGGTTGGATTATTATCCAGAGAACCACTCCGTATTGGCATAAGCATTGTGAATCCAGTGTGCCGAATATATTGAAGACGGAGTTATGCAAGGGCTATCCTGTTTACAGAATAGTGCCTTCGGTTTGTCCAGTCCCAGGACAAACGTAAATGGACGAGTGTCTGACAGAGTATATCCAATAAATTACGTAAGTTGATCTCTTCAAACGTACTTACGTTTGGTGGCGGAGGAATTCGTTCCTCTTAGCTGTATACCCGTGGTATTTTTGGTGAAATCAATTTGTGATTTGGCGGGTATGACGATGTGGCATTCAAAGTAATGAAGGTGTGATCTGTCAAAGATACGTTATGACCTCAAGCCTCATCAACCAGGAAATGACAAAAATCGGGCAGGCAACATGGCTAAGTCGGTCGCTCCGAAGTAGGGTGTATAATCACCTATCTAGAGAAATTCCTTTTGTTCTTAAATCTATCGATGCTGCCCATTCGGGAGACGGTTGCTGATCCCAACCGTTGGTGATATACATTCGATACACTCAAGCGAAATGAGTGGTCGGTCATGTGTGGGCCGGGTTGCAAGATGTTCTTGTTGAACCCAGTGTATTTGCCTCTAGAGATACACGTTCGGAAGGTGGTCCCATACCTTGTCAAGTTGGAATCTAATCTCCAATAAGTGCCTGCGAGTTTGATTTTATATTATATATGTAGAGCGTGAGATGCAAGCGTTCTACTAGATTTTAATTACTTGTGATTAGACATTATTATAATATCAGATAATATATGATTTCCAAAGTGGTTTGGGTTATCGTAAGGTAAAAACCATCCATGTTTATGTGTGGATCGGTCTTACGATTATCATTTCTTTCGAAAAGATTTTGAAAGTTAAACAAATGGTTGGAGTTTACTCACACCAGTCCCATGACTGACCCAGAGTTTATTTTGTTTGTTTTCCCTAAACTCTTGGGTGCCCAAATTTGTACGGGCAGTCAAGTAGTCGAGATTTTACAGATTCACCTGGAGGAGCTAAAAGCAGGAGGCTTCACCAGTTAGCTATCATAATTTCCGCTGTATACTATGTTGTATCTGGAAACAGGTGTTTATAACTGTTCCAGGAATAATCATTGTGCTCTGATAATGGTATGTATATACAAATACCGATTTGTGCTTCAAAGTTATATTATCTAATATATATTATTCGTTCCGCTGTGAGTTTGTGATCTTCGTTTTCTTCTATTCTAATATTTCTTTCTTTCTATTTCTCACCCTCTAACTTCTTTCTAATAATGATGCGTATTTCTGTGCAATTTGAGTTGGACGTGTGGTGTTATTAGTCGACTCAAAGGGTACGGATTTGCGGGTCGTTTCAGACCCCGTAGTTTCTGCTCGTGAAACTGCTTTTGATATCAGCTCTTCCCCTGAAGTTACTTCTGGGAGCAAGTTTGTGGGAAGTATTTCGATGTCAAGCCTTCTAAGTGCATCAAATATGAGAGAACACGATATAACACCACCTTCATCTCCCCATCACGATAGCCCTTCGAAGTCACCTTTGCTAACCTCGGATTTTGACGAACTTGTAAGGCTCACTCTC
The DNA here is from genome assembly GCA_030737875.1 of Allium sativum. Taxonomy (NCBI): domain Eukaryota; kingdom Viridiplantae; phylum Streptophyta; class Magnoliopsida; order Asparagales; family Amaryllidaceae; genus Allium; species Allium sativum. The sequence goes on along the minus strand of CM060920.1, from coordinate 1,032,872,539 downwards.
TCTTCTGCCGAAGTTGCCAATATTTCACTGCCTTCTACGTCTTTTGATGTGGAGAATTTTTACCATTATCTCATCAAGCAACAACTTTCGATATAGTCCTATTTTTCTTAATAGTTCTTTTATTTTTCTTTTTATGAGAAATCTAATTTGGCTTTCCTCCTTTTCAGGTGACTAAAAGCTAGCATTTGCTTCAGGGATCAACTCTTCATCCTCTACTGAGATTTCCCGACTTATAGAGGAGAACGCTGCCTTGAAAGCTAAAGTTAACCTCTTGATCGCAGCGAAGGAGAAGAGTGATGATGAATGTGAGAGACTAATGGCCTCTCTTGAGAAAGCTAAGTCAGATCTTGAAAAAGAAAGACAAACTAAAAATCTTTTATCTGATCGGGTTTCAACTCTCGAGAGAAGGCATGCTGAGGTGGTTGCAGACCATGCTGACGAACTTAAGAAGAGAGATGACAAACTATCTGGTGTGAAGCGAATAATTCATGAAGCCAGGAATAGGATTTCTAAGTTTATAAAGACTCATTTCCCAAAGGATGCTCTAGAATATTACGAAGAAGCACTTTTTCTTGCATTTTTCGACAATTTCCAAAGATTTCCTAAGATTGAATTTCCTTCCGTTGCCCCCTCTATCCAGAGTAGAGTTATGGAGAGGAATAATTTAGCTAAACAGGGCGTTGAAGCCCAAAAAAAAAAGACAAGACAACTTGAGGGTCTCTTGTTCATTGAGGACCTATCCTATGAATCTGATGATGAAGAGGAAGACATAACCGCTCCCGATGAAGATGATGGTAATGATGATGACTTTTATCTTGGAGAAGGAAGTCATCGTGATGATTTCAATAAAGATGGTAGTGATCCACCTCCTGCTACTAGCGGCTCACAGGGGTTGGGGAGTAAATCCTGATCTTTCGGGTACTCCTACCACTCAAGATCCGCAAGAGTATTTAACCAAGGAAGGAGGATCTTCTGAGCCGAAAGAAAAAGGTCAACCTGTCCAACCTGAAATTCCTGTTTCTCAGGTCTGGCTTTCGGTTTTAAAATGTTTCCTTTCTTCTTAAGCTTATGGTAATTAGTTTACTATAATGCTATATAGACAAGGAAAAGTAGTTCCTCACAATATAAGGTAGAATTAGATAGAAAGCGGAAGGAAATTACTTTGTCACATTTAGAGCATAAAAGATTATTGAAAGATTATAATGCCTTATCACAAAAATATCATGATCTCGACAAAAATGCTTCTAAACTTATGTTTTATAAATAACGCGAAGCTGAGCTAACGTTAAAAGCAGTGCAAATTCAAAGAGAGTAGACTCTTAAGGAGAATAAGGAGTTGATGACTTTATTTTGGATGCTGATCGAAGATAGGGACACTTTTATAGAATTTATGTATAAAGATTATAATCGATTTCTGAAAACATATTTTTCTTTCTTAGGTAAGCATAGTGGTGGTTTAATTCGACGTCTCTATAGTGTTAGGACTGCCTCGCATGTTGTTAAGGAGGAATGATGGTTTGGATGCAAAGTCCCACATCACGAAATAAATTAGAGGAGGCAAGTACAAATATGAGTTGGTAGGCACGTAACAACAGGTATTCCTTTAGTTACAAGGATGCGTGTGGCAACTCATATGTGTGCGCCCTATGCGGAAGGAAAGGGCTTTGTTCGGGCCGTCATTACATAACAATGGTATTAGAGCCGAAGTTTACAAACTGGACCATGCATGCAGGGCAATGCTCTTAAAAGATACTCGTAGGATGCAAGTCAAGGGGGGGGGGGACTGTTAGGATTGCCTCGCATGTTGTTTAGGAGGAATGATGGTTAGGATGCAAATTTCCACATCACGAAATAAATTAAAGGAGTCAAGTACAAATATGAGTTGGTAGGCACATAACAACAGGGATTCTTTTTGTTGCAAGGATGTGTGTGCCGACTCATATGTGTGTGCCCTATGCGGAAGGAAGGGGACTTTGTTCAGGTCGTCGTTACATAACACATAGACGTTGCTTGGACGAGTTTGTGTAACACCCCAAAATTTAATACACCATAACCATACTTTAAAGATAATAAATAGGAATTACTTAACTAAATATTAATAATTAAGAAAAATCGACTTTACCGTTGCGTTCATCTCGAAATTCTAGGCCAGATAGACCCTAAGTTCGCGTAAAACGAATAGCATACGAGGAAGCTATGAACCCTAGAAGTCTGTATACACATAAGGGGGTCATATATGTATATAATTCAAAAAATTCAAATCAAAAATTTAATGCAAAATCAACGCGGGAATTAAGGAGGGCATGAGGCGACCTGCAACGGGCCTGGGTCAACATATGGGTCAACCCAAGTCACGTTGGGTCGACCCAATGAGATCCGGGGCGGTTATGGTTTCTGAATTCAAGCTATTTTGTGTCTAGGTTCGTCGTTGACTCAGTGCTACATGTACAACTTAGATTAAAACCCTAGAATTTAAAGGCTGAGGTTAACATTGTGAATCTATAAATAGGTGGCTCTCTTCCATTCCAATACACACAATTTCTCCTTACCTTATGCCTCCATGAATCTATTTTTAAATAAATATATATAATGGGGAGATGCTGCTGAAGCCTAGATCTACAAAGATTACTCAAAATATAAGATTTGCATACAACAATAAAAGAGATAGAAGTGGGCTTTTCTACAATGACATACATATATAAGAGATCTAATCTCTTCTTCACCAAGACTCGTTGTGAGTTCCCTGTTATATTCAGATATGATACTTGGACTATATCATGATAGTTAAATAAAATTGGGTTTAGGATATATAGTGTTTATAAGATAATTGATATGCCCGTTCTTCATTATTTATCACCTATGTCGTTGTTATAAGTAATATGCCTTTACTGTTAGATAATTAATTGGTTTCGTGTATCTATCTTCCTTTTCCCTATTTCTACTATTTTAGTTCATTTCCAGTCTTGTCTATATGCCTATGTGTTTTGATTCTATTCTCCTTCCTCTGTTTTTTTCTTTTTCTTTATGTTAAGCATAGACCTTTGGAATCCTAGGCTGTGTCTGATTTAAGTTTGCGTATGGTTAAAATAGGGATAATTAGAAATGACATGAAAAGGGGAATTTGGGCATATTGTTAATTTGAGGTCTGTTTGATAGTAATTCGGGAAAGAGATAATATGCATATTATTGTACTTGTTGTAACTTGAGAATATGATAAAACGGGATAATATGCATAAATATGTACATGCTGTAATCTGGGGTATAATTGAACGGAATAATATGCATATGTATAAACATGTTAGATTTGAATTAATATAGACATCAAGTAAATGATGTTTTAGAATATTGTAAGTACCAGATGTAGGCTAATAAATTAAATTGCTATAGTAATTATACATACATCTGGGCAAGTGTTTTGGGAAAGGGTTGTACACGCATAATAACATGTAATATTGCAACCACGCTAATTAGTAAACCTAAACTTGCTAGGTTAAATATGATTATTAATAAGCTAAGAGGTCCCTCATTCTGTTGTCGTATCTGGTTTTATGGGATTCTTAAATCCTAGTTACTTGAGGGAACAAGCTTAGAGGGTTTGGCTTGTGTCAATCTGCTGTTTGGAACCCATATTAGTCAGTATCTCTGTTGGTATTTTGTTAGAGGGCATCGCACTAGGTAGTGGCCAGTACATGATTTATTGAACTAGATAATAAGAGGTTCACATGGGGAAGTGGGTACGGGCGCGTTCCGGCAGAGTCACGAGCATGCATGAGTCCGATTAGGGAAACTAAGGGTCTGTTTGGCTTATATTTTTTAATTTTGAGTTTTCGCACATACAAAAGCACCGACGATGCGCACACACCATGAAAAACGACCATTTATAAAACAAAGTTAACACACAAATCAAAAACAACTTTTTATTATTTTCTATAATTTAAGAAATAACAGAAAGATGATAAAAGTTCATCTATCCACCATCCCGCGGTCTCCTCCGTCACTCCCTCCGTCTTTGATCCATCACCTCCGCTATACTTCAAATCTTCTCAACTTTCATAATTAAGGCTGAAAACTAAAAACTCAAAACACAAATAAACAAAACACTACCTAAGCCATTGTAACACCAGTAAATAGGTCCGTGTTATATATGTTGCTAGGTTAGGGAGTGATACTCCCTACTGTCGGGGCTGACATGGGGTATTTACGTATTAGGGAGCAGATCACACGGGTAGTAATTAGGGTACACCTAATCCTGCTATTATGAAATTATGGTAACACCTAATACTATTATATAATTAGGATACTCCTAATCCTGCTGTTTAATCCTGCTGTTTTTGTTAAGTAATTAGGTTAACGCCTAATCCTATTATACTAGTATTGGTGCAGACATAACGTGTTTTCAGGATATAAATGTGAAGCATTACTCGAGAACTATTTTATCTTATTATTCCTGCTTATCCTATTGTTTTGTTTATCTAGTTTACCTGTTGCCTTATGATACTATACTTTCTCATCCAGTTTTTTTTACCTGTCTTGGTATCTCTATTTTATGCATATTTGAAAATCACTGGAACTCGCTAGACTTTATGTCTAACCCTTTTGTTTTCCCTTCTTTCTTCCATTTCCCCTAGGTCCTCAGTATGGTAGCACTCCTCAGTGGTTAGGACTTTCTCTTTCAGCTTGGATCTGGACTTTCTGAGATGTTTGCTTTGACTTACTCTGTTATGGCTTGCTATGAGGGATATGGTTTTATATTACTGCACTTTATTATTTTGCATTACGAGACAGATTTGAGATACTTGGTTTTGATGTAACTAGTTTGACGAAGTAACCTGTTTAAGACTGTTTTTTTTCCAATAAAGTTGAAATTTTCCACTGCTTATTTTATATATGTTTTGTGAATTTCTGTACCGTTTACCTATTGCGCTTCATGAAACTTAATGTATTCTCTTATGAGTGACATTGACGAACGTGGGGTGTTACAGTTTGGAATTGACCTCTACCTCGAGGCTTGCTGGAAACTACCGAGGGTTCTTTCAATTCCCAGGTACCTGCCCCCAAAGAAGCTCAAATATAATAAAAACAGATTTGTCAACGAGCTATCTAAAAGGTCCATTTTGTATGAACATGAGAATATTTGTAAGACTTGATGTTATGAATGTGTATTCTTATGACAACTTCTATTATTGCTAATTTTATCTTATGTTGTTACAGAACCTTATTTTCCACAAAGAATTAATTTTAGGAGATTCTTCACATCCATTTTCCAGAATACAAAGGGAATTTTCAATGAGGTTATCCCATAAATTTGGAGAAAATAACCTCCTAGGGGAGCTTAGGCGTATTTACATGAAATATCCTCCACTTCCTTTCGACTTTCTGGGTGGTGACCGCGAAGTAGTTTTAAATAGACTTAGGATCAAACATGATGAATTGATATGTAATATAAACAATAGATGTATTAATAAGTAAGCTTGTGCTTTTGTAATTTCTGGCATGCATACTACCCAAATAGTTCAAAACTTGTTTGGATAAAGTTTATGTAGTAAACCTTTCTTTGAAAAACATAATGCTATCAGTGTTATCCTTTGAAAGTAAGATTTTATGTGTAATTGTATCTTGTTTCAAAAGTAGGGAGATCCATCCGAAACCTCCTAAATCAGGCGAAGGGACATTCTAGGAGAGGTGCATACTGCTATCCAAGAAAAAACGATTTTACTTTAGAACCTGTCCATCAAGCATTTAAATGAACAAATGGCTACTATAAAAAGACAACTAGAGGAAAAGGATAGAACCATTCTTGGATTAAAATATATATATATATATATATATATATATATAAAGACTAAACCAACTGTTGATTTTGAGGAGGATTTAGGTGGGTTATACTATCGGATAACTAATTTTGAAATTGAACTAGACAATGCAAAAGCAAAATGTAAAGCTTGGGAATTTTCTGTCAGGAGTATTCCTGTCATAGCTATGCCCCGGCCTTGTAAGGCCACGACTGACTCCAAAGCCTCAGCCTCTAAAAAATATTTTTACTTGAAGAATCCCCTTCGTGGGCTAGATGAATCGGTTATTTCCAAGTGGTGCAGAAGAGTGATAGCTGAAATGAAGAGTTACTACAATATAAAACTCAATGAGGACAAATTTCGGTGCACTAATCACCGTGTCTCTCAAATTAGACATTTACAGGAGGAGAGACATGATTTACGAAAGAAAATCTTTGATTTAGAGAAAGATAACAAGTCTCTGAGAGCTACATGTAGAGCTTTTAATAGGGATATGAAGCTTTAGATAAAACCCCTAGATAACCCTGATCAGATTAGTAAAAAGAGACGAAAGCTTAATGAGCTAGTAGGGAGCCTGGACCCCCTTTACTAGTAAGGTGAGTACTGCGATTCATTACGCCATTAATCCTCCTTTACCCAGTGAAGAGGAGGCACATGATTATTTATTTATTTGTCATATAGATATTTAGCTCTTTGTATTATGATAATTATTGAATTAATCTTGCAAATAAACTTGTAAATTGTGTAAGTATCACCTGATGTGCGATCTTTGTTTGCATTTAGGACATCCTTCTTTTAGGAGTCTCGCCATATATTTCTGTACAACACTTAACACACAATGCATTGGTGTTAATTTGTAATATATATGTATTGGTTTACTTGATCTATGCAAGACAGTGCTTGGGCTGTAACTCATTAATAAATGAATTTGTACGCGAATAGCATGATCATTTATACTTCATATGGATAATACTAATTTGTGTATCTAAGTTTGAGAAATCTTCCAATGAGGTGTGCAAGATCACGATCTTCGTCTGAAGGCATTTAGATAGTGGACCCATATTACCATTCCGAGTATCAATCGCAAATCCTTTTCCAGGAATAAAAATGATAGTTTCTTGACTCAGAATAGAGTACTAAATTGGAAGTCTAAAACCTCTTTTGCAGAAGCATAAATAGAATCGCTGAAACCCACATCTGGAAATTTCATAAGAGAAGACTAGAAATCTGTATCTAATGATAACAATTAGAAGCTTCGAAACCCAGATTCAGGTAGTAATGAGAGAAGATCAGAATTCCTCTTCTGATAATAACTAAAGTCCCAAATCATAACCCAGATTTAGGTATTTGATAGAAAACCAGATATCTACATTTGGTAATAATAGAAGTCCTGAACCATAATCCAGATTCACCTTTTTAATAGAAGGCCAGAAATCCACATCTAGCATTAATAGAAGTCCCATACCATAACCCAAATTCGGGTATTTGATAGAAGACCAGAAATCCACTTCTCGCAATTTTTGGTTTTGTCGCCCCTTTCAGATTTGATTTGCAAAGCAATGGATGTACGTGCTTTGTTGGCCACTCTCTGGGCCTGTGTCTAGTGCACTTGGTATGCTTATTCTTAAGCATGGCCCAATGACTTACCCGACCTCTCTCCAGGAGGCACCTTACCCTGGCCATTGTAGGCGGTGATAAGAGCTTAGATGCTTTAACCTGATCATCGTAGGCACGATTAAAGGCTTACTATTTTGATGCTCTACCATGGCCATCGTAAGCGGTGATAAAGGCTTACAGTCCACACCCTCCAAGGGGTGCTGTGACGACCACCCATAACTCCTGCACTCAACCAGGGAAATGATGAACTGAAAGATGTGCCAAACAGCTACGGACGATCATCAAGGTAGGATAACACAAGTGGTACCTGTCGTATGACTCACAGCACAAGGATAAAATATTATAGAACATATACAACAAGCAATAATAGTGAAGCATATTTGAGCAGAAACTTGAACTTTCATAACAACTAGAAAGAATATCCGTACATCTTAGGATTACAACATAAGTGTCTGTATAGATTCGCCTCACTACAACACTTAGAGTCAAACAAAAAACATCAAACAACGGAAATAACATATACTAGATAGTAGGAAATAATACGCCAGCTTCCTGCTCGCCACCGTACAACAACATCGTCCTCACCAAGATATCACCTGTTACCTGCTACTCAGTCTGCCCATCCAAAAATGGATGAACAGCCCAAGGTAATAAGAGGGAAACAGTAAACCTTGAGTCAGAAAACAGTCTTGGTGAGCGATAAATCAGTCATCTAACATCATCGATAAAGTATATGAGAATAGGTAGATTAACAAACCAATCTACCACAACACTATAGAAGAACTCAACCCCGTCTTCTCCATACCAGACAGTAATAGCCTTTACAAATAAGCATTTCAACCATACATCCATGGCAATCAAAACAACTATTCATTCATGGAAATCAGAAATAACCAAGCAATAGCAAACAAAGCGACTAGGTATATCTCACATAAACCATCCTAATCGAGATCGACACTCCCCAAGCACAATCCCCGAAGGCCTAAAACAAACACCAGACAAGCATTCAGGAAACATCTCCTTCAACATCGGACAATCTACGTGAGATGGTACAAGCAAAACTACCAACATTTATGATTGACCCTGGCTATCACCACCAATCTTGCTTTGAAACCATCGTTAATTGTATGACTAGCTAAACACCTTGCCATCAAATGTTAAGGGTCAATGGTAAACCCCAGTTCTGGCCAAACTCCATATGCCATACAACGAAACGTAACTATGCCCGTTCGAGCTGCCCAAGGTACTCGACCATGCAACCAATCTTTAGGTATCCCTATAATACCCCTGCTTTGAGTCCGCTAGTGTTTGCGAACAAATTATACAATTGTAAACAACTGTAAAATTCGTTCGCCTTTCCTAAACAACAAGGATCGTTGTAGAGGGTGTCGAACTCTGGGACCAAAAATATTTTAATTAATAAATCCGATCAAGTTATCCCTAACTTTTGATTGGTTGAAAACAAATAAAATAGCAAAATTAAATAAAAGAGAGTTTTATCTAATAAGAGAAAGCAATTAGGGAATAATGACATAGATCAGATTCATAATCATCAATAGCCAAAAGATTAACCAGATCTAATACATGTTTCTGTCACAAACATGAATCAACGATAATAGGTTTTTAGAAACAAATATGTAAATAACGACAAGCATAGCCTATGCAGGAGCTCAGCTCTACAACCATAAACTATCAGGACAGATTCACTAATTAATTTCTAAAACCCTAAAATTAGATCTAGATCTGATAAACGTTAGATCGAACACGAATATATCCTGTGAAGGAGCATAGCTCTTAAACGACACAAAATATGAAGGTTCAGATCTAACCCTTAATTCAGATCCAGATCTACATGTATATAGTCCTCATCTTTTGGCTATGTGATTCATATTGAATCATACTATCAGCGTCATCACCCCCTAATCAAAGGGGATTAGCTTGACATAGCTAAAGAAGAAGAGAAAAAGAAAATAAATAACATGAACATAAATAAAATAAACAAAAAGTAAAAAGAAAGGGAGAGAATGATTTTATTCCAAGAAGAGAATTACAGAATAAAACCTAATGTGTCCCTTATAAGACTAAGATACAATGTATTTATAGCTGATATGACAAAGGCTAGCTAGCTAATTACATAATGTAGGACTAAAGAAATAACCCAAATAACACATAAGCCAGTGTGAACGCAGCTTTAGGGTGAGTGGTCTAGCAAATAGGCTAGTGTGAACGCAACATGAGTAAGAGGCCTTAATGTGAATGCAGTTTGAGTCTTTATTGAGCCAAATCTTCTTAACTGAAATATAATTGCAACCGTTCTTCAAGCTTTAGACTCTTCAAGCTTTAGCAATTTTAAACTTCACTCTTTTTAAGCAAATTCTTCATGCTTTATCCATCAAATGCTCTAAACCATGCTTCTTGTCAACAATCTGAAAATACAGCTATAAATACAAAGTATCAATTATTTTAAAGGGAAAATAAGATAAATATGCGGATAAAATATACACATTTACGTGTATATCAGCTAGAACCTACGACAACGATAATTCCTCGGCCTTCAGTAACTCTAGTCATCATCGGTGGCCATCCAACCATTATCCACGAACCCAAAACACCCTTGAATCTCCTTCACATTCACTGCATTACGATGATCAATGAACACATCAAAGAAATTCGACATTCCACATTGAATTCACTTCGAAGTCACAATCATTGTCGAATCATAAGTATATGCCATCTGGTCGATATTCCTCTTCGTAGCATTTCCATACTTTCTGCCACGAAAAACAAACCACAACACTTAATCTCCATTACATAACGTTTATAAACGTTGTATATTCTCCTTAGGTCACTTTAATGACCTAACTAACCTAGGTTGCACCCACGACCAACCATAAGCCACGACCCGTCGGCTTGACCAACCCAACTCCAACCGTTGAACCCCCCACGACATGACACCCTAGGTTGTCCTGACCATCTCCATGGCCTGACCTTCCAGGTCGCCAACAATCTATGTTCTACGGCTTGAAGCACCTCTAGAAGCACCAATATTCCAGTACCCTAGGTCATTTTAATGACCTAAACTCCTTCGAGTTCCACGTCCTGACACTTTTGGGCGATCCAACTTTGCCATGTCACCCCAACGACCTGCGATCTAAGGTAAGCATGACCCAGTCTTTTTTCCACGCCTTGAAGATTTCCAACGGCATGTCCTACCTTTGTACGATCTAACTCTATTTCGTGGAGGACAAGAAACCGACTTGACCTATGAAAATGACCCGACTTCAGGAATTTCCAATCTGGCTCCAAACTCGACCAAATCTTCACCAAACAGCGACACTGATGAGATCCACTCATCAAAACCATCCAATTCAACCATAAACACTTCATGAAATCAACAATAACATCAAAATGACAATTATCATCAAGAATCATATAAACTCCATTAAATCATGATAAAACGATGAATAAACTAAAATGATGGATCTAACTTGCATAAACATATGAATTAACAAAGAAATTACTAGTTTTAAGTTGCCAGATTAGATCCTATGGTGATTCAAATGAAAATATACTTACCATGATGTAGATCTAGGGGAAAACAACTTGAAAGTGATGAAATTATGATCAAACAACCCATATACTTGATTGAATTCGCGTAAGAGAAGCATATCACTCACTAATTCTCCAAAACAACACAAAATGAACGAATCAGGAATCTAAACAGCGAAGAACTCTCTTTAAACCTCCCAACTTGATGAGATCTCTCTTCATTTGACGTAGTCCAGCTTCAAACAATGTAGATCTACGATTCTCTTATGTAAATCTAGAATTTTAATAGTGGAAAGTGTATTTGACTGAGCAAGGAGGATCACGAGCTCAACCAAATGAGAGAATGAAGAAAGTAAACTATTCCCCATGCCTCTAAACTCCTATTTATAGCCTCCCACCAGCCCACTAATGGGCCTCTCCAAATCTGCCCACTAATGGCTTTGCAAAATCTGAACAAAAATTGTAAAACACTAAAACAACGATTTCTCCCAAACCGCTGAACCAAATCTTTAATGTGACCACTCTAGGTCATTTGCACCACCATTTCCTTTCTAATGGGATCGATCTCAGCACCTGATTCGACCCCAATCAAAAGTTATGCCCTGTACAAGACTGATAGGGGCAAAATGGTCACAAATAAAATTGGTAAAAATTATGGATATGTTTCACATCCCATAAACAACATACCAAAATATGATGATGATCCAACCATCAGAGAATAAAATAAAAATATTTTACGATCCTCCCATACGTAAAATGCGGGCTATTACAGGTGCTTTAACCTAGCTATCGTAGACGCGGATAAGAGTTTTTGATGCTTTAACCTAGCCCAGTATGATTTGGACATGGATAAAAGCTTAAGCTTACCCCTCCAAGGGGTGCCTTACCCAGGCCGTCATATGTGGGAGTAAGGGTTTTAGCTGCTTCGTCATGGGGCCGAGGCTTACACTTTCGATGCTTTAACCTGGCCCTTCCTGATTTGGGCGTGGAGAAAGCCTTACACACCACCCCATCTTTGAGGGGTGCCTTGCCCTGGCCATCTTGGCGGTGACAAGGGTTTTCTACCGTCGTAGATAGCTTCACCCATTTCGGGTGGTTCCAAATTTTTAAGGAGATCGTACCCTAACCATGTAGGCATTCTGTCTTTGAGAAGACCTTTGTTTGTCTTAGCTTTATCTCCATACAGATCTTCGTAATTGGCCTTGATTGTAGAACTTGAAAATCATTCCTTGACAGTGATTGGGTTCGTGCCCATTCATCATATAATGGTGGCAGTTAGGCCCTCGTAATTTCCTTTCGTATTTGGGCTTTTTCTTTGTCGATGGCCAAAAATTCAGCTCATGTTTGGTTAAGAAGTAGATATTTTCGATCGAAGTGGTGAGGTGGCACTCTTTTGGTAGTCTTGACATAAAGTTTTCTTTTTGTCATTGGTACCTATCCCTTTTGTTACTTATCCTTGTTTCTTTATTTGTGTCTTCAATACTTCTTTTCATCTTGAAACTGAAGCCCTATTCTTTTAGTTCATTTGGAAATAAAACGGTTGAAATCTCTTACTATCTCTTGTTTAAAGATTGTTCCTCTAGCCTGTGCATGGATGGATTTTCTAAGTTGGGAAAATAGGTTATATTCCTTTTTTGTAGATCCAGTTAGAGCAAAAGTAGGGATTTGTCCTACATGAAAAGGGTTATTACTCAACAATCAGGATCGTGTTGCTCTGCTTCCTTTTTCCATTTGATGATTTACAATGCTTCGATTGTTAACCTTTTCTCTTCCATCACTCTTGGGTTAGTAACATCTGACATAGCCATTTGAGATTCGGGAGATCCTTGTCGGGACCCTTTGCCTATGGTTTTGCTTCTTCAAAGCTTTAGTCCAATCCGGGATGGAACAACACAGTTACAAATGTGATAAGGTTATCCGAAGGATCGGAGTTTCAGTGCCTCTTTTTAGCACCAAAATGTTCACGATATTTTTCATCAACAACAAAACTAGGTCGAAGGATGTTGACCTAGGGGAACCAAAGGGATTATTTAGTTCCTACAGGCTTGAGTTAGTTCGTCGTTTCCTAGATATCAAGGTCTTAAGCTTGAAGATTAGTTACTCTTCCTTCAAGAAGTGAGTGTCATGCTTACGAGACTCAAAGACCAATAATTACCTTAGGATATGGGCTCCCTAAGCGCAATGAAAGTTAGAAAGCTAAATGGCTTGTAAAAGGGTATTTAGGGACTTCGGGTCATGCATGAGGCTTTGTTGTGGGGAAGGCAATAAGAAAATTAACAACATAAGTGATAATAAAAGTCATAACATTAATCTCAAGTGTTGATTCACTCTTTGTTGATCACTTTATTGAGTACATAGAAATTTCTAAGTAAAATCCCTAAATCGATTCAGAAATAGGGTTTACTCTATAAGAAAAGATTAGAAGATTGGAGAATGAGAAAAATCCCCATAAAATGAGAACATTGGGCTCTTAATTATAAGCAAAATGGGCCCCTTCTGGTAACACTCAGTGGAAGTACCAAGCTTTCCTGTTTATGTCGGTACCGATAGTATTGTTTTCTTTTAGAATCTCTTTGCTTTGATGCATCTGCTTCGGTGGCGACTATCGGTTGATTGCTATCGGTATTGCTACCAAGTGTTAGGGAATGCGGAATGGATCATTAAGGCAAAACTAACATTAGAGGGGGTGAATAGTATTTTTAAGGAATTTAACTAAAGCTTATATGATCTACTATATGAATATCAAATCACAGAATGATCACAGATACAAAATCAAACAAAAACACAAAAATAAACAGAAATAAAATGCAAAAAAGTAAAGAACACACCGAATTTTATACTGGTTCGTATTACTCCTACGTCTAGTCCCACGCCACGCTGGATTGCGCAAAGTGTTATTACTATATCAATATCCAATTACAATCTCCTTGATTTCACGTCCATAAGGTTACCACCAACTCCACATTCCACACACCCTTGATCAAGTATATTTCCCTTGATTTCCCCGACTACAAGGTTACCACCGATTCCTTTCCTTGATTTCAAGGCTACAAGGAACACATCTTTTCCCAAACACTTCCCAAATGATTACAACAGTCCTATAACTCTTTAATAGCACTTTGATTCAGAGAGTAACGAGTAGAGAGTGAGAAGAGAAGAAGTTTTATATAAATAGAATTGAAATCAGCAGAGTATAAGTGTAGAAATCATAAAAAATATGAAATATTAATGGAGTAATGAAAGGAATGAAGATAGAGAAGAAGAAAAATCAACCCCTATTTATAAGATTTGAAAGCTTGCAACGCTTATGGAACGTTACAAATAGTGAAAAGACACTTCCTTTCAGAATTGAAAATGTGACAGTTATATGTTGACATGCCAACATATGTTAGTTCAAAATTGAAATTTGAGTATTTTTCAAGTGTTTTGATATATATATATATAATTCTCGAAATTCTTGAATTAAAACATAGTGATATAAATAAGTATTATAAAGTAGAAAATCATATGAAATCATAAATATAATCTATATAAACATATTTATAAAATTATAAAGTTTAAAATTATATAAATATAAAGTACATAATTATATAAATATATATAAACTTATAAACTTGAGTTTAAAAACAAAAGTAAAATATAAAAACTTAATTAGAATTTTAAAATAGAATTTGAAATTTGAAAATCAGAATTTGAAAAACAGAATGTGAATTTGAACCTGGAATGCCATTCAGAGTCTTACATAAACTAGACTCTATTATTATATTTATCTTGAACTCTTGAAATCTTGATTACTCATGAGTCTTGAATATTCTCTGAATTCTGAATCTCTTGAATCTTTAAAACTCTAAAACTGTACAGTCTTCAGTATTAATTCATGTATACAAATCCTATATATATATATATATTCTAGATAGAGATGTTGGTATATATTTTATAATCAATTAATATTGAAATAAGGTTATTGTCATTAAAACTCCATTCTCCAATAGTCTTACCCTTTTTGATGATGACAACCTTAGTTTATAAAATATTCATACTTGTTGATGCAGATCCTTCTAATACTCCCCCTATCAATAGGAATCCTATATATTCCACTAAAACCAAATCTATATTTTGCAATTCTCCCCCTTTGGCATTACCAAAAAGAAATTCTAACAATACTCCCCCTAAATTCTATATAGATCTATATCTATATTTATCCTATAATTTTTTTATTCTACTTTCCCCCTAGATCTATGCTATAAATGTTTGTAATGATTAAATATAACTATCCTTGATTTTATAATATCCTTATATCCATATATCTCCCTCTAAATTTATGATTTTAAGCCTAAAAGATTATAACTCTGAAACACCCCACCTCCATTAAGGTCACTCACAAAGGGAATGCCTTAACTTCGGTGGAGGTTTATAAGTAATAGTCACAGACAAAACACAAGACGAATATAAACACATATGTAAAAGCAGCGGAAAACAAACAGGCTTTCATTTTATAAATACGTGTTCATACAAAACATTTCCATAATTGTCTCATAATAACTTCCAAATCATTACATCATCATTTCTGTCTTGATTATTAAATAAAGAAGCATAAAACATAATAAAAGCTGCATAAATCCCCATAGAACGTGTCCAAAAGCCATAACCAAGGAAAGAGAGTCCAAACCATACATATACTATCTTGAATCTTGCAAAGAGTCTGACTAAGCTGGGTTGTTTCCTCCCTATGGACCTGGGGGGAAACGGAAGAAAAGAAGACGAAAGAAAAATAGAGTCAGACATAAAGCCTGGTAAGTCTATTGACTCTTCAGTATGAGAATAAGAAAAAGGGCATGATAGGTATAAACTGGAAATAGGAAAGTATCATAAACTAAGATAAAGCAGTTTGAACAGAATATACTATCGCACCCACACTATATCCCTGAACCTACTTGCATTGTCTCAACTGGCACCACATGATCGGGGTGAAGTGATCCCCTTTCTAAAGATCGGCTCCTACTCGCAAAATCATATGTGTCATACGGCCCGCAATGATTGTAGATACCTATGCTGGTCCCACCATGGGGTGTATCAAGTCCCATGGTGGCGGCCCGACACAATCCTAGAATGCATAGGTTATACTACTGGTGCCCAGTGCCATGTTTGTTTGCTCCGAAGTGTGTGCCCGCCCGCACTCCGTTAGAACCCACATTGCTGCACCAACCGCCGTCGCTTTTGACCACTTACAATCAGTCCAGTAATCGTGCCCTACCCTGCCTAGTTCCAAGGTACCATGATACCTAACTGGGTTACTGCTGAAATGGGTCCCCGTTACTAGGGTTTTCTAGTCAAACATGTTAAGTGGTTAAGTGTCTGTATTTACCAAACCCCACCCATCAGTTTAATTAACATGTTGAATTGGTTAAGTGTTTTAGTAAACTTAACCCTACCATCTTGACTTGTCTGTCCTTAGCTTTTTAAAGCACCGACCACTCACATTAGACAGGTATTGTTATGGTTACTGGATGTGCCAGTCGGTTCCGGGCAGGTTTACACCGTAACTCGGTCTAACCTTGGGTCCTTATTGGGCTCAATGCTTAACCTCTCACATTGGATAGGTATTGTTGTGATTACTGGACAACCGAGCGGGTCCGGGCAGGTTTACGTCACAACTCAATCCAACCTCGGGTTAAGCATACTCGTATTTTCTAAATTTACATATTTGTCTCTATTACTTGTTATATGTAAATTTGTTAACAATTAAATGTTGTGGCCGACTTTCCAAGTTCATCATTTTTGGTATAAGAATTTCATACCATTTAAGTGCCACCAATTATTGGCATGTGTCAAACATGCCAATACATATATTTTTCACCAATTTATGTCAAGTTTCCTATAATTACCAATTTTTCCCAACGTTACCCCGTCTAAATATTAGGCTAACAGTCTTAGCCTAATTTTTTGTCCGCATGATTTTTAACATATAATATTAGGCTAAAAACTTAGCCTAATTTAGCGTACACAAAATTGGCATAAAGAAATTCATTAACGTAAACATGACATAGGTGTAAACTTGGCATTTTCGGCATAGTCAATATGAACATCATAGGTGTGAACTTGCAAAATAGTCAACATGAATATCATAGGTGTGAACTTGCAACGTAGACTAAATCAACATACATATATGTGAATTTGCAACATAGACTAAATCAACTTACATATATGTGAACTTGCATTAAAATAAGGATCTAACTAAATAGGTGTCACATGAATTAGCACATGATTTAGACAACATAAGCCTAAACATGTTTAGATCTAGGCATAACATCGAACATCATTAGCATATGACAAGTATATGACATGTCCATAAAGTATGTATAATTTTATCACATGTGTGAACTAGATCCAATCGTGTTTACTACTATAACATGAAACTTGTATTAAAATGGATCTTGGCATGGATCCAATTATGAACTTGCAACTTTTGTACAAACATATGAGCATGCATATGAACTTAATCATTTAGGCATAGAGGTTTTAGGATAAAGTATATACATGAGATCTTAACTTGGACATAACACATACAACCTATATTAAACATATAAACATATAGGTGTAAATTCTAACATTAACCATGTACGTGTATGTGATGTTGCTTTCATTCTAAATGTACAATAGGATCAACATCAAATCAATTATACCACAAACGTACCAACCATTCACAATACCATCATTGCAATACAGATATGAATTAGCATCGTCGCTATACAATAGTAAAATTCCATTTCCATTTTACATCGAATCAAGTTTCAATTTTATTCCCATCGGAAAAATCACTATACTTACAACAAAAGACGAACTTGAATTCTGGATTCTGAGTTCTGAATTTGCAATGCTTTCCTTTGGGTAGATAAACGTTATTTGAATCTTGTTTTTACTTTAGTTTTGCTCGTCTATAAGCTTTCTTCAAGTGGAGGCTACTCTTGGCTTCCTTCCGGCAGCATGACGGCTCTAGCTCTATTTTATTTGTGTGAATTTAGGTTGGAGACTAAGGTTGTTTATATAGAATTTAAAATTAATTAGAGCCGTCGATGAAGCTAGAGTTAATCAAGGCCATCTATCTTAAGAGAAGCCAATCACAAAGTGACAAATCAACCCTAGTGACACAGCCAAGCCCTAGAAACCGAGCCAGGACCAGACCAAGCAGGTCAGGTCGACCCCAGGTCGACTACATGGTCGACTTGGTTACCCAGGTCGACCCCCTGGTCGACCTGGGTCCTGGGCGGGAAAATTCCCGCCCAGCCTAGTTCTGGACCAGTTTTGAAATTTGAACTTATTTTCGGGCTCTTTGAATTTTAAATCGAATTCTGAAACTTCCGGAGGTCATAACTCCTTCATATGGAGTTCGATTTATGCAAACTCGGACTCTATCTCAAGCAAAATTCCAAGAAGAATGCAATGGCGTAACCCGTTTCCCTGAATTCTATAATTTAGAATTAATTATACTTTAATTTGTTAATTTACTATTAACAGAAAATTAGGGGTGTTACATTCTCCCCTCCTTAAAGGATTTCGTCCCCGAAATCTTCAAGTTTAGAAGAACGTATATCCTAACATCCAATCGTCCATCTACTCAACCAACAAACACAGGCGTCCATTGTCCTTAAAAGACTTCTAATGCTTCATGATCATATGCATAGTGTGTGTATATGTCCTTATCTAATGCAAAATTAGGCGGTCTACTGATTCAGTTGACCTCCTTAATGCGAATCATATAAGTGTCAAGAATCCATTATGTATGCCAATTTTACCTACTCATAATTCTACATGAGTATGCAATCATTCATACAAATGCGACATCTATATGACAACATATCAAGTTTCAACCACATACAAATATGAATACATATATGCATATGCAATATGAAGTGACTGCGCTGATCTAAAACCTAGGTTGTGTGTGTATATGCATCCACGAGCAACCACTTGCAGCCATCAATCATAACATGTTTCAATTACATGTTTACATCCAAACGGGTTTCTCCCTAAGGATAAAGGATAATATCGCGGAGATATACCTAAAAAGATAGATACAAGCACAACTTAAGGAAAAAGAGAAATCAAAGATGTACCCTTAAAAAGAAAAGCGTAGGTCGCGCGTATTCTGTCCTCGGTTTCCCAAGTCGCGTCTTCCTCGGCTTTGCTCCACTGAAATTTGACAAGCTTGACTTCGAGGTTGCGTAGCTTTTTCACTTCGGTTCCTAGGATGCGGGTTAGAACTCTCCTCACAGTTGCTTCGCGTTCCACTTTGGCTTCTTCTAGAATGCTTGGCTCCACCACTTCCGCAGATTCATGTAAACATTTCCGGAGATGAGAAACGTGAAAGACATTGTGAATTCCAGCCAACCTTTCGGGCAGCTCTACTCTATAAGCCATCTTCCTAATCTTTTCGATGATAGGGAACAGTCCTACAAATCTTGGTGCTAGCTTTCCTGCAGATCCAAAGCGAACGACGTTCCTTAAGGGAGATACCTTAAGGAAAACCCTGTCCCCAACCTCAAACTCAAGGTCGGTCCTTCTTTTGTCTGCGTAGGATTTCTATCTATCTTAGACAGTCTTCATTCTCCTTCGTATCAAGTCCACTTTTTCTGAAGTTTCTCTAATCATGTCTGGCCTAAGTATAAGCTTGTCTGTAGACTCCTACCAACAAGTTGGTGATCGGCACGGTCTTCCATACAAAGCTTCAAAGGGCGCCATGCCGATGGTGGCTTGGTAGCTGTTGTTGTAGGCGAATTCCACTAAAGGAAGATGATCCTCCCATGTTCCTCCAAATTCAAGAACGCACAGTTTCAGAAGATCTTCTAATACTATGTTCACCCTTTCCGTCTGACCATCAGTTTGGGGGTGATAGGTCGTGCTCAAGCATAACTGTGTGCCTACAGCTTCTTGCAGACTCCGCCAAAATTCACTTGTAAAGATAGGATCTCGGTCACTCACTATGCTGGAGGGTATTCCATGGAGTCGAACTATTTCCTTGAGATAAATAGAAGTTAGAGACGAGGCAGTCCTTCTACTCTTAATAGGTGTAAAGTGGGCGCTTTTTGTGAGCCTGTCCACTATTACTCAAATGCTAGTATTGCCCCTTTTTGACCTAGGCAACCCATTAATGAAGTCCATTGAAATGCTATCCCACTTCCATTGCGGGACTTCTAGAGGATGAAGCAGTCCTCCAGGCTTCTTTTAATCCGCCTTGACCTATTGGCATGGCATATCACGCACTTAGAAACAAAATCTGCCACATCCTTTTTCATGCCACTCCAAAAGAAAACCCTCTTTACGTCCTTGTACATCTTGTCTCCACCTGGATGTATTGTCATCTTGGAATGGTGTGCTTCCTCGAGAACCATTTTTACTAAATCCCTTGCTTATGGGACGCATAGTCTTCCATCTCGCCTCAGCCAACCCTTATCATCGATGGAGTACCTATTGAGGTGACAGGAAGTTTCACCCCTAATTAGTTTATCAATCACATCCACAAGCTGAGGGTCTTAACTTTGTGCGGCCCCTATTGAGTCTAAAAGAGTGGGCCGTACTTCTTGTGATGCCAACAAACCAGGTACAAAATCAGAGGAGGGCCTAAAGTCAAAACTGGCTATATACTCCAAGCTTTGCCTTTCTACAAAGAGAGAGCTTAAGGTTAGCTTCTTTCTACTCAAGGCGTCTGCTACTACGTTGCCCTTGCCAGGAGTATAAGAAATCTCAAAATCATACGAGGCAAGGAACTCCATCCACCTTTGTTGCCTCAAGTTAAGATCTCTCTGCGAGAAAAGATACTTCAACGATTTATGGTCAGTATACAATTCGAACTTCTCACCTAGGAGATAATGGCTCCAAGACTTAAGCGCAAAGACGATGGCAGCCAACTCAAGATCGTGGGTTGGGTAGTTCTTTTCATGAACTTTCAATTGTCTTCCACCATAAGCTACTACCTTCCCTTCTTGCATAAGAACAGCGCCTAGTCCCGTACCACAAGCATCCGTGTATATTGTGAACATCTTGCTTCCATCAGGCAAAGTCAGAACCGGGGCTGTTGTAAGAGCCCTTTTTAAGCGTACGAAAGCAATATCACAATCCAAATCCTAAGCGAACGCTAGATTCTTCTTTGTTAGCCTTGTGAGTGGAGCTGAGATTTTCGCGAAATCTCTAATGAACTTTCGGTAAAAACCGGCTAGCCCAAGAAAGCTTCAGACTTCGGTTGCATTTCTTGGTGTCTTCCAATCTTGCACTGCCACCACTTTCGCGGGGTCCACAGCTGACCCCTCTTTGGACACTACATGTCCAAGAAACCTTACCTCTTCTCTCCAGAAGTGGAACTCGGAGAATTTTGCTTTTAGCTGATGTGCACGGAGAGTATCCATGATTTCCTTTAGATGCTGAGCATGTTCTTCCTCATTCTTTGAGAAGATCAAAATATCATCTATGAAGACCAGCACGAACTTATTGAGGAATTCTCTGAACACCCTGCACATTAGGTCTACGAAATAAGCGGGTGTGTTTGTCAAGCCGAAAGGCATGTTCGGCTTGACAAGCCATTCAAAGAAACCGTCTGGGGTTCTGAACGTCGTCTTATCAATGCTATCTTCAGCTACCCTTAGCTGATGAAACCCAATAGCCAGATCAAGTTGGGAGAAGACCGACGCACCTGCAAGCTGATCGAACAAATCGTCTATTCTGGGAAGCGGGTGCCTATTCTTCTTAGTCAGCTTGTTTAGCTCCCTATAGTCCACACAAAGACGTAGTGAGCCATCTGCTTTGGTGGCGAACACCACTGGAGCATCCCATTCCGAGATACTCCGCCTTATAAACCCCTTCTCGAGAAGCTCCTTAACTTGCTTACTGAGCTCCTTTCTCTCCTTTGGAGCCATGTGTCTGACAGGTAAAGTTACGGGCTTTGCATTATCAACAAGATATATGCAAAAGTCTATTTCTCGCCTCGGAGGTAAGCCCTTCACCTCTTCAAAGACATCCGGATATTCACGGACCACTCTAACCGATTGCAAGTTCTCAATATAAGCATCAAGCGACTCTAGATAACTAAGCATAACAGCATTCAAGGGATTACAAGAAATTTCTAGAGTGTTATCGAGCCGAGTCAAGAGTCTAACCACTCTTTTCTCACAATCAAGAATGACACCATTACTGGATAACCAGTCCATGCGTAAGATCAGTCCATATCCCGAGAAGCCCAAAACAAAGGCACTACATCTAAACTCAACACTTAGAATAGAGATTTTCAAATCCAAACAAACCATTGACAAATAAGCTGAGCCCCCAATTGGATTTGAAACAACCAAAGGGATCTTCTATCATACTAGTGTCTAGGTGCAGAGATTCTACTAAAGTAGATGAAATAAAGGAGTGTGATGCACCGGAATCAAAGAGAGTGCGAACTGGATGATCATAGAGATAAACTAAGCTTTCTACAGAAATATTTCTACCTCTTTCCTGCGAAGGTGCCACCAGCGCGTGAACCTGTCCCCCTGAAGTGGATCCAGTTCTCTGTCCCTGTCCCCGCTTCTTTAGGCAGTTCTTAGCCATATGTCTAGTCTCGCCGCAATGGAAACAACCAGCATTCATCATCGCCTTCTTCTTTCTGCAGTCTTTCACTATATGTCCAACAATGCCACAGAAATAACACTTTCTTTTTTCATGGGGTTTGTTGTTCTTCCCGCCTTTCTTTGAATCAGCCTTCTAGTTCTGTGACCCTTCCCCCTTCTTGTCTTGAGGCACTTCTGCTTTTGCCTCTTTCTTGCCTTTATCTTCCTCGTGTAGCAGCGCCATGTCTACCAAGCTTTCATAAGTCGCTCCCATGGGTATATGGGTCATAGCAAGGCTGAGTAGAGGCTCATTCAGACCTTTGACGAAGCGAAGGGCCTTCTTGTGTTGGGTGTTAACTAAATCCAGCCCAAATCTAGCCAGCTGATTAAACTGATTGACATACTCCCTGATCGTCATACTCCCTTGTTTAAGAGTTAGGAACTTCTCCATCTACAGGCTTCATTCAGCTTGGGAGAGGTATTTCATCTCAAACCTTATCCTGAAATCTTCCCAAGTTCCATTGGCCTCTCAGCATGGGTAACTTCCTACCAATAGGAAGCTTCATCTTTAAGCAACCATACTGCTAGCTGTATCTTTTGCCTGTCGTCAACTTCGAAGATGACGAACAAATCTTCGGTCTCCTTCAGCCAGTTCCTTGCTACCACAAAGGATTCAGTTCCATAAAAGTCCTTTCCACCCATAGCCTTGAAGTCTCTACACGTCTCAGCGAAAGTATTTCCATGAGGAGGAGGAGGAACCGCTGCCACTGTGGGAGGAGGAATGTCTTCTGGGCCCGCACCATTGGCCCTAGCCTCTACGTACTTTCGGAACCAGCCAGGTATCGGTGCTCCTTCTGGAAGGTTAAGATCTCCAGACATGATGGAATAAAAAAAGAAAGTATTCAAGACAAAAGGATAGAGAGATAGTGCATATGGCTTTGGGGGACTATGCCTTTTTAAAAACAATGCTTTTCCTTGAAAAAAAAATATGCTTCTTTAAACTTCTCTTTTGAAAATAGTTTCAAAAACCTTTATCTAATCTGGTAAATCTGTGCTCTGATACCAAGTGAAACACCCCACCACCATTAAGGTCACTCACAAAGGGAATGCCTTAACTTCGGTGGAGGTTTATAAGTAAAAATCACAGATAAAACACAAGACATATATGAACACATATGTATAAGCAGCGGAAAACAAACAGACTTTCATTTCATAAATACGTGTTCATACAAAACATTTCCATAATTGTCTCATAATAACTTCCAAAACATTACATCATCATTTATGTCTTGATTATTAAATAAAGAAGCATAAAACATAATAAAAGCTGCATAAATCCCCATAGAATGTGTCAAAAAGCCATAGCCAAGGAAAGAGAGTCCAAACCATACATCTACTATCTTGAAGCTTGCAAAGAGTCTGACTAAGCTGGGTTGTTTCCTCCCTGTGGACCTGGGGGGGACAGAAGAAAAGAAGACAAAAAAAATAGAGTCAGACATAAAGCCTGGTAAGTCTGGTGACTCTTCAGTATGAGAATAAGAAAAAGGGCATGATAGGTATAAACTGGAAGTAGGAAAGTATCATAAACTAAGATAAAGCAGTTTGAACCGAATATACTATCGCACCCCACACTATATCCCTGCACCTAATTGCAAATTTTCAGCTGGTACCCCATGATTGGGGTGAAGTGATCCCCTTTCTAAAGATCGGCTCCTACTCGCAAAATCATATGTGTCATACGACCCCCAATGATTGTAGATACCTATGTTGGTCCCACCATGGGGTGTATCAAGTCCCATGGTGGCGGCCTGACACAATCCTAGAATGCATAGGTTATACTACTGGTGCCCAGTGCCCTGTTTGTCTGCTCTGAAGTGTTTGCATGCCTGCACTCCATTAG
Organism: Allium sativum; assembly: GCA_030737875.1. NCBI lineage: Eukaryota > Viridiplantae > Streptophyta > Magnoliopsida > Asparagales > Amaryllidaceae > Allium > Allium sativum. The sequence continues at coordinate 1,032,848,102 of CM060920.1, read as the reverse complement.
AACCCACACTGCTGCACCAACCGCCATCACTTTTGACCGCTTACAATCAGCCCAGTAATCGTGCCCCACCCTGCCTAGTTTCAGGGTAACATGATACCTAATTGGGCTACTGCTGAAATGAGTCCCTGTTACTAGGGTTTTCTAGTCAAACATGTTAAGTGGTTAAGTGTCTGTATTTACCTAACCCCACCCATCAGTTTAATTAACATGTTGAATTGTTTAAGTGTTTTAGTTAACTTAACCTTACCATCCTGACTTGTCTGCCCTTAGATTTTTAAAGCACCGACCACTCACATTAGACAGGTATTGTTACGGTTACTAGATGTGCCGGTCGGTTCCGGGCAGGTTTACACTGTAACTCAGTCTAACCTCGGGTCCTTATTGGGCTCAATGCTTAACCTCTCACATTGGGTATGTATTGTTGTGATTACTGGACAGCCGGGCGGGTCCGGGAAGGTTTACATCACAACTCAATCCAACCTCGGGTTAAGCATACTCGTATTTTCTAAATTTACATATTTGTCTCTATTACTTTTTATATGTAAATTTGTTAACAATTAAATGTTGTGGCCCACTTTCCAAGTTCATCATTTTTGGTATAAGAATTTCATACCATTTAAGTGCCACCAACTATTGGCATGCGCCAAACATGCCAATACATATATTTTTCACCAATTTATGTCAAGTTTCCTATAATTACCAATTTTTCCCAACGTTACCCCGTCTAAATATTAGGCTAACAATCTTAGCCTAATTTTTCGTTCGCATGATTTTTAACATATAATATTAGGCTAAAAACTTAGCCAAATTTAGCGTACACAAAATTGGCATAAAGAAATTCATTAACGTAAACATGACATAGGTGTAAACTTGGCATTTTCGGCATAGTCAATATGAACATCATAGGTGTGAACTTGCAAAATAGTCAACACGAATATCATAGGTATGAACTTGCAACGTAGACTAAATCAACATACATATATGTGAATTTGCAACATAGACCAAATCAACTTACATATATGTGAACTTGCATTGAAAAGGGATCTAACTAAATAGGTGTCACATGAATTAGCATATGATTTAGACAACATAAGCCTAAACATGTTTAGATCTAGGCATAACATCGAACATCATTAGCATATGACAAGTATATGACATGTCCATAAAGTATGTATAATTTTATCACATGTGTGAACTAGATCCAATCGTGTTTACTACTATAACATGAAACTTGTATTAAAATGGATCTTGGCATGGATCCAATTATGAACTTGCAACATTTGTACAAACATATGAGCATGTATATGAACTTAATCATTTAGGCATAGAGGTTTTAGCATAAAGTATATACATGAGATCTTAACTTGGACATAACACATACAACCTATATTAAACATATAAACATATAGGTGTAAATTCTAACATTAACCATATACGTGTATGTGATGTTGCTTTCATTCTAAATGTACAATAGGAGCAAAATCAAATCAATTATACCACAAACATCCCAACCGTTCACAATAGCATCATTGCAATACAGATATGAATTAGCATCGTCGCTATACAATAGTAAAATTCCATTTCCATTTTACATCGAATCAAGTCTCAATTTTATTCCCATCGGAAAAATCACTATACTTACAACAAACGACGAACTTGAATTATGGATTCTGAGTTCTGAATTTGCAATGCTTTCCTTTGGGTAAATAAACGTTGTTTGAATCTTGTTTTTACTTTAGTTTTTCTCGTCTCTAAGCTTTCTTCAAGTGGAGGCTACTCTTGGCTTCCTTCCAGCAGCATGACGGCTCTAGCTCTATTTTATTTGTGTGAATTTAGGTTGGAGACTAAGGTTGTTTATATAGAATTTCAAACTAATTAGAGCCGTCGATGAAGCTAGAGTTAATCAAGGTCATCCGTCTCAAGAGAAGCCAATCAGAAAGTGACAAATCAGCACTTGTGACACAGCCAAGCCCCAGAAACCGAGCCAGGACCAGATTAAGCTGGCACTACTACAAAAGTGGGCATATTCGACACTAATTTGTGTGCGTTGCATGAAAAGTGTGGCGAAAGCTATGATTTCTTCGAGCTTCTGCAACAACATTCATATGTTGTTGCATTATACGTGGATGCACTGTTGCGGTGGGAATTTTAGTGTTCTGATGTGCAACACCAGTTAAAAGCGTAGCATTACATATATATAATCCAGCTCAGCTATCCGCGTTATCAACATATAAAAACCCCAACCATAGATGAAAGATTAATCCAACGGTTCAAACCATCTATGGATCTGATGATCTTAATGTTAGCCATCATCCAATCATTGACAGCCACGTCATTTCATTCTTTTGACGAAATTTTGGCGCGATCTTCTCCCTTCATGAAATCGTTTTCTTCTCTATCATCTAATCGTTTTTCCCCCTTTTTACTATTGACAAAAATTTAAACCTAAATTCACGTCAGTATCGATCCTCTCCTCGACAACAAATTCTATTCCGAAAAGGATGAAGCTTTGAAACGCTTTCTAGTTTTGATTGCTCAGGGCGCTGACATCGCTAGTTTTTTCCCTCAGGTTCAGTTTGTATTGCACTGTGAATTAGTTGCGCTTATTATAGATTGGATTATGAGTAATTAGTTCATTTGTTATATTTTGGAAAACCCATTCGCTTATGAGTAATTAGTTGTGCTTATTATTGATTTGGGATTTGGGATTATGCTGAGGTTTATTCGAAAATTATACCCAGCAATAAACCATGAGAACCAGGCTACTGGCATGAAAAAGACATTGGTTTATTATAGAGGTCGAGCTAGTTAAGGAATGGGGACTGCGGTTAATTTGCACTGCTTGAGGTTCATACCTTACACTGCGGTTAATTTGTATGCTTGAGGTTAATTTGCACTGCGGTGTGTATGCACTACGGTGACATCCGAATTTTAAGCCTCTTACCGCAGATTTTGACAAAATCTGAAGCGGGCACTCAAGCATTTTCGTTTTATTACAATACACATCATACACGCAGTGCATATATACACTCACAAGTATACACGCACGCACAAGTATACACGCACAAGTATCATAAGTATACACGCACAAGTATCACAGGTATACAAGCTCAAGTATCATAAGTATACACGCACAAGTACACACGCTCAAGTATCATAAGTATACACACACAAGTATACACGCACAAGTATCACAAGTATACAAGCTCAAGTATCATAAGTATACACGCACAAGTACACACGCTCAAGTAGACACGCACAAGTATACACGCGCGCACAAGTATACATGCATGCACAAGTATCATAAGGCAGCCATCTGAAGACACGCACAAGTATACACGCACAAGTATCATAAGTATACACCAGAGACGTACGCAGAGATTTTAAAAAATCACCAGCATTCACAAACAAAACAACGTACCATTCACAAACATTCAAAAACATTCACCAGCATCCATCATCAGTCATCACCAGTCATCACAAACTTCCACAACCACACAAAGTTTCACAAATATTCACAAAATTTCAAGCCAAAAGTCATTACCAGCAGAATAAAACCAACATCCACAAACATCACCAGTCATCACCAGCATCCACACCAGCATCAGCACCAGCATCCATGTCAGAGTCATTGTCCATGTCAGAGTCATTGTCTATGTCAGAGTGGCTGTTAAGGATAGAGCATAGTCAGTGACCAAACCAGAATTTCTTGTTGTGGAGGGCAAAGTGATCTTTGGATGATCAAACTTCAATAGGTATGTTAATTCTATTTCTGTAAACATTTTGTGATCCACCTAATATATTATATGATCAAACTTCTATTTCTGTAAACATTTTGTGATCCACCTAATATATTATATGATTCAATTTTCAAATAATGTGATCCACCTACGAGTTTATATGCCTTAATTATCAAACAATTTGACATGTAACACACATTAATTATCAAACAATTTGACATGTAACCACATCTGAAGGAAATTCAAGCCATACAATAACAGTGTCTCAAATTCAAGCCACACAACCACATCTATGTACAACTAACAGAGCACCAGTTTGTATTATTATTTCAGAATCTTGGGTGGGGCATTATAACCTTGTATGTATGTATGTGAGTGTGTGCATGTGTGGTTGTGTCTCACTATAAGAAACTGTGGATGGAAGTAAAATTTATCTATGATCACAAAAAATGGTACCACCGGTTCCTCCCTATTGCTCACAAACAGAATTTCAGGCCTCGTCAAAGGATGAGTATGTGTGGTGCGCTCAACCCTAATGATGTATTTCTTGTTGTCGAATCGAGCAGCAAAAACATTCTCCAAGCCAATGCCTTCATAAAATTCCATTTTCAGGTATAATGATCTATGGTCAATTCGAGACCAATGACAGTCGTCAATTTCACACACATTTCCCATTGGCGTCATTAATTCTTTTATTGCAGGAACATTTGTCTTCAGGAACTCGGGAAAGCCAACAACTCTGGCCCATGATTCTGCCTCGAACGCTGGTTCAGGCTCAAATTCTTCAGCAGACCATTGTTGCACATAAAAAGCACCTCCAATTTTTGTAAAAAGTTTCAACATTAGCGCATGATCACGCGTACTGTAAGATGGGCATGTTATTAGAAAAGAGTTTTTGGGTATAACCCGTATAGTCCACTCCTCATTAAGCTTCAGCGTATGCCTAAGCGTGAGATGCACAAATTCGTAAGTCCAATGTCCTGAAAGAACAGTGGCAGTGATGCATAGTGAAGAGTCCTCCATTGTTTTTTTTTAACTTTTGACGATGGAGTTTTGTTTAGGAGTTGAAGATGTAGATGACGATATGCTTCTGAAGCTTGACAGGATATGAAGTGACACACTGTACGTGGAAGTAATATGGGAACTGAAAACTTTTTGCTCAGAAGACGAATGGCCATATGAAATTGCTTATTTGTTGGCTGGCATGAGTGACCAATCGCCAATGGTCAGTAAGTCAATTGTAATAATTGTGTTCATAACATTTTACTAAGAAGGCCAATGGCCATTCGATGCCACCACTTATCAAATAACTTGTTATCATTTGATCAGGTGCATATTTAATTCTGGAAGGCAGAGGGATACATTTTGCAGATCGGATTGCTGCATATATATGATTCATATATAGGTACATACTAACATACATATATATATTTCCTATTGCAATCGGATTGCTGCATTTATATGATTCATATATATAAATGAGTAATACATTTTACAGGTGTGGACACATTTGTACATGTTCAGAATTCGCTAAAGAATTGGCCAGGAATGGATCAGGATAATGTCCCTTATGCCGTGCACCTATTCATGAAGTAGTTCGAGCTTACTGTATACAATGAACAAAACGGTGTAGCTGATTTTTGAGTTTTGATATTTGGATAATTAAAACAATTGCTTTGGATGAGTTTCTTGTACAAAACCTGTATTGCAAAATATTTAATTAAAGCATTGTATTTCTATCAAATTAGTGTTGCATTTTCCTTCTTCTACTGTTGCGTTAGCTTTTATTGATATTGCATTTCATTGTAATGGTGTTGCATTACATATTGTAGTGGTGTTGCATTACATTAAATATAATTGCTTACCCGTCGCACGTGGACCCCACAGCTGACGTGGATAGCTGGTGTTGCATGTGACACGTGGAGTGCTGACATGGAGAGATGACGTGTCGTGTGACACGTAGACAGTTGACGTGGAAAGCTGACGTGGCGACACTGGAAGCCGGGCCCTAACTAATGCTTAAGGCAACGCTGAATAGTGTTGCATTACATGCAAATAGTGTTGCATTATGGCTATAATGCAACACTTTCTTTCCGTGGCCGTAGATGGGCAAAAGTGTTGCCTTAGGTGGCTAATGCAACGGCCGCGGATGCCACGCCCCCCTGGTGTTGCCTATTTGAAAAAACGGCCTACGGCAACGCTTTTTTGATCTACGGCCACATAAAAATAGTGTCGAATATGCCCACTTTTGTAGTAGTGAGGTCAGGTCGACCAAGCAGGTCGACCTGTAGGTCGACCCCCAAGTCGACTACATGGTCGACCTGGGTACCCAGGTCGACTCCTAGGTCGACCCCCTGGTCGACTTGGGTCCCGGGCGGGAAAATTCCTGCCCTGCCCAGTTCTGGTCCAGTTTTGAATTTTGAACTTATTTTTAGGCTGTTCGAATTTTAAATCGAATTCTGAAACTTCCGAAGGTCATAACTCCTTCATACGGAGTCCGATTTATGCAAACTCGGACTCTATCTCAAGCAGAATTCCAAGACGAACGCAATGGCATAACCCGTTTCCCTTAATTCTATAATTTAGAATTAATTATACTTTAATTTGTTAATTTACTGTTAACAGAAAATTCGGGGTGTTACAAACTCCCCCTAAAATTATGACTATACTAGTCTAATAAACTAAATAGATGGATAATAAACTAAGCAATCCAATCAACATCTATAATCAATCCACACAAGCAAGTAATTCACGCAATTAATCTAAACAATCTAAACCAAATCAACCAATTTAAATAATATATGTTAATAAACACTTCTTGAACCTTCGAAACTATAAAACTCCCCCCTTAATCTAATACAAGACTAAACCTAGCCTATACTCTAATTCCCTTAAAACTATAATAAGGCTTTAATCTAGACTAAGAAATAATTCTGATATGATATCTTAAAACTATGATATAAGTTAAGTGAAGCAATTTAATCCAGACAATCAACCAATTTAAGTTTTGTTATCATAAAACATTCGTTCAAATAAATTCTAACATAAATCCTACTATTTTCTTGTAACTCCTATTTATCCTAAAAACCTTTAACACTCCTCTCAAGCACAAATGCATAAGTATATTTCTAACACTCTACTACTGAGATTCAAACATGTCAAATAAGTCAACCAAGTTATTTATGTCAAACGAATCAAACAAGTCAATTAAGTCAAACAATTCAACTAAGTCAATCAAATCAAAGTAAATATGTTATGTATTTAATTAATAATCCTATATATTTCTAAGACGATAATTCCCCATATCGTGTACTTGTTAGGAGGAGTTAAAAGTTATTATGTAATGCAGTGTGTGTAGTATGTTGATTGTAATGTAGTATGAAATGTATGTCATATGTAAAACAATATGAAATGATTTATATGCAACTTATGATGTGAATGATTTTAATTCAGGTGTTGTTATTGACACTCCGATTATTGTTAAGGGGAGGTCAAATTTTAAAAACACTCCAATCATATAAAAAATGTTAGGTGGAGTCACGTACTTAACTTTTTACGTTCCCTTTTTACCCTTGCCATCTCAAATCCCAATTAATCTCAAATGCAAAAAAAAAAATTATATTATTTGCAAACAAAAAAAATCGACTGTTTGGGGAGAAATAACGGTGTAAAAGATGAACGTGAAACGCTTCTACTAAGATGTTAAGATAGTGGAGAAGCTGTTGATAAGGTATGTGAAATCGATTGTATAATGCCCTGGAAACGATGAAGGGTAGGGGTTTTATTATGTCGGTCTCGAGAGTCAAACGCCGTAATGTCAAAAAAAATTGGTAGAAGATGGTCATTTTTTTTCGATTTGTCGTCGTAAAATAGGCGAATTCCTGCATAATGACATGAACGACGTGGTCCGCCATATTATATATATTTTTGTTCGATATTGTTCATCGCTTTTGATATTTGTATTCGTTGTTGGGTTGTCAAAGTGGAGAAAATCGGGTTTATCGACAAATTCGACGGTGGGAAAATGTATGAAAAAAATTGTTCGATATATGTATTTCAATTTCCTATTAATGATATATTTTCATCTGATCTGATGCATATCAACAAATGAAATTATTTTGGTATAAAAATCTGATGCAGATCGACTAATATACCATACAATTTATTATTATTATTATTAACTAAAAAAGAGATTATTGCAAAGAAGGCTAATTTGGTAAAATAAACTTTACTTGTTAAGGGGGTGCTCTATGCATTGGCACTCCTCTTAACAAACTCTTTATTTTTAAAAAAATTAACCCCCTAACAATATTTGGAGTGTCAATAACAATCCCCTTTAATCCAAGATGCACTGTAATTTATAATGATGCATGATATGAAATAAAATGTGTAATGATATTATGATAATAATGATTTGATGATGATATGTATTTCTTGTTCAAGATATTTAAAGTAATATCTAACTATTATGCATATCATAAATTATTTGAGTCAAACAAAGATAATATAATTTCTAGACTTAGGTTAATTGTAGTAATGAAAGTGACTGAAAAAATTAATAAAGATAAGAGTTTAATTAAAAAAATATTCATGATAAGTAGTAAAATATTCAAAATGATTCTATAGAGATAAATAATCTTAGTAGTGTACTTCTTATAAAAATTGAAGATATTTTTAAAGAGAATATAAAAATTGGATCATATAAAGTAAACTATTTTGATATAAACATATATTCATAAGTATGTATAAAAACTAATTTAAAAAGGACTTAATTTAATTTATTATTAGATATACATCAATATTTTGATACAAGTCTTCTTATACTTTAACTATACTTTTAAGATATAAAAATCATGTATGTGTATATATATACACACACACTAAAATATTAAGTTAAATATACAAGTTTTACAAATCATAATAAGAAATCAAAATTAGTATTAATTTAAAGATAGTATTTGTGATAATGTAATCCGAAGTTGTTAATAAATTATATGTGAAAAAAATTATAAGTTAAACTATGCATGTTTAAATTACATATAAAAGATATATAAATTTATATTTTATAACAATATAAAATGTTTGGAAAAAAATTAAATTATTTCAATCATATTACCATATCTATGTACTATATACATACTTTCAATATATAATTTTTAAAATGCATAAGTAGATGATCAAATTCGATAATTAAAGTTTGAACTCACATTTTCATATCGAAAAGTTGTGTTTTCAATTTTCTAAATCCTAAATAAAATAATAAGAAAATTTAAACTTAGAGTAAGAAAATATTCCAATTAGATTGGTATATTGATAAGTGTAGTAAAGTGTATCGACATATGAACCAGATTATTTGAAATTATGAAAGAAATAAATTTCTATACCTAACTATAGGCGTAAATGTATATTCCTAAATGTAATGATAATTATGAACATATTGTAAGGCGTAACACTTTTTGCAATCCTCCATTTTGTTGTCCTTCCATTGATATGAACCACACATTCACATCTTTTAGAATTTGATGATGAAATATGTTTTATTGCGACAGTCTCGTTTTTCTGATCAAGATAGTATATTCATTTGCTGAATTTGAACACCGTATGAGAAAGATATTGAAGCTTTAGTAGTTCAACCAACTTGGCCTCAAAATTTTGAATTTGAATTTTGAATTTCAATGAAAAGACACTTCAGCCATTATAAATAGGGCCAAAATTCATGCCTCTACACAATCTTTTCTCTTCTTCTTCTTCTTCTTCTCATTTTTCACTTTCAATCAAACTTTCAGGAGGCATAACTTCTTCGTTTCCTAATGGAATTTGTCGAAATAAGCAACAAATTGAAGAACTACGATCTTATAACAATTAGGGGATGACTTTGGATGGTATTGGGGTGCAGCAAGTCGAAATAGTTAGGGGAAAACAGAAAATTCCGTATGTAATTTTCTGTTTTTGATAGTCAACTTCAAACTGCCATATCTTACTCAGTTTTGATCAAAATTTGATGATCTGCCCATCAAAACGACCGCGAGAATGAGAACTACAATTTTGACAAGGAATTGGGACAAAATAGTCTAACATGTGGATGCAACTGAAGATAATTGTCGACAGTTTTGGTTTCCTTCTCTCTTTATTTACAAAACTTCATTTGATCATTACTTGGTCAATTCCTGATGGATTCACATGAAACCTGTGGCATTACGAAGCAAATGAAGAGAAGTACAGTATGAAAATAAAGTTGTAGATGAAAATCCAAAGTTATAAATTGATCTGGTTCCCATTTCTTTGTTGATATATATATATATATATTTATATCCATTTCTTCTTGATGTCTTTCCACCAAACATCATTACTCTTCTCCTCTTTTTGATTTCTACCATGTGTTCATAAGAATTTTGAATTCTCAATAGCCATGTAACACACCATTTCGGAATTTGAATTTTCAACTGTCGCATCATCCATTTTTCAGAGTTTGAGTATTCAATAGCCATATAACACATCTTTTCCTATAAAATAACATATCATTTCAAATAATCAAATAACTTTTTAAATAATCAAATGACTTTTCAAACTAACTAATCTACAATTTTAAACAACAATATCACGATGGTTTTGTAACATATATCAAAGATTTCAAAATTTCAAAATTTTCAAATTTCAAAATTAAAAAAAAAAATCAAAAATCAGATTATGAGTTTAAACTAGTGTTTAAATCATTTCAAAATTTTCCATTTAAATATTTTCAAAAACTAGATTATGAACTTTTGGAAAACCTTGCTCTTGTACAAATTGTTAGAGAATACAGAATGGATCGTTAAGGAAAAACTAAGACTAGAGGGGGGTGAATAGTGTTTTTAAGGAATTTAACAAAATCTAAAACTTATATGAATATCAAACCACAGAGATGATCACAGACACATAATCAAACACAAACACAAAAATAAACAGAAATAAAATGCAGAGAAGGAAAGAACACGCCGGATTTTATACTGGTTCGGATTACTCCTACGTCCAGTCCTATGCAATGCTGGATTACGCATAGTTTTATTACTATATCAATATCCAAGGGCAATCTCCTTAATTTCACGGCTACAAGGTTACCACCGACTCCGAACTCCAAACTACAAACATCCTTGATCAAGTATATTTCCCTTGATTTCTCCAGTTACAAGGTTACCACCGATTCCTTTCCTTGATTTCAAGGCTACAAGGAATCTAAACACTTCCCAAATGATTACAACAGTCCTGTAACTCTTTAATAACACTTTTATTCAAGGAGTAATGAGTAGAGAATGAGAAGAGAAGTTTTATAAAAATAGAATTGAAATCGACAGAGTATAAGTGTGGAAATCATAAAAATATGAAATATTAATGGAGTAATGAAAGTGGATGAAGATGGAGAAGAAGAATGATGAAAAAAATTCAAAATCAACCCCTATTTATAAGATTTGAAATATTGCAATGCTTATGGAATGTTACAAATAGTGAAAAGACACTTCCTTTCAAAATTGAAAATGTGACAGTTATATGTCGACATATGTTAGTTCAAATTGAAATTTGAGTATTTTTCAAGTGTTTTGATATATATATATATATATATATATAATTCTAGAAATTATTGAATTAAAACATAGTGATATAAATAAGTATTATAAAGTAGAAAATCATATGAAATTATAAATATAAACTATATAAACTTATTAATAAAATTATAAAGTTTAAAACTATATAAATATAAAGTATATCAAAGTATATAACTATACAATATATATTAACTTTAAAATTTGAGTTTAAAACAAAATTAAAATAGAAAAAAATAATTAGAATTTTGAAATATAATTGAAATTTGAAAATTAGAATTTGAAAAACAGAATTTGAATTTGAACCTTAAGTGTTATTCAGATCTTACATAAACTATACTCTATTACTATATTTATCTTGAAATCTTGATTACTAACGAGTATTGAATCTTCTCTGAATTCTGAATCTCTTGAATCTTTAAACTCTAAAACTGTACAGTCTTCAGTATTAGTTCCTGTATACAATCCTGCATATATATATATATATATATATATATATATTCTAGATAGAGATGTTGGTATATATTTTATAATCAATTAATATTGAAATAAGGTTGTTGTCATCAAAACTCCATTCTCCAACACCAAGCCTATTGGTAGCGATAACACCTTTATTGGAGTTTCAACTTTGTTGATAATCTCTTGTCTTTTCTTATTTCTGGTATCGTATTCCAACTGTAGACTACGTCCCTTTCATGACATTGATAGTGAACCAACCGATACCGATAGCCTTTCGTTTTTTCTTAAGTTGTCTATCTATCTTAGTTCTCTTTCGATGGTTCTGCGTTCTGGAGTCAGAATAAGTGCTTTTAGCTTCTTTCTCGCTGCTTGTGTCTATTGCGCTCCGATACCCCTTCATTCAGCTTTGGTGTCGAAATTTGGTAGTAGCTGTGTGTGTGTACATGTACATATATATATATATATATTTATATGTTCGTGTGTATATATATAAAGGAAGACTTAGTGAATTAAAACAAGGAAATAGATTAGGCACAGTACACAACAAAGCACAAGACAGGTCAAGACATCAAGGGTTCAGGGGCAAAACATGGCCAATAAAACGTGTTCCGTCCAGTACGCATAAATGGATATTGGCAAAAGGGGTAGTAATAATACAGCAAGGTAACATTGAACAAGCAAAATGCAGCAAGCAGAAATGCCTATAAGTCCTGGCAGTGGACTCAGTGAACACAACTACCCAATAGTGTCAAGTAATAGTGCAGCAAAAAGGGTAGAAACCATGCACCAACAAGTGTAAACAAACACAAGAATGTGATAGTATCAAAATGTAATGAAGTTAGGGTATATAAGGCCTGCTACACATATATGTGTGTGTGTATATATATATATATGTATGTATATACGTATAGATATGTATGTACAAACAAATAATTTAAGCAACTATCAGGACAAATTTGCAATAACAACTCACGCGGTCACTAAGGCTGCGTTTAAATCTAGGTATATATGTATGCCGACGATTCTTATATACATATATAATAGTATATATATACATGTGTATACAATGGTCACCACATGCATACCTAGATCAAGTAAACCCAAACAACCAATGACCGAAATTCAGAAATCAAGTGTAACAGCCTGGGGAATTTTCGACCTCAAAAATTGACATAAATACGTTCACTGTATAACAAGCCAACTTTCAAGTACCGAAAATATTGGAACTCTAATAGAAAGAATTTAGAGGGTGAGAAATAGAAAGAAATAAAAGTTTAAAATAGAAGAAAGAGAAGAACATAACAAAACAGAATCAGAGTAACACGAATCTCAGTGAAACAGATAAAATATATTATATAACTTAACTTTGGACATAAAAAACTGCATTTGTACTTACATACATCATCAGAGGACAACACATATACATCACAGTGGAAATAACTCTATATATCTAACTTGAAGCCTCCTGCTCCAAGCTCCTCCAGTGTATTTGCAAAATCTTGAACTATTTGATTGCCCGTATAAATTTGGGCACCTAAGAGTTTGGGAAAAACAAAGAAAAATAAACTTTGGGTTATTCATCGGGCCAGTGTGAGTAAACGATTTAAAATAGTTTTGATAAATAAAAGGTGTCTCATAAGACCATGCCGCAAATTAACACAGAACATGTTTTTCTCTTATGAGAACCAAAACGCTTTGTATATCAAAACCAGATATTATGATAGTGCCTAGGATTTTCAAAATATATTAGAATCTAGCGAAATGCTTGCATCTCACATTTCACTACATTCTTTACAAAAAAAACCGCGGGCACTACTTAGAGGATGGATTCCAAATATAGCAAGGTATGGGACCACCTTCTGATCAGTGTACCTCTGGGGATGAATACACTGGGGAACAACAAGAACATTTTGCAACCCGTCTAAATATGACCGGCAACACATTCAATTGAGTGTACCGAATATATAACCACCACGGTTGGGGGACAACAAACTGAACCGAAAGCATACAAAAAGAGACAACCAAAGGCATTTGATTTCACCAGATCAGGTAACGATATACCCTAATGGGAGCGGCTACATAGCCACGCGATCTATCTGATTTTTGTTATTTCCTAGTTGTGAAGCTTGGGGTCATAACTTACCTTTTTGACATGTTGCATCTTCATACACTTTATGCAACACCCCGTATTTTCTGTGAATATTAAAATTAACAAATCTAAGAACACTTAATTTATAGAAGAAGAATTAAGTGAAACGGGTTACGCCATTGCTTTTGTCTCGGAATTCTGCTTGAGATAGAGTTCGAGTTTGCGTGAATCGGGTTCCGTATGAAGTAGTTATGGAGTTCGGAAGATTTCAAGTTTAATCACAAAATAATAATTAAATAATAAATTCAGTTTGAAATTCGAAATTCGGCCAAAATAGCTGAGCGGGAAATTTCCCGCCTAGAGGTGTCGGGGGGAGTCGACATAAGTGTCGACCCCCCTATAGGGGTGTCGACATAGGTGTCGACCCCCCCTGTAGGGAGTCGACCCTTTGAGATCCAATTCCTATGACAAATTTTTATAGCCCTGAGCTGATGTGGCCTTCTCTGATTAGCCGATGACTAATTTCTGAGGTGTTAGGGCTTATGTGTCGTACTATGGTTGGCTGGATGACACATCTCTTTGGTTTAATGGCTCTGATTTCTCCTAGACTAATCTAAAGGCTAGAATTAATTATAGACTTCTATATAAACACCCCCAAAACCTTAACCCTAAACCTCACAATCTAATTCTATGAAGCCGTCATGTTGTCCATCCCTAAGCTAGCCTAGCCTCCATCTTCTCCAAATTAGAAATCAAGTTAGAAGCTCTAAACAAAATCCAAACTAGAGAATCAAACATCTACATCAAAGGATAGCTTAACAAATTCAAAAATCAGATCCTAGAATACAAGATCTGTCCTTTTTTTGTAAGTTCAGTTATTATTCCGATTTAAACACCTAATAGAAATCACGACTGTAATAATCAGATCTAGAACTATGCCTAATTCTGATTCATGCCTCTCCTTTTGTCAAAATTGAATTGCCTATGCCTATGAGACTATTGTGATTTATGTAATGACACCTATCGTGTCTGTGAGACTATTGTGATTGACATAATGAAACTTATCATGCCTATGAGACTATTGAGATTGACATAATGAAACCTATCATGCCTATGAGACTATTGTGATTTATATGATGGAACCTATCATGTTGTACATCCTATGCCTATAAGACTATTGTGATTGATATATTGGGACTTATCATGTTGTACATCAAAATTAGTGATTCTCTTAAGTCCAATTCCACCTAATCTGTATACCTATGGTGTAAATTGCTTAGCTTGCCCACACTTATTATTGATGTACAACATGCCTATTGAAACATGATTCTTGAATTGGGTACACCTTTACATGCCTATTTTTCCTTATGTCAATCCTTATGCTCCTTCTCTATTTTTCCCTTTTTACTTACTTTTGTGAATACTAAGTTCATTCGGAACTTAGATTGAATCTCGTTGTACGTGCGATTATAACGCGGGAAAAATTAGGTATAATTAAATTGAGTAAATTTTGAGCATTGCAAGTGAATGTGGCATAAAACTTGTACTGACTTCACTTAGGGGAATATTGGCATAAAAAGACATAAACTTTGACACATATGACAAATATGTAAAATAGCTAAAGATGAACATGCCTAACCCGAGGTTAGATTGAGTTGCGGTGTAAGACTGCCTGGAACCGCTCGGCACATCCAGCGACCGCAACAATATAGATCTAAGGTGAAAGGTTACTGCATTAAGACCAAAAACTCAAGGTTAGATTGAGTTGCGGTGTAAGATTGCCCGGAACCGCCCGGCATGTAACACCCCACACCCGCTAAGGTCACTCACTAAGGGAATGCCTTAACTTCGATGGAGTATTTTAAGTGAATATAGAACAGAAAAATTACAACAAGACAGATATAAGTAATACTTGAAATTTAAAACATCATTTCATTGCAGCAGAAGGTAAACATGTTTGGTTACATACCAAAAACCAACAAGAGTCAAGTATAAAATATCCATCTTGATAAAGACATAAGTACATAATCCCACTACATACTAATAGCCATAATAGAAAAGATAAGGTGAGCTTTACATCAACGGTCCAAGCTCCAAAAGATAGATAAAACAATCTGATCAAAGCCCACTAGTGCTAGGCCCACTCTGAGAACCTGAGGGTTGGGAAAAAGATAAAAACAACGGGGTCAGACATAAGTCTGAGCGAGTCCTATAACTTTAACAATACAATCATTAAAGTAATTAGGGTATGATATAAACTTGGTACGGTAACAACTGGGGATAAATGACTACACTAAGCAGCCAACTAGACGTAGGAAGAACTAAGATATCAGTAAAGACGCATCTATCCACCCAAGGGTAATTACTACACTGCACCACACCAATCATTCCTACTTAAAGGTTGATCCCACCCATGGACTTAGAGAATATAACTAGTAGTTTCGTGTACCCCTAGCTGACCGCATAGGTGTCGTCTGCCCCTATCTCCACTAGGTGTACCCACTACTCCCCAAGCGATCGGCTCCCTAACGTAGATACCCGTGTTGGCCCCACAGTGGGGTGTATCACTCCCCAAAGTGGCAACCAGATACAACTTAAGAGTGCACGACTTATACCTACACGATGCAACAACGTCTTACCTACCAGCCCGGGTCCACACACGCATATGAAACCCGTTGGACTTGCGTTGCCACCGCTAACCCGTCTTGGCCTCTTATAGTCAAGACCAGTATGCGTGTCCCGTCCTCGACTTGGGTCGAGCCCGCAAAGATACGTTTTGGGTTACAGGTTGAAATGGGCCCCCACAAGCTACCCACCTAAGCTTGTCCCTTTTCTAGTGTATCCCACTTAACCCTTTAATCATGTTTAATTACATGTTTCCACTTAGTTAAGTATTCTAATCGTATTTTCTATTGCCACCCAAGGCAACCCACTAGATTTCCACATGCCACCCAAGGCACTTACTTGATTTTCCATATGCCACCCAAGGCACCCACTTAACCCCTCATGCCCCACTACATGCTTATCTGGTTAAGTGTTTCTTAATTGATTAAGACCGTAACCTTTGCAAAGACCTCTCACATTAGACTATCTTTTATGGCAGCTGGATTTGCCGGTCGGGTCCAGGCAACCTTACGCCATAACTGAGTCTAACCTCGTGTCTTTACACTTGTCACGTATTTAGTTTATGCCTAAGACCTCTCACATTGGGCCAATCATTTGTAGCCGCTGGATTTGCCGGTCAGGTCCGGCCAGTCTTATGCTACAAAAGGGTCCAACCTCGTGTCTTAGTCGATTAATTACACCTAATTAATCACCCCCATATTTTGAATTAATTTTCCCTAATTAATTCCAATTTAATGATGTACATAATTGACTCAATTATATCCATCCACTTATGGTATGCAACATCATACCAATTTCACCACAATTTTGTTAACATGAATATTAACCCCATCGTTCCCCACGTAATACGCTAACATGACATACTTAAAAGGGAAGATTCATCACAAATGCAATGGGTTCTACTTAGCATAACATTAGCATCATCATGGGTTTTAAAGGTGTCAGCATGCATATATGACCATAGCATCAAACCCAACTAGCATAAATAACCAACCTAAACTTGCATGAATCACATATGTCATAAAGAGGGTAACTTGCATAGATGTTCATGTCATAGACCTATCATAAAGGGATAAACTTGCATACATGTCATAGGTCTAAAAAGGGATGAACTTGCATATGTTACTCATATCATAAAAAGGGGTAAGCATGCATATATATGCATGACATACAAAGGGGTAAACTTGCATATGTATGCATATCATACAAAGGTGTAAACTTGCACATGTTACTTGCATATAATCAAACACCAAACTTGCATAACATGTCATATATGAACTTGCATATAATCAAACACCAAACTTGCATAACATGTCACATATGAACTTGCATATAATCAAACACCAAACTTGCATAACATGGTGTCATAATGGATCAATGTTTATCATAGTGATTTGCATAACTAGCATCATGAACATATAGCATAAAACTTGCATAACTAGCATCATGGACATATAGCATAAAATTTGCATAACTAACATCATGAGCACATAACATATGATAACATGACTTGCATTGATCCACATTCATAACCATAACCTCATTATATCCTATCATAATTAGTTTAGCAATTGCTTGCTAAAGGCATAGAAACTCACAACTTGTTGATTAGCACTTCTATGAAGAAGATTAAGTTGCTAGAGTTGATTAGAAGTTGATTTGAGAAGTTATCTTCCTCTTTAATTTGTTGGTGGCTCCTTCTAGTTGCAATTTGACGGCATGATGACGTTGTATCCAATTTTAGTATGAATTAGGGTAGTCTTAGGGTGTATTTATAGATTAGTTAAGTGTTTTAGGCCCTTAGATTAACCCTAAATAAGATTAGAGCCGTCAGATTTCGTCACTAGCCACCAAAACACAGCCCAGATCCCAAATCAGTGCACCCAAGTCACTAGGGCTGTATATCGGACAGGACAGTCCGTTGTCCGGCTCGGTCCGAAGCTATAAGGTGTCTGGTCCGTGTCCGTCCGATTCTCTTATAGGACAGAGCTTGGACACACTAGTTTTCTGTCCGATGATGTTTTTCTATTATATCGGACAGGACAATCCGTTGTCCGGCTCGGTCCGAGACTATATGATGTCTGGTCCGTGTCCGTCCGAATTCTTATAGGACAGAGCTTGGACATACCTCCGTCCGGTCCGGTCCGACCCGTTTACACCCCTACAAGTCACCTGGGCTCGACCAGGGAGGTCGACCCCCAGGTCGACACTAGGGTCGACACCCATGTCGACCTGGTGGGCAGGTCGACCCCCAGGTCGACTCCCAGGTCGACCTGGTCTGGGCGGGAATTTTCCCGCCTAGCCCATATTCTGCATTTTTGAAATCTGTTTCGCTTTCTGATTTTTCGTGAAACTTCTGAAGGCCATATCTCGGACATACGGACTCCGATTCATGAAATTTCGGACTCTATTTCGCGTATTTTTCTGAGACGAACGCAACCGTTAAACCCGTTTCCCTTAATTCTCACGTCTGAGATTAATTATTCTTTAATTACTAAACATTAATATTAAGTGAAATTCGGGGTGTTACACGGCACATCCAGCGACCACAACAATATAGATCTAATGTAAGAGGTTGGTGCTTTAATGAATGAATTAAAGCTAAGGAACAGACAGGCTAAGAATGGTAGGGTTAAGTTAATTAAGGCAACACTTAACCAGTACTACATGTTAGTTAAACAGATGGGTGGGTTAGGTTAATTTGAGAACACTTAACCGTTATAACATGTTGATTAGGAAACCCTAGTAACGGGGGCCCATTTCAGCAGTAACTCACATAGATGTTTCATGGTACCCTGAACTAGGCAGGGTGGGGCATGATTATTGGTCTGATTATAAGCGGTGAATATAGCGGCATGTGG
Organism: Allium sativum; assembly: GCA_030737875.1. Classification (NCBI taxonomy): domain Eukaryota; kingdom Viridiplantae; phylum Streptophyta; class Magnoliopsida; order Asparagales; family Amaryllidaceae; genus Allium; species Allium sativum. The sequence continues at coordinate 1,032,828,751 of CM060920.1, read as the reverse complement.
TGCAGCAGTGTAGGTTCCGGCGGAGTATGGGCGTGCACGTACTCCGGAGTGGATAAAGCAGGCGCCGGGCATCAGTGATATATACTATGCATCTAGAATTTGTGTCGGGTTGCCACCATAGGAGTTGATATACCCGATGGCGGGACTAGCATAGGTATCTACAATCAAGCAGGGCCGAATGACACAAGTAATAAATGCATGCGAGTAGAAGCTGATCGGAAAAGGGATCACTTTGTTATGAACACATGATGGTAGTTGAAACATTCGTAGTAGGTGCAGTGAAATGGAAATGAGTGCCATAGTATATTCAGTTTAACTTGCCTTATCTTATTTCTATGGTATTGTCCTTTATTCAGTTTATTCGTGTCATGATCTTTTTTCCTGTTTACGTGCTGAATAATCACTAGACTTACCAGACTTATGTTTGACTCGTTTTCTTTTGCCGTCTTTTCTTCCGTTCCCCCCACTCACCCAGGTCCGCAGGGAGGGAATACTTCAGCTTAGTGTAGACCTTTTCCAGCTTGAAGAGAGTATATGTATTACATAAATTCTCTTTTCTTGGGCTATGGATGTGGTTACACTTTTATTGGGTATTTATGCTGCTTTACTACTGTTTTATGCTTCTTTGTGTGCTTGGAGTTCTAAATCAAGATAGATGTTTTATTGTAATAATTTAGAAGTTGGGTTTTGAGACAATGCTTATAATGTTTTGACTAAACCACGTTATTAATGAAATGATTTCAGTTTTCCGCTGTTTATATGTCTATCTTGTAAATTATCTAAGCCTTTTACCTAAAATGCTTCACCAAAGTTAATTCATTCCCTTTGTGAGTGACTTTAACGGAGGTGGGGTGTTTCACTTGGTATCAGAGCGATGGTTTACCGGATTAGATAAAAGTTTTCGAAAACTATTTTTCAAAAAGAAATTTAAAGAAGCATTTTCAAGAAAAGTATTGTTTTATTTTAAAGGCATAATCCCCAAAGTCGTATGCACTATCTTTCTATCCTTTGTTTTGAACCTTTTCTTTTCATTTCAGCATGTCTGGGGATCTTAATCTTCCGATGAAGCACTGATACCTGGCTGGTTCAGAAGGTATCTGGAGGCTAGGGCTAATGGCGCAGGCCTAACAGACGTTCCTTTTCCCCCAGCTGCAGTCATTCCTCCGCCTCCACGTGTGAATGCTTTCTCAAAGATATGTAGAGACTTTCGAGCTATGGGTGGAAAGAACTTTAATGGGACTGAGCCATTTGTAGAAGCAAGAAACTGGCTCAAGGAAACAGAAGACTTGTTTGTTATCTTCGAAGTGGACGATATGTAGAAGATACAATTGGTTGTATGGTTACTTAAGGACGAAGCCTCTTACTAGTGGGAAGTTACTAATGCTGAGAGACCAGTTGAAATTTGAGAGGATTTCAGAAGGAGATTTAAAATGAAGTTCCTCTCGCAAGCTGAACGAAGCCTACAAACGGAGAAGTTCCTAGCACTCAAACAGGGAAGCCTATCGGTTAAGGAATACGTCAACCAATTCAACCAGTTGGCTAGATTCAGACTGGAGTTAGTAAACACTCCACATAAAAAGGCTCTCTGATTCGTTAAAGGGTTAAATGAGCCACTGCATAGCCTAGCTATGTCCCATATACCTATGGGTGCGACTTTTAAGAGACTGGTGGACATGGCACTGTTACAGGAGGAAGACAAGGATGGCAAGAAAGAGGCGAAGGTGGAAGAACCTCTAGACAAGAAAGTGGAGGAATCGCAGAATAAGAAGACGGATTCCAAGAAAGACAGGAAGAATAACAAACCTCGTGACAAGAGGAAGGGCAAATTTTGTGGCATACCTGGACATCTAAATAAAGACTGCAGGAAGAAGAAGAAGAAGATGGGTGGTTGCTTTCAATGCGGCGAGATATGACATATGGCTAAGGATTGCCCAAAACGGCAAGGCCAAGGGCAGAGGAATGGATCTACTTCTGGAGGGAAGATTCACGCTCTCATTGCACCTTTGCAAGAAAGAGGTAGAAATATTTCTGTTGAGAGTTTAGTTTATCTTTTTGATCATCCAGTTCGTACTCTTTTTTATTCTGGCGCATTGCACTCCTTCATATCTACTGCTTTAGTTGAATCTCTGCACCTAGATACCAGTATAGTAGATGGTAGATGATCCTATGGTTGTTTCAAATCCAATTGGGGGTTCGTCTTATTTATCAATGATTTGTTTGGATTTGGAAATTTCTATAATAAGCGTTTGGTTTAGATGTAATGCTTATGTTTTGGGCTTCACAGGCTATGGGTTGATTCAAGGCATGGATTGGTTATCCAGAAATGGTGCAATCCTTGATTGTGAAAGAAGAGTGGTTAAACTTATGACTCGCCTCGGTAACACTCTCAAAATCTCTTGTAATCCCATGAATTCTATTTTTCTTAGCTATCTAGAACCTCTTGATGTGTCTGTTGAAAAATTGCAATCTGTTAGAGTAGTCCGTGAATACTCGAATGTCTTTGAAGAGGTGAAGGGCTTACCTCCGAAGCGAGAGATAGACTTTCGCATATACCTTGTCGATAATGAAAAACCTGTTGATTTACCCATTAGACACATAGCTCAAAGGGAAAGGAAAGAGCTCGGCAAGCAAGTTAAAGAGTTGCTTGAAAAGGGGTTCATAAGGTAGAGTATTTTTGAATGGGGTGCTCTAGTGGTGTTTGCAACCAAAGAGGATGGTTCGCTTCGCCTGTGCGTGGACTATAGGGGGATAAATAAGTTAACCAAGAAGAATAGGCACCCACTTCCTAGAATAGATGACTTGTTCGACTAGCTCGCAGGTGCCTCGGTTTTCTCTCAACTAGATCTGGCCGTCGGATTTCAACAGCTAAGAGTGGCTGAAGACAGCATAGATAAGACCACGTTCAGGACCTCGGATGGTTTCTTCGAATGGCTTGTCATGCCTTTCGGCTTGACAAATGCACCCGCCTACTTTGTAGACTTGATGAGTAGGGTGTTCAGAGAGTTCCTTAATAAATTTGTAGTGGTCTTCGTGGACGACATTTTGATTTTCTCAAAAAGTGAGGAAGAACATGCTTTGCATTTAAGGGAAGTCATGGATACTCTTCGTGCACATCAACTGAAAGCAAAATTCTCCAAATTCCATTTTTGGAGAGAAGAAGTAAGGTTTCTTGGACATGTGGTGTTCAAAGAGGGAATAGCTGTGGATCCGGCAAAAGTAGTTGCGGTGCAAGATTGGAAGATTCCATGAAATGCAACCGAAGTACGGAGTTTTCTCGGGCTAGCGGGCTTTTACAGAAAGTTCATTAAGGACTTTGCGAAGATCTCAGCCCCACTTACTAGGTTGACAAATAAGAACCTAAATTTTGCTTGGGATTTGGACTGCGATGTTGCTTTCCAATGATTGAAAAGGGATCTAGCAACAACTTCGGTTCTGACATTGCCTGACGGAAGTAAGATGTTTGCAGTGTACACAGGCGCATGCAGTATAGGATTGGCCGCTGTCTTGATGCAAGATGGCATAGTAGTTTGTTATGGAGGAAGGCAGTTGAAGGTAAATGAGGAAAACTACTCAACTCATGATTTAGAGCTAGATGCCATTGTTTTCGCTCTTAAGTCATGGCGTCGTTACCTGCTAGGAGAAAGGTTTGAATTGTTTACTGACCATAAATCATTAAAGTACATTTTCTCACAAAAAGATCTTAACTTAAGACAACAAAGGTGGATGGAATTTCTTGCCTCATACGATTTTGAGATTGCTTATACCCCTGACAAGGGCAATGTGGTTGCAGACGCCTTAAGTAGGAAAAAGCTGACCTTAAGTCCTCTCTTTGTAGAAAGGCAAAGCTTGGAGTACATAGCAAACTTTGACTTTAGACCCTCCTTTGAATTTGTACCTGGTTTGTTAGCATTTCTAGAGGTGCGGCCTACTCTTTAAGACTCAATTGGAACCGCACAACGTGAAGACCCTTAGCTAGTTGATGTGATGGATAAGTTAATTAGAGTCGAGACTTCTAGTCACCTCAATAGATACTCCATCGATGACAAGGGTTGGTTGAGACGGGATGGAAGACTATGCATCCCACAAGCAAGGGATTTGGTGAAAACAGTTCTTGAAGAAGCACACCACTCTAAGTTAACCATACACCCAGGTGGGGACAAGATGTATAAAGACATAAAAAGGGTTTTCTTCTGAAATGGCATGAAGAAGGATGTAGCTGAGTTTGTCTATAAATGCTTGATATACCAGCAAGTCAAGGCAGAGCAGAAGAAGCCTGGTGGTCTGCTTCATCCTCTAGAGGTCCCACAGTGGAAATGGGTTAGCATTTTGATGGACTTTATTGATGGGTTGCCTAGGTCAAGAAGGGGCAGTACCAGTGTTTGGTAATAGTGGACAGGCTCACAAAAAGCGCTCACTTTATACCTTAAAAGTAGGAGGACTGCCTCATCGTTAGCATCCACTTGTCTTAAAGAGGTAGTTCGACTGCACGGAATACCCTCTAGCATAGTAAGTGATCGAGACCCTATCTTTATGAGTGAGTTTTGGAAGAGTTTGTAGGAGGCTATGGGCACACAGCTATGCTTAAGCACTGCCTATCACCCTCAAACCGATGGTCTAACGGAAAGGGTGAACAACGTGTTAGAAGATCTCTTGCGGTTGCGCATTCTTGATTTTGGGGGAACATGGGAGGATCACCTTCCTTTGGTGGAGTTCGCATACAACAATAGCTACCAAGCCACCATAGGCATGGCACCCTTTGAGGCTTTATATGGAAGACCATGCCGATCACCAACTTGTTGGTGGGAGTCTACAGACAAGCTCGTACTTGGGCCTCACATGATCAGAGAAACTATAGAGAAGATGGACTTGATACGAAGATGAATGAAGACCGCACAAGATAGACAGAAGTCCTACACCGATAAAAGAAGGACCGACCTTGAGTTTGAGTTTGGAGACAGAGTTTTCCTTAAAGTATCTCCTTTGAAGAAAGTCGTTCGCTTTGGGTCCATAGGAAAATTGGCACCAATATTTGTAGGGTCATTCCCTATCATTGAGAGGATTGGGAAGATGGCTTATAGAGTAGAGCTGCCCGAAAGATTGGCTGGAGTTCATAATGTCTTTCATGTCTCTCATCTACGAAAGTGCTTACGTGAGTCTGCGGAATTCGTGGAGCCAAGCATACTAGAGGAAATGGAAGTGGAACGAGAAGCAACGGTGAGAAGAGTTCCAACTCATATCTTGGGTACAGAAGTTAAAAAGCCACACAATCGTGAGATCAAGCTAGTTAAAGTACAATGGAGTGATGCTGAGGAAGACGCAACTTGGGAGACTAAGGACAAGATACGCGCAGCCTACCCTTATCTTTTTGAGGGTACATCCTTGATCTCTTTTTCCATGAGTTTATGCATGCTTGTATCTATCTCTTAAGTATATTTCCTCAGTCCTATTTCTTGATCCTTAGGTATAAACCAATGGATGTAAACATGTATTTGAAACATGTTGTGATTGATTGTTGCAATTAGTTGCAAGTGGTTGCTTGTGGATGCATACACACACACACACACTAAGTACTAGATCGGCTCAGTCACTTTCATATTGCATATGCATATATGTATTTATATATGGATTAAAACTTGATGTGTTATCATATGGACGTTGCACTTGTATGAGTGATTATGCACTCATGTAGAAAGTATGATTAGGAATAATTGCATACATAATGGACTCATGGCACTGACATGATCTGCATCAAGGAAGTCAAATGAATCAGTAGACCGCCTGGTCTTGCATTAGGTAAGAACATATACACACACTATGCATACGATCATGAAAGCATTAGAAATCTTTTTAAGGACAATGGATGCTTGTGATTGATGGTTGAGTAGATGGATGTTGGATGTTAGGAAACATTCTTCGTAACTTAGAGATTTCAGGGACGAAGGAGGGGAGAATGTAACACCCCGTATTTTATAAGAATATTAAAATTAACAAATCTAAGAACTCTTAATTTTTAGAAGAAGAATAAAGGGAAACGGGTTACTCCATTGCGTTCGTCTCGGAATTCTACTTGAGATAGAGTCCGAGTTTGCATGAATCGGGCTCCGTATGAAGAAATTATGGAGTTCGGAAGATTTCAAGTTTAATCAAAAAATAATAATTAAATAACAAGTTCAGTTTAAAATTCGAAATTTGGCCTGAACAGCAAGGCGGGAAATTCCCCGCCCAGAGGTGTCGACCCCCCTATAGGGGTGTCGATGTAGGTGTCGACCCCCTCCCCCCCAGTAGGGAGTCAACCCCTTTGAGATCCAATTCCTATGACGAAATTTTATAGCCCTGAGCTGATGTGGCCTTCTCTGATTGGTCGATGACAAATTTCTGAGGTATTAGGGCTTATGTGTCATGCTATGGTTGGCTGGATGACACATCTCTTTGGTTTGATGGATCTGATTTCTCCTAGACTAATCTAAAGGCAAGAATTAATCCTAGACTTCTATATAAACACCCCAAAACCTTAACCCTAAACCTTACAATCTCATTCTATGAAGCCGTCATGTTGTCCATCCCTAAGCTAGCCTAGCCTCCATCTTCTCCAAATTAGAAATCAAGTTAGAAAGCTCCAAACAAAATCCAAACTAGAGAATCAAACGTCTACATCAAAGGATAGCTTAACAAATTCAGAAATCAGATCCCAGAATACAAGATCTGTCCTTTTTCTGTAAGTTCAGTTATTATTCCGATTTAAACACCTAATAGAAATCACGACTGTAATAATCAGATCTAGAACTATGCCTAATTCTGATTCATGCCTCTCCTTTTGTCAAAATTGAATTGCCTATGCCTATGAGACTATTGTGATTTATGTAATGACACCTATCGTGTCTGTGAGACTATTGTGATTGACATAATGAAACTTATCATGCCTATGAGACTATTGAGATTGACATAATGAAACCTATCATGCCTATGAGACCGTTGTGATTTATATGATTGAACCTATCATGTTGTACATCCTATGCCTATGAGACTATTGTGATTGATATAATAGGACTTATCTTGTTGTACATCAAAATTAGTGATTCTCTTAAGTCCAATTCTACCTAATCTTTATACCTATGGTGTAAATTGCTTAGCTTGCCCACACTTATTATTAATGTACAACATGCCTATTGAAACATGATTCTTGAATTGGGTACACATTTACATGCCTATTTTTCCTTATGTCAATCCTTATGCTCCTTCTCTATTTTTCCCTTTTGACTTACTTTTGTGAATACTAAGTTCATTTGGAACTTAGATTGAATTTCGTTGTACGTGCGATTATAACATGGAGAAAATTGGGTATAATTTAATTAAGTAAATTTTGGGCATAGCAAGTGAATGTGGCATAAAACTTGTACTGACTTCACTTAGGGGAATATTGGCATAAAAAGACATAAACTTTGACACATATGACAAACATCTAAAATGGCTAAAGATGAACATACCTAACCCGAGGTTAGATTGAGTTGCGGTGTAAGACTGCCCGGAACCGCCCGGCACATCCAGCGACCGCAACAATATAGATCTATTGTGAGAGGTTAGCGCATTAAGCCCAAAAACCCGAGGTTCGATTGAGTTGCGGTGTAAGACTGCCGGGAACCGCCCGGCACATCCAGCGACCGAAACAATATAGATCTAATGTGAGAAGTTGGGTTTTGAGACAATGCTTGTAATGTTTTGATTAAACCGCGTTATTAATGAAATGATTTCGGTTTTCCGCTGTTTATATGTCTGTCTTATAAATTATCTATGCCTTTTACCTAAAATGCTTCACCATAGTTAATGCATTCCCTTTGTGAGTGACCTTAACGGAGGTGGGGTGTTTCACTTTGAATGCCACATCCTCAAGCCCGCCAAATCACATATTGATTTCCCCAAAAATTCAACTAACATAAAGCTATGAGAAGCAAATTCTTCCACCATCAAACATAAATACAATTGAAGAGATAAACGTATGTGATCTGTTAGGCATACTCTCTTAGACATCCGTCCGTACAAGTTGTCCTGGACTGGACAGACCGAAGACACTATTCTGTAAACAAAACAACCCTTGCATAAACTCTATCTTCAATTGTCTTTAATAATCTCGAACTTGCAACGTATAAATTAGATCGAAGTGGAATTTAGATTCTTGACTCTTCGAAATAGTAACATTAATATCTTTTAAGGTCAAATGATACTTAATATCAATCAAGTTAACATATTTCATATGGGTTTCTATATCCAAATTGACTATTAGGACTTATCTAATGAAAATATCTCACATAAAAGATTCAACTTCCAGATTTAAATATTTATCTAATACAGGATGATTTAAATGTGTCAAATGTTTAATTTAAACTACCACATCACAATATAACTATCAATTTAATCAACAAACCAGTTGTCATCATATATCTAATAACTCTAGTTCGACAATTCAAATTATTATGCTTAGACGAAATCATTTTTTTATTTCCAAAAGTGAACAATAAAAATGATATAATTTCCATAAATTGTGTCAATGTTTTATTAGTATTAAATTATCATAACCTGTGTTGACCAGTATTTTGGTTAAACAGTCATGCGTCAAGGTTATGGATATCGACCCGCTCGATTCGAGAACATCGTTGGAAAATGCAAAGCGATTTAGTTGAAGTCGCAAAGTATTAGAAAAAAGATGGGAATAATGTTGATTTCTAAAATCATCGTTAATAATCTTATAAAACTTGGCATAGTGAAAATACGTGACTAACTCGATTCGATCAGCTTAAAATACCTGAGTGCGTCGGTCCGATCACATGGTAAAACTCGTCGAGGAAAAATATTTGAAATTTGGTAAATAGCAGTGTTGTGCACTCTAAAATTTCTTATCAGCATGTGTCGGTCAACAAAAACGTCTTGCGCGATTTGGTTTGGTAAAAATAAAAAAATCTGATAAAAACATGACCTCGAGCCGATCAAGTCAGAAAATTTGGCATGATCATGTTCATTTATTTTACCAAATGGCCAAAACCAAAGCACTAAAACACGTATCTAGCATCAGAAAAATTGTGATCGACACGGCTCGATCACCATCTTTACTTTTGCCAGAATAAAAAAACAATGCGCCAAATCATGTGTTTGGCCCCACAAAAACATTGATCGGCGTGTTCCAATAATTCTCATGCCAGATCCAAAGATTTGGCAACTCCAAAAATGATGATCAACACGTTATATCACCTTCAATTATTTATGCTTGATCCAAGAGTTTGGCACAGCTGGAAAACATGGTCACCACAGTCGATCTTCCCCAAATTCTCTTCCCCTACCTTTTCTTCCTTCTCCATCTCCTATTCTTCTCCACCATGCACAACCACGCTATACAGGTGTACATCTCCTACCATGACTAACTCACCTTCAATGCCATCACCACAAATGTTGCTCAACCACCTAAATCCATCTCCATCCTCTGTCCTTTCTCCGATCAGCAAAATGAAAAATAGTGCCTCAACCCGAGCTTCGAGCTTCACTTCGATCCAATAAAAGCACCTCTCATAAACTATGTTTAACTTCAAAGTTCACCACCATGCAGCTGACATGTTCCACCTTCATTTCACCCGGTATGCACCTTTTATGATCGCCGACATTCATGCGGTTTGCACCCAAAACCGAGTATTCTTAAGTCGACTAAAATCCTTCTTCCTTATTTATCTCCTAAATCACCCCATTATAAATTCATCTAACAATTTTTATATATTCCCTGACCCCTCACGCTCTTCTAACATCGACATCGTGGCTCACGACCATCACTAGTGGTCAGATTTGATCGAAACCCCTTTGTTGATCCTCTCCGCGTTTCTCGATGCTTAGATCGCTAAAAATCATGATATGACCACTAAAATTCATGTTTTTCAAATACCAACATGATCGTTTACTTAAATCATGATATAGTGATGTTCGAATTTTGACAAAATATAACTCTTTACTGTAATACAACCCTTTTCAGATGATATACCCTACTACTTGAGTTAAAACTAATTTTAAATTATACTAGAGATATAAACAAGCAACTTTCATGTTGAAGTAAAATTGTAAAACAAGATAGGATTTTAGTTGTTGATTTTTAAAGCTAAGACGAAAAGTATTCATAGTTTCTCACAATACCCTGGCATATTTAAACACAACAGCAATTTATCTCAGTCATAATTATCATGATACTTAGTCTGTATATGATAAAATGAAATCAGTAGCAAATATATGCATATAAATGTTTGATTCATTCGAATAAACAATCCTTATAACTTAATTCACAATGGAGTTGAGCAGACTGGGACCTTAAAAAATTCAAAATCTCTTTCCAAGTTCGTTAACACGTCAGATTTTGATCATAGGCATGCTATCCTCCGGATCTAAACATTTTTTTCCAACATGAAGATCAAAGAAACTCCTCAAGCGTAGGTAACATTAATTTTTCAAAAATAAATTCGATGATGGAATTTCCAGATCTATATGAGAAAGATCAAAATTTGGTAGATCTGAGTAGTTTTAAACAACCGAAAGCTTGGGTAAATGTTATTAAAGAGAATAATTACCACCAAACACTATCCAGCTTAGTTTCTTTGAGCCTGTTGTAAAGGATGATATGAAACTTGCGACAATTAATGAAGATCTGACAAACAGGGCTAGAAAAAGATGGGTTAATTCCATTGTTTTTTTATATTTTCGGTTATAAGCCGTATTATAATTTTCTCAAGAATTACGTTGACCAAAATTGAAAGTTAAGGGTAGTTATCAGTTGTATTCGAGAGAAAATGGATTCTACATATTAAAATGTGAAAATGATGGAGGGTGTCAACGTATACTAGCTGAAGGGCTTTATTACTACAACAAGAGGCTAATATTTATGAAAAAATGGGAGCCAAGAGTAAAATTAACTAAGGAATTTCTGAACTCTCTTCCTATTGGATTCGTCTGCCCAATCTTGATCTGGATTTTTGGTATGTTAAGTCTATGAATAGGATAACTTCATTATTGGGTAACCCTATAAAATTGGATAGTATAACAGAGAGCCCAGTTAGGATTTCGTATGCTAGACTTATAGTTGAAGGAAATTCTGATTTTAAATTCCCTTAAGCTATGCATATTCAATGCTATAATGGTAATGTTGTTTGGCAAAGGGTAGCCTATGAATGGATTCCTCCTTTATGTTCAAGTTGTAAAATATTTTGTCATTCAATTGTAAATCAATTAAGATCTGGTCTCCCAAGAACAAATCTAATCCAGAGAATGGGATGGACATAGATTACATAACTGTTGATAATATGAAGGAGGATATTAATAATGATTATGTAAAGGGTAGTAAATAGTTGATTCAAGGAAAGGAAAAGATGAGGTTAGTATTGTTGAAACAGTTAGCCCTTTTAATGTTTTGGAATTTTGTAATGTGAATTTGCAAAACAATGGAGAAGGATATGAAGAGGCAACAAACAATTTTAATGCTTATAGGGCTAATATTAAGATTGATAGCATGCGTGATAAAAGAGGAGAATTACATATGCATGGTGTATGTGAACATTCAAACGGGGAGTTCAAAGGAATTGGAAAGTCTGTTGATCATTTTTGTAACGACCCAGAAAATCTGAACCAATTTAAAATTTTTAAATTGGCTAAAATAATGGATTTTAAATATTTAAAATAAATATATTAAATAATGGCGATGAAAACTGAGTAAAAATCGACATTTGAAAACCAATATAATTAATTATAATTATATATAGAATTGAAAATGGCGCGGTAGTTCGATAATTCGATTTCAAACTTCAATTGAATATACCGGGTGCAAAACAATCCGGATTTTAGTGAGACCAAAAACAATAGTATCTAATTGATGATATCTTTCTAACGGATCCGACCAATCGAAATTTGATAGCGGGAATCGAAAGATATGTCCAGTCGAAAATTGTGAATAGTCGCTGTGGAATTCAGGCCCTTAAAAATGGACATTTTGCAAACGACCTCGGATTTCGACGAAACCACTTTTGTTGGATCCGCAGTGTCAAGTTATTGCTAGGTTTCAAATTTCATAATTTTTCGAATCAATATGTGAGCGTGGCAAAGGAAAACGCGTTTGACCAGTTTCAGTTGATTTTAATAGGTTATCTTTTGGAATATAACACAGAAACAGATAATAGCAGAACAGAATTAAATAAATACACCAGATAATGAACAACAAAATATACTGGATAAAAGTAATCATCAGAGTTACACAGTATACAGGATCTTACTTAGTACAAATACAGTTCAGCTATACATAAATGTCTACAGCGGAAATAAACAAAATATGTACAATAGGAGCTGAACAACATAAAAAGAATAAATGATAGAATCCATCTTCAGCTCCAGCTATCCAGAAAAAGAAACAGCTAAACCTGAATACAAGGCTGCCCGTGTAGAAAAAGGGGCACCCGAGTTTGAAAGTGAAACAAACTACGAGTCAGTCATGGGACTGGTATGAGAAATCCACTCAACACATATATATAATTGGCTAATCACAGGACCACGCCACTTTCGTGGAACGGGTTTACTCCATTGGATTGCCAGTGCTTTAAAACAAATCTTTCTTTTAAACATCGTTATGCTTTTTATAAAAATGAAGCCATTATAAGACTCAGTTCCCATCACACAATGCAACGCAAACCGGAGGATAGAGTTTTTACCTTATAACGGCCAAATATGCTTGATACGAATAAAACAAAGGCATTTGATATTATTGCTAGTGTTTATATGTTTTGAAAACAATTTCAAATCATAACTATCAATCATAGACGGCATTAATGCCCCATACCACTATGTCGCCATATATAGGTATACAATCAAAACCGCACGATGTCGTATTTGGAAATTGGATTTCCGTCATGAACCAAGGCAAAAGATAGTCCTTACCGAATTCGAGACTGCCTAGCCCGAGCCTCAGGAACAGCCGCAACTGCCCCTTGGATCGTCAGGGCCGGTCCACCGATGTGGATTATTATGCCTGAACAATACGTTTCCCCGCCCTTTGGGGCGTAAACGAGCCAACGAATGACTCCATCGGACCCGGATCGTCCGATCAAACCGAGGCGCCTCGCAACAGCAACAACCACATAGGTGAAAAGTATATAAATGTCAGGGCTGGTAGGTCACTGACACCACCCTAGCTAGGAAGAAACGCATGCCCTCCCTGAGGTCCTTCTCCCGTTTTAGGTTCATACCGGGGTGTGAGGCTCGCGAATTCACGTTATACACAAAGCTACGCCACACAGGCGGTGCTTTGATCATCACCACAAGACTTTGCTTTTCAACAGAAGCCCTGATCACTGCATCTTAGCATGCCACACAGAATAAATCCTATGTCAGACACACAGTCCATTTACAAGTCCGTTCTGGGTCTGAACGAAACCGGAGGCACTAAATACCTCGCAAACCCATCGATCACCGCGTACGTCTGGACGATCACCACTCATTATCCATATTTCGGGATGCCTCCCAATCAGGACCTCGGTTACCATCCAAACGAGGTGAAGATCTCCGGTCTTCGACCACCGTCTTCATCTTCGAATTTCAATCGTCGGTCAATTATTCGAAATGAGAATTAACTCGGCCTTTTCAAATAATTCACGTATATTTAGAATTTCAAATCAATTTATCTCAATGGTTAAATTATTCGACAACACCAATATTGTTCTTCAATGTAATTTTCACACCAAACACATTCAACCATCAAATACAACATAAATCGAGCAAACTCAGTTTATTTTCATTCCATATCGCTTATGATATTTTATAACTATTTATCGCTATTTTTATATATTTTAAAATAGCCATTTTATTCAAAACGACGCTTCGGGCCATAACGCGGCCGTGGCGCTGTTTTTCTTCAGATTTGATTTACACATATCTGAAAATCTAACCGTTGGATCTTCACAAAATTTACATCATTAGAAAGGTCTTTTCAAAACGAACCCAACGGTTCCAGTTTCGGGAAAATCCGACGGTCGGATCTCCCGGTACAATCGTTTGAAGTTTCGATTTCAAAATACGAACTGCAGCGTCGTTATTCGATTAAATATATAATTATATTTATATATATATAAATATAATCGCTTCTGGCGCTGTTTTTCTTCAGATTTGAATTAAACATTCCAGACAATCCAACCGTTGGATTTTTACAAGGTTGGTGCCGTTGGAAAGATTATTCCAAGGCGAACCCGACGGTTGAGGTTTCGGGAAAATCCAATGGTCGGATTTCCCGTACTAGTCGTTTGAAATCACGGTTTCAAAATACGAACTGCACGGCTTCGTTTCGTTTTAATTTTATTTATATTTATATATTTATATAAATATAGTTCATTCAATGATTTCAATATCGTTTTCACTTCAAAAAAAATTCTAACACCTTAAATTTTTGGAAAATTTCGCCATAACCTCCCCTGCACCGGGAGCATCGGGAAATCACAAATAGCGTTCCCGGTCCTTCTAATCTCAAAAAGAAAAAGAAAAAGCCAAGCGGCTAGCCAACAGGCTCAAAATCATCACCCAAACAAATCAGTAAATGTGTACCTATTTGTCGGGCACAGAATTTTATTCCTCTTCTCTAGCCCCTTTGCTATAACCTGTTCAATGAATATTGCATGTACATATATATACAGTTCTTATCATTTATCAATTTCTATTCGACTTCATATTTGATTTCTATTTGGTTTAAAAACTCCATTCATTCTAATGTTTCATAAATAGGTGCAAATCATTTCATTAGCTAATTAATGAATATTTCATCTCATATATGTTTATTTTGAACAAGGGGCTATTTTTAACACTTCACATTTCAACGATTTATGCATATAATACAAATGCGATTTTTATTGTAAAACGATTCATTTCAAAACACTATTTTTCTATATAGTTCATATAGTCGATAAAAGGTGATTTTTATTATCAAACAATTTATTTCAAAATATGAATACCATTCAACACATGAATTTCTAATCAACGAATGAATATCAATTCAACACATGAATGTTTTCTATAGTTTCTATATATAGATAAAAAATGTGATTTTTATTATCGAACAATTTATTTCAAAATATGAATACCATTCAACACATGAATTTCTAATCAACGAATGAATATCAATTCAACACATGAATGTTTTCTATAGTTTCTATATATAGATAAAAATGTGATTTTTATTATCGAACAATTTATTTCAAAATACGAATACCATTCAACACATGAATTTCTAATCAACGAATGAATATCAATTCAACACATGAATGTTTTCTATAGTTTCTATATATAGATAAAAATGTGATTTTTATTATCGAACAATTTATTTCAAAATATGAATACCATTCAACACATGAATTTCTAATCAACGAATGAATATCAATTCAACACATGAATGTTTTCTATAGTTTCTATATATAGATAAAAATGTGATTTTTATTATCGAACAATTTATTTCAAAATATGAATACCATTCAACACATGAATTTCTAAACAACGAATGAATATCTATTCAACACATGAATGTTTTCTATAGTTTCTATATATAGATAAAAATGTGATTTTTATTATCGTACAATTTATTTCAAAATATGAATACCGTTCAACACATGAATTTCTAAACAACGAATGAATATCAATTCAACACATGAATGTTTTCTATACAATGAATAAATATAGTTTAAGCATATGAAAATAATTCAAACACACAAATATTATTCAAAATTTCGGCAGCATAACGGCAGGGTAGTTAAACCGGGACCGTCCCTAGTACGGCTCCTCGCTCTACCTTAAAACCTCGCGGTTTTTGACAATGGGGATCATGCATCTAGTTCGCACGCAGGCGGCATGTATATATTTATTTCATTTCCACAAACTAATCCTATGTGGTTTCAACCAAATATTTCTTAATCACAAGCGGGTATTTTTCAACCTCAATCAACCAATATCAATCACAAACAATCCCAAACAACCATTCGTTATCAACCAATTATCACAACAATTTCAACCAATAAATATCGTCCATGGTTTGTGGACGAGGGGCGTATATATATATATATATATATATATATATATATATATATTTATATATAGCAATTCACTTTTACTTCACACATATAAAATATTTTTAAATCAGAAATCTCACATTGCTTTTCACGATGCCAAAAATTGTAGAAGGCTCAGAAAAATATGCGGTCTCTCCTAGAATGTAGAGAGCGTCCTCACGGTCCCGGTGTCTCCTGTTTCATCGAATTTCGTTATCGTATGAAAAAGATACGATTTTTATCGTGAAATCATGATTCGCGACGGTTTTTGAATGTTGAAAACACTTAAAATATAATAGCCGTATACCTTTCAAGTGTTGCTCAAATCTAGGTCTCGATTTTTAGCACAAATCGTTGCACGATATCACGAACGGGTGGTGCCACGTCAAAGAGGCCAGTGGGGCGCACGTGCGTCGGAGGTGGAGCCGGGTCCGGTGACCCCTGCTGGCGGCGACGGCGAAGAGAAGGCGCCGTGTTCACAAGCTCGATTCGCACTCCACAGTACACGAAAAAAATCCAAACCAGGTATGGATTGAAAGCTCTCGACGAGATCTTTAAAACGGATCTGAGTTTGCTCGATTTCGTTTAGAAACGATGGAGAAATTGAAGAGAGAAGAAGGGGAAGCACTTCCGCCTTTACGACTCTATCGGCGCATTTAACTTCAGCTTCATATTTGGTCAACCAGTCCAACCCCAAGATAAGATCAAACTCTTTAAAATTCATGACGACTGCGATGGTAGGAAACCGATAACGAGAAAAGGAAACCGGCACTCCACAAATCCAACTGAGATCAATGGAACCCCCAACTGGATTCTGGACAGTCATTGGTTCCTTGAGCTTCTTCAAATTCAAATCCAGTTTCTTAGCTGCATCTTTGGAAATGAAGCTTCTTGACGCGCCTGTGTCAAACAGTACTTTAACTGGGATGTCTTTGACAGTTAGCGTGCCTTCTAAAACATCTGGCCTTTCCTGAATAGTTGAGGGCTCAGAAATTTCTGCCACTTCATTCACTTGAACTATTTCAGTCTTTTTTAACTGCCAGCAATCTTGCTTTACGTGACCAGCCTGATGGCAGAGATTGCATTTACTATTTCCTTTAACCTTGCTCTTTGATTTAGATCCCTCCTTCTTTTGCAATTTCAAGGACTTAAATTTGAGGCAGCAACGTTGGCTGGAGTTTCTTGCAGCATATGACTTTGAAATTATATATACTCCAGGAAAAGCCAACGTCGTGGCTGATGCTCTGAGTCGAAAGAATGTAATGATTGCCAGCTTTATTATCATGACTTCCTTGATTGACAAAATATCTATTCTTCAGAGGGAGGATAACTTTATTAAGGATATGATTAAAAGGATTCGGAAAGGTGAACCCTCGTGTTTTCAAATAGATAACGACGAGACCCTGAGATTGAAAGGAAGGATTTGTGTTCCGGACGTCCCAGAGTTAAAAAGGGAAGTGTTAGACGAGTGTCACAAGTCCAAGCTGAGTATCCATCCTGGTGTGGCCAAAATGTATTACGATCTCAAAAGAACATTCTGGTGGAAGGCTATGAAAAGAGATGTTTCAATATACGTTAGCCGATGCCCTACTTGCCAGCTAGTCAAAAGCGACCAGCAAAAATTGGCTGGATTATTACAACCGCTGGAAGTTCCTGGTTGGAAGTGGGAACATATTTCTATGGATTTCATTGATGGTTTGCCCAGAACCAGAAAAGGGAATGACAGTATTTGGGTGATCGTAGATCGTTTCACGAAGACCGCCCATTTTATACCTGTCAAATCAAATAGAACCGCTCAGAGTCTGGCGCAGATATACGTCAGGGAAATAGTTAGACTGCATGGAGTGCCGCTCAGTATAGTAAGTGATAGAGATACAATATTCACTAGCAAATTCTGGGAAGCATTTCAGGTCGAGCTGGGAACGAAGTTAAACTTGAGCACCGCTTATCATCCTCAGACAGACGGTCAGACTGAGAGGGTGAATCGCATTTTAGAAGATCTATTGCGGGCTTGTGTTATAGATTTTGGTGGATCATGGGAAGACCATCTGCATTTGGCTGAATTCTCTTATAACAACAGCTACCAGGCGAGTCTGACAATGTCGCCATTCGAAGCATTGTACGGTAGACCGTGCCGATCTCCTGCTTGTTGGGTCGAACCAGGAAATAGACTTGTGTTGGGTCCTGATATGATTCGAGAAGCTGCCGACAAAGTCGATTTTATTAAGAAGCGATTACTCGTCGCTCAAAGCCGACAAAAGAGCTATGCCGATAGAAGAAGAAGAGATATATCCTTTGAAGTTGGCGACTATGTATATTTGAAAGTATCGCCGATGAGAGGAGTTGTCCGGTTCGGTAAAACTGGAAAGTTAGCGCCCAAATTCATTGGTCCGTTTCCTATTCTGGAACGGATTGAGACTCTCGCTTATAGGGTCAAACTGCCTGACTGGTTGCCTAGAGTGCATGATGTATTTCATATATCTCAACTTCGAAAGCACGTTCATGATCCAGACTTGATCGTGGAAGAAGCAGCTCAGCAGGATATTGAAATTACTCCAGAATTAGCCGTGAGGCGTGAGCCGCTAAAGATTATCGGCAAAGAAACCAAAGAGCTGAGAAACAAGAAGGTTCACTTAGTCAAAGTGCAATGGAGTGGAGATCCGCGAGATTGTACTTGGGAAACTGAGGAGAGCATTCAGAAAGCTTATCCTAGATGCCGAGTAGATATCTCTGATTGACTCTGGTGCAAGGTACATTTAACCTACTTTGCATTACCATTCAATTCTCTACACTATTGTTATTTTCTTTTCATAGATGTGCACTTTTAATTATATAGCCTGAATGATTTTTAAGGGGCATAGGATTTGATTAGTATATTTTTTGAAGGTTAAAAACAATTGGATTGGTTGTTGTGTTGGGTGATTGTAGATTTATCAAACCACTTTCGACTTTGTTCCTTTTCGGGGACGAAAAGTTTTAAGTGGGGGAGATTGTAACGACCCAGAAAATCTGAACCAATTTAAAATTTTTAAATTGGCTAAAATAATGGATTTTAAATATTTAAAATAAATATTTTAAATAATGGCGATGAAAACTGAGTTAAAATCGACATTTGAAAACCAATATAATTAATTATAATTATATATAGAATTGAAAATGGCGCGGTAGTTCGATAATTCGATTTCAAACTTCAATTGAATATACCGGATGCAAAACAATCCGGATTTTAGTGAAACCAAAAATAATGGAATCTAATTGATGATATCTTTCCAATGAATCTGACCAATCGAAATTTGATAGCGGGAATCAAAAGATATGTCCAGTTGAAAATTCTGAATAGTCGCTATGGAATTCAGGCCCTTAAAAATGGACATTTTGCAAATGACCTCGGATTTCGACGAAACCACTTTTGTTGGATCCGTAGTGTCAAGTTATTGTTAGGTTTCAAATTTCATAATTTTTCGAATCAATATGTGAGCGTGGCAAAGGAAAACGCGTTTGACCAGTTTCAGTTGATTTTAATCGACTAGAAATTGGCCATTTTTCAAACGGTCTCAGAATTCGACGAAACTAGTTTTGTTAGGACCGTATCGTTAATACGAAGCTAGAAAATATTTTTCTGAAATTTTTCTAGTTAGTATGTGACCCCGGTAATTTGAAATGTACGTTTAAAATTCAATATAGTGATTTAAATGTAAATTCAACGGGAACTGATCAAAACGTTCGAACCAGCCAGCGAAACATATCTCATTGTGTTCGGGATAAGGGTAAAACGCTAGGGGCGACAGTCGTTGGGTTTGGATTGGAGTTCGTGTGTGGAAGGGGGTATTTTCGGATCTTTAAAACTTAATAAAAAAAAACACCCGGCCAATCATAATTCGCCAAGCCATCTTCTCTCTCCCCGCTACCTGCTGCGCACGACGGAAGTGCTTCCCCTTCTTCTCTCTTCAATTTCTCCATCGTTTCTAAACGAAATCGAGCAAACTCAGATCCGTTTTAAAGATCTCGTCGAGAGCTTTCAATCCATACCTGGTTTGGATTTTTTCATGTACTGTGGAGTGCGAATCGAGCTTGTGAACACGGCGCCTTCTCTTCGCCGTCGCTGCCAGCAGGGGTCACCGGACCCGGCTCCACCTCCGACGCACGTGCGCCCCACTGGCCTCTTCGACATGGTGCCACCCGTTCGTGATATCGTGCAACGATTTGTGCTAAAAATCGAGACCTAGATTTGAGCAACACTTGAAAGGTATACGACTATTATATTTTAAGTGTTTTCAACATTCAAAAACCGTCGCGAATCATGATTTCACGATAAAAATCGTATCTTTTTCATACGATAACGAAATTCGATGAAACAGGAGACACCGGGACCGTGAGGACGCTCTCTACATTCTAGGAGAGACCGCATATTTTTCTGAGCCTTCTACAATTTTTGGCATCGTGAAAAGCAATGTGAGATTTCTGATTTAAAAATATTTTATATGTGTGAAGTAAAAGTGAATTGCTATATAAATATATATATATATATATATATATATACGCCCCTCGTCCACAAACCATGGACGATATTTATTGATTGAAATTGTTGTGATAATTGGTTGATAACGAATGGTTGTTTGGGATTGTTTGTGATTGAATTTGGTTGATTGAGGTTGAAAAATACCCGCTTGTGATTAAGAAATATTTGGTTGAAACCACATAGGATTAGTTTGTGGAAATGAAATAAATATATACATGCCGCCTGCGTGCGAACTAGATGCATGATCCCCATTGTCAAAAACCGCGAGGTTTTAAGGTAGAGCGAGGAGCCGTACTAGGGACAGTCCCAGTTTAACTACCCTGCCGTTATGCTGCCGAAATTTTGAATAATATTTGTGTGTTTGAATTATTTTCATATGCTTAAACTATATTTATTCATTGTATAGAAAACATTCATGTGTTGAATTGATATTCATTCGTTGTTTAGAAATTCATGTGTTGAATGGTATTCATATTTTGAAATAAATTGTTCGATAATAAAAATCACATTTTTATCTATATATAGAAACTATAGAAAACATTCATGTGTTGAATTGATATTCATTCATTGATTAGAAATTCATGTGTTGAATGGTATTCATATTTTGAAATAAATTGTTCGATAATAAAAATCACATTTTTATCTATATATAGAAACTATAGAAAACATTCATGTGTTGAATTGATATTCATTCGTTGATTAGAAATTCATGTGTTAATGGTATTCGTATTTTGAAATAAATTGTTCGATAATAAAAATCACATTTTTATCTATATATAGAAACTATAGAAAACATTCATGTGTTGAATTGATATTCATTCGTTGATTAGAAATTCATGTGTTGAATGGTATTCATATTTTGAAATAAATTGTTCGATAATAAAAATCACATTTTTTTATCTATATATAGAAACTATAGAAAACATTCATGTGTTGAATTGATATTCATTCGTTGATTAGAAATTCATGTGTTGAATGGTATTCATATTTTGAAATAAATTGTTTGATAATAAAAATCACCTTTTATCGACTATATGAACTATATAGAAAAATAGTGTTTTGAAATGAATCGTTTTACAATAAAAATCGCATTTTTATTGTATGCATAAATCGTTGAAATGTGAAGTGTTAAAAATAGCCCCTTGTTCAAAATAAACATATATGAGATGAAATATTCATTAATTAGCTAATGAAATGATTTGCACCTATTTATGAAACATTAGAATGAATGGAGTTTTTAAACCAAATAGAAATCAAATATGAAGTCGAATAGAAATTGATAAATGATAAGAACTGTATATATATGTACATGCAATATTCATTGAACAGGTTATAGCAAAGGGGCTAGAGAAGAGGAATAAAATTCTGTGCCCGACAAATAGGTACACATTTACTGATTTGTTTGGGTGATGATTTTGAGCCTGTTGGCTAGCCACTTGGCTTTTTCTTTTTCTTTTTGAGATTAGAAGGACCGGGAACGCTATTTGCGATTTCCCGATGCTCCCGGTGCAGGGGAGGTTATGGCGAAATTTTCCAAAAATTTAAGGTGTTAGAAAATTTTTTGAAGTGAAAACGATATTGAAATCATTGAATGAACTATATTTATATAAATATATAAATATAAATAAAATTAAAACGAAACGAAGCCGTGCAGTTCGTATTTTGAAACCGTGATTTCAAACGACTAGTACGGGAAATCCGACCATTGGATTTTCCCGAAACCTCAACCGTCGGGTTCGCCTTGGAATAATCTTTCCAACGGCACCAACCTTGTAAAAATCCAACGGTTGGATTGTCTGGAATGTTTAATTCAAATCTGAAGAAAAACAGCGCCAGAAGCGATTATATTTATATATATATAAATATAATTATATATTTAATCGAATAACGACGTTGCAGTTCGTATTTTGAAATCGAAACTTCAAACGATTGTACCGGGAGATCCGACCGTCGGATTTTCCCGAAACTGGAACCGTTGGGTTCGTTTTGAAAAGACCTTTCTAATGATGTAAATTTTGTGAAGATCCAACGGTTAGATTTTCAGATATGTGTAAATCAAATCTGAAGAAAAACAGCGCCACGGCCGCGTTATGGCCCAAAGCGTCGTTTTGAATAAAATGGCTATTTTAAAATAAATAAAAATAGCGACAAATAGTTATAAAATATCATAAGCGATATGGAATGGAAATAAACTGAATTTGCTCGATTTATGTTGTATTTGATGGTTGAATGTGTTTGGTGTGAAAATTACATTAAAGAACAATATTGGTGTTGTCGAATAATATAACCATTGAGATAAATTGATTTGAAATTCTAAATATACGTGAATTATTTGAAAAGGCCGAGTTAATTCTCATTTCGAATAATTGACCGACGATTGAAATTCGAAGATGAAGACGGTGGTCGAAGACCGGAGATCTTCACCTCGTTTGGATGGTAACCGAGGTCCTGATTGGGAGGCATCCCGAAATATGGATAATGAGTGGTGATCATCCAGACGTACGTGGTGATCGATGGGTTTGCGAGGTATTTAGTGCCTCCGGTTTCGTTCAGACCCAGAACGGACTTGTAAATGGACTGTGCGTCTGACATAGGATTTATTCTGTGTGGCATGCTAAGATGCAGTGATCAGGGCTTCTGTTGAAAAGCAAAGTCTTGTGGTGATGATCAAAGCACCGCCTGTGTGGCGTAGCTTTGTGTATATCGTGAATTCGCGAGCCTCACACCCCGGTATGAACCTAAAACGGGAGAAGGACCTCAGGGAGGGCATGCGTTTCTTCCTAGCTAGGGTGGTGTCAGTGACCTACCAGTCCTGACATTTATATACTTTTCACCTATGTGGTTGTTGCTATTGCGAGGCGCCTCGGATTGATCGGACGATCCGGGTCCGATGGAGTCATTCGTTGGCTCGTTTACGCCCCAAAGGGCGGGGAAACGTATTGTTCAGGCATAATAATCCACATCGGTGGACCGGCCCTGACGATCCAAGGGGCAGTTGCGGCTGTTCCTGAGGCTCGGGCTAGGCAGTCTCGAATTCGGTAAGGACTATCTTTTGCCTTGGTTCATGACGGAAATCCAATTTCCAAATACGACATCGTGCGGTTTTGATTGTATACCTATATATGGCGACATAGTGGTATGGCGCATTAATGCCGTTTATGATTGATAGTTAAGATTTGAAATTGTTTTCAAAACATATAAACACTAGCAATAATATCAAATGCCTTTGTTTTATTCGTATCAAGCATATTTGGCCGTTATAAGGTAAAAACTCTATCCTCCGGTTTGCGTTGCATTGTGTGATGGGAACTGAGTCTTATAATGGCTTCATTTTTATAAAAAGCATAACGATGTTTAAAAGAAAGATTTGTTTTAAAGCACTGGCAATCCAATGGAGTAAACCCGTTCCACGAAAGTGGCGTGGTCCTGTGATTAGCCAATTATATATATGTGTTGAGTGGATTTCTCATACCAGTCCCATGACTGACTCGTAGTTTGTTTCACTTTCAAACTTGGGTGCCCCTTTTTCTACACGGGCAGCCTTGTATTCAGGTTTAGCTGTTTCTTTTTCTGGATAGCTGGAGATGAAGATGGATTCTATCATTTATTCTTTTTATGCTGTTCAGCTCCTATTGTACATATTTTGTTTATTTCCGCTGTAGACATTTATGTATAGCTGAACTGTATTTGTACTAAGTAAGATCCTGTATACTATGTAACTCTAATGATTACTTTTATCCAGTATATTTTGTTGTTCATTATCTGGTGTATTTATTTAATTCTGTTCTGCTATTATCTGTTTCTGTGTTATATTCCAAAAGATAACCTTGTTTCCGTGAGATCGGGAAATCGGGTCGTCTCAATTTTGAAACT
Source organism: Allium sativum (assembly GCA_030737875.1). Taxonomy (NCBI): domain Eukaryota; kingdom Viridiplantae; phylum Streptophyta; class Magnoliopsida; order Asparagales; family Amaryllidaceae; genus Allium; species Allium sativum. The sequence goes on along the minus strand of CM060920.1, from coordinate 1,032,804,271 downwards.
CACAGCATCAAAATGAGTGATGATTTCAATGATAAGCAAGTTTATTGTAGTGAATTTCAAAAATGTGAGGATGTTGCAAGTAAGGAAATGTTAATGAACGGCTCTGACAGTTCTCACAGTTCGACATGTAGTTTTAAAAAGAGAAGATCCAAACTTAAATCTAGCAAGCTCAAAAAAGGAAATACGATGGTAACAAATGAACTATTGGTGGAGACAAATCCAGAGTGGGTTAAACTTATGTCTTAAATCCAAAATCGATCCAAAACTAAGAAAATTAAGGATGAAGGGAATAATCTTGGAGGAGTTATGAATGGAGTGTGTTCAAAAAGTGAGTTTTTCTTCTTTCGATTTCTTTTTATCTGCATACGTTTTTGAAACCAATGTTGTTGTTTACTTTTCTAGACTTATATTCTCGATTTTCATGCAATGATGTTCTTCTTTTATGATAGGTTTGCTTTGAAGTGGTTTTTGTAAGTTCCACAGTTATGCAGTTTTGGTGTTTGTGGCTTTTTCTATGGTGTCATGTTTGGTAGATGTTATCTGGTGCTTCAGGTTAGTATGCTTGCTTGGCTTTTGGGATTTGGCTGTTGAGCTTTTGGTCTTTGTGAGTACAAGCAATTACATAGTTCAGTGTTTGTGGCATTCTACTATGGTGTTATGTTTTGTCAGTGTTATCTGTCGCTTCAGGCCAATAAGGTTTGTTGGGCATTTTTGAAGTAGTTCATGTTATTTTCAGAGTTTGGTCTTGAAGGGAGGTCTATGTGTTAGTGGTTGTGAATCTTTTGATGTGTTTTCAGTGATGTATTATCTTCCATTTGAGTTGGCTTTTTCCTTTTTTAAAGTATTCATTGTGTGTGTTGTAATTTTTGGCCAACTCAAATGTTTGTGACCTTTTATTTATGTAATTAAGTACCCTTTGTTTGTTCAAAAAAAAAACAATCCTTAATAGGTTAAAAAGAAAAGTTGATTTTTTTTTTACTTACCAAATGTTCGCTCTCTATTGTTTTTCTTTAGATTTTGTTCTCTGTTTAAGTTGCTTTATCTTCCATTTTTCTCTCTAGTTACAGGGTTTTGAAAAGCGAATTCATGAGGTTAGAGGCATGCATTTATAGGTGGAAATAAGCCTTAAAATATTGTATGCATTAGGCTATGGATAGGATATAGAAATAAGGGTAGATTGAAAGGGTGTAGAGGTTGCTAGTGTTGATTGAAAAGAGTGTTGTTTAGGCCATTTCACCTTAAATTATTCTACAGTCTTGCACATGCACGGCCAGTCAATATCATTACACATATGTGTACTCATCCTATGTGCCAATGGTTTAGAACTAAGTTTTGATAGGGGGAAGGATGGGATGGTCTTTAGGCTGTGCATATTTAATTGAAAAGAGGTGCTAGGCTGCTCATGTGTTCTCTCCTTGTGCTAGTGCACTACCAGAAAATTGAAGTACATACCATGTACAAGTGCCATATGAAAACTGGCTTTTAAAAGCACACCTAATTGCCAAGATATCTTACACAATAAATAGCTATATACCCTTACGTACTTAAGACATTAAAAAAAACTATACTTAGTATTCAAGCAAATCAAAGACATCAAATTCCTATGTACGCAATAGATTTCAAAATATCAAATCTTGTACAAAAAAAATATTTGCATTAATTGTTTTTGTTTTATTCCATGAGTGTTACGTCTTTCATTTAATAAATATGTCCTTTATGTATATATAGCCATCTTCTTAGTTGTACCCATATGTACAAATGTATTTAAAAGCCATATCTTTTATATACTCGTTTGTGAAGTAACTTAAATCTTCCATTTGGTAGCCATGTTCTCATGTGCACCTCATATAGCACTTAACTTCTAGGCAAACACATTAATTAAATGCCTAAGTACTAAATAGATTTATAAATCTATACTTGTATGCGAAGTAATTAATTTTTTCTTTAGTTAAATCTTTAATTTATATGAACAAATATAAACATATGGCTAAACTGTAACACCCCGCACTTTTAATTAAATAATAAAATAAAATTTTGAAATTTTTTCAGAAATTAGTCACAGAATTAACCCCATTGTGTCCTTGGCAAATTTCTGATCAATTTAGACCTATGGTAGCAGAAAATGAATTTAAAATGAAAAAGTTGTCTTTAAATGAAGTATCACAACAAACGAGAAAAGAAGATATAAGAAGAACACTTAGAAGAACAATGACCACCAATGTTTTTAGAATTGTGAACCAAAGCTTATGTGGTCTGGTTGGTAGGGGTATGCCTCTCACATGTGGGTAGTGCAAGTTCGAATCATGTTAGTGTCATGTTTTTAATTTTAGAGGGACGGCTAAAGGAATGCATCTTCTAAGAGAAAAATATGTATAAATGTACATATAAGGAAAATTATACATATTGTTGAGTATAAATATCTATGTATACATGCATATATGTATATATATGTAAGTGTGTGTGTGTGTATATAAGAAATCCAAAATAAACCTTCAATCAATAAAAATGGCAAGTAATAAATGGTAGCATAATGTCATTTCAATTTTGAATAGAAATAAAGATTGCTCGTATATATATGCATAAATTCAAATGTTGAAATTAAAAGCGTAAGTTAAGTCTGGGAAGCAATAAATGTATAATAAATGAAAAATGGGCAAGAAGATAGATTCAATTCAAATTAAAACATATAAAAAGGGAAGAAAAACAATGAACTGGTAAGTGTTATTAGTTACAGCTATTAACGGACAAAGCTTTGAAAGGTTGTATGAATATATGCGCACATAAATTCGAAATTTGAAATTAGATAAGTGTTGTAAGCGAAAAATAATAATTCTCATAAGGAATATTTAGAAATAAAATGAACGTTAGTGTTAATGTTAAAATGAAATCAACATCGGCTGAAATCACATTTAGGACCCAGGCTCTGGGTCGACCATAGGGTCGACGCACCTTTGAGGTGGGTCAACCCACCCTGGGCCAGATATGCATTTTGAGTGACATGTATTTCTTGGTTAAACAGTTCGGATTTTATATTTTTAAATCTAGCAGACAAAAATTTCCTATACATCTATAAATAAATTAGTACGGCCTAGCCGCCTACTCATATTTTTTAGACGACGCCAAGGCTCTGCCATTTTCTTTACTCTCAAACTCTTTCAGAAATTAGAAAATTAGCTTTAGGAAATTTTGATTCAAGAGTTGAAGACAAAGAATGTAAATCTACAACATATATGTTCATATTTCAAATCAATGTGAGGTAAGTCCTTTGAATCTGAATTATTTTGGTTTGTTTCTTTCTATCTTTCCCTCTTCTTTTAGTATCAGATTTTTAAATTCATGGTTATTTTAATACTAGATTCAGTTAGGAAGACTAAGTAATCACAGATCTAAATCAGATTCAAGGATTGGAAAACTACCAAGTAAGTGGATTTAGAATTATACCATTTGGGTAACGGTATATTTACCGTTTACATTCCTCATAATTCTTAACATGTTAAATAATTGTAATTTATGGTATTTGCTTTGAATCCTATTTATAATAAGCCGAGAACATTGTTGTTGTAATTTGTTTAATTAATTCTCTGTTTGGATTAAGAATTACTATAATACCAAAATGGTAAATTTGATAATAACTATGCATACTGTTTAGAGATTACAATTCAATAGTAACATGGAAAACATGTTAAATTGATAGTAATTTGGAAAATATCTTAATTTGACAGTAATTGGGAAAACATGTTAGTTTGACAGTAATTTGGACAACATGTTAATTTGATGATAATTTGGAAAATACATTTGTTTAACAGTAATATCGAAAAAATTACAGTAATTGAAAATGTAAATGAAAATAGGAATTAACATCTAACTTAGAAAACAAAAAGGGAAAATTCGTAGTAGACTGAGTTAGTTGGATTTTGGGAAAAAATGGATACATTTCCATAACGGCGAAATTATTGTAAACGTAGTTGCAAGAAAAGAAAAGGGGAAAGAGAATAATGTGAAATAGGGATTCCTTTACAGTATTGCACACTAATCAAATAAAAAGAAATATGTATATCCATGCTGAAAATAAAAGAAATAGCTTGCAACTATAGATCTCGATTGACGTGCTTTATGGAAATGAATCTATACATCTTTCCACTAATCAATCTAACGAGGTGTGTGAAATATTTTCCTAAAATAATGAGAATATACAAGATGGTAAATAAATACAGTAAAAGTTTGGTTAATGTTAAGGAACCAAGTGTAAATGTGGTGAACGGGGAATATAACCTATTATAATTAATCGTATGAATGAGATTGTAACATAATATATAGGCTTGTTCTAGGGACAAGTGGAATTATAACATGGGTTATAATAAATGAAAAGAGAAATTATTTGTAAACCTTAATTTGGAGAGCTAAGTTAAAAAGTAAACAACAATAACAAGTTGTGATAACAGTATAAAGTAGGGTTATGATTAAATAAGGAAAAATAAAGTAGGCATATTATAAGTAGACTTGTAATTGGGATAATTAATTCTAATAAACCTAATAAATAATAAGTGGAAGGTCGCTCTGGCGGCATAGGGCTGAATAAAGAAAGTAAACAGCCAATTATGAGCTAATGAACCTTGTAACTTGAATAAAAAGTGAATATGTGGGTAATCAAGTTAATTAGCAACATGGCGAGATAAGGTAAGCATATGATTAAAAGGGTTAGACATAGGATCTAATAACATGTTTGCGTGGTGTTCTTGGACCAGTCTGTACGTCTGAAGGTGAAGAACCCAATGGGGTAGATCATCGTGGTGTCTGGAGGCATGAGAGGAGCACATCCATCTGATTATTCTGTGGGACCAGAGGGAAGCACGTGGCTTCTATTGGACGTGGTTGGGTACTCCGTGGTGGTCCTCTGTGTGGTACATGCTCAGGATGCCCTCGCATAGGTTTGGTCTACGCGGTTCCACTCAGTGAGTATACCTTGAGTGCAATGGTAGCAGTTGTCGGTTTGCCTCAGGAGAGGCGGGTCTGGGCCAGTACAGGGTAGTAATCGTTGGGTACTTGTCATCGACAGTCAGTGTGATGCGGAAAGATTAGAGATAAACCTAGAGACCATCGATCTTTCACTATCGAGACGTTGGTTGCGGGACACGCCAATTTGGATGTTAGATTGTTTGATAGGAGCACGTCAATTAGCTCTTTATGTAGTCTTTCACTAGTCGAGGGAGGGGCCAGGGTAGGGTCATAGCCACCGTGAAAATGCGGACCATACTTTGGATATTTGTATTGTAGGCTTCATAAAGTGGACCGTTACAGATATGGAAAGCCCCCGATCGAGTTCCGTGCATTGGATGCAGCCCTATTACGAAACTTGGGGTATTGTAGATAGTATGATCGTGTGAGGGTCTAGATACACGCACTGGATGGCATATCGTAGACAGTAGGGCAGTACTCCATGTTGAGGCTTGATTTGACCGAGGAGTTCAGATACGACGATTCGTACGCTTACGTGGCATAGAGATGGTAGTTCTGTTCGATTACATGGCGTAGCGATATAAATTTCTATGCGTCGTTCGGCGTATGATGGAGGTTGTATACGCTTCCGTGTCGTGACGGCGGAGACTGTACGAGGAGGTCACCAGGAGGACTACCTCAAGATGTTGGGTATAACTACATATATATTATAGTACGTTAATCTATTGGGGAGTAGGTGGGTACGACATGAGTACTGAGCCTTTAGTGATGTTAACCCAAATAACCTAATAATTAAGAAAATATAATTAAACGATATATATAGGGATATTTCAGACTGTATAATTTGTCCATTCACCAGAACTTTTTGTTCTGATCCTCTCCTCATAACATACTCACAGGTTAGGTTTATGGCCGAGATTTGGTAGCCTCTGGATACTTGTTAGACTGTGTTATTACTTTGGTAAGGCTATGTTTGACTATTATGTTTTATCCATTCCGCTGTGAGATAATTTATCAAGCTCTGATATATTTATTTTCTCTGTCTTTTCAGCAGGATATCAGATAAGCCAACTCGAACTTCGATAGATTGGGGTTTTCAAAAAAAAAATCGGTGCGTCTAAATTCGGGTGGTTACATCTGGTATCTGAGCTTTTATTTAGGATTCATGTATAAATAGTGAATGAACGTATTCGTATTTTAAAAATATAAATATATTATATATATATACACCTAGATCCATAAAAGAACCCACCAAATAAGAAGAGGGCATATGGAAGGAATTAGGTATCAGTTATGTGCACTAAAGGAATGGTTATAGAAATTTGAGAATAAGAGACCCTAAGGTGGTTTGGGTAAAAAAGTGTACAATGTTTTTTGTAACGGAAAAAGATGGATCTCATATGTTAGTATTTGAAATATTAGTATTCGTGAATAGTGGGTTTGATAGTAAAGCCTTCTAAATTGGAAAAGAGTAAAAATTAAATGGATTAGGAATATATATTTTTGACTTTGGGGGAATATTTAGGGAGGTATAAATAAGTTAGAAACCCACTTTGAGTCTAGCTCCATTGCTAACTTTTAGGAACTTGAAATTTTAAAAGCTATTGAGTGGTAAGTTATGGTGTTTTTCAAGTTTCCACCTTAAAAGTTTACAATTTTAAGATATGTACTAGTTAAATTGTGTAGAAACAAATTTTGAATAAAAAAGAGTGATGTTTGAAAAAAAATGCAAGAAAAATATTTGAAAAGTACATATTTAGTTTTAGAGAAAAATGAGGTATATTTTGGAAACGGTTATTTCTTATGAATTTTTTGTCGAAAATAAATTCTTTCAAAAAAAATATGTATATTACAGAGCATGAATAGCTCGCTTGTTTTCAAGATATAAAGTATGGAATAACTAAATAACAAATCATAGAAAAGATTGCATTTCATCAAAAACTAAAATTTTCGCTAAGGAAAATTTTGAAAATCTCTATTCTTTTGACATAAATTTTTGACAATTGTTTTGACATAAACTTTGATGAGTTGTAAAAATATAGAATAGAGCAGGTGGTTGCACCTTATTGTAAGTAATTGAACTAGTATGGTAAAAGTGAGTTGTTGTGAAATTAATTGAGAAATAGTTGTCCTTGTCTACTCCAGTTTTTATGATTTGAACAAAAAAATTCTGTGTTTTTTTTATGAGAAGTCATTTTTTATGGTTTGGCAAGAATAACTTTTAAAATAAAGTTTAAAAGCTTTTATTTTTTAAAAAAAATTTGGAAGAGCCAAACCAAGTTTTGTTTAAATCATGGAGTAGGTAAGGATTAGTACCTAGGAAAGATGGAGAATATTTTTGAGGCTATATAGTAGATAGCAAGAATTATTTTGGTATAATAGTAAATTCTCGTAAAGTGCGTAAGCATAACAGAGCCTATGTCGTTGCTTGGAAATGACTATTAGTACACATCAAGGACTACTTGTGACAAGTAAATGGTAGGACAAGCGAGTTGTTTAGATCCTGTGGTTTGGGCACTTCTTGTCAGTGGGGACATGGTCCTAAGATTCTTAGCCCATGGCCGTAACTGTGTAGTGTTCCTATTTTCTTACTTTAGTTTCGAAAGAATTAGAAGGCTTATTTAAAAATTAAGCTTAGATCGGTGGATTATGTTAAATAAGCTAAGAAAAACTAATGACATAACTAAACGAAAACAAGCAATGATGACAACTGCAAAAACAAAGAAACAAATATGACAATGGAGATAAATAGAAAATTTCGAGAAGAAGAACAAAATTGGATTTATTTTTTCAAAGTAAGTTGGAAAAAGAAAATTTGCAACAAAGAAAATTTTCTTATCTAAATTGTGCTTGGGTAGGAAGATAGGAAACCTTTACATAATAGTTGCATAAAATCCAAGTACAGATAGAAAAGGTACATAAAAGAAAAACAGAAGATGTGAAGCTTTCTGTTTTCTGCCTTTTTGTAACATAATAAATCGAATTCAGAAAATTAGATTTTTCTATAATTCGAAAATTTGAAGTTGGTGGGTAGGGTTTGGATGCAAAAATTAGATGAACTACGCTCTTGCGCTGTAAGAGTGTAGGAATAATTGGATGAAAACGTATTTTGATTTTCAAAATTTTGCATTCATATAGAAATTTCCAGTATATTTAGGATGTGTGCATCATGTTTTCAGAAAATTTTCAAGAAAAATTTGCATTCATATAAGTGGTACATCTTAGGCATTCATTGCATTCATATATTATTATGTTGTATTATACTTTGCACAGGTGCACAAATGGTAGCAAAATTGGATGTACATATGATGGTTGTAAATTATACAAGGAGCTACTTCATTTTATCCTTACCAAATATCGGAGATGAAATTTCCGAAGGGAGGAAGATTGTAACACCTCGCATTTTTAATTAAATAATAAAATAATTTTTTTGAAAAGTTTTCAAAAATTGACCATGGAATTAGCCTCATCGCGTCCGTGACAATTTTCCAATCAATTTAGATATATGGTTTGCAGTAAACGGATTTAAAACAAAAAAGTTATCTTTAAATGAAGTATTACAACAAACGGGGAAAAAAAGATATAAGAACACTAAGAAAAATGACCACCAATGCTTTTAGACTTGTGAACACAAGCTTATGTAGTCTAGTTGATAGGGGTATGTCTCTGCAATGTAAGTGGTGCAAGTTCGAGTCCCGTTAGCGTCATGTTTTTAATTGTAGAGGGACGACTAAAGAAATGCATCTTCTAAGAAAAATATATGTATAAATGTACATATAAATGAGTATAAATATATATGTATACATGCATATGTGTATATATGTCTATGTGTGTGAATATATATACACACATACATATGTATATATATAAGAAATTCAAAATAAACCTGCAATCAATAAAAATAGGTAATAAATAAATGGCGGCATAACGTCGTTTGAATTTTGAATAGAAATAAAGATTGCACGTATATATATACACATAAATTCGAATGTTGAAATTAAAAGTGCAAGTTAAGACCGGGAAGTAATAAATGTATAACAAATGAAAAATGGATAAGAAAATAGCTGCATTTGAGAGTAGAATATATAAAAAGGGATCAAAACAATGAATAGATAAGCGTTGTTAATTACAGCTATAAACGGACAAAGATTTGAAAGATTGTATGAGTATATACGCACATAAATTCGAAATTGAAATAAGATAAGTGTTATAAGTGGAAAATAATAATTCTCGTAAGGAATATTTCAAAAGAAAACGAACGTTAGTATTAACGTTAAAATGAAATTAACATTAGCTGAAATCACGTTTATGGCCCAAGTACTGGGTCGACCCAGGTCATACATGGGTTGAGAACCCTTAAGGTAAGTCGACACGTGGGTCGACCCACCCAGGGCCAGTTCTACATTTTGAGTGACGTGTATTTCTTTGTTAAATGGTTTGATTTTATGTCTTTAAGTCCGACAAACCAGAATTTCCTGTACACCTATAAATAGACTAGCATGGCCTATCCTCCAACTCATATTTTCTTAGACGACCCCAAGGCTTTGCCATTCTTTCCTCTCTAAATCTTTCAGAAATTAGAAAATTAGCTTTAGTAAATTTGATTCAAGATTTGAAGACAAAGAATGTAAATTTACAACATAAATGTTCATATTTCTGATCAATGTAAGGTAAGTCCCGTGAATCTGTACTATTTTGGTTTCTTTCATTGCCCATTCTTTTAGTATCAAATTTTTAAATTCATGGTTATTTTAAAACTAGATTCAGTTAGAAAGACCATAGAATCACAGATCTGAATCAGATTCAATGACTGGGAAGCTATCAAGTGAATGGATTTAGAATTATACCTTTTGGGTAACAGTATATTTACCATTTACATTCCCCGTAATTTTAACATGTTAAATAACTGTAATTTGTGGTAATTGCGTTGAATCCTTTTTAAAATAAGCCGAGAATATTGTTGTTGTAATTTGTTCAATTAATTCTCTGTTTGGGTTAAGAATTACTGTAATACCGAAATGGCAAATTTGACAATAGTTGTGCATACTTTCTTAAGATTACTATTAAATAATAATTTGGAAAACATCTTAATTTGACAGTAATTTGGAAAACATGTTAATGTGAAAGTAATTTGGAAAACATGTTATTTGACAGTAATTTGGACAACATGTTATTTCACGGTTATTTGGAAAACATGTTAGTTTGGTAGTAATATTTAAAAATTTACAATAATTAAAAACAGTAATTGAAAACATGAATTAACATCTAACTCAGAAAATAAAAGGGAAAAACTGAGTTAGTTTGATTTTGGTAAAAATGGATACATTTGCATAATGGCTAAATTATTGTAAAAATAGTTGCAAGAAAAGAGAAAAGAGATTTGTGTGAAAGAGGGATACCTTTACCATATTGCACACTAATCAAATAAAAAGAAATATGTATGTCTATGCTGAAAATAAAAGAAATAGCTTGTAAATACAGATCTTGAATTATGTTATGGAAATGAATCTTTACATCTTTCCACTAATCAATCTAACGAGGTGTGTGAAATATTTTCCTAAAATAATGAGAATATACAAGACGACAAATAAATGGATGTTACAACAGTAAAAGTTTGGTTAATTTTAATGAACCAAGGGAAAATGTGATGAAAAGGAAATATAACCAATTATAATTACTTATATTAATGAAAATGTTATATAATAGGTAGTCTTGTCCTAGGAACAAGTGGAGTTATACCATGGGTTACAACACATGAAAAGAAAACTTATCAGTAAACCTTAGTTAAGAGAACTAAATTAATAAGTAAACAATAATAATAAGTTGTGATAACAGTAAAAAGTAAGGTCATGATTAAATAAGGAAGAATAAAGTAGGCATATTATTAATAGACTTGTAATTGGGAGTATTAAGTCTAATAAACATAATAAATAATAAGCGGAAGACCGCTCCGACGGCATAGGACTGAATAAAGAAAGTAAACAACCAATTTAAGCTAACGAACCTTGTAACTTGAATAAAAAGTGAATATATGGGTAATCAAGTTAATTCGCAAATGGTGAGATAAGGCAAACGCATGATTAAAAGGGTTAGACATAGGATCTAATTACACATTTGTGTGATGTGCTTGGACCAGTCCATACGTCTGAAGATCAAGAACCCAACGAGGTAGATCATCGTGGTGTCTGGAGGCATGAGAGCAGCATATCCATCTGGTTATTTTGCGGGACTGTAGGAAAGCACATGGCTTCTGCAGGACGTGGTAGGGTACTCCATGGTGGTCCTCTCTACGGTACACGATCAGGCTGTACTCGCAGAGATTTGGTCTGCGCGGTACCCCTCGGTGGGTATACCTTGACTGCAACGGTAGTTTGGTAGTCAGAAGGCTGTGGCGGATGACATTGGGTGATTCGGTGATTTGCCTCAGGAGAGGCAGGTCAGGACCATTACATGATAGTAATCGTTAGGTACCAGTCATCGGCAGTTAGTGTGATGCAGAAAGGCTAGAGCTAAACCTAGAAACCATTGATCTTTCACTATCGAGACGTTGGTATCGGGACACGCCAATTTGGGTATTAGATTATTTGATAGGGGTGCGTCACTTAGCTCTTGATGTTTCTTTCACTGGTTAAGGAAGGGGCCAGGGTAGGGCCATAGCCACTGCGAACATGCATACCATACTTTGGATACCTGTATTGTAGGCCTAATGAAGCAGACCTTTATAGATATAGAAAGCTCATGGTCGAGTTTCATGCATTGGATGCAGCCCTATTACGGGACTTGGGGTACAATACACAGTACGTTCGTGTGAGGGCTAGATACATGCACTGGGTGGTGTATCGTAGATAGTAGGGCATTACTCCGTGTTGAGACTTGACTCGACCGAAGAGTTCAGATACGACGATCTGTACGCTTACATGACATACCGATGGTAGTTGTGTGTGATTACATGGCGTAATGACATAGATTTCCGTATGCCTTTCGGCGTGGAATATAGATTGTATGCGCTTCCATGGTATAACGGGGAGACCGTACGAGGAGGGTACACTACGTCAGAAATCAAATCAGACAACCGATATGCAACGTTGTCTGATTGAATACCTATTTGTTGTTTTTTCCGTGCTGTCTCATTTTATATCAGACCATAGATGTACCCCATCGTCTGATATGCACTAACACATCAAGAGAAAATAAACCATACGTTGTCTGATGCTATATTATCATTTCTAAAATTTTCTATTAAACAACATATAAATATTGATTGATATGCATATCAATTACACTTATGTTATATTTGCAAAATGAAATAATGATCAATTTTATTTAAATAAATATTATATTTCAAATTCAAATACAAAACAACTTTCACTAAACTTACATTTTCAAATACAATACAACTTTCACTATACTTACATTTTCAAATGCAATCCAATGATACAACTTTTCTCTACACTCTCATATTTAACATTCTTTTTATTAGCACTCACTTACACTTACTCGAGTTAATTTTTGATATTGATCTTCATTTGCTTGCTCCAGCTATGTCTTATACTTGTGAAATAAACAACACAGTAAAATGGAAAAGGAAACAACCTAAAATTAAACTAAATTTGAATATTAATATTGCCTTAGTTTATGAGTTTACTTTCCCTTCATGGTTTAGACATGGACATTGATTAAATCTCATGAACTGTTGCAAAGGTCAACCCCGAAGGCTCAACATAGTGCAAATGTGCACAAGATCAAGCCGTAGCCTCCTCGGCTCATCTCAGGTACATAAGAAAATGCAACTCAAATTAGAAATGTAAGTGCATCCAAAAATATACAAATGCAGCCAGAAATGCACACTCAGGTGCTCCTACCAGAAATATACAAATGCAGTTAGGAAAATGCACACTCAAGTGTAACAACTAGAAAATGCACACTCAAAATGATAGCACTTTCATATATACACATACACATACATACATACATATATATACATATATATATATATACACACACATATTTGAAGAGCGATCGGGGGCACACCTGTTTTGCAGCACCCATACTGCACCACCTACCCATACGTGAGCTAGGGCGATTCAAATCCAACGAGAATTAAGAGATGTTCAATCCACACATATTTAATTATCTATAAAAAAATTGAGCTTGTTCTGACATTTGTAACATTTTCAAAATCATAGCTCAATTATTCACCATCTAGACATTTATTCAAACTATTAAATTTTAACATAATATATATTATTATAAAATATTGGAATAAGCTCAAATTTTGGATAGATACTAATATATATGTGGATTGAACATCTACAAATTCGCGTTAGATTTGGATCGCTGTAGCTCACGGCAGGGCAGGGGTACCCCTAATCGCTCCTCTCTTTCTGTATATATATATATATATATATATATATATATATATATATTGAAATATACATATATATATATATATGTGCATGTGCAAAGTATAAAATATTCATGTAGCAAACCAAATAACTCACAAACCGATACTTTAAATATACAAGTGGCCAGACAGAACAATATCAAAGTTGAAGCATTTACAAAAATAATAATGGAAATCAGATTCAGACCACACACTACAAGGTTTGGACCACACTGATTTGTTCATGGCAGTGCAAACACTACCTTATTTATGGTGGAAATGCATCTCAAAATGGTTCAAGCTCAAGTAATTAAAAATTATTCATCTCAAAACAATTCAAGGTAGTGCATATTTTCCTGATCAAGACTAAAACATGGCAAGCTTCAGGAAGTCAGTCAATGCAATTCAACAATTGATTCAGGCTCAAGGAAACTCAAGCATTGAAGTTCACACACTAAAATAGCAAATTGAGAGTGTAACATTCACACATATATACATACATATGTATGCATGGATATAATGGAATAAAAAGAGCATTCACACATATATACTTACATATGTATGTATATATGTACATGGAAGATATTTCACAAAATGAAACAATGCATCAAGCTCAACAATCCAACAAGGAACATGGGTAAAGGTACGCAAACACAAGTGCAAGTGTGCACTGCCTTATAAGGTAGAGCATTAATGCGAATGATCAAGTCGAGTACAACAATAGTGAGTATGTACATATATCAGGCAATATCAGGCAACAAGGTCCACAAACATCAACCAATATCAGGTGTAAAGCAAACCATACATCAACCAATATCAGGCAGCAAGATGCAAGATCCACAAAGTCACAAAGTAAAACGCAAGCAGAACCAGGTGCAAGCATCAAGAATTTCGAGATCAAAATCACAGGAAATAAAGTAAAAAATAATTATGTTCGAAACCAAAGGCCGAAATCAACAAATATAAAGGCAACAAATCAAGGAACCAGTCACAGCATATACGACAACAAATTCATTAATCAAGGCACACAGTTTGATCAAGTAATCGATAATCAAAATCAGATAGTAAGGGTTTTTAATCCTATTAATTTCACGCATTCATCATTGGCAGATATCCAGATCGAGACAACACAAATCAAAAAGGTAAAAATTCATACTTTTCTCAATTGAGCTCGACAATGAGGAGAGGCGACTAAAGCTATAGAGAATCGAAGCAACGATGAAGTATTCACACATCAAAGTTGCGATTTGATAAGAGACGAGATGCCTTAAATTTCCAGTATCCGCCCGTTTCCAACATCATAGTCGCGATTTGACAAGAGACGATAAATGAGAGAAGTGGGAACGTGGTCGATTTGATTTTGAGAGTGAGATTAATGGGATTGGCAGATTTTATTTTGAGAGGTAGAGAAGAGGGAATGCAAAATATTGAGGGGGAAATAATCTGAGGAAGGCGACCACCAAAATATTAGAGGGAAACAAAATAAAAAGAGCGGCCACGAAATAAATGTGAGGGAAGTGTTGGACCCAAAACAAAAAAAAATTGATAACTTAAATCAGACGACATATAAAATGTTGTTTGAATTCCAAAGTTTTACATAGAGAATTCACATACTTATTCAGACAACAGGGTACTATTTCCATATGTTGTGTGAAACAGTGGAGAATGTTGGGACAACAGCAAATCAAGCTTATGTTGTGTGATCACTGTAATCTGATTCGATTTTTGGCGTAGTAGTACTAGGGGAAGTACCTCGAGATATTGGGTATAGCTATATATATATATATATATATATATATATATATATATATTATAGTATGCTAATCAACTGGAGAGTAGATGGATATGGCATGAATACAGAGCCTTGAGTGCTATTAACCCAAATAACCTAATAATTAAGAAAACATAACTGAACGTTATATGTAGGGTTATTTTAGAATGTATAATTTATCTAGTCACAAAAACTTTATGTTCTGATCTCCTCCTCATAACATACTCGCAGGTTAGGTTTCTGGCAGAGATTTGGTAGTCTTTGGACACTTGTTAGACAGTGTTATTATTTTGGTAAGACTATATTTGATTATTATATTTTATCCATTCAGTTGTGAGATAATTTATCGAGCTCTGATATATTTGTTTTCTCTGTCTTTTCTGCAGGATACCAGACAAGCTAACTTGAACTCTAATAGATTGGGATTTTCGAAGAAAAAAAATTCGGTCTGCCGAAATTTGGGTTGTTACAAAAATATTGAGTGGTTACATTTATGTTGGATAAAGAAATTTAAAATAAGCTTAAATGCAAAACAAAAATGTTCAAACAACATTTACTTGTTCATATATATATATATATATATATATATAACAAGTTAAAAATATACACATAGGATCTTTAAACTAATAATTATTCTAAATTTATATACTATCCAAATCCAACATTATTCAATTGATTTAAATTACAAATAAATCTATAATTTATAGTTTAACGAAATCAATCAAAAACTGGGACATTACATGCCTCCCCATTAAAAAAAATTCGTCTCTGAAATTAAAGAGTAACGAGAAATTCTAGTTATACTCAAAGTCATAGACTTATATTAAAACACAAACCCATAGGTCATGCACTAACAATCATAGCAAACAAGGCATCCAAAACACACAGGTTATCTACCAACAATTCACAACAATCAAAACATACAATACATACATTAGCAACTAGCTATCTAACCAATCCATGGATAGACTTCTCATACACATTCTTTAGTCTTCCATGAACAACACGAAGGATCTCACTCCATTTCAACTTAGGTATTTCCATTACCTTACTTTGGAGTCACTTCTCAACTCAATCAATGATACGAACTGGAGAACTGATAACAGTCAACTCTGGTTCAAAATCAGAGTCTCACTGGCCTGAATTTTCAACTCAATGATGAACCACGAACAATGTCCTTCTATGAGATATGTGGAGTACATCACAAAACTTCTTCGTTTCCTTACCTCGTTCTAGGCAAATCGTCGATAAAATCCATATTTATTCAAATCAATTCATTAACTTCATTTAAATCATCCAGTTTTCCAATATAAAATCGGTAAATCGATTTTTAGTTATCAAAATCCTTTGTAGAAATTTTATTCTTAAATTTTTGAAAAAATCGATAGTGTCTCTTTAGTATGGCTCCACCGTACAACTCTAAAATTCGCCTTTCTGGGCCCTCTCGAATCATTAAAAAAATCACAAAGCCAACTAGCTTCTCAAATAGGCTCATCAAATCTAATTTAAAATGCCAACTTGTAACCTCTGTCAAGCATTCAATTTTTATCCCCATACACTTTCATCCGTATGCACTCATCAATTTAAACACATTCAATTCCATAGCTAGATATATTTGTTATTATAGTTAGAAAACATTTCCATTTATTGTTCATGCATTTCTACTCTTCAACATTCATTAGTCCCTGACTGTAAATCGGTAAAAGAATAATCCTCTTAGTATCAACCCCGAGATCGAAATCAACTTCTGATCAACACTTAGAAAATCATTTAACTCATATTGGATTCTATATATTCAATCAAAATTCAAATCTTCAAATTACGAACTACCACGTCGCGGTAAGATCATTTTTAATTATATTCAATTCTATATTTTTAACTTTGTTAATTCAACAATTCCAATCTCATATTTTAATATTAACCAATTCGGGTTTCAAATCCAATTTGAAAATTTTGACTATCTAAAATCATTGAATATTCTCATCTAAGTTCATTACCAGGTTATAGAATCATTTATAACTACATTTTCTACATAAATTCCACTAATCAATTATATTCTACCTTTCTTGAGTTAAACTCGAACCATTCAATTCATCATTACTATCTTAATCCATTTAACGTACTCTAGTTAAGTTTCAAGTTTCAGAATCCAAACTCCTAGTTTTTATATCATATCAATTTGAAATCACATATCTTTATTCCAATGTAAATTCAAAACCTTTGAACCATTCCAAAACATCTTGTTTTCTTTCAACTATCCTACCAAAGTAATATTATATTACTTTTATGATACCCCTAAAAATATTCTTCCAAATTTCCGGAATTTTAAATTCCAATTTCTGGTTTGAATTATTTGCATATTTCGTTCTTGAATTCAATCTGGTTTTATATAACCATCTCAATGTTATAATCTATATTATAATAGCAACCAACACAGCCATTCATAATAATTTCAGAAAATTATTCTTTTATATAAAAATATAAATTTTGGGTAAATTTATTTCATTTACGCAGCTTTCAAAACCATACTATGTCGAATTACTTTGTTCAAGAGTTTAGAAACACCTATCGATACAGATGATCGTTCTATATCGACCATAATTCGTAAACCACTTGGCAGACCAATCAACACAATACAAAATAGTTTTTTATATCAACTACAGATATACGCTCATATATATACACTCAAACTCAGTTTAGGGTTTTACTAGACCCATCTCTATTGAGTTACGCAACGAAGTCAAGTTTATTGCTCATTCTTATGCTCCGATACCACTGTAACGGCCCGAGGATTTTCGACCTCGAAAATCTACATAAATACATTCATCATATAACATGCCGACTTTCAAGTACCGAAAATACCGGAATGTTAATAGAAAGAAGTTAGAGGTGAGAAATAGAAAGAAAGAAAAGTACAGTATAGAAGAAAGAGAAGACCATAACATAACAGAATCAGAGTAATACGAATCTCACATAGGAATGGATAAAATATATAATATAACATTACTTTCGACACACAATACTGCATTTGTACTTACATACATCATCATAGTACAACATATATACACCATAGCAGAAATAAACTCTATATATTTAACGCTGAAGCCTCCTGCTCCAAGCTCCTCTAGTGTATCTGCAAAATTCTGAACTACTTAACTGCCCGTTTAATTTGGGAATGCAAGAGTTTAGGGAAAAGATAGAAAAATAAAATCTGAGCAGTCATGGGACTAGTGTGAGTAAATGATATGAAACACTTTTGGGAAATAAAGGGTAGCTTATAAGACCGAAACGAGTTTTTCCCTTATAAGAACCAAAACACTTTGTATATCAAAACAAGATATTATGATAGTGTCTAGGGTTTTCAAAAATAAATTAGAATCTAGCGAAATGCTTGCATCGCACATTTCACTACATAGTTTATAAACAAAATCGCGGGCACTTGTTGGAGGATGGATTCGAACTATGGTAATGTGACGACCGAAAATCACCACCCTTCGAACCGACCATAAACCACATAGGTCCGATCCGGAAGTTAGAAATCCGTGGATAGTCATGAGAACAAGATGCATCGGAACACGAAACAAGATAACTTTTCATTGCTATTACAACAGTTTACATCAGAGTACAAGAATATCAGAGTACAGATAATAATACATAACGGAAAATATCATAGATTAAAAAATTACAATGCAGCAGAAATTTGAGTACATAAATATAATCATCGGAAAACTACAAAATAAACCAGAGCATGGCTCCAGCCATAATTTAGGATCCTGTTAAATAAATATCTGCAAGGCCAAAACTACTAGTTGTCCGTGTGGAAAATATAGACACCTAGAGTTTAGGTGAAAACAATAAACTCCAGGTCAGTCATGGGGCTGGTATGAGAACCAAAATAGTTATTAACTTTACCTTTAAAGAAAATCTGGGTAAATCATGGAACCATGCCGTATGACACGGAACGGATTTCCTCCACATGAATATCATAAAACAAAACTTGCAGTGTTTTGAAAAGTGACTCAGGCCCATCACACAATGCAACGCAAGCCGAAGGATATAGCTTTACCTTATAATAGCCAAACATGCTTGATACGCTTTAAAACAAAAATGTTGATATTATTTCTAGTGTATAGTGCAGAAAACAATTTCGAAGCTAAATGTATCAATCTTATACGACATAGTTACCCATCCTACTATGTCGCCGTAGTATACAACTAAAACCATAAAATCACATATTGGAATTTGGATTTCCATCATGAGCCGAGACAAGGGATCTCTCCTCAATGAATTCAGACCATCTCTAGCAAAATGTCCAAGACCAGTCGCATGTGACCCTCTTAGAGTGCCAAGGCGGGTCAATAGTACGTCGCTGATTCGCAATACCTGAACACTACGTTTTCCAGTCCTATCGAACCTCTTGGTCAGTACGTCGACCATCTTGGCCTTTTGTGGTCATATCCGAGGTGCCTCGCTTTCCAACATCCACATAAGTAAAATGGATGGGCTCCATACCATGGCACCACTTCTAGCTAGAAAGAAATGCATGTCCTCCCAGCTGTTCTTCATCCCATTTTTGACTCGTACTAGGGTGTGAAGCTAGCGAATTAACGTTATAACACAAAGTTACGCTATATCAGCCATGCTTTGATCACCATTCATAAAGCTCTTCTTTTCAACAAAATCTTTAGTCCATGCATCTCAGCATGCTACATTGTAAATCCACACTATACCATTGATGCATACCAATATATAACCTCTGAGCACGTACGTCTAAAAAAAGGGTGTTAAGCTAAGAGAATAAATTTTTCGCCACCAAACAAATATACATTTAGTAGAGGTCAACAAATATAGCTTAAAATACAACGTCATACATACGATCCATTTGCAAATTTGTTATGGTCTGAAAGAAACCGGAAGCACCTTATTCCTCATCATGTATATCCAATACAGGAGAGAGGCCTTCACATATCTGGTTGATCTCCAAGTACGTCTGGATGGCCACCACTTTTTACCTCGTCTTGGGTGTACATCCTAATCAAGACATCAGCAATCATTCAAACGATGTGAAGATCTCTGGTCTTCAACCATCATCTTCGTATCTTTGATTTTTAATGCTCATAACAGTTATTCAGAATGGGTCTAACACGGTCTCTCCAAATAACTCACGCATCTTTAAAATCATGTGATATATAAACATACCAACGATCTCATTCCAATCCAGAATATTCTTTTATTCAAAGCCATTTATTATATGGGAATTAACCCCATAAATCTTATAAAAGATTTATTTTCATTTAAACAACTTGTTTAAATCTTTTCTTTGAAAACATTGCAAAAGATTTTATAATATCTTTTCATGATCTTAAACCAAATTAAGGTTTATACGCCTTGTCGGGATTAACGAGCTTTACCAAAGTAGTCATTCATTTTATTATCCCAATCCCAACCTATTCATCCTATGGAGAAAAATTGGTAGTACTCCATATCTAACACCCACTGTGTTATCGGTAAAGTTAATTACCATTTAACGCTCTAAATCTAATTAAAGATTTAACTATCGCGTGGAGTAAAACTGGTGATACTCCATCTCGAGCATTTCTCGAATTCGGTAAATTTAATTATCCCATTTACATTTCAATCTAATTAAAGATTAATTGAAACTCCAACTTAGTTTTAATCTCAAAAATCATTACTTAATGATTATTCAACTTTGGGAAATTAATCATGTCTTTAATTGGGTAAAAGAACAAATGTTATTTAAAACGTCGTTCACGATAAACCCAAAATCCACTTTCATTCAATACCAGTTTAATTTATTAAATTGGAAAACCTCCATTAATTAAAAGATTTATATCTCAAATTCCATTTTCAATTGGGTTTAAGAATAATGTTACTAGGGACACCATTCACAATAAACCGAAAATCCAATTTGATATTAAATACAAGGCTTTGAATAGAAATCGCATCGACTTATATTCAATATGAAATTCTAAAACAAACTGATATCATTTTGGAATAACAATATCTATACCTTCCAAATTCCTCAGTGATATCTGTATAATTACGGAATACAATCTCGAAATATTTAAAGATAATTTCCATTCAAGTTCATACAAATTCATATGTTGGAAATCACTGGTTATATAAAAACTATTCACAATCCAATATGTTACTTAAAAACCGCTGGATTCCTTTATCTTTAGAAAACATCATCTGATCTTAGTCAAATACCCGATGCTCGTTTGCGTTCTTCCTACCCCTTGCCTAGTGATATAATTTCCAATTAGATCTCACAGGTGCTACTAGATTGTACTCACAGGAATCATCGCATATTCCTTTTGGTTCTTTCTTCTAGTTGTTAACTAGTTCATTCAGATAAAAGTAGCTTTTATCTTTTCAAAGATGTAATATGTCATTCAATTTTTTTCCAAATCATTCATTATGATTTTACATAATTTATCTCTATTTTAAATAATTTTATTAAGACCCTTATAGTCACTTTCCAATTTTGGCAACCGAACAACGTCCATAGCGACCTTTTCCATAACTGGTTTGGATTTAAATTAAAATCTTTCTATTGTATTTTAAAGCTCTTAATATCATTTGAAATATATTTTCGATACGAATGCAATGGTTCCAGTTTCAGGAGAATCCGACGGTCAGATCTCCCCTTACGCCAATTCGAAGTTACGAGTTAAACTTCAAGAACTGTCATTGCGCGACATGTCCTAATCAATCCCGAATTCGATTTATAATTAAAATAAAATCAAAAACATTTTCAAAAATAATTTATAAATGCTCTAAATTATTCACAACTGCCATTGGAAATATTATTTCAATCGTTTACCTTCCTAAATTAAATATTCTCAATATTAAATCATTTTGATATTATTTAAATAAAAATAATAATATTATTTTTCCAAACTTATTATTTTAAGGTTAAAATATCATGTCATTCGTAATAGAAGTAAATAAAGAATTTTCAGAAGAAAACTTCTCTTAAAACATTGGCTAAATAGCCTAATCAAATTTCACTTTGAAAGGTTACTATTCGTTTCAAATCATTAACTTCGACGTACCAAAGTCGAATGAAAATTAATTCAAAGCCATTTCGTTCAGTTATGAAAGTTCATCCATATTTTTATACCTTTGCGTTCATCTTAACTCGTATGTCAAAAATCAAACTTTCATTTTCATCGAATATTACATTATTAAAATATTCTGTTTTCTTCCGAATTTGAATGAAATCTCAACCAATACCCAAATAAATAAATTTATATGGATTTCATTCAACATATGCATCCAACAATAGTTGTAAATGACCATCAAACACCCAGTTCACATCCAGAGTGCTACTACTTCTGTGTAAGCCATAAACAAACAATTAACGCTTATATCGGCCTGTTAATCAACCGATTAACATACAGCTAAACACATGGGATTACTATACAATCAAATATCATCTCAAGACCCGTGTGGGATTTTCATCCAATTCAAATTAACCACAAATTCATGAAATCAATCATAACTTATTCGTTTCAAGTTATTATTAAATCCAATCGATATCACTTAGATGAGTGAACATAAACAAGTCATTTGATTTGTAATGGATGTTTAATCCAATATCTGTTAATCAACTCAAAATCACATCCAAATCATAACACAATAAATCATCCATTCATCAATTTGGTTTGCAAGCATATTTGTGATGCGAGCTACCATATAAGGTATAACAATTTGTAATAATTAATCAGATAAAAATCAGCATAGGCAATCAATATATATTCAGTTATGATTATAATAACTGTAAAAAAAATCAATTTGAGTGAGAGCTCTCACATTAGTTGTTTATCGCTAAATAACGGTTAGCGATAGATCAAGTAAATCAGACATTTTCCTTCGCCAGAAATTGCCATGACCTCCAAATCACTCCAAAGTAGTTTCATTGCAAAGCTCTAGTCGATACAGTTCCAACATATCCTGTTTCGTCGAATTCCGATCGCGTATGAAAAAATTAGGCTTTTTACAAGTTTGTACATACATATATATAACACCAACATCATTAAATTAATATATTAATTAATTAATTACCCTATTTTCTTTTAATCTCCTCCTCAAACCTCTTCTCTTTCACCCCAGTACTCATGCACCAGCAAAAATGCAGCTCCCCCTTAGCCATTCACGCAAGTCCCCTTCCATCTCTTTCCCTCCACACTACACGAATTTACAAACCGATTACACCACTCATCTTCTCTTCGTAAGCTCTACCACCTCATCTCGAATACTAGAAACTTGAGCTCCTCCTCAAACTCACGTCGACAGGCAAAATGCAGCAGTCTCCATGCCTTACTCGACACTTTTTGCATCAAATTCATTCAAACTTTGCATACAACTCACAGTTCCTACCATAAACACAAATATAACAACTAAAACATGCATTGATTCTCCTACACTAAGGAATCCTCAACCCTAGCTCACGCCTGTACCCAAAAACGCACACTGTGAAAAATTGCAGCGACCAAAACATTTTCAAACAATCCCAAAATTCATACCAAATTGAAGAGCAAGCAATGAGGAATTCAAATATATGTGTATTACGATTTATAGCATTTTATGTTATTTGATTTGGATTTTGAAGCTTTCTTTTAGACTTAGGGAAAAAAGAAAAAGGGGTTGCATGATTTTGGGAAATAGGGTTAGGTTTAGAATAGTTTAGGATGTTATATAGTACGAGAAAGTTATTTTTTTATTTGATTATATATTTTATTTCATTCAATTCTACTCAGTTCGCCTGTTTTAATCATTTGAAAGTTCATATGGTCACATACGAATCCCCTTTTCAATGAAAATTGACAGGTAGCTATGTTTCAACATTATGGACCCAAAGAAACTTGTTTCGTTGAATTCCAAGTCCGTTTTCTCCAGTAGCGTATTTTTAAAGTCAAAATATTGACTATTTTCACATTAAAGTCACATACGGTCACATACGGATTCCAAATATCACGAAATTTTAAAACTAGCAATAATTTAATATTACAGATCCAACAAAATTGGTTTCATCGAAATGGAGGTCTTATGTAAAATGACCATTTTTAAAGGCTTATATAATATTAAAATTTAATAAATTTCATAGCGACTATTTTAAATTTTAAATTGGACACAACTTATATTTAATAATATGAAATCTAAATTTTTTACTTTAATTAGAAAAATATTATCAAATAAATCCTAACGTTCCTTGTTTTACTGAAATCCGACTTATGTTGAATTATGTACATTCGTTTAAAGTTTCAAACTAAATTTCATGAACTACTGTGACGTTACAAGTTCGTTTTAACTAAACTTTAAATTTATACGTTCAAACTTTCTTTTAAATAAATTCTAAGTCATTGAATTCCCAAAATAAATCATTTTAAATATTTAAAATCCATTATAATCAATTAAAAATCAAATTTTTAATTGGCCAAGATTACGGGTTGTTGCAGGTAAGGTATGGGATCATCTTTCGATCAGGTGCACCTCTGGGGATGAATACAGTGGGGTTCGACAAGAACATCTTGCAACCCGACTAAACATGACCGACCACTCATTTGTTTGAGTGTACCGAATATATCATCACGACGGTTGGGGGCCAACCAACCGAACCGAAAGCATACAAAAAGGGACAACTGAAGGCATCTGATTTCATCAGATTAGGTAATGATATACTCTAATGGTAGCGACCCACGTAGCCATGCGACCTACCCATTTTTTGTCATTTCCCTGTTGTGAAGCTTAAGGTCATAACTTACCTTTTTGACATATCACATCTTCATTCACTTTGAATGCTACATCGTCGAACCCGCCAATTCACACATTAATATCTTTTTGGGTCAATTGATATTTAATATCAATCAAGTTAACATATTTCATATGGATTTCTATATCCAAATTGATTATTAGGACCTTTTTAAAGAAAATATCTCACATTTAAGATTCAACTTCCAGATATAAATAGTTATCTAATACAAAATTATATAAACGTGTCAAATGTTTAATTTAAACTATCGCATCACAACATAAATGTCAATTTATTCAACAAATCAATTGTCATCGTATATCTAACATCTATAGTTTGACAATTCAAATTATTATGCTTAAATGAAATCATTTTTTTAATTTCCAACGGTGACCAATATAAACGATTTAATTTCCATAAATCATGTCAATGTTTTATTAATATTAAATTATCATGATCTGTGTTGACTAATATTTTGGTCAAAGAGTCATACATCAAGGTTATGGATATCGACGCGCTTGATTCTCGAGAACGTTGTCGAAAAATGCAAAGCGATTTAGTTGAAGTCGAAAAATGCAAAGCGATTTAGTTGAAGTCGCAAAGTGTTAGACAAAAGGAAATAACATCGATTTATAAAATTGTCGTTAATAAGCTTAGAAAACATGGTGTGGTGAAAATACGTGATCGGCTCGGTCCAATTAGCTCAAAATACCTAAGTGCGTCGGTCCGATCACGTAGTAAAATACATCGAGGAAAAATATTTGAAATTTGGTCTATAACAATGTTGCGCACTCAAAAAATTCTGATCGGCAAGTGTCGATTATCAAAAATGGCTTCCGTGAATTTGTTTGGAAAAAAAAAACTGGCAAAAACACGGTCCGATCACCTCAAAAACGTTGATCACCTCAAGTCGATCAGCTCAGAAAATTTGGCACGATCTTATTCTTCTCTTTTACCAAATGGCCAAAAACCAAAGCGCGAAAACACATGTCTGGCGTCAAAAAAAGGGTGAACGACATGGCTTGATCACCATCTTTACTTTTTCCAGAATCCAAAAAGAAATGATGTGCCAAACCATGTATTTAGCTCCACAAGAACATGGACCGATCATTCCTCCCCTCTCGTGCCAGATCCAAAGATTTGGCAGCTCCAAAAATGATGATTAACACGCTAGATCACCTTCATTTATTTCTGCCCAATCCAAGAGTTTGGCGCAGCTAGAAAACGTGATCACCACAGTCGATCTTCTACAAATTCTCTGCCCCAACTTTTTCTCCCTTCTCCATCTCCCGTTCTTCTCCACTGTGCACACCCATGTTGTACATGTGTACATCTCCTACCATGACTGCCTCACCTCCAATGCCATCACCACAAATGTCGCTCTACCACCTGAATCCATCTCCACACTCTGTCCTTGCTCCGATCAGCTAAATAAAAAAATTAGTGCATCAACCCCAGATTCAAGCTTCATTTCGATCCAAGAAACGCCTCGTGCCACCTCCCCTCATCTCCATTTAACTTCAAACTTCACCACCTTCGTTTCCCCTGGGTGCACACCTTAAAGTTCACCAACGTTGGTGCAGTTTGCACCCAAAATCGAAGTTAATTAATTCGACTAAAATCCTTCTTCCTTCTTTATCTCCAAAATCACCCTATTATAAATTTATCTAACATTTTTCCTATACTCGTTGATCCCTCACACTCCTCTAGCGTCGACGTTGTGGCTCACGACCATCGCTAGCAGTCAAATTTGACCAAAACCCCTTTGTTGATCCTCTCCATATTTCTCGATTCCTATATCACTAAAAATCATGATACGACCACTAAAATTCATGTTTTTCAAATATAAACATAACTATATACCTGAGTCACGAGATAACGTTGTTCGAATTTTGAGAAAATATATCTCTTTACTGTAATACAACCCTTTTCAGACAATATATGTAACAATCCGCATTTTACGTATCGGAGGATCATAAAATATTTTTATTTAATTTCCTAAGGGTCGGAACATTCTCATATTTTGATATGTTAATTATGGAGATGTGTGACATATCCATAATTTTTATTAATTTTATTTGTGACCATTTTCCCCTGTTAGTTTTTTACAGGGAATAACTTTTGACTGGGATCGAATCAGGTGCGGAGATCGATTTTATTGGAAAATAAATGATGTTTCCAATTCCGTGGAGTGGTCACATTAAAGATTTGGTTCAGCGGTTTGGGGAGGAATTGCTGTTTTATTGTTACATAATTTCTTGATATGTTAACTAGTCATTAGTGGGCTGATTGGGTATGTCCCATTAGTGGGCTGGTCAGATGGCTATAATAAGTGGGGAGAATTATTTAGTTTCTTCATTTCTCTATTTGGTTGGGGTTCGAGATTCTCCCTACTACAATCAAATACATCTCCACTCCATTAATTTCATAGATCTAGATTAGAAGATTGAAGACCAACATCGAAGAAAGGTAGATATCATCAAAGTGATTGATTCAGAGGTCGTTCTTCATCGTTCTTTGCTGTCCAGATTTGTAGATCATTGTTTTAAAGATAATTTGCGGATTTGGTGAGTGATAAGCATCTCTCACATAGATTCAATCGAGTATATGGATTGTTTGAACATATTTTCATCATTTCAAGTTGTTTTCACCTAGATCTACATCATGGTAAGTATTTTTCAATTCGAAACTAAACTAGCAATTTATAATGGTAAATTTATGAGTTAATTCTGTGATTATATAAGTTAGACCTATTTGTTGATTTGATTCATTGTTTATCATGATTTGATAAGTTTTTATGACTATATGACGATTGTTGTTGTGCTAGTCCGTTTGGTGATTTCATGAAATGTTGTTGATTGAGTGTTGGTTCGGATTTGATGATTTGGATTGAGAGTGATTTGGTTCGAACGTCAAAACATTGTTTAGTCGAGAACATGGTGAAATAGTGGATCGACCAAAGGTGCTCACGGTGGAAAATGAGATTTGGCCACGGTTAGGCATGGATCGGTTACATTTTTCTACGGATCGGTAGCAATGCCAAAAGTATGGATTAGAGATGCTATGTTGACATGGATCGACACATTTTCCCCATGGATTGGGCACGTTTTCTGATGATGGATTAGCGCTTACTTTAATGGATCGATCAGGTTGCCATATAATGGATCGGCTTAGTTTAGGAAGCATGGATCGGGCAAAAATAAGCAGCGCTATGAGTGGATTAGTCACATTTCTGAAATTGGATCGAAGAGCTTGATCGGGAAAGAAAACTGTATAACACGCACGTGAAAAAGCTTGATTTGGCAAGCATCTGGGTGGATCGAGAAAGGTTAGGCATTGAATCAGATCATTTGGGTTCGGATTGCAAATGTTGTGGAAAAGCATGGATCGGGAATGTTATTTGGAGCATGGATCGAGCACGCATAATTGATGGATCGATTGAGTTCTAGAGGCGGATCTGATGGATCGGGAAACTTGAACCATAACGTTTCTGAAGCGTTGTAAATAATGATGGATCAGGTTGGTTTCTGAATGGATTGACATAAGGGAAAAACATGGATTGGGCAAGTAGCCAACCGATGGATGGTCAGTTTTCCTGATGGATCAGAGCCAATGGGGAGGGAACGATTCAGGAGATATGGCAGCGTTTTATAAACATTGTGAAGTATAATTTAAACGTTGTGGAATGTTATTCACAGCAAAGGCTGGAACACTGTGAATCGAATACCGACCAAACTATGTATGTTTTGGTTTGACGACGGTTGTGGCTTTGAAGTGAATTCAAGATGTAATATTTGAAGTGTTCGGTAATCGTCGAAATACAACGAATGTGAAGACGACTCAAGATGATTTGAGCTCGTGGATAATGGCTGCTCAAGATGCTTTGAGTTTATGAATGGTCGCCGATGACGACGATTAGAGATATTGAAGGCTGAGGAGTTATCATTGTCGTAGGTTCTAGAGGATTCAAAGCATGGGTATAATAGGGACGCCTAAAATACTAGATGATTATTCGAGTGCCCTGGGTATCGATGAAAGGCCTAGATACGTAACAATGAAAGGCGTATGGAGTTTTTGCTTGAACCGGGGTTACCATTAGCCCGTGACGAATGGTATAATGATATGGCCAGTCATACGATTAACGATAGTTTCTATCTGATTGTTGTAAAGGTTATCACTGTTGGATGTGGAGGCTATGGGTTGGGTTCTTCTCTGATGTGTTGGTAGATTAGTATATTGGTCTACTTATTTCTCATATACTTTATTGATGATGTTAGATGGCTGATATATCGCTTTTAAGACTATTGTCTGACTCAAGGTTTTATGTGTCCCTCTTATTACCTTAGGCTGCTAATTCATGTGATGAATAGGCAGACTGAGTAGCAGGTAACAGGTAGTAGATCTTGATGAAGACGATGTTGTTGAGCGACGACGTGCAGGAGGCTGGCATATTATTTCCTACTATCTACTATTTGTTGTTTTCCGTTGTTTGATGTATTCTCCAAGTGTATTTTGTACAAATTCTTATGATGTATTCCAGCATTGTATGGATAATTCATGATAATATGAAAAGTTTAAGATTCTGCTCAATTTTGCTTCACTATTATTACATGTTGCATATGTTCTATTATATTTTATTCTTGTGCTGTAAGTTATACGATATGTTTTGGTTGTATTATTCGACCTTAATGATCATTCATAACTGCCTGGCACATCTTTCAGCGCATTATTTCCCTTGATAAGTGCAGGAGTTATGGGCGGTCATCATAATATACCCTTCTATTTAAGTTGAAACTAATTTTAAGTTATACTAGATACATAAACAAACAACTTTCATGTTGAAGTTAAATCTTAAAACAATCTAGGATTTTAGTTGGTAATTTTTGAAGCTAAGAGGAATAAGTATTCATAGTTTTTCACAATATCCTGGCATATTTAAACACAACAGTAATTTATCTCAGGCATGATTATCATAATATTTAGTCTATGTATGATAAAATGAAATCAATAGCAAATGTATGCATATACATGTTTTATTCACAAGGATTAACAATCCTTAATATGTTAGAAAGGAAAATAGATTTGTGTTTACTCACTAAATGTTCATTGTCTATTGTTTTGCTTCATATTTTGTTCTCTATTTGAATTGCTTTCTTAGCCATTTTGCTCTTTGTTTACAGGGTTTTCAAGAGTGAATTCGTGAGACTAGAGGCATATATTTATAGGTGGAAAGAAGCCTTAAAATATTGTATGCATTAGGCTATGGATAGGGTATAGAAATAGGGGTAGACTGAAAGGATGTAGCTGCTGCCAGTGTCGTTTAGGCCATTTGACCTTAAATTCTTCTCCAGTCTTGCACATGCACGACCAGTCCATATCAATACACATATGTGTACTCATCCCATTTGCCAATGGTTTTAGAACTAGGCTTTGATAAGGGGTATGGGATGGTCTTTAGGCTTCTGTATATTTGATTGATAAGAGGTGTTAGGCTGCTCATGTGTTCTCTTCGTGTGCTATTGCACAACCAGAAAATAATAGTACACATCATGTATAAGTGCCATGTGTAAATTGGATTTTAAAAGCATACCTAATTGTTAAGCTATCTTACATAATAAATAGCTATATATCCTTATTGTGACGATCCGAAAATCCCCGCCTTTCAAATCGACCAAACGCCACATAGGTCTGATTCAAAATGGCAGAAATCCTCGAGACTTTAACTTTAGGCACACATTAGAACAAACACAAAAGAACTTTTCATTAACATCGTTACAATGTTACATCAGAGTACAAAATATAAGTGTACATCGCAAATAATAAATTACAATACAATATACAACAGAAGACTTATCGATGCTCTGGATATAGCTTTAAGTTTCAATCCAGAATCCTGCTATATAAAAATATCTACAAAACAAAATACTCGGCTGCCCATGTGGCAATAATGAGCACCCAAGTTTGAAAGGGAAAAACAAACTACGAGTCGGTCACGGGACTAGTATGAGAAATTCAACAGTTATACTTAACTTATTTTAAAATAAGACATATCATGGGACCATGTCATATAACACGGAACGGGTTTCTCCGCACGAATGCCAGTGCACAAACAATTACCAAAAATAGATTTATGGAGCTAAAGATGCAATAAACAATATGCAATTCCTTAAACTATCCATTTAGGCTTTATTCCTAAGCTTAGATTTTCAAAATCTAATTAACTTTACAGAAGTTATTTCTTTGGACTTTATTTCCGGTTTCTTATTTCAAATCATTTGAAATACATATCTAGCTTTCATATCAAATTAACTTTTTCTTTGGGATCTCAAACCAAATCACTTGGACATTTAAAATTTTTAAATATCACATGCAATGCATAACAAAACGTATGCAACCAAATATCAGGAGGTTTCTCCATCAACATGGCAAAGGGAACGTACCATCGTTCGTTAAATATATAGGTGTATCTCCCACTGATGGGGCCAGACTACACTAACCAACGATTTAAGGTTAAGGCCATACCACCCATACTTTTGTTAGGGATTGCTAAATGGATCGTTAAGGTAAAACTAACACTAGAGAGGGTGAATAGTGTTTTTGGAAAATTAAACAAAATCTAAAACATATATGATCTACTACATGAATCACACACACACAGAAACAATCACAGACACAGAATCAAACACAAACAAAAAGATAAACAAAAATAAAATGTAGAAAAGGAAAGAACATACTGGATTTTATACTGGTTCAGAATTGCTCCTACGTCCAGTCCCACGCAACACTGGATTGCAGAGAGTTCTATTACTGTATCAATATCCAAGTACAACCCCCTTGATTTCACGGCTAAAAGGTTAACACTGATTCCACATAATTGATCAAGTATATTCCTCTTGATTTCACGGCTACAAGGTTAATACCGCTCCCATTCCTTGATTTCACGGTTACAGGGAAAACACCGATTACCCAAAATGCTTCCCAAATGATAACAATAGCCATATAACTCTTCAATAGCACTTCGATTCAGAGAGTAACGAGAAGAGAAGAATTTGTATGTAAATAGAATTGAATTCGGCAGAGTATACGTGTAGAAATCATAAAAATAAGAAAATATAATGGTGTAGAAAAAGGAGATGAAGATGGAGAAGAAGAATGATGAATCTTTTTTTGAAATCAGCCCCTATTTATAAGATTTGAGAGTTTGCAACGCTTCTGGAACGTCACAAATAGTGAAAAGACACTTCCTTTGAAAATCAAAAATTATGACAGTTATATGTCGACATAGGCATAAATGTATGTAGACATATGCATTTGTAAAATCGGATTTTGAGCATTTTTGAAGTGTTTTGATACATATATTATTCTGGAAATTCTTGAATTAAAACATAGTGTTGTAAATGAATATTATAAAGTAGAAAATCATATGAAAACAGAACTAAAAACTATATAAACATATTTATAGAATTATAAGATTTAAAATTATCTAAAGCATATATGTATAAAACTTATAACCTATAAAACTTGAGTTTAAAAAAAATAAAGAAAGTAAATTAGAGAAGATAATAATTGAACATAGAATTTGAAAATAGAACTTGAAATCAGAAATTGAAAATCAGAATTTAAATTTGGATTTGATCCTGAATTGTTATTCAAAGTCTTACATAAACTAGACTCTATTACTATATTTATCTTGAACTCTTGAAATCTTATTACTCATGAGTCTTGAATCATCTCTGAAATTTGAATCACTAGAAGCTCTTATACTGTACAGTCTTCAGTATTAATTCCTGTATATAAATCCTACAAATATATATATTCTAGAAAGTAAATTACTCCCCTTAATCCTAAATAAATCTATATAATCCTTATACCAAAGAGATATACTCCCCCTAAATCCTTGCGTATATAACAAGGAAATGGAACATTTATGGTAGACAAACAATATGACAAGCAATATATTTAAACATTGTTTTTACAAACAATAATACATGAACATATCATACATCGAATTAAAGAAAAAGGAACGAAACTATACGACAAGAAACAAATCAAAACCTATATTCTACTTATCCTTAACTATATGAGACTTATGAGTAGGACAATTTGGTTAAAGGAGGCAAAAATCTCCATTTCGTTCAATCATATTTCTGATATGATCGTATATGACTTCACCCACGCAAATGATTTGATCTTCCTCATTTGAGACTTCTTGTTGTTCCTCCTCGGGTTCCTCTTCCTTCATTATCTCTTCTTCCTCTTCTTCTGGTTCTTCCTCTTCTTCCATAGGTTCATTATCATCTTCGATGATAATCGGATTAGCCTGATTATCCGTGATAAACTTAAGAAGACTCCTTATCACTTTTCCTTGTCTATTTATTTTGCTCTTGGCTCATCCGAATTTGAAGCACTTGTATTTCAGCGAGCATTTGAAGAGTATATTCTATCTTCTCTTCAATTTTGATGACACATAATAGGGTAGAACATTGAAAAGGTCCTTCGAATGGTCCAATGGATGATTCAGGATTGATTTGAGTGATAAATTTTGTGGAGGCCATTGTTTATTTTAGTTTAGAGTTTTTACAGAAGTGAGAAATGAGAACGAAGAAGAAAATTCGAAGTGGAGAGTTTAAATGATTATTTTAACTAACTTTTGGTGGGAATTAATTTTAAAAACTGGCAGTTATATGTCGACATATGTATATTTTTTTTCTTTTCTGACTTTTAATGTTATTCTTATATATGTTAATATATTTAATTATTCTAACTCACTTAGTAAACAAACTCCTAGTTCTCTTATAAATTTAGTAAATGTTGTTTCATTTAATGGTTTTGTTAATATATCTGCTATTTGTTTATCTTTTTCTATAAATTCGAGTGAAATTTTCTCTTTGCTTACGTTATCTCGTAGAAAATGATATCATATATCGATATGCTTAGTTCTTGAATGATGAGTTGGATTTTTAGAAATATTTATAGCACTCTTATTATCACTATATATTGGTGATTTGTTTATATTTCATCCAAAATCATTTAGAGTTTATTGCATATATATTACTTGTGAACAATCCAAAGCAGCACAGATATATTCTGCTTTAGTTGTTGACAAAGATACAGTATTTTGCTTTTTTACTAAACCACGAGACTAGTGTGTTAACCCACTAAATGATGGGTCGGTTACTCAACAAAACCAATGGGAGGTCTTGGTCATTTAAAGAACGGGTCGGGTTGGTCTAGTCTATACACCACTAGGTCGGTTTGTTCATCAAGAAGCGGTCAGGCCATGTTCACATCAGGATCGGGTCGGTCAGCTTGATGGCTCGGTCCATTAATAATGCAATGGGCCGGTTTAATCCATCCAGCACTAGGTCGGACCATTTGTCAGCAAGCAGGTCGGCCAGGTTCAAAAGCAAGCAGCAAGACAACGGGCCGGCCTAGTTCAATGGCGTCAGGTCGGCCTAGTTCAATGGCATCGGGTCGGCTTAGTTCAATAGCAACGGGTCGGCACATTGGAAAACATCGGGTCATCCGGGTCAAAATCAGGCAGTGCTTCGCTCTAATTGGGTCGGTCGGACCGTTTCTCGATCAGTCAGGACCATACTGGGTCAGTCAGGAACATGAAAACTGGCAATTAGCTGGCAACAGCTGGTAGTGGCATTTTCGTAAATACCCAATAGGACGACCCAAAACCTGAAGGCTATATTTCAGCCATTCCTCACTCCTATAAATAGGGGATCAAATCCACTTTAATGAGGGAGGATTTTCATGACCCCGAAGGGATGCCCAACTTAATTCTCAACCTTTTCTAAGTGATTTGATCATCTCCAACTATCTCTAATTGAAGATCTAACTCCGAATTTGTGACGGCCCGCCCCACACCAACCGACATTTACTCCAAAAGTGCGTTGTCCACATGTCCAATTAGCACGGGACGGTCGTCAGAAGGAAAGGAAGAAGACGAAGAATCAACAAGGAACCAGTAGAATGTCTCACAGCATATATAACAAAATATAATAACAACATACTTGACATAAAACAGGCGAGACAGTGCTTAAGCGGAAAACAAACTATCATAGCAGCGGAAAATCCAAATACAGCTTATGTTCCACATCATCGTTATTACAACTTTTCAAACTGTCTCTAAAGGTAAAAGCAAAGGAGGTACACTACTAATGCCCAAGTAGTGACCACCAACGACACAGGGAGAATATTTATATATATCATACGTGGAAGCCTCCTGCTCGCCTCCGAATCAGCTACTCGTGCGTCACCAGCTAACCTGTCTCTAGTCTGCTCGTGAGAGCACCCAGAGTAATAAGAAGAGACATAAAACTCTAGGTCAGACAAAATGTCTGGTATGAGCGATAAGTAGCTAAACAGAACAATAACAAGTATACTAAACCATACCTAAACCTGGACCTGCAACCAAAAAGTTAGCACTACATACTGTACAACACTCTGAGGTGCCACTAAACAAATGGTGTAAAGATAACTGGGGAGGGGGTGTGCATGACATAGTGATGGCAAACAATCAAGCATAGCAACCATCCTTACATCTCTCACTCAGTGCGTAAAGAATACGATATCCACCACTTCGATCACCCAATACTTTGCTATGATCACTCTGCCCCATGAAGTCACAACGGCTTCACTGCACTGATTCATAGCCACTAATCTTTCGCTATGTCCACTTTGCCCCATGGAGTCGTACACACCCCACTGCACTGGCTCATAGCCTTACTAATCCTTTACTATGTCCACTTTGCCCCATGGAGTCACAACGGCTCCACTGCACTGGCTCATAGTCTTGCTACGATCACTTTGCCCCTCGAGTCATGATGACTCTACTTCACTGATACGTAGCCCATCATTCCTTTTCAGTGGTGAATTGAAGTCATGAACGTCGACGACTCCTTAGCATACGTCCCGCAGCAAAGCCCAACCATGAAGTGAACTCATTGGCTCCCAACTGGATCCTGAGCTCTAACTTCCATTTGGACTACCTTTGCATCTCGGGTTATTGGTCTTCATCAGATCGGTTCGGATCGTCGCCTTCATGTCATAGCGGTTCAGATCGGCCTTCAGTATCCCCCCACTGGATCGATTCATGCCAAACATCTCCGGATCGGATCGTGGTCTTCATCTGGTGGCGGTTCAGATCGTCCTCCTCCAAAGCACACCGGGTCGGATCGCAGCCTCCTAGTCCCATCGTAGTACATCGGTTCGGGTCGGGGTACTATGGCGGATCGGGTCAGAGTACTTCTGGTGGATCGGGTCGGTCGTGATCTCCTCCAGGTTTTAGGTCGACTCGTAGCATGCAGGCTCAGTTCGGATGCAAGGGGGCGGATCGTGGATGGGCCACACGAATGGTTCGGTTCGGACCTCCCCATCCGATCCGATCCGGTCACAGTCCATTTCCTGCATTTTGTCCAGTGAGTTGTTTACGCCATTCAACGGCGTTTTCGACCATTCTATCTATTCTAATAAATCACAATGCATATCATACAGTCATACCAACAAGTGGAAGTGACCTTAAACACCAAAACATCAATATGATAGGTTAAAATGGATCAAACATAGCAAAAACCCCATATTTTCCCTTAAGTGTGCTTAAGCAAAACTAATGATATGATTAGCAAAACTTAATCAAATTAACCCAAATTTCTAACAGAGATCTAAAACATTATTTAAGAATTTATAAATATTTTTCCAGAATTTACTAGTGTATAAATTCGCTAATCATCACTAATTACCCTTAATTAACCATAATTAGTGAGGAACTATGCAAATCACTCACCTTATCCACAAATAAACCTTAGATCTGAAATAAAACTCTGATATGGTGCAAATACTAATGCTAAACAACAGCTCTAATCTTGATTTGGTGAAGATCTCTCTTGATCTGATGTTGCTAAGCTTAATCCTTGATTAGAAAGTGATTTGGAGGTGATTTAGAGGTTGGAGGCCATTTTTAGGGTTTCTAAGAGTTAAGTGGAGGCTAGAAAACTGAAATGGAATGAAACCCTAACTCTTTTCAGCCTCCTCATGACCCTAATCCCGAAATGGGTTATGGGCCCATTCACTAATAACCCTATTTGGCCCGGTTAAGCAGTTTTTCACCTTCCAAACCTTATTTCAGCCATATCTCCCAAATGGTAAGTCCGTTTGGCTATTATGACCACTCTACGGAAAGGTAAACCATTAGACAAATCAAATGGAAGTGGTTTCAGGTCAAAATTCCTTTCCAATCAAAGTTATGGCTGAAATAAGATCAGCTAGGGGCAAAACAGTCATTTAAAAATCGGTAAAAATCATGAACATGGGAAATGACCCCAATGGTCGTCTCCCAAAGCCACATGACCATACGACTTAATATGAGAAAGAAAGAAATATCCTATGATCGTCCGATGCGTAGAATGCGGGTTGTTACAGAATTCATTATGAAATCATGGAAATTCACTAAAGCTCACGAGAAAGTCTAGATTTGTCCTACCATTTGCTATATTTGAAGAGTCGCATCGATTTCTCCTAACAATTTTTAGTAGATCGAAAGAGGAAAGTAGAGAGATTAATAATGATGTAATGAGAGGATATACTTGCCTAATCTAAATGCAATAATGGAATCATTCTGCAAGTGGATGTAGATCAAGTTTGATCGAACCACCATAAAATTTGGTGTTCTTTACCTGCATTTTAATTATTTTGTTTCTCTTATTTTTAGCACTTTGTGAAGTGCTTTTAGTACCTTTGGTGTTGATTCTAATTTTGGGATTAACATTTGGTGCCCACCGTGGGGCCACGTTCGATCTTCCATTCTCTCACACTCTCTCACAAGGTTCAAGGCCTTGCATTGAGAATCTAAGCCTATCTCACTACGATCTAATTCATGTCCTTGCCTGAAATTATGGGTAGACCATCGAAGAAGAATGCTAGTAAAAATATTGAAGATGTTGATAATGCCGCCGACAACGAAAATACCCCTCTCACCAACCGATCGAGGCTGGATAAACCTCTAAGGCTAGAGAAGCTGTAACGAGAAGGGAGTTGGATGAAGTTGTTGCGGGTTTTACAAGACAAATGGACATTGCGAATAAGGCCATGATGAAAAAACTTAAGTCAATGTTTACCATGCAAGCCACCACGACAAAAGTTACCATGGAAACCGTTGATGCTAAGTCTGCTCAAACGGATCATACAAAAAATGCAGCTTCCTCCTCTTCAAGTCTAAATCGAGGAAACTCCATCCAAGAAGTCACAGATCCTAACGGTCCTCAAAAGGAAGCAAAGCCTCTTATGCACGACCGTTCCGATAAAGCAACTTCTCGACAAGCGGTTGGTGCCACCAAAGGGGCACCTCCCCAAGAGTGAGGCCAAGGTCCCCGAAATCTAAACCATGACCGTTTGCTTAGGCAAACATCCGGTAAGGATCCCCGTGGACCAGCTCAACGAGGAGGATCGTCTATCGGAAATGGTTCACAAAATAATGGAGAAAAGCCCGAAGAAGCAAGACAATGAGAAATACTGGGGGTTCGCTCCTACCAAAACCCCGCTTACAAAGAGAATTAAGATGGCTCCATATCCAAATAAATTCAAACCTCTGATGGTCCAAGCATACAATGGAACAAGTGATCCCAACGTGTTCTTCTTCAAATATGACCAACATATGGATGGAGCACGTGCCACAGACGAGCTGAAGTGCATATACTTTCCAACTTATCTTGAGGGGGTGGCATCACTTTGGTTCACGAAGCTACCACCTAGATTTATGGATGATTTTGCCACCTTGGCCAACTTATTCCGAGAACAATCTAGGCTCCAAGCGACGAAAGTACGGGATGTCATGGAGTTGAACGAGCTTGAACAAAGGCCAACAGAATCCATAAGGGCTTTTCTTACCTGCTTCAACAGCGCCGCAGCCGAGGTTGGAAACTACGAGCCTTGTTTGGTTTTAATGGCTTTGAAGGGAGCTATAAGCAAGAAGACCTAGCTTGGACGATGGATTAAATAGAAAAAAGTGAGTACTCTTGAGGAACTGTTCGACAAAGCTGAGGAGTATATAGGTGTGGACGAGGATCCAGCCTATACTATAGATGTTCCTGAAAGCAGTATACAGCCCGACAAGAAAAATAATGATGCAGAAGGTGGCCAGAAGAATCCCGGTAGTCAGAAAAGAGGGAATGATGGAAGAGATAACTGACCTAGCAAAAAGCTTCGCTTCTTTAAGAACTCAGAATTGACTCCTTTGAACGACAACGTAGAGAACATCTTCATGACAACCAAAGACACTAAAGATTACCCAGTACCGAAGCAAGTGAAGGTCAGTGATGTTGCGATCAAGTCAGGGAGGTTCTGCCGGTTTCATAACCAGCCATGTCACAATACAAACGAATGTAGATACCTGAAGAGCTTAATTGAACTGATAAGGAAAAACAGACTTTAGCAGCATGCAAAGAACCCGCAAAACGCCCAGAATGCTCAAGGCCAGGGAACATTTGTGGGACAACCTAAGCAAAATAAGAATGTTGCGGTCATTGTACTTCCAAGATTTATCATCAATACTATTTCAGGTGGGCTACACCCCGTCGGAAGAAGCTGGGCGTACATTGTGAAATACACTAATGAAGTGAAGAATCTGTCGAAAAGAGAAGAGCTCATAATTATGAGCAAAGCCTTATCAGCAAAGATGCCAAAAATTCCATGGGATGACATTGTGTTCAAAGTTGAGGACTCGGATGGACTCATAACTCCAACGATGGATCCAATGGTGATAACCATTGGCTTAGGTCTAGCCATTATCATAAGGGTCTTAGTTGATAGTGGGGCATCTGCCAATGTCCTTTCCATCAATGCATTTCATACGATGAAACTCTCTATGGATGATGTGAAAGCTTCCTAAAATAAAATTTATGGATTCACGGGGCAAGTTGTTCAACCGATTGGCATCATCAATCTGCTTATCGAACTTGGAGTAGGAGAATAGAAGGCCGCATTGAAACAAGACTTAGTCATAATTTATGAGCTATCCACTTACAAAGCTTTCCTTGGAAGGCCAACCCTCACAGCATTTAGAATAACAATGTCCCCATGGTGCTTAACAATGAAATTCCCTACTGAAAACGGAGTTGGCATAGTCAAAGGTGACCAGCAGGCAGCGAGGGAGTGTTATCTGGTCGAGCTTGCTGAGGCAAGGAAGAAGGATGTGGAGCCTCCTCTCTACATTCATGACCCCCCTTATAGAAATTAGGGAGGGTCCTTCATACTGGCGAGAATAGCGGATCTCAGAAGGAGATTGATCCAAGAAATGCCAGTATAGGGGAAAACAGAGCGGCACCAGCTGAGGACACCATCTCCATTCTAGTGCACAATAAAGATCCAGATCGAGTCTTAAAGATAGGTTCCCAACGGGGCCTAAAGTTGCAGAAGGATTTGATATTATTTTTAAAAGCAAACTTAGATGTTTTTGCTTGGACGCATTCCAACATGTGTGGAATATCACCTGATGTAATTGTTCATAAGTTGAATATTAATACTAGTTTGACTTCTGTAAAACAAAAAAGACGAATTCAAGGACCTGAGAGATTTGTAGCATTAAAAGAAGAAGTAGATAGACTACTCAAGAATAATTTTATACGAGAATCTACGCATCCCGATTGGGTTTCAAATCCAGTCCTTATTAAGAAGTCCAACGGCAAATGGAGAGTATGCATAGACTACTCAGATCTTAACAAGACATGTCCCAAAGACAGTTTTCCACATCCTAGAATTGATCAACTTGTCGATGAAACTACGGGGCACGAACTGTTATACTTTATGGATGCATACTCTGGGTACAATCAAATCATGATGCATGAGCCAGATGAGGAGAACACAAGTTTCATAACCTATAGAGGCCTATATTGCTATAAAGTTATGCCGTTTGGACTAAAGAATGCGGGAGCAACTTACCTGCGCCTTGTGAATTCCATGTTCATATCCCAAATTGGGAGCACTATAGAGGTCTATGTAGATGATATGTTGGTAAAGTCAAAGAAGGTAGAAAACCACCTGGAGAATTTAGATGAGATGTTTCATATACTTAGAAAGTATGGCACGAAGCTAAATCCTCATAAATGCTCATCTGGAGTTTCATCGGGAAAATTTCTTGTGTTCATGGTCAACGTCAGGGGCATTGAGGCAAATCCTTCTCAAGTCATAGCCTTACGGGAAATGCGAGCTCCATGGATGAAGAAAGAGCTTCAAAGCTTGAATGGGAAAGTTGTTGCCCTTAACTGATTCATCTCAAAAGCAATGGATCAGTGCATCCCGCTATTCGATGCTTTGAGGAAGGGAAAGAAAGAGTTCCAGTGGACTTCTGAAAGTCAAACGGCCTTTCGAAGAGTTAATTAAGCACATGGAGTCACCACCCATGCTTTCTAAACCCAAAGATGGAGAGGAGCTATTCCTATATTTGGCTGTCTCATCACATGCCTTAAGCACTGCACTTATCCAGGAGGATGCTAAGGTCCAAAAGCCAGTTTATTACACTAGCAAGCGGCTAGTTGGGGCAGAGTTAAACTACCCAAAGTTGGAAAAACTTGCATACTGTTTGCTCATTACCTCAAAGAAGTTAAGACCATATTTCCAGTCCCATCCTATAAAAGTTCTCATCGATCAACGGCTAAGACAGGTTTTTTCTCCCAGAAACTTCAGGAAGGTTATTGAAGTGGAATATTGAGCTTAGCTAGTATGACATCACTTATCACCCTCGAAAAGCTATTAACGGGCAAGCCTTAGCTGATTTCATAGCTGAATTCATGGATAGGGGAGAAGAAATTGAAGAACCAGTAGAGACAGTGGCTAGTTGGAAGCTATACTTTGATGGGTCCAGAAATGATTATTGTTCAGGGGCCGGAATTATCCTAGAAACTCCAGATGGCCATTCTCTATGCTACGCCTTAAGATTAGAGTTCCCGTCCACGAATAATGAGGCCGAATATGAGGCATTAATAATAGGGCTAAAACTAGCAAAAGTGCTGAATCTGAAAACCTTGCAAATCTTTAGTGATTCTCAACTGGTAGTGTGTCAAGTCCTTAAAAAAATTCCAGACTAAGGTCGAAAACCTTCCTTCTTATCTTATCAAAGCCATGGAACTTCTCAACGACCTCGACACTACACCATATCTCACATTCCTAAGGAGGAAAACTCAAATGCAGATTCTCTTGCTAAATACGCTAGTTCTTTAGATGCACAATTGCTGGTATTAATACCCATTGAAGTCCTTACGACCCCTGGTATTGAAGAGGTGGGCATCGATTGGATCATGGAGACGGTTGAAGAGCCTGTGTCCTGGAAGACTCCGATCAAGGAGTATATCCTCAACGGAACAGCCCCGGAAGAGCCAAAAAGCGAAGGAAGATATTACGCAAAGCGCTATTATACCATATTCAGGACGGAAGGTTATACAGACAAGGATTCTCTATGTCACTGCTTCGATGTGTGACCAAGGAGGAATCAAAAGTGATCTTGGCTGAATTACATGAGGAAGATTGAGGAGGTCACAAAGACGGTCAAACACTGGCCAAGAAAATACTGCGATATGGCTACTTTTGGCCTGATGTGAACCTAGATGCGATGACTTATGTATAAAAGTGTGATAGATGCCAAAGATTTGCAAAAGTTCCGAGAGAACCTCCCATCGAACTGACTCAAATGGTCAGCCCATGACCATTTGCTGTCTGGGGGCATAGACTTGATTGGGGCATTACCCACAGCTAAATCAAATATGAAGTACACGATATTAACAGTTGACTATTTCACTAAATGGGCTGAAGCTGAACCACTAGCTACTATCACTTCAAAGAAGGCGATCAATTTTGTATTGAAGAACATCATCTGCAGGTTTGGTGTACCATAGAAAATAATCGCTGATAATGGAACTCAATTCGAGAGCAGTGAATTTCTAGATTTTTGTGCCAAGTACAAGATCAAGAAGAGTTTTGCAACCGTTGCTCATCGCAGGCCAATAGGAAAGTTGAAGCAATCAATAAAATTCTGAAGTCAACCATTAAGAAGCGACTCGAAAAAGCTAAGGGTGCTTGGGTAGACGAGATTCCTCTTTCACTATGGGCATACCGTACCACCCACAAAACTGCGACAGGGCACATTCCATTCTCGCTTGCATTCGGATCCGAGCTATGATCCTAGTAGAGCTGGAAGTTCCAACTCATAGAAGAATCCACTTCAACCAAGAAGAGAATGAGAGACTTCACCTCAAGGCACTTGCTTTACTCGAAGAAAAAAGAAGAGAAGCAGAACTTCAGAGTCATGGCACACCAGAGAAGGATAGCTTGTCATTTCAATGCTAAAGTAAAGCGGGGAACCTTCCAAGTTGGGGATCTTATTCTAAAAAGAATCATGATAGGAACTGGAGTACTCAGACCCAATTGGGAGGGACCATATATGATTAGCCAAAAATTCTTCGATGGTACTTTTGAGCTGAAAACAACGGATGGAATCCAACTTCGGAGAGCGTGGAATGCTATACACCTCCGTCACTACTTCACTTAATGTTTCTTTCATATGTTCTGAAAAAGTTGTAAATATCATGCATTGTAAATATCATGCAACATTATTACAAGCTTTGTACATGTTAATGAAAGGAACCGCTTTACTTACCTAAATCGTACGATTCGCAAACTGTTTGCTAAAATTCGGTTTTGATTTCAGGTCCTCTAAAAGAACGCTAACGTATTATTGACGAAATAAGGCCTGGTGACCATACAGCACATCCCGATTAGGATAACTCAAATATCCATTGTTCAATGCTTAAAACATCATTCACAGCCAACCCAAAGACGTGAAGCACTACAGTGCAAGGAAGGG
Source organism: Allium sativum (assembly GCA_030737875.1). Classification (NCBI taxonomy): domain Eukaryota; kingdom Viridiplantae; phylum Streptophyta; class Magnoliopsida; order Asparagales; family Amaryllidaceae; genus Allium; species Allium sativum. The sequence continues at coordinate 1,032,760,524 of CM060920.1, read as the reverse complement.
ATACAAGGAATTAAACGGTCAAATGATGCGCTCAAGTTACAGATGAAGTTGTGAGTTTCACCGAGGGGCATCGTCTTAATAGTAAGGTCCCTGGCCCTAGTTCTAACAAATCGTGGTGAAACCCGATAAATGAACTAGTGCTCTCCCTGTGAATCAGTGCTACCCTAAAACCAAAGACCTCCCCGAAGGCACCCAGTCGATCGTCGATGCCATTGATACATGGCTGGATTGCAATAAACACTAGGCTCTAAAAACCAAAGACCTCCCCGAAGGGCACCCAGTCGATCGCCGACGCTATTAATACATGGTTGGATTGTGATAAACATTGGGCTTTAAAACCAAAGACCTTCCCGGGGACACCCGGGTGATCGTCGACGCCATTAATACATGGTCGGATTGCGATACAAACACTGGGTTCTCAAAGACCTCTTCGGGGGCATCTGATCATAAGCGTGGTCTTCCAAATTCAGTTAGTGACGGAACCAAAGACCTTTTCGAAGGTTCCCTACATATTCTACAAGTGGCTGAGTCATCCAGCAAAAATGAATAACGGGTTTACAAATACTTCTTCAGAGAGATGAAAAAATAAGACCTCTCCTGAGGCATATGTTCAAATCTAACCTCCAAAAGGCCCGGATTACCAGGCTAGCTAGGAATGTGGTTGAGCATATAAAATACAAGATCTCTCGAGTAGGACACAAAAACGGAAGGTCATCTCCATAAGAAGGCATGAGTAGAATTGACTAAACTGGAAACCTTTGATCGTGATCACGCCAATGAATTCAATAATGGAAAAACACATGATCAAAAGATTCCAAATAAAGTTGGTCACATAATGCAGCACCAAACCTTTAAAGTTTGTGACAAATTTTGGTATGGGGGAAGTACCACCGCATCAAAGAGATTCAATGATGTTCACTTCTTAAGACACACCATAAACTCATCCCAACTTTGAAATTAAAGGTTCGGTATCTTCAAGGACCAACTTGACCAACAAAGTGAAACTTTGAAATGACGAAGGCAAAATTGATAACCCTAATACTGCGATGAGCATAAAGGAAGTTATTCGTAAAAATCTCAAAATTGCTCTAGTCAAAATCAAAGAGATCCTGCAAAATTGGTCAAGTTAGGTCCAACCAATATGATTTGTGGCTACAATTGAAAAACCGACTTACTAAAAGGGCCATGAAATCATTTTTATACCAAGTATTGCGATAACAAATGACTTGCAATGTAAAAAAAATTGTGTTGTAAGCGCGAAAAGAAAACAAGTGCAGAATGCAAAACAACAAAGTACTTAACAAAGCTCAAGTATAATAAGCAGAGCATAGTTTCATTTCAGCAGCACAGAATCAGATCACAAAATTACAAGTCAAATATAAGGTATAAGACATAAAAGTGCACAAAGTAAAAAATCGTAAATGCAGTGAGCGAGGGCCGGCACCCGCATATACAACCGGTCTGAATACAGTACATAAAAGGGAAATAACAAGAAGTAAGGAAAGATGGTCGTGAGCACTATTTCATTTTCCCATTCTTTGGATCTCCGGACCTTAAAACTGGTCTGTTAGCCTTAGGAGGAGAAGATACGTCAATCAACTGACTTCCTTTAGCCATCGCACCACTGGGACTTTCTTTGGAGGATATGGTAATAACACCCTTCTTCTTCTTCTTTTTCGAAACCACTTTTTTTCCTTTACGACTTGGCGATGTTTCCTGCTTTCCTTGGATATCAACATCCCGTGTTGGAGTTTCACCAGTTTTCTCGAACACTTCCTCACTTGGAATATAGCAAGAATCATCATCCAAATTAGCAAGTGCATCAATTTGGGTCGCTTGTGATTCCGGAGTCTTGTATCCAAGCAGAGATGTGTCGCCCGGAGGAGGAGTAATAGCTGGGGCAAGAAGAGTTGATATCATGGTTGAATCAGTGGCCATAGCTTTGGTCATCATGGAAGTGAACCCGCCATTCGGAGGATTTGGTGAAATCAATCCTAAGAAAGATAAACAGTGAGCATGAAACGCAGATGTCCCAAGTGAAGGGCATAGGCATTCAAAGTATAACATAGTTTGTAAAATCTCAACGTTACCTACAACTATGAGACCTGCTTGAATGTCTGTGTCCCTATGCTCCTCAATTTCGAGCCCATCTGCATCGTTGTCATCGTCGTCCTCATCATCATTATGCTCCTCTGGCATTGCCTCTTTATCTTTGAAGATAGAAGGGGGATTAGTGGGAGTATGCAGGCTTGAAGCCCCAACATCGGTTGGAAGAGAATGGGCATCAACATTTGTTGCATCTTGAGTTCGCTCTCTAGAAGACCCCGCTTCATTATCTTGCAGTGCCTATTTCTCTTTTACCAAAGTTTTCCCTTTGGATATAGCCTGTTGAGACTCTTCATCTAGGAGTTCCTCAATAAGGTTATCTTCACTGCGTTCGCCCCCATTAGTCTTGAGTACTTCCTCCCAAACAAGAGCTAAAGTCTCAGTGATGTTTTTTCCCAAGTAGCACAAGCTACCATGCCCCATAACGCTATAAACGAAGAACTTGAACAAGGTCGCTTCAGATTTCGCTTTAACTTCCCTTTAGGCGTCCTCGGCTTTGTTCTTTCTCTCCTCAAGAAAACTGGCATTGGTAGTTAGTGCTTCAAGAGATGAATTCTGAGAAGATATTTTGTGTTGAAGAGATAGGTTCTCTAATCTTAAAGCAGCAGAAGCATTTCTCTCTTTAGTCAATTTGGACTCAACAAACTGTTGAGCAATTTAGGCTTCTTGGGCTTGTTTTTCAAGCGCATCTTCTTTCTATTTTGGTGGTAGCAAGTTCTTCTCTAAGCTTGGCAAACTCATTCTCTAAGTCCTTTTTGAACCTTGAGATTTAAGCACATGGATTAAAGTAGCCTTGTCATTCTCCAACACTTCAATGTGGTGAAGGCGAGTTGAGTTAAGCCTTTGGAGGTCATAGGCAAATGTATTCCACTCACCAAGTTGTTTTTCGACACGTTCCTTTAGTCTGTCTAATTTAACTTCAGTCTTTTGGTACCAGCTATTTCCTCGAGAAGATCCCGCTTGTCATTGGGATGCAAATCCACATTAAAGTACATTCCTCTTAAGTCCCAGCCATGAAAGCGCTCAGCGAGCCTTAAACTGGTCGGCCTTATCTGATAACGAGGCCTGTCCATGATTACTTGAAGATCAAAAGAAGTAGGAGTCACTGGTAGTTGATCCAAAGATGTGCCATCTCCAATGTTTTGAATATCTGGCATTGAGTAATCCAACATTGGAATTTTGTCTGATTTGCGACGCTTCTCGGGACCACTGTCATCCTTACCACTCCTCCCCTTCTTCTTATGATACTTCTTCTGCGTTGCCTACTTTTTTCATTTCTGAGCTTCAAGCATATCAAAATGATCATGCCTCCACCTCCTTTGTTCATCAGTTTCAATAAGATCACCAATCTGGTGAGGTTGGTAAGCGGGTTGCGAGCGTTGTGAGTGTTTTGAATGTTGAGAAGACAAAGGTTTGAGAAATCTCTTTGGATTAAACTGTTGGGTGCCTTGTTCAAAAACATCTGTGAGTGATTGCTTCATTCCTAAGCTTGGAATATAAAAAAGGGATTCGATACTTAAGTTAAGAAGTGCTAGGATGAAGTAAGAAAAGCTTAAGCGAAGCATTGGAAATTTATGGCATAAATAAAAGAGTTCTCTTAATAAAGCGTCTACCAACGAACCAATCTCGGTAGGCTCATCTAAGGAAGGTCCTATATCAGCAGTCGCTTTCTCAGGGTGAGGATTTTAAGAAGAATGCTTCTCAGTTTTTCCTTCGCAGTTAATATCCTTGGTACCGAGATTGAAATGTCCCCTTGAATGATATCTATAGCTGAACTGATATTGCTTAATTCCTTAAAAGTATCCGAAGAATAATCCTTGTGAACAACTTATGTGGAAGGATTCTCAGCAACTTTTGTAGCACTTGTATTGTCTCCAGAAGTAACTTCAACATCTCCCACTGATTTACTTCCCTTGATCGGGTCCGAAAGGGTTCTTGAAGAAGTTATCTCTTTCTCGACTCCCCCAGCTGTCCTGTCGACCTGTTCACTTTCACCCTTATGATGTTCAGACTCCCCCTCTTGGATAGAATTCAGTTTAGGTTTGGGGGGTGTTTTTCTACTACCAGCAATGTTAGAATATTTTTGAAAGGAGATTTCTTAGCAGGACATTTTTCGGCAATCTCTTTCTTAGAAAATAGAGCCAGATTGAGAGAACGGGAAGGGTCAAGTAAATGATATTGGTAAAGAAACAAATATCTCCTACTTCTTTGCGCTTTGTTAATAGTTTTCAAAGTGTCAAACAACTCCTGGCCAGCGGAATCATCTGAGTCAGAGGAAGGAAGTACTGAAAAACAAAGGAAGGGTTTAATATTTGGAAGCTAATTGTAGGGACAAGAAAATAAATATGAGAGTGTGTTCTTACCTCCTTCCATAGAAATTATCGAACCAACGTACAAAACGATAATTTTCTATAAATGCCATGGCACTATCCATCAGATCAGTTATAATCTTGAGGTATTTCCCTTCTAAGTTGATAATCGATGGCTTTTCCTGCCTCTTTTTGAAAGTGTACAACAAAATGAATTCTTCAAAAGTAGGAGCACGTTGCTTGGTCCTCATAAATAATATTTAAGGACCGGTTAAGATGGCATAGCCATTAGGGTCTAGTTTCATAGGGGTAATGGCTAAATGCTTCCAAATCATCTCTATGAAGGGATTGAATAGAGAAACGCCACCCATCGTCATCATGTGTCGATTAACAGCAACATGTCCAGAGGGAGGAGTGTTTGAGAACTCATTCTCCTCAGGAAATTTGGCCTCGATCTCCAATATTCTAAATTGAGCGCATAAGCTTTTGTACGCGTGTTCGCCCATTTTATTTGGTTTCCTATTGCCAGGGAGGCTTAGGAGCAGGAAATTCTGGGTTAGTGTCTAATTTGGGAACACTGGTTGCAACTACATCCGTAGCTTGGGTAGAAGTGTCAACTTGTATGGACTTTGATGCTGCTTCGAGCTGTTGGCGTGATTTTTGTCTAGTGTCCATCTCTACACAAGCAACTATATTTGACAACAGACTATAGGTATACATTTCTTAAAATGAAAAATGTTGTGTGCAACTAAGTAAAAGTAAGACTCAAGATTTATGAATGATCATAGAATGGTTGGTCGATTTCAAGTTTTACTATGAACTTATATTTAAGTCCCCGTGTAATGACCAATAGATCCTTCTAACACAAACATGACATTTCAATATGAGTCGTAGAAAGTTGCACGCAAGTTTTCTAAGCTATTAGCTGACTTATTATCGATATGGGAAATCGATGATAGAGTATATTGGCCCAAAAACATATGTTTGAATTGCAGGACAGAAATAAAATGGAGAAATGATCACAAAACCACCAGGCATGGAAAGGCCAGTTCTGAACCAGGGAAGGTCCGTCATCATTGACCCAAAACTGGGTCGTCCATGACGGATCCAGAAGTGGGTCGGCCATGAATGACCCATAACTGGGTCGGCCATGACTGACCCAAAACCGGGTCGGTCATGACTGACCCAAAACCGGGTCGGTTATGACTGACCCAAAACTGGATTGGTCATGACTGACCCAAAACTGGGTCGGCCATGACTGACCCAAAACTGAGTCGGCCATGACTGACCCGAACAGGGTCGACCTAGACCACTCAGAACGGGACAAATAAGGCTGAGCTCAAATGGTCCGTTAGCAACCGAAACTCCATATTTCGAGAAGTGAATTTTGGCAAATGCGGTCAACATAACAAGTATGCATGAACAAAATGCAAGTACAGTCGTATTGATGAAGTTAAGTACAAACGCAACAATTTATCTACAAGGTTTTTTTACATCCAAGTACAAGCAAAGCTCAATAAAAACAAAATCATGAGGCATGGCAATAACATCGAGTACAAGATTGATCATAGCAACAAAAATGGGTACAAAAGTATGAGTGTTCTACATGATTCTGGTGTCACAAGCATTTCTGCAAAAACATAGCGGGCATGGAACCAAAACCAAATTTTAAAGGAAAAGTGATACATTTGAAGTTCCTTTTACACAGACACAAATCCCTTTCAATCAATCCCAATCCTACTCCGAATTGTTCTAATACAAAAATCCACAATCCAAAACCCTATAACCCAAAAAACTAACTCAAGTTGGCGATTCATGAACTCCTACGCACTCAAATAATCACCTCGGCCCCAATTTACTCCAATCCGAATTCAAAATAAAAAATTATCAAACAGGATGCAAGAATACCTGAAATTGGATGGGTTTGAAGAACTGTTTCGGGTTCAGGGAGTTTGGAGAAGCACGGGTATGAAGAGATGAATCGCCGACTTGAGTTGATCAACAATGATAAGTGGTTTGAATGTGAGTCGAAAGGGGGAGTTGAATCGGGAACACGAATTGAACAAATCCACTTCAAGAAGATTCCGCCACCATTAAAACTTATCGGGTTGAGGGGTTGCGATAAATGAAGAAGGGGAAGAGATAGAAGCTTGGCACGCCTTTATAAAGCCCAAAGAAAATGGACCGGGCCAATAAAGGGCTGTTACGGCCGACCCACCACAATTAAATATGTCCGACCCAAAATTCAATAGCTAATCGACCCGTCATTATACACTAATTCATAACGTATTTGTTTCGAAGCTCATAATGTTTTGCAAATCAAAAAATCACGAATTTCGAGGGGCAAATATTAACCCACTAAATGATGGGTTGATTACTAAACAAAGCCAATAGGTCGGTCTTGGTCATTTAAAGAACTGGTCAGGTCGGTCTAGTCCATCCACCACTGGGTCGGTCCATTCATCAAGAAGCGGTCAGGCCATGTTCACTTCAGGATCGGGTCGGACAGCTTGATGGGTCGGTCCATTAACAATGCAATGGATCGGTCTAATCCATCCAGCACCTGGTCGGACTATTTGTCAACAAGCAGGTCAGTCAGGTTCAAAAGTAAGCAGCAAGACAACGAGTCGGCCTAGTTCAATGGCGTCGGGTCGGCCTAGTTCAAAGGCATCGGGTCGGCCTAGCTCAATAGCATCGGGTCAGCATATTAGAAAACATCAGGTCGGCCAGGTCAAAATCAGGCAGTGCTCCGCTCTAACTGGGTCGGACGGACCATTTCTGGATCAGTCAGGACCATGCTGGGTCGGTCAGGAACATGAAAACTGGCAATTAGCTGGCAACAGCTGGCAGTGACATTTTCATAAATACACAATAGGCCGAACCAAAACCTAAATGCTATATTTCAGCCATTCCTCACTCCTATAAATAGGGGATCAAATCCACTTTAATGAATGAGGATTTTCATGACCCCGAAGGGCTGCCCAACTTAATTCTCAACCTTTTCTAAGTGATTTGATCATCTCCAACCATCCCTAATTGAATATCTAACTGTGAATTCATTATGAAATCATAAAAATTCACTAAAGCTCGCAAGAAAGTCTAGATTGTCCTATCATTTGCTACATTTGAAGAGTCTCATCGATTTCTCCTAACAATTTATAGTAGATCAAAAGAGGAAAGTAGAGAGATTAATGATGAATGCAAAGAGAGGATATACTTGCCTTGTAAATCTAAATGCAATAATGGAATCGTTCTACAAGTGGATGTAGATCAAGTTTGATCGAACCACTATGAAATTTTGTGTCCTTTACTTACATTTCAATTATTTTGTGGCTCCACTTCTCCTATTTTTAGCACTTTGTGAAGTACTTTTAGTACCTTTGGTGTTGATTCTAATTTTGGGATTAACATAGTGAATGCCCTAAGAAGCGACATGTTCCACTAGTACTTTTACGATCGGATTTACATCCTACATAGTCAGCATCACAATAAGAAACTAAGTCGAATGAATCATCCTTAGGATAGAATAATCCAAAGTCTGATGTATGCTTTACATACCTTTGGACAGTTTTACAGCTTTTAATTGTGTTTCCTTAGGTTGCGATTGATATCTTGCACAGAGACATACACTATGCATTATATCTGGTCTACTAGCGGTTATATACAGTAGCAATCCTATCGTTCCTCTATATAGTTTTTGATCAACGTCTTTTGATGTATCATCTTTACTTAATGCTATATTAGTTGCCATCGGTGTTGGTATCCCATTAGTTGTTGTTAGATTATATTTATTAATTAGATATATTGCGCATTTTTCTTGAGTAATAAATATTCCATTCTTTAATTGACTAATTTATAAGCGTAGAAAGAACGTTAGTTCTCCCATATGACTCATCTCAAATTCTTGGGTCATAATATCTGGAAATTCTTTATTCATCTTATCGTTTGTTGATTCGAAAATTATATCATCAACATATATTTGTACTAATTGTATATCCTTATTATTCTTCTTAATAAACAAAGTATTATCTAATTTTCCTATTTCAATGTTGGATTGTAACAAATAATTTCTTAACCTATCATACTAAGCCCAAGGAGCCTGTTTTAAACCATATAATGCTTTCTTTAACTTATATACATGATTTGGTAATTTTTCGTCTTCAAATAGGGGTGGTTTCTCTACATATGCATCTTCCTTAACAAATCCATTTAGAAAACACTTTTGACATCCGTTTGATATAATTTTAAATTATTACTATTTGCAAAGGCTAGTAAAATCCTAATGGGTTCTAATCTTACTACAAAGGCTAAAGTTTAATCTACTTCTTCTTCTTGAGTATAACCTTGTGCTACTAGTCGTGCCTTATTTCTTACTACTTCACTGTGTTCATTTATTTTATTTTATTTTTATAAACGCATTTGGTTCCGTAATAGTCTTATCTTCTGCTCTAGGAACCAGTTCCCATGCATCATTCCTAGTAAACTGATTCAGTTCTTCTTGCATAGCAAGTATCCATGAATCATCGAAAGATGCTTCCTTTGGATTCTTAGGTTCAATAGTTGAAATAAATGCAGTATTACTCATATTATTTAATTGATTACGAGTTCTAACGACAGATTCAATATCTTCTAAGATATTTTGTAGGATGGTCTCTAATTAATCTAATTCTTTTATTTGGTTGATTATCTTCATGATTTGTTTCATTAATTTCATTTTCACATTCATCTTCATTGTTTTGTGTTATATTTTTATAATTTTCATCAGACGATACGTTTAAGGTTTCTTCTATAGTATTGATTCGAATATTGAAAACTTTATATGCTTTATTTCTTTCTGAATATCCAATAAATATTCCTTTATTGGATTTCAAGTCAAATTTATCTAAATTTTCTTTCTTATTGAATATAAAACATTTAGTTTCAAATATTTTAAAATATGACACTTTTGGTTTCTTATTATACAAAAGTTCATAAGGAGTTTTTTGAGTTCAAGGTCTAATTAAAACTCTATTTAAAATATAACAAGCTGTTGCAATTGCCTCAGCCCAAAATATTTTGGTAAATTAATATCAGATAGCATAGTTCTCGCACATTCTTGTATCATCCTATCTTTACGTTCAACTACTAAATTTTGTTGAGGAGTTATAGGAATAGAAAAATTATGCGTTATTCCCTTTTTATTACAATATTTTTCATTTTTGAATTCTCCGCCATGGTCACTACATATTGTTTTGATTTTTAGTGATAATAAGTCCTGAATTCTTTTAGAAAAGGTTTTAAATTGATCAAAAGCATCACTTTTATTCTTAAGAAACAAAATCCAAGTAAATCTAGAAAAATCGTCGACTATTATGTAAACATATCTATTATGATTTATCGATTGGGTTTGAGAAGGACCAATAAATCCATGTGAATTAACTCTAATGGTTTCGAGGTAGTAATTTCCTCTTTTGATTTAAATGAAGTTCTCATTAATTTCCCGAATTTACAAGCATCGCATAAGTTATTAACTTTAAATTTCATTTTGGGTAATCCTCTAATTGAATCTAATTTAGAAATCTTAGACATGTGTTTGAAATTTATATGACCAAATCTCTTATGCCAGATCCAGGGGTCTCTTGTATTGGTCATAAGACATAGATTATCGTTGGAGATTTTCATACTCAATACACATATATTTTTCTTCCTATCTCCTTCGAATTTTACTTTTGAATTATTATCTTCTATAAGACATTTATCCTTTTCAAAGTTTATTTTATAACTCTTATCGCAAAGTTGACCTATACTTAGTAAATTATGTTTTAGATTCCTAACTAATGAAACATAAAAAATAGTAGGGTTTCAGAATTACCGACATTGCCGATTCCAATGATGTATCCATTATAGTTATCCCCGAACTTCACCATTCCACCATCTTCATATATCAGATTATTGAGTAATTCAGGATTTCCTGTCATATGTCTTGAACAGCCACGATCTAGTATCCGTTTGTCCTTTTTGATTTCCACCATTTGCTTTTTAGAATTTGAATTCTCAACAGCCATGTAACACACCAATTCGGAATTTGAATTTCCAATAGCCACTTTTTCAGAATTTGAATTTTCAACTGTTACCATTTCAGAATTTATATTATTAGCAACCACTTCACCCATCTTTTCAACTTTTGAATTTTCAAAAGCCATAAAACACCTCTTTTCCTATATTGAACAATATTTCAGTAGATTATATGATTTTTCAACGTAATTATATGCAGACTCTTTCAACATTGGTAGAATGCAAGAACTGACACTAGTGTTAACAATTATTTCAAAATTTGCCAATTCATTTTTCAAAATTCATATTATGAACTTTTGGAAAGACCTTGCTCTAATACTAATTGTTAGGGATTGCGGAAAAGATCGTTAAGGCAAAACTAACACTAGAGGGGGTGAATAGTGTCTTTGAGAAGTTAAACAAAATCTAAAACTTATATGATCTACTATATAAATCACACACCATAGAAACAATCACAGATACAGAATCAAACACAAACACAAAGATAAACAAAAATAAAATGCAGAAAAGGAAAGAACACACCGGATTTTATACTGGTTCAGACTTGCTCCTAGGTCCGGTCCCACGCAACCCTTGATTGCGTAGAGTTTTATTATTATATCAATATCCAAGTACAACCCCCTTGATTTCACGGCTACAAGGTTAACACCGATTACATACATTTGATCAAGTGTATTCCCCATGATTTCACGGCTATAAGGTTAACAGCGCTCCAGTTCCTTGATTTCACGGCTACAAGGAAAACACCGATTACCCAAACACTTCCCGAATAATTACAATAGCCCTATAACTCTTCAATAGCACTTCGATTCAGAGAGTAATGAGTAGATAGTGATAAGAGAAGAAGTTTTATGTAAATAGAATTGAATTCGGCAGAGTATAATTGTAGAAATCATAAAAAGAAGAAGATGAAGATGGAGAAGAAGAATGGTGAAAAAAATTCGAAATCAGCCCCTATTTATGAGATTTGAGAGGTTGCAACGCTTTTGAAACGTCACAAATAGTGAAAAGACACTTCCTTTGAAAATAAAAAATATGACAGTTATATGTCGACATACGCCTTTGTAAAATTGGATTTTGAGCATTTTTGAAGTGATTTGATATATATATATATATATATATATATAATTCTTGAATTAAAACATGGTGTCGTAAATGAATATTATAAAGAAGAAAATCATATGAAAACATAACTATAAACTATATAAACATATTTATAAATTTATAAGATTTAAATCTATATAAAGTATATATGTATATAATATACAATGCTTATAACCTATAAAACTTGAGTTTAAAACAAAAGTAAAATAGAGAAAGTAAAGTAGAGAAGATAAAAATTAAAGATAGAATTTGAAATCAAAAATTGAGAATCAGAATTTGAATTTGAATTAGAATCTGGAGTGCTATTCAGAGTCTTACATAAACTAGACTCTATTACTATATTTATCTTGAACTCTTGAAATTTTGGTTACTCATGAGTCTTGAATCATCTCTAAAATTTGAACCTCTAGAAGCTCTTAAACTATACAGTCTTTAGTATTAATTTCCGTACATAAATCCTGCATGTGTGTGTGAATATATATATTCTAGATAAAAGTGTTAGTATATATTTTACAATCAATTAATATTGAAATAAGGTTATTGTCATCAAAACTCCATTCTCCAACAACTTTTAGTTATGGGTTACCCGAATCTTTTTCCACACACTAAATCATTTTACATCCTGAATTGGAAAAATATAACACTAATAATCACAAATAAATCAAATTTATGATAATTTCCACTTCCAAATCATTTCAAAATCATCGGGGTTAGTCCTCGAAATCCTTTCTATTTTATAAAACATTTCTATAAAACATCCCTTTTCCAAATTCGGGAATACCATTTCCTTTCTCTTATGAAAATCTCATTTCAAAAACAATTCATAAATTGAAATGAACCCAATAACAACGCTAAACACCTCATAGTCAAACGATGAAATAAATTACAAGGTGTTAGCATATAAGTATTTTCTACCCAGCTTAATGATAAATATAAAAGCATATTCGCTCATAAACTAGTCGAGCACAATCCAAACAATTAATCGACAATAATAAATATAAAAAACCAAGTATATTTGGTTCATAATCCTTTCAAATAATTTATTTAACATAATTTTTCCCAATTTTTATTAATATAAAAATAGTCCATTTTTCAAAAATCCTGATTACAGGTCATTACGGGTCCTGACATTGTATTTATTCAAGTTTGATTTGGATTTATCTCAAGATCTAACCATTGAATCTTAACATTCTTAGATTCATTTGAAAATTCTTTTCATTTCGGACCCAAGTTAAACGATTTGGGAGAATCCAACGGTCGGATCCCGGTATATCAGGTTGAAGTTAATGGTCGACATTCACGAACTATGATTGTGCGACGAGTTCTGTTCAATACAAACTTCGATTATAATTAAATATTGAATCTAGTTGATTCTAAGATTGTTTACTAACTATATATCACTTATGGAAATTATATTTCCATTTTCAACTTCAATTTCAAACATTTCCCAATAAATGGATATTATTTTAATACTAAAATAATATTAATTTTCAAACTTTGCTTTTTTAAGTCCAAAATTTCCTAACATCCGTAATAAAAATAAATAAGAAAGTTTTTTTTAAAAGAAAGCTCTTTTAAAACTCATCCTAGATTTCCTAACCGAACTTTACTTTTATCGTTACTATTCATTTTGAAATAAAACTTTAATAAACCATAACTATATGAAAATTAATTCAAATCAATTCGTTCCAGTAACGAATATTCATCGTAATTTTATATTCTCCGTGTCCATCCAAAATCGAATATCAAATTCAAAATTTGATTTTTAGCCTATTATTATATTAATAAAATATTGATTAAAATCCACTTTATTTGATGGAGATTTAAGCAATGGATCGATAATCTCAACTATTGGTCATTTTTAAGTGTATCATATAAGACTAAATCAACCATCAATCAACATCCAATCCACATACAAAGTGGAATTCACCATATAAGTCTTTAGCCAATAACGCGTATACTGGTTTGTCAATCAATAGATAACCGAAAAATCAATCAATCAATGTATCTCAGTCAGTTAACATTCAAATATTCAAATGGGTTTACATGAACATTCATTTTCCAGTAATTAGTGAATTACTTTTCAATAACTATCCAAGGTTCAAAATGTTTCTAAATCAACATTATTTGTGTTTAAATGTCACATACCTAGACAACTATAAATATATCAATTAAAATGACATTTTTATCATATTAAACCTCATTTAACATCGTATTAAAATTGTATAACCAATTAATAATCATCACATAACTCAATTTAATTAACTAACTAACAGTTAATCAAAAACTGTCACTTCTTCTAGTTTCTATTTCTTACCATGGGTTCCACTCCGTCAATATTTTACGCAGATGGAAAGCGGATACTCTCACACAACTACGACACTTTTCCAATGTCTACAAATATTTTTAGAAGCTTATGGGACTGAGTTTTTTTAATAACCTGGAAATCCGATCCAATTTAAAAATTTTATTTTGGCAATTTTAGTGAACTTTGATTATTTAAAATGAATTATTTTAAATAGCAACGACGATAAATTTATTTTGAATAGAATTCGAACGTATATATTTATATAAATCATCGTTAGAATATAAATATTTATTTAAATATAAAAAAGAAATTGAAAATGGCGTGGTAGTTCAATAATTCGATTTCAAAATTAAAATGAATGTACCGGGTGCAAAATAAGCCGTATTTTAGTGAAACCAAAAATATTTGAGTCCATTTGAGAATATCTTTTCAACGAATCCAAAAAATTGAAATTTCAAAGCAGGGATAAAAAGTTATGCCCCGTTGAAAATTCAGAATAGTCCCTATGGAATTCCGGCCCTTGAAAATGGAAATTTTGCAAACGACCTCGGTTTTCGACGAAACCACTTTTATTGGATCCGTGATGTCAAGTTATTTCTAGGTTTCAAAATTCGTAATTTTTCGAATCAATATGTGGGAGTGGGAAAGGAAAACGCGTTTGACCAGTTTCAGTTGATTTTAAATCGACTAGAAAATGACCATTTTTCAAACGGTCTCAGAATTTGACGAAATTAGTTTTGTTAGGACCGTATTATCAATACGAAGCTAGCAAATATTTTTTGGGAATTTGTCTAGTTAGTATGTGGTCCCGGTAAATTGAAATGCACGTTCAAATTCAATATATAGAGTTATATGTTGATTTTGACGAAAACTAATCGTAACTGCCGAACCGTCTCACAATACATATCCCATTGTGTTCGGAAAGGGGGTAATTAGCTAGGGGCGACAGTCGTTGGGTCTTATTTTGAGGTCGAATATAAAAGTCAACTTTTGGGGAAAATAAATAATTAAATAATATAATTTATTATATAACTAACCCCCCTTTTCTTCTTACCCTTTCCACGTCGAGTTCAGATCAGAAAATTGAAAAATAATTTAAAAAAAACCCTCCTAAGCCTAATCGCGCTCCATGCCGCCGTCGAGACTGACGCGCCGTCGCCTCCTGGAGCGAACCCCGCCTCCCACCTCCAAGCACCCTCCTTGCGTCAGAGGCTCCCCCCAGATCGATGCTTCGATTGAAGAAAACCCCCACCGCAAAGACCACGTCGCCCCCTCTGCCAGACGCTGCCGTAGCTCCCACCGCCGGCGCCGAACTCCGATGATCCTCCGGCGACGTGAAATAGAGTGTGGCGATGGCTTTTCAATTGGAGCGGATAGGGGCTTTCTGCTGTGAACAACCGAGAAGAAAGGTGATTATACAGTAACGTTTTTTTGTTTAAATGTTGTTAACTTAACTAATTACAACACTAATCAGTATAGCAAGTTTAAGAAAATAATGTTAGTATGATTTTTAGAAAATAATATTACCACGATTTTGTAAAAATATATATAGTGTGATTTTTATTATATGAGAAACATAGGAAAAATATGTTCTTTTATATAGAAATAGGATGATATAAAAATATGGTTTTTAAATATAAATTTATCATATATTAAAATGTAAGTTTTAAAAATACACATAGAACAAGTTTTAACAATATACATAGAACCAGATTTTTATAAAGTAAAAAGATCAGATTTTTATAAAGTGAAAAGATCAGATTTTTGTAAGTGAAAGTATCAGATTTTTATAAAGTAAAAAGATCAGATATTTATAAAGTGAAAAGATCAGATTTTTGTAAGTGAAAGGATCAGATTTTTGTAAGTGAAAAGATCAGATTTTTGAAAGGGAAAAGATCATATTTTTCTAAAAGATTGGATTTTTATATATATAAAGTGAAGGAAAAAATTCGATTTTTATATATATGAAGTGGAAATAGAAATATGATTTGTATGTACATGTAGCGTTATTAAAAATGTGATTTTTATATATGAATAGCGTGGAAAGGATGTGTTGGAATTTCGAATAAATTCAAACCGTTCAGAAGGAAAGACTGATGGAGTGGATCTCGAATTCGGTGAGAACTTCTCACCTTTAATTTTCTTTTTCTAGTTAAAATATATACTAGGATGCAGACGGTGTTTAGTATCACCCGACACCCGTCGTCCATAAACCATGGACGGCTTGTTTGTTTGTTTGTTTGATTTTGATGTGTAGCTGATTATGTGATGGGGATTTAAATAAAAATATTTTTATAGTTAAAAATAGAAATTTTAACGTGTATATGAAATGAAATAAATTAATGTACACAAATCGAATGATTTGTTTATATACACACATTTGACTGATATTGATTGGGACGATAAATTTTACACATCGCCCAACTGTACAAATAAAATTTGTGTTTGATTGTTTGAAACCCCACACGGGTACTGGGATGATATATGACATACACTAATCCCAATAATTAGCTGTATGTCGATCGATTGATTGACAGACTGTTATAAGCATTGAATATTTATATTTGATGCTTATACAGTGTAGAACGCACTTTGTATGATGGTTGATTGTTTATCGTCATTGTTGTATATATGAATTGGATGAAATTCATATAACTGAAATTATATGGTAATTGACTGTGTCTGATTCCAGTTCAAAATTATCAAATATTTTAAAATAATATTCAGTGAATATTGAAATGTGAAGCCGTGTTAAGTAGTTAAACGCCATTTTAACACGAACGGGAACTTTGTCGATTTTATTTGTTTTTAATGAATATTGAAAAGTGATTTCAATAATCGAATATTTTAGAAAATGAATTCGAATTGAATTAAATAGAAAACGAATTCGAATTGAATTGAATAGAAAACAAATTCGAATTGAATTAAATAGAAAACGAATTCAAATTGAATTGAATAGAAAACGAATTTGAATTGAATTGAATAGAAAACGAATTCGAACTGAATTGAATAGAAAACGAATTCGAACTGAATTGAATAGAAAACGAATTCGAATTGAATAGAAAACGAATTCGAACTAAATTGAATAGAAAACGAATTCGAATTGAATTGAATAGAAAACGAATTTGAATTGAATTGAATAGAAAACGAATTCGAATTGAATTGAATAGAAAACGAATTTGAACTGAATTAAATAGAAAATGAATTCGAATTGAATTGAATAGAAAACGAATTCAAATCGAATTGAAATTGAATTGAACAGGAATTCAAATCGAATTGAAATTGAATTGAATCGAATTGAAATCGAATTGAAATCGAATTGAAATCAAATAGAAATGAATGTAAAAAGGAATTTATAAAGGAAAATTCAATTTTGATTTGAAACCGAATAAGAAGTTGAAATCGTTTTGAAAATAAATTTAAAAATGATTTATGAAATTCGCTTTAAAAGGAAATCGATGAAATATATATAATATATATATATATATATATATATATTATACATATAATGGCCTGAATAGAACGCGCCGCGGCAGTTCGCGAATTTCGACCATTGACTTCGAATGGATATTGCGGAAGATCCGACCGTCGGATTCTCCTAAAACCGGAACGTTGGGTTCGTATTGGAAAGAGTTTTCTAACGGATATCAGAGATTTGAAATCTAACGGTTGGATTTGGAATTATGTCCAAATCAAATTTGGAAAAGGTCGCTGTAAGTTCAGTTCGATGGCCGTTGATGGAAATCGACTGTACGGGCCTTGATAAAATTATTAAAAATAGTAATAATTTGTGTAAAATCAAAAGAAATGATTTGGGAAGAATTGGGATGAAAAACTCCATATTTGAAAAGATAAAAATAGATTTTTATCGAAATGAACTAGTTTTGAACTAGAATTATAGTTCTATTTATTTTTAAATAAATAAATTGAATTTGAAAAGGGTTTTAAAAGTAACCAGAATTTCCAAAAGTTGAATTGGAATGGATTTGAATCGAAATTGTCTTTGGAATATTTCGATGTTGGATTTCGTGATTATACAGGTATGGTTGTGGAAATTTGAAAGATATATAGATATCGTTATTTCCAATACGATATTTGTTGGTCGTAGAATTTGATATTTAATATAAGTTGATATATTTTCTATTCAGAGCCTAGTATTTAATATCAAATGTGATTTGGGTTTGTCGTGAATGGTGTCTTCATTAACACTGTTCTTAAGCCCAGTTGAGAAAAAGATTAAATCTTTTTATTTAGATTTAATGAAGTGTACCAATTAAATAATATTTAATTGGAATTGAATTGGTATTGATTTTTGGGTTTATCGTGAACAGTGTTTTAAATAACACTTGGTCTTTAACCCGATAATTTATGGAATGTGATTTTGGGTTGTCGTGAACTGTACTGTTCTTAGACCCAAAGGAGTTAAGAAAATCAGAAACTAACTGGAGATTAGTTAAGTTGAATGGTTTCTGGGGTATTGATCTGATGTTGGTTTCGGCCTTCGGGGTTAATACTTAGGGAATTGCTCACTTGCTAATTTACGATTAGGGACTGATTGAAATGTGATGTGATTTTGGGGTTTATCGTGAATCGTGTTTTAAACGACACTGATTCTTCAACCCAGTCAAAGATTAAAACTAAGTGGAGTTTTAATGAATCTTTAATTAGATTGAAAAGATCGAGAATGGAGTATCGCCAGTTTTGCTCCAGGCGATAGTTAAATCTTTAATTAGATTTAAACGTGAAATGGTAATTGAATTTACCGATAACACCGTGGTGTTAGATATGAAGTATGACTAGTTTTACTTCATGGGATAAATAGGTTGCCATTGGGAAATTAAAACAAATGATTACTTTGGTAAGGTTCGTCAATCCCGACTAATTTGAAATGATATTCAAAGGAAGATTAAAGAATAAATTTAAAAGAATTTATCTTTGATAAAATTAATGGGAACCTTTCCCTAAGAATGTGAAATTTAGAAACTAATTGTTGGTTAGCTAAGCAGAATGGTTTCCTGAGTATTGATCTGATGTTGGTTTCGGCCTTCGGGGTTAATATTTGGGGAATTATTCTCTTGATTAATTTACAGTTAGTGACTGATGAATTGGAATGAGGCGTATGTTGTGTTTGTGTAACACTTGTTTATTATATACGCGGGCTATTCAGAAAGACCGGGTTATCCCATTCTGAATAACTGATTCGACGATGAGTCGAAGATGAAGACGGTGGTTGAAGACCAAAGGTTTTCACGTCGTTTGGATAATTACTGATGATCTTGATTGGGTCGTACACCCGAGAGGAGGGAATCAGTTGGTGATCGTCCAGACGTACTTGGAGATCGATGGATATGCGGGGTAATAGGTGCCTCCGGTTTCGTTCAGACCCAGAACGGACTTGTAAATGGACTGTGTGTCTGACATTGGATATCATTCTGTGTGATTGACGGATATCAGTTGCATGGGGTTGTTTGCCTTTGTGGCATGCTAAGATGCAAATGATCAAGGCTTCTGTTGAAAAGCAGAGTCTTGTGGTTGATGATCAAAGCACAGCCTGTGTGGCACAGCTTTGTGTAGCGTTAATTCGCGAGCCTCACACCCCGGTAGTGGACCAGAAACGGGAGAGGACATCAGTGAGGGCATGCGTTTCTTTCTAGTTAGAAGTGGCGTCAGTGATTTTACACGCCCTGACGAGTTTGACTTATGTGGTTGTTGCTGTTACGAGGCGCCTCGGATATATTGGTGACTATGTGAAGTCGATGGAGTCATTCATTGGCTCATTTACACCCCAAAGGGTGGAGAAACGTAGTGTTCAGGTATAATAATCCACATCGGTGGACTGGCCCTGATGATCCAAGGCTTGCCTGCGCGCTTGCCTGAGGGGCGGACTAGAGCGTCTCGAATTCGGTGAGGACTATCTTTTGCCTCGGTTCACAGATGGAAATCCAACTTCCAAATACGAGACATTTGCAGTTTTGATTGTAGAGCCTAGTATGGCGACATGATATATGGCACCCATGCCGCCTATGATTGATATTTATGATTTGAAGTTGTTTTAAACACTATCCACTTATAATAGTATCAAATGATTCGTTTTAAACGTACTAAGCATGTTTGGCTATTATAAGGGAAAACCTTATCCCCAGGCTTGCGTTGCATTGTGTGATAGGACCTTGGTCTTATAATAGTTTCATTTTTCCAAAAAGCATTGCGCTGTTTTGTTATATGCATTGGTATTCTTAGGAGGAAACCCGTTCTGCGTTAGCGGCGTGGCCCCTTGATTTACCTAACTTTAAAATAAAGATTAATAACTGTTTTAGTTCTCACACCAGTCCTATGACTGACCTGGAGTTTGTTGTTTTAACCTAAACTCAGGGTGCCCCTATTTTCCGCATGGGCAACTAGTAGTTTTGGTTTTGCCGATTTATATTCACAGGATCCTGATTTACAGCTGGAACGATGCTCGGAAAGCTCTGTATCCGTGTATTACTTCTAGTTGTGTATTGTATTATTTTTCCGCTGCGATGTATTTAAATGTAATTTAAATCTCTGATATTGTCTGTGTAATATTTATTCTTACTCTGTATATTCTTGTATTCTGATGGAATTGTTGTTATATACCATGAAATGTTCTTCTGTCTACGTTCTGATTTGTCGTGTTCTCAAAACAATCAGGCGTTTCGAATGGTCCTGGTCGGTTTAGCGACTGGTTCGGATCGAGCGAAATTCTGGTCGTTACAGTTTTGAGGCTACGAGGTTTCCTAAACTTGACAGACGTACTAATGGACACATATATGGGTATACGGAGCAAACGGGAGGGTATGGGGTCCAGGAGGGTTCGTCCAAAGGGCGGGGTCCACGTTTTTAGGTTGTGCATGGGAGAGGCGCAGGTGTGGGGGCTGTTGCGTGGGGTAAAGGGGTAGGAGGAGGTGGAAAATTGCAAATAAGGGTTAAAAATATGATTTTTAGGAGTTTGAGAGAGAGAGAGAGGGGGAGGCCACGACAAGGAGGAATAAGAGAGAGAGAGAGAGAGGCGTTGCTGCAGGTGGGGAGAGGGCTGGAGAGGGACGGATGTGGGAAGGAGGAGCTCTAGGAGGTGGTGGCCATGGCTAAAGGAGGAAGGAGAACAAAGATGTAAGGAAGAAAATGAAAAAAGAAAGAGAAGAATGAAGAAAGGAAGTTTAAAAAAAAACGGGCACTCACATGGATTGGCCAGGTGTTGAGGTGAGATAGAGGAGGAAGAAAAACACCAAGGGGGCTTGTTTCGTTGACACCTCATTTAGGCCTTTTAGGCTTAAGGCATTTGTTAAACGATGTACGTGTTTTAGTTCAACCTCGCGTCTATCGCTCGTGCGATCAGATGTTAAGTCCGTTTGACACGAAAATTTTGAACTTTAACATAAATCGTAATTTCGGATCCAATGAAACATGTATCATCAAATTTAGAGTTCGTTTGATCCACCGTTTTATTTTTTTATCGCACTATATTTTGACCGATGGACCCGGTACGCGTTTATTTATTGCATGCTCACATATTAACTCCAAAAATTATGAAATTTGGAACCTTACCATTTTTCAATGTTCTGAATCCGCTAAAATTGGTTTTGTCGAATTTCAAGATCATTTTAAAAATGTTTCTTTGTAGAGCTATGGAAATAGTTTTAAATCATTAAAATTTTAAATTTGGCTATAAATACTTGTAAAATTTATTAAAAACAAAATTTAAATTGGTTCCAAATTTTCAGATCATTACAATCTCCCCACTTAAAAACTTTTTGTTCTCGGAAAGGAAGGAAGACGTAAGTAAGTTTATTATTTAAAATATAACTTTTCAAAACCGATTTTGAAAATCTATTTCTTATTACGAGTACGCTCTCTCGTATATGTAATATTCTTAACTCATTCTATGACATTACTAACACCATCTCTAATGAGTCACTCATTCTAGGATACTATTGATCCTATATTTAATGAGTTTTCTTTTATAGGATGTTACTAATCCTACCTCTGATAAGTCTTTTCTTTCGGTTCTAACGAGTTATACCCCAAAGATTTTGAATTAACCAAAACTCTGATACCAAATGTGATGAACCTAAAATCCTCGCCTTTCGAATCGACCATAAGACACACAGGTCCAATCCAAAATGGCAGAATTAACTTTAGGCATACAACACATCAGAACAAACATAGAAGGACTTCTCATTAACATCGTTACAATGTTACATCAGAGTACAGAATATCAAAGTACATCACAAATAATAAATTACAATAAAATATACAGCGGAAAACAACATTACATTCAGCGGAAGACTTATTGTTGCTCTGAACACAACTTTAAGCTTCAATCTAGAATCATACTCTATAAAAATATCTGTAAAACAAACTACCCGGCTACCCGTGTGGAAATAATGGGCACCCGAGTTTGCAAGGGAAAAACAAACTATGAGTCAATCATGGGACTGATATGAGAAATTCAACAGTTATACTTAACTTATTTTGAAATAAGGCATATCACGGGATCACGCCGTATAACACAGAATGGGTTTTCTCCACATGAATGCCAGTGCAGAAACAATTACCAAAAATAGACTTATGGAGCCTACGATGCTACAAACAATATACAATTCCTTAAAATATCCATTTAAGCTTAATTCTCAAACTTAGATTTTCAAAATCTAATTAACTTTACAAAAGTTATTTCTTTGGACTTTATTCTCAATTTCTTATTTCAAATCATTTGAAATACATATCTAGCTTTTATATCAAATTAGCTTTCACTTCGGGATCTCTAACCAAATCACTTGGAATTTAAATTCCAAAACATCAAAATCAATGCATAACAAAACGTATGCAACCAAATATTGGGAGGTTTCTACCATCAACATGGAAAAGGGAACGTACCATCGTTCACTATATATATAGGTGTATCTCCCACTAACGCGGCCAAACTACACCGACCAACCAATTAAGGTTAAGGTCCTACCACCCATACTTTTAGTTATGGGTTATCCAAATATTTAGCCACATACTAAATCATTTTATATCCCGAAGTGGAAAAATCATTAACACCAATAATCATAAATAAATCAAATCTACAATAATTTCCACTTCAAATCATTTCAAAATCATTGGAGTTAGTCCTCGAAATCCTTTCTGTTTTATAAAATATTTTTATAAAACATTCCCTTTCCAAAATCAGGAATAACATTTCCTTTCTATTATGAAAATCCCATTTCAAAAACCATTCATTACATTGAAATGAACCCAACAATATCGCCAAACACCTCGTAGTCAAATCGTGAAATAAATTAAAAGGTGTTAGCATTCAAGCATTTTCTACCCGGCCCAATGCTAAATATAAAAGCATATTTGCTCATAAACTGGTCGAGCACAATCCATACAATCAATCGACAACAATGAATATCAAAAACTAAATATATTTGGTTCATAATCCTTTCAAATCATTTATTATGATTTAACATATTTTTTCCCTATTTTTATTAATATAAAGATAATCCATTTTCAAAAATCCCGATTGCATGTCATTACGGGTCCTAGCGCTGTTTTTATTCAAGTTTGATTTGGATTTATCTACTAAACATTGGATCTTAACATTCTTAGATTCGTTTGAAAAATCCTTTCATTTCGTACCCAACGTTTTTCGTTTTGAAAGAATTCGACGGTCGGATCTCCCGGTACATCAGTTTGAAGTTAACGGTCAACGTCTGCGAACTGTGACTGTGCGATGAGTTCTATTCAAACCAAACTTCAATTATAATTAAATATCGAATCTAGTTCCTTCTAAAATAGTTTATTAACTATATAATCACTTCTGGAAGTTATATTTCCATTTTCAACTTCAATTTAAAACATTTCCAAAAATGGATATTATAATATATTTTTTCAATATCCATGGATTCTTTCTCCCAGACGACTCCTCCCTCTTCTCCAAATCACTCTTCCTCCTGACCTCCTTTGTTGTAGATCCTCCTCCACCGCCCTCTCCAGCACCACCTGACCCCTCCTTGTCAACCAATCCACAAACACCTTCAATCTCACCCATGTCACCACTTAACTCCTTGGCAATACCACAAACACCTCACATGCCAAAACCTCTCATGTGCTGGACATCCATGTTCTAGCACCTACCACGTAATGCTGGAAACTTTGAACCCATCGAGATGTATCCTCCATTAACTGACGGAGCTATAGATTAAACAAATGAAATAGTCAATGTAGGTACTCAATTCTGGAAAGAAGCTCTAGTGGGTTTTTTCCTAGATGAATCCCTCTCGCTTACGGCAGTTGTACAGAAAGTTACATCCTTATAGAAGCTAAAAGGTTCTTTGAAGGTGAAATCAAATGGCTACATCTTCACTTTTCAACTGTCGAATGTAGAAGAAAGGCATAAAGTGTCAATGGGAAATCCAATTCTTATGGAAAAATATATTCATAATTAAACCGTATGATCCGCAAGTTTCCAATGCTTGCGGATCAGTGAAAGCGGTACCGGTGTGGGTGCAGTTCTCGAATATACCCTTGTGTTATTGGTCACATCCTGGTTTAAACTAGCTTGCGTGTAGGTAGGGGAGACTGATCTGCTTAGACGAAATGATAGAGAGTCTCGATAGATTACAATATGCTAAATTCCTAATAGAGGTGAAGCCAAACACTGAACTTGTCGATAGCTTCCTAGTTAAGATGCCAGATAGAGGAACGCATAGAATTAAAGTCGCATACCTATGGAAGCCGCTTGTTTGTACTACATGCAAGGTATTCGGTCACACTATGCAAGGTTGTGAAGGAAATTCTGATAAGCGAGGTAATTAAAGTGAGAGTAATAGTGATAAAATACAAAGTCCTGAGAAAACAAAAGAAAATCAACCAGATAATTTTGTTGGATCCAGTTCAAATGTTGTAGTTGAGAGGATGGTCATGAATAACAATGAGAAAAGAAATGAGTTCTACAATCAGAATAGAGATGTGAGAGCTAAAATTCAACCATGGCAAAAAGTAGAGTGATACAAGAAGAATGTCACATTTAAGAATTCAAGAAGGAAGAGTACATTAGGCGATTTTATTCCATATCAAGCAAGGACACAATGGAAAAAGAGAAAAGTAACAACTTCGAGTCAAAATGAGGATACACTTGAGGAAGTGGAAATTACAGGGTTTTATGTTCAAGATAAGCAAACAAGTACCCTTATCAACGCGTGTGACAAGGCAACTAACAAGCCCTAGTACAGTTTTTAAAGAAACAACAATGGGGGACTTTTGATTAATAAAAGTTTTGGCATTTTGAATGGGCGAAGTGAAGGGCGGAATGATGAGAATGTGATGCAAGAACTTGGAATAAAGGAAGATAGCGACTTTAATACAAAAGAAGATGATGCATTATCGGTTGCACTGGAATCAGGAAAACACATCCACCAATCACCAGTCTATGTAGCCACTGATGGCAAGGCTGTAACTTCCAAAGACATGCACAAGTCTGATAATAATGTGAATACGTTAGAGAATGATGTGCTCTCGCAAAGCCAATTGGCAAAGGAAACAACTACAAATCAATATGAAGCCACGAGTGAGAAAGTGGTAATAACATAGCTGAATGAGCAAGCTAAACTAAAAGGGAAAAATGACATGAACGTAATGTAGCTTAATAGTAGAAAGGAAGTCGGTATTATTCAGTCCATTGAAGCAAGAACCGATTATGTTGGTTTGGCTTCAGTAAAATAGAATGTGCAATCAAAAGTACATGACACAAATGATGACAATCCTGCAACTTCCAAAATCATGGATAAGGCGAGCACTAACATTGCAAAAACTGGAGACTGTGTGCATTATGTGCACGACAAAGGAAAGATGCAAGTTGATCAAAATTATACGTTGGAACCAGAACTGAAAGCATTGTTGCCAGGGGCATATGGGCTTTCAATGGTAGGTAAAGATTCAGATGATTTGTTGATAGTAATGACTCATGATGATAACATTCATGCCCAGAACAATGAGGAGAATGCTAATACTAATGTGACTTCCTCTAGCAAAAAAGAACAACAAGAAAATTATTCAAATCCATATAGTCGCATTATGTAGTTACCCGCATTTTTTAGCTGTTGAACAATTTATTTATTTAATTATTAAATATCGATTTATCAATATCGAGAACGTGAATTAAATAATATTGAATATTTAATTAATAATTATAATATAATAAAATATATTATAATGTCGAAATAATCAAAAATATTGGAAATCACAATATTCTGTGAATGGGGTCATCCCTAAGGTGTAATTCAACTTAGAGTTGGATTATATTGACGAATATATTCAATCGACGACAGTTTGAACGTATAATTATAATATAATTAAAATAGAGCTTGAAATGGCGCTGCAGTTCGCTATTTGGCGATTTAGACTTCAACTGAATGTACATGATTCGTTTTAAGCCGGATTTCTGTGAAACAAGAAACGCGTGGAGCTGGTGGGGTATATCTTTCTAGTGGAAGAGAAAAATCGGGATTTCGTCGTGTAAATTTTGAGATATGTCCAAATCAAATTTCATAAAAGTCGTTATAGTATCATTTATCAACCATAACTGTTTATTCGATATAACTGGAGATCGGCTTTGAATTTAGACAAGGTTCTTTTGGGAAATAGTGATAAAATAATTTTTAGAATTTTACTGTAATTTTTAATTAATTTAATAAGCGATTTTTTTTATTTGAAGTATTTCGCACCCTGAAATCAACAGTTTGAAGTTTCAAAATATGAGTCCACCTACCGGTATTATTATATTTTTGGGGTCGGGACACCTCGCTCGTCACAAAGGTGTTTTTAGTTCTGTCGGCAGCGGCTCGTACGCAAAAATATTTGTGTATATCAAGGTACATAACTTACAAAATAAAAAGAAGGAATAAATAAAACAATCCGTAAAAATTTTATATACTTATATAGTTGGACGATCACGACAACCTAATGGAAGTGAATACTGTGTCACCAACATTTATTAGTACACGGTATAGAATAGAACACATGCTTTAGTCCACAGCCACCACTTAGCAAATGGAAACAGAACTTCCACATCCTCATAAACTAAAGAAAATTCTCCTATAAATACATCTGCAAATTCTAAAACCTAATTTCCCTTTCGTTCTGATCGAAAGTGAGCCGCCATTTTCTTTCAAAGGAAAATCCAAAACAAGAGGATATTGTTTTCTGTTGAGGTCCTCTTCTCTTTAGTGTGGTTTTTATTGGGTTCGAATACCATATATGTTCACTGGGTTTGGAGGCAGCGGACTAGGGCTCGACGTGGTTCGAGATAGGAGGGGACAGAGGTAGAATCGAGGTGTTGGTGGAGCTCAGGACAACAAGGCGCAACAGATGGTGGCGCTATGGGGGAGTTCGGCGGATTTTCTGTGTGTCGAGGTCGGTCTGTGGTCAGCAGGTTAGAACGGGAATCGCTATCCTTCTGGAGAGGTGTCGAGTTGAGGTTTAGGAGGGTAATCGAGATGAGAGGATGGTGCTGAGTTAGATGGTGGAGGCCGCGACGACATTGGGTGGCCATGGAAGTGGTTGGCGTCGGTCAACGGGTTGGGAATTTACTGGAGGAAGCAGATTTAGAAGAGGAAGAAAGGATTTGTAAAACATGGGCCAAGAAAATATGTGAGGGTGCGGGTCTGATTTGTTTGGGGCGGTGACTTTCTATTGGGCCTTAAGGAGATGGTAAGCCCAACAGGGAATTAAAGTTTAAGTTTTTATTTAATTTTTAATGCACCAACTTGTGAATAACATAACTTCCTCATACGATATCGAAACTCAGCGAAACAAGATCCGTTGGGATCGTATGGACGAGCACTCCACAATGGAAGTAACCGCGAGTCAATCGGAGACAGTTACAATTTATGGCGAAATAAATTGTCCGACTTAATCGAATAACGCAAACCGTTATTTAACGGCTAACGCGCAACTGTGAGTAAATCTCACTAACCCTAAACAGTTTATAATTTCATGTTGTATCTTTAGAATTGTTAGAAATTGTCTGATTTGCTGTGTGTTGATTGTTTGAGTGAACTGCTAGTCAGTTAATGAAATATTATATATATATAATATATAAACAGTTATATGGTTGTATATGGATTCTGTTTATCAGAATAATTCATATTGAACTGGAAGTGATGACAATCATGTTGTGTAACATCTGTGGATGCAGGGAAACAGGTTGGAGGAGTCTAACTGGATTCCTCAACAGTTATTTTACTGTGATTTATATATTGTGATATATAATCTGTTGGCGATTATATGTGTTTGGACGATAATGAACATCGTAATTTGATATGATTGAATACCATAACATACCGGAATGTTGGTAAGGAATAATTTCAAAGTGATATTGAAAATAGAATATTTATAAAATGGGATAATTAAATAAGAGATATTAATAAAGTGGAATATTTATAAATAAGAAATGTTTATAAATTGGAATAGTTATAAATAAGAGATATTCAAAAGGGAAATATCTGCAAATCATTTTCTTTTTGAATGGAAAGGCCTGTGTGGCGAGTTTGGGGATTTTCCCGATGCTTCCGATACAAAGAAGGTTATGGCGAATTTTCCCCGGGAATTTAGGGAGTTAGAATATTTCAAGAATAAATTTGAAAAGGAAATATTTGTAAACCATTTACAAATAGAATTGGAAAGGAAACGTTATAAAAAGGAAATCATTTTTAAAGTGTAGAACCATTATTTAAAAGTAAATCTTTTCAAATGAATAAAACGTTGTTAAAAAGGAGTTAATCGAATATGGTATTCGAAGTTAGTTAATCGAATATGGTATTCGAAGTTAGTTAATCGAATATGGTATTCGAAAATTAGTTAATCGAATATGTTATTCGAAAGGGGTTAGTTAAGTCGAGTTAAGTTAGTCAAGTTAGTCGAGCCTAGTTAATCGAATCGAATTGGTCGAACCAAGTAAGTCGAGTTAGTCGAGTCAAGTTAAGTTAGTCGAGTTAAATAAATCGATGTTAGTTTCATCGAAAGGAGTTATCGATGTTAGTTTCATCGAAAGGAGTTATCGATGTTAGTTTCATTGAAAGGAGTTATCGATGTTAGTTTCATCGAAAGGAGTTATCGATGTTAGTTTCATCGAAAGGAGTTATCGATGTTAGTTTCATCGAAGGGAGTTATCGATTATAGTTTAATCGAAGTGAGATTTTCAAATATGAGATATTTGAAAAGGAAGAGTTATCGAATATTAGTTATTCGAAGAGAGATTATCGAATATCGTTTATTCGAGAAGAAGTTAATCGAATATAGGTTATTCGAAGAAGAGTTAATCAAATAGAGATTTCTCGAAGAGAGTTAATCGGCAAATTCGATTATATCGAATTCGGGAAAGTACTTATACTTTCCAGTGTTTTAAATAGAGATTTGTTTATTTATAAATAAATAAGTGTTAGGTTAATTATTCACTAATAAGAATAGAAGTTATAAATAAAGTTAGATAATTCGAAAGGAGGGATTATAACGTTATCGTTATAACCAATGTTTTAAATATAGAAGTGGATTAGTAAAATTGGATCCGAGAAAGGCGTAAAGAAGTTGTTAAAGATTAAAAGATAAACTTTGACCATTTCGAAGTTATAACGTTGTTCAGTTAAGGTCTGGGAGGTAAATATACCCCAACTTGAGTGACTTCCTTCTTAACTAAGAAATGGTAAGGTTTGATCGTAAAGGAGTTTTGGAAATGTTTTCCAAACGAGAATCAGAAATGTTTTCTGATAAAAGAAAATAAGAATTTAGAATATAGGGAAACAGGAGATAAGTAAATAAATGAACTAAAGAGATTTATGTTAAATGATGTTGTTCGATATAATTTCCATCTGGGAATAATATCGTTGTTTGCACACTTGTTTTTCTTTGATGGTTAAATCACAGACTATCGAAGTTTTGACCATTTTAACGTTGTTAATATGGAGAGACCGGTTGGATTATTATCCAAAGAACCACTCTGTATTGGCATAAGCGTCGCGAATCATATATGCCAAAGATAATTGAAGACGGCGTAAAATGCAAGGGCTATCCTGTTTACAGAATAGTGCCTTCGGTTTGTCCAGTCCCAGGACAACTTGTACGGACGAAGGTCTAACAGAGTATATCAAATGGATCGCGTAAGTTGATCTGTTCAAACATATTCACGTTTAGTGGCGGAGGAATTCGTTTCTCTTAGCTGTATACCCGTGTTATTTTTGGATAAGTCAATTTGTGATTTGGCGGGTATGACGATGTGACATTTTAATTAAATGAAGATGGATGTCTGACAGAGTATTTCCAGAAAGGTCACGTACATTGATTTCTTCAACCGTACCAAGAGTGGAAGCGGAGAAGGAAACTTCTCTTAGCTGACACGTAATGTATTGTTGTAGACGTCAATTAGTGATTTTCGATGGATCTGACAATGTGGCATTCGAAGTGAATCTATTGTGATGATAAAGCGTAGCTTCTAGCCTCACATCCGGTAAATGACAGAAATCGGGCAGGCAGCATGGCTAAGTCGGTCGCACCGAAGTAGGGTGTATAATCACCTATCTAGAGAATATTCATTGCTTCTTTAATCTATCAATGCTGTCCCATATATATACACGGGAACGGTTGCTGATCCCAACCGTTGGTGATGTACATTCGATACACTCAAGCGAAATGAGTGGTCGGTCATGTGTGGCTGAGTTACAAGATGTTCTTGTTGAACTCCAGTGTATCGTTCCTAGAGTACACTGATCGGAAGGTGGTTCCATACCTTGTCATAGTTGGAAATCCAATCATCTAATACGTGCTTGCGATTTTGATTGTATACTATATATGTAGTAACGTGAGATGCAAACGTTTCTGCTAGATTGATATCTATTTGTATTTAGACATTATTATAATATCAGAATGATATTACTTTACAAAGTTGTTTGGATTCTCATAAGGGAAAAACCCGTTCCATTATGCGGCGTGGTCTTGTGAGATATCCTTTATTAAATCAAGTATTAAATTGTTTTACTCATACCAGTCCCATGACTGACCCAGAGTTATTTTGTTGTTTTCCCTAAACTCTTGGGTGCCTAAATTTGTACGGGCAGTCAAGTAGTCGGGATTTTACATATACTCTTGGAGAGCTTGGAGCAGGAGGCTTCAGGATTCTATAGCTATTATTATTTCCGCTGTTGTTGTAAGGGTTGTACTCTGATAAGTGTTATTGTATACATATACTGATGTTATTTCAAAGATATGTTATGTTATATTTTATTCGTTCCGTTGTGAGATTCGTGTTTACTCTGATGATGATGTTCTTCTTCTTCTATTCTATAAGTTCTATCTTATCTATTCTCACCTTCTAATTTCTTTCATTAATTACCGGGATTTTTCGATGTTTTGGTTATCGACGTCGAGCTTACGTCGATAACCAAAGTCGCTCAAAAACCGGGTTGCTACACATTACCCCTTCACCAGGACATAAAGATCCGTCCGGTTCACCCAAGTATGAAGCGTATAAAGCTAAAACTGTCAACATTTTGGGGAGTATCAATATCAAAGAAAACCTAGCTTCAAGTTTTTTAACTCATGGGCTGATGATCCTCAATTCAATAACATTTTTCGAAAGCCTAGAGCACTCCTACTTTTGGCAATCCAATGCACATATTACATAAAAAGCTGAAATGTATTAAAGATGACCTGAAAGTTTGGGCATGCAGTAAGTAGGGTACTGGTAGTCTGCAATCTTCATGGAAGCAACAGGTTGAAATAATTTAAATTCAAATGGACCAAGAACCGTCTAATACTAATCTTACAGTGTCAGAAACTCAATACTCTATCAACTTAAGAGAAGCACTTCAATTGAAATCACACATAAACAAAAGGCCAGGATACGATGGGTGGAGGAGGGAGACATAAATACTACTTTTTACCATGCTGTTCTTAAGGCGAAACATAACAGGGAAAATATTCTCTCTATTACTAACCTATCAGGTATGATGTTTGACACTCAAACAAGTATTCAGAACACTTTCGTTAAATACTTTTCTGATCTTTTTGGTAATATTGATAATTTCATGCCATTAATTGATGGCATTAACCCCATGTTGCTTCCGAAACTTAATAGTGAGCAGCAACAACTCATCTGTTCTCCCATCTTCGATGCTGAGATCAAATTGGCGATGTTCTTTCTTAATATTAATTCTTGCGGTGGTCCTGATGGACTTAATGCATTCTTTTTCCAAAAATGTTGGAATACTGTTAAGACTGAGGTTAGTATAGCCATTAAACAATTTTTCAAAAAGAGTAAAATGCAATAACATGGTAATTGCTCTTATTCCCAAAGTCACCAATGCTTGCAAAGTTAACTTTTTTCGTCCAGTCTCTTGTTGCAACACTATTTATAAATGTATCACTAAAATCTTAGCTTCTAGAATGAAACTTGTGCTGCACTATATTATATCCAAGAATCAAACTGCTTTCCTGCCTGGCAAGAACATCCTTGATAACGTTCTTCTTGCGCATGAACTGCTAAAGGGGTACAACTCCAAAAATATATCGTCTAGAATGATGTTAAAACTAAATATCTCTAAAGTGTTTGATATTATTCAATGGTCATCTATCATTAGAATTATGAGCTTTATGAATTTCCCACACATTTTTACTACATGGATTCACGAATGCATTAACACTGCTCATTTTTCAGTTAATGTCAACAGATCGCCCGTTGGCTTTTTCTAAAGTAAGCAGGGTATTAGATACGGTGATCCGATCTCCGCATACCTGTTCATAATTGTTATGGAACTCCTAACTAGGATGTTGGATGATTTGGTTCTTAAAACTCAATTTTCTCTTCATCCAAAATGCAAAGACCCCGTTATCACCTCTCTTATGTTTGCAGATGATCTTGTCATCTTATGCAAACCTAATAGCATCACTCTCTCTAATATTATGAGTACTCTCGATAAGTTTTATAGCATGACATGGCTTAGAATCAATTTAGAAAAATCTGAATTTCTTACGGGAGGGATCACCCCCGAACAGATAACTACTATCCAAATGCATACTGGCCTTAATAACAATAATGCCGCTATGTCATATCTTGGGTTCCCTTTGGCAACGTCAAGAATTACGGCAAGACATTGTCTGCCTTTGTATGCAAGAATTACGGAGAGACTTGAATGTTGGTCACTCAGATCGCTTTCTCAAGCGGGAAGGGTGACATTAATTAAATCGGTTATCATTGCAATGCATGTTTATTGGGCTCGTATTTTCATCTTACCTAAAAAACTGCTTATTATGTTGTGCACTGCTTTTATGAGATTCTTATGGAAAGGCAATATCCATACGAAATATTTAGCACCTATTTCTTTTAAACAAATTGAATTACACATTAGTAAAGGTGGTCTTGGAATAATGAATATGTCTGCTTGGAATAAGGCTTCTTTTGGGAGACATTTGAATGACATATTGAATAAGAAAGACAGTCTATGGGTGGACTGGTCTTATAAGAATGTCATCAAAACTAATACATATTGGTCTCTTTAATTAAAAACTGGGATGAGATGGACTAGGCAAAGTTTTATAAAGCTGAAGCCTATCTTCATGCCATACTTTAAGTTTGGGCGGTCTGCATACAACACGATCAATTTCTGGCGTGACCCCCTGGAGTAACTTTGGTGTTATACTGTGGAATTTACTGTCATACCTTGACAAACCTCAGTCCGGGGTCAGCTCCAATAGCAGTGTCGCAAACTACTTGCATTGCAGCAGGCTGTGCTTTCCTTCCACTACTAACCAGAATGTTATGGACTTGTGGAACAAAGTCAAGACGGAATTGACAATGTCTTGTACATCAGCTACTACGCTGTGGAAATGTGCTGAATTCAAAATTAAACATTTATATATTCAATTACATGCTTCTAATATTATGTCCTGCAGATGGCATAAAATTGTATGGAGAAGAGATAACAATGCTAGAGAGAACTTATGTCTTTGGAAACTGGTGCACAAGGATATTCTGACGAAAGACAAATTGTTAAGCCATGGCATGGAGGTTGGCGGACAATGAAATTTTTGTTGTTCAGAGCTAGAGACTGTTTCACATCTATATTTTGAGTGCACAATTATACATCTACTTTGGGATGAGATCCTTGCACATATTGGCACCACCAATGTTCAATCTAACAGTCAACATGAATGGGAAGAATCAAGACAAAAGATGAAAGGCAGAAGTGCGAGAGCCAGAGCATACATATGTCCTTAAGCAGTACGCACACACTATATGGATGGAAAGGAACCTGCATGTGTTTGATCCATCCATGACTTTGAACACTAATCAGTTGAAGCATCGGTTATGGCATGAGCTTAAGGACGGACTGAAATATCTAAAATTTGCATATGATCCTGGCATTTTAGAAGCATATAGTTACTGTAGCTTGCAGTTTTGTTCATACATGTTTTGTTTAGCTTCTGGTAGTTTTGATATACCGTGTCGTTTCCGTTCTCTTTTTATTTGTTTTTCTATCTTTGTTGCTTTGTACTCGTCTTCGGTATATTAATAAAAGTGGTAGGGGACCACTCAACCTCCTCGGCCTTGCCAAGAAAAATAAAATAATAATATTATTTTTCAAACTTTGTTATTTTAAATCTAAATTTTCCTGATATCCGTAATAAAAATAAATAAGAAAGTATTCATCTTAGATATCCTAACTGAACTTCACTTTTATCTATTCGTTTTGAAAATAAAACTTTAATAGACCATAACTATATGAAAATTAATTCAAATCAACTCGTTCTAGTAACGAATATTCATCGTATTTTTATACTCCTCGTGTCCATCCAAAATCAGGCATCAAATTTGATTTTTAGCCTGTTATTGTATTAATAAAATATTCATTAAAATCCACTTTATTTGATGGAGACTTAACCAATGGACCAATAATCTCAACTATTGGTCATTTCCAATCAGTGTATCATATAACACTAAATTAGCCATCAAACAGCATCCAATCCACATACAAAGTGGAATTCACCGTATAAGCCTTAAGCCAATAATGCTTACACGAGTTTGTCAATCAACAGATTAACAGCAAAATCAATCAATGAATGTATATCAATCAATTAACATTTCAATACTCAAGTGGGATTTACGTCAACATTCATTTACCAGTGATTAGTGATTACTTTTCAATAACTATCCAAAGTTCAAACTGTTTTCAAATCAACATTGTTTGTGTTGAAATGTCACAAATAACTATACATATATAAATTAAAAATGATATTTTTAACATATTAAACCACATTTAACATCATATTAAACTTGTATAACCAATCAATAATCATCACATAACTCAATTTAATTAACTAACAAACAATTAATTAAAAACTAGCCCATTTTCTAGTTTCGGTTTCTCACTATGGGTTCCACTCCGTCAATAATTTACGTGGATGGAAAGAAGACACTCTCACACGACTACGACAACACTTTCGGTATCTAAAAATATTTCTAGAAGCTTATGGGACTGAGTTTTGAGGCTACTGGGTTTCCTAAACTTGACAAACGCACTAACAGACACAAATCTGGGTATACGAAGCAAATAAGAGGGGGAATGGGGTCCATAGCGGTTCGACCAAAGGGTGGGGTTCAAGTTTTTGGGTGTGTAGGGGATGGCGTAGGCATGGGGGTTTTTAGTGGGGTATAGGGGTAGGAGGAGGTGGAAATTAGGTCTTTATTTAGGGTAAATTGCAAATAAGAGTTAAAAATGTGGTTTTTAGGAGTTTGAGAAAGAGGGAAGGCCACGACAAGGAGGTGGAAGAGGCATTGCTACAGGTGGGGAGAAGGTTGGAGAGGGGAGGAAGTGGGTTGGAGGAGCTCTAGGAGGTGGCTTCCATGGCTAAAGGAGGAAGGAGAAGGAAGAAAATGAAAAAAGAAAGAGAAGAAAGAAGAAGGGAAGGTTTGTTTTTTATAAAAAGGGCACTCACATGAATTGGCGAGGTGTCGAGGTGAGATGGAGGAGGAAGAAAACACCAAGGAGGCTTGGTTCGTTGACACCTCATTTAGGCCTTTTATGCTTAAGGCATTTGTTAAACGATGTATGTGTTTTAGTTCAACCTCACGTCTATCGCTTGTGCGATCAGACGTTAAGTCCGTTTAACACGAAATTTTGAACTCTAACATAAATCGTAATTACGAATCCAATAGAACATATCTCCTCGAATTTGGAGTTCGTCTGACCCTCCATTTTATTTTTTTATCGCGTTTTCGCTATATTGACTGATTAATCCGGTAAGCATTTATTTCTCGAATGCTCACATCATAACTCCAAAAATTATGAAATTTGGCACCTTAGCATTTTTCGACATTTAGGATCTGATAAAACTGGTTTCCTCGAATTTCAAGATCGTTTGAAAAATGTTTCTTTGTATAGTGACGGAAATAGTGTTAAATCATCGAATTTTTTAAATTGGTTGTAAATCCTTGTAAAACCTATTAAAAGTAAAGTTTAAATTGGTTCCAAAATTTTGGGTCGTTACACTTATGTACTTAAGAGATTTTAAAAAAAACCATACTTAACATTCATGGAAATCAAAGACATTAAATTCCTACGTACGTAATGGATTTTAAAATATCAAATCTTGTACAACAAAATTTTTGCATTAATTGTTTTTTATTTTATTCCATAAGTGTTACATCTTTCATTTAATAAATATGTCCTTTACCTATATGTTGCCATGTTCTTAGTTGCACCCATATGTACAAAAGTATTTGAATGCCATGTCTTTTATATACTTATTTGTGAAGTAACCCGAATCTTTCGTTTGGTAGCCATGTTCTCATGTGCACTTTATATAACACTTATCTTCTAGACAAACACATCAATTAAATGCCTAAATACTAAATAGATTTGTAAATCTATACTTGCATGTGAAGTAATTAGATTTTTCATTAGTTAAATCTTAAATTTATATGAACAAATATAAACATATGGCTAAAATATTGACTAATTACATCTATGTTGGTTAAAGAA
Organism: Allium sativum; assembly: GCA_030737875.1. Taxonomy (NCBI): domain Eukaryota; kingdom Viridiplantae; phylum Streptophyta; class Magnoliopsida; order Asparagales; family Amaryllidaceae; genus Allium; species Allium sativum. Next base: position 1,032,723,604 of record CM060920.1, on the reverse strand, counting down.
ATTTAAAACAGGCTTAAATGCAAAACAAAAATGTTCAAACAACATTTATTTGTTCATATATAAATATAACAAGTTAAAAATATATACATGGGATCTTTAAACTAATAATTACTCTAAATTCCTCTGCTATTCAAATATTATATTATTCAATTAATTTAAATTACAAATATAATCTATAATTTATAGTTTAACAAAATCAGTCAAAAACCGGGACGTTACATCAAGGCAACCAACTAATGACAAAAATGCAGAAGTAAAAAGGCCAAAATTAGATTACTATTATATGCCAGTTAAACATGATGTTAAAATACTTAAAATGAAGAAATCATGAGAGCACCTTTGCAGGGAAGCAGCGAATACAGTGACTGTGCTATGCTCGGAGGTGATCGTGTTTCTTTGCTGGCCATTGCAGGCTTCACGGCAGCAACACCAAAAAGGCGGCACTGGGAAACAACGTCAAAGCAGACGAGACAGGGCTCGAGTTGGGTGGCCTTGGGTGGAGCGATTTTCTCGGTCATGTCATGGGTTAGAGCACGATTTTCGAGGAGGTCGTGGAGCGATTTGAGGACGAAGGTTTGGATTTGAAGGGGGCGGTGGCATTTTTCTTTTCGATTTAGACAAAACTCGGCTGAAGGAATGAAAAGGGAACGATGAAAAGAAAAGGGATGGGGTAATAAAAGAGAAAAAGGGGACGAAGGACAATCAAAAGGAACGAGATAAGTGTTCGAGATTTCAGATTTCTTTTACAGGTGTCATACTAGTATAGCCAAAATTTGAGCAAGTAGCAAATTTATTAAAAAATTATTTTCAAAGAGTATATACTATTTTACTATACTATATATACTAGTGTATTCAATACATTTTCAGATACATATACTTAAGTTTAAATTAAACCAACTTTTAAAATTTAAAATGAAATAAATTATAAATAATCAATTAGGTTTCGAAATTAACATATTTTCAATTAGCTTAAACGCTAATAACGTTTAAATTTAACTAAGTCATTAAATTAAAATATCGGAATTAAATTCAAACTTACAAACTAATTCAAAACAAATTTTAAATAGATAGATTTCAAATTTTAAATAAATTTCAAGTATAAACGTAAATTTACATACTAAATCTAAATTAAAATTTATATCTTAAAACGTCGAAAATCCTGGGATCGTTACAGTATGGCATGATGTATTTCTAGATTTCATGTCTTTGATTCCATAACTCTATGTTGTTTCATGTTGTTGCACCATTTTATACATATCGAGTTTTATACGTCAATGTGTGCTATTTGATGTTGGTTTATAGTGATTTTATATTGTGTGGAAATTTTTAGTAGAATTCAACTTGTTATGACTATGTGTATTCCACCGAGTTTCATATAAGGACCCGTAACTTCCCCATGAAGGAAAGAGCGGATACTTTGAGGACAAGACACATCGAGACGCAAACAGAAGAACATTTCATTGTATATTACAACAATTCCACCAGAATACAAGAATATACAGAGTATGAATGAATAAAATACATTCAATAAATATCAGAGGTTAAATTACATTACATAGCAGCGGAAAATAATATAATACACAACTGAAAGAGATATACGGATACAGAGCTTTCCGGATATCATTCCAGCTGTAAACCAGGATCCTGTGAATATAAATCTGCAAAACCAAAACTACTAGCTGCCCGTGTCAAAATAAGGGCACCCAGAGTTTAGGTTAAAACAATAAACTCCAGGTCAGTCATGTGGCTGGTGTGAGAACTAAAACATTTATTAATCTTTATTTTAAAGTTAGGTAAATCAAGGGACCACGCCGTATAACACGGAACGGGTTCCTCCCAAGAGTACCAGTGCATAAAACAACAGCGCAATGCTAAATAAAGAACAATATAAGACCCAGGTCCCATCACACAATGCAACACAAGCCGGAGGATAGCGTTTTACCTTATAATAGCCAAAGCATGCTTGATAAGCAAAATTTCATGTTTTATTATTACTATAAGTGTATAGTGCCAAAACAATTTCAATCATAAGTATCAATCATAGACGGCATAAGTGCCCCATATAACTATGTCGCCATATATAGGTATACAATCAAAACCGCACAGTGTCATATTTGAAAATTGGATTTTCATCTGTGAACCGAGGCAAAAGATAGTCCTCACCGATTCGAACCATGTCTCAGGATCAGAGCTCGAGTGACCCTTGGATCTTCAGGGCCGGTCCACCGATGTGGATTAAACTAAAACCCTGGACACTGCGTTTCCCCGCCCTTTGGGGCGTAAATGAGCTAAATGACTCCATCGGCTCCATATAGTCACTGATAAATCCGAGGCGCCTCATAATCCAACAACCACACAGGTGAAAATAATATAAATGTCAGAGCTGGTAGGTCACTGACACCACCCTAGCTAGAAAGAAACGCATGCCCTCCCTGAAGTCCTCTCCCGTTTCTGGTTCACAACCGGGGTGTGAGGCTCGCGAATCAACGTTACAAAAAGCTATGCCACACAGGCGGTGCTTTGATCATCAACCACAAGACTTTGCTTTTCAACAAAAGCCTTGATCATTTGCCACTTAGCCATGCCACACAGGTAATTCACTCCATGCGACTGATATCCATCAATATATAACCTCTAAGCTCGTACGTCTCAGAGAATGGCGTTAAGCAAGAGAATAAAATATCCGCCACCAAACAGATATATTTAATATAAATCAATCATACAGAATAAAATCCAATGTCAGACACACAGTCCATTTACAAGTCCGTTCTGGGTCTGAACGAAACCGGAGGCACCTTGTACCTCGCATATTCATCGATCTCTAAGTACGTCTGGACGATCACCAACTGATTCCCTCCTCTTGGGTGTACAACCCAATCAAGATTATCAGTAATCACCCAAACGATGTGAAGACCCGGTCTTCGACCACTGTCTTCATCCTCGACACATCGTCGAATCAGTTATTCAGAATTGGATAAACCCGGTCTTTCTGAATAACTCGCGTATATAATAAACAAGTGTTACACAAACACAACATACGCCTCATTCCAATTCAGAATATTCTTTTATTCAAATATTCTTATACTTTGGGAAAAGTTCCCATTAATTTTATCAAAGACAAATTCTTTAAATTTATTCTTTAATCTTCTTTTGAATATCAATTTAAACCAAATTATGGTTTATCCAAACTAGTCGGGATTAACGAACCTTACTGAAGTAATCATTTGTTTAAATTTCCCAATCCCAACCTATTCATCCCATGAAGTAAAACTGGTAATACTTCATATCTAACACCATGGTGTTATCGGTAAATTCAATTACCGTCTCACGTTCAAATATAATTAATACTCCATTCTCGATCATTTCAACCTAATTAAAGATTCATTAAAACTCCACTTGGTTTTAATCTTCCCAAAAATCAATATTAATGATTATTTAACTTGGGAAATCTTATCCTTTCTTTAACTGGGTTAAAGAACCAATGTCATTTAAAACACGGTTCGCTAGAAACCCAAAATCCCATTTCACTGTAAATCAGGTTAAAGAACGATTTTCGTTAAAACACAGTTCACAAAAAACCCAATTCCCATTTGATATTAAATATAAGGCTCTAAATAGAAAATATACCGGCTTATATTCAATATCAAATTCTACGACCAATAAATATCGTAATGGTAATAACGTTATAAGTATATCTTTCAAATTTCCATAACAAATCTGTATAATCACGAAATCCAACATCGAAATATTCCAAAGATAATTTCGATTCAAATCCATTCCAATTCAATTATTGGATTTCTAGTTACTTTTAAAACCCCTTTCAAATCCAATTTATTAATTTAAAAAATAAATTGATTATAATTCTAGTTCAAAACTAGTTCATCTCGATAAAAATCTATTTTTATCTTTTCAAATATGGAGTTTTTCTTCCGAATTCTTCACAAATCATTTCTTATGATTTTACACAAATTATTACTATTTTTAATAATTTTATCAAGGCACGTACAGTCGATTTCCATCAACGGCCATCGAACTGCATTTACAGTGACCTTTTCCAAATTTGATTTGGACATAATTCCAAATCCAACCATTAGATTTCAAATCTCTAATATTCGTTAGAAATCTCTTTTCGATACGAACCCAACGGTTCCAGTTTTAGGAGGATCATACGGTCGGATCTCCCGTAATATCCGTTCGAAGTCAATGATAGAAATTCGCGAACTGCCGCAACGCGGCGTGTTCTATTCAGGCCATTATATATATATATATATATAATATTAAATATATTTCGTCGATTTCCTTTTAAAACGTATTTTATAAATCGTTTTAAATTCGTTTTCAAAACGATTTCAACTTCATATTCAATTTCGAATCAAAATTGAATATTTCACATCATTGATATACAAATGATAATCTTTTCAAAACGTTATATTTTGAAATCACTTTCTTTTCTATATTCATTATAAAAATGAATAAAATTGATATAAATATCGTTCACGTCAAAATGGCGTCAATCTAGTCAGCACGGCTTTTACTCAACACATGAATGTTTATACTATTCAACACATGAATATTTATTCTATACAACAAATGAATACTTATTCTATTCAACACATGAATTTATATTATTCAACACATGAATTTTTATTCTATTCAACACATGAATTTTTATTCTATTCAACACATGAATTTATTTCTATTCGACACATGAATTTTTATTTCTATTCAACACATGAATTTATTTTTATAATATTCCTTATTTTCCAAATTGGAATGAGGCCCAATCAATTACCATATAATGTTAATTATATGGATTTTCTACAACACATGTATATAATAGCAACGATAAACCATCAACCATCATCCAGAGTGCACCACATAACTGCATAAGCATTAAATATAAATATTTAATGCTTATAACAGCCTGTCAATCAATCGATCGACATACAGCTAATTATTGGGACTAGTGTATGGCCAATTTCATCCCAACACCCGTGTGGGGTTTTCAAACAATCAAACACAGGCTTTATTTGTGCAGTTAGGCGATGTGTAAAATTTATCGTCCCAATCCATATCAGTCAAATGGGTGTACATAAACAAATCGTTCGATTCGTTTATAACTATTTATTTTATATACACGTTAAAAATTATATTTTTAACCATAAAATAATTTATTCAATCCACATCACACAATCAATTTTTCACAACACCTCAATCAAACAAACAAGCCATCCATGGTCTGTGGACGACGGGTGTCGGGTGCTGCTAAGCACCGTCTGCATCTTAGTATATATTTCAAACTAGTAATTAAAATAAAAGTGAGGAGTTCTCACATTGGGGTTCCACTCCGCCATTTCATTTCTGAAATTCGGAATATCTAGATCTGGCCATACTTTCAACGCAGTCTTCTCCACGCTGTTCATATTAAAATCACATTTTTAATACGATGTTCTATACATTAAAAATCATATTTTTAATACTGTACCAATATAAAAATCATAATTTTATTCTTTCTATAATATAAAAATCATATTTTTATTCTTTCTATAATATAAAAATCATATTTTTATTCTTTCTATAATATAAAAATCATATTTTTATTCTTTCTAAAAATAACCTCATAACTCGATAAAAATTCTATTTTTAGCTTTCTAAAAATCATATCATACGTACGATAAAAATAACATTTTTATCGAACTGAAAATCGTATTTTTACCAAACCAAATATCTTATCTTTACTAATTCAAAATCCGATCTTTTCTAGTTCAAAAATCCGATCTTTTCTAGTTCAAAAATCTTATCTTTGCTATATTAAAAATCAAGTCTTTATGTATAAAAAACCAAGTCTTTGCTTATTTAAAAATCTCTTCTTTTCCTATTATCAAAATCGTTTCTTTATTATACAAGAAAAATCAGTTTGTATTATACATACATAAATAAAATCAAATACAAAAATGCAAAAAAAAACAAAAAAAACAAAAAAAAACTCACAGATGGATTCGGGGGTTGGGTGATGCATTGGGTCGAGGAGGATGCTGGGGCATTCGCCGGAGCAGTGGAGCTCGGTCTCAGGCGATGGGCGGAGGGCTTCTTTATCGATCTGGGCTCCACCGTCAATCAAGAGGGGTTTGCTGGCGCGCGCCGGTCCTCAGAGGCGGTGACGGTAGCCGAGCACGGTGTCAGGGCTTTGGGGGTGAGCGGGTCTCGATTTGGTGGCTAGGAGGGGTGTGGGATTCCACTGACGCGAGGTAAGGGAAGGGGAAGGATGTCGCGGTGGAGAGAGGAGAGCTAGGGGAGGAGGGCGTGCGCCACCATCGACGGTGGCGGAAGACCTGGGGGAGGCGACGCGATTTTTGAGGAGCGCTTTCCCTCTTTTTTTTAATTATTTTGTTTGATCTGAAGAATGAAGAGGGAGAGTGGTGAGGGAGAGTTATATATTTATTTATTTATTTTATATTTCAAAAAGTTGACTTTTCTTTAGAACCCCAAACGTGGCCCAACGACTGTCGTCCCTAGCTAATTACCCCCATTTCGAACACAATGGGATATGTATCGTAGGCCAATTCGACCATTACAATTAGTTTTCGTTGAATTTAAAATATAAGTCTTTATATATTCAATTTAAACACACATTTCAATTTACCAGGGCCACATACGGGATCTAAAAATTCCCAAAAAATATTTTCTAGCTTCGTATTGATGATACAGTCCTAACAAAACTAATTTCGTCAAATTCTGAGACTGTTTGAAAAATGGCCATTTTATGGTCGCTCAAAATTGACAAAAACTGTTAAAACACGTTTTCCTTCGCCACGCTCACATATTGATCCCAAAAATTATGAATTCTGGAATCTAGCAATAATTTGACATCCCAAATCCAACAAAACTGGTTTCGTCGAAAACGAAGGTCATTTGCAAAATTTCCATTTTTAAGGGCCAGAATTCCATAGCGACTATTCTGAATTTTCAACTGGACATATCCTTTGATTCCCGCTATGAAATATTTATTTTTCGGATTCGTTGGAAAGATATTCTCAAATAGATTCTAATATTTTTGGTTTTGCTAAAATCTGGTTTATTTTAAATCTTGTACATTCATTTGAAGTTTGAAATCGAATATTCAAACTACCGCACATTTTCAATTCCTTTTGTATTAATAATAATATTTATTTCCCAACGACGATCTATATAAATATATACATTCTAATTCTACTCAAAATAAATTTCTCGTCGTTATTATTTAAAATCAATCATTTTAAATATTTGAAATTCATCAAAATTGCCAAAATAATTTTTTTTAAATTGGCTCAAATTTCCGGGTTATTACAGTCTCCCCCACTTAAAACTTTTCATCCCCGAAAAGGAACAAAGCTGAAAGTTGTTTGACTAATCAACTCAACCTTCACTATTTTCTTTACGGCTTAAGTTCTTCAACTTTTCAGTTTCTAAGAAATTTTCAAATTTTTCGAAAATTTGGCTAACACCTTAAATTTTCGAAAAATTTCTCCATAACCTCCCCTGCACCGGGAGCTTCGGGATATTTCAAATAGCCTCCCATGGCCCTCACCAATCCAAAAGAAAAAGCCAAGCGGCTAGCCAGTCGGCTCATAAAATCATCCAAAACCCAATAAATACAATAAACATGTACCTATTTGTCGGGCAAACAATTTTATTCCTCTTCTCTAGCCTCCTTGCTATGACCTGTTCAATGTAAGTACATGTATACATGCTATTCCAAACAATCTCCAATACAGTTCAATATTTGATCAATTTGGTTATATGGTTCAAAATTTAATTAATCAGGCAATAATCCAACAATGCAATCAACAATCAATTAGTTGATTAACGTTTCAATCACATAACCTTAATATATAGTCAAAAATCACGTTTTTGGTGTCAAATCACAACAATAAGCCCTATCTAGTTTTGGTTCTCACACCAGTCAATTGGAAATATATAAATATCACACCTTCGAAACTCGAATACAAATTCTGATGATGTTCGAACTATCATCAGAACCATCTCCGGGCAACTAGAGTGTGATTCTATATCAATCCAGTATATTAAAACTTCAAATACACGCGGATCAGACATATACACAAAATCTTTATATACTTGATTGTCCAAATCAATATAAAATAAATAATCAAATACATATAATTGTTTTAGATTTTCAAAACAAAATTGTTTTCACTTTTATTTTTCAAAGAAACACTCTTTACACTCGTTCTAGGATACTACTGATCCTATCTCTAACGAGTCATTCTCATTGGATATTACTAATCCAATTTCTGATGAATCCTTCCGTTTGGTTCTAACGTGTCTTGTTCTCCGAGCTCTGTAAATGTAACACCCCACGCCCGCTATGGTCACTCTCTAAGGGAATGCCATAACATCGGTGGAGTATTTTAGTGAATATAGAACAGGAAAATTACAACAAGACAGATATAAATAGTACTTGAAATTTTAAAACATCATCTCATAACAGCGGAAATAAACATGTCTGGTTACATCATAAAACCACAATAAAAGTCAAGTACAATATCCATCAAAATAAAGAAGTACATAATCCCACTCTCTCATACAATAGCCAAGACAAAAGAAAAGATAACTGGGTAACTGGAGCTTTACATCTATCCAAGCTCCTAAAGACTGGAACAGCAATCCGATCAAGCTCCACTACTGCTAGGATCCACCGTAGGACCTGAGGGTTGGGAAAAAGATAAAAACAACGGGGTCAGACATAAGTCTGAGCGAGTCCTATAACTTTAACAATACAATCATTAAAGTAACCAGAGAAGACATAAACTTGACCTACGGTAATGTCTGGGGATGAATGGCTACACTAAGCAGCTTGGTATACTTAGGATAAACTAAGATAACTGTAAAGACGCATCTACCCACCCAAGGATAATTACTACACTGCACCACACCAGTCATTCCTACTCAAAGATTGATCCCACCCAAGGACTTAAAGAAAAATATAACTAGTAGTTTCATGTACCCCTAGCTGACCACATAGGCGCCGTCTGCCCCTATCTCCACTAGGTGTACCCCACTACTCCCCAAGCGATCGGCTCCCTACCATAGATACCCGTGCTGGTCCCACAGTGGGGTGTATCACTCCCCTAAAGTGGCCACCTGATAATATCAACGGTGCACGGCTTTATATCTACACGATGCAACAACGGCTTATCTACCAGCCCGGGTCCACACACGCATATGAAACCCGTTGGACTTGCGTTGCCACCGCTAACCCGTTTTGGCATCTTATAATCAAGCCCAATATGCGTGTCCCGTCACTCGACATGGGTCGAGCCCACAAAGATACGTTTGGGATATTGGTTGAAATGGGCCCCCACAAGCTACCCACCTAAGCTTGTCACTTATCTAGTGAATCCCACTTAACCCTTTAATCATGTTTAATTACATGTTTCACTTGGTTAAGTATTCTAATCGTATTTTCTATTGCCACCCAAGGCAACCCACTAGATTCCACATGCCACCCAAGGCAACCACTAAATTTCCACATGCCACCCAAGGCAACCACTAAATTTCCACATGCCACCCAAGGCACCCACTTAACCCCTCATGTCCCACTACATGCTAATATGGTTAAGTGTTTCTTAATTAATTAAGACCGTGATCTCCCATAAAGACCTCCCACATTAGACTGGCTGTTATGACCACCTGGTTAAGCCGGTAGGGTCCGGGCAGTCTTACGTCATAACAGAGTCTAACCTCGTGTCTTTACTTTAATCACGTATTTAATTTATGGCTAAGACCTCTCACATTGGGCTGACATTTGTAGCAACTGGTTAAGCCGGTTGGGTCCGGGCAGTTTTACACTACAAATGAGTCCAACCTCGTGTCTTAGTCGATTAATTACTCCTAATTAATCACCCCCATATTAATTATCCCTAATTAATATCAAGTTTTTCATAACATGGGTAGACCTAACTCAATAGGTAAATTCCCATGGGGTAGACCTAACTCAATAGGTAAATTCCCAGTTTTGTTAATTTATTTTTATGGTATGCTTAATCATACCCAATCATACTTTTATTAACATATTCATTACCCCATCGTTCCCCACGTAAATCGTTCTCATTTCACGACATAATAAAGGGAAAGATCCATCACAAATATCATGGGTTTAGCATATAACTTTGTCATGGGTTAAGAGGATGTCAACTTGCATATATGAGCATATATTAACCCAACTACATTTAACCCAAACTTGCATATTATCATACACATATCTTGCATAACATGTTGAACTTGCACATAAGCATTCTCATAACTTGCATAACATGTTAAACATGCATTTAAGCATACACATAACTTGCATAAGTATTCACATACTTGCATAAGCATTCACATACTTGCATAAGCATGCATAACTTGCATATCATGTTAAACTTGCATTTAAGCATATACATATCTTGCATAAGCATTCATATACTCGCATAAGCATGCATAACTTGCAAATCTTGTTAAACTTGCATTTAAGCATATACATAACTTGCATAAGCATTTATATACTTGCATAAGCATGCATAACTTGCATATCTCACTTTGTTAAACATGCATAAATCCACTTATTAAATATGCATAAACCCACTTGTTAAACATGCATAAACCCACTTGTTAAACATGCATAAACCAACTTGTTAAGCATGCATAAACCAACTTATCAAACATGCATAAACCCACTTATTAATTATGCATAAACATAGGAAAACATAGAGTAGCATATCATTATAAATGATTCAAACTCACTAGTCCGCATTTAAGACCATAAGTCTCATTACACCCAATCTACTTACTTTAACAATTGATGTTAAAGTGATAGAAACTCACCAAAACCAAGATTAGCAAACTTATGAAGTAGAACTAGTTGCTAAATATGAAGAAGATGATGATTAGAGGTTGATTAGAGAGTGATTAGCTTGCAACTTCCTTCATAAACTAGTGGAGGCTCTCTCAAGTTTGATTTTGGCGGCATGAGGCCATCATTCCTATTTTTGGTATGGATTAGGGTAGGTTTAGGGTGTATTTATAGATTAGGTGAGTGTTTTAGGCCCTTAGATTAACCCTAGATTAGATTAGGTCCGTTAGATTTAGGAAATCTCTAGAACCCAGCCCAGCCCTAGCCAGAAAACCAAATCTGGTGCACCCAACCTTCTGGCTCGACACGCCGTGTCGACAGGCAAGTCGACTCCCCCTGTCGACAGGCCTGTCGACAGCCCTGTCGACATGGTCAGGGCGGGAATTTTCCCGCCTGGCCCCGCTGGTTCTACTTTGAAATCTGAATTTGAATTTTTAAATCTGTTTTTAACTTTAAATTTTCTGCAAACTTCTTTGGGCCATAACCGGGCCATACGGACTCCGATTCTCGAAAACTCGGACTCTATTTCGCGTATTTTTCCGAGACGAACGCAATGACGCAGCCCGTTTCCCCCAATTCTCACGTCTGCGAGTATTTATTCTGTAATTAGTGAATTTTAGTATTAACTAAAGTTCGGGGTGTTACATTCTCCCCTCCTTAAAGGATTTCGTCCCCGAAATCTCTAAGCTAAGGAGAATGTATATCCTACCATCCAAACAACCATCTACTCAAACCATCAACCACGGGCATCCATTGTCCTTAAACAGTTTCTAATGATGTATGAGCATATGCTAAAAGTGTGTGTATATGTTCCTTATCTAATGTATGAACATATGCAAACCATGATAGTGCCATGCATCCATTATGTATGCGAGAGAACCCTATCGACACATACAATACCTATATGAGTGCACAATCATTCACCAAAATGCATCATCCATGTGATAACACAATCATTATACATCCATAAATATAGCTTCCTACACACAATTTTTATGCAATATGCAATATGAAGTGACTGAGCCGATCTAGTGCCTAGAGTGTGTGTATATGCATCCACGAGCAACCACTAGCAAACACTTGCATCCACTTGCATCCATCAACCATAACATGTCTCAAACACATGTTTCAACCATAGGTTTACCCTATCTAAAGGTCAAACAGTACTAACGAGAGGATATACTAAAGATAAGATAAGTACTAGACAAGCGATAAAGGAGAAAGTAAAGACATACCCTCAAAAAGAAATGGGTACAATGAACGCATCTTCGCTTCCGCCTCCCAAGTTGCGTTGCTCTCATCTTCTCCCCATTGCACTTTGACTAGTTGAACCTCTCTGTTTCTCAACTTCCTAGTCTCTGACCCAAGGATGCGAGTAGGAGCTCGTCGAATAGTCGCATCACGCTCTACTTCCACTTCTTTAAGCAAGCTCGGCTCTACCACCTCTGCGGTCTCATGTAAGCACTTCCTCAAATGGGACACATGGAATACATCATGTACACCACTAAGTCTGTCGGGCAACTCCACTCTATATGCCATCCGTCCGATCCTTTCCTTAATAGGAAACGGCCCTACGAACCTTAGTGCTAATTTTCCAACAGATCCAAAGCGAACCACATTCCGTAACGGAGACACCTTGACAAAGACCATGTCCCCAACTTCAAACTCAAGATCCGTCCTTCTCTTGTCCGCATAAGATTTTTGTCTATCCTGCGCTGCTTTCATCCTTCTTCGAATCAAGTCAATCTTCTCAGAAGTCTCCCTAATCATATCAGGCCCAAGCAAGATCTTATCCGTAGATTCCCACCAACATTTAGGTGATCGACAAGGCCTTCCATAGAGAGCTTCGAAAGGAGCCATACCAATACTGGACTGAAAGCTGTTATTATATGCGAACTCCACCAATGGAAGATGCTCTTCCCATGTACCTCCAAAATCTAAGATACAAAGCCTCAAAAGGTCTTCTAGAACACGATTCACCCTCTCAGTCTGGCCGTCCGTCTGAGGATGATATGCGGTGCTCAGACACAATTGAGTCCCCACTGCTTCTTGCAAACTTCTCCAGAACTCGCTAGTGAAGATAGGATCTCGATCACTCACTATGCTAGAGGGTACCCCATGCAATCGAACTATCTCTCGAAGATATACTGAAGCTAGCCATGGAGCGGTCCTCTTGCCCTTCACAGGTATGAAATGGGCGCTCTTAGTAAGTCTGTCTACCACCACCCAAATTCCTGTATTACCCTTTCTCGATCTGGGTAACCCGTCAACAAAATCCATCGAGACGCTATCCCACTTCCATTGCGGAACCTCCAATGGGTGAAGCAACCCACCTGGTTTCTTTTGCTCCGCCTTCACTCGTTGGCACACCAAGCATCGAGCGACATACTCGGCCACATCTTTCTTCATACCGGCCCAGAAGAAAACCCTCTTCATGTCTTGGTACATCTTGTCCCCACCGGGATGAATAGTCATCCTAGAACGGTGTGCATCATCAAGAATAACCTTCCTCAAACCCTCGTCTTGCGGTACACAAAGTCTACCGTCTCTACGCAAGCACCCCCTATCGTCTAGGGTGTACCTACTCAAATGGCTGGACGACTCCCCCCTTATGAGCTTCTCCACCAACTCAACCAACTGTGGGTCGTCCCTCTGTGCTTCACCAATCCGCCCTAAAAGAGTAGGTCTAACTTCCAAGGAAGCTAGCAAACCGGGTACATAATCAACGGAAGGTCTGAAGTCAAACATCGAGATAAATTCCAAACTTCGTTGTTCCACGAACAATGGACTCAAGGACAACCTCTTCCTGCTCAAGGCGTCCGCCACCACGTTACCCTTGCCAGGGGTATACGCTATCTCGAAATCATAGGATGCTAAGAATTCCATCCACCTTTGCTGTCTCAGATTCAAATCCTTCTGAGAAAACAAGTACTTCAATGATTTGTGGTCAGTGAACAATTCGAATCTCTCACCAAGAAGATAATGGCGCCAAATCTTAAGCGCAAAAACAATAGCGGCCAACTCTAGATCGTGGGTAGGGTAATTCTTCTCATGTGCCCTCAACTGCCTTCTACCATAGGCTATTACCCTTCCCTCTTGCATTAAGACTGCGCCAAGTCCTGTCCCACAAGCATCGGTATAAACAACAAATGGCTTGCTCCCATCTGGCAACACTAAAACTGGAGCAGTGGTTAAAGCTCTCTTTAACCGTCGGAACGCATCATCACAATCTACGTCCCATGTGAAAACAAGATTCTTCTTCGTTAAGCGGGTTAATGGGGCTGATATCTTTGCGAAGTCTTTAATAAACTTCCTATAATAACCCGCCAACCCCAAGAAACTTCTTACTTCGGTAGCATTCTTCGGAACCTTCCAATCCTGAATTGATACTACCTTCGCGGGATCCACAGCTATCCCTTCCTTGGAGACCACGTGCCCCAAGAACCGCACCTCCTTCCTCCAGAAGTGACATTTAGAGAATTTAGCCTTAAGGCTATGTGCTCGAAGAGTCTTTAATACCTCCCCAAGATGTAGGGCATGCTCTTCTTCACTCTTAGAAAATACTAAGATATCATCCACAAAGACCACCACGAATTTATTAAGGAACTCCCTGAACACCCTACTCATCAAATCAACAAAGTATGCAGGGGCGTTTGTCAACCCAAATGGCATCACCAGCCACTCATAGAAACCATCCGGAGTTCTAAAGGCAGTCTTGTCTATGCTATCCTCAGCCACCCTCAACTGATGAAACCCCGTGGCTAAGTCCAACTGAGAAAATACTGAAGCGCCAACCAACTGATCGAAAAGATCATCAATCCTCGGCAATGGGTGTCTATTCTTCTTTGTGAGCTTGTTGAGTTCTTTATAGTCTACACAAAGTCCGAGGGACCCATCCGCCTTTGTAGCAAATACTACTGGAGCACCCCACTCCGATATACTTCGTCTTATGAACCCCTTCTCAAGCAACTCCCCTACTTGCTTATGGAGTTCCCTCCTCTCACGAGGAGCCATGTGGCGCACTGGTAAAGATACAGGTTTAGCATTATCCACCAGATATATTCGGAAGTCAATCTCCCGCTTCGGAGGTAAGCCCTTCACCTCCTCAAACACATCCGGATATTCCCGGACCACTCTAACAGATTGCAAACTCTCGACCGAAGCGTCAAGCGATTCAAGATAACTTAGCATAACAGAGTCCATGGGATTACAAGAAATCTCGAGAGTGTTACCCAAGCGGGTCATGAGCCTAACAACCCTCCTTTCGCAATCAAGAACGGCACCATTACTAGATAACCAGTCCATGCCCAAAATCAACCCATAGCCCGTGAAGCCCAACACAAAAGCATCACATCTAAACTCAATGCTAAGTATAGAAATCTTCAAACCCAAACATATCATGGACAAATAAGTGGAGCCCCCAATTGGGTTTGAAACAACCAAGGGATCATCTACCAGACTGGTGTCTAAGTGCAGTGACTCAACTAATGATGATGAGATAAACGAATGCGATGCGCCTGAATCAAACAATGTACGGACAGGATGATCAAATAGAAAAACCAGACTTTCAACGGAAATAGTTATACCTCTCTCCTGAATCGGTGGAACTGCGAGAGCCTGTACTTGCCCCCTAACCTGACCCGGTGCCATAAGAGCTTGCACCTGTCCTCCTGAGGTAGACCCCGTCCTTTGCCCCTTCTTAGGACAGTCTTTCACTAGATGCCCTGCTTCGCCACAGTGGAAGCAGCCAGTCTTCTTCTTCTTGCGAAAATCCTTGCTTAGGTGGCCAGGTGTTCCACAATTGAAACACTTCTTCTTCTTGCCCTTGCCACCGTTGCCTTTCCCACCTTTGTTTCGTTGTTGTTGCTGAGGTCTCTTTTGATCTCCCTTCTTCTCGGGTGCCTTATTAGCATTGGGACCCTTCTCTTCTTCATGCATGAGTGCCATGTCAACTAGCTTCTCGAAGGTGGCCCCCATAGGGATATGAGTCATAGCCAACCCATGCATCGGTTCATTCAAACCTTTCACGAACCTCAAAGCCTTCCTTTCTGGTGTATTCACCATGTCTAGGCCAAACCTTGCCAATTGATTAAACTTGTTGACATATTCCTTCACTGAGAGATTTCCTTGCTTCAAAGTCAAGAATCTTTCCATATACAAGTTTTCCTCCGCCCTTGAGAGAAACTTTGCCACAAATCTTTGCCTGAAATCCGCCCAAGAGTCAACGGGGCGTTCTCCATTAGTAACTTCCCACCAGAATGAGGCCTCTCCTTTCATTAACCAAGCAGCCAACTTGACTTTCTTTCCTTCTTCCATCTCAAAGATATCTATCAGCTCTTCCACCTCCTTAAGCCAATCTCTAGCCTCCACAAAAGTTTCAGATCCTTGAAAAGGTTTCCCTCCCATAGCTTTAAATTCCTTGCAAGTCTTAGCAAAAGTATCTGTGCGAGGAGGAGGGGGAGGAGGAAGATCGGGTGCTACGGTTGGTGGAGGAATATTTGCTGGACCTGCAGTGGTGGCCCTAGCCTCCATCAATCTCCTATACCATACTGGTACCGTCACACCCTCCGGAAAGTTAAGATCCTCAGCCATGCTGAAACGAAAAAGGAAAGATTCAAAACGGAGAATTCGAAGGATATAGATATGGCTATTGGGGATTATGCTTTTCTTTCAAAAACTTTTCTCTTTAAAGACATGTTTTTGAAAATATCTCTTCCAAAAATGTTTTTAGAAAAATAGCTTTCTAAAAATTTTATCTGTTCCGGTAACCTTTGCTCTGATACCACGTGTAACACCCCACGCCCGCTATGGTCACTCTCTAAGGGAATGCCATAACATCGGTGGAGTATTTTAGTGAATATAGAACAGGAAAATTACAACAAGACAGATATAAATAGTACTTGAAATTTTAAAACATCATCTCATAACAGCGGAAATAAACATGTCTGGTTACATCATAAAACCACAATAAAAGTCAAGTACAATATCCATCAAAATAAAGAAGTACATAATCCCACTCTCTCATACAATAGCCAAGACAAAAGAAAAGATAACTGGGTAACTGGAGCTTTACATCTATCCAAGCTCCTAAAGACTGGAACAGCAATCCGATCAAGCTCCACTACTGCTAGGATCCACCGTAGGACCTGAGGGTTGGGAAAAAGATAAAAACAACGGGGTCAGGCATAAGTCTGAGCGAGTCCTATAACTTTAACAATACAATCATTAAAGTAACCAGAGAAGACATAAACTTGACCTACGGTAATGTCTGGGGATGAATGGCTACACTAAGCAGCTTGGTATACTTAGGATAAACTAAGATAACTGTAAAGACGCATCTACCCACCCAAGGATAATTACTACACTGCACCACACCAGTCATTCCTACTCAAAGATTGATCCCCACCCAAGGACTTAAAGAAAGATATAACTAGTAGTTTCATGTACCCCTAGCTGACCACATAGGCGCCGTCTGCCCCTATCTCCACTAGGTGTACCCCACTACTCCCCAAGCGATCGGCTCCCTACCGTAGATACCCGTGCTGGTCCCACAGTGGGGTGTATCACTCCCCTAAAGTGGCCACCTGATAATATCAACGGTGCACGGCTTTATATCTACACGATGCAACAACGACTTATCTACCAGCCCGGGTCCACACACGCATATGAAACCCGTTGGACTTGCGTTGCCACCGCTAACCCGTTTTGGCCTCTTATAATCAAGCCCAATATGCGTGTCCCGTCACTCGACATGGGTCGAGCCCACAAAGATACGTTTGGGATATTGGTTGAAATGGGCCCCCACAAGCTACCCACCTAAGCTTGTCACTTATCTAGTGAATCCCACTTAACCCTTTAATCATGTTTAATTACATGTTTCACTTGGTTAAGTATTCTAATCGTATTTTCTATTGCCACCCAAGGCAACCCACTAGATTCCACATGCCACCCAAGGCAACCACTAAATTTCCACATGCCACCCAAGGCAACCACTAAATTTCCACATGCCACCCAAGGCACCCACTTAACCCCTCATGTCCCACTACATGCTAATATGGTTAAGTGTTTCTTAATTAATTAAGACCGTGATCTCCCATAAAGACCTCCCACATTAGACTGGCTGTTATGACCGCCTGGTTAAGCCGGTAGGGTCCGGGCAGTCTTACGTCATAACAGAGTCTAACCTCGTGTCTTTACTTTAATCACGTATTTAATTTATGGCTAAGACCTCTCACATTGGGCTGACATTTGTAGCAACTGGTTAAGCCGGTTGGGTCCGGGCAGTTTTACACTACAAATGAGTCCAACCTCGTGTCTTAGTCGATTAATTACTCCTAATTAATCACCCCCATATTAATTATCCCTAATTAATATCAAGTTTTTCATAACATGGGTAGACCTAACTCAATAGGTAAATTCCCATGGGGTAGACCTAACTCAATAGGTAAATTCCCAGTTTTGTTAATTTATTTTTATGGTATGCTTAATCATATCCAATCATACTTTTATTAACATATTCATTACCCCATCGTTCCCCACATAAATCGTTCTCATTTCACGACATAATAAAGGGAAAGATCCATCACAAATATCATGGGTTTAGCATATAACTTTGTCATGGGTTAAGAGGATGTCAACTTGCATATATGAGCATATATTAACCCAACTACATTTAACCCAAACTTGCATATTATCATACACATATCTTGCATAACATGTTGAACTTGCACATAAGCATTCTCATAACTTGCATAACATGTTAAACATGCATTTAAGCATACACATAACTTGCATAAGTATTCACATACTTGCATAAGCATTCACATACTTGCATAAGCATTCACATACTTGCATAAGCATGCATAACTTGCATATCATGTTAAACTTGCATTTAAGCATATACATATCTTGCATAAGCATTCATATACTCGCATAAGCATGCATAACTTGCAAATCTTGTTAAACTTGCATTTAAGCATATACATAACTTGCATAAGCATTTATATACTTGCATAAGCATGCATAACTTGCATATCTCACTTTGTTAAACATGCATAAATCCACTTATTAAATATGCATAAACCCACTTGTTAAACATGCATAAACCCACTTGTTAAACATGCATAAACCAACTTGTTAAGCATGCATAAACCAACTTATCAAACATGCATAAACCCACTTATTAATTATGCATAAACATAGGAAAACATAGAGTAGCATATCATTATAAATGATTCAAACTCACTAATCCGCATTTAAGACCATAAGTCTCATTACACCCAATCTACTTACTTTAACAATTGATGTTAAAGTGATAGAAACTCACCAAAACCAAGATTAGCAAACTTATGAAGTAGAACTAGTTGCTAAATATGAAGAAGATGATGATTAGAGGTTGATTAGAGAGTGATTAGCTTGCAACTTCCTTCATAAACTAGTGGAGGCTCTCTCAAGTTTGATTTTGGCGGCATGAGGCCATCATTCCTATTTTTGGTATGGATTAGGGTAGGTTTAGGGTGTATTTATAGATTAGGTGAGTGTTTTAGGCCCTTAGATTAACCCTAGATTAGATTAGGTCCGTTAGATTTAGGAAATCTCTAGAACCCAGCCCAGCCCTAGCCAGAAAACCAAATCTGGTGCACCCAACCTTCTGGCTCGACACGCCGTGTCGACAGGCAAGTCGACTCCCCCTGTCGACAGGCCTGTCGACAGCCCTGTCGACATGGTCAGGGCGGGAATTTTCCCGCCTGGCCCCGCTGGTTCTACTTTGAAATCTGAATTTGAATTTTTAAATCTGTTTTTAACTTTAAATTTTCTGCAAACTTCTTTGGGCCATAACCGGGCCATACGGACTCCGATTCTCGAAAACTCGGACTCTATTTCGCGTATTTTTCCGAGACGAACGCAATGACGCAGCCCGTTTCCCCCAATTCTCACGTTTGAGAGTATTTATTCTGTAATTAGTGAATTTTAGTATTAACTAAAGTTCGGGGTGTTACAGTAAACCAAAGCTCTAATACCAAATGTAAGGACCCGTAACTTCCCTGTGAAGGAAAGAGTGGATACTTTGAGGACAAGACACATCGAGATGCAAACAGAAGAACATTTCATTGTATATTACAACAATTCCATCAGAATACAAGAATATATAGAGTATGAATGAATCAAATACATTCAATAAATATAAGATATTAAATTACATTACATAGCAGCGGAAAATAATACAATACACAACTGAAAGAGATATATGGATACAGAGCTTTCCGGATATCATTCCAGCTGTAAACTAGGATCCTGTGAATACAAATCTGCAAAACCAAAACTACTACCTGCCCGTGTCAAAATAAGGGCACCCAGAGTTTGGGTTAATACAATAAACTCCAGGTCAGTCATGTGACTGGTGTGAGAACTAAAACAGTTATTAATCTTTATTTTAAAGTTAGGTAAATCAAGGGACCACGCCGTATAACACGGAACGGGTTTCCTCCCAAGAGTACCAGTGCATAAAACAATAGCGCAATGCTAAATAAAGAACAATAAAGCTATTATAAGACCCAGGTCCCATCACACAATGCAACACAAGCCATACGGTTTTACCTTATAATAGCCAAAGCATGCTTGATACGCTAAATTTCATGTTTTATTATTACTATAAGTGTATAGTGCCAAAACAATTTCAATCATAAGTATCAATCATAGACAACATAAATGCCCCATAACACTATGTCGCCATATATAGGTATACAATCAAAACCGCATAGTGTCGTATTTGGTTGGATTCCCGTCTGTGAACCAAGGCAAAAGATTGTCCTCACCTATTCGAGACAATCTAGCCTATGTCTCAGGATCAGAGCTCGAGTGACCCTTGGATCTTCAGGGCCGGTCCACCGATGTGGATTAAACTTAAACCCTAGACACTGTGTTTCCCCGCCCTTTGGGGCGTAAATGGGCCAAATGACTCCATCGGCTCCACACAGTCACCGATATATCTGAGGCGCCTCGCAATCCAACAACCACATAGGTGAAAATAATATAAATGTCAGGGCTGGTAGGTCACTGACACCACCCTAGCTAGAAGGAAACGCATGCCCTCCCTGCAGTCCTCTCCCGTTTCTAGTTTGCAACCGGGGTGTGAGGCTCATGAATCAACGTTACACAAAGCTATGCCACACAGACGGTGCTTTGATCATCAACCACAAGACTTTTCTTTTCAACAAAAGCCTTGATCATTTGCCACTTAGGCATGCCACACAAGCAATTCACTCCATGCGATTGATATCCATCAATATATAACCTCTGAGCTCCTACGTCTCAGAGAAGGGCGTTAAGCAAGAGAATAAATTCTCCGCCGCCAAACAGATATATATTTAATAGAAATCAATCACACAGAATAAAATCCAATGTCAGACACACAGTCCATTTACAAGTCCGTTCTGGGTCTGAACGAAACCGGAGGCACCTTGTACCTCGCATATCCATCGATCTCCAAGTACGTCTGGACGATCACCAACTGATTCCCTCCTCTTGGGTGTACATCCCAATCAAGATTATCAGTAATCAACCAAACAATATGAAGACCTCCGATCTTCGACCACCGTCTTCATCCTCGACACATCATCGAATCAGTTATTCAGAATGGGATAAACCCGATCTTTCTGAATAACTCGCGTATATAATAAACAAGTGTTACACGAACACAACGTACGCCTCATTCCAATTCAGAATATTCTTTTATTCAAATATTCTTATACTTTGGGAAAGGTTCCCATTAATTTTATCAAAGATAAATTCTTTAAATTTATTCTTTAATCTTCTTTTGAATATCAATTTAAACCAAATTATGGTTTATCCAAACTAGTCGGGATTAACGAACCTTACCGAAGTAATCATTTGTTTTAAATTTCCCAATCCCAACCTATTCATCCCATGAAGTAAAACTGGTAATACTTCATATCTAACACCACGGTGTTATCGGTAAATTCAATTACCATCTCACGTTCAAATCTAATTAAAGATTTAACTATCGCCTGGAGCAAAACCGGTGATACTCCATTATCGATCATTTCAACCTAATTAAAGATTCATTAAAACTCCACTTGATTTTAATCTTCCCAAAAATCAATATTAATGATTATTTAACTTGGGAAATCTAATCCTGTCTTTAACTGGGTTAAAGAACCGATGTCATTTAAAACATGGTTCACTAGAAACCCAAAATCACATTTCATTATAAATCGGGTTAAAGAACGAATGTCATTAAAACACAGTTCACAACAAACCAAATTCCCATTTGATATTAAATACAAGGCTCTGAATAGAAAATATATCAGCTTATATTCAATATCAAATTCTACGACCAACAAATATCGTATAGGAAATAACGATATAAATATATCTTTCAAATTTCCATAACAATATTTGTATAATCACGAAATCCAACATCGAAATATTCCAAAGACAATTTCGATTCAAATCCATTCCAACTCAATTATTGGAATTTCTGGTTACTTTTAAAACGGCTTTCAAATCCAATTTATTTATTTCAAAAATAAATGGATTATAATTCTAGTTCAAAACTAGTTTGTTTCGATAAAAATCTATTTTTATCTTTTCAAATATGGAGTTTTTCATCCCAATTCTTCACAAATCATTTCTTATGATTTTACACAAATTATTACTATTTTTAATAATTTTATCAAGGCCCGTACAGTCGATTTCCATCAACGGCCATCGAACTGCACTTACAACGACCTTTTCCAAATATGATTTGGACATAATTCCAAATCCAACCGTTAGATTTCAAATCTCTAATATTCGTTAAAAAGCGCTTTTTGATACGAACCCAACGGTTCTGGTTTTAGGAAGATCCGACGGTCGGATCTCCCGTAATATCCGTTCGAAGTCAATAGTCGAAATTCGCGAACTACCGCAGCGCGGTGCGTTCTATTCAGGCCATTATATATATATATATATATATATATATAATATTATATATATTTCGTCGATTTCCTTTTAAAAAGGTATTTTGTAAATCGTTTTAAGTTCGTTTTCAAATCGATTTCAACTTCATATTCAATTTCGAATCAAAATTAAATATTCCACATCATCGATATACAAATGATAATCTTTTCAAAACGTTATATTTTGAAATCAATTTCTTTTCTATATTCATTAAAATGAATAAAATCAATATAAATATCGTTCACGTCAAAATGGCGTCAATCTAGTCAGCACGGCTTTTATTCAACACATGAATGTTTATTCTATTCAACACATGAATATTTATTCTATTCAACACACGAATACTTATTCTATTCAGCACATGAATTTATATTATTCAACACATGAATTTTTATTCTATTCAACATATGAATTTTTATTCTATTCAACACATGAATTTATTTCTATTCAACACATGAATTTTTATTTCTATTCAACCCATGAATTTATTTTTATAATATTCCTTATTTTCCAAATTGGAATGAGGCCCAATCAATTACCATATAATGTTAATTATATGGATTTTCTACAACACATGTATATAATAGCAACGATAAATCAACAGCCATCATCCAGTGTGCACCACACAACTGCATAAGCATTAAATATAAATATTTAATGCTTATAACAGCCTGTCAATCAATCGATCGACATACAGCTAATTATTGGGACTAGTGTATGGCCAATTTCATCCCAACACCCGTGTGGGGTTTTCAAACAATCAAACACAGGTTTTATTTGTGCAGTTGGGCGATGTGTAAAATTTATCGTCCTAATCCATATCAGTTAAATGGGTGTACATAAACAAATCATCCGATCCGTTTATAACTATTTATTTTATATACACGTTAAAAATTATATTTTTAACCATAAAATAATTTATTCAATCCACATCACACAATCAATTTTTCACAACACATCAATCAAACAAACAAGCCATCCATGGTCTGTGGACGATGGGTGTCGGGTGCTGTTAAGCACTATCTGCATCCTAGTATATATTTCAAACTAGTAATTAAAATAAAAGTGAGGAGTTCTCACATTGGGGTTCCACTCCGCCATTTCATTTCTGAAATTCAGAACATCTGGATCTGACCGTACATCCAATACAGTCTTCTCCACGCTGTTCATATTAAAGTCACATTTTTGATATGATGTTCTATACATTAAAAATCATATTTTTATTCTTTCTATAATATAAAATCATATTTTTTTTCTTTCTATAATATAAAAATCATATTTTTATTCTTTCTAAAAATAACCTCATAACTCGATAAAAATTCTATTTTTAGCTTTCTAAAAATCATATCATACATACGATAAAAATAACTTTTTTATCGAACTAAAAATCGTATTTTTACCAAACCAAAAATCTTATCTTTACTAATTCAAAATTCTTATCTTTACTAATCCAAAATCCGATCTTTTCTAGTTCAAAAATTCGGTCTTTTCTAGTTCAAAAATCTTATCTTTACTATATTAAAAATCAAGTCTTTATGTATTAAAAACAAAGTCTTTGCTTATTTAAAAATCTCTTCTTTTCCTATTATCAAAATCGTTTCTTTACAAGAAAAATCAGTTTGTATTATACAAAAATAAATAAAATCAAAAAAAAATCATAGATGGATTCGGGGGTTGGGTGACACATTGGGTCGAGGAGGATGCTGGGGCATTCGCCGGAGCAGTGGAGCTCGGTCTCAGGCTATGGGCGGAGGGCTTCTTCATCGATCTGGGCTTCACTGTCAATCGACAGGGGCTTGCTGGTCGAGGGGAAGGCGCTGCCGGTCCTCAGGGGCGGTGGCGGTAGCCGAGCACGGCGTCAGGGCTTTGGGGGTGAGCGGGTCTCGATTTGGTGGCTAAGAGGGTGCGGGTTTCCACTGACGCGAGGTAAGGGAAGGGGAAGGATGTCGCGGTGGAGAGAGGAGGGCTAGGGGAGGAGGGCGTGCGCAACAATCGACGGTGGCGGAAGACCTGAGGGAGGCGACGCGGTTTTTGAGAAGCGGTTTCCCTCTTTTTTTTTATTTTGTTTGATCTGAAGAATGAAGAGAGAGAGAGAGAGTGGTGAGGGAGAGTTATATATTTAATTATTTAATTATTTTATATTTCAAAAAGTTGTCTTTTCTTTTGAACCCCAAACGAGGCCCAACGACTGTCGTCCCTAGCTAATTACCCCCATTCCGAACACAATGGGATATGTATTGTGGGCCAATTCGACCGTTACGATCAGTTTTCGTTGAATTCAAAATATAAATCTTTATATATTCAATTTAAACGCACATTCAATTTACCGGGGCCACATACGGACTCTAAAAATTCCCGAAAAATATTTTTTAGCTTCGTATTGACGATTACTGTCCTAACAAAACTAATTTTGTCAAATTCTGAGATTGTTTGAAAAATGGCCATTTTCTGGTCGATCAAAATTGATAGAAACTGTTAAAACACGTTTTCCTTCGCCACACTCACATATTGATCCGAAAAATTATGAATTTTGGAATCTAGCAATAATTTGACATCCTGGATCCAACAAAAGTGGTTTCGTCGAAAACGAAGGTCATTTGCAAAATTTCCATTTTTAAGGGCCAGAATTCCGTAGCGACTATTCTGAATTTTCAACTGGACATATCCTTTGATTCCCGCTATGAAATTTTTATTTTTCGGATTCATTGGAAAGATGTTCTCAAATAGATTCTAATATTTTTGATTTCGCTAAAATCCGGTTTATTTTGAATCCTGTACATTCATTTGAAGTTTGAAATCGAATATTCAAACTACCGCGCCATTTTCAATTCCTTTTGTATTAATAATAAATATTTATTTTCCAACGACGATCTATATAAATATATACATTCTAATTCTATTCAAAATAAATTTCTCGTCATTATTATTTAAAATAAATCATTTTAAATATTCAAAATTCATCAAAATTGCCAAAATAATTTTTTTTAAATTGGCTCAAATTTCCGGGTTATTACATTTCTATTGATGAGGTTTCTTTAGACCATTACAACCTTGGGCTTTGGTCGCTTATACGATGGAAAATAATTGGTGTGTGTTGTGTGACTTATCCTACATGAAATCTTTGATTATGAGCTAGTGATACCATCTCACGTGTTCTACGATGTTTGTGTATTTATCGTATTCCTTCTTATGTGATATTATCTTCTATTCTCGTGTTAGCTATTAGCTAGACTGACTTGTGTATTTATACTCGGGTCAAACCGAGTTGTTTCAGGTTCATAACATGTTGTTGATTTGTGGTTAGATGATCCATCTTGGACTATCTCTTTTGAATATGTTACCTTAGTTGTGCAGCTGTGTAATCATGTCGTTTGTATTTTATTATTTTGGAGCATGTTGTATATATATCTGGTTTATGTGAAATCATTTGAGTATGTAACACTATATATGTTGTACCTATATGTATTATGTTCTGTGATCTGCTATCTGTGATGTACTGTAATTTGTTCGAAATATGATCCTTAGCCATCATGGTTTTTTATTAGATAATCTGAGTATGTTGATCCGCTTGAGGTAAAGAAAAAGATATTATACACCAAGTTGACAGATTCGATACTCGTCTAATACAAGATTACAGATGGTCGCTCCTAACCAATCTATTTCTTCACTTTATTAGACAGTATTACTCACTAATGTTATTTTATCAGGATGAGTCTAGGGGTAGGGGCATTACAGTATTGATCGTTCGTATTGACCCTGAAGCTCTCCAAATTTTTCACATACCATGTACACTATATTCCACAACATCCTGTGAAGGTTAACCCAAAAACTATAGGACTACCAGCAAGTAAATATTCTCAACTTATAAAATCAAGTAAGCAACCGACGAGCCAGAAATAATTCCCTAAAGACAACTGGACACTCCAACTAAATTGACTAGGTCAGAAACTTAAAAGATATATTGTTTCAGAGCTTATCTTGTTTCCAACGAAACGTACCCTAGAGGGTAAATGTTAACAATTTTTTACCTGATCAGAAGTCCATAGAAGTTAGAACTTTAGATAGAGTCAGAATCACTTGAAACCTAACCAAATTTCTTGTAGAAGGACCAATATAAGGCCCAAAAAGTTTCACAATAAAAACAAGAAGGAGATGGTTCAATACCTATTCATCCCTTATGGATCGATATAGATTCATAGGTTTTGCGTGCCCCCCATTGTGGGTCCCACCATCATGACCACCGTCACTCTAGTAGTTTCCACTCCAAGTTTGGCTGCAGTCCGATGGATTTAGCTTAAGATATTGATGGATCATGCATTTTGGAAAGCAATTTAACACAACTTTAGTGTAAAGTACGATGAAATGAATACCAAATCCTTTGAAATTTGACAGATAGAAGGCCATACAGGTGGACGTGGACATTCCAAAGACCACGTCTATGGATCAGTACTGATCCATAGGCTATGGATTAGTATCGATTCACCAATTTTTTTCATATGAAGTTGAATCTTCTAGCGTGTTTTCCTACCCTCCACACAAGCCTGTTAGTGCAATAGCTTGGCCCAACTCGTCTCCAAACTCTTATAAATACCAGTATACCTATAACATAAAGAGGATCTGAATTCTCCTTGCCTATAGGTTGCCATAGTACTTCTCCAATCTTCTTCTCTATCAAGTGCAATCACCAAGGGGGTTATTTGACCTGCTTTAATCAACTTTTGTATTTGTGATAACAATTTATTAACATCTATTCAATCTCTCATACCAAAATATTTGGAACAGGCAGTGGATAATAAAGTTAACCTTCTAATAGTAGACCTTGGCTTAGTTAACAGCTGAGCCACAATAAGTCTTATGTTATTTTCTCTTTCTCTTCTCTTTCTCTTTCATTTTTCATTTACTTTAATCAACTGTGCTGAATTTACGCAAGACAGGATTTAATTTGTAAAAAGCTGGCACTTTCGATTGCATTTGGGGTTGAGGCCATTTTTGATGTTAAAAATGGTCATTCGACAAATTCTTTATGAAAATATGCATTATTTAGTTAAACTCATAATTCACTTTTCGCTCGATATTTGCATATATTTTAGCACTTTATGCTCAAGTTATGGTAACATTTCCAATAGGGATACCGAAGGCTGGTTTGGACTGAGCTAAATCAAATATTTCATCCGCCCTCTATGGGTACGCGTTTAAGATAGTTAAGTCCATACAAAGATGGGTTTGCATTGGGTTAAAGTATAAATTGTTCTTTATAACATAATCTGATGACTTATATATGCTCGAAATAAAAGACGAGAATCTGCACAGAAAAATAAGCAAAATAATAAAACAGATAAACTAATTCACGCTAAGTTAGTTTGAGTGCTTCATTTTAACATACCTTAAAGTGCTTCTTGGTTAATGCTAAATGTTTCTTTGTCAATCTTGTGATTTTTCTTATCAAGATCGAGAGCGACTATGATTTATGATATTTCTCTAGAATATGTATGCTTTATCATGCATTTTAATGGCTCTGGGTTTACTTAAACCAATGCCAAATGAGTTTTTCAAACATGACTGGATTGAGTATATGATACGAGCGTTTCAACATGCGCTTCGTACGTGAATTTTCCTATGTTTAACAATTTAAGAAAAAATGATTTACACGGATATTTATTTAAATTCTTTCGTCGAAACCACATGTAGTTAGTTCTCATTTTTATTTATGAGTTGCAAAATATTTTTTATTAATTTAAAATTTCATTCCTATTATTAGTTGATTAAAAAATGAATTTATAAATAAAATTTATTTTTTAAATCCTATTTTAAAGTAATATTATGAGTTGATATTATTTATACATGTGCATTTTGAATTGTAAAGCAAATTTGTTTTAAATCTTATTTTCAAGCGGTATTAAGATTTCTTAATTTCCATGGAACGACGTTTTCGACAGCTTATGCTGATAAAAAAATGTGATGTCAAAGTTATCACAGTCATAGTTAAAAGGTATGATGACATGTACTGTAAGTTGGTTAGATTCACATGGGAACAAATAACCTGGACGGAAGCATATGTTCCGTTGTGCCAGGCCACTCAACACAAGGCACATGAACAATTAGTTTGCAATTAAGTCCTTACTCATAAAAAGATTGGACTACTTTGCAAATTTCAAATATTTTAATTGGATGGGCACACTAGAACGTCAATATCCAAGGGTGGGAAATACTTAGTTAGAACCAAGTTAATCGACCAAGCCAGTTTATTTCAATCGGTTTGGTTCAATTTTGAAGCTAAATGAGTTTGAATTCAATTTGTAATGTATTTTTTTGTTATTGGCTTAATCAAATTAACCGAAATTTTATTGTATTATTTAATTTATGTTATTGTAGTACTTTAAATAATTCGTTTAGTGATAAAATACGAAGGTATTTGTTAAAAATAAGTCAAATTTTGTTATAATATAAAATTTTCTCTTAAGGCTTGTTTTGAAATCCATTTCGCGTTTAAGGCTGATTTGCAAACTTATTATCAAAAGGGGCTGATTTCTGCCAACTCAGCTGCCACATCAGCTTTTTTGTAACTGCCGGATCCAGCGCAACTATGAGTTGCTCTATTTTTTTTTTTTTTAATTTGTTCTCAGCGCAAGTATGAGTTGCGTTGAAGAAAATTTGTTCTCAGCGCAACTAAGACTTGCGCTGTTGGGAAACTTCAAAATAAACTTTGGCCCTTTGGAAATTAAAAAAAAAAAAAAAAAAGTAGAGCAACTCATAGTTGCGCTGGATTCGACAGTTAAAAAAAAGCTGATGTGGCAGCTGAGTTGGCAGAAACAAGCCCCTTTGGATAATAAGTTTGCAAACCAGCTTTAAACGCGAAATAGTTTTTAAAACAAGCCTTAAAAGAAAATTTGTGTCCTATAAAATTTGGTGAATAAAAATTCCTCCAAACATAACTTTATATTTTACTTTGAGTTGACTAAAAACATATCCTTCAAGTTCGGTTAAATTGTTTGTCGATCGAATTATTTTGATTTAGTTTTAAAAATTTTTGGTTTCAATTTGTTTGAACTTTTTTACCTCAATACTAACCGATCGGATCGAATATTCATCCCTACCAATATCCGAGTCAAGGTTATTTTCTCGCATTAAGTGAGCTGGGCCGGTTGAATTAAATACCGTATTTTAAAACTCATCTTCAACAAAACTGGATAATAAAACCGGATAATAAAACGCATCTTCAACAAAACGCTTTGCACATGTCCTCCACTTCGATTCTTCGCGCTTCTCCTGTCAACCTCATTCCTTTCTTGTTCTCTGGAAAACTCTCACAATGGTCCTTCACAATCAAAACCCTGAGCCTATCCCCATCCCACTCTCTCGCTTTCTTTTCTCCAATTCAGTCCTCCGCTTCTTCTATTGTTGCTAGTCAATCCGAAAACCAAGCTTTAGAAATTGAGCCAAAATCGAATTCGACTCTCCAGTGGGTGAAGCGAGATGCGTATTGTGGAGAAATAGGGGTGGGTGATGTCGGAAAAAGGGTTACCGTTTGTGGATGGGTTGCTTTGCACCGGATTCATGGCGGGTTGACGTTTTTAAGCCTTAGAGACCAGTCTGGTATTGTTCAGGTTTGTATTTTCTCAGTGAATTAATTACTTAGCAAGTTACTTTTATGATGCACATATACATGTGAATGTGTGTGAATAAGTGAGCAACAAATACAGTATGATACACTTGCACATTAGGAAGTTGATATCCGGTGATTTAATTGCTCCAGTTTTACATGTTTGTGCATTATTATTTATAGATACTGGAGTTAAGATCACAAAATTGGCGCCTACTGTTAACTGATGTTTAATCTGTATCTATTTTGTTGTAGAGTAGTGGCTAACAGTTAGAATGCATACAACACACAATGCTATATGGTAGGTTCGTTCTTAAAATTTGTCCTGTTTTGATTTGCAGTTGGAACCTAGCCCATTAACATAGAATTGGTGCACGATTTAAATCGGTGATCAAAACGATAATTGATGTAAAAGATGTATGAAACATGGCTTGTGATGTGTCTTAACCTCTATAATTGACCTTCGAACGGCTCATAAGAAACAATAAAAATAACTATGACAGTGAAGAAAACTTAAATGTTTTTTTTTGAAACATTCATACATACACACATACACATATACATATACATATATATATATATGTATATATTAAAATTAATATTTATAAATCAATTATAACATAAGTTTATATGTTTAAAATGTACGAAACTATATATATGCGTGTATGTATATATATTTCGACCAAAAAGCATTTTAACAAAATCAAATTTTTTGGTTTTTAAAAAAAACCTTTCGGTTTTATTTTGTTTTGTAAATACGAAAATGTTTTAAAAACATTATGTTGTAAATTTTATGTATATATATATATGTGTATGTATGCATGTATTTATTGTAATATATATATATATATATATATTATATAACATGTGTGTGTAGGGATGAGCAGGAAAACCGATTACGAACCGAAACCGCATAAAACCGCTAAAAATCGCATCTTAAAAAACCGCACCGAAGTAAAACCGCAAAACCGATGAAACCGCACCGTTAGTATGGTCCGAGTTCGGTCTTCATCCTTTTTCAAACCGCAAAACCGAAACCGCACCGAATGTTACTTATACGTAAATTTTAACGCTACCTTCTCAAATTTAGCTTCAGACAAATCTGCACATTCACTACTTGGCAATCATGGAAGCAAAAGAGCAGCAATACATGTTGTAGCACTCTAACTACATGGCTATATTGACTCAAGTTGCCAAGATTAATCATGACGTGTTGATGGAAATGTCTGATCATAGAAAGGATCTATAAAAGAAAACAAAACTAATATTGAACACCTTGAGAAGCTATCAAGACCAACCACCAGACAAAGCTCTTATTGTATTAGCTATAGAGGTTAAAAAGAGGTGGTATGCTACTGCTGAGACGTATCTAGAACAAGTTCTACATACAGCTTTCGGTCCATCAGAATTATGATTTGGATTACATCCATTGCCTTGATGTCATTTATAGTAAGATGATATTAGGATTGGATCGATTGGTCATTACAGTAAAAGAGTTTTCATTTGCATGTGAAGATCAATATCATACACTGGACAAATAAAAAAGCCTCTGCCTCAGCTTTAAACATTTCATGTGCATCATCATTTAAGGGAACGATGTTTTTTTTGTTAATTGGTTTTAAAACCGAAACCGCACTTTTAAAAACCGAAACCGCACTTTTAAAACCGAACCGCATCAACGGTTTTTGGTCCGGTTCCGGTTCCTACTTTTGAAAACCGCACGCTAGCGGTTCCGGGTGCGGTTTTATGTCAAAACCGCACCAAACCGCACCATGCTCATCCCTATGTGTGTGTATATATATGTATATTAAGGGTGCATTTGCAAACAAAATGGAAGAGGCATTTTGAAGGGGCTGAGAAATGAGCATTTTTGCGAACCAGGAATGCGTTTTTTTTACCGGAAGGGGCATATTGGAAGGGGTGGAGTTATTAATTTATTATTTATTTGTTTGTGGTTATTTGTTAACTGAATATTAGAATACAGAGTACAAATTTCAGAATTTAAATTGCAGAATTTAAATTTCAGAATACAAATTGCAGAATTTAAAATGCGGAATACAAAATACAATGCATAATCTAGATTACAGTCTGATGTGGCGGTAGGCACGAAGGTGTATAATTTGGTGGATATGAAGGTGAATACGTAGGTGGATATGTAGGTGGATACGCAGGTGGAGGATTCATCATAAATGCTTGGTATCTGAGTGATTGCTTGCGAACCTCGATTTCAAAACGCAGCCATGGTTGTGCTTCAACATCTGGAAGATTTACCGCCGCTCGATCAATCCACCAAAGCTCGCTTCCACTAATAGTTCACTTAATAGGGTCCCATCCGGCGCCTGTTTTCTCTCTCAATCCTGGCCAAACAGCCCATTTTTTCTTCAGTGCGTCGTGTTTGACAGTAACTTGTTCGGCAGTAACCGACATCTCATTCGGATTAGCAGCTAAAGCTTCGTTCAATTTTCATGTTATCTTCTTGTGAATTATTTTTTTTTTATTTTTTTCAGCCACTTGATATGAATCGACAACTATTCGTAGAAATTCCGACGTTGCAAACTTAGACCAAACCTTCGGAGATCGACGGAATGTAACTTTAGCACCACTTGTTTCAGCCATTTGTTTAACGGATTTTTGAAAATTTGGCGAGAAGGTGGATGGTTGGAAGTAGAATTGGTGATGATGTTTGGGGGAGGAAGGGGTTGGGTTATATAGAGTTGGGAAAAAACAGCCGTTGGTGAAGTAGCCGTTTGCGTCAGACGGCGTCCCGAGTGTTTAACAATTAAGTTTTTCTTGCTATTTTTGAAGTCAATTCAACAAACACTAACCACATCAAATGGATGAGGATTGGTTCTGAATAAAATTAAGGTTTACAATTTAGTATTTACAAAATTTCACAGCAAAATGCACTGAGATATCTAAATGTTTTAATTATGAATAACCGGGGCAGCTACCTAAATACTACTGATTTTGACCTGTTTAATAATTTTCAGTATCCAATCATATCGATCGGTTATGTCACCTAAAATTTTCTCATTACCCTATACAATGTGAGGGATACAGATTATGTCTTAATTCCATAAGTGAGTAATACAAACAAGTGAACGATGTTCGCATACATCAACACAATTACTACTTATTCAGTCATACTCAATACATCGTTTTGTCCAAAAATACGTTGCAAGGATATTTGATTTGTGCTCCTTGAAATATTGTGGTTTTGATTGATTGCATTCATGGCTAGTGCAAAAGAGAATATAATGTGGCATATGCATAAAGTGGTATAAAAAATTATTTCGTAAACAAGAAAATCGAAGTATTCATTTTAACCATGTAAAAATTTAACATTTAATCAAATGCATTGTATAAGTTTATATATCTTGATTTAGTTTTCAACTTCACTGGTATGCGTAAATGCTTCATTGTCATGTTACTTTAACCTAGGTCTTAATAGTTCAGATTTGAAAACTTAAATTTGTTTGTGCACGACAATGCATTAGGTGTGAATGCACCCATTTCTTGTATGTTGGTTTAAAAAAAAAAAAAAAAAACTAAAATTGAAGATGTTTGTGGGTAATGCATTTGGTGTGCACGGCGCACTTACACATTTCTTTTATGTTGATTAAATAAAAAGAAAAAGAAAAAAACTAAAACTGAAGATGTTTGTGTCTTCGTTTCTGTGCATGCACGGAGAAATCCATAGTCCCTTAATTTATTTCATTTTTGTAGCGTCTGCATATTGAAGTTAGAAAAGAAATGGGTGGATTTGATATGATAGTTGTACTTTATCGCTGTTCTCTCATTAAAACCATATAAGAGAATATATCCATTAATTTTCTAATTTGAATGACTAGCATAATAAAGAGACTATAAAGAGGTTAAATAAAGCCGATTATCAATCCATTCTCGCTCACTCTATACATACATACATACATACATACACACATATACATTCATATGTACACACCGAAGTTTTCAAACGTGAAAGGAACACAATGCGTTCTTTTCCTCGCAAGACGAGGCATAAGCCTCAAAATGTTGATGTGTAAATTTTTAAGCTGTACACTAAAACATAAGTTATTACTGCTTTATTGCTATTAATTTTAAATTGGTAAATAAATTTTTATAATTAATCTTATAAAACTATAAATAAATAACAATATAAACACTTAATTTAGAAGATTCAGGCTTAATCTTTCTTTACATCAATCCTTTGAAGAATTTGTATTCAGTTCAGGTCTGCAATGGTTACGAATTGTTTTTCTTCCTTTCTCTATTTGTCTTCGTATTCTCTTTCTACATTTTTGTAAATGATCACTGGTCGATTTTAGAGGAATCATTCTATATTACTAGTAGTAGGAAATCATGTATGTTATTTGTTTTTTCTTTTTACCAAAATAAATCGGCCTGCAAAATTTATTCGAAAATCTAATGATGACAATTCGGAAAATTTCTTTAAGTGACAATCGAGAGAATCGTTGTTCCAGTAATACTCTTATTTAATCATATCAATACTGAAATAATTTATTGAGTTGCATGCCTCAATATATTTGAGACATGTGGGACTAATGATTTCTACGCTTTGTATGAGTTGGCTAATAAACTGGCCAACTGCAGAATTAGGGTCCGTTTGATTTTGAACGGGAAGGGGTATTTGGAAGAGATATTTGAAAGGGAATTATTACGAACAGGGAATGTGTGTGTGTGTGTGTGTTTTTTTTTTTTAACGAAAGGGGCATATTTATTATTTTATTGATTTTGTGTTTATCGTAGATTTATTGAATTAAAATACGAATTGGAGAATATGAATTGCAGAATTTAAATTCATAATTCAAACACTATTACAACACAATTGCAGAATACATAAAAAACTACAGCAATACATAAAAAACTACAACGATCTATTCCTCAGCTTATGGACATAATAAAGAATACAACACCTAAGCTTTTCCGGCTTGTCAATAAAAAGTAAAAAAAGGTTGACGTCTTTTCTGTTATCTAACGCTGACAGAATAACCCCCACCTCTCACTCGAGATAATCATCACCATCTTGACGTACTGTCATGCACAAAGCAAGAAGTTCATTTCTGTTCATGGAATGAGGATTTAAGCTAGAATTGTTGGATTGTTTGTTGAATGTGGTATTGAAAATGTAGTGAATTGGAGTGAATATATAGGGGAAGGGTAGATGGCTCGGTTGTTCTGGAATTTTCGTCGCGTCCGACGCGAAAGCAAACTTTCCAACCGTTCGTCATGAAGGGGCAAACGTGTGGGCCCCACAGTGGACGCGTCCGATGCATCGGATGCAGACACGAATTTTGAACGGGCAGTTCGTAAATCAAACGGTACCTTAAACTAATGCTTACATGAAAACAAATGTTGCTTGCTAATTACTAGGTGTAAAATGTAAAATAAGGAAGTAAAGTAAATAAGCAAATAAAGCAAATGATGCTAAGAGGTGGAGTAACTTGACAATCTTGCCTACATTCACTATGAAGATATCTAATTATATTTCTCATACAATTACAAAAAATTAAATAATAATAATAATAATAATAATAATAATACTTAAGACAAAAATGTTAACCTTAAGAGCCTAGGCCTTTGATTTGCTGTGAGGAAAATTCCGAGCTTTGAGAGAGTAACTACAATTCAATTTTAACACCTTTGAAGTTGCATTGCATGAGATTTTTACACTAATTGTAGTGGATGATGGACGATTGCGATTGATCTATCAAACATACATGAATGCTCGATCGTCAATCTGGTCGCATGAGCCGATGGAAGACAACTGTAAAGGTGATATGAAATATACAATTGAGAAATATGTCATTTGATCCTTTATATCAGACGCATGTTTTGCATCTAATGCTAACGTCGTGCTACATGAGTATGTATGTTTTTAACCGATTTGCTACACTTTATTAGTACAACTCGCTATACGACTTGCCATTTACTTTTGTTTGTCCATGTAATAAACCAGATTAATGGTTTCTTCGGGCTGTGTTGACCGATTGGTTGCTGACAAAACTTTAGAAAATTGAATATTTACCAAAGACCAAATTGCAAGGAGCATGTCAGGCCGACAGTGGGATGATAGGACGAGTTGCTTGGACCGATCGAAATCGAACAATGATGGAAGCCGAACCAAAGACGAATTATGTTTGAGCTAGTTTAGTTTGATGAGTTGGCTATTTGAAGCCGTCTTGAGTTGAGCCAATTAACAATAAACTTGGAGTATTGCTGAGTGGATGAGCTGATTTGAAGTCAGATTGAATGTGGTGTTGGAAAGATTGAAATATTTTAGTCTCGTATAGTCTAAGATTTGGGTATGTCTCACTATATATATAAATAAAACAAAGAGATTATGAATAGAAAGAAGAAAAAAGAGACATGAGTATACATATGTATTAAACGTCAAAGATAAGGCACTTAAGACATGTGGGCCCACATAAGAAAAAATACTGACTTTTCGGAACAGTTCGCTCTTTTGAATTTTAAAGGTTGTATCCGTTAGCTTCATGACTGTTACAAACAGTTGCATTCTTGACGGTTCATCATTCATGGATTATTTAAGGAGAGTTGGATTCCTTAGAAATACAACTCCTTCCAGATCCCTTTTCCACTACATTATTTTTCGACTTCAATAGACTGTACATTGTCTTGTAGCCTATTGCTTCCTACGTGAATGGTCTTTGTTGTATCCTGGAGGAACTTCGCGCTAACCCTAAGGCAATCTTGTTTGTTGTGGAGACATCGATTCTTTAAAGAAAACATTTCTTCAACACGCTTTAGAGACAATTTCCTGATTCACCTTCTCCATTCCCAACAATTTTAAGAAAATTGACATGACGTCAACATAGCCATCTGAATCAACCTACAAAAGCATGAATCATGAGTACACCAAGCTTAATTGCTCCGATGGAACAAACTGCACTTGTTGGTAGGACGAACTAATGTTCCTACCAAATACACTTAAAGTTGCCTATGTGCTTGGTACAAACTTAGAACTAAGTGTATGTTTGAGGGTAGCGGAAGCGGGGTATACTAGCGGTGAACTTTAGTTAGCGGAGAATGCATTTGCGGATTTTAAGCGGACCATTTTTTTTTTTTTTAAATTTAATTGATTTATGGTTAATTAATTTATTATTTGTTTTTTAATAAATAGTACGTATCAATAATTTACATAAATAAATTGAAAAATAATAAATTACTCTGATTCAGTTCAAACCAATTCCATTACGTAGAGCACTTCGGTATGATCGCTACGCAAAAAATGCGTCCCAAACGGATCTCATTTGCACAAGTTATTAATTTTTGAAATTTATAAAAATTTAAATTTATTAATTAAGTTTAATTAAAAAGCAAAATGCAGCAAATACTTGCGTTGGGGAAACGGGGCAAAATGCTTTGTTTCAGTTTTCGATGCGTTAGACGCATCAAAAACTATAACAAGGTGTTTCTGCCGCACGAACAACCTCTAATACTGATGCCTACACCAACCATTACTGCAAAACTTATTGCAAGAAGGAATACAAAGTGGTTTGCAGATGACACATAATCTGTACATTATCCAATCGTTAATATAATCTTTTCACTTCCGCAACAAATATGGAAGTTATTGGGATAAATACAATAATGACAAGCAAGACGTAAAAAAATTTCTAACATTCGATTTGTTTGAATTTAAAATGTTTGACAATGTCTCTATTTCAGATCAAGTCCGTGATCACAAATTATTTTTAATAAACTCAAAACTCAAAAGGTGTTAAAATTACTTTCCCTGACCAACTGCAAGTTGCGCTGTCATGGCCAAACCCCTACAAATCTGGAGTAACATTGAAAGAAACTCATGTATTCATTTGAAGATTTCACAATGGAGTATATTCAAAAATATATGCGAATTGAAGAGGAAACTCGAATTCATAAACTAAAGGTTTTTTAATTCTGATTCCAATGCAAACACCGTGGATAATAAAGGGAATTAAAACTTTGCAAAACGAAAAAGATTTGAAGGCAACAACAACAAAGATCAGGACAAAATCTAGAAAGATAGTTATTTCTAAGGCAAACCCGAACACTTCAAACGTAGTCGTAGATTTTTCGAAAAGCGGAAAAGAGAGCATAGACGGAGTAACAATGATGGAAAGGAAAGGCCAATTCAAGGATCTGCCAACATGATTGAACATGATGTAACTGAAATGGTTGTAATGATAAATCAATTTCATATAGACATGGTGATAGAGTTAGCATGGTTGATACCTCTAAAGATACTGATTGGTGGTATGTGCTAGTCCGCTTTTGGACCGAAGTAGCTTTAACCGAACTTAGAAGATTCAAACAAAATCGGATTGGAATCAAACTTTACAGAAGGGCTTAGAAGACATAGAACAACTTAGAAAAATTTGGATTGGTATGTAGCAAAGTACATGGATCAGTACATATCCATGCCCCATAGATCGATACCGATCCATAATGTGAGGAGTTGCATCGTGCGAATCGTTGTGCATGTCTAACTACATCTCTATATTGTAATTGTCAAGTTTTAAGTGATTTGGATAAGTATTTTTCAAGTTATGAATGACTCTTCTTTGAGTTTGAATGGACTTAGATGACTCATGGAGACGGATGATCAAACTAACCCGAAATGACTCAGGATTGAATGAGCCGATTCAATATGAAGCACGAAAAATGGATCAAGGGGTGAATGTCAAAAATATCTTAGTGTTAGCCTGTTAGGATTGATACCTTTCCAAAAATATGGGTCATATGGAGGTGCGACTCATAGGATCAGGTTGACATCACCTTTGTACTTCTCTGCAACACTCCGTCTGGCCCAATGCTGAAGGTGCATATGTAAATACTGAATGACTTGCAATTAGAAGGAGGATTATGCTGGGTACGTCGACATTCTGCTGGATCGGATCTAGAAAATAAATACCGTTGCTTCACAAGATTATTTCTTTTTCTTTACTTCTTATCTCCACAGACAACTCTTTAAGGTTTGTAGCCTAGATTTATGGACTAACTAATTCAGATATGGAGAGATCTAACTAGCTAGTAGGTCAGAGCATGGAACTAGAGTTGCTGATCAGAACTTGTATCTACAAAGACAAAGGGAGTATGTACTTGGATTTATGGGGAGCACCCCGCAGGTCTGAGGGTAGGATGTTGCAACAGATATGATGCTTTTGCCAAACAACTTGAATCAGATGGCTGAGATGATTATGATGGTAGTTATAGGTTAACTCCTAAATCAGAGCATAGAAAACATTACTAAGAACCCTTTTAATGTTAACGTACGGAATGCTATGAATCCACCTAATTTAAGGCTTCTAGCAATTGATGCTTACAATGGAAAATCGGGACCTACCGTTCACTTGATGCGGCATATTAGACATATGAAAGTGCTCGGAGCTTAGGAACAGACAATGACGCAATGCTTTTCGCTTTTCTTGATTGATTTGACAGCTACGTGGTATAGACAATTGAGAAACAGATATGACCTGAAATGCCAACTGGTATAAACAAATTAGGTCTATGATTGAATAAAGTATCATGCTAAACAAAAAAATGAGTGCTCTGCTTGAATAAAGTATCATGCTTACTATTGGAAAAAAACAATAAGTATAGCACATTCATAATAATAAGACGCTAAAAATTATAGTTTTCATTCAAATATAAAAATATATAATGTACTTGATGAAAATCATATACATAACCAATTATAAATTAAATTTACTATACACTGCATAAGAAAAAATATTTTTAATAAATTTTGAAGTATAATTACTATGTTTTTACAAAATTGCCATGTACAATGCATGGGTTACACAGTAGTGATATTTGAATTGCCAAAGTAAGCGGTCCTTTACAAATTACAATTCCGAATATTCTGATTTGATTCTGTATTTTGAGTATGGTTTCTCTATGTTTTTCCAGATTACAACACTACCTGATCAGTTTCCAGAAGCCTATGTCGTTGCAAATAAGTTGAGACTTGAGTATGTCGTTTCTATTGAAGGGGTTGTGAGGCCAAGACCGTCCGAGGCTGTAAATAAAAAGATGAAGACTGGAGATGTTGAGGTCAAGTATATATTACTCTCACAATTATTACGTTGAAAGCAATGGCTAGCAAACAAGACGCTGATATGTTTTCGAGGTTAAAACAAGTATATGTTCCGAATTATCTTTTGAGAAAATGCATTAATTTTCAGAAGAGATAATGATCACAAATATTCAAATTGCTTGTTTTTTTTACCAATACATACATGCATCCATACATTCACACATTTATGCACTGATTGTGTAGTAATTAATTCAAAGTCATCCACAGTGTAACATTCATCTAGTTACTTTTTTTGTTGATAATACTGTTTGCATCAATGTTATATTGCAGGTTGTAGCAGAGAATGTTGTTGTTTTAAATTCTGTAAATCACACATTGCCTTTCGCAGTTTCTCGACCAGATGACAAAAAAGATATAGCAACGGAAGAAATACGACTAAGGTAACTTAATTTGGTTAGGTGAGGACTTGACTGTGAGCTTTATTATGCTTTTAGCACAATTGCTCATAATTTTCTAGAATACGGCTGATAATGTATTTTCTTATTTGCATTAGCTTTTCTGATATAAGTTCACAAAAAAATGTTAACAGATACCGGTATCTTGATTTGCGTCGGCAACCAATGCAGGACAATTTGAGGTTGCGTCATAATGTGATAAAACTTGCCAGACGATATTTAGAGGATATTCATGACTTTGTAGAAGTATGTTTTTAACTCAGGCAGCATTATTTTTTAATAAGATGGTTATAAATTATTTAAATACTAGATGAATGAAAGCATTTTGGTCAGGGTGATTTTTTTTTTTTTTTAATTGTATACATTTACTCTTGATTCGTGAAAAGGTGGCACATTGTTGGACCGTCCATTGCCCATTGGGCTTAGGCATCCATAAACTGAATTAGCATTTGATTATACTCTACGAAGTGAATGGTTGGACACAGCCAAGAATTTCTGATACAATGTTATATCATCAGTTCCATCTCTACAATCTGTTTTAGTATCATATTATATCAAGTTGACAGTTAGCTGTCAATATGCCACAAAAGAAATGATAAATTCATGTTTTTACGCATTTACACTAACATTACATGCCCTTTCTTTTTTATTAATAGGCAAAGTATGTATACAAACATGTATGGAT
Organism: Allium sativum; assembly: GCA_030737875.1. Lineage (NCBI taxonomy): Eukaryota > Viridiplantae > Streptophyta > Magnoliopsida > Asparagales > Amaryllidaceae > Allium > Allium sativum. The sequence continues at coordinate 1,032,681,946 of CM060920.1, read as the reverse complement.
GCACGCATAAGAAAAGGACTAAGTAGCATTTTGATTTTTGATTTCATCATTTGTATTCTACTATGCTGCATGTTTGATTTTTTTTTTTTTTTTTTTTTAACCATTGTTCCCTCCCTCCCTCCCTCCATCGTTTTAACCGTTTATAATCAATCACCTTTCATTTTGTTCGCTAATCATTAATAATTCATAGCAAATAACAAATTCTAATTACACATAAATAATATTAACTCAGGAAGGTGGATGAATATCGTTACAAACCGGTATTTCTTAAAAAATAGAAATGACATTCTTCCTTATAATTTACTAATTTGAATTAAAATTGCTTAATTTGGTGTAATTTGGATTGCTTACATCTGCCGTTAATAATATAGGTACCTAACATTTTGTCATATAATTTTACATATTTGTTTTTGAAGCTTGTTTTCTTATTTTTTGTTCACTTTTTGGTTACAATATAGATCGAGACACCAATATTGTCTAAATCTACACCTGAAGGTGCGCGGGACTATTTAGTACCATCACGTGTTCAGGTAAGCAAACATTATTCTGCTGGTAATGTTTTTTTTTTTTTTTTTTTTTTTTTTTTTAAATAAAGTGAAATATACTTCCGTGTTTTCTTATTACAATGACTACTGATATTTTTAGGTATTTTAAGCAGTCTTTTAGTTTAATGCTATAATTCAATGTATATCACCTTTGTAGATAACTGCAATCAGGTAGTATATTAATCAAAATGTTTATGCTGTCATATCATGTTATACTTACGATATGCGACATTCATTGTTCATGCTTTCAGTTAAATTCTGGTTTATGAAACCATGCTTGCTTGTATGGTGTCTTGTGAACTGATTATAGCCCTGAAGTTATGTCAGTCAGTAGCGTGTGTGTGTATCCGAAATCGTGAGGAATTGATCATGGGTTTGCTACTGAGGTCATAAAGTCAAATGCTATATACAACTGATTTCAGTGCCTGCTTAATAAACCCATGTTTAACCGTTTCAATCAAACTAAAAACATTTCTTCTGTTTAATAGAAGACTAAATTATAAGGGGCGGTTTTTAGGACATAAACCGAGACGCAGTTGTTGGTTCAGTGTATTTCAGTTGGTTGATCTCAATAAGATATAAGATAGAATAAAACAAAATGAGATCAAACGGCTGAGATATATCATGTCACTAAATTTGTTATCAAATTGTGTTACAGTAGACTTCCCCAAATGTGTATTAATGGTATAATTAGTTCTTCTAAGATGAATATTTACTAGCATGGCAAGTTCAATGCTATTTTTGTTTACAAAAAAGGCTACATGCTATAACTGCATTTTTCTTGTTTGGCTACTAGTTTAATGCTGTTTTGTTCACAAAAAAGACTACATGCTATATCAGTTACTGACCTTTAATGTGATATTCGAAGCCAGGATCGTTTTATGCTTTACCTCAAAGCCCACAGCTATTTAAGCAAATGTTGATGGCTTCTGGATTTGAGAGATACTATCAAATTGCAAGGTATATGTATTCCTTTTGATTCATTTATCTTTTTGTGTTAGTAGACAGTTGACAGATATAGTTTCTTTACCAGCTATTGCATTGAGTTATCTGCTTTGTCAAGCAAATTTTTTATTTTTATTTTCTTGTATTATATAAAAAATAGAGAGAACCACTTTCATGACACTCTTTAATCTATTGAAGGAATCCTTGTCTTATCAATAAGAGCCAGGCTCTTAGATATTTCCTTATATTCATCTTGTGTGTGGTTCATGGTTAACGGTCATACTTGTATGAACTAATCCTCAAGTTGGCGTGCTACCTGTGCAGTTAATGCCCCGCTATCACCCTGCTATATCCCGTAGCGGATTACCACCGCTACACTTTCCCCAAATAACCTCTAATGTATTCTTTCCGCTTTAAGCCCCGCTACATTCTACTATTCCCGATATATCCAGTTATTTCCCCTATATTACGCTATTTTCGCTATATCTTTGATGAAAGAAACAAACTAAAAAATGACATCTTTGCATTATAAAAATTATGAATTTAGGTTTTTTAATTGAATTTTATAATGTATTTTTAGAAACAAAAATACTCTATATTCTAAAAAAATCAATTAAATTAAATAGCAGTTTATGTGTATTTACAGATATTTTTACATGTTTTTATTTTAAATTAAAAATGTACTAATTATAGCCAAACTGAGTGCTAGTCTATCATTTACTTGTCGTTTTTACATTTGTAAAAACATTAAGAACGAGTTACATGTGCTATTTTAGAGTCATTCGCTATATCTTGCTATTTCCTCGCTTTATCCCCGCCATGACTTTATGGACTTCCGCCGCATTGGATCCGCTAAGCGTTTTAACTGCACAACTTGCTACAGAAGTGAAGTTGTTTCTGTCTATTTGATATGGCATTCTATGTTTTCATCTTTTAAGTAGAACAATAAGGTTAAATTTTGATAGAAGTATTATACTACTCCCATATATATAAGTTCTGGTTGAGCCTTTTGAGATCAATGGCAAGATATTAGAACTTAGAACACTATGCAGGATAGCTTAAGGGGATGAAATAAGGATGGCAAGATTGAACCTGACCCCTTTTCTTCCATATTATTTAACAATGCACGTGCCCACTCCTGTCAAACAGCACCGAACGTAATAAGCACCCACTATCGTAATCAACAACTGCACATTAAGCCGCTGCGAGCCTTTACAGTATCAATTGAAGATTAGAGTTGTCTTCCATGGTAAAGGGTAGCATAATTGAGGAGATTATGGGTAGCATAATTAAGGGGATTACCTTACCCTCCTAAATTACTATCAGTTCTTGAAATTTTGCAAATAAATCCCTCTGAATAATTTTAATCCAATAGTTTGTTTAATTATTCTTCCGGCTACAGCTTGTTCTATCTATGTTTTCCAATTTTACTAATTCAATCACATATTTTTCCATTAATATTCCAACTTAAACACAAAAGAAACAAATAAAAAGACAAATATGATAAAAAAATGACTGCATTATCCAATTCTGTGGATATCCATGAGCTACACATTGATCAATTCAGTCTCCTACTTTACCTTCTTTCCTTTGTTTGGCAATGTTTCTCCCTCGAAATGCTTACCCAGCTTTGCTGCCGCTTAAAATTTAGAAAGTGTATAATAATACCATTGTGTAAAATAGAAAAGGGGTTACAACTATATGAGAAAGGTGGCGACTGGTTTCAATATTCATGTTATTCTCATGTTTTTTTCCTCCTTCAAGAAGGTGATATTTTTTAAGAGCAAAGAATTATCTGTTTTTTGATAGGAAGGGTTAGTTCACTAAAACCAAATTAGCAACAATATAAATTTTCTAAATTGCCAAATTCAGTTTTGTTATACATATACATCAGTTTTCTTGCTAATTTTTTATTGTTGAGTTTGTTGGGCTTCCCTATAAATTGATCCACTTCCTTTAGTTTCTGACCCGATTCCTATTTATTGTTGGTTCCTCCCCTAATTGTCTTACATAAATCGAGTATAAATTTGAAGCATTTGATTAATGCAAAAGGTTATAGTTCCCATGTATGATTCTAAATCCTAAGAGGTGTATACTATACTATAGTGTGTTAGGAAAGAAGCGATGCACCGCCTGACTCAGAGATGCGTCTGTCACATATTTTCCTGATGTTACCACGCTGATAATACCTAATATTCAAGCACTAGGATTTTTCGCAACTCACTATTTGTTATAATCCCTACTATAACCATAAATAGAAATGCTAATATTTAATTTTTTGACAATGAATATTTGGAAGTAACGGCTCTGTCATGAAATTCTACAAACTTTCTCCCATAATATTTGAGACACTTGAAGTTTTAGCTATCGTAAGTTACAATTTTATCCTTATTCACCATATATGTTGACAACTATAACGGTCTTTTTATTTCTCGCTAATTTTATGCTATGATCAATCAAACTTAGTTAACAAGCAGTGTGGGGGCGCTGATAAACGATGAACAAGCACTTTTGGTTGTCAAAACTAGAACCTGAAAATTTGAGCATCAATTAATGCTTAAGGTTTATCTTTACATCTTGAATACTTTACATGAAACTGCAACAAGGGATAAATTTGACTCAGGAACTGAACTATATTATGAGAGCCTAACTGCCCTTGACAGCTTTAGTGTAAAAACATTAAATTATTTTGTGGGAGTTGGATGATGTGAAGTGAGAAATGACTGATCCTTAAAAGGATGGAGGGATTGGAGCAGTGGTTAGTAAGGAGAGGAGGTCTCGAGGAGAGAATTGAAGTAGAAAGTACATGCTAATGCTAATTTGCTTAAAAAAGAAATTTAAATGAAACACACGAGTAATTATACAGATTCTGTTAGAGCTTAAGGCTATTTGAACGTTAGAGGGGTGAAGTGTATATTTCAAATCTGTGAAACTAACTAATGAATTTAACACTATATCTACTCAAATTGCAAGTAGAAAGAAGCAAGTAATAAAGTAAAATATAGTAAAGTAAATAACACATGAATTTATACACTGGTTCGGATAAACCAATCCTACATACAGACCTACACTCTACCGTGCATAATTCTACTATAATTGCTTGCTTTTCACGGGTGGTAAGAACACATTTACAATCCTGATTCCACGGGCCACAAGATACACCCTCTTGATTCTACAAACTACAAGAATACCTTCTTCTTTTCACAAAAAACAACAGACTATGACAAACAGTCGTATCTTTAATGTAAGTTCTTGCAGATTTGATACAATGGTCCTATAGACCTTCAGTGATAATATATATATACATACACACACACACACACACATATATATATATATATATATATATATATATATGAATCCTTTGAGAAATAAGATGAAATCAGAGAAAGAATGATATGGATTTAGTAGAAACTCTCTGATATTGTGTGGTTTGCAAATCAGTGAAGAATTGAAGCGAAATAATATCGATTTGCAAAGATAATGAAAGATAATTCAATACATTTCTTAAGTAAAAGGAAGGAAGAAAAAGAGTAAGAGAATGAAGTGAAAATCGATGTTAAAAATTGTTTTTAAGAGCTTTTATATAGTGGTTGAAGAGACATGTCTTTTGGTGAAGAGGTGGCGGTTAAGTCCCTTGATTTGAATTTTGAAAAATTGGACAACAAAACATATGTCGACATACTTTGGACCTGTACGTCAACATACTTGTGTTGCAAATGGAATCAACAAAACCAATAAGTTCGCAAATTTCATATGTTCAATTACCTCTTGTTTGTGAATTATTGTGATTCGATTGAAGTCGATAGTTGATGTCCTTCAAGTATAATTGATAATTGCAATGAGGTCTTTAACAAGAGTTTCTAAGGCTCAATCAATTACTCATCGGTTCGAACATCTTTGTCATTTCATCATTCTTTCTCAGTCAGTTCTGTTCTTTCGTTGCTTTGATTATTATTCATATATGATTCATTTGTTTCCATCGAATCTTTGTTTATCTCTATAAATATCTCCATGATATATCTGAAATAGCTGCACAACTTGGAGATACATTAATAGTAATATTTACTTGGTTGTTGTCATCAAAATCAATACTTAAAGTATTGACAGATTCAACCGGAAATACCAAAATAAAACCACAATAAATTTCATTATCTTTTGTAACACTATGATTAAAATTACGTAGATGTAAATGTTTTGTTGTTCAAGCAAGTTGTTTAGTTAAAGCGCTTAGCGGTTCTACAACAACGGATGTGCAAAATGGTGTAGCAGGGATATAGCGGAGACGTAAAAGGTTCATTAGATGTAAAACCAAATATTTGAAAATTAAGTAATCATCTTTCTCACACTATATGTGTACAATAAACTAATGTTAATTAATCTTATTAACAAAATCAAGAAATATCATAGTTATGCATGTTAAATTTGATTAGTGCAGTTGATTGTTAACATATATTAGGCACTTATGCCTTAAATTTAGCTCTTTATGCTAAATTTACTTAATTAAAAAAAAAGAATTAGTCAAATCAAGCTTATATATTTATATTGTTGAAGCAGACGCTAAAAAACCTTGATTTAGTGGATGCAGCGGAAAATAGTAGGACTAGAAGCGGATCTACTGTTCATCAACACTAAATTGAAATAGCGTAGCGGTTGAAGAGCGTTATGGGCTATAGGGGGGATAATGCGGGGCTTTAACTGCATAGCAAACATGTAATGAATATCTTTGGACTGGAAACTTGTGTGGTGAAGTGTGCGTCATAAGAGTAATAAAGGAGAAAAAGCTGTGTTGAGCGATGATCTGCATGATGAGCTTCTTGCGAGGGAACAATAGAAAATAAGTTTCTCTACTTTCATTAAGTAGAAAGAAAGTGAAGTAACGATGAAAAATGTATTATGTCCAAGTTCTGTTTTTCTCCTTCCCACCTTTTCCAAATTTGATTAAAATAGAGATCCATGTTAGGTTATCTGTAGGATCACAATACAGTTAGATTTTCGAATATAAAAAGAATGAAGAAAAATGTGTAGAAAACAAACCAATTACTTCAAACCAGTTTTATCCAATTCACCAAAACATTACAAAGAAAACATATATTGAGAACAATCTCTATTCAAAACCCTAAAATGACAACCCTCGTATGTTGACTAACCCTTTACACATGCTTATGTATAGTTGCCACCAATAAATGATACCCACAAGATAATTTACCTAAAATAATCCTAAGAGATATTGGTCGTCTATCATTTATTTTAATTTAAATATGGTACTTGGATGGTAGTGCATATTAATACTCAAATCTTAGATAACATACAAAACACTACATGTCAATATATGTTCGAATCACGCTATGTAAGTTTCAAATCTGTGATCATTTGCGCTAAAGTTGAAGTGCATACTCATTGGAACTATGATGTTTGTCGATATGGTCATCTATTAAAATTTTATACCTCTCTTTTCCAAAAAACAAAAATATTATCACCGTAAATATCACTTTCAAAAATTTGCAATTAAATATTTCTTTAAGCTAATATATATTTTCTTAATGTTATATATTGTGTCACAAAACATAGCACTCCACCATGATGCCAAATCGCATTGCTTCAATATTTCAACATCCAATCAATGCTAATTCACCTTTGACTAAATCATCAAATTACGCATGTTTGCTAACCGGAAAAGCATCCATCAGTGCTTCACAAAATGATTGTAATACCACAAAGGTCCCCATGGAAGTTTTGTGGTTCTCCTTTGAATCCTCCACCTTTGTTCGAATAAGTTTTCCTTCCATACTCCAATTTGAGAACTCTTTAATCCTCCACCATCTTTCCAAGCAAGTTATAAAGATTGTTGCTTTCTCGTTTTGCATTTATTTGCCTTTATATTCTTGTATTTCCATCATGATTTGAGAAGTTGCATCATTTCACTTTCAGTTATGCAATCGAAATAAGATATTTATATTTCTGTTGTTTAAAGTTTTCAAGGGATTCAAATCGTAAATCATAAATTTCAAATTTTAGTTCAAATTGGGATTCAAGTCGTAGATCAAAAGGTCTATATTTTAGTGTTTGTATATATTTTGAAACTGATTTTAATGATTGACCTTTACAGCTAAATCTAAATCCTTGTTGCTTCTCTTGTCCCATTTTTATTTTATAAACCTTAGGATTGGAAATATAAGTTCAGATAAGTATATTAAATATGTAAGTATGTACCGAATGTTCGTCGCTATGGCGCAATGGGAAAAGAGTGGTCAGGTCTGATAACAGATCCATGTTCGAGCTCTGCCTTAGATACACTTCTCGCAAGAACAGTATCTGGGTTTATAAGTGCCATGAGTTGAAATGGACATACACAGCTTAATTCTCCTCTATGAGTTTACTGGTCTGTCGGGTTCTTCCGAGTATAATTCAAAAAAAGTATGCATTAAATAAAAATTTCAACTGCATTTTTGAAGGAGTTTGGATAGGAATGCAAATCAAATCGGAATGTGAGAGTTTTGATTTAAAATGGCATTTATATCGTAAGATTTTAAGATCTTTTATGACAATGCTGGAGGTCGCATCACTTCAGTGAATTTTCCATCATTTCATCAAATATTCTTAACCATGCGGAGCCTATACCCTTCACCTTCAAGTCTCCACTGTTGACAAACTCCACCTTGTTCTCCTAGCTCATTTTAATCAATAAATGGTTCCTTTTGATTGCATATATGTAGTAATGTAAACATGCATCCGAAATAGGCATCTCCTTTATCAAACACATAACACATAATCATTAATTTCATCACCAAACTTTACCTTGTCATCGCTACTTTTCATTTGCTCCCCCCCCCCCCCTCCCTCCTCCTCCTGTAATGCCTTATTCTTTCTTTGTCCATATTTAGCTTGTCACAAAATTCAGCAACTGATCTAAGTTTTCACAGTAATAATAGTTACATCTCCTTTTGTGTTTGGTCCTTTTCTTCTTGCAAGGTTTCCCACTTCAAGTGGGTTGATGCCTTCTATCCATCCCTTTAACTAAGTTCACCACCTCATCTTCTCATTAAATGACAACTTACTACTGAATCTTATCTCCATCAGAGTTTGAGTTGTTCGATGCAATCACCAATGTTTCCCGATGCTTACGTAACAAATTCAATAACATTAGTGTTTTCATCATCAACATTTTAATTCAAAATTATCATTTGATTTACAATAGCCTTGAAGTTATTCAGATGTCCCCCAGTTGACTTTTCCGAAACTTTAGGTTTATCGACCAACTTGGCGATTCCTGAGAAAAGTTTATTTATTGCTGAGTTTTGTTGCATAAACCCCTTCAAGCAACATAAGCTCTCATAAATTGTGCTTCATTAGTATCAGTATGAAACACTGTATTCTTCAAACAATGCTGTATTGCTGCTTCAGCCTTCTTGTCCATTGTTTTCCATTTTTCCTCTGTTCCTTTCTTCTCCAAAAACCGATGCAGATCATTAGGATATATGATCTTCCATCACCCCTTTCTGTAGTCTCCAATACCTTCCATTCAGTTTCTCAGTAGATATTTTTCCACAACTCAAAGACGTCTCTTCAAAAATTGTGTTAGCTTTGATGCATTGTCAATGTTGTTCTTAAGATTTCCACACGATTAGATTTTAGAAGAGAAAAAAATGAAGGAAATACGTAAAACACAAATCCATTCTTCTAAACCAATTTTATTCAATCTTGTATATATATATATATATATATATAAAATAACTTCCATGTATTGGTTGACTCTTATATGTGCTTCTTTATAGTTGTCACCAATAAATTATAGTCACAATATAATTTAACTAAAATAAACCTAGGAGATCTTGGTTGTTGCCGAATCTTTCTAAAACTAAAGGACATCAAACAAAAATATTCAGTCGTTTCGAAAATACCCAACCTCACACACACACACACACACACATATTCATTCCCTCTAATTTTCAAAATAATTCATTCCCTCTTAATGTGATTTTGTATCGCAAGCTACAACGACCTAAAGGTTTAATTTATAATGGTAAATGAGTTGTGATCCTAAGGGGTTCTCAAATATTTTGTTTGTACAGGAGCACCAATGGGAATCTAATTCTATCAAAGTTGTCGCATAATGGGATAACTGGATCGTGTAGGCCTTTGTAGGCTTTAAGATCGAAACGACTATGCCATCCATTATTTGCTTTATTGTTGCAATGTCTAGTCTTATCCTCTCTGCATCCAATAGGTTCTCCGTCCACTCATACCTTTAGGAGACTAGTCCTCTCTAGTGATAGAAGCTATATTGGCAATTGGTTCTTTTAACCATTTATACCCCAAACATTGTCCCTGATTTCTAGGATGGTTTCTTGTCGGTTGCCCAACAAATAGGTATCACTTGGATCATAGTGTCGGGTTTGTTTTCTGCTGGATATGCTGGTGATTTATGTTAGGTCGCTTTGATGGAAGGAGGCATTTGACAGTGTTCCAGCCGAACGAATGCCTCTATTTCAGAACTTAGACGCCTTTTTAAGTCTTTCTAGGTTTACACACACATCATTTGTCTATTGTGTGTGATATTTTACTGTAACGCCCATTCCCAAGGGTTGAATTTTACCCTTTAATTGTTATTATTAAGCAACTGTATCAATTAGTTGTTGGTAAACTGTACTGGAATCAGTGTAGTTAAGGCGAAAACCTAAGCATGCCTAAGGCACAGAAAAGCTCTGGCGCAGGGTTTGCGCCTTTATGGGTGCCAAGGCACACAATTTGCTTAAGATTTCCAAAAGTGCATTTTTGCTGAGATGTTTTATGATTTATAGTATTTTGTTGTAGTTTCTATGTTTCCAACATTGTAGACTTGAATTTGACATCATTTTAGTCAAGTTGTAGTTTGTGATTTGTATCTATTAGCTGATGCTTTCTTATTTGCAATAAATTGGTTATAAGCATGTTTTAACACAAAACTGTAATTACAATTTATAATACAGTCTTTTTGAGGGAAAACACAAAGTTGTGTGAAGATTTACAAGATAAACTCAAGGTGCAAATAATTAAATAAAATGAATTTAAAAGGGGAAAAAAAAACCAAGGCGTTAGCTTGGTGTTTTTCTGTGCTGTAACTGCTTCTGACTAGAATACAAAGTTATATAAGTAATAAATGAGGTTGTACAAGACAAAGACTTACCATTTCTTATGTTAAACTGCAAACATATACAAGTATGGTTGAGGAAGTCATTTTATATTTGCTCTAAGTCTAGAATAGTTATGATTTTACATAATTTATTGTTGACCTTAGTAGAATTTGTTAAAAATTTAGTGGAGATATCTGTGTTCAGGGCCTATTATATGATATTTATCTACTTAAATTTTGTTACCACATCTGGATAAAGAAATTTGTCCTCGTTTAAGAGCTTATTATCGCAACAAACAATAAACCGGATTTCTGTCAAAAGCAATGTTAATTGTTAGGGTTGAGCGAAATACGGTGATCAAGTTCGTAGTCTACCTTATATCCTTTTATCCCTTAAGAGGCACATGTTTAGACATGCCATATTCTCCATTACAGGTGTTTTCGCGATGAGGATCTTAGGGCTGATAGGCAACCTGAATTTACTCAGCTGGATATGGAATTGGCTTTTACACCATTAGAAGACATGCTAAAACTCAATGAAGACCTGATAAGACATGTTTGTCAATGACTACATTATGAAAGTTGGTTTGTCATTAGTATCATCATTCTTTTCCTTTTCAGATCTTCCATGAGATAGCCGGGATCCAACTTCCAGATACTTTCCCAAGGATTACATATGCTGAAGCGATGAGTAGATATGGGTCTGATAGGCCAGATCTTCGATTTGAGTTGGAGCTGAAAGATGTAATGTTTTACATAAATTGTAGAGAATTTTTGTATTCTATGTCAATTTTTTTGCAAGATATGACCGCAAACATGCATCATTACTTTTACTAAAATGAACTGAAAAACATTCATTTATTTCCATGTGCTTTCTATATAGCATTTTATTAGCTAATATTATGAGACCACATGAGTAAGCAAGTAATGTGGAAGTTAACATGCATGGGCTTCTGGTTAAGGTGGATTTTTTTTGCAAGTATTACAGTCTAATATGAACTAACTTTGGATGTATTATAATTATTATTATTTTGGTTTTGATTTGTATTCACTTTTTTGGATTTCATTTGTAGAAGTTTTTAAAGCAAAACATTGAATTACCTCCCATTTATTACAAGTATCTTATGAATTATTGCTGGGCCAGGCATAGCATCACAAAGTTTTCAAACCAACGTGTTTCCACTAGTTGGGCTAGAATTATGGCAAAACATCTTTCTTTAGCTATCTATTTCACTGGAAGGTAATACCTACGCGTAGGAAGTATTGTAAGCCAAAATTTCCTCTTCATATATTCTTGCTGCCATCTTATGACCTTTGTTTGCAGCACAATATGTTTCTTATCGGTACAAATTTTATAATTGAGGATTGCTATGCTACGAGTCTAACATCTCTATTTCGATTATACCTTTTTATTTTTCATGAGTAATGATATTTCAACGAATCAAATATTGTTAAGCAACCTACTGGATTGGGAATGTAAAGCACTACCTGTTATTAAATGCTTGGTAATGATTGTTGGGCAATTATTTCATTGAGGATTCAAACTCGTAACTTACCAACTTTCCCTTAATATATAGGTAAGTGATATTTTCAGGGGTTGCAATTTCAAGACATTTGCGGAATCTACAGAAAAGGGTGGTATTGTTAAAGCACTATGTGTGCCTTCAGGTTCTAAATTTTTTTCGAACACAACCCTGAAAAAAGGTGACATTTTTACTGAAGCAAGTAGAGCTGGAGCAAAGGGCTTACCATTCCTCAAAGTCAAGGATAATGGTGGAATATCTTTATTTTTCACTTTACTTTGGCTTTCTACTTTCTAACCTTTATGGAAAATGATGTGATGTTTATACATTTTTATGTAGGCGAATTTGAAGGCATTCAGGCATTAATATCAAGTCTTGAAACCACCATGCAACAGGACCTTATCCGCATTTGTAATGCGAAAGCTGATGACCTTATTCTATTTGCTGTTGGTGACCATACATCGGTTAATAAAACTCTTGATAAGCTCCGATTATTTGTAGCAGATCAAATGGGTTTGATCGACCATGTAAGTTTTTTGTTTCAAATGTTTATAAAGTATCCCTGTCTATCATTTTTGATTAACTGCAGGAAGAAATATTTAACAGAGCTTTCAATAATTTGGCTATTACAGTAACGCTATTCTACATGCTATTCTACATTGATTAACTTCCAGTGATACCTGTTAGTTTTATCCTGTAAAATATGACTATAGGACACTTCACAGGCTTAAGGTTCCCTTTCACTTGAAGACGAGAATGTGTTCATTGTTCCATCTGGACTATTCATATCATTATATAACAAGCTAATACTTCCATCTTGAGTTGCATGTATATATAATATAAAATGATGCATATAAAGTATAAACTACGCAGTACATAATTAATTTTTCCTAGGGATAATTTATTTTTAAAACATGGTTATAATAACTTCTACAATCAGGATCGGCTGCACCTCATTCGTTTTACACCTCAAATCCCCACTGATTTCAATCACATGTTTCGAGTCAAACAATTATATATAAGCGAGAGGATTTGAAGTGTTGCAAAAATGAGACAAATTTTAACTTATAAAGGAACTATGCATATCTAGCTCAAGCTGGAGCGGAGTGGTAGGCATTATGAACTACCTTAGATCCATACAGAAATAAACACAGAACCCATAATTTTGGTACAAATAACTTTTTTTGCATTAAATAACTAAAATAATAGTTTCTACATATTGTCGGAAACTCAGTTGGTTTTGATTGAACTCACTGTTTTGTCACTTTACTACAGTAATATGCACACCCACTTTCAATTTATTCGTAAATGGATTTCGAAATAAAAGAACTATTATAGTTTACTTAAGTAACACATTTTAAGCATAACAAAATTTATGTTGTAAATATAATTAACTATGCGTACCAAGTAATCAAAGTTTCAGAATAAAAAGCATAACAATGGCAAACAATTCATATTTTTTAACCTACATTACATTACTTTAGATTATGTACCAAAGTTATTTATAAATAAAATTAAAAAAAGGAAATAAGAAATAAAATTGATGAAATTATTAAAATTAAATTTGAAACACGTAGGAAATTAAAGTGTACCATTTACTATGCCTTTATTTTGAATCATATATATATATATATATATATATATATATATATAGTGATTGTTTATGTATCGAAAATGAAACATATATAAAGAGCAATTGTATTTTGATTTCTATGCAAGGTGAAGAGCTTTAGTGAATAAACAAAGCAGTTGAGTGTTTTATTGCAATTGTATTTAATCGAAGTAAAAAAAAAAAAAAAAAAAAAAAAAAAAAAAAAAAAAACCTAAAAACGTATATTTTTTAGCGTTTCAAGTGAAACTTAGTGTTCAGGCGATGTCTTCAACGATGGTCAGAATAAAGCGCCAAAGTAAAATGACATAGCATCAAAAATACAAAGTTGCACCAATGGTGCTCAACGGCTCCCCGGCGTCACCCCTGACATCATAGATCCATTTATTTATGCATGCAATATGAAAGATGTTGGAAAATCAGGATAGGTATCTTTTAATTGTCAACCAAAACGCTGTTTCCACTTTACTTTGAAATATGTTGTGTTTTATTTGGTTGAGTACAATTGCCACATCAGATAAAAAAATTCACGTGTTTGGTTTGTTATAATGATATTTTTTTTCAAAAAAATTCAATATGGGAAAATAAGAAGACATATATAGCTTCTGGGAATGTTGAATATGCTTCAAAATGGTGATTCTTTGCTATGAATCATCGAAGTATGTTTTCCCCTACTGTTTCCTTATTATTAGAAGCTATTTATATTGGCTTTGATGACTGCTTGATGCACTATTGTTATGCATGGTCGATTGCTAATCAAGTGTATTTTTTATTTCTTGACTGAGCTGTATTTATGACCTTAAAGTTGCCATGAACATTCAAGTAAAAACGTAAACTTCCCACCATACAATGATGCACATCCACTGATTTTTTTAGCATAAGTTTATCGTATATATGCATCTTTGATCATTATCTATGTCTGTAGTAATGTCTAAAATAGCTCCTAGTTAGGGTTGAGCAAAACTTAGTTTAGACTGAATTAATCAACATTGAACCAAAATTCATTAAATGGATTGGTTTTTTGAAAATCTGTTCGGATTTGGTTGAGGAAAAAAAAGATTGTTAGTTTTGTATTGAGAATTCTAAATTGGATGGACCGAATTCACCAATCTAACAAATAAATTATTATAGTTATTATGGTAGTGTTTGGTTTAAAAATAAGTTTTACATTTTCAATATTTGTGTGTGGGAGTGGAAGAGTTGGAACATCTTAGTCCATTCAACAATAGGAAGAAGAGTGAGAGAAGATAGATGTTGATATTTTCCGAAAGGCGGAAAACACGAAGAAGTCATTTTCAGTTTTATATGCTAAAACTATTTTCCAAATTGATCATTTTCCACTGCTTTCACTCTTTTGTGTATTTTGAAGTACGAGAAATTTCAAACTCTACCTAAAATTTTCATGTTTTCTTCCTAGTTTGCATGGCACATGTTGCATGGTCCATAAAGATTCAATGCACAATAGAACAAATAGGGATAATAATACTCAAAATTTAAAATTTTCCTTTCAGTATTAAAAATCATTTTAAAGCTAGTAATTTGCTTTACTGGTTAACAGGCCAAATCAAACAAATCTATTCTGGTTTGGTTCTTAACAAGTTAAGAACTGATTTGATTCAGACACGTTTTATTATACTTCGGTTTTTAATTGCTTTTGAAAATTTCACGATGTTTTCGACAAAATCAACCATCTGCTCGTTACTACTAGTCCTAGGAACTCCATGTATTCATCTAAAAGTAAAAGAAATAAAACACAGCACAAAACTGTGATATTGTGGGTAGGATTTTGGGTCATCAACCATGATTTTGAAACATTTATGTAAAGTGGTCCATTGAACATTAGTTGTCTTCTACTACTTTAGGCAAGGCATTCAATCATGTGGATAACAGACTTTCCGATGTTCGAATGGAATACAGCAGAGCACAGACTGGAGGTAGGTTGATGTCTGGCATATATTATTATTCTACTTTCTTTTCTTTCAATTTATGCAAGATTTTTCATAGAATTAGAAATTTTTAGATGCAAGTTTTCCTGCCAAAATCTGAAAGGTACAAATATTGAGAATGAGAAATAGGCTTAGGAAATGACTTGTATTTAATCAAAATTAGATATTAAAGCTGATTGGCGTTCTATACTTAAAGAATAACGGCTCATTATGTAAATAACCAAGTGTAATGTTATTGTTTCTTTTAGTTTTATCTATTTTCTTTGTACTATTTAATTAAGTGTACTTCCAGGCTCTACACCACCCATTCACAGCACCTAATCCCGACGACATTAATAATCTGTCTTCAGCTCGTGCTCTTGCATATGATATGGTCTACAATGGTATAGAGGTATTTTGACCTTAGCATTTTGTTGTTGCGTTTGCTGAATTTTTTACATAAGAAAATAAGGCAGCTGTTTCTTTCATCAATCAGATCGGTGGTGGCAGCCTGAGAATATATAAACGTGACATCCAGGAAAAAGTTTTTGAAATAGTTGGTATTACTCCTAAGCAAGTACGTCTTTTTTTGTTCTAGTTTGTCCAAATATTGGTCCATGCATTTCTGATACATTGCTCCTATTTCAGTTTAATGCTAACTTCTAGCTTGATGTCGTCATGCATGTTCAATACTGGAGACATAGTATAATGTTAAGACAATAGTGGAAATAAGACCACTTACGCTCAGGGCTGGCTCCGACCTTTCAGTTGCCCTGGACGAAAATAATATGGCTGCTTTTCTTAAAAAAACCTTAATACTATTTTCTTTGAGTTGACATACATACCAAAATACACTTAAAATACACATTATATAGAATCATATCAAAATATGACGTGCTATTAGATGCTAGTTTGTCGTATTAGCTGAAATATGAACATATTTGAAAGATGCACACATTGGCATGAAATATGAACACATTAACATGAAAGATGCACATATTAGCATGAAATATGTTACAACAAATTCATCCTTTTGTTTAATCATATTCCTTTTCATATTATCATAAATATAAACATTTCATTCAATTTGTAATAGCATGCATAAACAATAACGCATAACCAAAAATAGGGAAGGTATCAACCATTTTAGAAAACCTTCAGATTATTAACAAGTAAATCAGAACACAGGCTAATTTGTAGACAGTTTAAAGTTAGCCATGTACTTATACACAACATTAATTAATAAAAACATAACTTAATTTGAAATAAACAAACGGTTTGTATGCATTATTTCCAACATTAGAAAATTATGCAAAAGATAATCAGATCCTGAAGTATTGGACAAATGTATCAAATCAAGCTATTAAAGTATTTTATCCGTCAACCAACATGTTGAGAAAACTAATTAATGGCAGAAGAATGGAGGACTTGAGTGCATAACTAGTAGAAGGAGAAAGCTAATAGGTAGCAAAATTGGGATAATTGATATGTCATGGTGCACTACTGCAGTTGATCATCGTAGCCAAGGGGTGAGGCAATTTGCTTGTAGTGACAAGTTGGAGACGAATTAGATTTAAATTTTCTTAGCAATCTTTTTTTCTGACGCATGGGTTGCCCCATGGGGGTTGCTCTGGACCATTGCCTGCTGGGCCTAGCCCATCAGCCTGCTCTGCTTACTCTTTAATGACACCGGAGGCAGTTCTGTTCTTCCGTCTTGATTGTATTGTGCAATTAATTGATTTTAACATGCATTAGAAAGGTTGGAGAAGTAATCGGAATTTTGATTGTTGTGTACATGTCAGAAAACAGTATGGCACTGCCGTATCTGATTACTGTGATTTATTGACTATACTAGAGAAGCAATGCTTTTCCATTGCAAAATAGTCATGGAGTCTTTGTTCAGATAAAGTATATTATAGCTTCAAACACTTTTGTCTCTTACATTAAATCTATTTCACACATTATGGTATTTGTATCAACAGGCTGAAGAAAAATTTGGTTATCTTTTAGAGTGTCTTGATATGGGTGCTCCTCCACATGGTAAGGCAAACAACACTGCTTGTCGATCTGTCTCATAAGTAATAATATCATTTACCGACAACTAATAGATATTAGTAACCGTGCACTGTACATAAAGCTTACAGTAGTTTTTATAGGATTCATCACTTATCTGTCATCTGAAGCTGACTGATAAGTGATAACCTTTTCATAAGTAGAGGAATTCTGTGGCAAGTCATATGTGTTTTGATTTATTGTTGACATGCTTAAGGATTTACTAGATCTTAGACTGGTTTTAAACTATAGTTTTCGTTAATAGAATCGAAATTGGTGTCCCAATTTGGCTAATCTTTTATTATGCAGGCTTATTAATAGAACCATAATGTCTATGAACTATAAAAATAAGACAAAAATATAGAATCTGACTAAACAGAGTCTGAGAAATTATAATTTAGGATGTTTACATTTTCAGTTTACCCTTAAATATTTACTCAATTTCATAATAGGATCGACCTGTACTTATCTATGGTGCTGTTGTACCCCCAGCTAACCAATTACTACATAATAATATGGAGGCTAAGATCAGTATGTCTAAATTAAAAACGTGTTTGCAAACAGAATGACTATATTATAAGATACCTATAGAAGGTTAAAAAGCATGCAGCCTGCTACAGCAGCATGATATAGACTTACCCATCTAAGATCCAATGTTGACAAATAATACAGTTCGTTGGGCGTTACAACTCAAGTTCTCAAACATGGGTTCAATTCTTTTGAAATCTTACTCGTTTGATCTTGTACTTGTTGCCTCCGCAGTCGAAGTGAGAATTCCATATTACATTATGAATGATTTATATTATTCTCCCCCTCTTTTTTCATTAATGTGAATATACCATTTAGATTGCAGACTTTCATATGTCATTCTTCTAACATGTTTAGATTATTGGCAGGAGGAATTGCATATGGGCTGGATCGTTTAGTAATGCTTTTAGCTGGTGCGAGTTCAATTCGAGATGTCATAGCTTTTCCAAAAACCACGACTGCACAATGCGCCCTTACAAAAGCTCCGTCATTTGTTGATCCTAAGCAGCTGTCTGAACTTTCTTTTCCTTCCCAGTAGTATTGTTAGAACAATTCAACTCCACCAGTTCTGTAATTTTTCCTAAAGCTCTTATACATTTTAAGTGTATTTATTGTAAAGTAAATTATAAAAAATATATTTATTATAAGTTAAATTATACTCAATAATATCGATCCCATAGTAATTACAGTTAGCCATCGTTCTTTGTTGTTTTCCGTTTCCCATTACTCCACTACAAAAGACATAATGGATCTTCATTATTTTCAGGAAGGTAGAAGACTTTTTCTCCATTTTATAGAACTTATCTTTTCTAATTTATTTTATTCTTCTAACAATTTATTATTGAAGTATGTGGTTTGCTAGGGCTTCTTTCTTTGCCCTGTCCTGCTAGAAACAAAAGAATCAAGAGTATACTCAGTGATTTAGGTTTCATCAAAGCTGACATGGAAAGGGATGCTAATTTTTAGTAAAGTATTCACTCATCTCCAATAGGGCAAGTATTTTACATTGATCTTATTTATCTATTCATCATGTGAAATGATTGAATTGATTCAAGCTTCACTATTAGCACCGCTCCTTTTACTTTACACCCCCCGCATGATATAAAATTTCAGATTCCATTTTTATGCTTTATCTATTAATTAGATTTTTTTTTTTTCAGTTTATCTCATTATCTATCATCTTTTCCTATTAAAATTGTGAGATACAAGTTTCATAATAAAGGAATATACGTCGATGACTATAAATCAACACAAGCTTAAGATGTTGATTTTTGTTTACAACAATAGATTAAAAAAACCAATATCTATAATTATATAATTATGACACTATTTTGGTTTTTTTTCTTCTTACTTTCCCATTTTTACCTATTTCCATTGTTATTCGATTTTGAGAGTTGGGGTTTTGAAAATTTTGAAGGAAATGAAGAAGCAGTAAAATTATAGATAAATAAAAGAATTTGTAGAATATTAAGCATAACACCTAAAGAAGATAACGTCAAAAATGGAATAAATGGGGTGTGAAAAGTAAAAGGTGGAGTGAGAATTTTGTTTTTAAAATTCGGGGGTAGGAAAGCAATTGACAAGTGAGAATGGACATGGTCATTGATTTATACCAATTCCTATGCAAAAAGATCTAACAATCTTAGGAGTTGATGTTTTGTATTTATTTTTTGAGTGTTGGTGCCTAAACCTTTGTTAGAAATAAAATAAAGAACGAAGTATTAGATACTATATATTTGATTGAAATAAAAAAGTCAAAAAACAGATCTTAAGGATTTATACTGTTCTTTTCTTACCAGGGAAATACTTGGCAGTGTTTATTTTTGCAAAACCAAAAGCTTCTATGAACCAAGACTAATTCCAAGAAGATTTTTTTTAAGGATAATTTTATTTGCATCCGCACTTTTAAGCGGTGATTACACAATATTATTTATGATATTTTTACTATTTCATCGAGATAAATATTATTCAATGCATCCACTTTTATATTTCTTCTTATATTTTCTTCCATATAGATTCCAACATAACTAAATTTAGTAAATTTCACATTATTAAATTGCTGATTCGCATCAAACTCTCCAAATTCATCTATGAATACTATTCACCATTCAATTCTCGTTTTTCATATTTTTTTTCTGTTTAGCTCTACAATCACCTTCATTCACTTTAGTGGCCATACTTCTCCATTGTTATAATCACCTTTGCTACGTAGTTATATTCCTTTGCATTACTATTTCACTGTACTATCTATTTTTATTATATAGTTTGACCATCTGATCAATCTCAGCCCTTATAGATTATCATTTTGAAGCATCAAGCCCAAATATATGTGCAACACCGTTGATTTGATATTTTGTTTACTGATGTATATTTGATAAGAATATTGTTCATTTCATTGAATAATGTAATTTTCTTATTAGTTGTACAAGCACCGGCGATCAGTATACTATATTATGTATAGAAAACTAGAGAGCTCAAAATATGTATTATGGAACTCTAGTTGAACAAGTGATTGGACTTTCACCTAGTTTGGAAGAAGTAAAAACATATCAAGTTGTCAACAATATGCCATGAAACTATTTGAAGTGATTATGTGTCAAAATTTGAATAATTAGTGCATGTTGGCAATGGTGTATAACTGATAATTAACTGAGCAATGTAGAGACAAAAGAATCTATTTATATAGAAATAACCATATACCCACACTCAAAGAGGAAACGAGTTCATAAATCGAAGCAATAGTGAAAATAAAAATTATGATCGTCAGGAGCTGCATGACTATGGTAACTTTGATTATGATTAAAACCCACTCAAAAAAAAATTCAAATTAAATTTCAGTGAAACCGAGCTGATGATTATTCATGTAAAACTGACGTAGAATTGGAAGATATGTTTTATTTTGAGCAACTTAGTCTCTTAGTACTTTTATATCTCTTTGTAAAATGTTTCTTTTTTAAAAAATTTCATTTCAAAATCTTAAACAAAAAATAAATACCTACAGTTTCCCTTTTTTCTGAAAGAATTCAATATTGAGAATGGGGAACAAACATAGCAATCAGTATTATATATTAATTAATCCATTGTGGATTAACTTACAAAAAAGTTGGTAGATAAACTTAAATGTGAATTAACTAAATCTTGCGGATTTAAATGAAATTTACCTTTTTTATTGAAAAGATTTTCAAGATTTATTTCTGCATGTAACTGAAAAAGCAATTTAAATCTTATCTAGTTATCTGGTAGTTCTAAACTTCTGAGCTATAACAAAAGAACTAAACCTGTCATAAGATATCCTTCATGTTCTGGTAAATAGTTTCTTAAAAAATAGACTTGTTAGTAAGTAATAGTAACAGTAATATAACAGGACTTCACATTTTCTTACAAAAAGAAATTTTTGTTTATCTAATTCCTACTTGATTCGATCTGTAGACTTACAATTTAAGTGATATAATTTTCATTTTATTGGTATATGCACTTTGTATTTATTTTCATAAATTATCACGTGCACTTTGTATTTATTTTCATAAATTATCGCAATAGAAGTAGGAATGAAATCCCCTATACCCTATATCCCTTATCCCCCTGTATTCAACCAATCAAGAACCCAATTCTATTTTTTTTGTAATTAAGCCCTCAGATTTAATTTTAAAAAGTTAAAATTAGATATGCTGATTGGCTGGATACAGAGGAAACGGGGATTTGCTTTCATAGAAGTATATTTTGCGTGTATTCGACTAGAAACAGTTGGTTCGCCCCTTTTTTTTTTTTTTTTTTTTTTTTTTTTTTTTTTTTTTGTTAACTCTATTCTTGTTTCAAAATAAGTAAATAAATAAATAAAATAAAAACACAAGCATCATTGTATTATACGTGGATATGTTTCTATGCTAATCAACTCATTTTTCAAAACATCTTAATATTCTTTGAATATGTCATTCATGTGACATTGCTTGCTTTTCACAACAAATCTGTATCCCTTTCTGTTTAAGCGTCTCATAGACAGTAAATGAACCAGGTGATAGATGTATCACTTAACAAAATCATTTACTATCCATAATCTAAAATGTTGAAGGTGGATATGTGACATTATAGGTTTAGCAATCATGTGTACTACTACCTTTTTAAACCGGGCACTTCTTGTCTTAAGAGCTTGTTTCATATGTTCTGGAATTGTTTTGAACGAGCAGCAAGAGTAAAATAAAAGAATGGATTTGGTGACGATTATGTGCACTACTTAGATATCAGACTAGCCAGTCTAAACGTTTACGCATCAGATGCTTTTAAACTAGGCAACAACCATTTTGATGACTTATGAAGCACGAGAAAAATGGGTAGAACAAGTCTAATACCGTGTGCTATTTTCGGAAAAATTGGATAGAATGACTGTTCATGTTTTCCTTTTATTACCCTATTCCTAGCATAAAATTGCGTTCTTCTTTTGTTGAACTTTCTTGTTCGAGTCCCTTTAAGATATGGCAAATTTTATTTATATTCACCTTAACAACTAGTATAACCGCATAACAGTAGGAAAACCGACTTTGTAAATAATGTAATAGTGTTGTAATATATATATATATATATATATATATATATATATATATATATATGAACGTTGTGAATATTTGAATATGCTTTTATTAGTTCTCTGTTTAGTCCCACATCATGAGAATAATCTAAAGATTAGCTTCAAAGTCTATATATAAAGGAGTCAATATAATAGAAATAATGACACATCTGAATGAATAGATATGTTTCTCTCCTTTGTTTCTTCTGTTCTGTGTTCAATTTAATGAGGACCTGAAGTTCCAAATTCCACTATCTTATGAACCTGAAGTTTCTAAAATTGAAAACCGAGAAATTTATATTAATAATAATTACAAAATACGAGAATGTGCAGCTACATTGTATGGCTGCCGTTAGTTCGGAAAGAAACTGACTTCATTCAGGAGAATATTTACATGGTGGAAGAGTTTTTCGATTTCATCGTGATTAGGACAATCCGCAAGTCATTGGTTCAGATAATAATAACGATTCATCCGAGTCAAAGCAGGAGTTCGAATTCGGGTGAAACTCCTCAGCGTTTGAGATTGGCGAAATCTGGTTGCAAATTCATTTCACAAAAATTGATAGAAGCGGCATGAGACAGAAGATCGCGCCACTCAAAAAAAAAAAAAAAAAAAAAAAAAAAAAATAATATGAAAACGTCCAGATCCTAATAGGCTAGATCTTTGATTCGTTCTCTGCGGTATTAGGTAATACTATTTTTTTTTTAAATTACTGTTGGCTTGAGATCCTTTTGTTAATTTTACCAAAAATGCTACTATGACCAAAAAAAAAAAAACTTTTTGTCAAAAAGTACATCAAAGACCAAAAAATAGGAGGTCCACCGCTTGAATTACACAAATACCCCTTCTGAATTCAATTCTTACCCCCCTGAATTTCGGAATTACTCCTATTTCTTAGTTTTTGACCAAAAAAAAAAAAAAAAAAAAAATCGGATATTGTAGCATATCTCTAATTTTACTTCAGCTTACCATCGTGTTTATGAGTAATTTGACGTATAGAAAATAGAAATGGTAACTTCATTTATCTAAGACACCGAATTTGTGCTTGATAATTTTAATTAACAGCAACTTTGAAATTCGTCCAAATGTTGATGGCATGCAGTTAGGTTGATCTTACTTTTGACACCTTCTATTCGCAAAGATTTATATTCGAAATTCAATTTGTTTTTGTAGACTGCAGCAATTTATTTTCTGATATTGATTAAAGAAAATATCAAAGAGATAAAAGTTAATCACACGACGTACCGGCGTGCAGCAATTTTATTTTTCAAAAAAAAAAAAACCCGACTTTATTGGATCTGACTTATAATTACATGTGCATAGATATTGACCAATTCTAATAAACTGCCTCTCAGGTTTTTAGACTTTCACGTGATGATTACTTCAATCTTTCTTGTGAACTGGGCAGTTGAAGTTCGCGTCTGCGTCTGACGAGTCGGACGCGTACACAGTGGAACCCATATTTTTGCCCCTTCAAGACGAATGGTTGGAATTGGAGCTTTAGAGTCAGACGCGGCTGCAGCGGCGTCGGACGTCAGCAGAAAAATTTACAAACGGCTATATTTTGCCAACTTATAAATTCAACCTCTTCCCTTCACCAATCCACACAATTTCCGTCAACAATTCACACCGCAAACTCATCAAGTTTTCAACGACAATGGCTGAAGTAAATCGTCCGAAAACGACATTTCGCCGTCCTCAAAAAGTATAGTCTTCGTTTGTAACTTCATAGTTTCTCCGTATAGCTGTTGAAGCTTACCAAGTTGCTGGAAAGAACAAAAAAGGGATACATAAGAGGATTACAGCTACTCTGAACGAGCCTTTAGCTACATCACGGACCGAAATCCTAGTCTCTAATGAACAAGTGACGGCTAAGTACGACGCTTATAAAAAGAAATGGACTGTATGGCGCAATTTAAATGACAAAACTGGGGCCGGATGAGATCCTAAATACGGAACAGTGAGTGGAAGCGAAAGTTGATGGGCTGATCGAGTGGCGGTAAAACATTGTTAACTCCTTTTTTGTAAATTTACAAGTTCAGTGTTGTATTTCATCTACTAGTTTACAACTTAAACGTCTATTTAGGAGTACGGACCTATGGTGTTAAAGTACAAGACGTTCCTTATAGAAAATTTGACCGAACTGAAGCAAATAATCGGCAACAGCGTTGCAATAGGATCTGGCGCTTACACTCCAGGCTCAACTAGTCAAAACGTGCAACCGAAGCCACATTTCCCTCCACCCGGGTCTGTACATCCCACGTTCTTCTTCGATGAAACACAAGTGCCACTAGAAGAAATTCAGACTCAACAAGCGATTCCTGAGCCTCCTAACCAACAACAGGGTGCAGGTTCTTCATCTAAACCTCGGTCTGGCAGAAGAGGTAGAACTGAAACTTCTTCGAAGTTAGAAGAAATTGTTGATATGATACACTCCAGGCAAATGACCAAGAAATCTCGTTCTAACTATGGCAGTCCGAATTCACATCCTGATACAAATGCTAGTAATTCGCCGTCCTCTAACGCAAGCCCACTTTGTACTGAAATTCCGAAGGTTAAGCAAACAATAGACCGTGCAAGAACATTTGATGGTATTGACATGCCCCACGCAATATCAATTCTCACAAGGATAATCAAGATACGTTCATAATTCTTCCTGATGACGAAGCAAGAGGCTGGTTGTGTTTTGAAATCGAGGTCCGCAAGCAAGCACTACGATACAGACAGTTTAAGATGACTCTCCCTCCGTATCAATCTCAGTACGCACCCCAGTATCCACCAAAGTAGCTTGTTTTCTATATTTAATAATTATGTAATTTGTATTCTGTAATTTGTATTCTACAATTTGTATTCCGCAATTATGTATTTTTATTTCTGCAATTTGTATTCTGCAATTTGAATTCTACAATTTGTATTCTGCGCTCTATTATTTTGTTCAACAATAAACACAAACAAACACAAACAATTAAAATAATATATACAAAAACAATAAAATAATAACTCTGCCCCTTTCAAAATGTCCCTTTCGTAAAAAGAACACATTCCCCGTTCCTAACAATTCCCCTTCAAATGCTCCTTCCAAATGCCCCTTTCCATTCAAAATCAAACGGACCCTTAAAGTGTATAGCATGCAGTTGTGACATTATATTTTCTATCTTCTGCTGGCTGACATATGTGTATTGTGAGCAGAAAATCTTAGAGTTGATTATGAAGTAATGTCATGTAATTTCGAAAATTCTGTGTTCTCATTTAGGATTGTATTCATATTCTAATTGTTCCCTTAATTATGATGATTGAAAAAGTAAGCACACTTAGATTAATTCGAATTTGGGTTAACAGGATGGTTTGGTGTGATGATGTAGTATGCCACTCATTTCTGGATAATATAAAGGACTGGTTGTTACGCATTTGCTCCATCATCTTAGACTCATTGTACCATGAGCTATCCTCTAGAGTAACATAAAAGATATTAGTAGTTTCAAAGTTTTCATAGCACGTTTTGGCGTTGAAGTGTTGTTTTTAATGTAATCTTCAGCAACATTGCAGTATCTCTCTCAAGTAAAATTGGTCACCCTGCTGCATTTATTTGATTCGCCGTATTATTTCCGGTTGATTTATATGACTAAATCGTGTGTTATAACTATAGGGACTGAATTCCTAAAGATACTTGTTGCAACAAACATACTTTCTCTCTGTTTCTTTTAGCTTCCGCCAAAAGTTGATATACTATTATGTTGATATAATAATATGTATACGTCTATCCATGTTTACTTACTTTTCACCAAAAGCTGAAGGTTGACTGAGTTTTCAGGCTTTTAAATCTAATACAATATGACATATCATCAAACTCGATAGTTAAAATTGGTATGCAATATTTAACTGATGCCGTTGTAGATATTTAACCAAGATAAATCGCTTCTTGGACAAGTTAAACCATTGAATAACAAAGTAAATTATTAGTAAATTATTAGTTTCTGAAATAATATATGTTTGTCGCTGACCTTCTTATGCACAAACCTTAGACTATGATCTACAAATAGAAATTGAATATATTGGAATTTAATGATACAATATTTCCATATCTAATTAATTATGGAGATATGCATGGTGATTTCGTTACCTGTTTTGTGCAAGGAATGAATGAAAAGAAATGAAAGGAATATTAATGAATAGGGGATATTAGAAATGTTTGTCATTTAATTAGTTGCCATATTTCATGAAGAAAAGAAACGGAAAGAGACTAAAATTGCAAAAGGGATTGATTGATGGAGAAAAGGGAAATTATCAATCAATCATATGCCAATTATTTAATGGGATATTTGTTTTTCCATAAATTGATTTATTTTACATAAATTAATTGTCTCATCCCCAAGTAATCTTTTCTCTATTTAAAGAGAGACATAGAGAATGCTATGTAATGAGAGATCATTGTATTCTTCATTTCTTTTGCTCTACTTTAAAAAACTCTGTAATCTCTTGAATATATTAATAAAATCTCTTCCCCATTGAAGTGGACGTACACTATCTCGCGATAGTGGAACCACTATAATTTTTTGTGTTCTCTGTTGCATTTTTTTTATCTAAGATTTATATTCATTTCAAGCTGTTTGTTCTATCACATCATTGCAAGATCCTATTGAGGTTTTTCCGCTGAAAGGGATTGATCACCCCTTACAACTGGTATCAGAGCTAGATTTGCAAAGAAGGTGTTTGGTAGAATGGCAGGAGGAGATGAAAACAATAAAAATAATACGTCAGTGCCAATAGTTGCTCCAAACGTCAGAGGCTCCTATGTGGCGTCAGGATCACAGTTGACGATAGAGAAGTGGAATAGTGAAGGAGATTTTGAAAAGTGGCAGTGGATGATGAAAGCAGTTTTGAGAAGAAATCACGTTCATCGAGTAGTATTTGATACAGAGACATTGCCTGCTGATATTTCATTAGTAGAATTAGAAGAGATAGAAGAATGGGCCTTTACTACTATTCAGCTTGCTATGGGGAAAAAATCTAATTTGTGAAATCAGTTAGGAGACAACAGCTAGAGGCATTTGGAAGAAGTTGGAGGACCTCTACATGAAGAAATCCCTAACCAACCGCCTGATCCTATTGAAAACTTTCTTCACTTATAAGATGAAGGAAGGTTCTTCAATTAAGACACACCTAAGTGTGTTTGACGACCTGTTGATGAAGCCTGTTGAGTTGAAGATTGATGAAGAACAAAAAGCAATGGTTTTGTTGTGTTCGCTTCCAGAGCGATACGCTGGTTTCGCTAACAGCCTTATCTATGGTACATACACACTGAAATTAGATGATGTGAAGACAAGTTTGCTCAGCGAAGAGTTGAGAGATTAGATGAAAGAGTTTGGTGTTGGTGATAGCAGTGGAGGAAGTAGTAGCTCAGGCTTATTTGCAGAGAGAGGAAGAGCAGAGAAGAAAGTGAAGAACAATAGGGGGCGTTCCAATTCTAGGAAGCCTAATTCGCAGAGTAAGTCTAAAGATGGAAAGTGCTATAATTGTAAGAAACCAGACCATTGGAGAAGAGACTGTCCAGATTTGGAGAAGAAGACTGTTGGTTCTTCATCTATTGCGATGGAGAAAGGCGGTAGCGACTTATTGACAGCGGTTGTATCAGATGTTGCAGACCACTGGATTCTAGATTCTGGAGCATCATTTCACATGACTCCTAATAAGGATTATTTTTCTTCCTTCGATGCCAAAGAAGGAAGTTCTATCCTTATGGGGAACGATGCTACATGCAAGTCTATGGGAGTTGGTTCAGTTCGCATTCGCATGTATGATGGGATTGTTCGCACACTTTCAAATGTTCGCTATGTCCCAGGTCTTCGGAAGTCATTGATATCATTAGGCCAATTGGCATAATTGGGATGCAAAATAACCATTGTCAAAGTTGGTTTGAGAGTTTCTAGAGAGGCACTTGTACTGATGAAGGGTGTTATGGTGTAGAATCTGTATTTGCTAATGGGTACCACTGTCCATGGAGAATCATGTGTTGGAGTCGATAGTTCTAAAAGTTTGGATGCTACCAAGCTTTGGCATATGAGACTAGGTCATACTTCGGAGAAGAACTTAGAGTTGCTTCGTAAGAAGAAAAAGATCAAAGGAGAAATCTTCAACAAGTTGGACTTTTGCAAGGAGTGTGTATTGGCAAAGCAAACCAGAGTTTCTCTTGGCGATGGCATGCATACTTCTAAGAGGGTACTTGATTATGTGCATTCAGATGTTTAGGGGCCATACTCTACAGCTTCTATTGGTGGAGCATATTATTTTGTTTCCTTCATTGATGACTACTCGCGCAGGGTTTGGGTGTATGTAATGAAAGCTAAGTCGGAAGTATTTGAGAAGTTTAAGGTTTGGTTAGCTCTTGTTGAAAACCAAACAGGAAGGAAATTGAAGATTCTTAGATCCGACAATGGTGGCGAATATGTCTCTAAAGAGTTCCTCGACTACTGTAGACAGCGTGGTATTAGAAGACATTTTACTACACCTGGTGATCCGCAATCCAATGGGGTTGCTGAGAGAATGAATATGACTCTACTTGAAAAGGCCCGTTGCTTGATATTGACTGTTGGTATGTCTAAGGGTTTTTGGGCCGAAGCTATTTCGACTGCAACACATATTATTAATCGGATTCCGTGCTCATCCATTGATGGGAAGATTCCAGAGGAGGTATGGAGAGGTAAAAACACTTTATTAAGTTATTTTAGTATATTTGGATGTCCAGTTTATGTTCACAATACAGGACATGACAAGTTGGCCTAGGGCCTCCAAATGTGTTTTTCTTGGTTATACAGATGGCATAAAAGGATATAGAATTTGGAATCCAATTACGAAGAAAGTTTTACATTCCAGACATGTGACTTTTGATGAGTCAGCAATGTTCAAACCTTTGGAAGGTTTATCAGAGGGTTCAGACTCAGTTGATGAGAAGCCTGAAAAGACCGAGATTCCCAGTTTTCAAACCCAAAGTAGAGCTATCACTATTGATAATAGTGATGGAGCAGTTGAAGATACATCACATGATAGTCCACATATTTCCTCTAGTAGTGATGATGATGGTGATGGTCATGAAGCTAGAGATGATTCATCTCAAGGTGGAGCTCAAGGTGGAGTTCAAGGTGGAGCTGAAGGAGAGTCGGGCGATATAGTCATTCAGGCTAGTCAGAGACCAAAGAGAGATCCAATTAGATATGGAGATTGGCAGTATGCAAATTTGAGCCTTGATGATCAATTTGAGTATGCTTTACATGTAATTCATGATGAACCATTGAGCCTTGAAGAAGCCATGAAGTCGAGTGACAACTCGAAGTGGAATTGCGCTATGGAAGAGGAGATACAGTTTTTGCAAAAGAACAAGACTTGGGATTTGGTACCACTACCTCTAGGAAGTCGAGCCATAAGTTGCAAGTGGGTGTTCAAGGTAAAAAATGATGGTAGATACAAGGCAAGATTAGTAGCCAAAGGGTTTTCACAAAGAAAGGGGCTAGAGTATGATGAAATATTTGCTCCAGTTGTTAGACAAACTTCAATTCGAATCCTACTTGCAATAGTTGCCGCTTATGATTTGGAGTTAGAACAACTTGATGTGAAGACCGCTTTCTTGCATGGTGAGTTAGAGGAAACCATTTACATGAAGCAGCCAGAAGGATTTATTGTAGATGGAAAGTCAGATTGGGTATGCAAGTTGAAGAAATCTCTTTATGGTCTAAAACAGTCGCCTAGACAATGGTACAAAAGGTTTGATTCTTTTATGCTTTCACATGGTTTTAATCGTAGTACTAAAAATGCATGTGTTTATTTTAAGCATTTAAAGAATAATAATTGGGTGTATTTACTTTTGTATGTGGATGATATGTTAATTGCTTCCAAGGATAAAGCTAAAATTGATGCATTGAAATTGAAATTAAAAGCGGAATTCGATATGAAAGACCTTGGAGAAGCAAAGAAAATTTTGGGGATGGAAATCCAAAGAAATAGAAAGCTTGGACTTTTGAGACTTACTCAAAAGGAATATATTCAAAAGGTGCTTGCTCGGTTTAGCATGGATGGTGCAAAGGCTATCAGTACACCCATGCCTTTGCATATACAGCTTTCTAATCAGGACTCTCCGATCTCAGAAAAGGACAAGGCCTATATGAAGAAGGCGCCTTATGCCAGTGCAGTAGGTAGCTAGATGTATGCTATGGTGTGCACTAGACTTGACATTGCTCAAGCTGTTGGATTAGTTAGTAGATACACGACAAATCCAGGAAAATTGCATTGGGAGGCAGTGAAGTACATTTTTAGATATCTTAGAGGAACATCAGATTGTGGGCTTGTTTTTTGCGGCAGAAATAAGGATTTCAACTTGGTTGGATTCTATGATTCAGACTATGCCGGAGATAGAGATAGAAGGAAGTCAACCTCAGACTATGTGTTCACACTTGGAGGAACAGCTATTAGTTGGAGAGCGAGGTTGCAGACTATAGTTGCTTTGTCTACTACAGAGGCAGAGTTGATAGCTGCAGTTGAGGCAGCTAAGTAGGCACTTTATTTGAAGAAGTTATTGTGTGATTTGGGCTTCATGCAAGATGCTTGTTTGGTGAATTGTGACAGTCAAAGTGCAATTCATTTAGCTGAAAATCTGGCTTTCAGTTCTAGAACAAATCATATAAAGGTAAGAGAGTCTTTTCTTATCTTTATGAATGAGGAGAAGTTAGTTCGATTTTAGAAGATTCACACAAATGAAAATGCAGCAGACATGTTTACGAAGGAATTACCTGCTACTAAGTTCGAGCATTGCTCGAACTTGATTCACTTGATGAAGTGCTAGGTGCCACATGGTGGCACAATGGGGAAGAGAGTGACTTGGTTGAAGTCAATAGAAGATGTGGTATACTTCTTGTATGAAGAGATAGGAGTTGGTTGCATAATGTCCACCTTGTTTTTTTGAATGCTTCCAACACTTTGTTGGTGGGCGGTGGCCTTACCAGAGTTCACTAACAAAGTGCAATGAGGGGTAGCTTTAGCAGGAACTCATTGGGAAGCATTCACATTGGAGTCTCCAGGTTGCATGAGATATTGCATTAAGGTGGAGATTATTGGAATTTAATGATACAATATTTCCATATTTAATTAATTATGGAGATATGCATGGTGATTTCGTTACCTGTTTTTTGCAAGGAATGAATGGAAAACAATGGAAGGAATATTAATGAATAGGAGATATTGGAAATGTTTGTCATTTAATTAGTTGTCATGTTTCATGAAGAAAAGAAACGGAAAGAGACTAAAATTGCAAAAGGGATTGATTGATGGAGAAAAGGGAAATTATCAATCAATCATATGCCAATTAATTAATGGGATATTTGTTTTTCCATAAATTGATTTATTTTACATAAATCAATTGTCTCATCTCCAAGTAATCTTTTCTCTATTTAAAGAGAGACATAGAGAATGCTATATAATGAGAGATCATTGTATTCTTCATTTCTTTTGCTCTACTTTAAAAAACTTTGTAATCTCTTGAATATATTAATAAAATCTCTTCCCCATTGAAGTGGACGTACACTATCTCGCGATAGTGGAACCACTATAAATTTGTGTGTTCTCTGTTTCATTTTTTTTGTGATCTGAGATTTATATTCATTTCAAGCTGTTTGTTCTATCACATCATTGCAAGATCCTATTGAGGTTTTTCCGCTGAAAGGGATTGACCACGCCTTACAGAATATTGATGACATTTCAAAAATCGAGTACAAAATGTAGTTTTAGAAAAGATATGTAACATTCCAGAAGCAGTGTTCATAAAAATATCCTCAAAAGTGATATTATATAATAACATCTAAGAATTGTTTATGAATTGTTTTCAAATATGATGTAGCACTTCAAAAAGTGATGTGTCAATAAGTTACCCAATTGTTAGTTCAAATAAAACAAGTAATAGTGGATACAAGGCATTTATACAATGTTCAACCATTGTCATGGACCCGTAGCTCCATTAGACAAATCTAAGAGTAATTAGTGATTCTTGATCTATTACTTTTAAGAAATTACAATGAAATGAATATCATATGCATATACCTATTATAGAAATATCCTTGGATATTCTCCAGAATAGATGTGTAGAAATGTTATGTGCAGGTATAAATTACTCTATGATAAGTTATCATAGTTATTATTCAAAAATAATATTCAAGATGTAATAGAGGAATAAAATTTATCAACTTGAGGTTGTTTATATATTTTATTTTAATCAGAAGTTCAATATAGTGGAATCAGAAGTTCAATACAGTGGAACCAGAAGTTCAATACAGTTGAACCAGAAGTTCAATACAATTTAACAAACTTGAAATTGTTTATATATTATTTGAACTAGAAGTTCAATATAGATTAACAACTCGAAGTTGTTCTAATATTTCATTTGAACCAGAAGTTCAATACAGTTCCAAATCAGATATTTTGAATATTATGAAACATTCTTTAAGATTCACGTTGACATTGCTTGATAAGCAAAAATTAATGATTGGAACATTATAAACAATTTGTTCTAAAATCAATAACTTGAATGAGAGAGAATATGCAAATCAATTACATATGTAATACGTGGACGCACGTATATACACATTATGCGAAAATTTTATTAACAACCTGAAGTTGTCATGAGCTCATATTATAAATTATGCATATATTATTTTATATTTTAGAAAGTCGATTGATATCAATATTGAATGACCTAAAGTCATGTGCATATTCAAATGAAAGAAAATTCCTCCAAGTCATCAAATCACTGAAAGGGAATAAGCAATGCAATATGAATGCATCTTATCAACTAATAAGAGCATTATCCTCCTACAAATGAAATACATATAATGTATTTGCTAGCTATGATGCTATAATGGATCAAAAATAAATCCAAAGTAAGTTTATTATTTAACGTGACAATGTTTTTCAACATTGAGGGGGGGAGGATAAAGGAATCGTCGATGTTAAATATTTGCTAACATATAAAATTATGCAAAGTATTAAATAACTTGCATAAATTATCAATTATGTCCTTAATAGACTTTCTCCAATATACATTTGAATCCCCGAAGGATCAAAAGGTGTAAATCACAACTGAAAATGTGGTATAAAAGTCAGTTCAAAATATCTTTGGAGTAAGTCATAAAGATGCAAAATAAAGGAGGTGAGTGTTTCTGAAGAAACACTTAAGGGTGCTTTGAAAGAAACCCATGACATGATTGTCAAAATAACCCCATAAGTGGTTTAGGTACCTAAAACATAATAAGTTTTGAGATATCAATAAATTATATATAGAACTGACAAGAAATAATCATCGATGATAAATTAATAAATAATAAAGTGCTTATATTTATTAATGGATTAAAAATATCATATTAGAGAGAAACATGATTGACCATCATGAAATTCTCCTAAATAATATATATGGACTTGTAGTCCATAAGATATGAACCTATAGTTCATAAGATAAAAATAGTAATATATATAATGACAAAAGCACACGGAAGTTACTGAAGCACCATACAGTGTCAACAACATGTTAAGTGCCATAAGCATTGTATTTTCAGAGATAATTGAATTGATTAAAGTGGTGAAAGTATTTAAAACGCTTACAATACCCTGAAGGTATAAATGATGAAAGTGTACAAATTCCAAAAGAATTTAAATAACTTTGGTAGTGATAAAGAGCAAGAAATGCAGATTACAACATTCTTTTAAGTATTGTTGTGATGAAAATGTTAAAATAATTCATGATGAGTAGATCACTTCCTACTTTCAAGAATTGTTGTAATGAAACTCTTAATATCCATTGAAGTGGTAGTTGCGATATGCAAAACTTATTATAATATATAAGTTCCTGAAGAACATAAATAACATTTGTTATTATAAAGAATACCAAGAACATGGATGATAGATTACAACATTCTTCTAAGTATTGTTGTAATGAAAATCTTGAGATTCAAGGTGAGTAGATTACTTCCTGCTTAGTGTTGTTATAATAAAAATCATGATATGCTTCATTCTTCTAAGTATTGTTGTAATAAAAATCTTGATATACTTCAAGATGAGTAGATTACTTCCTGCTTAGTAATGAAAGTTGTCTTATTCATCAAATATGTATTGCAACATGCAAGTCCGATTGAAATAGAAAATTATAAGCATCTGAAGTATATTCATAAATGAATATTAGTATTATACAAATAACAAAAGGAAGGCGTTTTAAATAAGAAAGCATGTCTGAAGCATGGAAATACACATGAAATTTAAAATAAAAACTTCATTAAAAAGTATTTGTAAGCAATTTGAGTTATTGAAAGAAGAATATGAATTCAGAGGAAATTATTAAATCAGGGGGAGCATCTATAAGTATGATATAATGCACTCTTTTTCCTTAACTAAGTTTTTCTCCACTGGGTTTTCTTAGTAAGGTTTTAATGAGGCATGGGTCATGATCCAGAAGTATCAACCCATAAAGTAACATACAAAAATAAGTTATAATGTACTTATTTTTTTCCTTAACTAAGTTTTTTTGTTCCCATTGGGTTTTCTTAGTAGATTTTAACGAGGCATTTTCTTGATCCTGAAGTATCAACCCTTACTGTAACATTGTAAAACATGTTACCTAAAAATGAAATGAATTTGCACTCTTTTCCTTGTTTACGATTTTTTCCCACAGGGTTTTTCATAAAAAGGTTTTCAATGAGGCAATGTTTTGATCCTAAAGAATCAAACTCTTTTAAGGAATATCATTTTAATATGATATTCATAATGTTAGACGTTGTACTCTTTTTCTCGTTCAAGATTTTTTCCATTGGGTTTTCCTAATAGAGTTTTGAAGGCAACAGACAATAGTTGTATCGACTGAACGGATAATTATAAGGGGGAGCAATCATCATATATGTTTTAAAAGGGACAACTTCAAGATTAACAGAGCATTCAAGATTTTGAAGACGCATATTCAATGGGGAGTGTTGTAATATATATATATATATATATATATATATATATGAATGTTGTGAATATGCTTTTATTAGTTCTCTGTTTAGTCCCACATAATGGGAATAAGTTAAAGATCTGCTCCAAAGTCTATATATAAAGGAGCCAATGTAATAGAAATAATGACACATCTGAATGAATAGAAATGTCCTCTCTCCCTTGTTTCTTCTGTTCTGTGTTCAATTTATAACAAATAGATAAAAGAATTTAATTAAATGTAATTTTTTAATTATCTAAAACTACATACAAATGGCAAGTGTACAATATATGAAATAAAATTACATATATTATGACAACAAAAAAATATTTACCTATAAGTACAACCCATTAAAATTTTAATCACAAGGACAATCTACAGATTATTTTATAAAATCGTATTTTGTGCGCGGTTTCCAAATTCTTTCTCGATTATTTCTCGTTCATATCTTGATTTCACCATTGATCTCCATCGCGATTTTTTTAGACGTGCATATTTCGATCTCTAACATTCCTCTTCAAATATCCGTATTGACCGTCCATTTCAGATTGCAAATTCGATCTGGTTTGCATCGATTGAGAAATTGTTGTCGAGATTACATCGATTGAATTTTTTTCTATTATAATTGTTTTAATTTAATGTTCATTTTTGCGATTAATTTTTTTTATTTTTCAAGGTGATTCATTGCTTCTATTGGTTCTACAATTTTAATCTTCGACTATTCAGCAGTTGGGTATCAGTTTTGTATTTTTTTTTAGGTATCAGTTTTGTTTAATTAACTCAGTATTATATTCGTTTGTTATGTTTTTGATGATGTATTTATTGTGTAGCTGTATTGTTGCATTAACTCTGTATTACAATCGAAATTATTTTGGTTTAATCAATCAAACTGTGATGTAAATAGTTTTTGTGTTAGTTTTTTTTTTTAAACATTACAGCAGTTTTTAGGTATTTGTTATATATTTTATAGGTATTAGTTTTGCTGTATTAACCGTGTTATGTTTTTGTCATTTGTTTTTGTTGCTGTGTTAATTTTGTAGTTATATTGTTGCATTAACTTTGTAACTCAGTCGAACTTATTTCATTTTAATCAATCAAGTTGTGATGTAAACATTTTCTGCATTAGTTTTACGTTAAAATATTATACCTGTTTTTAGGTATCGGTTTTATATTTTGTTAGGTATCAGTTTTATGACTTTATGTATCAGAACTATGTCAAGTGAGTAGCAGTTTTGAGTTGTTAGCTTTGGTAAATGATTTTTTTTGATACACATTCTAACTAATACTCACCGATTAAATAAATAATACCAGTCAACTCAATTCAATTCTCACAAAAATGGTATTTATTCTCAATAATACCCTCTGATATTAATTCATCACTTGTATATAATGTTCCTATGATCTAATCGCTTGTATCATATGATACCTACAAGTATACAGAACTGATACCCAGTCACTGAAGTAAATAAATATGAAACAAAACTGATACCTATAGTAATGCAAAAATGATACTCATAAACTGAAAACAATAATAAAACTAAAACTGATACTTACAGAGGCATGAAACTGATCTAAAAACTGTAAGTAAATAAATAAATAAACTGGTACCTACATAAGTGCAAAACTGATACCCATAAACTGAAAACAATAATAAAACTAAAACTAATACCTATAGAGTCATGAAACTGATATTTAAAAGCTGTAAGTAAGAAAATAACACAAAACTGATACTTATAGTAGTGCAAAACCGATATCCATAAACTAAAAACAATAATAAAAATAAAACTGATACGTACAGTGGCATGAAACTGATATCTAAAAACTGTAAGTAAGAAAATAACATGAAGCTAGGATTTTTGTTGTTCGTCCGATTTTTGTGGTTCGACTACATGAAATAACGCGGATCTTGAATCGGTTGTTAGTAACTAAAGATGGTTTCATGATTTTTGATTTCGCGATTTCGTGGTAGAAAATTGAACGAGATTGATTTTTGTCCTTCTGAATAAAATATTAGACGGTTGTCCTTATGCTTAAAATTTTAATACAAATTGTCTTTGTAAATTAATTACCCTTATAAAAAATCTAAAATAATTATTTTAACCAATCATGCAAGCTCAGAGATTAAATACACAAATAAATATTCATCAAAAAGGTCAATTTTTTTTTTGATATAACTATACAAATATTGCAAAACTTTAATATCTCATTAATAACATAATTATCAATGAAATGTTAATTCTCTTTTGTAGTCCATCCATAAAAGACATGTGCGAAATTCTATAATTTTCTGAAAGTTAAATAACGCATGAGTTTGTTAAATGTATCAAAAGTTAACCAAATTATTAAAAAGAGAAAAAACATTTATCTAAGTTAGAGAAGAAGACACAAAATTAACAGCAAAACTCTGGCAATATTGATGCTGCTAAGATACTTCCATCATTTCACAGTCACAAGTCTCAAATGTGGAAAAAAAATAAACCCATGACACATTTTTACTGATAAAACTACAACATTAGAACAAGACCAAAATGCACATGCACAAGGCAACTTTCAAAACACAGAAGTAGATATTGTGCTTAAATAGTATTAGAATGCGCATGCGCACAACCATTTAAGCATCAGATTGCACATGCACACAACCAATAATCTTTATCCCAATCATCAACATGACTCAATCAAAATAAATTAGATTTCGTATCTACCTAAAACAAATTTCCACTGCTTCAGCTTTTTGATGATAATGTTTACGTATGCTTTGATCCTACCAACTTATCCCTTATAACATTGTAAAATATAAATACCACCCTGAATATGCACTTCAAAATCACTTCTTCCCCTACTATGTCCCTTCCTTAAATCATCCTTTTAATTTAGTTGTTGTTACAGCTAAGGCTACATATGAAAATTTTCCGTTCCAACCGGAGCGTTTTCCATTCCTTTTTGCTAGTAAAACGTGTTCATGTCGTACATTATGTTATATTAAGCGCTAAGCGAGGTGAGGTGATGGTAGCCTCGCTTCGCTTAATGGCGCTTAAGTACTGGTTAAGTGCTAGATCCATTCGGAGTCCACCTGGGCCCGATGACTCTTAAATAGCGCCTAAGCAGCGCTTAAGCAATAATTAAGCAATGCTTAATTACTATATATGTAATTCATCACTTATTACTATACATAAATGCTGAAGTTTAG
Organism: Allium sativum; assembly: GCA_030737875.1. Lineage (NCBI taxonomy): Eukaryota > Viridiplantae > Streptophyta > Magnoliopsida > Asparagales > Amaryllidaceae > Allium > Allium sativum. The sequence goes on along the minus strand of CM060920.1, from coordinate 1,032,642,964 downwards.
GCGAGGCGCTACAAAGCGCTGAAAAAACGCGCTTAAGCGCTAGTCACTTAATGCCTTCCTCTTTTTAAAAATTAAGCGATGTATTTTCCAAAATCGCTTAGGCGCTTCTTAAGCGCGTTTTTCATAACATAGGTTGTACATGAAATAAATAATACAATACACAGAAGATAGATGCATGACATATATGAAAACAAATAACACCACAGACTTTGAAATTTGGATAAAATTACACAAATTATTAGAATTTAACTAACTTTCAAATGAAAAAATGCTAGTACCAAAGGTTTTTTTAGTCCATCCTTTTGTATTTGCCTTGGAAGTTCTAGAGCAGTGGTCTGCTGTAAAACCTGAAGTATTACATACATTTATATTAATACAATTATACAAAACCTGCAAGCATTGCAAAACCTGTAAATTTAATGTTATGAAAGCACATGAAATTTGAACTTAAAATAGTTTCTTCTTAGCTAATCAATTTGGATAGGTATCCTAAAGCATTTCTAATACTTCCATTGTGACCTTGCAGGAAGCGTGGCTGTAGTCCATCTAGTAAATGGTGAATATAGAATAGGTAATAATCATCAAATAGAATGTGTATAATTCAATCAAAGAGCTATACCTGAGTTTCAACCAGCTTATATCAAAACTATAGAAGATGAATAACCAAAATACACTAATAATTGTGTTGCAACACATTTGCAAGGAGTGAAACAAGCGATTTTTTCATGGAAAAGAGGGAAACCCATATCAACTTTACAGTAATACTGGCATTGATGCAAAAATTATTCATGAATTCATGAAGAAGAAGAAGCTTACAAGTAACACCGAGGAGGAGGCACAACTGATGGATGCATAATGCTTAGCTTGCGTTAATGTTTTCTGTTTATAGTTTTAGCAACCTGTAATGAAGGAATTCCAATGTTATTCCTAATAAAAAGCTTAATGGCACTGCTCTTATGTTAAAACATTCAGTTGATATAATATTGTGAAATGATTTTTTTCCTTCACAAGGTGCCTCCGCATCCATTAACCGTTCAACATCGACTTCATTTCCCACACTAAAGACATAGATTGCCTTGAAGAGCTTTGATGTTGCAATTCAGTTTGACTTTGGGTAGACAACGTTTGCCTCGCTTCATTTCCTACCGTTGGTTCGGTGGATAGGGAAACTATAGAACATGGCAGTTTGTTGTTCATGTTCAATTAACATATTGTAAAGATACTTTTAGGAAAATGGGAATGCTGAGTAAAATTATAACACCATGATGAGTGAATTAATAAATCAAATTTAGTTTGTTGCTGTAAAGATTTGATACGAAATGTGTTTTGTAAGAATTGAAAGCAAAGAATGATTTTGTATTGATAATATTTAATGAATTGTATAAGAGAGAGGTCTGTATATGTAAGTGTACAGACATGTACATGTTGCAGCAAGCAACGATAATAAATAAATACAATAACAACTGGATTGAAGGCCCAAGCCCATTACGAAAATGTAAAATATATGGTGGAGATTTCGGTTGTATCTTATTATACTCCCCCACAAATGAAAGCTAGGGTTTCATTCTTCAGCCGCCATGACGATAAAAAATTAATGAAACCCTACGATGTTGATTCGAATCAGCCTCAATTGTCTCTACTTGATGGTTGATGGAGAGGATTCGAACTTAATTTTTCTGGTTTGTCTTGAGTTAAGTTAGCTCCATGCTTCTTGTTCAGGTCTGCATTGATTGTCTTCGTGCTCTTTGAGTAGTTGAAGATAAGCTGCTGCAGTTCTTTGTCCCTTCAAATTTAAGCTCCATTGTAGCTTTTGGTACCCATTTAGGGTTTCCAAATATTGATGATTTCGGATCTGAACATGGATGCTTTGTTTCTTCATAAAGGTTTGATCTTTTGATGACTTTAAGTTCAAATCTAAGTTTGGTAAAACTCTTATTTGATAATGGCTTCGTTAGTATATCTGCTACTTGATGTGTTGCTGGAACATGATTTATGTGCAGTTTCCCTTTGATTACTTGTTCACGAACGAAATATAAATCGATTTCCATGCGCTTAGTTATAGAATGTACTACAAGTTTTGGTGATAGAGACACAACACTTAAGTTGTCACACCACAGTGTAGGTGGCTTTTGTGCTGTGATTTTTAATTCACTAAGCAATGATTGTACCCACATAATTTCAGCAGTTGCATTAGCAATGCTTCTGAATTCTGCTTCAGTACTAGATCTGGAGACTATAGGTTGTTTCTTTGCACTCCAAGAAATAAGATTATTCCCCAAATAAATGCAATATCCTGATGTTGATCTCCTATCATCTAGATCAGTAGCCCAATCTGCATCACTATATCCAATTATATTTAGTTGATTATAATGCTTGAAGTGTAATCCACATTCGTTTGTTCTCTTTAAGTATCTTAACACTCTTTTCATAGCTTTCCAGTGATCTTCTTTGGGCTCCTACATAAATTGAGAAAGTTTGTTAACAAGGTAAGCAATTTCTGGTCTAGTGATGGTAGCATATTGTAATGCTTCTACTAGACTTCTGTATTGTTTAATATTATCTATGTTTCCCCCCTTGTGTTTGGATAGTTAATGGCTAGTAACCATTGGTGTTGGTAGAGCATTTGCAGCATACATATTTGCTTTAACAAGAATTTCATTTATGTATTTCTTTTGACTTAAGAACAGTTCTGATTTGGATACTTTTGACACTTAAATACCCAGAAACTAGTTGAGTTCACCCAAGTCTTTGATGGAGAATTGCTTGTTTAATAGTTGAATGAGCTTCTTCATTTCTGACTCACTGTTGCCTGTAATGATTAAGTCATTAACATATATCTAAACAAATGTAGTTATGTCATCGGTAATTTTAACAAATAGTGAGTGATCTGATTTGGTAGATTGAACCTTTAGTTTTGTCAAGACAAGTTTCAATTTATCAAACCAGACTCTAGGAGATTTCTTAAGCCATAAATTGCTTCATTTAGCTTGCACAAGCTCTTTGTCTTTCATGTATCCTTATGGCTGACTCATATATAGTTCCTCTTTTAAATCACCATTCAGGAATGCATTATTAACATCAAGCTGTTGTATTCTCCAGTTGTTATGCAAGGCTATAGTAAGAACTATCCTTATTGTAGTTGGTTTAAAAACTAGAGAAAAAGTTTCTTCAAAGTCAAAACTATATTGCTGTGTGAACCCTCTAGCTACAAGCCTGGCTTTATATTTGTGCACAGACCCATTTGCATTTTTCTTTAGCCTGTATGTCCATTTGCTATCAATAATATATTTGTCCTTCGGTGCTTTAACAAGAGTCCAAGTCTTGTTTTTAATCAATGCTTGATATTCATCATCCATGGTCTGTTTCCAGTGTTCATTACTGATAGCCTGTTTATAGTTGACTGGTTCATCAGAGTTGCTGATGATAGTATAAAACTTGGGTTTAAAAATGCCCCTTTTTGACCTTGTAATCATTGGATGACCAGTAGGTGGTTGTTCTCTTTATTGTCCATGACTTTCATTACTATCATTTCTGACATTTGATTGATTTCCTCTGGTTTCAGAATTTAAGTCATGTGACAGACTTTCATGTTGATGCTGATTGTCATTGGATTGATTGGATGGCTCAGATGACTCATTTCTTGATGAATGCATGGAATCCTGATGAGTTTCCAAGCAACCATCACCAGAGGCTTCACTTAAACTGTCAGAATAAGGAGATATTCCTGGAATTGACCTTTCTGAATTGTATATCTTTTGTGTTGTGGTAATTTCTGAACTATCAAAAGGGAATACCTTTTCATTAAACACAACATGCCTAGAAATGAATACTTTACCCTTTTCATCAAGACATTTGTAGCCTTTATGATCACTTGCATATCCAATAAATGTATATGGTGTAGATCTTAAATTTAACTTATGAGCATTATAGGATCTTAAGTAAGGATAACATAGACACCCAAAAACTTTAAGTCTCTCATAATCAGGCTTAACATTATATAATGCTTCAAAAGGTCTTCTGTTATTTAAAACATTGGTTGGCAGCCTGTTTATTAAATATACAGAAGTACTAAAAGCATTTGGCCAGAATTTCATAGTTAAATGACTTTGAGCAAATAAAGTGAGACCACTTTCAACAATATGTCTATGTTTTCTTTCAACTAAGCCATTTTGTTCAGAGGTATATGGACAAGTTAATCTATGAGTGATACCTTTCTTTTGAAAGAATTTACTCAGTGGTTTAAATTATGTACCTCTATCTGTCTGTAGAATTTTTAAACTTTCACCTGTTTGTTTTTCAGCCTGATTAATAAACTGAATAACGGCTCTGTTAGTTTCATATTTGGTTTTCAGAAAGTATATCCATGTATATCTTGTATGAGAATCAACAAAAGAGACATAATAGTTAAAACCATAATCATAATTTGTTGGTGCTGGACCCCACAGGTCAGCAACAATAAGTTCAAGACATTTTTTATAGGTGGTATAAGAATCAGTGAAGGGTAATTTATGACTTTTCCCCATCTGACAATAAGTGCAAACATATGGTGTAGGGATGTTATAATATGAAATGTTATTAACAGTTAAAACTGTTTTTAACAACATTCACATTAGCATGACCAAGTTTAACATGCCATAAATCAAACACACTAGATTTTTCATTTATTTCAGGTAGGTAACAGGACTTGTTCTTTAGATCACAACTTGCAGAGTTGACAACATTGAATTTATATAGTCCATTGCATGTTTCACCCTGCAGGATAGTTTCATTTGTTAGAAGATCTTTAGCTTAGCAGTGATAGGGATGAAATTCAAAGTACACCTTATTGTCTTTAGCAAATTATGAAATACTGAGCAAGTTCTTTTTTATTTGAGGAACCATAAGTAAATTATTGAGATATAACTGCTTTTTACCTTTGATGTTGTCAAAGCCAATATATGTAAATATTACACGATCACCATTACCTATATGTAGAGAATTCATACCTTTGTATTCCCTTTGTCCAAGTTTAAGGTTGTTGACGTTATTAGTGATGTGATTAGTAGCACAGAGTCAGGATACTAGTTTTCATCACCTATGTCTTCAGTTTGACTGTTTCTTGAGCTATTACAATGACTATCAGTTTCAACATGTGCCATATCTGCAGTAGGATTTGACTTTTTGATTATTCTGATTTTGTCCAACAACATAGTTATTATTGAATCTGAAATAACACTTCACAGCAGTGTGACCCACTATTTCACATATTTGACATATTTGACATATGAATTTGCTGTTATTGTTGTTCCAACTTCCTCTTCCTTTATTTTTGTTAGAAGGGCCACCTCTCTGATTGTAGGATTCACCTCTATTTTGGTTCTTGTTCTTGGATTCAACAAGATTTGCAGATAGATCGTTTAGATGAGTTCTTTTAATTTCAATTCTTGCTTCATGAGCAAGCAAGATAGAATAGACATCATCCATTGAGCAGGTGACCTTTTGAGATGTAATAGCTGCCACAAATGCTTCATACTCTTCACTAAGTCCATTTAAAATAGCCAATGAATGTTCAGAATCACTAATTTTCTGTCTTGCCACTTCAAGATGATCACAAGTACTCTTAACTTTTGTTAAGTACTATCTCACAGACAAGTTTTCCTTTCTTGAAGTTTGTAATTGATTTCTATAGAACATGGTTTTGGCAGAAGATTGAGTATTAAAAGATTTTTTCTATAGATATCCAAATTTCCACCCAATTACTTGTGATAGTATTTTTTTCACTTATACAGGATAATAATCGGGCACAGATTAATCTATCTTGCCTGTGATATTCAACAAATTCTTCATTACTTACAACTCTGTTGTCTGCATCAGTTATGAATTTGGGAGGAACAACAACAGTTCCAAGTATGTAACCTTCTAATCCATAGCCTTGTATGATAGTTTCTACTTGCAACTTCCATAGCAAGTACTTATTCTCTTCAAGATGAATAGTAATCAATTGGGTTTGTGGATTGATACCTGTTTTAACAAGAGTTTTTGCATTTGCTGTATTCTGACTGGTCGATGTTGCCTGATTATTACTTGCAGATGGATCTGTCGCTGTAGAAGTTGAATTATTGTCTCCGGCCATGAAGATAACAATAATGAGAATTACGCGACAAGAAAGGTATGAAAACAATGAATTTTTTGATGCCTTGAATTGAGGAATTTCTTGAAAAAATTTCAACTGAAACTGCTGCAACCTTGAGGCTTTAATGATGATTTTGACCTCTTTTGATTGATGATTTTTCTCTAAAAAACCTTGCGGGAAGGCACTTTTCTTTAGCAGTAAAGCTTTTCTTGATTGGTTTTCAATGAATTCAGTGATTTCTTGAATGACACTTGATTCTGTAAAGTTGATGCAGCTTATTAATAGAGCATGGCGAGGCACTACTTTATGGATATCAAGTTGCAACCCTCAAATGATGAAATAGAATACATCTCAGATAAGAGAGATTCAGGTGATGATAATTCTCTGACAAATCTTCTGTCAAAAGATAGAATAATGCTTCAATTTACAGATAATCAGAATCTTTAATCGCTGTTAAGCGTTGTGATGCTCTGATACCATGTAAAAATTTGATACAAAATGTGTTTTGTAAGAATTGAAAGCAGAGAATGATTTTGTATTGATGATATTGAATGAATTGTACAAGAGAGAGGTTTGTATATATAAGCGTACAGACATGTGCACGTTCACTACAAGAAAAAACGAGATTAGCGACTGATTTTTAGCAGCGGAAAATTCCGTCGCTAATTAGCGGCGGATTTCCATGTGATCTACAAGGGATAGTTTTTTAAATTTTCAACTTTTTTTCTTTTGTTTATTACCGTCGTTTTCTGACATCCCTCACTAAGCCGTTGCAAATTGCGTCAAATTACCGACAGAAAATTTCTGCCGCTATTTTCCGCTGCAAAACCAGGCAGAATATCGACGAATATTTATCGAAGCTATTTTGCAGCAGAATTCCAACAGATTTGTAAGAGATGTTTATATTATTTTTCTAAGATATACTTTAGTGTTATTTTTAATAATTATTAATATGTTCAATAATTAATAATAAATTTGTTCTAATTAATGATTTATATGTAATAATAAATAATAATTTACGTTCTATAATAAATAACTCATAATCATTGCTTATTTAGAATTAGCAAAATAATCTTTGCTTGTAACCAATGTGCTTACTAAATTCTTAATTAAGTACTCTGCTTTCATCACAAATTTCAGTCAGTATACTAGTATATTTTACGCTAAATCCCAAAATTTTAAATTGTTCTTTTATATGCTACAAGAAGAATGACTAATTTCTGACACATATTAGCAACGCAATAGTGACTCAACGTAGGCTCGACGTTGCCAATTTTAGTTGCGTAAGCAAAACGTCAGCAAGACATCCTTAATTAGCTTTGCTTTAGTGATGCCATGAATGTAGTGACGTTTTCAAGCTAACATCACTAATGTGTCTGAAATTATCTATGTCTTTACGACAACGAACAAATTTAGCGATGCCACACCGACGACATATTTAATTTCTTTTGGGTCCATCTATTAACACCCCAGTTATTGCTCTTCACCCTCCGTAAAAAAATTAAAATTTTATTTCCAATTATAAACTTTAACGATTAATTAGATAACTTACTTAATTTGTCTATTCATTTTCCATCATCATCTCAAATCTTTACCCGCTGAAATTACGTTGAAATTGCAATGGTCGATGAAGTTTTAATATGCTTGAACATAAATCCAGAAAAGTGTATTAAAGTACCTTCTACCCATATTTTATTTTTAAATGATAGAGAAATATGAAATGCATTGGAATCTAACTGCACTTGATAAAATATTGATTTATGCATGGACTTGTTACATATTCAAGTAAGCAAGATCAGAGCTGCTGGGATTGTATCATCGCTTATTTTCTAGAGTTTGAAAGCAAGCAGGAACGAAGTTTTTAGAAAGAAGCAGACCAAGCACAAGAAAGGAAAGTAATGTGAACTAAAAGAAAGGTCTTTTTTTGGAATAAACGAGGTGCGGAGAAAAATAAATGAAGTGCATGTTTTATTTTATAAACATCGGGGGGTGAAAAGCAAAACATGGGGTGGCAATCGATGAAGTTTTTTTTTTCCTTTTTATCTTGGCGGCCGCAACAACATTGAAGGTTAGTGATCTACATCCTAATTTGTTTCTTATTTTAACCGTTCAATAGCAAAAAATCCAACGCTTCACAATAGTCATCCGCGCATACATCTTACTAATGATCAAAGCCGTCAACGTGGAAAAAAAAACTTAATCCGATGGTTCAGGTTTACATTGCTGCTGCGTAATTATCTTCACATTCACATCTCTCTCGGTTAGCTCCAAGTCCTGAAACCATCTCCATAAAAAAAATCCCTAGTTTCTTCACTTTCGCTGCTTGCAAGCTTGCTCCAGCCACCAATGATTTGGACTCCAGAATTGGACTGACAGTCTGCCTCCAGTTCGCTTTGCAAGGCTCTATAATCGCCTCTACCTACGACAAGTCCCAAGGAAGGAGAAAGGAAAATGACACCCTCCATCTCCTCTTCAAATCGATGGTTCTACAGGTAAAATTAATCATTTTTTTACGACTTGCTTAATTCGACCTTTAAATTATGGGCAAGAACTATTTTTTTCCTGTTATTGTTGGTTACTGTTAGAGACCGGTGTAAACCCCCATTTTCCTGAGATCTAATTTCCTTAATTATTTCTAAGGTATCGATTCATATTATCTTGTGTATCTGAGATGTTTTCACAGTTGGAAACTGATTTGATTTTTCCAGTTAGATTTTACGTTCAAAAATAAATTTTGTATTATCTCATTCATTTACATTTCTTTCTGTCAAATATTTAATTTATTTGGAAGTATTTATGGCAAATTTTGTTTGAACTCAACAAATTGCTGATTTTCATAATACTGCTGAGTATAACTGCAGCAGATGGAGTGACTGAGTGGAAGTGTAGCATAAGTACCGTTAAATGGTATCATGTTGAATTTTGGTGCCAAATAATAACATCAAATGAGTATAACAACAACATGCTTGTTGATTTAAATAAAGGAAAACTTCAAAAAATAATATCAGGTTGAGTTTGCCAAATGTTGCTAGGTAAAAGTGAGCATGCAGTAATAGTGAATGAGACAGATAGTGCCTAGTCTAGTTTAGCTTAATGTTAACTTGAGGCAACACACATTAGTGATTGTAGAAAGAACGTTTGAGATATTATTTTGATGGTGATTGAATGTTAAAGCACTAATATGATGCAATGGGATTGAGTTCAGTATCCATATTAGCACTAATAAGATTTTTGTTGTTGTTGTTATGTTGATGTGATAAGAACAGCTCCTTTGATTAGCACTGCTTGTCACCTTTCCTTTTATTAGCAACTGAAAATGACATCAGTAACATGTGATTTGGCACCAATTTGTTAAAATTTTACTCTGTCGCTTTGTCCATTTCACGAACTATACACAATTTTATTATCTACTTAGATCTTGTTGGGTCTTTGTCCACCTTACGATACAAACGACCTCCAACTGATAACTATTATATATTCAGTTTGAGAGGGTGTACTGATTTATATGCAAAGGACTAGGACGCTTCCTTCCTTTGCTTATAACACTAAATCATACTATTATTATAGAATAAGTCTTGTAGGATTTGCCTGATTCAATTGATTATAGTTCGGGTTATCATTTTCTCTAAGTTATGTGTATTTCTGTTAAACTATGCTGTCATACAAACTGTGTAATACTTGATTTTATCTAGGAAATGAGTTTCATAGATGTATCCAGCTTTAAAAATACAAAATATAATAAATTAAACCTAATATGCTATTTTAGGTTTCTATATGCCCTAGTCCTTTAACTACATCTCATTTGTCTACTCTGTTGTTACTTTCTATAAAACCATTGTTAGGTTTTTTCTTCTTCTTGTTTTCTTGTTTTCTTTGCTGATAGGCCAAGTCCACTTATATAGTGGTTTAAAGTCCACTTATATTCTGAGTTATTATGTATGGGTTGGGTGTTGTGTGGTTATTTTATTTGTGGCATATGTGAAACTGGTAGCTAAAGAGAAAAGGATGGTGGTCTGTAGTTCATAGTTTGAGTGAAATTTTGCTGATGTGGTACTGGTTGTTTGTGTGGTGGTCTTCAGTTATTTTAAACCTTTGATTTGTATGTCACATGATGCTAGTTATCACTATATTATAACACTATTAAGAACAGTGAATGATATATGAATTTTACTTGCATCTGTTGTTTCAGGCATCAACAAGCGGGTTTTTAGATTGGGGATGCTCGGATCCGCTGTGGGATCCGTTATGGGCTGCTTTAATCGGGAGTTTTTTTAATAAACCATGGCTTAACGAGGTAATTTTGAATTTTATTCGGTTACATGAATCTCCTTTTATCCCATCCACGAATTCATCTTTTTCTTTAACGTTTTTGTGTTCTGACTTTTCATTGAAAAACTACAATTTATAAAGGTATATAATTTGAACTACTATTGTTGCTGTTTTGCAGCGTTGTGGATTGAAGTTTAACCACAGGTATACCATAAATTTTGATTTGGTTGCGCTGTAGTTTGTTGGATTGCAATTTGCAGTTACAACTGGTATACATTTTTTAGTTTAATATTGAGTTTCACATTTATTCGATGCATTTAAGTATACAAAATTTGTAGTGTCATATGTGTGTATATTTGAAAATATCAAAATTGAAGGTTAAGAACAATAAGGAATGCAACGAGAAAATATGTTACACTGAGGTTAGTTCTTGCCTTCTACATGGAGCTAGCTCTAATCATAAACACATTCAAAGACATGAATAACTAGATTTGAATCCTCCTTAGTAAAAGCTGCGAACATCAGTTTCTAAGCAGTTTTGTAAATAATTCCCAATAGAAATGTTTAAAGTTAAGTTACTTTCATGTAAGAATAAGTTAATTAAAGTGCTTGACTATCATGAATTGTAAGAAATGAATATATAACAAATTATATTTTGATATATTTATGTTCATGAACTATTTATTTGTTATGCCTTCGCAAAACTAATCATGATATATGCAACTGACAAGTTATGAAAACATGAGGCAAAGTGCAGCGGTAGGGAAGGTCCTTTAAAAAGGCTGAGCGAGCTAAGGCAACATGCATGGATGCAGAACATATATTGAATACAAATTGAGCGAATGTGAAGTGCAGGAATTGAGTTCATCGGGGCTGAACAATAGAGGATTTGGAAGCTCAAATTGTAGAAAGACTGGTGGTATGAAAGCTTGGCGTATAGTTTTGTTGTTTATAATTCGGCTAGGTATATGAAAGCTTGGTGTATGAATTGAGGAAGAATTGTGGACTTTTTTTTGAATGTGAATATGAATGTTCTTTTTTAAATGTTAATATGGATGTTATTCTAATGTTAATATGGATATTGTTCTTTTTTGAATGTGATTATAGATGTATTTTCTTGCAAATTTATCTTTGTTTTTTTAATATGCTATTTCAGTGTTCATAGTGATCAGAAGGGGAATAGCGGTGGATTACCAACAAAAAAAAAGTGAGGTTAAGTTTACTTCAATTTAATTCCCGTCGCTAATCCCTTGGCAATTAGTAAGGATTTACCAACGTCTTTTATAAGTAATATTTTATTATAAATTAATTATTCATCGGTAAATAGTCGGTATGTAAATTAAAATAAAATTAGTAAATAAAATTTTGTTTTTATTATAAAATTAGTAAAATGATGGAAAAATATCGGAAAACTCACGCTAAATTCCGTCTCAAAATCTGACGCAGATACTGTCATGGTTTTTACCGACCACACCGGTATGTAGGAAATCCGTCGCTAATGTCTGTTCAGCGACGGATTAGAAGCGGATTCTGCCGCTGCTATATGCTGTTTTTCTTGTAGTGGTTGTAGCAAGCAATGGTAATAAAGTTAAATAAAATAACCATTGGGCTAAAGGCCCAAGCCCATTACGAAAAAGTAAAATATACGGTGGAGCTTTCAGTTGTATCTCATTGTATATGCTGTTTTTCTTGTAGTGGTTGTAGCAAGCAATGGTAATAAAGTTAAATAAAATAACCATTGGGCTAAAGGCCCAAGCCCATTACGAAAAAGTAAAATATACGGTGGAGCTTTCAGTTGTATCTCATTGTAGTCACTGTATTTTTTGCTTCTGTCTTACTGATGGAGCTCAGTGTTTTTAATTAGGTTGATAAGAACGGTTTTAATTTTTATAGAAATGTGACCATCAAATTTGTATCAGCTGAATCTCTACATGTATATAATGATCCTTTACTTTATAGGTATCATCAAGCTTTTTATTCCTAAAAATGCTACTATTTGCGATAAGCTTGTTTACAATGCATTAGGCCAACCTGTTCTTTAGCATACACAGGAAACTAAGGCCATCACTAAAACTTCTTTGTTTTCTTCAGTTCTCACTAGAAAAAAAAAGATTATCACACTTCTCATAGCTAAAAACCCACAAAACCATTTCAAATATACCAAAAAGTGATATATATATATATATATATATATATATATATATATATATATAATGTGTCATATATTCTTACTATTGCAACCTAATTAGTGCTCTTTTATGGATAATAGTAAAGAAACGACTTTCTAAATGTGTTGTTAAAGAGCTCTTATCATTTTAACACTCCAGAGTTCAAAAAGGCATCAACATAGTCACATATCCATAATATCCATATTGAGAACTAGTCTACTGAGCTGGCTTATTGAGAAGCTGTAACATCCCGAATTTTTAATGATTTAATAATTAATTTTATTAATTATTTTAATATAATGTTTTGATAATTTAATTGGTTTGAATTCAAATATTTTGAATATTTAGATTTTAAATAAATAGTGGAATAATAAAATTAATTTCGGAATAGTTGGGAATAACTGAATTGGCAATATTAAGTGAATTGGGTAATTTAATATATTTAATTCGGTCTAGAATTGAATTATTACAACGAGTTTATTATTTAAGCGATGATTGAACGTATAAATTATAATATAATTATAATCGAGCTCGTAACGTCGCCGAAGTTCGCAATATTGCGAATTGAACTTCAACTGGGTATACATAATCTGTTTTATGTCGGAATTCTGTAAAATAAGAAACGTTTGAATCTATTAGATCATATTTTTCTAATGAAAGTGAAAAATGAAAATTTCGTCTTATAGATTGTGAGTTATGTCCAAATCAAAATTTCAAATAGTCGTTATGAAATCGTTTATAAAGCATAACGGTTTATTAAAGGGGATTTTTCTCACAAGGACAAACTCACCAAATTATTTGCCCAAAAGGACAACCAACAAAAAATTTGCCCAAAAGGACAAGTTTTAGTGCAAATGGTGAATTTCAGGGGGGTCCCATGTTTTCCCACTTTGCACTAAAACTTGTCCTTTTGGACAAGTTTTTTGCCCCTTATCCTTTTGGACAATTTTTTTGGTTTTTTTATCCTTCACAATTTTTTCCTCATTATTTATTAAATATAATTAAATATCGGTTTTGAATTTGTACGATATTTTTGAGACGTATACTTAATTTAATTTATAGAATTTTTCTATAATTTTTATTTTGAAAAATAATCAACTTTTTTGTTTGAAGTGTTTTATGTCTTATATCAGCACTTCTGAAATTCCACAGAATAAACTATCTTGTCTATATTATTATGTTTTTGGGGTCATGAAACATTGCTCAACTCAATGATATTTTTATTTTTGTCATTGGCAGTTTGGTTGGGAATAAATTTTATATAGCAAGGTAACCAAAACTACATGCCTAATGGAAACAACGAAATCGCAGACCATTTATAACGATTCTGACACTCTACCTTATAGTTGTGGGTAAACACCATCAAGCAAACCTATGATAAGATAACACATGAATTGCTACCTAGATAAACCTATAACTAATGCCTAAATATGTACTCACAGACATGCCTGTCATCTCCTGCAAACTTCATGCTTAGGTTTGCATTCCCCTGTGTTTTCTAATCGACTGCAAACATATCTACTAGGTTCCTACTGTCTGCTACTCCTTCGCGACAAAGCTTTGTTATTTTGTAAATTTAGCAAAGCGTTGTCTTTCTTTTGGTTTAGAAATTCGACTATCATAATCAATGGCGACGTAGGTTTGAACTTCTTAAACAAACCAAATCGACACTCCATGAAACAAAACTCAATATATTTATAGATAAATTTTCCAGCAACAACACTTTTCACGTTTACCCATTCACGAAGAACACCTGAAACTTCGAAACTGGACGGTGCTGAGTTCAACTGGGCCAAGGGTGCAGTGGCGGCCTGCGTTTGACGGTCGAGGCGCCTCTGTTGGCGGCTGCAGAGGGGTTCGAACGGACTGTTGTGTGTATGAACGTGGGAAGAGAGGGGAGAGAGGGACGGTGAATGTTTGAGTGGAGAACAAGAAAGCCACTATTGGACATGGTGGAGTAATGAAGCCGTGGTATTTTTTAGGAAGGTTTCGAAGTGGTTGGCGTGAATAATAACAGGAGTGGGACGTGTTGTTTGGAAAGATTGAGTGAGGGCGGTGTTGAGTTTGAGTGAGAACTTGGTGAAAACGGGATGGAAATTGTTGAAGGAAAGGAGAAGCGTGAGGATCGAAATACACGAAATGGTGTATATGGAGGAAGAGCAGCGTAAGTTCTAGGAAGAATGAATCATTTTGCGGTTATGGGTTTTGAATATATTGGTAGGCTTTCTTGTTGTGTCGTTCAATATATATATATATATATATATATATAGCATCTATTTTAACATAATTTAGTGACACAAATGGTGACACAAAAAATATGCACCATTGGATCTTTTTGTTTTTACATGGGAAGGTGGAATTCAAGGGGCAATCCAATGGTGAGAATTCATTGTGTCACTAATTGTGTCAAATAGAATTTCCTATATATATATATATATATATATATATATATATATATATATATATATATATATATACACACATACATACATATATATATATATATACATACATATATATATATGAAATAATAATAATAAGGTAATTTTTATTCTAATCCACAATATTAGTAAGTTAATTCACTCTATTTTATAGGATCGTTGACTTTTACTGAAATTTAAATTTTATTCAGTGTATCCACAAAAAAAAAATCATACATATTTTCTCTTCTTCTCTGTTTTCTTCTGTGCGTTTTCCGTCGTCTTCTTGGTATTAGAATCCTAGCATCTAAATCCAAGCTCAAGCATTAAGCGGAGTAATTCAACATAACAGTAAGTAGTTTGTATATATATATATATATATATATATATATATATATATATATATATATATTGAAATTTCCTGCAGCGAGGTTTGATGCGGCTACAGTGTTTGTTAATATCTGCATTTGATAATTGCGGCTTCCCGATGATGAAGTTTTAAGATGAGCAAGTTGGTTTCTCCATTTTTTTAATATATAATCTAATAAGAAGAAAGTCTATAATTGTTAGCTCTTTTGATTCGTCATACATAGTTTATTGGTCATGTGAAGCTCTTGCTAGTCTGTAAGTAGCTGATTGTTGTAAAGGTTAGTTATGTACTAACTAGAAGTTGTTTATCCTGCAAATTCTATAGTAGTAATAAAATTTTGCGCTTAACTTTTAATTTTTTTTGAAGTAAATTAATTGTATACAAAATTGTATTTTTTTAATATCACCATTATCACATATAATTGTAGTTAGCTATTTTCTGAAATCTTGAGAAATTGATAAAAATATGTCTAAGAAGAGAAGCCGTTTACATCTTGATGAGGGAGATGGTTGTTACAGTACAAAGGAAATTGCAGAAAATCAAGGGTTTTATTCAAGACTAATAAATAATTATGATGATGACGAGTGGCTTGTTGAAGCCGTGAAAGAAGAAAACAAAAACATGATGGATGATTTAAAACAAGAAGCACAAACTCGATTGTTAACTATATAATATGGCGAAATCTGTAAGTTAATCCACTTGTGGATTAACTTACAAAATAGTTGTGGATTAACTTATTAAAGTAAAATGGTGGATTAACTTATTAAAACCATGAATTAGAATAAAAATTACGTAATAATAATAATAAGGAAGCCCAAAATATAAAGAACCACGTGAATCAGCTGGGGCCTTGTGAACCAGGGATCGAACTGCATGGGGTATAACAAGCGTGTGGGGTATTTTGCATGAGTGGGTGGAATGTAAAAATAAGGTGGTGATAGAGTTTGGATTTGTAAACAATCGACCATTGAAGGAATTAAACTGGGGCAACAGATTTTACTTTTGTGAAGAAGAGAAGTGCTCAGGCGCGGGTGTGGACTTTGAAAGGGTGGATTGGGCCGAGATTTTCATTGGTAAAGCCCGTTTTCTAATATTGTTAAGATTAATTAAAATATAATAGTATATTAAATCTAATTAATCATATCTTGCTCATATGTTATCCAAACTCATCAAACTAAGACTCATTGGAATCGTACAAGCGCAGGCTACATACTAAAACCAGTTTGGAGAGATTTGGAGCCCGTTTGAATTTACGACATAAGTTAACGCCTGAACAGATCTGCCGACGTCAATCGTTATTTAACAATTAACAACCAAAGTGAGTAAACTCACTAACTCTGTCCTGTTTTATAATTTTATAAACGTTATTTAATATTGATAAAATGATTGAATGTCGTATGCGATGGTTGTTTGAATGATTTACCAATTAATTTATTGAAATAATATTTATAGTTATATATATATATATGTATATATAAAACGTTAACTGAATACTGATTGTATTTATTATTATATTTCATATTGATATGAAATTACTGTTTTTTATATTGATTAACAATTGTGGATACTGGGAAACAGGTTGGAGGGATCCAACTGGATTCCTCAACAATTTATTGTTGTTTTTCATATATTGTATTATATGTTGGGACATATAATATGTGATTGATAATTGTGTGTTTTGGGATGTTGAATAATATTGAACTGAAATAATTGGTATTTAAATACCGTAATATATATTTAAATATATTGGAAATGAATTTGAGTTTTAAGAAAAGAAAATCTATTTTAAAATAGAAATTGAATCTCGACTGGCTAGAGTGACATAACTTGTTTTAATTATATAAAAACAAGTACTTGGGTTTATAAATGATGCTATAAATAAAATGCAATAATTAGTATATACAAATGTAGGAATGGAAATTTAAGAATGATGTAATGTGGGAAATCGTTTCGAAAGGAAGACGATGGAATTATTTCGATATTCGAAATATGGATTGAATTGAAATAAACTGATAAGGATTTATAGTTATGATTCAAGATGTCGAATGTTAATAAAATGATTTATCCTTAGAAATTATATATTATATAATTCAGTATTTGACAAAATAATTAACATTTGGTTTGAAACCAATAAATTATGATCGAATAGGTAATAAAGATTAAATTATAAACTTGATATGTTACTAACAAGACATTTACTTATGAATGAAATAGAATACAAGTTTGAATTTATAAGATAACTCAATAAACAGATCGTGGACCTGTAATAGCATTTATGATTACAAAGTCAAGATTTGATTTGATAAAATAAGTCTAGATTCCTGTAAAGGTATAATATTCACGTTTTAAAGTGAATAATGATTTAAAACAAACAGTTGCAGAGTTAATTAGTGTAAAAGGAATTGGTAAATGTTTGGAAGTGATAAATTCAAACATCAATTTAGAAATCAAGTTAACCTGAAACAGTGAGTTTATACTGACGTTCGGAATGTTAATTGAATAGAGAATATTCAAAAAAAAAGTTGTAAGTTGGAATTTGATTCTATCAAATTCAGGAAAGTACTATTTACTTTCCAGTTATAATCAAGATTTATTTATTAATCTAATGAATTAATTATTTGTTTATTTATGTAAATAAAAGTTATACTTTAAAACTAAATATTTCAAAGGCAGAGATTATAACGTTATCGTTATAATCAAAGATTTTCATAAAGAAGTGGATTCTCAAACTGAATACGAGAGTTATGTAAATAGTTTTATAAATAAGAAATTAAGAAATGGAGTCAAGGAAATTAGAAACTGACTGAAAATTAGTTAAGTTGAATAACTTTCTGGGTATTGATCTGATGTTGGTTTCGACATTTGGATCTTATGCTTAGGGAATTGTTCTCTTACTAGTTTACGGTTAGGGACTGATGGTTGTGGAAGGTTAGTGATGCGTGAATGAGAAATGGAAATGTTTTCCAAATGTAATTAGCGCATATTTTCTAGCTATAGAAAATAAGAAATTTTGGATATGGAAATGTTTTTCCACGAATCATGAGAGACTAAATGGGTTTAAGAAATATAGAAAATGGGAGATTAAGGAATGAATAAATTAATGATAAAGTAATTTAAAGGGGCTGGATGTTGATTAATGATTAACCAGTGTAATTTCCATTTGGAAATATGACCGTATTTTGTATGTATGTTTCCTTTGATAGTTAAATAACTGGCTATCAAAGTTTTGATCTTTTTTCCGTTGTCAATACAGAAAGACCAGGATCAGATTTATTATCTGAAAACCACTCCGTATGGGAATTAGCGTTGCGAATCAAATACGATGAAGATAATTGAAGATGGGGTTTGTGCAAGGGCTGTTATGGCGATCCTAGGTAGAAACTGCCTAAGATGGATTTACATAATAGTGCCTTCGGTTTTTCCAGTCCCAGGACAACGTGTACGGATGAATGTCTGGAAGAGTATATCTAATAGATCGCGTAAGTTGATCACTTCAAACTTATTTATGTTGGTGGCAGAGAAATTCATTTCCCCTAGCTTTATACCCGTGATATTTTTGGGGAAATCAATTTGTGATTTGGCGAGTATGACGATGTGGCATTCAAAGTAAATATAGATGTGATCTGTATAATAGTACGTTATGGCCTCAAGCCTCATCAACCGGGAAATGACAAAAATCGGGCAGACAACATGGCTAAGTGGGTCGCACCCAATTATGGTATATTGTCACCATCTAGAGAATATTCATATTTGTTACTTCTTTCACTTTTGTATCTACCGCGAACGATTATGTTGGTATATCAACCGTAAGGTGATAGTATATTCAGAACATTCAAGCGAAATGAATGGCCATGTGTTGCTGAGTTACAAGATGTTCTTGTTGAACTCTAGTATTTTGCTTCTAGAGTACACTGATCAGAAGGTGGTTTCATACCTTGTCATAGTTGGAAATCCATTACCCAATAAGAGCCTGCGGTTTTTGATTGTACATTATATATGTAGAGCGTGAAATGAAAGCGTTCTACTAAATTGCTGTTTACTTGATTTAGACATTATTATAATATCAGAAAATATTGATCCTAAGAAATATTTTGGGTTATCGTAAGGTAAAAACCGTCTGTGTTTATGTGTTGATCTGTCTTATGATTATCATTTCTTTTATTTTAAAAGTTAAACAAAGTGATTAGAGTTTACTTATACCCATCCCATGACTGACCCAGAGTTTATTTTTTTTTGTTTTACCCTAAACTCTTGGGTGCACATATTTGTATGGGCAGTCAAGTAGTCGACATTTACAGATATACATGCAGGAGCTTGGAGCAGGAGGCTTCGACATTAGTTATATATATAGTATATTTCCACTGTGATGTTATGTGTTATACTTGTATGTATATACAGTTATAGTTTTGTATTTCAAAAGTTGTTATATAATATATTTATTCGTTCCGTTGTGAGATTCTTGTTTACTTTGATTCTGTTCTGTTGTGGTCTTCTTCTTCTTATTCTATTCTAACTTTCTTTCTTCCTATTTCTCACCCTCTAACTTCTTTCTATTAATGATCCGGTATTTTCGATGCTCGAATAGTCAACATGGTGTGTTGATTTTCAAGGTCGAAAATCCTTGTGTCATTACTGAAGCATTCAAGCATGCTGGGATATATTTTACTAGTAAAATTTTCCGAAGTAACAAAATTAAGCCTATATATTGAATAAATATAATAACAATTGGCATTTAACAAGTGGCTACTTTAACTAGGTAATACCATCTCTATTAGAATTCACATTGAGTTCACTAATTTATTATTTATAATACAGCTCAGAAGGAATAAACAAAATAAAAAATTACGGAATAAGACTAGGCACAGAGACAAAGAAACCTTGGTAGATTTGGAGTGAAGTTTCAAGCAGAACTTAACTGAAGTAGACAATAATCCTGAAGATCGTCTACTTTATGATGTAATTATGAATGCAGGTTGTGCACTAAAATTAAAAATGTATGAAAATAATCCAATGAGATTTTGTGTGTCCTTATTTGTTTCTAATAATCCACTTCTTCTTTCTTTCTTTTTCTCATTTTCTTCTCCACCACAATTTTGCTAATCTTTTTAGCAGCACAATTCATATTTATTTTATCTATTCTTAGCTCCCTTCAACATTTTAAACATTATTTTACACATTCTACATAATATTATTTCATTCAACATTTTTAGCATATAAAGAAAAATCTATTTCAATTAGAGGGTCTAACATACAACCATGCCATTGAAAATTGGAAAATGTTAAAAATAATCTGGTTAAGGGATGGGACCAGTGTTGTAACAACCCAGAATTTTGGGGCCAATTTAAATTTTTTATTTTAGAAGATTTAATGAATTTTGAATATTTAAAATAATTTATTTTAAATAATAACAACTAAAAATTTATTTTAAAATGAATAAATCTACTTTAATTATAGAAGGAGTTTAAAACAGCGCTGCAGTTTGAAAATTTGATTTTAAACTTTGACTGAATGTACATGATTCAAAATAAGTCAGAATTGAACGAAACAAGAAATATTTAAATCTGTTCAATCATATCTTTCTAATGAATCTGAAAAACTGAAATTTCACTTTATAATTTGAAAGTTATGTCCAGTTTAAAATTTAGAAAAGTCGCTGTAGAATTTATATATATTTTAATTTAATATATTGGCCTTAAAAATAGTCATTTTTCAAACAACCTCTGTTTTCGACGAAACCACTTTTGTTGGAACCAGAATGCCAAATTATTGTTAAGTTTAATTTTCCAAAATTTTTCGAACTAATATGTGAGCGTGGCGAAAGAAAACTTTTTTTATCGGTTTCGGTCAAATTTAATCGACTTGAAAATGACCATTTTTCACCCGGTCTCAGAATTCGACGAAATTAGTTTTGTTAGGACTGTATCGTCAAAACATAACTAGAAATATTTTTTCTGCAATTTTTAGAGTTCGTATGTGGCCCCGGTAATTTAAAATGTACGTTCAAATTTAATAATTAAATGATTTATAATTTAATTTAAAGAAAAACATATCGTAGCAGCCGAATTGGGTTACGAAACATGTTCCATTGTGTCCGGGATGGGGGTTATTGGCTAGGGGCGACATTCGTTGAGTTCGATTCGGAGTTAGTATCAACGAACAAACATTTTTTATAATTAAAATAAATAAACAGTATAAAATATGGTATAAAATACAATATATATACAAGGAGATGCTAAACCCTAAACACAATACACCAGCCGCCGTCCTCAACTTTTTCAATGGCCGAAACTGAACGAAATTCAATCCTTAATTTCTTTGCAATCCTCTCGAATTAAAACTCAACCCAAACACCAATTCGAAGAGCATTCAACCAGCTTTAATTCCATACGGCGATGATCTGATTTAATGGAGTTTGGAGTGCGGATTTGGGTCTCAAAACCCAGCGGGTTCGAGCCACTTTCTGGCGGGTTAGGGATGGCCGAGCCGTACGCGGTTGCTGGCGTAGGTGGATGGCAGTCGGGGCTCGACTGTGATCGCGACGGATCGAGGTACGGTGGTCCCCTGGTGCGTGCGACAGGAGGAATGTTTGATCGAAGATGGGTTCGGTACTGAAACGAATGCGAGGAAGAAGGTTAAAAATGGGGTTAAGTGTTTACTTAAGGAATTAATTGATAATTAATTATTCAATAAAACGATTAACACAAATATTATTATATCTTCTTCATACAGAATCGGAATTGAACGATTTTCGAACCGTTAGAATCGTCTTTTCAAGATCTACAATATAAAGCAAACCAGATCTAGAATGGAGCGTTCTACAATTTCTGAAAAATTTAAAACCATTGGTGAGAATTCTTATTTTAAATTTATAATTAAAATAATTGTTATGTGTTGTAAATCATTATTTATTCGTTGTTTGGACTCATATGGATTGTGTATTGTACGTAATTTAATGTGAAACATCTTGTTTGTATAGGTCTGTTAATTAGGTGATATTGTGATATAATAGTATGGTTGAAACAAATCTACCATTTTTATTATAAAATTGTTAAAACATATAGATTATTTTTGTGGTAATAAAATTAGTGAAACGAAAATAAAAGGCACAATTTTTATCATTTTGTTGAATTAGAATTTTCAACAAAATATACAAATTGAACTGAAATGCATTATTTTCCTACTTCGTTTAGTTGAAACCAAATACACCTTATTTGCCTACTTAGTTTAGTTGAAAACCAAAATATTATTTTGGTTAATTAGAAATTTGTTAACCAATAACATTACCATTTTATTTTTCTAAGTTAACATGGAAAAATGGTTAACATATAAAAGATCTTTCTATGTGTCATTAGAATAAGTAGAGAGAAAGAAAAATGTAAACAAATAAAAATATTCATTATTTGTCATTTGAATACATAGGAAAATGTATGTAAACAAAATTGCCATATTGTGTTGAAATTAGAATTGACAAAACCAAATTGTCATATCTAGTTGAAAATGTTATACATGATTAAAAACACACATTTTGTTAGATATGTTATACATGATTGAAAACACACATTTTGTTAGTAATGTTATACATGATTGAAAACACACATTTTGTTAGTAATGTTATACATGATTAAAAACACACATTTTGTTAGTAATGTTATACATGATTAAAAACACACATTTTTAGTAATGTTATACATGATTAAAAACACACATTTTGTTAGTAATGTTATACATGGTTAAAAACACACATTTTGTTAGTAATGTTATACATGATTAAAAACACACATTTTGTTAGAAATGTTAAATAGGATTAAAAAGGACATTTTGTTTAGAAATGTTAAATATGATAAAATAACATTTTTGTCACTTTAAAAGAACGAAATAAAGATGTACATTTTTTGTTACATTAGAAGAATTGGAATTAAAAATATACGTTTCTGTTAGAAAATGAAAATTAGAATAAAATATACATTTTGGCTAGAAAATGTGTATTAGAATAAAAATACATTTCTGTTAGAAAAACGGAAATTAAAATAAAAAGGACATTCTTGTCAATTAAAAAGAATGAATTAGAAATGTATATTTTTATACATTAAAAAGAATGATCAGTGAAGAATTAACATTTTTGTTAAAAGAATGAAGACAAAATCACATTTTTGTTACACTGAAAAGATTAGACAAAATTATCATATTTTGTTACATTGAATAGGATTAGACAAAATTATCATATTTTGTACATTGAAAAGAACTTGACAAAATTATCATATTTTGTACATTAAAAGGAATTATATGAAAATGAGTATTTTTGTACTTTGAAAAGAATGAGATAAAAAGAGAGATTTTTGTCACATTAAAAAGAATGAGTTAGAAATGGGCATTTTGTCATTCATAAGGAATGAAACAGAAACATTTACTTTTGGTCATTTAAAAGAATGAAGTAAAAATATTCATTTTGTCGCTTAAAAAGAATTAAGCCAAAATATACATTTTTGGTTATTAAAAATGATTAAACCAAAAATATCCATTTTTGGTCATTGAAAAGAATTAGGTCAAAATTATCATTTTGTTTAGGAATGTTTAATACGATAAAAAGGACACTTTTGTTTAGAACTGTTTAATATGATAAAAAAAATATCATTAAAGAGAATAGAATTAGAAGGTTACATTTACATGTAATAAAAAATATCATTAAAGAGAATAGAGTTAGAAGATTACATTCTCATATAATATAGTTTTCAATTGAAATAATAGATTTTATTTGTCATTTGTTTACAATAACAAGAGTTAGAATAAGAGATAGATTTTTATTTGACATTTTACATTCAATAAAAAGACTGGATTTATAAGTTGCATTTTTATTGTCATTTTGGAGACAACAAAAAGAATAGAAATAAAGTTAAGATTTTTATTGTCGCATGTTAACAATAAAAAGAATAGAAAACAAAAGCTAAGATTTTCTGTTGTCATTGGTTAACAATAAGAAGATTAGAAATAAAAGTTTATATTTTTATTGTCGATTAGTTACAGTAAAAAGATCATACGTTAAAAATATGATGTTAGCGATGGCTTGATATATATATATATATATATATATATATATATATATATATATATATATATATATATATCTGTGATGTTGAAATGTTTGATGTGTTAAATATAATGTAAGTATATTCGAACTGAATATTACACTTCCATTTACAAGTTACCCGACTTGTTTATGTGATTGGGACGATAATTTTTACACATCGCCCAAGTGCACAGATCATTTATTATTTAGTTGTTGGATGAAAACCCCACACGGGTGTTGGGATGATATTTGATCTACACTAGTCCCAATATTTAGTGTAGAATCCACTTTGGGTGTTATTTGGATGCTTGATAATTATTTATCATGATTATTGATTACATGCGATATATGGTTGTTGATTGAGTCACATTTCAATAAAGAATATTTTAGAAAATATCTTAGAAAAAGAATATATTTTAGGAAAAAGAATATATTTTAGGAAAATATATTTTTATTGAAACGAACTAGTTATTAACTAGGATAAATCATTAAATTTAGATTTAATGAAGTTTCCCAATTTGTTAATATTTAATTGAAAATTTAATTGAATAAATTGGATTTGGGTTTGTCGTGAATGGTGTCTTCGGTAACACCTTTCTTAGACCCAATTGAGAAAAGAATAAATCTTTTAATTAAGATTATTAAAGTTTTTCAGTTAGTTAGTAATTGGAATAAGATGAAATATGAGTTGGGTTTATTGTGAACTGTGTTTTTAAGTGATATTTGCTCTTTAACCCAACTGACAGTGAAAATATGATTTGGAATATATAAATCTTTTATTAAGATTTAAATGGAAATTTTCCAAAAGTAAAGCTTTCCAATTCAATATGGAATTCGATTTAATAGAAATCGAGATAAGCTTCTGTAAAAGAAGACCGATACTACATATGGAATTTAAGAGGCTTTGCCGTTATTCCATTTATATTATTGATCGGATACAGAAATTTATAACTATTATATATATATTGATTTGATTCGTGCGAAGATTCCATATTTTATGGAAGATGATTTTGGGGTTTACCGTAAACTATGTTTTAAATGACATTAGTTCTTTAACCCAGTTAAAGATAAGATTAATTTCATAAATTTAAATAATCATTAAATAATGATTTTTGGTATTTAAAACCAAATTGGAATTTTGATAAATCTTTAAAGAAGGATTTAAGAATAAATTCAAAGAATTTATCTTCTATAAGATAATGTGAATATTTTATTTAAAGAAATATTCTGAATTGGAATGAGACGTTAGATGTGTTTTATAGCACTTGATTTTGATTATAAAATACGCGAGCTATTCGGAAAGACTGGGTTTAACCCATTCCGAATAATCACTACGACGATGAAGAGTCAAAGTTGAAGACGGTTATTGAAGACCGACGATCTTTACATCGAATGGATGTGTTGCTACTGATGCCCATGATGGGAGTAGCTACCTTGAAGGGGCCTCAGTGGTAGTCGTCTGGACTATTGTTGATTGTTCGGATTTGGTTTTCGCTCAGACCCAGAGCATAAGCTTATAAATGGATGTGCGTCTGACATTGGATTTCGTTCCATGTGAATTAAATTGATTTTTATTAATGTATATCTGATTGGTGGTGGATAATTTATTCTCTGCTTAACACCCTGGTATATATTAATAGTGATTGATCATATGGCGTGAATTGTCAATGTGGCACGCCAAGATGCAAATGAACAAGGCTTTTGTTGAAAAGCAGGGCCTTGTGGGATGATCAAAGTATAGCCTATTATGGCATAGCTTTGTGTATAGCGTGACTTCGCGAGCCTCACACCCCGGTATGAGTCAAAAACAGGATATGGACCATAGGGAGTGCACATGTTTCTTTCTAGCTAAGGGTAGTGTCAGTGCTTAAACTGGCTGGCATTTTACTTATATGGATGATGGATTGAGGCGCCTCGGATTTTTATAGGCCGTTAGTGGTCATACTATAGGTTCAAAGGGACCGGGAAGCGTGTGTTCAGGAATTGCCAATCCACTACCGTTAGGTGGGGACCGGCCCTACCGCTCCAAGGGTTGCCCATAGGTGTGATCCTGAGGCATTTGCTAGAGTGTCTCGAATCGGATAGGAGCTTGCCCCTAGCCTCGACTCATGATGGAAATCCAATTTCCAATACGACCTTGCGGTTTTGATTGTAGAACTAGTATGGAGACATAGTAGGATGGGGTACTATGCCGTCTATGATTGATACATTATGATTGAAATGTTTTTGAAATATATATACCCATATATATACACACTAATACTAAATCCGTTTTATCGTATCAAGCATCTTTTGACCATTATAAGGTAAAACTCTATCCTCCGGTCTGCGTTGCATTGTATGATGGGACTTGAGTCTTATAATGGTTTCATTTTTCTAAAAAGCATTGCGTTATTTAACGATTTACTTTATGTTATGCACTGGCAATCCAATGGAGTAAACCCGTTCCGCGTTAGCGGCGTGGTCCTGAGATTGACCTTATTATAAGATAGGTTAAGTAAGATTTCTCGTACCAGTCCCATGACTGACCTGTAGTTTGTTTCACTGGCAAACTCGAGTGCCCATATTTTCCACATGGGCATTCGAGTAGTTTGTTTTTGCAAATATATTTACAGGATCCTGGTTTACAGCTGAAGCGGTATTCGGAAAGCTCTGTATCCGTGTATTCCTTTCAGTTGTATATTTGTAATATTTTTCCGCTGCTATTTAAATGTAATTTAAATCTCTGATATTATTGTATTCCTATTGTGTAATATATATTCATACTCTGTGATTTTCTTGTACTCTGATGTAATTGTTGTAATCAGCAATAAAATGTTCTTCAGTTTGTGATTCTGATGTGTGTTGTTCTCAAAGCAATCCATGCTTTCCTTCACGGGGAAGATTGGGTCATTTCAAGTGTATAAAAAAATTCACTCCAAAATGCAGCGTACCCAAAATAGAAAAACCATCAATTGCTTATTGAATGATAATGGAGACCCTTTTTTGACCCTAGAGAACTTGCAAAGGTAGCAGCTAACTGTTTTTCCAAGCTTTATAACAAATCCGCCACAAATAATATCTTTGATAGTATAATTTGCAAAAAGGTTTGGTCAGAATAATGTACATGGTTAAAAAAAATGAAACATTTAGCACTACAAAAAATTCCATTGATTAGATTCCAACTAAAATATAGTACCACAAATTCTAAGTAATGTTTAACACTTGAAAAAATTACCGTAAATTTAAATGGAATATAGTCCAACCCTGTTCGAAAACCAAGCTCCACAATTATGAAATCCAAGCAACGAATAATGTAAGGAAAAAATAAAATCTGAAAACCATATTAAATAAACGCACCAGATCTGAAAACAACAAAATTGAAGGAATAGAAAAATCTTGTTTTAACGATAGGGCAATTTCTTCTTTCATATGACTAAAAGAAGGAATCAAAGCATAGTAATAGTTTGTGGCTATGTTTATGGATTTAAATTGAACAATGTCAGATCCAAAGACGAATACAAATATCTTAGATTTGAGAAGAAGATAAGGTCCGATCAAATTTGAAACTATAGTAGATGAGATAAACGACAGATATTTTGGAATGCGAAAGGCATGGTTGCATTTGATGAAGAAAGTTAGAATTCTGTCGGCTTCAGACGGATGGAAGTTTTGGGGGATGCAGTAGATTTAAGAGAAACCGACAAAGTCGGTTTTATTAGTTAATCCACCCTAATTTTTGGGATAACTTCCTATTTTTATGGTGTCTTTTAATTTTCAAAAATTCATTAGTCATACACACAGTAGTTGATCTTTTCTTCTGTTTCTCTTCCTTTTGTTGCCTAACCAATTAGTAACAAATAAACGTCACCTTACGTAAAAGAATGACTGCATGATGTGAAATCTGCTCTTTTCTTCTTCTCATTGTCAACCAGCATGTCTTGAAGCAATTATCTAATACAAAATGCTGGATGATCAATAAAAAGGAATGGAATGACCTATCAAAAGGTGTATACTTGTAAGCATTTGAATTTAAAAAGGAAGATAGTTAATGCCGAGGTTATAAGATGTTGCTGCAAGAAACTAGAGCCGCTTAGGGATACCAGATGAAAGAGCATAATGAACTGTTTGAAATACTTCAGGATTGCATGCATTGTTGAATGGAAGGAAGTGAACTCTGGTATATTTCTAAAATATTGGAAATGACGAGAATGAAATTTATGTGATAGTGTATTAACGCACAACGGTGGGAAAATCGTCCGCTAACATGTTCAATATGAAATAAAAATTATTTATTAAAATTTATTTTAAGTTAGAATGAAAAAAAGATAGCACGGTTTGAGAGAAGATGGAAATAATTGAAAAAGTGTAAATCCAATTACACTGAATTGTACATATGAACCAACTTAAAATTAAGAATATGCTATCGATATATTGATTTGAATTGATCAAAAGGTACATACATACGTTTTTATTATATATTTAGTAATGTGGTGCTAAGGGCACTCTAGTATGTTCTTCCTAATACCGTGACTAAAAAATACCACAAGGATTAGTATTACACTTTTCTTAATACCACGCATTTAAAAAATAGGGGCTACCACACTGTTTCACCCTATTTCTATTTCGCTCGATATTCGTTCGTCCTTATTTGTAAAATCGATCAACGAGCTAAACCCTAGGTCTATAACCGATCAGCGAATTCGACGCCGCAATATACAAAGGTTGTGAATAAGGTTTGAATTAAGCAAACTAAAAGAGAAAGTGAGAGATTAGGGTTTTCAGATCACCAAACAATTGAGAGATTATCGTACAAATTTGAATTTTTCCACAAAAGATGCGTAGAAGACAACAATTACGAGAGATTAGGGGTTTTAAATTAGCTTAGTACATGATTAGTTCACCAAATAATGATTGAGTGAGAGATTAGAATGGAGATGTAATATGGTATTAGGAAGCATAAAAAATTTAAGAGTTTTAATTTTTTAGTTGCGGTATTAAGAAGTACATGTTGGGGTGCCCTTAGCACCACACATTAAGTATGATCAATGTACTATTGATCTTTAGTTATTTTGCATCATTAAACTACTAACGGATTGAAGAAATAAAAGGAGAAACAAAACAAATATAAACTCAAAATATATTATTATATCAGTAAATATATAATTGAAATTAAAAAAATAAGACCAATGAGAATTTGGCCTTCCATCATAATAAAACAATGAAACATTGAGTCCTAAGTTTAGCATTTAACATCTACTGTATGAGGAATGTTTGCCCTTGTATACGCTTGCCACAGAGAGTATATCTTGGAATCAAACCAAAAAAAAAAAAGTTTACAAAAGAACCCGGTAGCATCAAAACAATACTATTTGCGCTTCATTAACATAAAACAATCATGTAATTTAGGTTGTCCCCAATTCAAAACACTCTTTTGAGTTACATTAAAAAAAAAGTCTCATTAGAACTCTACCATAACAAATAAAAAGATGCCTACAGTAATTAAACATCTAAATGCTGTAATCTAATAAGAAAACTATACGGATAATGACCTTTGTAAGTAATTCTTCCAGGAACCTCAGATTTCCAGTTGGCACAAAACCAACTAAAAATACGTTAATTCCTTCTCTAACTGAGAAAGGCATTGTAACCACTCCATATAGCCCTTTTACAAGGTACAACATGCCCAAAAGCAGTAGCATGTTCAACAAAAAACAAATAAATTTCAACAAAACAAGTATATTTCAATATAACAAAGTAGCATTTTCAATACTACACACGTCCAGCCAAAAAGAAAAAGGAAAAATAAGCATTAAAAATACCAAAAAGCATTCAGGTTTGGAGGTACCATGCAAATTGAGCGGACAAAGTAAATGGTAAGAGCCTACAAAAGAATCACCATCCTAAAGGTACTTGAAACTATAATGTAGCATAATATTACTATATTTCTACATACATTGGTCAAGTTACAAGACTAGTTCTAGGAAAAACCCAGCGAGACACTAGAATTAATATTCCAAAGGCCATCCATTTAGAACTTGTAATACTTTACAATGATACTAAGTCTATTCATAAATGATCGAACTACTACTGCCAGTTAGAGGGAACAACTGCTGTGCTGTGCATACTTTAAATTTTACCTCTACATGGTAGATATCGATATCCATTATCAAGATCTTCAAATTATTATTAAGGCATAATGACAACAACCATATGAAACAAGACAAAGTTTTAACTTATCTAAACGCAATATCCAGAATCGTTACAGTGAAACATTTTATAGTTAATGCCACCTGGAACAACATCAGGTATGCTGCTGTTTTTGGAACTTTTCCCCAAAATTTCTAGTCATATTTCACATAATTTTAACCTCAATATATCTGACTATAAAAGAAAAACAAGACAGTAATGTTGATGCAATGGCAAGATGAATATAAAACAAATGAACATGAAAAACAAAAGGATTTGCCACTTTTTGGTTTACTTAATCCAAAAAATATTGTTGTCCATCGAAAAGGAAAATACATAATTTACCTTATTCTTCAATTTACCTTTTTAAATGAATTTTCAAAACCAAATCCAACATGATAAATCAACTTTGTATGCTTAGGTACATATTCATGACTTTTGATTCATGTCAATCCTTAACTTGGGAGAGCTATCAACATCTCTTTAAACAATATCATCTCATTTTGATCGATCTGAAGAAGAAAAATCCAAAGAAAAAAAGAATGATAAAAAACACTATTTTTATTTGTTATATTTTTTAAGCTTATACTAAATCTAGATATTAACTTTTATTTCTGTTCACTATATAACTTATAGTTTAATTTATTGGTTCAAGAAACAATGGTTAGTGTTGCAAAGGAGGGTAAATTTGTCCTAATTTTTTTTAAAAAAAACAAGTGTAAGTTGTAATATTTAGTGTTGGAATTTTGAATAGAATTAGCCAATAGCTTTGTGCTTTCAATTACCGTCTGAACTGGTTCTTTAATTATGTTGAGATAGCGGTTTTCTCTATTGGCAAATAAGTTATTTTTGCTTTTTAGCCTTAGGTCACAATTTGACGAAACAAAAACACAACAGTACTAAGTAAGATGTGTTACTTAGTTTCTTATAGCCTACCTGTTTTAGTTTGGTGTATTAGGAATTAGAAAATTTATGCATCTTGCTTCCATAATGGCTAATTTATACCAACCACTGAAGAGTGATAATGGAAATACCTAATGTAATTTCCACAAAATACATTAAATGCATCAATAAAAAAATGGAACTTGGCATAAAGTAATGAGATTGCTAATAGGAACATTGAACAACTGACGTATATCATACTTAAAAATGGATATATTAAATTAAAAATATTTTGACTCCATATATATTTCCTGTATGATATTTACATGAGTGATTTGCAGGAGAAACAGTTAATTACCTGTACAGTAGTCCACCGTGAGTACCTCAAACAGTTGTAGTAAACATTTAGGGCCCGTTCGCAGTCATTATTTGTCATGCTGGAATTTGTGTTCGCGTCCGATGCGTTGGACGCCAACAAATTTTTGCCCGTTCAAAAAGAACGTTTGCTTGTTGCTGGAAATTATGGTGTTGGCGTCGGATGCGTCCGACGCAAGTTAATTAATTCATCTAATCCCACTTAATAATGAAAGCATGCATAGCTTAGTTGTACACTGTTTGTTAATGCTTAATGCCTACCGTAGACTATTTGTTAATGCTTAATGTCATTTTTAAATATATTTTTTGTTGTAAACTGTTAATGCTTAATGATGTTAATGTATTTGCATCGACTATATTGTTGTTTAAAATGGTAAAAACACATTCGCTAATTAGATTTAACGGTCCAATTAAAAATCAGTATTTAATTAATTCATAACAATTAATTTAACAATTAAATACTAGCTCAAATGCCACGCTCAAATAACCCGCTCAAATGCCACGCTCAAATACCCGTTCACGTTCGTTAAGAACGCACCCTTGGAACTTCAGGACTGTTATGATGATACGAGGGTGCATGGATCTAGGAGTTTTTTTGCTATTTCCAGTATACAAATAAACGTAAATTAGACAAAAATGGCTAATCACCGCAATACCATATTTGACTCAATATCTGTAACATTTGATGTCAATTATGACATTAGACTAAGGGTACATGCATTAATCCAAGAACATTTAGCAAAGTACAATTATTTGCCTGGTGCTGGTTTCTTTTATTAGAATTATGCTTTGTTGTGTTAAAGTTGAATCCAAAATATAATGATCGTTGAATCCAAAAATCACAGTATTGGTCCAATTTCATAATTAAATTGGCATTACAAGTGGGTGTAATTCTATGCATTCAACAATAAACTAAATAAATGGTTGCTAATAAATTTCACAATCATGCATCATAGGAATGGCACAAACAAAGATGAAAGCTTATCAACTATCCCAAAATTATACGTAGTATTCAAGCACATGAAGAAGAAATGTTCCGAGAAACATAAATTCACATATGATACTGAAAAAGCTAGCCAAACTAGAAGACTTGGTATAGGAAAATAACAGCAACAAGTAATCATGTCACAATTAAAATCAATGGCTATCATATAAAGAACATTAAGAACATCAAACAAACAAAATAATGTTATTGCATCTTTTTTCTAAGAGATTAAGAAAACATACTAAGATGTAACCGGATATTGCGGCTATGATTATAAGAAAAACCAAGGGTAATCAAAATAAAGGCCGATATGAGAATTATATCCAAATTAAATTCAGATACGTACCATCTTGCACTACATAAATTTCAAATTATCATTTTGCACTTCATAAATTTCAAATGGTCATTTTTCAATGATCACAGCTTAATATTAGGTCACCAAGTATTAATCACAAATTTACATCAAAGATGACAGGTTAATAAAATATAGGTCTTCAAAGATACAATAAAAGGCATTTCAGAAATGAAACAAGTTTACAATGCGACTATTTACTGCATAATTTTAAAATACAAACATATGATCAATAAGAATATAACGAATCGAAAGAATTTATCTTAGAATAGTACTAGTATCAGAAGCAGCCTGAACCAAAAAGAGAACTCTAACTCATACCGTAGAGAAGGAACCACTACAATAAATAGAAAAAACTCAATGACCTAATCAAATTAAGTACGAATGAAACAACAAATTATGCTTTTACATGAATTTTTTTACCGTCGATGGAAATGGAATAAGATGATTTCTGCAGTCACAAAACATAACTATGCTTCGACCTTGTTTGGTCAGGTTTTCAAGATTTTGGACTATTTCGGGTTGATTAGAATATCGGAAATCCCAGATGAACAAAAAGGAAAAGATAACTGAAATCTTTAATACTGGTAATGAAATATGAACTATTCAAAGGAATTATATTAAAACTTAATCAAATGATCCAATATGACTTCAAATTGTACAACAAATTTGAGTGCTTATGGATGAAATCAGAATTAAGTTATGTAGGTTAAATCCTATGTATGCAGTTTATCATATTTAAACTCTACTGGGTTGATGACTGTCTAAATAATTTTACCGTAAGTATCATATTAGAAATTCCTACGTAAATAAGATTGAGCTGCCTTAACCATAGCCGTATAACGCCTATATAGTTTAGGGTAAGGAAGAGTATTTACTGTATTTTAACAACTATGAAATTTGCCACACCTGAAGCTTCAGAGGCCCAGCTTCATTTCCACGTGACTCCTTGAAATTAGAAAGCTTTATGTGTAAGTTATCAAATTAGGTACCTTTAACAATTTATTTTACGGAGGCGATGTAGGTGCAGCGTTAGTCAGGGTAGCCGATCTGCGTGCGACATCCGTGATGGAAAATCGGTGCTTGAATAGTGGAGGCGATGTAGTCATGGAGTTCGTGATGGAAACCAGTGCTTATTGGTGGAGCCGGTCTAGGTGCGATGTTGTTAGGGTATTCAATTTGGTTGTGGCATTTGCGATGGAAAACTAGTGGGTGGTGACGAAAAGGAATTAGGATTTTGTAGCAAATCGAGGGTACTGAACTTGAAATATCCGAAGAGAGAAAAGAGATTTTGCAGGGAACGCAGATTTGATAGGAAGAATCAGCATTGATTTAGTAAAGGAGGAAGAATCGACATTGATGTAGTAAAGGAGGAAGAATCGGAAGTGGAAAAAAGGATGTCGCAAAACTGAGATTTTATAGCCGAAAATCATTGGCACTGACAAATTGATTTAGCCCCTCTTACAGTAAGGAAACCACCCTAACGTTCGGTTTGACTAGTGGACAGACTTGCACGCTTGTACATGAGCAGGTGCATGAATTCAAAGACCTTAAATTCCAAACTAAATTACTTCAAGATGATCATGCTGATGTACTCTTCCATCTAAACTGAAGGAGAACCAGTGAAGCATCGCTGCTTTTGAAGGATGTAAGCTCAACTAAGGTGAGGCCCTGTAATGTATGTAAGCTCAACTATGGTGAGAGGCACAATAAAGGATGTAAGCACACTGTTGCACCTAAACTCGAGCTCAATGAGGTAGACTATTGGAAAATGAAGCTCCAAATAATGATGCAAGAAGCGGAGGTAAGTGGTTGAAGCAAAGGTGTATTGCATGAACAGGTGAATGACTAAAACTGAAGTTTTGATCAGAAACGATTATGAAGCCTGAACTGGAAATACAATGCATGAAGGCGGTCGGAAGCAAAGTTGTTTTGTATATATGAAATGTACTAAACAGTTGGAGCTTAATGTTCTAATCCAAGACAATTTCGAATCTTGAACTATACTAGAACCAAGTTGAGGATGAACCACTCATCTTGCCAGATGTCACACCAGATCCTGATATCTCCTGGAACCAGCAGGAATTTGCTTGGGTGCATGCCCCGTCTGGGATGCATTGTGGCGCAAATGATACATTTTTCATTTTTATTGACGAAGCTGTGGAAGATCGTAGTCGACTTTTTTATGAGCCAGCTGATGGAAAACTGATTATCAGGAAAAATGGTGAAGTAGGTGAGAATAATGAAATCATTTTGTCGGATACATCATGGGATAAAGATCGACTTCTAGCTTCTTCCAAATACGAGGATTTGGCGCCGCACTTCTGGACTCATATAAGAATTTTGTCTCCCTATACCGGAGTTTTCTATGACGAAGGTGATGATGACAATGTTCCTTAGTTGTTATGCTTGCATTTCTTTATTACTACGTTATGTTGCTTAATGTAATATTTTGTATTGATAGTGCATGGACACTTCAAACCAGGAATGTTATTCCGTGCATGTACGGAGTACCAATGCCTTTCAAGCTAATAAAAGTGTTTGCGGTCACCTAAAAAACCAGTCGGCCTTGCCAAAAAAAAAGAAAAAGAAAAAACACTTAACGTATTGAACCGTTCAAACCTTAGTAACATTAGTTTGTAAACCAATCAGCAGTGAATGTCAGTAAGGAAAGTAAAAAGAGAGGGTGTAGAAACATATAATCAGGGAATCACATTATGCTCATTGATCCGACTTTATTAATCGGTAGTAAACATAAACAGGGAATCACATTGTGATGATTTATCATAGGACAAATTTTTGATATATTGTAGAAGTAGATCTGTTTCATAACTTATTATGAAAGTAGACCTGTTTTCAGGCGGCTAAACTAGGCATGCACATTCTGAAAACACGCATGAACAAATATGTTCATGCGCGTTTTCAGAATGCACATTTTTTTGGTATTTTGTTCATGCGCATTTTCAAAACGTGCATGAACTATTTTGGGACATATCTGAACAGCCCACCCTCCCCTTCCTCATTTAGCTTCTCATTGTAAAATCTCTCAAAGTATCCAACTTACAAAACCCAATTTCAAAAATAAATCTAATTCCAAACATCAAATTATCTTGCTTTTGTCTTTAAAATAATAGAAAATGGAAGAAGCTTCAACGTCTTCTCATAGAAAAGGTAAAAATCATAGATCTAAACTAGGTTTTATAATCGATAGTTTTATAATTATAGATCGAAACAAGGTCTCCAACGATCACATGATAGGTGATAAGTCCGTGATTCAACCTAAGATAATTTATATGCAATAACTTCCAAATTCCAGCTATTCGAAGATGTTCTTCAATTTAAGATTCTTTACATTGTATGAGCTTTAATTTGCTCGAATGATCAAGTGGTATAACTTTCGAAGAACCCTACTCAATAAAATGACAATATACGATATTTAATTACTAAAAAAAACATGAACATTACAAATGAAGTAACAATCTTGCAAAGGTGTACAAATATACCTCCATTAGCTCATGATTATTGCTACAGTATTCATGTTGTCGGTACAATATGCTTGGATCGATCGACACAACCTTTAACTCAATTCCTACAATAATTTCATATAACATTACAATCCATAACCATTGCAAATCCTACATGATAATTTAACATAACTAAACCCAATATCGATATTTTAATCAAACTTATAACATCTAAAAGTGTTATAATTATAAAACAAATAGGTATGCAAAACTATTAAACTCATAAAACCTATAAAACTATTGATTATAAAACCTAGTTTAGATCTATGATTTTTACCTCTTTTATGAGAAGAGGTTGAAGCTTCTTCTATTTTCTATGATTTTGAAGACGAAAGCAAGATAATTTGATGTTTGGAATTGTATTTATGTTTGAGCCTGGGTTTTGGAAGTTGGGTATTTTGAGAGATTTTAAAATAAAAAGCTGAATGAGAAAGGGAAGGGTGGACTATATACCCCGCAATAGTTCATGCACGTTCCGAAAACGGACATGAACAAATATGTTCATGCGCGCTTTCCGAATGCGCATGAACAAAATACAAAAAAAATGCGCGTATTGAGAATGCACATGCCTAGCTCAGCCACTGAAAGCAGACATAGTTTCATAATAAATTATGAAACAGACCTATTTCTACAATAAGTTATTTTCAGAAGCTCATATTAAAAATTTGTCCTTCGAAAAATAGACGTAGACACTCGGTACCAAGGCGGTATTACGAGTATGGTCCTGTAACCTATTTCTATAATAAATTATTTTCAGAAGCGCATATTAGAAATTTATCCTTCGAAAAATGGACGCACACTCGGTACCAAGGCAGTATTACGAGTATGGTCCTGTAAATGATTACATCCAAGTTCAAGGGAAATTCATGGATGTGAAATAAATGTTAATTTTTATAACCATTATACTAAAACAACCGTAAAATAATGGAGAACCGACCACTGAATAATATAATTAAAAAAACAATTACTGTGATATTTTTTTGGTATGATTTAAACAAACAATGAAAATATGTTCCATAAAAAATATTTGCATTATCTAACTTTAAATAAACACATTTATGTATCAATATGTTTTATTGTTTTAGCTATTACGTTTAAAAGTTCAAAAAGAATGGGAAAAATAAACACAAAAGAATAAAGCGCTAAATTACTAAGATATAATCTTCAAAAGCGGAAACAACAAGAAATTAAAAACATAGTAATCCTTCCATAAAATCACAGACTATAACATAATTTTCATATAGTAGATCAAAATTTATTCATATTGTGTGATATAGATTCCGTTCGAGGTTCGTTTGTTAATCATGTAGTATTAGAATATTTGTATTTTAAGAAAACATAAATCACATAAAAATTCAACCTAACATCGTCAGTAATTAGCATCTTTTTATCTCGGTTGTTATCATGTATGGTTAATAATGCTCAAATCAAATTAAGGTCCACAAACACACAATACACACGTTTATCATTTATATTTGGTTTCAAAACTTCAAATCAATGATGCAAGGCACATAATACTTTGGATTTTAACTCACTAGAGTCTGGTAAGCAATATAAAATGCACATGTGCATATAATTACACCATACCGCTGGCAACACCCTTATTTCAGATACGCAGCCATTGCCAAACAAGGATAGTGCATCATATTTCCCTTGTCCACAGATGATAGATATTACTGAAAATCATATCACAAAATAAAAAAGGAAACAATAAAGAATATGCAGGATCTTATGGTCATTTGAATTAAAAATGATATTGTTAATAGATTATGTCTGTATTTCCATGAATTTAGTTGATTCAATAGTCCATAAAAACCCGATTCCAACGCCTAAGAGCATCTCCAATAGTTTTCCCATCGAAAATTACAATTCAGCAAGTTACAAAATAAAATTGCATTGGTTTCCCAACAGTTTTCCCGTTTGGGCGCCTGTTGAACAGGTGCCTGAGCTTTGGGCTCCTGTTCAATAGGCGCACTAAAAAAATAAAATGGGGTTCCTGTTGAACAGGCGCCTGATGCCCAGGCGCCTGTTCAACAGGCACCTAACATAAGAAGCCTATTTCAAAGAGGTACAGACCATGCACAGTCAATAGATTACATTGTCATATTATTTTGAAACTTCTAGTTTGGTCTGTTCACAATGTGTAAGCGTATCATTCGTTCTTCAATATGTGTGAGCTCGTATGGCCTACTAAATATTTTTAAACCATCAAAATCTTTCCATGAAAAAAAAAGAAAAATAATCCTCCAGTTTAGGACCTTCATTTTCTGTAACATTATTTCCAATAATAAATAATTAAATGAGAACCGCAGTAAAAAAAACGTACTTTGAGCTTTGATGAACAAAGTAATATGCGTTGATTGTGCATGATATTCCAGAAAGCACAAAACTAATTTGTAAAAATTTGGTTGAGAAAAATGCCTGTTTAACAGGCATCTGGTATTGGGGAGTCTGTTCAACAGGCGCCCCAATACCGGACACCTGTTCAACAGGCGCCCCGGCCAATTACGTTTTTGTAATCGAAAACGCTGAATTTTGGAGCGATCAATCTTTCTATGCTATGTTGGAATGCATTCTCAGTGCAATTATTACATATTTGTAATAATTGATCACTGTTGGAGTTGCTCTAACCTTCTGGAATCCAAGCCACAACCCACACCTTGAACATCGGCTTTGAAATTTGCAAACTCTCTACCTGATAATCCATTTCTGCTTTTCAATTTCTCCGACAACATCTACACTTTGATTTGAATAATGAAGAGAGATTCTGCATTATTTTTACGAGAGAGAGAACATGATTGGTACAAGCACAACTGTAACACC
Organism: Allium sativum; assembly: GCA_030737875.1. Taxonomy (NCBI): domain Eukaryota; kingdom Viridiplantae; phylum Streptophyta; class Magnoliopsida; order Asparagales; family Amaryllidaceae; genus Allium; species Allium sativum. The sequence continues at coordinate 1,032,603,451 of CM060920.1, read as the reverse complement.
CCGTAATTTGAACATAAAAATTCACAAATTAAAGTATACTTAATTAAGTGAAATGGGTTGCGCAGAGAAATATATATATATTGATATATATATATATATATATATAATTGAAAATTTAATAAATAAATATGCAAAAATGTTCAAAACAACGAATTGGGAGAGGGGAATAACCGAACCAGCCAATTTTTGAGGTCGACCCGAGCCTGCTGGGTCGACTAGGGGTTAATCCAGGGTGTTTGGCTGTCAACCCGTGGGCCGATTCGCTCGAATGCAGATTTTGCATTTGAATGGTTCTCATGGTTCAGCTTTAATCTAAAGGCCCTAAATGGTTCCTACATGTGACTTCTTCCCCAAGACATGCTTTAAAGGCTAGGATTGGTTCTAGGGTTTATCCTATGGCTAAAACTATCCTGGTCTTCTATAAAAAGACCCCTAACCCTCTCCTAAAACCCTCGTAAATTGATCCTACAACTAAACTATGCCAAAATGATTCCTCATCATGGCCTCCACTTCAACCCATGGCCTCCATCTTCTTCTTCATGATAGCTTAAGTGTTCTAAGCTAGTTTCAAAGTAAAGGAGCCTCTTTTCTTCATTCATGAGAGATTCTATGATCATTTGAGTGATTTCATGTTTGTATGAGAGTTCATAAGTTGCATTCTAGCCAAAGTTGCAACCTTTTCTTGACCAAAAAGCAAGGATCTTGCATGAGAGCTCATAAGCTTCATTCAAAGCCAAAGTTGAAACCTTTCTTCTTCAAAGCAAGGATTTTTATTGATATTTGCTCAAGGGTTTCATTTGGAGCTTGTTCTTTTGGGGTTTTTGGGTGATAGCATGAATGGCTTCGTCTCAATCTTTGTTTTATATGTTGATTTGTGCCTTCATAGCATTGTAAGCCCCCTCCTACTCTTAGATATTAACTATAAAGTTAAATGAATGTTGCAAGTTTGGGTTTGATCATTAAGTATGATACACGCTATCATGTTATGCAAGTCTATAAAGTCATTACCTTGATCTTGTGGGTTAAAAGCTATAACCTTTATGTTGAAATGTTGCATTATGCAACATGAGAACCCTCATAACCTTTAGATTAACTTGCATATGAAGTCATAACCCTTATGTGATGTTATATGCGAGTTACTTGTCATCATTTCATGTCATCTATGACCATGTATCACCTATTTGCCAAGTTTGAATGTTATGCATGTTTTTGAGGCTTGACAATGTAACATGCAAGTTTGTGAGCACATTTATGCCTCATTTTCACCATGTTTAACTTGTGGCCTTATACCCTTTTTGTCATGCCTTTGCCAAGTTCCTTCTTTAAATCCATTATGCGTTGTTGTGAATGTATATGCGAGATTAAAAGCGTTGGGGTTAAGTTATGGGGAAACTTTAATGACATGAAACATGATTTGGGTAAGTTGGTATAAACGTGACAACATGTAACTTTGGCTATGAGCATGGGACTTGGAAACTTGACACGTATGGGTTGTAAGTGTAACAAGACACTAGACCAAACATGAAAATGGCCAACTCGAGGTTGGGTTGAGTTTGTAGCATAAATCTACCCGGATCCGCCCGGCTTAACTAGTGGCTACAAACAATAGGATCCAATGTGAGAAGTTGGTCATGTCGCGCTTAAGACCCGAGGTTAGACTAGGTTGTGGTGTAAATCTACCCGGACCAGCCCGGCTTAACTAGTAACCACAACAAAGTCTAATGTGAGAGGTTGAGAGTGCATTAATTAAATTGATGCCACATGATAAGGTTAAGTAAATTTGACTAATGACACTTAACCGATATGACACAAATGGGTAGGTTAAGTGGGACCGGGCTTGATTTCTTAATGACACTTAACCATACAAGACAGTTAGGGGATGGGGTTAAGTAATTTACGCGCTTAACTAATCTAAACACGGTAATTAGATGGGGTTAAGTAACTAAGACTTAACTAATCTAAACACGGTAATTAGATGGGGTTAAGTAACTAAGACTTAACTAATCTAAACACGGTAATTAGATGGGGTTAAGTAATCTATACTTAACTAATCTAAACACGGGAATTCGATGGGGTTAAGTTAAACACTTAACCAATCTAAACTTGGTTATTCAATGGGGTTAAGTAACCAATACTTAACCAATTTAACATGATAATTTAATGGGGTTAAGTAACTTATACCTAACCAATTATACGTGATGATTTGATGAGGTTAAGTAACCTATACTTAACCAATCTAATAGGTGGACCTGATAAGTGTTAAGTCACAAGACCTTTTAAGATTAGGCTTAACCATTGTAATACGATTAGTGGATGGAGTTAAGCTAACCCATACTTAACCAATCCGACTCGATAATCTGATGGGATTAAGATAATCCATGCTTAATCAATCTAACATGAAAATCTGATAGGGTTAAGGCAAATAAATACTTAACCAATTTGACTTGATAGGGTTAAGTCATGAGCTTCTTGGTACACTTAACCAACTTGTATGGCTAAGCCTTGAACTTGAGTACTTAGCCAATCTTGACATGATTTGTAGGCGGGTCAAGTCACGAACTTGGATAACAACACTTAACCCATTTGACAAAACCCTAGCTCAAAGGACTAGGTTGGAAATCATAGTTAACAAGGATAGCGGAAAGAGGGGCTAAGTGGTAAACCTTAGTTAAGGGTAACTAAGTAATAATTCATATCTAAGGACATGGGACTAGTTCATAAAGAGATGAGTAACCTGGTACGGTAGGTCATCGCTTAGTATACGAGGAGGAGCAAGTTATCTGACTAGGATAAAAGCTCCAGCGAACTGGGTGACGAAGTGAAAGCTTCGGGGAACGTGAGGGTACTCTTGGTATCCCTCTGTGAGGTGGCGAGTGGTCCATGAAACCCGCCCTCACAGGGGTTAAGGTATGCGGTAGAAGAGCCAAGAGTATGCCTTGGTTGCTATGCGAGCGACCTAAAGACTGGGATGGATTAGCGTGGAGTCGACGATACTTGATTTTGCCCCGGGATAGCATGTCACCGACTACCTACCATCTTTAGTCAATCGTGTACATACGGAAAGGCAGGGAACTCCCAAAAGACCATATACTAGCTATCAAGTTATGGGTGAGGTTGGCTATCTGGAAGTGGGCATCGATGGGCCTTAGTGTAGTTCTCATACATGATTTTTCTTGGATTGCCTTTCAGTAGTTGAGGGAGGGGTCACGTGGGACCATAGCCACGGGTACAAAAACAGACCTTGATATCTGCATCAGCAGACGACTTAAAGCTCCCGACCGAGTCCCGTATTTCTTGATTTGCCCTGGCACGGAACTCGGATGGCACATTGAGGAACATGTGCATCTAGACATGGAAAACGATTCACGATACATAGTGGGATAAAGGGCGCGGTTGACGGGTGGCATAATCCCTAGTGGCCCTAGGTGGCTGAACCCAAACCGAGACACGGAAACGTTCATTAGGTAGCACAATCCCTAGTGGTCCTAGGTGGCATAAATCCTAAGTGGACACGCGGTAGTTCATGGTAAGAAAACATAACTAGATCAAGGGCAGCATCCAAAATAACTTCAAGGATAAGACGTTTACATGGGAAAGCCCGTATGGCCTACGACAAAGGACTAAACTTATACATGGAAAGAAACATACGAGTTGGGAAAACCTACATATGCTATATATTAGGTTGACATGGACCATTACGTGGCGTTGGGCAAGGGACATTCATAGTTAACACATGTCGTGGGTTGGGATACTAGTACGAGGGGTGCAGAGCAAATATACATGATATATACCTTAGGATGTTATACATGATAAATACCTTGGGATAGTATACTTGATAGAACCTGACGATGTGGTACCTTGATTTATCTTGACACCGTAGTTTATCATGACACACTCGTTTATTTTGGTACTGTAGTTCATCCTGTTATTTTGGTTTAGCTTATCTATCTTGTCATCATACTTATGTTCATCTCAGTTCCTCATGCCCGTTAACTTTACTAGTTTATATACTGATAGTAGATAGGGATTACTAGTATTTATGACTGACCCCGTTTTGTTTCGCCTCTTGTCTTCCGTTTCCCCCCAGGTTACAGGGAGGAAATGCTATTGTTAGTTTGGACTTCTTCTGTTTGAAGGTCATCACGCATGGCTTGGACTTCTCTTGGCTATGGCTACTTTACTGTTTTACTTGAGGAATAATTTATGAAATGGTTTTATGCTTCTTTATTATTGCAAGACAGGTTTTGATGTATTTTGATGTAAAAGGCTTTTAGACCTTATTTTATAAGGTAATGAAATTTGTTTTACTTCGGCTGTTTTATATATATATGTTCTGTCATGTAATATTTCTGTACATGTTTACCAATAATACCCCTCTAAAGCTAGTGCATTCCTTTGCGAGTCACCCTAACGGAGGTGGGGTGTTACGTTTGGTATCAGAGCCAGGTTACCAGACTGGGCAAAAGTTTTTAAAAAACCTTCTGAAAACTATTTGAGAAACCGTTTACAAAGAAGCATTTTTCAAGAAAAGTTTTTAAAGGCTATTTCCCAAAAGCCATTAGCACTATCCTTTGTTCCCTTGATCGAATCTCTTTTCCCTTTCTTTCCTCCATCTGGAGTCACAGTAGTTTTAACTGCGACTAATCCTTGTCTAGCTACGTAAGTGTTTTCCCGTGCGATGGAGGAAGTTCTCGAGAGACCGGTTACCGAAGTTATAAGAAGGGATAATAAGAACAAGGATAAAGGACGCGAGCTTAAGGATAAGCAACTGTTGCTATGGCTTAGTCCATCAAGGAGGACAAGGACAAGATCATCGGAGAGGGCAATTGTACGCTCCCATTTCTAGGGTACCTAAAAGAAATGGTACCGTTTCTGGTAAAGGTTTAGTCGTTCTTTTCTATCATCCCGTCCAGACTTTGTCTTGACCATCGTATCATTTAAGTCTGCTTGGATAGTTGAGTCTCTGCACCTTAGTACTAGCATGGTAGAGGATCCCAGTTTTTGTCCCAAAATTTGGTTGGAGAGTCGGTCCATTTACTCATGACTTGTTGGATTTGAGAACGTCTATGCCAAGTGTTGAGATTAGAAGCAATACTTCTATTGTTGAGCTATGGATGGATTCTAGGGGTAAAGTGGTTATCCAGTAAGGGATACCATTCTCGGTTTTGAAAAGAGGGCAGTCAAACTCTTGGCTTGCTTTGGTAATACCTTCGAAGTCTCGTGTAACCTTTTAGGTTCTGTCATGGTTAGTTACCTAGAATCTCTTGATGCATTTATCAGAGATCTCTGATCCAATCGAGTAACGTCCGCCAATAAGACGGATGGTTCATTCCGCTTAAGCATGGGTTATAGGAATCACCCTAGTAAGTGCACGTGGTAACATAAATTGGCATTGGTAAACGAGATCCAAAATTCACTAGTGAATTTTGGAGAGCTTGCATGAGTACGTAGATATGGTTGAGCCAAGTATACTAGGGAAAGAATAAATGAAAGTGGAACGAGAGGCGACAGTGAAAAGAGTTCCGACTCATACCTTGGAAATAGGAATCAAGGAGCTACGAAACCATGAAGTCAAAGGCGGTCAAGGCACAATGGAATTAAGTTCGTGGAAATGCGGCTCAGACGCGTGCATCATGTCTCTTTTTAAGAGTGTATCTTTGATCCTTGGTTCACCTGTAGAGCTTACTTGCATGCTATCGCTTGGTGGATATCCTCTCGGTCCTATTTCTGTTACAAACCCCGTAAGGAGTTTGTCTTGTTTATCTCCTCGATCTTATCTTGGGAACCTTAGATAGAACTCTATGGATGTAAACATGTATTTGAAACATGTTATGATTGATATGGTTGCAAATGGTTGCAAGTGGTTGCTCGTGGATGCGTGAATACACATTAGATACTAGATTGACGCGGTCACGTTTCATGTTGCATATGCACGAGTATTTATACTTGTTTATGGATGAAATTGAATGTGTTATCATGCGGATGTTGCATATGAATGAATGTTTGTGCACGCATATAGTACTTATATGACTAGGACTATTCGCATACATGTTGGACTCATGGCACTAAACATATTTTGCATTTGAAAGATCATTCAGGACTGATCATTAGCATTAGCTAAGGAGCATATACACACACGTTCTGCATATGTTCATATGGCATTAGAAATTGTCTAAGGACAATGATGCCAGTGTTTGATGGTTTGAGTAGATGGTTGTTTGGTTGGTAGGATACGTTCTTCTTGACTTAGAGATTTCGGGGACGAAATCCTTTAAGGAGGGGAGAATGTAACACCCCGTAATTTGAACATAAAAATTCACAAATTAAAGTATACTTAATTAAGTGAAATGGGTTGCGCAGAGAAATATATATATATTGATATATATATAATTGAAAATTTAATAAATAAATATGCAAAAATGTTCAAAACAGCGAATTGGGAGAGGGGAATAACCGAACCGGCCGATTTTTGAGGTCGACCCGAGCTTGCTGGGTCGACTAGGGGTTAATCCAGGGTGTTTGGCTGTCAACCCGTGGGCCGATTCGCTCGAATGCAGATTTTGCATTTGAATGGTTCCATGGTTCAGCTTTAATCTAAAGGCCCTAAATGGTTCCTACATGTGACTTCTTCCCCAAGACATGCTTTAAAGGCTAGGATTGGTTCTAGGGTTTATCCTATGGCTAAAACTATCCTAGTCTTATATAAAAAGACCCCTAACCCTCTCCTAAAACCCTCATAAATTGATCCTACAACTAAACTATGCCAAAATGATTCCTCATCATGGCCTCCACTTCAACCCATGGCCTCCATCTTCTTCTTCATGATAGCTTAAGTGTTCTAAGCTAGTTTCAAAGTAAAGGAGCCTCTTTTCTTCATTCATGAGAGATTCTATGATCATTTGAGTGATTTCATGTTTGTATGAGAGTTCATAAGTTGCATTCTAGCCAAAGTTGCAACCTTTTCTTGACCAAAAAGCAAGGATCTTGCATGAGAGCTCATAAGCTTCATTCAAAGCCAAAGTTGAAACCTTTATTCTTCAAAGCAAGGATTTTTATTGATATTTGCTCAAGGGTTTCATTTGGAGCTTGTTCTTTTGGGGTTTTTGGGTGATAGCATGAATGGCTTCGTCTCAATCTTTGTTTTATATGTTGATTTGTGCCTTCATAGCATTGTAAGCCCCCTCCTACTCTTAGATATTAACTATAAAGTTAAATGAATGTTGCAAGTTTGGGTTTGATCATTAAGTATGATACACGCTATCATGTTATGCAAGTCTATAAAGTCATTACCTTGATCTTGTGGGTTAAAAGCTATAACCTTTATGTTGAAATGTTGCATAATGCAACATGAGAACCGTCATAACCTTTAGGTTAACTTGCATATGAAGTCATAACCCTTATGTGATGTTATATGCGAGTTACTTGTCATCATTTCATGTCATCTATGATCATGTATCACCTATTTGCCAAGTTTGAATGTTATGCATGTTTTTGAGGCTTGACAATGTAACATGCAAGTTTGTGAGCACATTTATGCCTCATTTCCACCATGTTTAACTTGTGGCCTTATACCCTTTTTGTCATGCCTTTGCCAAGTTCCTTCTTTAAATTCATTATGCGTTGTTGTGAATGTATATGCGTGTTTAAAAGCGTTGGGGTTAGGTTATGGGGAAACTTTAATGACATGAAACATGATTTGGGTAAGTTGGTATAAACGTGACAACATGTAACTTTGGCTATGAGCATGGGACTTGGAAACTTGACACGTATGGGTTGTAAGTGTAACAAGACACTAGACCAAACATGAAAATGGCCAACTCGAGGTTGGGTTGAGTTTGTAGCATAAATCTACCCGGACCCGCCCGGCTTAACTAGTGGCTACAAACAATAGGATCCAATGTGAGAAGTTGGTCATGTCGCGCTTAAGACCCGAGGTTAGACTAGGTTGTGGTGTAAATCTACCCGGACCCGCCCGGCTTAACTAGTAACCACAACAAAGTCTAATGTGAGAGGTTGAGAGTGCATCAATTAAATTGATGCCACATGATAAGGTTAAGTAAATTTGACTAATGACACTTAACCGATATGACACAAATGGGTAGGTTAAGTGGGACCGGGCTCGATTTCTTAATGATACTTAACCATACAAGACAGTTAGGGGATGGGGTTAAGTAATTTACGCTTAACTAATCTAAACACGGTAATTAGATGGGGTTAAGTAACTAAGACTTAACTAATCTAAACACGGTAATTAGATGGGGTTAAGTAACTAAGACTTAACTAATCTAAACACGGTAATTAGATGGGGTTAAGTAATCTATACTTAACTAATCTAAACACGGGAATTCGATGGGGTTAAGTTAAACACTTAACCAATCTAAACTTGGTTATTCAATGGGGTGAAGTAACCAATACTTAACCAATTTAACATGATAATTTAATGGGGTTAAGTAACTTATACCTAACCAATTATACGTGATGATTTGATGAGGTTAAGTAACCTATACTTAACCAATCTAATAGGTGGACCTGATAAGGGTTAAGTCACAAGACCTTTTAAGATTAGGCTTAAACATTGTAATACGATTAGTGGATGGGGTTAAGCAAACCCATACTTAACCAATCCGACTCGATAATCTGATGGGATTAAGATAATCCATGCTTAATCAATCTAACATGAAAATCTGATAGGGTTAAGGAAAATAAATATTTAACCAATTTGACTTGATAGGGTTAAGTCATGAGCTTCTTGGTACACTTAACCAACTTGTATGGCTAAGCCTTGAACTTGAGTACTTAGCCAATCTTGACATGATTTGTAGGCGGGTCAAGTCACGAACTTGGATAACAACACTTAACCCATTTGACAAAACCCTAGCTCAAAGGACTAGGTTGGAAATCGTAGTTAACAAGGATAGCGGAAAGAGGGGCTAAGTGGTAAACCTTAGTTAAGGGTAACTAAGTAATAATTCATAGCTAAGGACATGGGACTAGTTCATAAAGAGATGAGTAACCTGGTACGGTAGGTCATCGCTTAGTATACGAGGAGGAGCAAGTAATCTGACTAGGATAAAAGCTCCAGCAAACTGGGTGATGAAGTGAAAGCTTCGGGGAACGTGAGGGTACTCTTGGTATCCCTCTGTGAGGTGGCGAGTGGTCCATGAAACCCGGCCTCACAGGGGTTAAGGTCTGCGGTAGAAGAGCCAAGAGTATGCCTTGGTTGCTATGCGAGCGACCTAAAGACTGGGATGGATTAGCGTGGAGTCGACAATACTTGATTTTGCCCCGGGATAGCATGTCGCCGACTACCTACCATTTTTAGTCAATCGTGTACGTACGGAAAGGCAGGGAACTCCCAAAAGACCATATACTACCTATCAAGTTATGGGTGAGGTTGGCTATCTGGAAGTGGGCATCGATGGGCCTTAGTGTAGTTCTCATACATGATTTTTCTTGGATTGCCTTTTAGTAGTTGAGGGAGGGGTCACGTGGGACCATAGCCACGGGTACAAAAACAGACTTTGATATCTGCATCAGCAGACGACTTAAAGCTCCCGACCGAGTCCCGTATTTCTTGATTTGCCCTGGCACGGAACTCGGATGGCACATTGAGGAACATGTGCATCCAGACATGGAAAACGATTCACGATACATACGTGGGATAAAGGGCGCGGTTGACGGGTGGCATAATCCCTTGTGGCCCTAGGTGGCTGAACCCAAACCGAGACACGGAAACGTTCATTAGGTAGCATAATCCCTAGTGGTCCTAGGTGGCATAAATCCTAAGTGGACACGCGATAGTTCATGGTAAGAAAACATAACTAGATCAAGGGTAGCAGTCCAAAATAACTTCAAGGATAAGACGTTTACATGGGAAAGCCCGTATGGCCTACGGCAAAGGACTAAACTTATACATGGAAAGAAACATACGAGTTGGGAAAACCTACATATGCTATATATTAGGTTGACATGGACCATTACGTGGCGTTGGGCAAGGGACATTCATAGTTAACACATGACGCGGGTTGGGATACTAGTACGAGTGGTGCAGAGCAAATATACATGATATATACCTTAGGATGTTATACATGATAAATACCTTGGGATAGTATACTTGATAGAACCTGACGATGTGGTACCTTGATTTATCTTGACACCGTAGTTTATCATGACACACTCGTTTATTTTGGTACCGTAGTTCATCCTGTTATTTTGGTTTAGCTTATCTATCTTGTCATCATACTTATGTTCATCTCAGTTCCTCATGCCAGTTAACTTTACTAGTTTATATACTGATAGTAGATAGGGCTTACCAGTCTTTATGACTGACCCCGTTTTGTTTCGCCTCTTGTCTTCCGTTTCCCCCCAGGTTACAGGGAGGAAATGCTATTGTTAGTTTGGACTTCTTCTGTTTGAAGGTCATCACGCATGGCTTGGACTTCTCTTGGCTATGGCTACTTTACTGTTTTACTTGGGGAATAATTTATGAAATGGTTTTATGCTTCTTTATTATTGCAAGACAGGTTTTGATGTATTTTGATGTAAAAGGCTTTTAGACCTTATTTTATAAGGTAATGAAATTTGTTTTACTTCCGCTGTTTTATATATATATGTTCTGTCTTGTAATATTTCTGTACATGTTTACCAATAATACCCCTCTAAAGCTAGTGCATTCCTTTGCGAGTGACCCTAGCGGAGGTGGGGTGTTACAACAACGTTATTCTTTCACTCATCTGCTTGTTGTAGCATCTGCATAAGAATACAAAGGGTGCGTTCACAGTAAAAATTTGGCACGTTCAGGTTTTTATTGGCGTCTGACGCGTTGTACGCCAATCACTTTTCACCCTTTCAAATGGAACGATTTCTGGATGTTGGGAATCAAGCCGTTGGCGTCCGACGCGTCGGACGCCAACGACTTGATTTTCAACTTCCCTTCCTTCCTATAGATCACCCCCTCCTTCCTTAACAACTTTCACAACTACTACTTCAACAACTTCTTCAACTCTTTCTTCTTATTCAATTAATGTCTAACTCCGATCCATCCTCCGATTACGACGATTTGATTGATCTCTACAGGGTTTATCTGTCCCGAAATGGAACGAGAAATCATATGACATGGATTAATACTTCAGAGTTCACTGCTTATCTTCGATCAACGAAATTTTGAATGGTCATCAAAATCGTTGTCAAAATAATTTTCAGATGAAAAGACTTTGTTTCCACGCATTATTTGAAAAACTGCAACATCATGGTCTAGCTTCCAGACTAGAAATCTGGACGAAGATTTGATTGATCTCTACGGGGTTTATTTGTCTCGGAATGGAACGAGAAATCATATGACGCGGATTAATACTTCAGAGTTCACGGGCTTATCTTCGATCAACAAAATTTTGAATGGTCATCAAAATCGTTGTCAAAATAATTTTCAGATGAAAAGACTTTGTTTCCATGCACGCATTATTTGAAAAACTGCAACATCATGGTCTAGCTTTCAGACTAGAAATCTGTGTCATCGAAATGGTTGGAATATTCATTTATATAATGGCTACTGGGCTTTCAAATAGACAACTTCAAGAAAGATTTCAACGATCAGGTAGCACAATTTCGTTTTGTTTTCATGATGTCCTAAATGCTTTTCAATTACTCGTTGCGGATGTAATAAAGCCAGGAGAACAACAATTTAATACTGTTCCACATCACATCACATCAGAAATTCAACCCGGTATTATCCGTATTTCAAAAACTGTATTGGCGCTATAGATGGTACACACGTATCTGCACGTTTACCCGCTGATCAAATTATCCCGTATATCGGAAGAAAAAGTTTTGCAACTCAAAATATATTAGCGGTTTGTGATTTCAATTTACAATTTACGTATGTTATGGCTGGTTGGGAAGGGACTGCACATGATAGTAGAATTTTTAGTGCTGTTACAAATGATAGAAGCTCTAACTTTCCTAACCCTCCAGCTGGACAGTATTATTTGGTTGATTCGGGCTATCCACTTTAGAATGGATATTTACCACCATATCGAAATATGAAGAACCATATTCCGCATTTCCGTGATACTATGAATCAACCAAAGTCGGCCAGTGAAGTGTTTAATTACTACCATTCGAGTTTACGGATGGCCGTAGAAAGAACATTTGGTATTTGATTTTTTTTAACATTCTCAACTAGATGCCTACATTTCGGTTCAACACTCAAGTGAAAGTTGTCGTATCTATAATGGCCTTACACAATTTCATATGCAAATATAATAGCAGTGACCCAGATTTTATGGCTTTTGATGATGATCCTGAACTTATCCCCAATCAGTACTTGGAAGAATATTATAGTATGAGAAATACGACGAATAGAGGCACTAAACGTGTACACCCAGACAGATACCGAGAAATGTCATTAGTTCGAGATAACATTAGAGATGGGTTGGTTGTTGCTAGTCTCCGCTAAATTGTCTTTTTATCTGTAACTGTACTTGTATTTGTATTAGAAACTGTATCTGTTTTTGTATTTGCATTTGTATTCGTATTTGCCAAATCATATCTATTTATATCTTATTTTTGAAATACCACGCTCAAATATCACGTTCAGATACCACGCTCAAATACCCCGTTCACAGCTAAAAACATATTCCACGTTCGCTACAGTACCACGCTCAAATGCTCCGCTCAAATGCCACGCTTAAATACCCCGCTCGCGTTGGTTAAGAACGCACCCAAACTATTTGCATTATTATATTACGTACGTTTCCTAATGTATACGCGCACAGTATCTAAAAGTTTCCACTACCAAAATGTTTTAAGAGAAAATAAACAAAGGAGTATCATATATAAATAGTTCAAGATAGCAAATTATGTGACTGCTCTAGCTACAGTCATAAGTTTAAGATGATTCTTTTACTTGCAATGACCACCATCCAAAATGTTATACGTATAATATCAAACTATCCATGAAATACAAGGAACACACCTAATAGATAAGATACACATGCCCAGGCTGAGTAGTTTCTCTATTTATCTATAATACAGGTCCAATATCAACAATACTGATCTAAGTGATACCCAAATCATTTATTTTGATACATAACCATTAAAAAGGTTGCAAATATCACAATGACCTATCTACTTACTACTTAGGTTGCAGCTGACATTGGTGCTTCTGCTACAAAAAGGAAACGTGATACGAATAGCATTTTGTAACAGCAGAGAATTGAAGAAGAAGAAGTAGGAAGAAGAGGTTGAAAGAAGAAGGGAAGAAGAACAGTAGTAGAAAACAGAAATTGATTTCATTCATTTCATGCCATTTTCCATTTACATATGCCACTATATAAAGAAAATTCTTACACACCCTTTCTACCTAACATGACAGCTGGCACACAACTATAGGTTACTACTTTTCTGCATTTCTAACAAACTAATAATGCATTATGGAATCCTAGCCTGCATGCTATAGTGGCCTGGCAAGAACACGTATAATTAATACTTGTAACGACTGGGCATTGTTATGCTTCTCTAAGGGCTTGATGTTACAATATTTGGAGTTGTTACGTGCATGTGCATCTGGTACCGTATCATTACCAACCCCTCGAAATCGACCTTATCCTCAAGGTCAGAGATGCCGTTTATGGTGAAGAAGTGAGTATACTCATCATGGATGAAGAAGGAACATGTCTTGTCGAATGTAATATTTTTGAAAGCGAAGAGGATGTCGGTGTGAAGAAAGAAGAGGATTTTGAGTTTTTTTTTTGAAAGGCAAGTGAAAGTTTTTATTCACCACTCCAAGAGTTACAAAATAACAATAGACATACTAATGCAATACAGACTCTTGACATTTCTAGCCTTGTACTTACTAAAAGAAAATAGTAAAAATTTCTGACTTTATACTTGTCTAGATGAGAACACAAAAGTTCTTCTACCTAGCTTAAAGACCAAATAGCTTGCTACCAAAATCAGGAGACAATTTCCCAATAGTAGTTCACTTTGACAACGACAGGTTAGTGTAGACAAGGATCAAACATAGGACCAGGATTTTTCCTAGTATGTCTTTTAGAGGATTTCATCGTGTTGCGAGGTAGCACATCTTCTGGGTTGTAGTCGATACCATCATCTAAATCAGTATCATCCCAGAACTTTCCTTTAAGCTTCTTGGATTTAGACGACGGTAGCGAACTAGCAGGGATGCTTACACAAGTCAATCCACAGCCAGAGACTGGAGGTGGAAGAATAAAATTCTGAGGAGACTTCAAGTGTGCATAAGGGGAGGTTGCCATTGCGGAGCGTGTCATGGGGTTATTATTTTCAACAGCAGAGGAAGGAGTAGAAAGTCCAACAGATAGTGGACAAGGTCTAGAGATGTTTGGGCTTGATAAGTCAGGTGAAGACATACTTGAATGACTTGTCATATTTGTATCACTTTCAAAGAGATTGCCAAACAGTGCATCATCATCAAATTGCACTCCATTATTAACTTCAATATTTTGTGTTTCTCCTGTGTTTCCTATCACTTGCTCTTGGATGTCAACAGTACTATCAAGTGCTCCACTATTAGTTTGCGTTTGAGCGCTGGATCCCCCATCGTTGCCAAAGCTTTGCAAATCAACTTGCGCTTCCTTGCGAACATCACTGTCAAGTGTTCCACTATTAATCTGCTCTTGAGTATTTGATCCCTCTTCATTGCCATTACTCTGCAAACCATTTCTAGTACACTAAAAGGATTAACTTTAACCATTGGCACCTCAGAATCTTTATCGCCTTCCTTATTATTTCACACTTCTTTCATTTTCCAATTCTTCTTCCACTTATTAAAGACATTATTCCACTGACCCTGATTTGCATTTATTCGGGCATTAGTGTGAGGCCTGTGAATGTGCTCCTCTGAATGCTGAGGCCTTAAATTCTTATCAACTACAGTATCCATATTTTTATTAGCATGCAACTCACAATTGATTGAATCATATCCAAATACTTTACAGTGTACACATATCCTTGGTTTCCAGTCATACCTAACCTTAACACTTGGACAATTTTCTCCCAAACCGTCAAACTCAATAATATTAGGTAACTCGTATTCGGCTGAAACTTCAACCAAAGCCTTCGCATATCTGAACCGATCAAGTCTTTCAGTACTGATATCATAACAAATTAGTCTCCCTATATGGTTAACAAGCCAATTGATGCCTATTAAGGTCCACAACACCATGGGAATATTGTATAATTGGATCCAAACAGGGACCTTTTTAACCTGAGACTGGGCACAGCCAATGGATGGATCCCAAACTGAGATTATAAACATCCTACCACGTATGAAGACTGGGTCTGATCTAAGGATTTTCTCCCTATCAGAGGAGTTGGAGAATTTAAAATAAAAATGAAACCCATCGGTTTTGATATCAACATCCCCAATAAGCTTTCAACGCGTTCGCAAATAATTTGAAACAGCGTGATAAGATAGCGTACCATCAAGGAAGAAACCAATCAAAAAATCATTCCAGTTGTTTAGGCCCTTCTGTTTAACGAGATTAGGAACCAATTGCTTCTTACCATTCCTTGGTATGTTGAAATCAATTGGTTTGTATAAACCTGCGTTCCTAGGTGGAGAATTGAAGAGGGTTGCATAATCAGCCTTAGCAGATGGGAGATTCGAATCACTCAGATCGGGATCTGACGAGGAGAAAGGATTTGCGGGATTTGCTGAGGAAGTAGAGGGATTTGCTGAGGAAGGAGGTGGTGGGTCGGGGGGTTTTGGAGGAGCGCGAGATGGAAGAGGTGGGAAGGCATCGGAGGCGAAGGTGGAGGAGATAGGAGAAGAGCGGGATGTTGCTGCCGCCGCTATTTGAGTGTGCCATTTTATCGAACACTTTCATTGCTTCATCGATTGATACATTCCAGCAATCGCAGGGTATTTTTGTCTCAAAGCAACTTTCATCTGCGTAAAGCGCCACTATGCTAGAAGTTGCTGCTGTGCTCGAAAAATAAATTGGTTTACTACCATGTGTCATGTTGCCGACTTGCTTAGCTTTTGGAGCACAATAATTACTGTACACTTGCAACACCACATGATATCTGGCTTCACGGATGTACCTCTGCCCACCCAAAAAAAAAAAAAAAATGGATGAATTATCCAGGGCAAAAATGGTCATGTTCTGCAAAGTGACAAGCTCAGGCGATTTGATTTTCAAAGCTAAGGCTAGTATGTCGTACCCACAGTTCCTGAGCCATATGATAATATCATGAAGCATCACCATGAATGCTGAGTAAGATCTGTATGCGAGCCAAGAGAAGGGGATAAAGTGGCGACGAAGTCCTGGATGTCGTGGACGATGATATTTCCGTCGTCGGGCAGATCTAGATGCATGACTTGGACGTCGTCAATGAAGATTTTGACTGTACAGCTAGATCTGCTGTCAGATCTGATGGTGTATGTGACTGTCAGGCAGCGGTGAGGGGAAACGGTTTCCAGTTTGGTGCTGAGGCTTAGCTTGGAGAGGTAGAAATGGGAGATGAGGTCAGATAAGTGGGAGGACGTTGTTGTTATAGGTAGGCTCAGATCTGAACTGAAGAGTTGGAGGAAAGGATGTAAGGTTGGAGAAAATGTAGTATAGCTACTTCCATCGTGATGACTGCTGGAGATGGTGTGCTGTTTTTGAAGGTAGTACTTCGTTCCGGTCAGCTTGTGGAGGAATGTCAGTGAACTGCAGGTGAAGTTTGGGAGGGTATGAGATCGAAAATGAAAGCACCATTTGATACAGATAGCATTTTGTAACAGCCGAGAATTGAAGAAGAGGTTGAAAGAAGGAGGGAAGAAGAACAGTAGTAGAAAATAGAAATTGTTTAATTCATTTCATGCCATTTTCCTTTTACATATGCCACTGTATAAAGCAAATTCTTACATACCTTTTTTACCTAACATGACAGCTGGCACACAACTATAGGTTACTACTTTTCTGCGTTTCTAACAAACTAATAATGCATTATGGAATCCTAGCATGCATGTTATAGTGACCTGGCAATAACATGTATGCATCTCCAAAAGAAGGAGGACTCATGTTCGTAATGCTGAATCATGGCCAAAACGCTCTGCAACAGCCGTCACGCGACTGAAGATTAAGGCAAATGTTCAGGGGCCAATTCAAAATCATGAATTGGTCCGGCGAGTTAATTTTATCGGCACGCCATGTGACGAGACGTTAAAATCAGCTCGCCAATCCCTCCCTCCCCCAAACGTATCTTTCCCAACGTCTATTTCCACTTTTTGTTCCCAACGACCATAAAACGGTTAAAACTTTTGTAACGGCTATATTTCCCTGTTATAAAATGGTTCCATTTCACCTTTGTACATCACAACATATTCACAATTTCTTTCTACATCTCTTTACTCTAAACAAACTCTTGCTATATAATGTCTACACCATTCAGAGAATTTTCAGATCCGACGATAGATGGAAGCCAGTTTTCGCTAGGCAACATGAGCAATATATTTAAAACTCCGTTTAGCAGGCAAGGTACCAATCCGTGGACAGATCAAGAGGACATCGGTCTATGCAACATCTATTGTCATTTTTCACAAGATTCGGTAACGGGGAACGATCAAACAGCCGTCACGTTTTGGAAAAAGGTTAAGAACGCCTTCGTTCAGAAGCATCCAGAATGCCTAAGAACGTTATCGGTGATTCAAGGCCATTTTGGAAAAATAAGCCGTCAAACCCAATATTATGAGTCATAAGTGTACAAATTAAAGATAGTGAATCCAAGCGGCATGGGGGGGGGGAGGGGATAATCTGGTATATTTTTATTTGTACTTACGTTAGCGATTGTTAGCCTATTGCGTTGGAAACCGCTTCATGTAAAGCAAAGTAGAACCAGTGTCCGTTCACATCATGACTGTAAGAAAAACAGATTCCATATAGTATTAAGTCAGGCGAAACAGTGACCGGTAATATCATTATTTATTTTATTGATTTGTACTCCCCGCGGCTATATATGTTACTCAATTTACCCACATAATATCTCACTTAAACAACTTCGTTCTCATTCTAGTGCTTCCTTCTCCTTTTATCACTCGTTCAAAATGCCTTCTTGGCCATCAGAAACTGACTCTGAAGAACAGGCGTGGGAACAGATGAGACTTCAGCAGCTCGAAGACGAATTCGATTTTCTAATCCAAATTAGTCCCCAAGAAGTTCAAGTACCACATGCTCAACCATCGCATGAACAGGGGCACGTACATCTGCCACAAGAAGTTCAAGTACCACATGTTCAACTATCGAACAAACTGGCTCTCGCTCAACCACAACAAGAAGTAGAGTTCTATTGAGTACCACCGCAGGAACATGATGGTGGATCTTATCCTATACTTTGCTACTGCGGTCATGCGGTCGAAGTTGTGGTTCGAGTAGAAGGCGACAATATTGGTCGGCGCATGCAGAAATGTCCATTCTATCTAAATGGATGCAATTACACGGAATGGATTGACAAACCATTGTGCCCAAGGGGAATAGTATATGCAAACGAACTCGAACGAAAAATTAGGCGTCTCGAAAAGAATGTTGAAGATTTGCGAATGAACGCAATGAGACTCTCTTGAAAATGGTCGTGTAACATGTACTTTGCTTTTATGTTTGCTTTGATGTTTTATTTGGCATGTACTATTATTCGTTGTTGTATCTGTAACGGCCGGTTGTATCTATATGCTTATTGTTATGCAAAATATTAGTTGAATCATTTTGATCATAACCACATGTTAAACTGCTATATGTAAAAACTTCAACTTTCATGTATATAAAAATTTCAACTTTTCTATTTTCAAAATATAATCTGTGCTATACACAAAAATATAATCTTTCTAGCAATAAAAATCATAATTTTATGCAAAAAAAAATCAAACTTTTATACAAGTAAATAAAAATCAAACCCCCCCATCCCGCACGAGCCGACTTTATCGGCTCGCAAGCAAATCAAACCCCCCACCCCGCGCCATATATAGGAGCGGGGGCCGCGCGAGCCGATAAAATCGGCTCGCAATTTGCGAGCCGATAAAGTTGACTCGCGCTTGCTGGGAGATATCCAACATATCTCCCAACATGTTATGGGTCGTAATGTTACGACCCGTAACCTTGTTGGAGATGCTCTTATAATGGCTGGGCATTGTTATGCTTCTCTAAGGCCTTGATGTTACAATATTTGGAGTTGTTACGTTCATGTGCATCTGGTACGGTATCAAAATGCAATTTAGGCTACTACTTGATTAAACTAAAGACATGAATTATGACTATATTACAGAATGACCTTACAAAATGTCATCATTAGTCCTTGTATCTTAACCAAATTTACCATCTAATTCATGCGTATTGCACCAATTTCCATGAAAAGAAGTATTATTAGCTCGCTTTTTTATTACTACATTTGCATAGCAGCAGACAAGGATATGCAAACATCAAATGTCACATTCATCAAATTGGGAAATGAATTGAATTCTCACCGATTATTAGAAGGAGAAATTTAGGCACCTTTTCTTCCAACAAACTTTCTAAATGCATTCAAAACCAAGCTTAGTAAAAAAAAGGGGGCACGGTACTAATTTATTGATCCTAAAAATAAAAAATTCACTATAGTACTCTTTTACATGAATAAAAATGACAAAATTAATGAGTGGTATACAATTGCTTACCCAAAATTGAATACTCCACATATTTATTGCTCTATTATAATCAGACCACAAAAAAACAAGATTGCAAGCTAATGCGACATATTTATATATCATTTGATTCATGCAAAATTCAACTACAATATTCAAAACACATGCTATCCTAAGATCTACTTAATGGGCAGTAAGATGCAAACTGCAGTACAGAATGAGAAAAGAATACCATCCATCAATACCAACTTATAGTTGTTACGGAAATACAGAAATTTTGGTTTCCAGCCGAAAGATACCTCTAACCACTAAGCACTAATATCTACACAGCTTTATACCCCTTTTAAGAAATGCAAGTTCTGCCCAAAGCCTACCTCAAACAAGCCAGGCTGATGCTACCCATAAAGCAAACTTTTTATGTTTTCTTCCATCATATACCAAAATGGTTTGTATCTATCCTGCAATACCTGTTCAGAAGTCCATTAGCATCTATATCCACATATACACATACTCTTCTTATCTACAAACAACACAGGGTAAAGAACTAAAAATATCAAATTAAGCAGCTGCACCCATGGCTTAATGGATAAGGCGTCTGACTTCTAATCAGGCGATTGTGGGTTCGAGTCCCACCGGGTGTGTTAATATATGTTGCTTAATAGTTTTTCAGTACAAAATAAAACCCAATATTTTTTGGTACAAAATAAAGCCATCTTTTGACGTTGCCGAGGATTGAACTCGGGTCACCCGCATGACAAGCTGGAATACTCACCACTCTACTACAACGACTTTGTTGTCAATCAATCTTTTGTTCCAGTTCTAAACGTAGCTCGTTTGGATCACCCTAGGTACCAAGCAAAAACTTTTAACAATATACAACTATGTACTCATTTGAGCTTAACTTTTATTAGGTAAAGCAATAAAATTAACATGTTTACACACATACAATACATACATACATTGTACACAAGGATATACATGTACATATGTATATACACAAACACACAGATATGTACACACAACACACACCCCAGTTCTAAACGTAGCATATTTAGACCAGGCCGCGTGCCAAGCAAAAACACTTAACGCTATACTACAACTTCCTTGACAACAAAGAAAGAAGATTCTTTGATGTATCTGCTTATTCCTATCATGTTTATGTCTCCCTATTCCTTTCCACATCCATAAACTTCCTAATTTTAACATTTCCTAACCTCGGTATTTAGCATGTTTTCTCTACCATTGTCCTCGTAGCTTATTTACATTTAGTTATGTCTAAATAGATTTGGTCTCTCTCATCTCTCCTTCATGATCGTAGCATATAAGAAAATGTAATTTGCTTGTCATGTTAGCTTATCACTGTAGTTTGCTAAGCACCCTGTACAAATTGAACTGACATATGGTTTCATGACCATTACCAATCAACCACAACATTTTCACTTATATGATAATGTAATCTTTTTGGTAAAACTAGACAACATTTTCACTAATATGATAACGTAATCTTTAGGGGGAATTAGACAACATTTTCACTAATATGGTAACATAGTCTTTTGGGAAGCTAGGACTATATTAACAACACATTCCAAATTCTCAATTTTAAAAGCAAACCTAATTTTAAAAGAAAACCTTTGTCAAGCATCAAACGATTTCCCAATAATGCTTAAAGCTTTCCGAGGCAACAGCGCTGCAGCCTGCAATATGAATAATAACGCAGTTGTCGAAATCAATATAAAACTTGCGATTAAAAAAATCAGAATGCAAAACATTGGTTACAGGAAACTCTAAGAGAACATGGGAGGGTTCAAGCAACCTTACCTAAATAACAAAAGAACACACCTCAGTATCTTTATCAAGAGTAATAGTATCCCAACCTCTAACACCCCACCTCCGCTAGGGTCACTCACAAAGGGAATGCACTAGTTTTGGAGGAGCGTTATCGAGGTAAACAAACATAGAAATATTACAAGACAGAACATAGATAAAACAGCGGAAGAATCAAAAAGATAAATTTCATTACTTTCAAAAAGAGTCAAAACCTTTTACATCCAAAGTACCAAATAGCCAAAGTCATTATTTTCCATTACAACAAATTCTGTCTTGTATAAATAAAGAAGCATAAACTTAAAACAACAAAAGTAGCTTAATTCCCCCAAAGGTAGCAGAAATGCAGCCATAGCATAGCTCAAGATCAAACCATACATGAGCTGAACTGAAAGCAAGAGAAATCCAAGCTAAGTGCTAGAGTTTCCTCCCTGAGAACCTGGGAGGGGGGGATGAAAGAAAAAGAGGCAAAAGAAAACGGGTCAGTCATAAAGACTGGTAAGTCCTATTGACTTTCAGCATAAAAATAGGTAAAGGTAACATGACATGTATAAACTGAAAGTAAACATAAGAATGTTGTCAAGATGGGCAAGATAGACTAAAATGGCATGATAATTCAAGTATAAATCAGGTATAACATCGCATGTTCAAGGTTCGCTGCACCAACTGTACTAGTATCCCAAACCCATGTCTTATATTAACCATGAAATGATCCCTTGGCCCAATATCATGAAATGACCCATTATTAGGTCCAACGACACGATCCACTAATAGATCGGCTCCCTACAAGTTCTAGCTCGTCATGTGTCTGTGTCATACAGCGTTATCACGAATGTAGTCACCTGTGCTAGGTCCACCATAGGGTGTATCAAGCCCTAGGGTGCCAACCACTGACACGAATCAAGCATGCACAGGTAAACCTACTGATGCTCAATGTCTGTTTTTTCAACTCCGGACTATGTGCACGACCATAGCCCGGCTGAACCTACACTGGCGCACCAACTCAGCCGTCGTTCTGGTCGCTTATAATCAGCCCAGTAATCGTGTCCCACCCTGCCTAGTTCCAGGGTACCATGATACAACTAGTGGGTTACTGCTGAAATGGACCGCGTAACTAGGGTTTTCGTCCAATAGGTTAAGTGTTGCCATTGAAATTCGTGACTTAACCCTTATCAGTCTACCATGTCAAGTCGGTTAAGTGTTCTCATTCAAGTTCGTGACTTAACCCGCCTACGTGTCATGTCAAATTTGACTACGTGTTGTCGTTCAAGTTCATAACTTAGCCCTGCGAATCATGTGTCAAGTTGGTTAAGTGTTGTCTTTCATGTTCATGACTTAACCCTATCATGTGGCATTAATTCATTAATGCACCCAACCTCTCACATCAGACCTGTTGTTGTGGTCACTTGATATGCCGGGCGGTTCCGGGCAGATTTACACCACAACTCAGTCTGACCTTGGGTTTCAAGCGTGATATGACCAACTACCCACATTGGATCCTATTGTTTGCAGTAACTGGATTTGCGGGCGGTTTCAGGCAGAATTACACTGCAAACTCAACCCAACCTCGAGTTGGCCATTTTCAAGTTCATTCTGGTGTCATGTCCATGTTCAAATTTCATATCAAGTTCGTGTCAAGTTTCAAGGCAAGTTTCATGTCCATATCCAGATTCAAGTTATAACTATGTTCATGTTTCAATTTATGCCTATTATCAAGTTCATGATTCATGTTCATAACCAATTCATGTTTTGCTTAATCTACCCAAATCATATTCCCATCGCATGTAAACGTCAATCGATCTAAATTACAAGTAAATCCAAATCCAGAAAAAAAGGGAATAACATCAAATCTATGATAGGCACAAAGGACGAGCATAAAGTGATAAAAGGGATTACAAGACTAGCATGACATAACTTGAGATAATTGGTTACAACATCACTGGCATATAGAAAATAATAGGATTTCAAATCTAGCATAATAAGGCGATAGTCATGATAAAGGTTGACATAAGGTGATAGTCCCAAACTTGTGAATAATAACTGATTCAACATCACGGGCATGATAATATTATGGTCATGAAAGGATTCTATTTACAACATGAATAGGCCCAAATTAATTTCATAGCAATATTCCCAAAAGTCAAGATCCAAGATGAACAAGAATAGATATGAATCAATTATCATACTTAAGTCCAATTTCACTTTATCTCATGCCCAAATTACAATTAACAAGTTTAAATCTCAAAGTAACTAGAACTTATAGATCGTGGTCTAAGAAATTGAGATGCAGAAGTTGAATCTATAAACTAGTCGTCGAATAGTTGAATCGTTGAATCTTAATTTGATTGTAGAAGCAAATCCCCAATATGCAATTCCTAGACGTAGTCTTCAAGAAACAGTCTTCGTGTTTTTATTTTAATTTAATTTAAAAGAAGCCATGACCATCAAGAATTTGTGCAGCATAAAGTTAGACAAGAATGGTGTAAAGAGAATGAGGCTAGGAGGCTGTTTATATAGGATTAGACGAACGAATCTAGACAGAAAACGAGACCAGATAAATCAAAATGAACCCAGACTCAAAACTGGGCTTCAGCACCAGATCGACCCCCAGGTCGACCATAGGGTCGACCTGGTCCCTGGAAGGTCGACCATAGTGTCGACCCCTAGGTCGACCTGGTCCTGGGCGGGAAAATTACCGCCCAGCCTGCACTGGGGCTTGAATTTGAATTTCGAATTCGATTTTCGAGCTGTTTTTGATTCTGAAAATTTCTGAAACTTCGGAGGGTCATATCTCCCTCATACGAACTCCGTTTCTCGAAAACTCGGACTCGTTTCCAAGAAGAATTTCGAGACGAACGCAATGGCGCAGCCCATTTCCCCTGATTCTTACTTTAAAATTTAATTTTGCCTTGATTTAAGGTTTTAACATGTTATTAAAATTTGGGTTGTTACATTCTCCCCTCCTTAAAGGATTTCGTCCCCGAAATCTTCAAGTTAAGGAAAATGCATCCTATCATCCAATCGACCATTTACTCAACCATCATCCACAAGCAACCATTGTCCTTAAAAGATTTCTAATGCTGTATGAACATATGTAGAAAGTGTGTGTATATGTTCCTAATCTAATGCAAATGATCAGACCTGATTGATCTTCTTAATGCAAAATATGTTTAGTGCCATGAATCCAACATGTATGCAAATAGTCCTAGTCACATAAACACTATATGTGTGCACAAACATCCATCCATATGCAAAATTCACATGATAACACATTCAATTTCATCCATAAACAAGTATAAACACTCATGCATATGCAATATGAAAATATGTCTGAGCCGATCTAGTGCCTAATGTGTGTTATGCAACCACGAGCAACCACTTGCGACCACTTGCAACCATTTGCAAACATCAACCATAACATGTGTCAATCACATGTTTACATCCAAAAGGGTTCTACCTAAGGTTCTCAAGATAGGATTGAGAAGATAAGCAAGATAAAACAAAGCATCTAGGAGAAGAAGTTAAAGATGTACCCCCAGAAGGTCCTGCTTGCGGGCCTTGCCTTTGCTTCTTAGGGCAGTTCTTACTGATATGTCCAGTATCACCACACTGATAACATGCTCCCATCTTCGTTTTCTTCTTTCTACAATCCTGGACTATATGCCCCTCAATACCACAGAAGTGGCATTTTCTTTTCTCACGTGTCTTGTTATCATTATTGTTGTTGTTGTTGTTGGTGTTCTTGCCTCCTTTCTCGGAATCTATCTTCTTGTTTTGAGACTCATTCGCCTTGACCTCCTTCTTGCCATTCTTGTCTTCTTCATTTAATAGCGTCGTGTATACTAACTTTTCGTAAGTAGCCACCATAGGTATGTGGGTCATAGCCAAGCTATGAAGTGGCTCATTCAATCCCTTGACAAAACGGAGAGCCTTCTTATGCGGAGTATTCACTAAGTCCAGTCCAAACCGAGCTAGCTGATTGAATTGATTGACGTACTCCTTGACCATCATACTTCCTTGCTTAAGAGATGAGAACTTTTCCAGCTGTAAACTTCGTTCAGCTTGCGAGAGGAATTTCATCTTAAACCTTATTCTGAAATCCATCCATGTTTCAACCGGCATCTCGGCGTTAGTGACTTCCCACCAATAGGAAGCTTCGTCTTTGAGCAACCATACCGCCAACTGTACCTTCTGCCTATCGTCCACCTCGAAGATAACGAACAGATCCTCAGTTTCTTTGAGCCAGTTCCTCGCTTCTACGAATGATTCTGTTCCCTTGAAATTCTTTCCACCCATGGCCCTAAAATCTTTACAGATCTTTGAGAAAGCAATTGCACGAGGAGGAGGAATTGCTGCAGCTGGAGGAGGAATATCTGCTGGGCCTGCATCGTTGGCCCTAGCCTCTAGGTACCTCCTGAACCAGCTAGGTATTGGCACGCCCTCTGGAAAGTTAAGATTTTCCAAACATGCTGAAATAAAAAAGAAGAGATTCAAAACGAGGAAGCAAAGGATAATGCAAATGGCTTTTGGGGAATAGCCTTTAAATAAAACAAGACTTTTCTTGAAAATTGCTTCTTTGTAAATGGTTTTTGAAAATAGTTTTAGAAGGTTTTCTAAAAACTTTTGCCCAATCTGGTAACCTTCTGCTCTGATACCAAGTGTAACACCCCACCTCCGCTAAGGTCACTCACAAAGGGAATGCACTAGTTTTGGAGGAGCGTTATCGAGGTAAACAAACACAAAAATATTACAAGACTGAACATAGATAAAACAGCGGAAGAATTAAAAAGATAAATTTCATTACTTTCAAAAAGAGTCAAAACCTTTTACATCCAAAGTACCAAATAGCCAAAGTCATTATTTTCCATTACAACAAATTCTGTCTTGTATAAACAAAGAAGCATAAACTTAAAACAACAAAAGTAGCTTAACCCAAAGGTAGCAGAAATGCAGCCATAGCATAGCTCAAGATCAGGACATACATGAGCTGAACTGAAAGCAAGCGAAATCCAAGCTAAGTGCTAGAGTTTCCTCCCTGAGAACCTGGGGGGGGGGGAACGAAAGAAAAAGAGGCGAAAGAAAACAGGTCAGTCATAAAGACTGGTAAGTCCTAGTGACTTTCAGCATAAAAACAGGTAAAGGTAACATGACATGTATAAACTGAAAGTAAACATAAGAATACTGTCAAGATGGGCAAGATAGACTAAGATGGCATGATAATTCAAGTACAAATCAAGTATAGCATCGCATGTTTAAGGTTCGCTGCACCAACTGTACTAGTATCCCAAACCCTTATCATATATTAACCATGAAATGGTCCCTTGGCCCAATATCATGAAATGACCCATTACTAGGTCCAACGGAACGATCCACTAATCGATCGGCTCCCTACAAGTTCTAGCTCATCGTGTGTCTGTGTCATATGGCCATATCACGAATGTAGTCACCTATGCTAGGTCCAGCATAAGGTGTATCAAGCCCTAGGGTGCCAACCATCGACATGAATCAAGCATGCACAGGTAAACCTACTGATGCTCAATGTCTGTTTTTTCAACTCCGGACTATGTGCACGACCATAGCCCGGCTGAACCTACACTGGCGCACCAACTCAGCCGTCGTTCTGGTCGCTTATAATCAGCCCAGTAATCGTGCCCCACCCTGCCTAGTTCCAGGGTACCATGATACATCTAGTGGGTTACTGCTGAAATGGACCGCGTAACTAGGGTTTTCGTCCAGTAGGTTAAGTGTTGTCATTTAAATTCGTGACTTAACCCTTATTAGTCTAGCATGTCAAGTTAGTTAAGTGTTGTCATTCAAGTTCGTGACTTAACCCGCCTACATGTCATGTCAAATTTGACTAAGTGTTGTCGTTCAAGTTCATAACTTAGCCCTACGAATCATGTGTCAAGTTGGTTAAGTATTGTCTTTCATGTTCATGACTTAACCCTATCATGTGGCATTAATTCATTAATGCACCCCAACCTCTCACATCAGACCTGTTGTTGTGGTCACTGGATATGCCAGGCGGTTCCGGGCAGATTTACACCGCAACTCAGTGTGACCTCGGGTTTCAAGCGCGATATGACCAACTACCCACATTGGATCCTATTGTTTGCAGTAACTGGATTTGCCGGGCGGTTCCGGGCAGAATTACACTGCAAACTCAACCCAACCTCGAGTTGGCCATTTTCAAGTTCATTATAATGTCATGTCCATGTTCAAATTTCATATCAAGTCCGTGTCAAGTTTCAAGGCAAGTTTCATGTCCATATCCAGATTCAAGTTATAACCATGTTCATGTTTCAATTTATGCCTATTATCAAGTTCATGATTCATGTTCATAACCAATTCATGTTTTGCCTAATCTACCCAAACCGTATTCCCATCGCATGTAAACGTGAATCAATCTAAATTACAAGTAAATCCAAATCCAGAAATAAAGGGAATAACATCAAAACTATGATAGGCACAAAGGACGAGCATAAAGTGATAAAAGAGATTACAAGACTAGCATGACATAACTTGAGATAATTGGTTACAACATCACTGGCATATAGAAAATAATGGGATTTCAAATCTAGCATAATAAGGCGATAGTCATGATAAAAGTTGACATAAGGTGATAGTCCCAAACTTGTGAATAATAACTGATTCAACATCACGGGCATGATAATATTTTGGTCATGAAAGGATTCGATTTACAACATGAATAGGCCCAAATTAATTTCATAGCAATATTCCCAAAAGTCAAGATCCAAGATGAACAAGAATAGATATGAATCAATTATCATACTTAAGTCCAATTTCACTTTATCTCGTGCCCAAATTACAATTAACAAGTTTAAATGTCAAAGTAACTAGAACTTATAGATCGTGGTCTAAGAAATTGAGATGCAGAAGTTGAGTCTATAAACTAGTCGTCGAATAGTTGAATCGTTGAATCTTGATTTGATTGTAGAAGCAAATCCCCAATATGCAATTCCTAGTCGTAGTCTTCAAGAAACAGTCTTCGTGTTTTTATTTTATTTTAATTTAAAAGAAGCCATGACCATCAAGAATTTGTGCAGCATAAAGTTAGACAAGAATGGTGTAAAGAGAATGAGGCTAGGAGGCTGTTTATATAGGATTAGACGAACGAATCTAGACAGAAAACGAGACCAGATAAATCAAAATGAACCCAGACTCAAAACTGGGCTTCAGCACCAGATCGACCCCCAGGTCGACCATAGGGTCGACCTGGTCCCTGGAAGGTCGACCATAGTGTCGACCCCTAGGTCGACCTGGTCCTGGGCGAGAAAATTACCGCCCAGCCTGCACTGGGGCTTGAATTTGAATTTCGAATTTGATTTTCGAGCTGTTTTTGATTCTGAAAATTTCTGAAACTTCGGAGGGTCATATCTCCCTCATACGAACTCCGTTTCTCGAAAACTCAGACTCGTTTCCAAGAAGAATTTCGAGACGAACGCAATGGCATCGCCCATTTCCCCTGATTCTTACTTTAAAATTTAATTTTGCCTTGATTTAAGGTTTTAACATGTTATTAAAATTCGGGTTGTTACACAACCCCTTCTTCCCAATTCGTGACCTCGGGTTGACATAGGGTTTTTTGCAACTTCTCTAGCTTCTTATTCTTGGATGATTAACAAAGCTTTCATGTTATCTTGCACAATTCAATCTGTAAGGGTACGATATAGAATTGAGTGGTTGAGAAATTTCCAAGGCTAGGGTTTCCGCGAATATTGGGATAAAATGGAGCATCGTGCTCTAGTGTGAAATGATTTTTATATAATATATATCCAATCCAATGATTTTTATATAATTGTTGCTTGACTACTTTCTTTGATTGGTCTACTTATTATTTTCATTTTTATGGTATGAATACTAAATGATTTCTTATGTTAATTGATCATTTTCTTTTTTATTCAACTCAAGATAGGTTCGTCTTTGCCGATCAAACGTAAGCCGCGATAAAAATTTAACTTCACAAATTATTGCTACCTTTTCTTGCTAATGTCTTAAGTACAAATACTAGTTAGCCTAGAGTAGTCTAAGTTCCTAGCTCCATCTCTGACTGAAACCTCTCTGCAATAACGGAACTACTCTGTCATTGCCTACTCCATCTCTAAACTTCTCTATCTCCAAACTTCAACTCATAATGAAACCCTAAAAAGTAACTCAAAAAATAATATAAATCAATAGTGGAATGAATAATAATAAAAGTAAAATATCAAAGTTGGTTTTGTTATCATCATTTTGGTTGTATTTGAAATTAAGTAGAAATCTTTATATAGCACCATATATATTTCGTAGGTTTCTACGAATGAGTTTGTGATAATGAATGTAAGATGTCAAAATTAATGGCGTTGTTATGGATACTGTTGATGTTAGTATGGTAACATGATTCAATGATACAAATAATGTATACTATGAATATCATATTTTTATTTATAACTTTTGATAAGCATGTTTTGTAGGAAATGGCGAACAAGGAAAATGTGGATGAAGCTATTGATGATGTGATTGCCGAGGATCAAAAAAATCTCCAAGAAAATGAATTAATTATTGGTGGAGAATTTTGAAGTTGATTGACAAATAATTTGGTAACAGTGGTTTGAATTAAATATTTGAAATGAGGGAAAGATTAATTTGTTTGATTTTTAACATTTAGTTTAATATTGTAGTTTCAGACTTTGAATCTCTTAATACATTAATTCATTGACGTAAAGTGCAAGCCAAAAAACTGAATATCATTGTAGTAAATGTCAAATCAGGTAAATTGGCTCTTGGAAGAAAAAAAAAACTAAATTGCTTTTGGGTTGTCATAAAGGTGATGTTAGGATTGCCTCACATGTTGTTAAGGAGTAATAACGGTTGTAATGACCCGGATTTTTGTCGTTAACTTTGAACGTTTAATATTTGTTTTAAACGTTGAATTGGAAATATAAATGGATTTTTATATGTAATTAATGGATTTAACAACAAAAATACGATATAATTTTGAATATATTGAATTATCGTAATACAAAAACGAGAAATAATTGAAGTTTAAGTTAAAAATGAATCAAAAACGATTTTAATAGTTAATATAAATTCTGTTTGAATATAGATGATAATAATAATTTATTATCAATGGATTTGATTGTTTTGAAATCGATTTATATTTTATTGATTTAAGTTTACATGTGAAATAACCAGTTTTCAACCAATCTCGGATTTCAACGAAACCAATTTTATAAAATCCGTAATGGTTAATTATTGTAAAATTTTCAGTTTCGTGTCAATTAGAGTTGTGTGATCATGCACAATATAAATGCATATCGATTTACGTTTTGAAATTAAAATAGGAGTTTTCAAATCGTCTCATAATTCCACTAAACTAGTTCCATCGGATACGGAATATTAAGTTATTATAGGATTTCGAGTTTCGTTTCAAACACACGTCATATGTGATTATACGAGTGTAAAATTTTCAATGCGAAATAGCATGCGAAAATTTATAAAATAATCCCTAACCCTACCCTATAAATAATCGCAACATCTCCTTCCTTGTTCATTCACAGCCGCCACAAAAAAATTTCAATCGAATTAATCTTCCAATTCGTAATGAATTAGAGGAAGGTTTCAACTAAGAAATTGGAGAGCCTAGAGAGCTCGGCCCACGGGTATATTTTGGTGACCTTCAACCATGTGTGGTGGCTAGGATCTTATCCTAAAGAAGCAGGGGGATTTATGGCATTTTCTGGCGAACCTCGACCAAGCTGGACGTCGTCGTTATTGGTGAAGGAAGAGGAGGTAGAGGCACGTCATTCGAGGGTCGAGACTGGGCTTCTAGTGTCCTGTGGCAGCGCAAGAAATAAGTTGAATGGAAAATTAAGGGAGCTCGGTTTTTGAGGTCGTTTGAAGGCTATAGGGCACCGGAGTGGACCAGGTCGGTGGCGAAGGGAAGCTAGGTCGTCTATGTTCAGATGGGTGGCAGTATGGTGTGGCCTCCGGTGAAGCGAGGGCAGAGCATGTTGAAACAGTGGGAGTTTTTTGTTGGAATCGGGTTTGAGAGTTACGGATTTAGAACGAGATTATAATTTGTTTAATTAACACTAATGAGGGATTAAGGATATAATAGGGTGATTATTTCTTAATGACTTTGATAAACTATTATTTTAATTCAAGTTCTAATTGTAACGATCATATATTGTTCGTACATAAAGAAAATTTGACGAAACAAAAGCATTGGATTCATATGGACGATATCTATGCATATGACCTTAAATAGTGTGATTTGGAGCTACTTGGAATCGTATTAAATTTAAAACCTTGTTTGAAATAGATAAATTGACATGAAATCGTCGAACCAAAACTAAACATGAGTTAACTCTCATGCTTTCTAAAATACTGTGATGTGATAAAATTCTTATAATTATAATATTTATCGTTGCTAATATAAATAGTGTGTTTGGATTCTTTTGACGATTGTTGTTTTGTTGATGATTATCGATATTTGTATTTCCGTCATATTGGATGAATTATAATAGAATTTCTATTTCATATGCATTGATAAAATGATATTATGAGTTGTGATGTAGGGAGAACAGGTTGGAGGGATCCAATTGGATTCTTCAAATATTTCTGATGTTATTTGATTTCATATATGAATTGTTTAATCCAAATAACGTTAAATTTTGTTTGGATGTTGATTGTTGAATTGAATTCAACGTTGTTGTGTTACTAATCAATAAACAGTATTGATTAAGTGATTGGCAGCAGATGACCTAAAATTCATCATCTTACGACGTTGATTTACCGTCAGGCGAATTGCTGAAGTTTAGGTTATAAAATTTATTTTTATAATTTTATTTTATGTAATTCACATAAAATGGAAGATTTATAAATAAATCAATATTTATAATTGATTCTATAAATAGATATTTTGTATAGCAAACTCTTATGTTTTTAATAAGATTTTATAAGCAATGAAGTCAGAAATTAACCTAAGGTTTAATAATCTGGAATAATTGTTTTCAAGAAACAATTTAGTGATATTATTAAATTAATAATATTATTAATTAATTTTAGAGAAAGAATTAGTGGAAATCAGTTAACAAGTTAACTATGGTTTCAAGTTGACTAAGTCAACTATTTTAAGTTGGAATTTTGGTTATTAAATTAACTTGTTTTCAATTAATTTAATAGAAATAGTTTTGACATATAATTGTTTAAATGTAACAAGTGTTCATAAAAGTAAATTAGTCTTTTAATTAACTAAGTGTAAAGAAAATTATTGAGTTTATTGTTATTAATTTAGTTAGTGATTACTTAATGACTTTTTAATAGGGATTAATTATTATATTTTTAGTTAATAAAGAAGTTAACAACTTTTACTTTAGTAAATGATAAAGTTAATTATTATTTTAATTAATAATAATGGAAGTGATTACCTTTTTAATTAGAATTCAATTAAGAAAGTTATCAAGTTCGGGATAAGACTTTAGTTGAATCCGATAAAGGGTTTATGAAGAGATTTTATAATAAATCCAAGTTTACAAAAGAGGTTTAAAGAAAATGCGATTTTAAAGAAGCATTTACTTATTAATGGAATTAAGTAAAAATGATGTTAATCGAAAGGAGGTTTTCAAAGGCGCAAAGGGAAGATGCTAAATGGATTTTGGTAATAAATCCAAGATGGAAATGAATTGTATTAAACATGTTTAAATTTAAGGGTTGTGTTTTAGTAAGAATTTACTTAATAAACAAATTAAGTATAAATAGCTATATTTGAAAAAGGATATTTCCAAAAGTAAGAAATGATTTATAAAACCATTTTTAAGTGGAATAGTAATGAGATTTTACGTGATATTATAAATAATATCATATTTGAGTTACAAACTTTTATCTATCTTAAGATAAGAACGTTGTCGAGTCAAGGTTTGAGGGGTAAATAAAATACCCCAACTTGAACGATTTCATTTTTATCTAAGGGATGGTACTAGTTTGAATTAGTAGTAAGGTTGGAAATAAATTATTGATTCCATAAAGAACATTACAACTTTAATTTACAAGGTTTTGAAAAGTTAAATAAACTGATGGGTTTTATAGTAAACAATGTATCACTTGATATTGTTTGACCCAGTTATGATGTGTGACTATACTTATATCATTTGGCTAAGTAAACAGCCTTATTTTCTAGATAATGAATAGTATGGTTTTTTAGAAATATTTATTCAAAGAAATAAGTAAATGGCTAAGGTTTTCGAAGAAAATGAAACGAGAGGTTACACTGGTTTGGGAATAGAAGCGGATTTGGAAATCGAATTATAATTTCCATAAGTGAAGTTCTAAGCTTTAATCGACAAAGTTCTGAAGTTAAATAAAACTGTTTGAGATTTATATAGTAAACAATGACATTGTTAGACCTATATAAGATCGGTAATTAGACCTATACCATATGGGTTAGGTATGTATAGAAATATTTCCGAAGTAAAGGAAACAAAATGGGTTTTGTGAATATATAGCGATGTTTCCAAAGTAAAGGAAATAAAAATAGGATTATTGAAAATATAGCGATATTTTCGGGGTAAAGGAAATAAAGAATTGGGTTTTGTTAATACGCCTATTATGAAGAGGTAAGGGTATGGTCTTGTTTTCAAAATCATGAAAAAAAAGAGATTTGTGAATATTTTTATCCAGTTGAGATAAGTATATGGAATCGATTTGTAAGAATCAATGAAAGGGTTTTAATGAATGTATTTAATTAAAAGGGCTTGAGCTGCTGATGTACTTGACTGTACTGTGTGATTTGATAGTCAAAGAACCGACTATCAATAAATAATCCTTTTGACTATTATTGTGCTAGTTCGAGGAGACCGGGATGGGAACAAGACCCAAAACTACTTCGAACCGACTTTGCGATTGAAAACTAACTTGCAGGGATTCTTATGAGTTGATTTGAAGGCGTAGACTTTTGGAGCGCAAGGGGTGCTCTCTGATGTCTTTTGTCGACTACCAGGATTAAACTTGTGGTAGTAACCCTTACATTCTGGGGTATCATCGGTTTCGTTCGGTCCCAGAACGAACTTGTGTGGACGAATGTCTGACAGAGTATTTCCTAAAAATCATGTACGTTGGCTTTTACATATTCCCAAGTATGGTGGCAGAGAAGGCAACTCTCTTAGCTTAACACGTAGAGTATATTTGTGCAAATCGATTAGTGATTGGATAGATCTGAGAGTGTGGCATTCAAAGTTTGAATGTGATGTCTAAAAAAGGTAATCGTGACCTCAAGCCTCATCAACCGGGAAATAACTGAAATTGGGCAGGCAACGGGGCTATGCGGGTCATACCCATCAGGGTATATGATCTCCTGATCTAGAGAAATTGGTTTTCCCTTCATTGTATGATTCATAATGATACGGTTGTTGATCACAACCGTGGTGATGATATATTCCGAACACTCAAGTTGAGTGAGTGGTCGGTTCTGTGTGGCCGGATTTTAAGATGTTCTAGTTGAACCCCAATGTTTTATCTCTAGAGAACACTGATCTAAAGGTGGTCCCATACCTAGTCATGTATGGAAATCCAAATCCAATACGAGCCATGCGTTTTTTGTTGAAAACCAACTATGTTGAAAAGTGAGATGTAGGATTTTTGTCTATATTCCTATTTTATTTGTGGATTGATAGACATTATTATAATATCACTGGATTTGATACATAAAAGTGATTTGGTAATCATAAGGTAAAAACACGTGTCATTTTTATGTGTGGTCGTGTCTTACAAGAGTTCCATTCTTTTAAAGGATTTCTAATAGTTAAGCATGTTGTTTGTGATATGAGTTTTATCACTAAAAGTATTCCTGACCGATCTGGGTGATTTTGCTTTCCACAAAATGTGCTCGAGTCAGACCGAGTATATTTTCCAGGTAACATTAGATTTTGCTTAGAGCTTCAGAAGAGAAGCCGAAGTCGAGATGTATTCCTGTATTTTCTTGTATTGATTTATTTCTGATGTATGTGTTGTATTTATCAGCATTATATAGGCTGATCTAGTTGTGTACTCTAATTGTGTAATCATATATATATATATATACACACACACACACACATGCACACAATTATCTCTTTGTGTAAAGAGTATTGATATATTATATTTTATTCATTCTGCTGTGAGCTTCTATTCTACTCTGATTATGTAGTGTTGATGTTCTTTTTTTTATTATAACATTTTTTCTTTCTTCTTCTCACCCTCCAACTTCTTTTTCCTAACTATCTCCTTTCCTGTGCCCTTTGAATTTGACAAGTATGGTTAAATGTCAGCTCAAATGGTACAGAAAAGAAAGTTCGTTATAATGGGTTTAAACAAAAACATCCCACATTACGAAATAAATTAGAGAAGTGGAGTACAAATATGAGTTGGTAGGCATATAATATCAGGGATTCCTTTTGTTACAAGGATGTGTGTGTCAACTCATATGTGTGCGCCCTGTGCATGATGTCGGGGAGCTTTGTTCTGACCGTCATTACATAAAAGTGGTATCGGAGTCGGAGGTTACAAACTGGGTCATGCAGGCAAGGGTGTTCTCTCAAAATACTCGAAGGGAATGCGAGTCAAGGTTGATGACTGTTAGGATTCGTCGCATGTTGTTAAGGAGGAATAACATGTTTTGTAATAACCTACCTTTTCAGACAGTTATAAATGATAATAAACCATACACGTTAGATTCAAACCATTCAAATAGATAGATTATAATGGTTCTTACTCTAAATAATAAAATTCAGAAGAACAAATACAGAATCTTGCAGCATAAGGATTAAATTATAATAAAGAATTATCATAAGTATGTAAAGCGGTTCATGAAGCTGTTACATTTGATTTCACTTATACATACAATACTGAATGATACAAATTACCATATAACAATACGCATATAATAATATCTAGGGCCTTCGGCTCCATCATCGTCTTCTGAAACCAATATCTTCGCTAAATTGAAATACTTGGTCTGACCCAAGCGTGATGCAAAACAAAACACTTGAGTCAGATTCTTATGCATATAAAATCAAGTAAAATGAATATTAATAATGCGACATGTATAAGTAATTTAACACAAGAATATTCTCAAGATCTCGACATCATATTTCATTTTATTAATTGGTATATTTCAAATTTCGACTTCACTATCATTTTCCATAAATCGACTCAATATTCAAATACAAACTTTGGATCCCAATTCAACTTTATATATTGAGTTTAACTTCATTTCTAATTTCCATATTTCAAAAATTCATTCTTGAACTTCAATTCGATTTAGATTTCATATCACATGTATCTCATCTAAATATTTATTCGAATGTTTGGACTCAATTACTCGGATTGGAAATAGGCTTTAAATCAACCAATTCTATTGCTCAGTAGTAAAATTTAACATATACATATACAATTGTTTAAATTAAATAGTTAGCAAATATTTCAATAGAAATAATTATAAATCAGAAAGGAAATTTAATATAATTTAAATATTTGTACTAAAAAATAAAAAATAGATAGTTAAGAGTAAAATGTTCTAATTAAAATAACTTTAAATAAATTGATAAATATAATATAAAACATTTTAATTTAAAATAATTATATAAACTAAACATTTAAAGTTTAATATATTACAGAATATTTTAATTTAAAATATTTATACATAAAAGAGTTTATAAATCTGTAAAATATGGTAGTTAATATAAAATAATATAAATTTATACATTTCGAAAATCCAATTCGATTCAATTCAATCCAATATCGAACATTCCAAATCCGTCTTAATATTATATCATGTTCAAATCTCAAACTCGGTTTGTTTATTCCATTTCTAAACGTCAACTAATAATATTAAATCTTTATATTTAATAATTTCATTTAGTATCATTTTATCAATTAAACAAATCAATTTTGATGTTCATAAATTCAAATCTAATTTTATAAATCAAACAAGTTTATATCTTAATGTAAACTTAGGTTTTCATTAAATCTAGTAAAACAAAACAAATTTATTTCAAGACTGAATCGACGTATTAAGTTAAATCAAATCAGATTAAAAATTAAATACTTCCATTTAAATAAATACAAAATTAACAACTTCAACTATTAGATTTAAATCTTCCCATTAAATTTAATCCAAATAATCCAATCAACTCAAATCTTTTCGCTAAATAATTTCTTTTATTAAACATAAAATGTAAGCTAAATTTCTAAGTTCAACTCCAATTAAATTTAAAAAGTTTCAATTAAATTTCTAAATTGATTCACTAAATCGAAAATATAGGCATGTCTCATTTAAACCATATCTAAATTACCGTAATCACAATACATAAATCAAAATCTACTATTACATCAAATTTTCAACAGTTATTTCAGGTAAATTACCAATAATTATTCCACGTAAATTTTGACTATCATTTCATATGATCAACAATTCAAGATTTTGTCAACCAATAATTCATATTGTTTTGAACTAATAATTCATAAAATTATGACTAACAACTAAGGACTAAGATCCATGAAATTAACAGTTAACTAATCAAACAAATTTAAACTAACAATTTCAAGAAGTTATCAAATGTACAAACACAAAATAAGTCCAATAACATTTTCATTTCATTTGTGTAAATTTTATAGTATATGAATATTAATTGAATTGTGAGATCGATCCTCACCTTGCGTGGATTAGAATGACGATTCAAGCAAAATGGTACGCACACAGGCTCAGACACACACAATATGAACAAAGCTTTGCCCAAATGGATTCAATTCCAGAAACACCACATCTTGGTTACTAAATTATGTGCTTCCAATCTAAATACAAAGGTGTTGATCCAAGCAGTTGTGCAAGGTTTAAAGATAGGTTGGTTGCTCTTTAAAATTGGACATGGTGCAAGGATCAAGGCAGTGTAGGCGGAGGTGGCTACAGTAGGTTGGACTGAGTAGGACCGAGTTGGACGTGGTGTTGTTCATTCAACGACAAGTTGGAAAGAGAAAGGTCGAAGGGGTCGATGGCGGACTGAGATGGCTTTGGTGCAGGCGCAAGCGGTGGGTCTATGGTGGCAGTGGACCTGGCGAGTTGGTGAAAGGGAGGAGAAGGTGTGCTCGGTTTGGATCGTTCAATGGTGGGGACTTCTAGGTGGTGTGAAGGAGGAGGTCGACTGGATGAGGTTTTTGGGGTCGAGCTGGGCGGCGGCAACCTGTTGGAGGGTGGAAAGGCAAGTGAGTTGATCAGTAGGTGAGGGAGGCCCTTCATCACTGTTTGGATGGGCAGAGGTTTCAGCATTTCGTTATTTTCATATTTATAACCAGACTCGTTTCTTTTTTTTAGTAAGAAAAAAATGTTGCAGCACACTTTTCATTCTATTTATATCTCTTTATTTTATTTTATTTTACGAAGTAACATCTTTTAAATCTAAAGAAAGTGGTATTGACGGCAAAAAATGTCATAAACACCAAAGATTCCTATCACTAAGAATAGTTAATTTAGTCGCAAGACTAAGTAAGAGAAAGTGTTAAAAGACACAACAATCTATAGTGGTTCGACCGCGGATTAGGCCTACGTCCACTTTGGAAGGATTTTGAACTTTTATTAATCACTTAAGAATTACAAGGTAGATCCATGCTTATTACATTCACTTTTATAATTGCCATATGCTAGGTATTTGGGAAAAAGAATATTTAATTCTCCTTCTTCCTCAAAGAGGAGATGCCATTAATGGAGTTCATGAAGCTCTAGAAAGGTCTCAAGTGAAGAAAATCCTACCCTTTTGAAGTGTGAGGCCATGGGCTATTTATAGGAGTGGGAGTAGGTAGGAGTAGGTAGGATTAGGTAGAAATAGGGGACCACCTGCAGAATTTCGAACCCACCACCTGCGCGCCTCCGAATTTCGAACCCGGGCATAGGTTTGAAATTTCGAGCCCCTTGGGTTCGAAATTTCGAGCCTGCTGTGTTCGAAATTTCGAACCCAGGCGCGATGAGAAATCTCGCTCTCGTTGGGTTCGGAATCTCGAACCCAGCCGTGGGTGCGAGACCTCGCACCCACTGGGTTCGAAATTTCGAACCCAGGCATTGGTTTGAAATTTCAAACCCAGGCATAGGTGCGAGATTTCGCACCCAGCTACGTGCGAATTCCGCGTCATGCCAGGCATGAAGTCCTTCCGAGGGGAGCGAGGATCCCAGGACCGGGTGGTCGAGGCTCGTAACTCCTTCGGGGTCCGAGGCTCGTAACTCCTTTGGGGTCCGAGGCCTTGGTTCGCGGATGTCTTCTAGATGCCGTGAGGTTACAAGCGGTGTAGTCCCTTCTTGACCCTGTTTCCTTCACTCTTGTGCGTCCCTTTTCGGCCTCAGCTTCACGTGGTACGTTGGGTTTAGCGCGTCTGATGCTCCCCTGGGAATCAGACTAAAAGGCCGGTTAACATTTGTCCCCTAATGTACCTCTTGTCTTTGACATGATGTGCTTTGTGTAGGATCAGGTAGTGGCGAAGGTGTTAATTTTTTCTATAATTCAAAAGGTAAATAGGCGTTAGCTGTGGGGCTCATTCTCCCCGGCAGTGTAGATGAGCCGTCGTTCGGAGGATGCGCCACGCTCAAATCGTTAAGTGTCCATAGTGCATAGCCTCCGTGGATGTACGGGAGTCGGCACGCACATGCATGGAGCACGCACACGGGAGAGTTTGTCATGACGATTCCGATCCTGGAGGTGTGACCATCGTCACCATCATCCTTTTTTTTGTTGGGGTCAGAAATTTCGAGCGCAGGGAATCAAAATTTGGATCCCGGGGGATCGAAATTTCGAACCCGTGGTCTCAGAAATTCGATCCCAGGGGGGTCGAAATTTCAAGCCCAGGGGAATCAAAATTTCGAGCCCAGGGGTTCGGAAATTCAATCCCCTGGGGGTTCGAAATTTCGAACCCATGGGGTTCAAAATTTCAATCCCCATGGGTTTAAAAATTTCGAACCCGTGGTGGAATGCAAAGAGACACGATTTTCTTTTATAAATAGCCCCTATCACTTTTTTCCTTTTATTTTTTCTTTCTCTGGCCGCTATTGCCGAAAGCTTCGAACCCGATAATTTCGAGCCTAATAATTTCGAATCGAGATAGGTGAGGCCTTGAATCAAGGAGTTGAGAAGGGGAGGAGGTCGAAGGGCCACAGCGGAGACCTCGAAACCTCGTGGGCTCGATTTTTCGAACCCAGCCAGGTTCGAATTTTCGAACCTCAATGGGTTCGAATTTTCGAACCGACCGTGTTCGAAGTCTCGAAACCTCATGGGTTCGAATTTTCGAACCCGGGGGGTTCGAGGCATCAAACCCTTCTACGTTCGGATTTTCGAACCCCGTGGGTTCGAATTCCTGAGCCCCTTATCTGGGTTCGAAATTTGGAACCCATAGGGGCTTGAGTTTTTGAACCCAGGTCGGTTCAGAACTTCGAACCCTTCCGGGTTCAGAATTTTGAACCTGGAGCTCGAGATTTCGAGCCTAACATGGTTCGGGACATAGCCGTTGCTAGGTTTCCAATTTTTCACTCCGATGGACTTTGACTTCCAAATATTCGCCTCTGGATTTGCATGCTTAGCGTCGATGCATATATTGTTAACCGCATGAGCGGGGTTTATGATTGTTTACATAGGGTAGGGCATACAACCGGACTGGGACTTGGACTTTTACGAATCATTCTGAAATTTCTTTATGTAACTCATCCTTGCATAGCATTACACACACATATTAGTTGTCACCAACACGAGGGGTACAGGTCACTATACTGTCCATTCTAACACTGATGCGTTAAAGCATAGCTAAAGATGCAAACCAGATCAAGGACTGGAAAGACTATGGAAGCCGAGGCTTCCCAGCCTGCGTCACACACATCCGACCCTACCGTTAGAGGTATCTTGTCTGGTAGAGAGCTTGAGACCACCACCGAAGGATCGACCTCTAACACCCCGCCTCCGCTAGGGTCACTCGCAAAGGAATGCACTAGCTTTAGAGGGGCATTATTGGTAAACATGCACAGAAATATCACAAGACAGAACATATAAAATAGCGGAAGTAAAATCAAACTTTCATAACATGAATAAATAAGGTCTAAAGCCTTTTACATCAGAGTACATCAAAACCTGTCTTGCAATAGTAAAGAAGCGTAAAGACATTTTCATAAATTATTCCCCAAGTAAAAACAGTAAAGTAGCCATTAGCCAAGAAAAGTCCAAGCCATCCATGATGACCTTCAAGCAGAAGAAGTCCGAACTAAACAACAGTATTTCCTCCCTGTAACCTGGGGGGGGGGGGAAACGGAAGAAAAGAGGCGAAACAAAACGGATCAGTCAAAAATACTGAGTAAGCCCTATCTACTATTAGCATAAAAACTAGTAAAGTTAACTAACATGAGAAACTGAGATGAACACAAGCATGATAACAAGATAGATAAGCTAAATCAAAATAACAGGATGAACTACTGAACTCAGATAAACTAAGGTGTCATGATAAATTACGATGTCAAGATAAAACAAGGTATCACATCGTCAGGTTTCTATCAAG
Source organism: Allium sativum (assembly GCA_030737875.1). Classification (NCBI taxonomy): domain Eukaryota; kingdom Viridiplantae; phylum Streptophyta; class Magnoliopsida; order Asparagales; family Amaryllidaceae; genus Allium; species Allium sativum. The sequence goes on along the minus strand of CM060920.1, from coordinate 1,032,561,435 downwards.
TATAATATCCCCAAGATATCTGTCACGTATAACGCCCCGTGATATCTATCCTGTATTTTAGCTCTGCACCTACCGTACTAGTATCCCCACCTTGTCATGTGTTAACCAAGAATGACCCTCACTCAAAAGTCGTGTAATGGTCCATGTCAACCTAATATATCGCATATATAGGTTACTCAACTTGTATGTTTTATTCCATGTAAATGTTCAGTCCCTTGCCGTAGACCATACGGGCTTTCCCATGAGATTCTATATTACTTTAACATAGTTCCATGATCCTTAAGATCGGTTCGGACTGTTACCCTAAACCTAGCTAGGGTCTTCCAACATGAATTATTGTTTGTACAACTAGGACTTATGCTACCTAGGGCTGCTAGGGGTTATGCTTACCTATTGCACGTTTTCGTATCTCGGTTTGGGTTCAACCACCTAGGGCCACTAGGGATTACGCTAACCGCCAACCGCGCCCTTTTTCCCACGCATTCATCGTGAATCGCTTTTCCATGACTGTATGCACATGTATCACATCGTGCCATCCGAGTCCTGTCACAGGGCAAATCAAGAAATACAGGACTCGGTCGGGAGCTTTCGATTTATCTGCCGATGCAGATGCTAAGGTCTGTTTTTCTTATACGTGGCTACGGTCCCACGAGACCACTCCCTCAACTAGTGAAAGACAAGACAGGATAAATCCTGTATGAGAACACAACACTGGCCAACCCACATCCAAGCCTTACCGCAACCATAATTAGATAGCAATTATGGTCTATTGGGTGTTCTCTGCCTTTCCGTACGTACACGCTTGACCAAAGATGGTAGGTAGCCTGACGAAATGCTATCCACATCATCAAATTCGTTCAATCACTAATTGACGACCTCAAAAATACACTGGACACATTTGAAGCAATCAATGTACGTGACCATCTGGAAATATGCTGACAGACACTCGTCTATACAAGTCATCCAGGAACAGGATGAACCGAAGGCACCCTCCTACTGCATCCTTGAATTAACCTATGGATCAGTAGCGAGTAGTCCTTGCAATCCGCAAAATCCCACTCACGACCGAATCACGTCAGAATACCTCTGGCTTGCAATCCAGAGAATATTCAACAAGCAATCCTTCTGCTTATGAAGATCCATGGTCTTAAATGCTCCATCTCGATCAACTTCTGAACATCTTCAACGTTTACGTATTTTCTGGTCGGAATGGTTTTTGAATATAAATTTGATCCTGGTCTTTCCATACCAACAATCGTTTGATTTTGATAGTCGGTGATTTAACTATCGAGATAAACAACCCTCATCCATATAAAATAAAATGGTTTCATTGGTTCAGTAACAACGTCATTTTGCCTCTTTGGTTAAACAGTTGTTAATTAAATTTCTAAATCTCCCAATCATTTGGATTACTGCCTTTCCAATCCTCATTCAACTTAAAATTCTTCGAATATGGTTTATAATATCCTTTACAGAATTATTAATTTAATTCCCTCAATCATCCTTGTTTCTAAACTTACATTATCCATGGATAATCATGGAGTCGTTACAAGTTGGGGTATTTTATTTACCTCTCAGACCTTGAGACGACAACATTCTTATCTTTGGAGTAGATAGGAGTTTATCAACGAATCTCCAATTCCAATAATTATTCCAACACTTCCATTTTATATAGCATCCCTTTCAAAAAGCATTTATCTTAGTTTTGATTTAAATAACTCCATTCCATATCTAAAATACTTATCTTTAGATATCATCGTTATGTCTTCACTTTAATGATCAATTTCAGTTTACTTAAGCTTCCGCTAAATTCTAACCCATATTAATCTTGTTTGAACCTTTCCATTTTATAGAACTCCTTTTCGGAAATTAATCCAAAATCTAACTCATATAGATATGAGTAAAACTTATTAAAATCCCTTTTAATTGTAAATAAGATCTTAAAGCCGCTTTTGACTTTATTAATCGAGCTCCGGTCCCTAGATCATTCCCTTAATTTAGTTAATTAATTTACTTCAACTCCTTTACATTTGAAGGTTTTACTTTATCATTAACTATAAATAGTTAATTTCCCTTAAAGGTTGTTCTAAAATAATAGTTAACTTCAATAATAATTAACATTCCAATAATTGTTTTTAATAATCAATTCTTGTTCAAGCCATTTACTTAATTATCTCAAAACCAGGTTAATCCGTTAACCAATTTCATTAGTTCCTTCTTTAAAATCAATTTAAATAATCTCATTTAATTTAATTAACAATCTAATTAAATTAAATGATTGCCTTTAATTATAATTTGGAATAATAAATCCAACCTTAACTATTTTTGATAATCCTTGCTTATCTACTTATAAACTCACCAACCTAAGAATTTGCTTTATATACTTGATTTATAATTACAAGATAAAAATGATTATTTATTTCCTTTAATAAATCATTATTCAAGTAATCTATATAAGATAGATTTAATAATCTGTTTTGGTTATAAATAAATTCTTATAACCCTATTTCTATCGATTTATTTTACTGTAAATCAACGTTCATAAGATGATACATTTTTGTGCCAACCGTTGCCAATTACTGAACCAATGTCATCCCCTGGTTATTAACAACAAATGTTGAATTTTAATTCAACGATCAACGATAAATCAACTATTCAATCATACTGGTTAATAGTTCATATTATATAATAATAGAAATAACCGTATTGAGGAATCCGATTGGATTCCTCCAACCTATCCTTCCCTGCATCATAATGGGGTACTTTAAATTCAATACGATAATATATTACAGTAAAAAGTTCAACAAATAATAGCCAACAATAACGTCCATTCAAACAGTCAATTATTTATTTAATCTGTTTATATTATTATAAACTTAACCAATAAGGTAAGTTACCTTGTTTGGAATTTAATTGTTAAAATAACGATTTAATTTGATTAAATTAAACAAACACTTAATTTAATCAATAAATATTTAATATATTCAACACACATGCAAACAGTCATCCGATCAGCATCCATTAGCAAACAGTGCACATAAAATAAAAACCCGGCTTATAAAATTATAAGAGGGATAAACTGAGTGAGCCAGATTCACCTTGGTTCCCGTTTGTTGTCGAGACAGTTTGTTCTATAATTCTTCAGTTGTGTTTAATCTGATCAAACCGACTCCAAAATGTTACGTTGTCGTTAAGGTTCCAGCGTCTCTAATCTTGTTGAATTCTAACAGCCAATAAGAACGTTACCAAATATAGATGGTCACATTTTAAATTAAATATATTAAATCCTAAGTATATTTCAAACAGTTAATCTCGTTATTAAAATAACCGGTTCACGTTACATATATAATTTGGCACGTCACAATGCTTTGGCCATTACAGATACCCAGTTATGATATAATGTATATAACGTGGGTTATATATTAGTCAATGTACATTGTTCGATAACATACTGGTCACTGGTATAAGGCAGTTTGTTTTTAAACAAAGTGTGGCACAATAGATTAATATAGGCCACATATTATATATATAACTATTAGGCAAGCAAAGTTTTAACACATTATTTGGTAGTTTAATAATAAAGGATTTGGGGGTTACAACCTAATTAGGCATGTTCATAATTGAGATTAGGGCACAATTAAGAAGGTAATTAGGTATACTTTAAAATGGTTTAGGCAAAGTTCGAACTGATGGTTAACGTTATCTAAACTCCAGGCACAGTATGTTGAATAGAAAATGACTTGTTTTAGGCATTCTTTAATGAATACTTATGCATTTAAAAACTTAGGATACCATTCCATTTTTCTTTATTACCTTACAGTGCATCTACTACCTTGAACTGCCATGCTAAGATGCTTTTCTCCCGTTCCTATTGCTCAGCGCAGTACGGTGTCCTATATCATCGTCCCACCGTGAACTGTCGCTCGTATATTCACCATCCCAAAGCATCGTGCCCACCGCAACGTCACTTCATTTTCTGGCGACCAACCTGTCGTGTCTAACAATGATTCCCTCACTGCCAACTCACGTTAACACCATCACAATGCTACCGACAACTAAACTTCAACCTCCAGCCATCAAGTCACAAGATCACTGCCTTCATTCTCCATACCGCTTCTAAAACAAACCAACTCCTCACGTAAGCTTCTGACCCTACTCACTCATTTTTCCATGTAATAACAATTCGCACTTCCTGTTTTATCAGCATCTCCACGTCTTGCACCCTTCCACCATCTCTCTTGTTAACTCACGTGAAACTCTCCAGTCCCTAAACTTCCCTACTTAACAGACCTCGCCACTTCTTTCCTACCCGTTTTTGTCTCTTCTCCATGCTCCTGCTATATTCAACTGCTTCCTCACATAAACAACGTCATAAAAGTGAACGTCAAAGAGAAGTGTTAATTTGATGGTGTGCTAGTTGGAAGACCTGGAAGACTTCCTCTATATTGTTCCCATCTTTCCTACGCAAGACCAGAGCCCCTCATTAGTTCCAAACATCGGCCACCTCCCCTGCGTCTTCCGGTCAACCCTATATTCCACGTTTAGCCATCCCTACTCGAGGCCCGACCTTCGCTATTTATTTTAAGAGGAAGAGTTCGGTTTCCCAAACCGAAGAATGCAGCTTTTGCTCTTTTTATTTGCAGAAGCGTTTACATTTCATGGTGAAGAAATAATTATTTACTGGAAGAAAATGGATGAGCGGTTATGTATTTATAGAAAAAGGATGTATGGGATAGAAGCAATGTCTTTTCAATGTTACAGCTTAGGATCCGTAGAATATAGGAGTTGAAAATATTTACCTTGCTTGTGCGAGCAGAGAATAGGGTAAGGCCATTTCTTTTCTTTCATTTCAACAGTATGGGTATTTGTACTCCATATATTTACTTCCGAACGAAGAAATGAAATTGGGTAAGTTTCTATTTGTTTTATCTGTCTATTTTGCTACGTATAGTCTTCTTTTAATTCGGGTACGCTCAGTTGACTTTTCATTTTATTAGATTACGGTACCACTAATTTACCATTGATCATTAAATATACACACCACTAAATACCAACCCCATATTCAACAAGAATATTTACACCGCTATGTTTTGATGTTCTGGTCTCAGCGAAACTAATTTCGTTAAATACGTACTCTGTTTGTACAAATAGCGTATTTTAATTCAAATTATAACCTTCGGTTCACCCTTAAATTCAGTGTATCGACAAAACAACTCCGTTTGGCTCCAAACTGGAAATATAGCAATAATTAATTATGCACATTCCAATAAAACTTGTTTCGTCGAAAATGGAGGTCGTTTGAAAAGAATACAGTTTTTAAAGCCTAAAATATATCGATAAAATTCACTAATATTAACAAATCGATATTTAAACTGATTTAAATATTCACATTAAAATGATCCAAAAATCTGGGACGTTACACCTGGTTTATAACCCAATTGCTGCAATTCATAAATTAGGTTATAACCCAATTCTACCCATCGATCGGCTCCTAAACTACAATTGCGATCATGTATGCCGACTATGTCCCCTGGTTTATCAGACCCAACCCATCATCTCTAAGGACATAGCGAATATCACTGGCGTCACAGCGTCTTATCTTCTCTAATCGGTGTGATGCACGTTCACCGCCCCATCGGAACGCGGCCGTACGCACCACGTTTGGACCTCTTACTACCCAGTTCAATATAAGCATGTCTTCGCCTCTTCGTGAGACCTCGGTGTGATAAAAAGAAATAGTGATTGATATGGATCCCTAACCAAAAATATGCAGTTCGACATAAGTGACCCTTAGACTTAGTCCCCAAATTTCAATTGGTCTTTTATTTTCCCAAATCAGTCTACTCTCACTACGAAACAGACCAATCTTATGAGCCTCTTATTTTCTCTAATCAGCGTCGCTGCCGGAACGGACTCCAACCACACCCACTTATTAATTTATTTAATTATACTTAAAGTCAATCTTAAGTTTATTAATAAGCCTACTTTCTGTCATTTCATGTAATGCATGTAAACTTTAATTTACAGGTTGTCTATAAACTTCTTTTTGCTTATTTTAATTGTACAACCCAACCCCCGTCATTCGCATTTATCCAACTGTCACTTATTCAGTTATCAAAGTTACAGTCATATTTGCCTTTTATTGCACAATTTCGATTAAGCCAAATTTACCATTTTTGTACATATTTCTTATTGTTCTCCAATTGCGCAATTATAGTCAAATTCCATGCTTTAACAAATTTGCGCATAGCAAGAAAGAATAAAAGTTTTATGCTCAAGAAGGCCTAAACTCATCATCAAAAATAAAAAGGAAAATGACCTAGGCTCTCCCATGGCCTAGGCTCAGATAGACAAAAGTAGATCTAAAATAAAATAGAGCTAATACATAACTGTAATAAAACTATTGTAACTGGTTTACTGAAAATAAATAGAAGGAGGTTAGAAGCCGATTTAGATTCACATAAATTATAGACAGAAAAGAGAATCGAAATCAGAAAGAATCTACAAATTATTTTGCTGTCAAGAAGAAACCTCATTTTTTACTGAATGTTGCAATTACTGAAATATACTCACACATTCTAAGCAATCCAAATCAAGTCCTGGTAGATAGTCTATAGCTATGAATATCCTCCAAAAATATATGCAGAATACTCAATTATAATTTTATCTATGTTGGCTAGCTTTTTGACCAAGCCACCAAGGTTTACACATGAGAAGAGAGTATGAAGCTTTATTCCTCTAGTTCATGAAAGGCCAGATCGCACCAGCAGATCGCACACGTGGATCGCGCCCTTCGGATCGCCAGCACAGAACACGACCTGATTCGTCAATGGGAGCACGACTCGGTCCGTCCATGGGAGCACGACCCGATCCGCACCTATGTCACCACCTCACTCCGATCCGATCCCCTGCTACGTGGCGAAACTCCTGACTTGTTCAACCACGAACTGGTCTTCAGCGATCCGAAATACATGGATCCAGCTACACGTGTCCACAACTGTCATATTGACCAATTCTTCCTCATTGCTTGATCAGATCCGATATTCTCGGGATTTGCGCCACGTGTGACCGCGAACCGCCCGACAGAATCAGCTATAAATAGCCTAGAGACTGGCATTTTTGAAGAGCTTTTTGGCAGTATTGAGCACTGATTCCACCATTACTGTCATACCACTATTTCTTATCAGTTTTACCACGAGATTACTGAGAGAAATCATAATTGTAAGAGTGAGTTTGAGAGAAATCTTTGATTGTACTAGCATCCAAAGTATAATCGATAACATATAAAGTGGAAGTAGGCTCATTAACGCCGAACCACTATAAATTCTGTGTGTTTTCTGCTTTTTCTTCATTCTCCAGTTATAATTCTCTACGAATCAGAACAATTTGGGTGTTAGGTCCAAATTTTGATCTAACATTTTGGTGCTTTCACCGAGAACTCAATTCTCAGCCTACCGGATTGCTATTCTACTATTTCGATTTGAAAGTCTGAAGAAAACAGTCCCAAAACTTCACTGTTCAGATTTCTGAAGATTCCAGCGACATCTGATATCATGGATGGGAAGAAGTCTAAGGAAGTGCGAGCTCCGCAAGCGAATGAAGTCGCGAATGAAGTAGTTGGCGAAAGTGTACACGAGCAGGTCATCGAGGGGACCACGGATCGCGAGGACAGGGGGGCGACCCGAACCAATCAGGGTGTCACGAACCGGTTTGATGGAGGCGCCACGATCCGACTTGAGGAAGGCACTGCGAACCGAGCAGCTGGAGGTGTTGTTACTCGATTCCGTGATAGCGCCCCGAATCCTCTACATACCGTGACCACGAACCAACCCCAGGAGGGCGCACCGAATCACAAGCACCGATCCACCATGATCCGAAGTGATAACCGAATTACAACTCGACCTGGAAAGGAGCCTATGGCTCGCTCTTACCGTCCTGGCCCCTCTGCTCAACCTGGCTCAAGCTCTTTGCGCATAAGAGAAAATGTTGATGATCAATATGACCCTTCTGCTCCCGTTACTGAGGGAGATCTTTCTCGCTTTTCTGAAATGTGGTAGAGGCCGTTTGATGAATTGGCTGCTCAAAGGCAGGAGAGCTTCGTGCTGCAACAGAACTTGACTGCTATGGATAGAAGGCTCAATGATCTTGCAAGGCAAAGGACGCCCCCAGTTCGTCCGCTCACCCCAGAGTACTCTTCTTCGTCAGAGGAATCGCCAAGACCTCCGCGGCGACCGTATGAGAGGCCTGAAAACATAGAGCAGCTCCGATTTGGAACCCTCCCATCACGGGAAGAAGAGGTACTGGGTGCAGGGACCTCAAACCGCAATGTGAATAATCGTGCCGCAACTCCCAGAGCTTGAGGCGTGGACAGCCCTGTTGAGAATAGGCTACCTCAGCCCCTTTGCCATACAAATGCTCATGGTAACAGAGGGCAGCGAAGCCTAATCCGAGCCCCGGATTTCGTGGCTGCTCCTGGAAGGGAGATTAGAGAATTCCACCGAGCAAGAAGCGCTGATCCCGAGCCTTCGCTGACCAGTGCAAATGTTGCAGCTATGATCCATCAAATTCTGACAGGTAGCCGTGGACAACGGAATGAAGATTTGGGAATTGACCGCAGTCACACCCCTTTCACTGATGACATTTTAGATGCGACGTTCCCGAGACGCTTCAACATGCCGCAGATGAACCGTTACGCGGGTAGATCTGATCCCATCCAACATCTGATGAGATACTCTTGGTCAATGACCGCTGCCGCAGCTTCCGACGCTGTCAAGTGCAAAGCATTTCCTATATTCCTGGAGGATGTAGCGTTATTATGGTTTACTCGCTTACCAGCAAGATCAATTTCCAGCTTCAGGGAGTTGAGTGAAAGGTTTGTGGAACAGTTCCGCATCTATGCACAAAGGACGAAGAGTGTGATTGACTTGTTCCTTGTCAAGCAACGACCAGGCGAGAGTTTGAGGGTGTATCTAGACCGTTTCAACCTAGCTGCTACTGAAGTCAAAGATCCTCATGAGCCAACTGTTGTGGCAGCCCTGATTGATGGGGTAGGTAAAGACACCGAATTTGGGAGATACCTGGCCGGCAAGCCACCTCATACTAGAGAATTATTCTACGAAAAAGCTAACGTGCACTTACGCCGGAGGAGTTATATGCTAACCGAAAGGAAAAAATGGCCGACTCGGGCCGTGGTAGCGACGAAAGTAAAAAGGGAAGCGGAGGAATAACTTTGGATAACAGATCGGATCGAGGAGTGTGGGCTCGTGGAAGTACAGGAGGGGACGGATCGGGATCTTCCTTCGCGAGACGAAGTCTTGTTATTATTCCCAGGATCTAGTTCAACGATCCGATCCCCCCTGGGCCGATCCGATTCCTCCGAGCCGATTTGTTTCCACATGTCAGCGCTTCTGTCACGATACGAACTCCAATCTCTTCAACGAACCGACCCAGTTTAACAGTTCCAAACATATATGGACTCTAATCAATCCACCATAATTACAGTATATTGAACGGTTAGGTTAGAGCCTTTGAGACGGACTTCTTGGACTGACCAAACGCATAACTTAACAGCATATGATGACTAACACTTCGATGATCTTGATAACCTTTATGCTTTTTCTTTAAGACATGCACAGGCACACACTTGCACTCACACACACAGGGGGGGACGGGTAATTATAATCTTATTTTTCATGTTTACTTGCCTAAACAGTAATGTCGGATAATCGTTCCCCTTCAGGATCTGACACAGAGACGGATCCCGAGGTGTATGAGCATCTCAACCCCGAGGTTCTTCCAACTAATCCAGAGGGTGCGGATTCTGGATCCGAATATGAGGTGGAAAAAGAATCGAATCCGTCTAAGAGTACCTCACTTGATGAAGAGTCAGAGGTAGACGGCCGAGCTCCCGACGAAGTCCCTGGTGCAATAGAAATAGAGAAATTCACAGACTCTCTAGCTTCCAAACTTGATGACATAAAGCTTAAGAGAATTTGCTTGAGACATGGGATCCCCTGGGATGATGTGAGGTCACCCGGCAGCGAAGATAGACCTCATTTAGCTCCGGAGGGGTATATGACAGTCAGCCGACTCATGTGTTGGGTAGGAGCTATTCCTCCATTTCCTCCAATCGTCATTGAGACCTTAAAACGATTGGGTATTGCTCCGATGCAGCTTCATCCCAATGCCTACGCGGCTCTATACACTCTATATATCGCATACGCGGAAATCCTGTATACCGAGCTCACATTTAAAGATTTAAAATTCTTTTATCTTTTCAAGCATCGCTCCTCGGCAACCCCAAATTTCTCTTTCTTCGAATTGGTAGCAGATAGGAAGGTTCTGTCTGACGGATACAGCAACATAGGGGATCCTAAGGCCGATTGGTTCTATATAAAGAGACAGGCTGGGTGTTCAAGAAGATGGATTAAATCAAGTAAACTTTAAACTTTTGAATGAATAACTTGTTTAATAAATCGAAGCATTAACATGCCCCCCTTTTTTTCTCTAAGCAGATCACGCCTTTCCCAAGACGGAAGGCTCGGTATACAATAATCGACTGTCTCTTCTTCTACAAAGAAAATCCGATTTTCTAAAGATCAAGAAGTGCATTACTGAGGGAGAACCTTCACAAGTACCGCCTTCTGGATATAAGGTTTGGACTTGGTGCAGGCGGCAAACCCTTCAAATACGTACCCCCGATAGAGGGAGAAGGAACGTCACGGGCAGTAGAAACAATTAAATTTCGTAAGAGTCCTTCGCCGATAGTCATTCAGGATGACGAAGACCTAAACATATATAGAGGTGATGAGGCCCGTGGTGACAAGTCTAAGGAAATCCCAGTTTCTCCGGGGGGTTTCCCCTCAAGGGCCTCTCTTCCAATTGAACCTGCTGCTCCCGATGATTTAACAGAAGAACAACTATTTAAAGAGCTGAGCAAAATTCCTTTGCCTGATGATGTATACACACAGGGAGACTTTGAAGGGGAGCCATTTTTCCCTGTTTTTGAGGAAACAACTGTTCCAGTTGGAAGGACGAGAATCTACTCAGATGAGCCTGACTTCGGGCCCTGGTCTGTTAGGGGGAATTATATGGGATGCACAAATCACACACACTGCCTGACCCCACACTTTTATATCAACAGTATTCAAGGTTTTAATATGCTCTTTTTTCTTTTGCAGGAAAGATGTCTCGCAGGCGGTCTTATTCTTATCGCTCTCTTCGTGAAGGCACACCTAGCCTTCATCCAAATCCTAAGCGTGCTCGTGGCCTTTCTCACAAGCCTACTTCTTCACAATCCTGGTCTCCATCAAAACCAACCTCTGGCAAGCTTCCCAGTTATTCGGTGCCACCTACAGGGGGAAAACAACTTCCCAAAGACTTAACCCCTCCGAAGAGTGCGCCCTCTCACAGCAGGTTATCAAAAAGACACTACGAGCCCAAGGATAAAAGCAAGGATCCAATCAAGGATTCTGAGAAGGAGAAAATTGACATTGTCCCTTCCAGCCAACAAGATTTGGTTGCCCCCGGGTCCCGAGATTACATTCATGGTCTTGAGACTCAGGCTAAGCTGGAAAAGTTGCGAGAACAATTCCCCGACATCTTCTTCGAAAGGATGATGTTTGTTCCAGCCTTAGAACCAGTCCCTAGGAACTGGGATACTGAGGTCATCAGGCACATTCGTCATGTAGCCAGGCAGTATGAAGTGATGAAGAAACACGCTGTTAATCTTTCAGAGGTCATCCGAACGCTTGAGATGGAAGCACATAGATCCAAAGTGAAGATAGATAACAATGAAAGGGCCAGGGCAAAAATGGAGAAGGACTTAGAGGATGCACAATCTCTGCTTGCCTTGGCCCAACGAGACGCTAGAGCTTACAAAACAGAGCTGGAGGAGGCCAGGCAACATTTCGATAATGAGCTTGATTCTAATAGCAAAGAGCGAGTGTCATTGAAGCAAGAGGTGGAAGATCTCAGGATGGCCAACTCCGAATTGAAAACAACACAGGATCACTTCGAGGCCGAAAGAGCTGCTTGGGAGAAAGAAAAGGCGAGTTTGAAGGAGAGTTTAGCTTTTGCCGAAGGAGAGAAAGTAATTCTGAATGATCAAGTCGGGGATGCAGAGAGGCGCGTGGCTCTCGCCGAAAAGAATGTAGAAAGTGCCATTGAAATGGCTACTACTTCTAACAACAAGCTCCTCGATAGAGAAAAGGATATCGAAGGGTTTGAAGAGACGATATTTGACTTCCTCGGCCACGTCCTCAAAACCCGTAACATCTCGTGGATCCCGGACTACCACGTCACTTTAGCCAACATATGGGATGCCATCGTCGAGAGTGAAAAGCGGAGATTAGGAGTTGAAGAGATTGATGAAGATGAACTGATGAGGACCATTCTGAGGGATAACGAGCCCGAGGATTTGGCAGAAGGCCGGCGCCTAATTCAAGAAGAGATGGAGAAGGAGTGGACTCTGGCTAAGGGCAAAAACAAGATTGACGAAGGTTCGAGCTCAGCTATAGAGCCCAAGGCCTACGGAGTTGAGGAATACAATCCTGATGATCCATTAATTCCTTTGGGCCTGACTCCTTTGGTTGTCGGAGCTTCTGCAGCTAGCTTGGATGGAGGATCAGCGGAAGGTATCTCCATTTTTCCCCACAATTTGTCAAAGCAATTGTGAGTTGTCGTCGTCTGGTGGAGCAACCAATTGAATTAATAACACGTGTTCCTCATAATACAGGTGGCGGGCCCGTTGAGAAGGATGTCGAGAAGAAGACAGAGGCGGAGAAGATTGACGTCTTGTAACACCCCACCTCCGCCAGGGCCACTCTTGCAAGGACACTGGCTTTGGAGGGGCGTTGGACAAGGTAAACATGCATGCAGATATCACAAGACAGAACATATAAGTAAAACAGAGTAAATAAAGCAGTGGGTAAAACTAACATTTCAAAACCATAGTCAAGTTACATCACAGTACTTGGTCATTATTTTCCCACAAAACAAAGTCTAGAAACATAAACTGAAAACTGGAAATAACATAAAGTATCTATCCCCAAAGTAGAAGTAGTAAAGCCATAGCAAGCTCAAGTCCAAACCGTACATGAGCTATCCAGAAAAGCAGCTAAAGATCCAAGCTAGGTGCTAGTGTTCCCACCCTGAGAACCTGGGGGGGGGGGGGGGGGGAACGAAAGAAAAGAGGGGAAAGAAAATGGGTCAGTCAAAGGACTGGTAAGCTCTACCTACTATTAGTATAAAAACTAATAAAGTTAACTGAACATGTAAAACATAGATGAAACATAGGATGATAACTGGCATGGTGAAAAGTTAACAAGATAGATCAGGTGTGGCATCGCATATACAAGGTTAAGTTTTGCACCAAGTGTACTAGTATTCCAACCCATGTCAAGTATAAACAAGAAATGATCCCTTGGCCCAAAGTTGGCCCAACATCATGAGATGACCTAAATCAAGGTCCAACTACTCGGTCTAGTCGATCGGCTCCCTATAAGCCTAACTCGTCATGTATCGGTGTCATACGGCCTAATCATGGAATGTAGTTAACTATGCAAGGTCCACCCTAGGGTGTATCCAGCTCTAAGGTGTAAACCACAGACACAAATCAAGCACGCACAGTCTAAACCTACCGGTGCCCATGTTCAACTCCGGACTTAATGTGCACGACCATGGTCCGCTTGAACAACCGGTGCACCATTCAGCCGTCTCTTTTGGTCTCTTACAATCAGTCAGTAATCGTGCCCCACCCTAGCCTAGTCCAGGGTATCCAGATACTCCCAAGTAGGTTACTGCTGAAAAGGACCATGTAACTAGGGTTTTAAATGGGTTAAGTGTGGTTAACCCTATCCTAACCATGTATTGAGTTGGTCAAGTGTATCCAAGCAGTTCATGACCTAACCCTATCAATACATCGTGTTCAACTGGTTAAGTATATTCAAATAGTCCATGACTTAACCCTACCAACCCATCGTGTTTAATTGGTTAAGTATTCAAGTAGTCCATGACTTAACCCTACCAACCCATCGTGTTTAATTGGTTAAGTATTCAAGTAGTCCATGACTTAACCCTACCATGTGGCATTAATTAACTTAATGCACCCTAACCTCTCACATTAGACTTTGTTGTGGTTACTAGTTAAGCCGGGCGGGTCCGGGTATCTTTACACGACAACCTAGTCTAACCTCAGGTTTTTAAGTGCAACATGACCAACTTATCACATTGGGTCCTATTGTTTGTAGCTACTAGTTAAGCCGGTCGGTTCCGGGTAGATTTATGCTACAAACTCAACCCAACCTCGAGTTGGCCATTCTCATGTTTTCTAGAAGTCATGTCCAAGTTCATGTTCATGTTTCAAGCATAATCACATGTCATATTTCATGTCATCTTTTCAAGTCATGTTTTTATGTCATTTTAGTTTACCCATAACGTAACCCCATCGCATGTAAGTTCGCATAAACGCAAATAGACCTCAAAGAGGGAACTTAGAAGCATGACATAATTAATAAGGTTTGACCACAAGTTAAACATGGTGGCATATGAGGCAAATGTGTTCATAAACTTGCATGTTACATTATAAGCCTCAAAACATGCATGATATCAAACTTTAGCAAAATAGGTGAAACATGGTCATAAATGACATAGGATGATAGCTAGTGATTCGCATATAACATCATATGCAAGATAACATAAGGGTTATGAGAGTTTCTATGTTGCTTTATGCAACATTTCAAATCAAAGCTCATATCTTTCTATGCACAAGGTCAAGGTGATAGCTTTACAAACATGCATAGAATAAATCTATGCATAGCATGATAGAATCAAAGCACAAATCGTACTTAGGCCCAAATTCAAACTTGCAACATGTCATATTTAACTTCATAGTTAGAATCTAAGAGTAGAATAGGGCTTACAATGCTATGAAGACTTATAAATAAAATAAGATTGAGACGAAGCCACTAGCAACTCTAAAACCCCCCAAATAATAAGCTCCAATGAAAACGCTTGAGAAATAAGAAGAAGATCCTTGCTTTGATGAAGAAAGATTGAACTTTGGCCTTGAATCAAACTTAGAAACTCTCAAACAAGCTTAGAAACTCTCATATGAATGAAGATGGAGACTATGACAAGAGGGTGGAGGCCATGATTAAACATTTTGGCATAACCTAGTTGTAGGATTGATTTATGATGATTTAGGCTAGGTATTAGGGTCATTTTATAGAAGTTTAGGTTAGTTTAGGCCATAGGATTAACCCTAATTCGCGTTTAAAATCTGTCACAAGCCTTAAGACATGTCTCTAGGAACAAGTCAGGTGCACCCAGGCCAAACTGGCCAACCACCCAAGTCGACAGGGGTGTCGACTGGGCAGTCGACACCACCTGGGGTGTGTCGACTCCCAAGTCGACTCCCCAGTCGACTTGGGGGTGGCGGGAATTTTCCCGCCTATCCTGCCTGGCTGAATTTGAATTCTGAATTCAAATTTGAACTGTTTTTGAACTTTTCTGAAACTTTGACGGGCCATAACTTGGTCATACGGACTCTGATTTTCGAAAACTCGGACTCTATTTCGCGTATTTTTCCGAGACGAACGCAATGGCATAGCCTGTTTCCCTTGATTCATAATTTATCATTTAATTCTGCCTTGGTTTATGTTATAACATGTTATTCAAAATACGGGTTGTTACATTCTCCCCACCTTAAAGGATTTCGTCCCCGAAATCTTCAAGTTAGGAAGAACGTATCCTACCATCCATCATCCATCTACTCAAAACATCATCCACAAGTAGTCATTGTCCTTAAAAGATACTAAATGTTGTATGATCATATGCAAAAGGTGTGTGTATATGTACTTATCTAATGCGAAAATCAGGCAGTTACTGATTCAGTAAACCTCCTTAATGCATATGTATGTTAGTGTAATGAGTCCATATGTATGCAAATTCCTAACATGATTCATAATATCTACATGAGTGCACATAACATTCATCCATATGCAACATCCACGTGATAGAATAACAAGTTTCATCCATGAATAAGTATAAGCACTCATGCATATGCAACATGAAAGTGTGTGAGCTGATCTTAGTGCCTAATGTGTATCATGAATCCACGAGTATCCACTTGCAAACACTTGCAACCGCTTGCAAACATCAAGCATAACATGTTTCAAATACATGTTTCAACCAAAGGGTTTCTACCTAAGGTTCTCATGACAAGATTTACGAAACAAGATAAACTAGATAAACATGGATAGCAAAAGAAAGATATGCCAACTAGGAAAAGGGATTGAAAATGTACCCTCAAAAAGAAATGGATAAAGCCTAAGCATCTTCTCCTCGGTTTCCCAAGTTGCATCCTCTTCAGCCTCACTCCACTGAACCTTCACCAATTTAACTTCTCGATTCCTTAGCTTCTTGATCTCCGTTCCCAAGATACGAATCTGAGCTCTCCTCAAGGTTGCCTCTTTCTCTACCTCCACGTCTTCAAGAATGCTAGGTTCAACCACCTCAGCGGACTCATGTAGGCACTTTCGGAGATGCGAGATATGAAAGACATTATGCACTCCGGCCAGCTTCTCGGGCAATTTCACCTTATAAGCCATCTTCCCAACCCTCTCTATGATAGGGAAGGGTCCTACAAACCTTGGTACCAGCTTCCCAACTGCTCCAAAACGAACCACGTTACGCAAAGGAGAAACCTTCACGAAAACCATATCTCCAACTTCGAATTCCAAATCTGTCCTTCGCTTATCAGCATAGGATTTCTGTCTGTCTTGGGCCGTTTTCATCCGTTTTCTCACCAATTCAACTTTCTCGGATGTGCCCCGTATCATATCGGGCCCAAGTATAAGCCTATCTGTTGTCTCCCACCAACAAGATGGTGACCTACACGGCCTCCCATACAAAGCTTCAAATGGTGCCATCCCTATGCTAGCTTGATAGCTATTATTATAAGCAAACTCTACAAGAGGAAGGTGGTCTTCCCAAGTACCACCATAGTCAAGAACACAAAGCCTCAAAAGATCTTCTAGCACTCTATTCACCATTTCGGTTTGGCCATCCGTCTAGGGGTGATAGGCTGTACTTAGATTCAATCGCGTACCCATCGCTTCTTGCAAACTATTCCAGAACTAGCTAGTGAAGATTGGGTCACGATCGCTAACTATGCTAGAAGGAACTCCATGCAATCGCACTATCTCTCGAAGATAAACAGATGCTAGCCATGATGCGGTCCTCTTGCTCTTTACCGGAATAAAGTGAGCACTCTTTGTAACAACCCGTATTTTCAATAACCTGTAATAACATAAATCGAGGCAGAATTTAATTCTAAAATGGGAATCAAGGGAAACGGGCTATGCCATTGTGTTCGTCTCGGAAAAATACGCGAAATAGAGTCCGAGTTTTCGAAAATCGGAGTCCGTATGACCAAGATATGGCCTCGCGAAGTTTCACGAAAATTCCCAAATTAAAGTATACTTAATTAAGTGAAATGGGTTGTGTAGATATATATATATATATATATATATTGATATATATATATATATATAATTGAAAATTTAATAAATAAATATGCAAAAATGCTCAAAACAGCGAATTGGGAGAGGGGAATAACCGAACCGGCCGATTTTTGAAGTCGACCCGAGCTCGCTGGGTCGACTAGGGGTTAATCCAGGGTGTTTGGCTGTCAACCCGTGGGCCGATTCGCTCAAGTGCAGATTTTGCATTTGAATGGTTCTCATGGTCCATCTTTAATCTAAAGGCCCTAGATGGTTCCTACACTTGACTTCTTCCCCAAGACATGCTTTGATGGCTTGGATTGAATCTAGGGTTAATCCTATGGCCTAAAACACTTGCCTAATCTATAAATAAGACCCTAACCTACCCTAATTCATTCATAATTAAACCTAGTGACTAAACTATGGCAAAATGCTAGCTCTCATGGCCTCCACTAATTTTATGAAGAGGGTTGCATACTAATCACTCTCTAATCAACTTCTAATCCCTTCTTAGCATCTTAATCTTCTTCATTTGGTGTTCAAAGTTGCTAGTTGTGAGTTTCTATCACTTTGATGATCTTTTGGTAAACTAATTAGATGAGATGTGATGAGATTTATGGTTTTGTATGTGGGTTAATGAGCTTTGAATCATATGATATGATGTTAGCATTAATCTTATGTTTATGCATGTTGAGTATGTAAGCTTATGCAAGTTTAATATGATGTATGTTATGTTTGCATGATGCTAAATATGCAAGTTGTGGGCTATGTAATCATATGCATGTTATGCAAGTTCATGGTAATATGCTATGCAAGTTACATGTTTGTTAATATGCAAGTTACATGTTTGTTAATATGCAAGTTACATGTATGTAAATATGCAAGTTACATGTTTGTTAATATGCAAGTTACATGTTTGTTAATATGCAAGTTACATGTATGTAAATATGCAAGTTACATGTTTCTTTATATGCAAGTTACATGTTTGTTAATATGCGAGTTACATGTATGTAAATATGCAAGTTACATGTTTATTAATATGCAAGTTCATGATGACACATTATGCAAGTCTATAAGCTAATATGCAAGTTTGTTATGCAAAATGAATATGTAAGTTATGTGACATATTATATGCAAGTTATGTGACATGTTATGCAAGTTCATATGCAAGTTATGTGTTTGTTAATATGCAAGATGGCACCTTTGAAACATGTTCATTCATATGCAAGTTGACACCTTTTATATGTGTTATATCATGAACGAAATTACGTGGGAACGATGGGGTAATTAAATGCATAAGTTAATAAGATTGTGTGAAATTAATATAATTATGCATAACACAAAATAAATAAACATAGTATGGGAATTTGCCTATTTGGTTAGGTGTACCCATACTATGTGTTGGGAATTTACCTATTGAGTTAGGTCTACCCCATGGGAATTTACCTATTAAGTTAGGTCTACCCATGTTAAGAAAACTTGATTAATTAGGGATAATTAATATAAAATTATGAGGGTGATTAATTAGGTGTAATTAATTGACTAAGACACGAGGTTGGACTCAGTTGTAGCGTAAAACTGCCCGGACCCAACCGGCTTAACCAGTTGCTACAAATGTTAGCCCAATGTGAGAGGTCTTAGGCACAAACTAAATACGTAATTAATGTAAAGACACGAGGTTAGACTCTGTTATGACATAAGGCTGCCCGGACCCAACCGGCTTAACCAGCGGTCATAAAAGACAGTCTAATGTGAGAGGTCTTTACAAAGGTTACGTTCTTAATTAATTAATTAAGAAACACTTAACCACATTAGCATGTAGAGGGACATGAGGGGTTAAGTGGGTGCCTCGGGTGGCATGAGAAAATCTAGTGGTTGCCTTGGGTGGCAATAGAAAATACGATTAGAATACTTAACCAAAATAGAACATGTAATTAAAACATGATTAAAGGGTTAAGTGGGATATACTAGAAAAAGGGACAAGCTTAGGTGGGTAGCTTGTGGAGGCCCATTTCAACCAGTAACCCATACGTATCTTTGTGGGCTCGACCCATGTCGAGGACGGGACACGCATACTGGGCTTGACTGTAAGAGGCAAACGGGTTAGCGGTGGCAACGCAAGTCCAACGGGCTTCATATGCGTGAGTGGGCCCGGGCTGGTAGGTAAGCCGTTGTTGCATCGAGTAGATATAAGCCGTGCACCTTTAGTTTCATCAGGTTGCCACATTGGGGAATGATACATCCCACGGTGGGGCCAGCACGGGTATCTACGTTAGGGAGCCGATCGAATGGGAAGTAGTGTGTACACCTAGTGGATTGTAGGGCCCCGTGGCGCCTACTTGGTCACCTAGGGGTACGCAGGTACTAATTAGTAAATTTTATAAGTCCTTGGGTGGGATCAACCTTTAAGTTAGGAACGACTGGTGTGGTGCAGTTTAGTAATTTACCTTAGGGAGGGTAGATGCGTCTTTATCCTTTATCTTCGTTTAGTTGACTGCTTAGGGTAGCCATTCATCCCTATATGTTACCGTATATCAGTTTATGTCTTCTCTGGTTACTTTAACGATTGTATTGTTAAAGTTATAGGACTCGCTCAGACTTATGTCTGACCCTGTTGTTTTTATCTTTTTCCCAACCCTCAGGTCCTACGGTGGATCCTAGCAGTAGTGGAGCTTGATCGGATTGCTGTTCCAGTCTTTAGGAGCTTGGATAGATGTAAAGCTCCAGTTATCCAGTTATCTTTTCTTTTGTTTGGCTATTGTATGAGAGTGGGATTATGTACTTCTTTATTTTGATGGATATTGTACTTGACCTTTATTGTGGTTTCATGATGTAACCAGACATGTTTTACTTCCGCTGTTATGAGATGATGTTTTAAAATTTCAAGTACTATTTATATCTGTCTTGTTGTAATTTTTCTGTTCTATATTCACTAAAATACTCCACCGATGCTATGGCATTCCCTTAGTGAGTGATCATAGCGGGAGTGGGGTGTTACACGTGGTATCAGAGCTTAAGGTTACCAGAACAGATAAATTTTTTGAGAAAAACTACTTTCTAAGAGTATTTTCGAAGAAAGTATTTTTAAAAGCATGTCTTCTAAGAGAAAAAGTTTTTGAAAAAGAAAAGCATAATCCCCAATAGCCATATCTTTATCTTTCGGAATCTCCTTTTTGAATCTTTCCTCTTTCGTTTCAGCATGGCTGAAGATCTTAACATCCCGGAGGGTTTAGTTATACCACTATGGTATAGGAGGTTGCAAGAGGCTAGGGCCGCGGCTGCGGGTCCGGCCAATGCTACTACACCAGAGACAACCGCTCCTCCTCCTCAGCCTAGAGTGGATAATTTTGCTAAGGTTTGCAAGGAGTTCAAGGCTATAGGAGGAAAACCTTTTCTTGGTTCAGAGACTTTCGTAGAGGCTAGAGATTGGCTTAAGGAAGTGGAAGAGTTGCTAGATATCTTTGAAGTGGAAGAGGGAAAGAAAGTCAAGTTGGCGGCTTGGTTAATGAAGGGAGAGGCCTCATTCTGGTGGGAGGTCACTAATGGAGAATGCCCTGTTGACTCTTGGGCAGATTTTAAGCAAAGGTTTGGGGCTAAGTTTCTCTCAAGGGCGGAAGAGAATCTGTTTATGGAGAAGTTCTTGAATTTGAAGCAAGGGAATCTCACGGTGAAAGAATATGTCAACAAATTCAATCAATTAGCAAGGTTTGGCATAGAGTTGGTGAATACACCGGAGAAGAAGGCTTTGAGGTTCGTTAGAGGCTTGAACGAACCATTGCAAGGAATAGCTATGACTCACATTCCTATGGGGGCCACTTTTGAGAAGCTTGTCTACATGGCACTTATGCATGAGGATGATAAGAATTCTAAGGCACCAGAGAAAAAGGGGGATCAGAAGAAACCGCAACAGCAACAACAAGGCAAGGGCGGAAAAGGCAATGGTGACAAAAAGAAGACGAAGAAGAAGTGCTTCAATTGTGGAACACCAGGACACCTCAGTAAGGATTGTCGCAAAAAGAAGAAGACCGGTTGCTTTCATTGTGGTGAAGCAGGGCATCTTGTGAAAAACTGCCCAAAGAAGGGGCAGAAGACGGGGTCTACCTCAGGAGGCCAGGTGCAAGCTCTTATAGCACCACCTCAGTCAGGGGGGCAAGTTCAGGTTCTCTCAGTTCCACCGATTCAGCAGAGAGGTAGAACTATTTCCGTTGAAAGTCTGGTTTTTCTGTTTGATCATCCAGTTCGTACTTTGTTTGACTCTGGCGCATCGCATTCTTTTATCTCATCATCGTTAGTTGAGTCACTGCACTTAGACACCAGTCTAGTTGATGATCCCTTGGTTGTCTCAAACCCAATTGGGGGCTCCATATATCTGTCTATGATATGTTTGGGTTTGAAGATTTCTATACTTAGCGTTGAGTTTAGATGTGATGCTTTTGTATTGGGCTTCACGGGCTATGGGTTGATCTTGGGCATGGACTGGTTATCCAGTAATGGTGCCGTTCTTGATTGCGAAAGGAGAGTTGTCAGGCTCATGACCCGCTTGGGTAACACTCTCGAGATCTCTTGCAATCCCATGGAATCTGTTTTGCTAAGTTATCTTGAATCGCTCGATGCTTCGGTCGAAAGTTTGTGTTCTGTCAGAGTAGTCCGGGAATATCCGGATGTGTTTGAAGAAGTAAAGGGTTTGCCTCCGAAGCGGGAGATAGATTTCCGAATTTATTTGGTGGATAATGCCAAACCAGTGTCTTTGCCAGTACGCCACATGGCTCCTCGTGAGAGAAGAGAACTTCATAAGCAAGTAGGGGAGTTGCTTGAGAAGGGGTTCATAAGGCGAAGTATATCGGAGTGGGGAGCTCCAGTAGTGTTTGCCACGAAGGCGGATGGGTCCCTCAGACTTTGTGTGGATTATAGGGAACTTAATAAGCTCACGAAGAAGAATAGACACCCATTACCGAGGATAGATGATCTCTTTGATCAGTTGGTTGGCGCGTCAGTATTTTCGCAGATGGACTTAGCTACAGGGTTTCATCAGTTAAGAGTGGCGGAGGACAGTATAGAGAAGACTGCTTTCCGGACTCCGGATGGTTTTTATGAGTGGCTAGTGATGCCATTTGGGTTGACAAACGCCCCCGCATACTTTGTTGATCTCATGAGTAGAGTGTTCAGAGAGTATCTGAATAAGTTTGTAGTAGTTTTTGTGGATGACATCTTGGTCTTTTCCAAGAATGAAGAAGAGCATGCCTTACATCTCAAGGAAGTATTGGAGACTCTTCGAGCGCATAGTCTTAAAGCTAAATTCTCTAAATGCCATTTTTGGAGAAGAGAAGTGCGATTCTTAGGGCATGTGGTCTCTAAGGAAGGGATAGCTGTGGATCCCGCAAAGATAGTATCTATCCAGGATTGGAAAGTTCCTAGAAATGCTACCGAGGTAAGAAGTTTCTTGGGGTTGGCAGGATATTATAGGAAGTTCATCAAAGACTTCGCGAAGATATCAGCCCCATTAACCCGCTTGACGAAGAAGAATCTGGTTTTCTCATGGGATGTAGATTGTGATGATGCTTTCCGACGGTTAAAGAGAGCTTTGACCACCGCTCCAGTTTTAGTGCTTCCAGATGGGAGTAAGCCGTTTGTTGTTTATACCGATGCTTGTGGAACAGGATTAGGCGCAGTCTTGATGCAGGAGGGAAGGGTAATAGCCTATGGAGGGAGACAATTGAGAGTGCATGAGAAGAATTACCCTACCCATGATCTAGAGTTGGCCGCGATTGTTTTCGCACTTAAGTCTTGGCGCCATTATCTTCTTGGTGAGAGATTCGAGTTGTTCACCGACCATAAATCATTGAAGTACTTATTCTCTCAGAAGGATTTAAACTTAAGACAGCAAAGGTGGATGGAGTTCTTAGCATCCTATGATTTCGAGATAGCGTATACCCCTGGTAAGGGTAACGTGGTGGCAGACGCCTTAAGTAGAAAAAGGCTATCTTTGAGTCCATTGTTCGTGGAACGACGAAGCTTGGAGTTTCTTTCTTTGTTTGACTTCAGACCTTCTGTTGATTTTGTACCTGGTTTGTTGGCATCCTTGGAGGTTAGACCTACTCTTTTGAGACGGATTGGCGAGGCTCAGCGAGACGACCCACAGTTGGTTGTGTTGGTAGAGAAGCTTATAAGAGGGGAGTCGTCCAGCCATTTGGGTAGATACACCATAGATGATAAGGGATGGTTGCATAGAGACGGTAGACTTTGTGTACCGCAAGATGAGGGTTTGAAGAAGGCTATTTTGGATGATGCACATCGTTCAAGAATGACTATTCATCCCGGTGGAGACAAAATGTACCAAGACATGAAGAGAGTTTTCTTTTGGGCCGGTATGAAGAAAGATGTGGCCGAGTATGTGGCTAGATGCTTAGTGTGCCAACAAGTTAAAGTGGAGCAAAGGAAACCCGGTGGGTTGCTACACCCATTGGAAGTTCCACAGTGGAAGTGGGATAGTGTCTCGATGGATTTCATCGACGGGTTACCGAGATCGAGGAAGGGCAATACGGGAATTTGGGTTGTGGTAGACAGACTTACAAAGAGTGCCCATTTTATACCCGTAAAGAGTAAGAGGACCGCTCCATGGCTTGCTTCAGTCTATGTTAGAGAGATTGTTAGATTGCATGGCGTACCATCCAGCATTGTGAGTGATCGAGATCCTATTTTCACTAGTGAGTTTTGGAGAAGTTTGCAAGAGGCGGTAGGGACTCAGTTGTGTTTGAGCACCGCATATCATCCTCAGACGGACGGTCAGACCGAGAGGGTGAACCGTATCTTAGAAGATCTTTTGAGGCTTTGTATCTTGGATTTTGGAGGTACATGGGAAGAACATCTTCCTTTGGTGGAGTTCGCATATAATAACAGCTTTCAGTCCAGTATTGGTATGGCTCCTTTCGAAGCTCTTTATGGAAGGCCTTGTCGATCTCCTACATGTTGGTGGGAATCTACGGATAAGATCTTGCTTGGGCCGGATATGGTTAGAGAGACTTCAGAGAAGATTGATTTAATTCGAAAAAGGATGAAAGCAGCGCAAGATAGACAGAAATCTTATGCGGATCGGAGAAGGACGGATCTTGAGTTTGAGGTTGGGGACATGGTTTTTGTCAAAGTATCTCCATTGAGAAATGTTGTTCGCTTTGGGTCCGTAGGGAAGTTAGCACCGAGATTTGTTGGGCCGTTTCCTATTAAGGAAAGGATTGGACGGATGGCATATAGGGTGGAGTTGCCCGACAGACTTAGTGGTGTTCATGATGTATTCCATGTATCACATTTGAGGAAGTGCTTACATGAGACCGCGGAGGTGGTAGAGCCGAGCTTGCTTAGAGATGTAGAGGTAGAGCGTGATGCGACGATTCGACGAGCTCCTACTCGCATCCTTGGGTCAGAAACTAGGAAGTTGAGGAACAGAGAAGTTCAGCTAGTTAAAGTGCAATGGGGAGATGACGAAAGCAATGCTACTTGGGAGACGGAAGCAAAGATGCGTTCTTTGTATCCATTTCTTTTTGAGAGTATGTCTTTTAACTTCTCCTTTATTGCTTGTCTAGTACTTATCTTATCTTTAGTATATCCTCTCGCTAATACCTATGACCTTTAGATAGGGTAAAACCTATGGTTGAGACATGTGTTTGAAACATGTTATGGTTGATGGATGCATATGGATGCAATTGTTTGCTAGTGGTTGCTCGTGGATGCATATACACACACATTAGGCACTAGATCGGCTCAGTCACTTCATGTTGCATATTGCATAAATGGATGTGGTAGTTAGATTGATGGATGTATCATGGCTGTGTTATCATATGGATGATGCATTTTTGTGCATGGTTGTGCACGCATGTAGAAATTTGTATGTGTCAATAGGGTTTCGCATACATATTGGATGCATGGCACTATCATGGTTTGCATTAAGGAGGTTTACTGTATCAGTAACCGCCTGATTTTCGCATTAGGTAAGTACATATACACACACTTTTGCATATATCCATCCAGCATTTAGAATCTTGTAAGGACAATGATTGCTCGTGGATGATGCTTTGAGTAGATGGATGATTGGATGGTAGGATACGTTCTTCCTAACTTGAAGATTTCGGGGACGAAATCCTTTAAGGAGGGGAGAATGTAACAACCCGTATTTTCAATAACCTGTAATAACATAAATCGAGGCAGAATTTAATTCTAAAATGGGAATCAAGGGAAACGGGCTATGCCATTGTGTTCGTCTCGGAAAAATACGCGAAATAGAGTCCGAGTTTTCGAAAATCGGAGTCCGTATGACCAAGATATGGCCTCGCGAAGTTTCACGAAAATTCCCAAATTAAAGTATACTTAATTAAGTGAAATGGGTTGTGTAGATATATATATATATATATATTGATATATATATATATATAATTGAAAATTTAATAAATAAATATGCAAAAATGCTCAAAACAGCGAATTGGGAGAGGGGAATAACCGAACCGGCCGATTTTTGAAGTCGACCCGAGCTCGCTGGGTCGACTAGGGGTTAATCCAGGGTGTTTGGCTGTCAACCCGTGGGCCGATTCGCTCAAGTGCAGATTTTGCATTTGAATGGTTCTCATGGTCCATCTTTAATCTAAAGGCCCTAGATGGTTCCTACACTTGACTTCTTCCCCAAGACATGCTTTGATGGCTTGGATTGAATCTAGGGTTAATCCTATGGCCTAAAACACTTGCCTAATCTATAAATAAGACCCTAACCTACCCTAATTCATTCATAATTAAACCTAGTGACTAAACTATGGCAAAATGCTAGCTCTCATGGCCTCCACTAATTTTATGAAGAGGGTTGCATACTAATCACTCTCTAATCAACTTCTAATCCCTTCTTAGCATCTTAATCTTCTTCATTTGGTGTTCAAAGTTGCTAGTTGTGAGTTTCTATCACTTTGATGATCTTTTGGTAAACTAATTAGATGAGATGTGATGAGATTTATGGTTTTGTATGTGGGTTAATGAGCTTTGAATCATATGATATGATGTTAGCATTAATCTTATGTTTATGCATGTTGAGTATGTAAGCTTATGCAAGTTTAATATGATGTATGTTATGTTTGCATGATGCTAAATATGCAAGTTGTGGGCTATGTAATCATATGCATGTTATGCAAGTTCATGGTAATATGCTATGCAAGTTACATGTTTGTTAATATGCAAGTTACATGTTTGTTAATATGCAAGTTACATGTATGTAAATATGCAAGTTACATGTTTGTTAATATGCAAGTTACATGTTTGTTAATATGCAAGTTACATGTATGTAAATATGCAAGTTACATGTTTCTTTATATGCAAGTTACATGTTTGTTAATATGCGAGTTACATGTATGTAAATATGCAAGTTACATGTTTATTAATATGCAAGTTCATGATGACACATTATGCAAGTCTATAAGCTAATATGCAAGTTTGTTATGCAAAATGAATATGTAAGTTATGTGACATATTATATGCAAGTTATGTGACATGTTATGCAAGTTCATATGCAAGTTATGTGTTTGTTAATATGCAAGATGGCACCTTTGAAACATGTTCATTCATATGCAAGTTGACACCTTTTATATGTGTTATATCATGAACGAAATTACGTGGGAACGATGGGGTAATTAAATGCATAAGTTAATAAGATTGTGTGAAATTAATATAATTATGCATAACACAAAATAAATAAACATAGTATGGGAATTTGCCTATTTGGTTAGGTGTACCCATACTATGTGTTGGGAATTTACCTATTGAGTTAGGTCTACCCCATGGGAATTTACCTATTAAGTTAGGTCTACCCATGTTAAGAAAACTTGATTAATTAGGGATAATTAATATAAAATTATGAGGGTGATTAATTAGGTGTAATTAATTGACTAAGACACGAGGTTGGACTCAGTTGTAGCGTAAAACTGCCCGGACCCAACCGGCTTAACCAGTTGCTACAAATGTTAGCCCAATGTGAGAGGTCTTAGGCACAAACTAAATACGTAATTAATGTAAAGACACGAGGTTAGACTCTGTTATGACATAAGGCTGCCCGGACCCAACCGGCTTAACCAGCGGTCATAAAAGACAGTCTAATGTGAGAGGTCTTTACAAAGGTTACGTTCTTAATTAATTAATTAAGAAACACTTAACCACATTAGCATGTAGAGGGACATGAGGGGTTAAGTGGGTGCCTCGGGTGGCATGAGAAAATCTAGTGGTTGCCTTGGGTGGCAATAGAAAATACGATTAGAATACTTAACCAAAATAGAACATGTAATTAAAACATGATTAAAGGGTTAAGTGGGATATACTAGAAAAAGGGACAAGCTTAGGTGGGTAGCTTGTGGAGGCCCATTTCAACCAGTAACCCATACGTATCTTTGTGGGCTCGACCCATGTCGAGGACGGGACACGCATACTGGGCTTGACTGTAAGAGGCAAACGGGTTAGCGGTGGCAACGCAAGTCCAACGGGCTTCATATGCGTGAGTGGGCCCGGGCTGGTAGGTAAGCCGTTGTTGCATCGAGTAGATATAAGCCGTGCACCTTTAGTTTCATCAGGTTGCCACATTGGGGAATGATACATCCCACGGTGGGGCCAGCACGGGTATCTACGTTAGGGAGCCGATCGAATGGGAAGTAGTGTGTACACCTAGTGGATTGTAGGGCCCCGTGGCGCCTACTTGGTCACCTAGGGGTACGCAGGTACTAATTAGTAAATTTTATAAGTCCTTGGGTGGGATCAACCTTTAAGTTAGGAACGACTGGTGTGGTGCAGTTTAGTAATTTACCTTAGGGAGGGTAGATGCGTCTTTATCCTTTATCTTCGTTTAGTTGACTGCTTAGGGTAGCCATTCATCCCTATATGTTACCGTATATCAGTTTATGTCTTCTCTGGTTACTTTAACGATTGTATTGTTAAAGTTATAGGACTCGCTCAGACTTATGTCTGACCCTGTTGTTTTTATCTTTTTCCCAACCCTCAGGTCCTACGGTGGATCCTAGCAGTAGTGGAGCTTGATCGGATTGCTGTTCCAGTCTTTAGGAGCTTGGATAGATGTAAAGCTCCAGTTATCCAGTTATCTTTTCTTTTGTTTGGCTATTGTATGAGAGTGGGATTATGTACTTCTTTATTTTGATGGATATTGTACTTGACCTTTATTGTGGTTTCATGATGTAACCAGACATGTTTTACTTCCGCTGTTATGAGATGATGTTTTAAAATTTCAAGTACTATTTATATCTGTCTTGTTGTAATTTTTCTGTTCTATATTCACTAAAATACTCCACCGATGCTATGGCATTCCCTTAGTGAGTGATCATAGCGGGAGTGGGGTGTTACACTCTTCGTAAGTCTATCAACTATGACCCATATGCTCGTATTTCCCTTCCTTGACCTAGGCAATCCATCCACGAAATCCATCGAGATACTTTCCCACTTCCATTGCGGGACCTCCAATGTATGTAATAGCCCACCGTGTTTCTTCGACTCGGCTTTCACTTGTTGGCACACCATGCACTTTGAAACATACTCTGCCACATCCTTCTTCATTCCAGCCCAAAAGAAAATGCGCTTCATATCCCTATACATCTTATCTCCTCCAGGATGTATAGTCATCTTCGAGTGATGCGCTTCTTCGAGAACTTTATGCACCAAGTCTCCCACTTGTGGAACGCATAGTCTTCCATCACGCCTTAGCCAACCCTTGTCATTAATAGTATATCTAGCAAGGTGACTAGACGTCTCACCACGAATCAACTTGTCCATGATCTCGACTATCTGCAGGTCTTCCTTCTGCGAAGTCCCTACTTGATCAAGAAGTGTAGGTCTAAGCTCAAGAGATGCTAACGAACCCGTCATCGACTCAATAGCCATTGTGAAATCAAAGGTTGCCAAGAACTCTAGGCTCTTCATCTCAACAAACAAGGGACTCAAATTCAACCTTCTTCTGCTTAGTGGATCTGCCACAACATTACCCTTGCCAGGGGTATAAGCTATCTCGAAGTCATATGATGCCAAGAATTCCATCCACCTTTGCTGCCTTAGATTCAGATCTTTCTACGAGAAGAGGTACTTAAGCGACTTGTGATCAGTATATAACTCAAACCTTTCGCCTAGAAGATAGTGGCGCCAGGATTTGACTGCAAAGACGATCGCCGCCAACTCCAAATCATGAGTGGGATAGTTCTTCTCATGAACTTTAAGTTGCCTACCCCCATAACATATCACTCATCCTTCTTGCATCAGAACATCACCTAACCCCGTGCCACATGCATCGTTGTACACGGTAAACATCTTACCGCCATCGGGTAATGGCAAAACTGGAGCTGTGGTAAGGGTCCTCTTGAGCCTTTGAAAAGCAAGCTCACACTCTAAGTCCCATGCAAAGACTAAGTTCTTCTTCGTCAACTTCGTAAGAGGGGCTGAAATCTTAGCGAAGTCCTTAATGAACTTCCTATAGTATCCTGCCAGACCGCGAAAGCTTATTACTTCGGTTGCATTCTTAGGAGTCTTCCAGTCTTGAACCGCAACCACTTTCGCGGGATCTACAACTATGCCTTGCTTAGAAACTATATGTCCAAGAAACCGAACTTCCCTTCTCCAAAAATGGCATTTGGAGAACTTGGCTTTCAACTGATGAGCTCTAAGCATATCCATCACTTCCTTGAGATGTCTAGCATGTTCTTCCTCATCCTTTGAGAAGATCAGAATATCATCCACGAAGACAACCACAAACTTGTTAAGGAACTCCCTGAACACCCTACTCATCAAATCTACGAAGTAGGCGGGTGCATTAGTCAAACCAAATGGCATGACAAGCCATTCAAAGAATCCATCTGGAGTCCTAAACGCAGTCTTATCAATACTATCCTCAGCCACTCTAAGATGATGGAATCCGGTGGCTAGATCGAGCTGAGAGAAAACAGAAGCACCAACAAGCTGGTCAAAGAGGTCATCAATCCTCGGTAACGGGTGCCTATTCTTCTTTGTCAACTTGTTCAACTCACGATAATCAACACATAGACGAAGCGAACCATCCGCCTTAGTAGCGAACACCACAGGAGCACCCCATTCAGAAATGCTTCGCCTAATAAAATTCTTCTCAAGCAACTCCTTGATTTGCTTACTGAGCTCTCTTCTTTCTCGCGGGGCCATGTGCCTAACGGGAAATGAAACTGGCTTGGCATTATCAACAAGATAAATACGGAAATTTATCTCTCGTTTAGGGGGTAACCCTTTGACCTCTTCAAAGACATCAGGATATTCTCGGACCACACTTACAGATTGCAGATCATCGATGGACGAGTCAAGAGATTCAAGATAACATAACATAACGGGATCCAGCGGGTTGCAAGAAATCTCTAGGGTATTACCGAGGCGAGTCATGAGCCTCACCACCCTATGCTCACAATCGAGAATGGCTCCATAACTGGACAACCAATCCATGCCCAAAATCAACCCGTATCCCATGAACCCGAGAACGTAAGCATTACACGTGAATTCTACGTTCAAGATAGAAATCCTCAAATCCATACAAATCATAGATAGATGGGCGGAACCCCCAATTGGATTTGAAACACTAACGGGATCCTCAACTAGACTAGTACTTAGGTGCAAACTTTCAACAATGTCAGAAGAAATAAAGGTATGCGATGCGCCAGAATCAAATAAAGTGCGAACAGGAAAATTAGAAATGTAAACAAGGCTTTCTACAGAAATACTACCTCGGTCCTGAACTGGAGCAGTGTTGAGAGCATGCACTTGCCCTCCAGAAGGTCCTGCACGCTGAGTCTGCCCTTGCCCTTGTCCTTGCTTCTTAGAGCAATCCTTGCTAAAGTGTCCAGTCTCTCCACAATGAAAGCATTCGCCCAACTTCCTCTTCTTCTTCCTACAATCTTTGGCTATGTGCCCAACAATCCCATATTAGTTGCACTTTCTTGTGTCCTTTGCCTTGTTGTGGTTGGCCTTATTACCCTTGTTGTTCTTGTTATTCTTGTTGTTCTGATTTCCTCCCCACTTGGAGTCCGCCTTCTTGGTTTGAGTCTCATTAGGCTTGATTTCTTTCTTGCCATTCTTATCGTCTCCCTGAAGCAATGCCATTTCCACTAGGCTTTCAAAAGTGGCCCCCATGGGTATATGAGACATGGCTAAACCTTGTAATGGCTCATTCAACCCAAGTGCAAAGCGTAGAGCCTTCTTCTGGGGAGTATTAACCATGTCTAAACCGAATCGAGCAAGCTGGTTAAACTTATTCACATACTCCCTCACTGTCATGTCCCCTTACTTCAAAGATATAAACTTCTCCATTTGAAGATTCTCCTCAGCAGATGATAGGAACTTAAGCCCAAACCTCATCCTAAAGTCGGCCCAAGTCTCTACAGGCCTAGTAGCGTTGGTGACCTCCCACCAATAAGTAGCTTCTTCTTTCAATAGCCATACCGCCAACAGAACTTTTCTACATTCTTCCACATCAAAGATGGCGAAGAGATCTTCAGTTTCTTTCAACCAATTTCTTGCCTCAACAAAAGTCTCCGTCCCAATAAAATTCTTGCCACCCATCGCCTTAA
Organism: Allium sativum; assembly: GCA_030737875.1. Lineage (NCBI taxonomy): Eukaryota > Viridiplantae > Streptophyta > Magnoliopsida > Asparagales > Amaryllidaceae > Allium > Allium sativum. Next base: position 1,032,529,334 of record CM060920.1, on the reverse strand, counting down.
AGTCTTTGCAAACCTTTGCGAAATCCGCTTGTGGATGCTGAGGAGGAGGAGGAGGAGGAACCTCAGTTACGGTGGGGGTGTTTGCTGGGCCCACATCGTTGGACCTAGCTTCCAAGTACCTCCGAAACCATCTGGGAATGGTTACTCCCTCGGGAAGGTTAAGATTAGCCATGCTGAAAAAGGGAAAACGATAGATTTAGAACGAGGAAACAAAGGATAGTGATAATGGCTTTTGGGGAATAGCCTTTTAAAATAAACTAGACTTTTCTTGGAAAATATTTAATTGGTTTTGAAAATAGTTTTTCAAAAGGGTTTTAAAACTTTTGTCCGGTCTAGTAAAACCTTATGCTCTGATACCAAATGTAACACCCCACCTCCGCCAAGGCCACTCTTGCAAGGACACTGGCTTTGGAGGGGCGTTGGACAAGGTAAACATGCATGCAGATATCACAAGACAGAACATATAAGCAAAACAGAGTAAATAAAGCAGCGAGTAAAACTAACATTTCAAAACCATAGTCAAGTTACATCACAGTACTTGGTCATTATTTTCCCACAAAACAAAGTCTAGAAACATAAACTGAAAACTGGAAATAACATAAAGTAACTATCCCCAAAGTAGAAGTAGTAAAGCCATAGCAAGCTCAAGTCCAAACCGTACATGAGCTATCCAGAAAAGCAGCTAAAGATCCAAGCTAGGTGCTAGTGTTCCCACCCTGAGAACCTGGGGGAGGGAACGAAAGAAAAGAGGCGAAAGAAAATAGGTCAGTCAAAAGACTGGTAAGCCCTACCTACTATTAGTATAAAAACTAATAAAGTTAACTGAACATGTAAAACAGAGATGAAACATAGGATGATAACTGGCATGGTGAAAAGTTAACAAGATAGATCAGGTGTGGCATCGCATATACAAGGTTAAGTTTTGCACCAAGTGTACTAGTATTCCAACCCATGTCAAGTATAAACAAGAAATGATCCCTAGGCCCAAAGTTGGCCCAACATCATGAGATGACCTAAATCAAGGTCCAACTACTCGGTCTAGTCGATCGGCTCCCTATAAGCCTAACTCGTCATGTAACAGTGTCATACGACCTAATCATGGAATGTAGTTAACTGTGCAAGGTCCACCCTAGGGTGTATCCAGCCCTAAGGTGTAAACCACAGACACAAATCAAGCACGCATAGTCTAAACCTACCGGTGCCCATGTTCAACTCCGGACTTAATGTGCACGACCATGGTCCGCCTGAACAACCGGTGCACCATTCAGCCGTCTCTTTTGGTCTCTTACAATCAGTCAGTAATCGTGCCCCACCCTAGCCTGGTCCAGGGTATCCAGATACTCCCAAGTAGGTTACTGCTGAAAAGGACCATGTAACTAGGGTTTTAAATGGGTTAAGTGTGGTTAGCCCTATCCTAACCATGTATTGAGTTGGTCAAGTGTATCCAAGCAGTTCATGAATTAACCTTATCAATACATCGTGTTCAACTGGTTAAATATATTCAAATAGTCCATGACTTAACCCTACCAACCCATCGTGTTTAATTGGTTAAGTATTCAAGTAGTCCATGACTTAACCCTACCAACCCATCGTGTTTAATTGGTTAAGTATTCAAGTAGTCCATGACTTAACCCTACCATGTGGCATTAATTAACTTAATGCACCCCAACCTCTCACATTAGACTTTGTTGTGGTTACTAGTTAAGCCGGGTGGGTCCGGGTAGCTTTACACCACAACCTAGTCTAACCTCGGGTTTTTAAGTGCAACATGACCAACTTCTCACATTGGGTCCTATTGTTTGTAGCTACTAGTTAAGCCGGTCGGTTCCGGGTAGATTTATGCTACAAACTCAACCCAACCTCGAGTTGGCCATTCTCATGTTTTCTAGAAGTCATGTCCAAGTTCATGTTCATGTTTCAAGCATAATCACATGTCATATTTCGTGTCATCTTTTCAAGTCATGTTTTTATGTCATTTTAGTTTACCCATAACGTAACCCCATCGCATGTAAGTTCGCATAAACGCAAATAGACCTCAAAGAGGGAACTTAGAAGCATGACATAATTAATAAGGTTTGGCCACAAGTTAAACATGGTGGCATATGAGGCAAATGTGTTCATAAACTTGCATGTTACATTATAAGCCTCAAAACATGCATGATATCAACCTTTAGCAAAATAGGTGAAACATGGTCATAAATGACATAGGATGATAGCTAGTGATTCACATATAACATCATATGCAAGATAACATAAGGGTTATGAGAGTTTCTATGTTGCTTTATGCAACATTTCAAATCAAAGCTCATAGCTTTCTATGCACAAGGTCAAGGTGATAGCTTTACAAACATGCATAGAATAAATCTATGCATAGCATGATAGAATCAAAGCACAAATCATACTTAGGCCCAAATTCAAACTTGCAACATGTCATATTTAACTTCATAGTTAGAATCTAAGAGTAGAATAGGGCTTACAATGCTATGAAGACTTATAAATAAAATATGATTGAGACGAAGCCACTAGCAACTCTAAAAAACCCCCAAATAATAAGCTCCAATGAAAACCCTTGAGAAATAAGAAGAAGATCCTTGCTTTGATGAAGAAAGATTGAACTTTGGCCTTGAATCAAACTTAGAAACTCTCAAACAAGCTTAGAAACTCTCATATGAATGAAGATGGAGACTATGACAAGAGGGTGGAGGCCATGATTAAACATTTTGGCATAACCTAGTTGTAGGATTGATTTATGATAGTTTAGGCTAGTTATTAGGGTCCTTTTATAGAAGTTTAGGTTAGTGTAGGCCATAGGATTAACCCTAATTCAGATCTGAGCCTTTAAAATCTGTCACAAGCCTTAAGACATGTCTTGAGGAACAAGTCAGGTGCACCCAGGCCAAACTGGCCGACCACCCAAGTCGACAGGGGCGTCGACTGGGCAGTCGACACCACCTGGGGTGTGTCGACTCCCAAGTCGACTCCCCGGTCGACTTGGGGGTGGCGGGAATTTTCCCGCCTATCCTGCCTGGCTGAATTTGAATTCTGAATACAAATTTGAACTGTTTTTGAACTTTTCTGAAACTTTGACGGGCCATAACTTGGTCATACGGACTCCGATTTTCGAAAACTCGGACTCTATTTCGCGTATTTTTTCGAGACGAATGCAATAGCATAGCCCGTTTCCCTTGATTCATATTTTACTGTTTAATTCTTCCTTGATTTATGTTATAACATGTTATTCAAAATACGAGTTGTTACACGTCTCGCCTAGCGCCGGTGTTGATGCACCGAAGCAGGCTGAAGGTACAACAGCGGAGAAGGGCGTCCTGGCACCCAGTGCTGATGCTCCAAAGGATGACGAAAGCATCGATGCCTTGAAAGATATGGACGGGCGCCATGTAGATGATGAGGAGGATATCATTAGCACCAAAGAAGTCGAAGGCGATGACAACGAGACCTTGGCTAAAAGAAAGGCTAGGCAGGAAAAGCAACTGGCTTTAAAGAAGGTGGAACTAGAGCCTTTGAACGTAGCTCCTATCTTGGAGTTTGATCCCAAAACTGGGATGATTTTGAAACTCCAGCCCAAATCGATCACTAAACAACTTCATTTTGAGAATCCCGATGATTTCCCAGCTTCCCTTACTGATAAAAGAAAGAGAAAGAAGGATGAGGAGGAGTCTTCGGATGAACCTTCAGCTCCTCTTATAGACAAAAGGAAGAGAAAGAAGGATGATCAATCTGATATTAACAAGGCGGAGCTGGAAAAGCAAAAGAAGGAGAAAAAGTCCAAACGTAAATAGGATTCTACCGCTTGTCTACGTTTTGTCTTTAAGATTCCCACTGGCCATGAAATGTAGTTGTGAGACTGGCCCTCACTTTTGTTTTAGGTTGCCTTTTACGTTTAGGCTTGCAGTTCATGAATGAAAGTTTATTTCTTTTGCATCATTGTGTACCTGCATTTAATAAACTTTTCATGTTTAGTCATAAATTATTTGCTTATAACTACAAATCATTCGAGCAACAAAAAGACTTTAACGGTATTGTATTGCATCAAGATACATGTATGCATATATCTGCCCCCAATTAATCGTTAAAGATTGATTTGAGTTGTATGCATGTTGCCCCCTGTTTCTGAACATGGGGGACTTGGAAATTTTTGTAGAATTAGAGTTCTTGCGGTGCCAGGCTTTTGGCACTTCGATACTCTCCCGATCCATCTGCGGGTCAAAGTTCGAACTTGTGTCATAATCTACGCACCGATCCTTCAGCGGGGTAGAGATCATGTGGGCGCTGAGTCTCCAGCACCGTTCTCAGCGCTTAATCATAGACGCTTTTATACTCTCCTAGCAGTCGCCGAGGTTAGAGTTCGAGCTCAGTAGTTATGTCGCTCCCCGATCCTTCAGCGGGGTAAGAGCTCTTTCTCAACGCTCAATCGGAGACGCTTTTATACTCTCCTGGCAGTCGCCGAGGTTAGAGTTCGAGCTCAGCAGTTCTGTCGCTCCCCGATCCTTCAGCGGGGTAAGAGCTCTTTCTCAGCGCTCAATCTGAGACGCTTTTATACTCTCCTGGCAGTCGCCGAGGTTAGAGTTCCGTCAAGGCGGTTCCGATTATGGTACACCGCCATGACTTATGGACATCGCCTTCATGTCCGTTATTCTCTCTCTCGGCTCTGTGAGAGTTAGAGTGCTATCAATGATATGATTTACTCTATCGCACCCTCAGAGTTTTGAATGTTGATTGCATTCCATTCTGATGGAAGGCACCTATAATTATATGCTTCTGTGATCGTTGCATGGTTCACAGCCATTTCCATAAAAAATAGAAAGGCAGATATATAATAATGCAATAAAGGTAAACGACACACAATATTTTTATAGTGGTTCGGTCGAATCATGACCTACGTCCACTTTATAATTTTTTGCTTAAGAAATCGGACTATTCTAGGCAAGTCGTGCCTTGTACATGGTCCTTAATAAAGCAAAAGAACATATCTGACATCTTTACGTTAGATACGGCCGTAAATGTTGGGCATTCCACACTCTGGGGATTTCCTTTCCATCTACGGTTGCTAGCTTGAAGGTTCCATTATCAAGCTTGCACAGAATGGAGTACGGCCCTTCCCACTTCGCACCTATATGAGTTGGGGGTGGAAAGACACGCTTCAGAACCAAGTCTCCGGGTTCAAAGGTTCGGGCTCGAACCTTTTTGTTGTAGTATCGGGCGACTTGTTGTTTGCATCTCAAGGCACGCAGGTCTGCTTCGTCCCTCTTTTCTTCGATCATATCCAGGGATTCAAGGAGCAATTCGTTATTAGTCATCGGATCGTAATAAGTCACTCGGTGAGAAGGTACTTTTATTTCAACCGGGATGACTGCTTCTGCTCCAAAAGCAAGAGAGTGGGGGTATGGCCTGTTGCCGATTTATACGTTGTCATGTAGGCCCATAGTGCTAAGGGTAATTCATCAACCCACATGGCTCTGGCCCGCTTCAGTCTTCTTTTCAGAATGGACTTAATCACTGTATTCGCCGCTTCGACCTATCCGTTCGACTGCGGATGCGCCACAGAGGTGTACCGTTTCTCAATGTGGTATTTCTGGCAGAAGTCTCTGAATTTAGTGCTATCGAACTGAGTTCTGTTGTCAGTTATAACGATCTTTGGAATCCCAAATCGACAGATGATGTTCCTAACGACGAAGTTGATCACTCGTTTGGTTGTGATTGTAGTCAGTGTCTCAGCCTCTACCCACTTAGTGAAGTAGTCTACAGCTACAATAGTGAACTTCGCTCCGCCCTTAGCTATGGGGAGACTTCCGATGATATCAATTCCCCACATAGCGAAAGGCCATGGGCTTGTCATCGTTTTTAACTGACTAGGAGGTTCCCTAGGTATTTTTGAAAATCTTTGGCATGCATCACACCGTCGTGCGTACTTCGCCGCGTCTTTGTTTATGGTAGGCCAGAAATAACCATGTCGTAACACCTTTTTTGCCAATGTTTGTCCTCCAGTGTGATCGCCGCATTCGCCCTCATGTACCTCCTGCAGTACACGCTTGATGTCGTCATGAGCTATACACCGGAGAAGGGGCATCGAAAATCCCTGTCTGTAAAGGACTCTGCCTTGCAGAACGTATCGGGAAGGTTTACGAATTACTTTACGCCTCTCGCTTTTCTTGGTCGGAAGCGTTCCATTCATCAAGAAATTCTTTAGATGGGTCGTCCATGACTCCCTTTCTGGTTCCGTCTCTAGTACCGGATCAATTTCCATCTGATCTATACTAGGAGACCGAAGTACTTCAACTGGGGTTAGTCCGGTCTCTTCAGGATCGTCGGAACTAGCCATCTTCGCCAACTTATCCGCCTGTTGATTCTCTGACCGCGGAATATGAGATATGCTATAGTGATCAAAGCCGTTCAGCAACTCCTTCACTTTCTCCAAGTATAAAATCAATCTTGGGCTTTTGACTTGGAATTTTCCAGTGACCTGGTTTACAACTAACTTGGAGTCGCAAAAGATGTCCAGCTTTGTGATTTCCAAATCCTTTGCGATCCTTAGCCCGGCTATCAGGGCTTCATATTCGGAGTCGTTGTTAGTGGCGTGAAACTCCATCCGAATAGCATAGGATATCAGTCGTTTCTCAGGAGTTTCAAGCACTACTCCAGCGCCGGATCTCTTGTCATTCCTAGCGCCTTCAGTGTACAATCTCCAGGCACTGGGATCGAGAAGTAACTTTGAGGGGTCAGCTTCTTCGTTCGCTATATCTTCCTCCGGGACAGTAAACTCTGCTATGAAATCGGCTATCACTTGCCCCCATATTGACCGCCGGGGATGAAAGTTCAGATCAAATTGACTCAACTCAATGTTCCATTTGAGTAGTCTTCCAGACTCTTCTGGTCTCTGTAGAACTTGCTTGAGTGGATGATCAGTGTACACGGTAATGGGATGAGCCCGAAAATAGTGTCGAAGCTTTCTAGAGGCAATCAGCAAACTATACGCCAACTTTTCTATCCTTGGATAATTACGCTCTGCTGCCACCAATTTTTTGCTCATGTAATACACTGGTCTTTGAATTTTATCTTCTTCTCTCACCAATGCTGAGCTGATCGCGTGGGACGACACTGCCAAGTACACGAATAAGTCCTCGTGGTCCACCGGCTTAGATAATATCGGAGGTTTCTCCAGGTGACTCAGCAGGTTCTGAAACGCTTCTATGCAGTCAGACGTCCATTTGAAGTGGCGTTTTCCTCGCTTTATCAATTCGAAGAATGGGATGCATTTGTCCGTAGCCCTGGAGATGAATTTGCTTAGTGCGGCTACTTTCCCTGCAAGGCTTTGCACATCTTTAATTTGCCTAGGCTCTTGAATGCCTCTGATTGCTGCGATCTGGTCTGGATTAATCTCAATCCCACGAGAACTGACGATGAATCCCAAGAATTTTCCGGAGGCGACACCGAATGAACATTTCGTTGGGTTGAGTTTCATCCCGTACTTTCGAAGAATGCCAAACATCTCTGCCAAGTCTATAGTGTGATTGGAGGATTGCCTGGACTTAACCAACATGTCGTCAACGTATACTTCCATTGTTTTCCCAATCTGGTTATAGAATATTCTGTTCACTAACCGTTGATATGTAGCGCATGCGTTCTTCAAGCCAAAGGGCATTACCACGTAGCAGTATAATCCCAGATCCGTAATGAAGCTAGTGTGTTCTTGATCTGGAACATGCATTGGAATCTGGTTATATCCTGAATAAGCATCCATAAAGGAGAGAAGTTCATGACCCGCCGTTGAGTCCACCAACTGATCGATCCTGGGTAACGAAAAACTGTCTTTCGGGCAGGCTTTATTCAAATCCGAGAAATCGATGCACGTTTGCCACTTCTCGTTGGCCTTCTTTACCAGAACTGGATTTGAAATCCAATCTGGGTAGGTTGAGTCTCTGATAAATCCATTACTCTTTAGCTTTCCAACTTCTTCTTTCAAGGCAGCGGACCTCTCTGGGCCCAGCATTCGCCTTTTTTGTTTTACCGGAGGATGCTTAGGGTTAATGCTTAATGAATGGCTCATGATTGATGGAGATATCCCACACATGTCTGCGTGGGTCCAAGCAAATACATCCAAGTTATCTTTCAAGAAATCTTTCAGTTCTTTAGCTAAATTCGGATTTAACTGGGATCCAATCTTAAGGACCTTCTCTGGGTCACTATAATCGATCAGTACATCCACAGTTGTCTCGTTGGGAGTCGCCATTCTGCCCCCAGGTTCTTTGTCCTCTTTGGGATCTATATCCTCGGGCAAATCTCTGGGCGACTCACCTACGGTTATCCTCTTTAATTGCTATGAGGTCTCCGCCCTTGTGGGGGGAGAAGCGCCCTTGGTTTCTACGTCTCCTCCGTTGCGGAGTAGCTTAGCTCTGCAATATAACATGCTCGTGCGGCAACCTGATCTCCTCTGACAATACCAACACCAGCTTCTGTAGGAAACTTCAATAACAAGCACCAGGGGGCTATACAGGCTCTGAACTTTGCTAAGGCCGGTCGGCCCAAGAAGCCATTATAGGGCGATTCAATACCCAAAACCACGAAGGGAAGAATTCTCACTCTCTGGCGTTCTCCTTCCCCAAGTGTAACTGGTAGCTCTACATATCCCATTGGAGCGGTGGATGCTCCGTTAAATCCACGGATCCATCCCTCACAGGGCTTCAAGTCTTTTATCTCGAGATTCAGGTGGTCGAATGTCTTTTTGAAAAGAATGTTGACGGAACTCCCGTTATCCACCAAGACTTTATGAACAGTGGCCGGGCCAATAGGAACTGTGATTACAAATGGATCTTTGGTCGGAGCATGGACTCCAATGCTTTCTCGTTCGCAGAAAACGACGTCGTCAGACATCATCTTTTGTTGCTTTACCGGGACGTCGTTCTCGGGGTTGCTACATTCCCCTACCCCGAGGTGCTGCTTGGCTGCATTGACATACTGATCCAATGCCTTGGAACCGTGCCCGGCGAGATAAAGCCCTCCGATTATGGTATTGATAACAAGTTCCTTTCCCTTTTGTTGGGCAGTTGGCCTGATAGCAGGTTGATTCTGGTTCTGATTTGGGGCCTGTACGGCTTGCCCCCTGTCTCTGGGTGTCACTCTGTATTCATCCAATTTTCCTTCTCGGAGAAGCTTCTCGACCACATCTCTTAGGTGACGACATTCATCTGTTGAGTGGCCGTGAATCTGATGGAAACTTCCCCGTTTCACGTTCTTTCTCCGTCGACTCTCTGGGAGGAGGCCTTTTATTTTGGAGGACGTTGTACGAATCCGTGAAGATATTCTCCAAAGTATTATTTATTGGCGTATAACTTTCAAAAGACCTGGAACGAGTCCTTCTCTGGGAGTCGTTCCCTCGATTCCTCTTCCGGTTATTTCCATTACTGTGAATACCATTGTTTCCTGACTGGCGACCACCCTGGTTCCGGTTTCCGACATTAACTTCGACCTTCCCCGAGTTGTCTCCTGTCTGCTTAATGGCGACATTGCTCTGGATTTCCTCCTTATCGGCCATTTTTTCCTTTCGGTTAGCATATAACTCCTCCGGCGTAAGTGCACGTTAGCTTTTTCGTAGAATAATTCTCTAGTATGAGGTGGCTTGCCGGCCAGGTATCTCCCAAATTCGGTGTCTTTACCTACCCCATCAATCAGGGCTGCCACAACAGTTGGCTCATGAGGATCTTTGACTTCAGTAGCAGCTAGGTTGAAACGGTCTAGATACACCCTCAAACTCTCGCCTGGTCGTTGCTTGACAAGGAACAAGTCAATCACACTCTTCGTCCTTTGTGCATAGATGCGGAACTGTTCCACAAACCTTTCACTCAACTCCCTGAAGCTGGAAATTGATCTTGCTGGTAAGCGAGTAAACCATAATAACGCTACATCCTCCAGGAATATAGGAAATGCTTTGCACTTGACAGCGTCGGAAGCTGCGGCAGCGGTCATTGACCAAGAGTATCTCATCAGATGTTGGATGGGATCAGATCTACCCGCGTAACGGTTCATCTGCGGCATGTTGAAGCGTCTCGGGAACGTCGCATCTAAAATGTCATCAGTGAAAGGGGTGTGACTGCGGTCAATTCCCAAATCTTCATTCCGTTGTCCACGGCTACCTGTCAGAATTTGATGGATCATAGCTGCAACATTTGCACTGGTCAGCGAAGGCTCGGGATCAGCGCTTCTTGCTCGGTGGAATTCTCTAATCTCCCTTCCAGGAGCAGCCACGAAATTCGGGGCTCGGATTAGGCTTCGCTGCCCTCTGTTACCATGAGCATTTGTATGGCAAAGGGGCTGAGGTAGCCTATTCTCAACAGGGCTGTCCACGCCTCAAGCTCTGGGAGTTGCGGCACGATTATTCACATTGCGGTTTGAGGTCCCTGCACCCAGTACCTCTTCTTCCCGTGATGGGAGGGTTCCAAATCGGAGCTGCTCTATGTTTTCAGGCCTCTCATACGGTCGCCGCGGAGGTCTTGGCGATTCCTCTGACGAAGAAGAGTACTCTGGGGTGAGCGGACGAACTGGGGGCGTCCTTTGCCTTGCAAGATCATTGAGCCTTCTATCCATAGCAGTCAAGTTCTGTTGCAGCACGAAGCTCTCCTGCCTTTGAGCAGCCAATTCATCAAACGGCCTCTCCCACATTTCAGAAAAGCGAGAAAGATCTCCCTCAGTAACGGGAGCAGAAGGGTCATATTGATCATCAACATTTTCTCTTATGCGCAAAGAGCTTGAGCCAGGTTGAGCAGAGGGGCCAGGACGGTAAGAGCGAGCCATAGGCTCCTTTCCAGGTCGAGTTGTAATTCGGTTATCACTTCGGATCATGGTGGATCGGTGCTTGTGATTCGGTGCGCCCTCCTGGGGTTGGTTCGTGGTCACGGTATGTAGAGGATTCGGGGCGCTATCACGGAATCGAGTAACAACACCTCCAGCTGCTCGGTTCGCAGTGCCTTCCTCAAGTCGGATCGTGGCGCCTCCATCAAACCGGTTCGTGACACCCTGATTGGTTCGGGTCGCCCCCCTGTCCTCGCGATCCGTGGTCCCCTCGATGACCTGCTCGTGTACACTTTCGCCAACTACTTCATTCGCGACTTCATTCGCTTGCGGAGCTCGCACTTCCTTAGACTTCTTCCCATCCATGATATCAGATGTCGCTGGAATCTTCAGAAATCTGAACAGTGAAGTTTTGGGACTGTTTTCTTCAGACTTTCAAATCGAAATAGTAGAATAGCAATCCGGTAGGCTGAGAATTGAGTTCTCGGTGAAAGCACCAAAATGTTAGATCAAAATTTGGACCTAACACCCAAATTGTTCTGATTCGTAGAGAATTATAACTGGAGAATGAAGAAAAAGCAGAAAACACACAGAATTTATAGTGGTTCGGCGTTAATGAGCCTACTTCCACTTTATATGTTATCGATTATACTTTGGATGCTAGTACAATCAAAGATTTCTCTCAAACTCACTCTTACAATTATGATTTCTCTCAGTAATCTCGTGGTAAAACTGATAAGAAATAGTGGTATGACAGTAATGGTGGAATCAGTGCTCAATACTGCCAAAAAGCTCTTCAAAAATGCCAGTCTCTAGGCTATTTATAGCTGATTCTGTCGGGCGGTTCGCGGTCATACGTGGCGCAAATCCCGAGAATATCGGATCGGATCAAGCAATGAGGAAGAATTGGTCAATATGACAGTTGTGGACACGTGTAGCTGGATCCATGTATTTCGGATCGTTGAAGACCAGTTCGTGGTTGAACAAGTCAGGAGTTTCGCCACGTAGCAGGGGATCGGATCGGAGTGAGGTGGTGACATAGGTGCGGATCGGGTCGTGCTCCCATGGACGGACCGAGTCGTGCTCCCATTGACGAATCAGGTCGTGTTCTGTGCTGGCGATCCGAAGGGCGCGATCCACGTGTGCGATCTGCTGGTGCGATCTGGCCTTTCATGAACTAGAGGAATAAAGCTTCATACTCTCTTCTCATGTGTAAACCTTGGTGGCTTGGTCAAAAAGCTAGCCAACATAGATAAAATTATAATTGAGTATTCTGCATATATTTTTGGAGGATATTCATAGCTATAGACTATCTACCAGGACTTGATTTGGATTGCTTAGAATGTGTGAGTATATTTCAGTAATTGCAACATTCAGTAAAAAATGAGGTTTCTTCTTGACAGCAAAATAATTTGTAGATTCTTTCTGATTTCGATTCTCTTTTCTGTCTATAATTTATGTGAATCTAAATCGGCTTCTAACCTCCTTCTATTTATTTTCAGTAAACCAGTTACAATAGTTTTATTACAGTTATGTATTAGCTCTATTTTATTTTAGATCTACTTTTGTCTATCTGAGCCTAGGCCATGGGAGAGCCTAGGTCATTTTCCTTTTTATTTTTGATGATGAGTTTAGGCCTTCTTGAGCATAAAACTTTTATTCTTTCTTGCTATGCGCAAATTTGTTAAAGCATGGAATTTGACTATAATTGCGCAATTGGAGAACAATAAGAAATATGTACAAAAATGATAAATTTGGCTTAATCGAAATTGTGCAATAAAAGGCAAATATGACTGTAACTTTGATAACTGAATAAGTGACAGTTGGATAAATGCGAATGACGGGGGTTGGGTTGTACAATTAAAATAAGCAAAAAGAAGTTTATAGACAACCTGTAAATTAAAGTTTACATGCATTACATGAAATGACAGAAAGTAGGCTTATTAATAAACTTAAGATTGACTTTAAGTATAATTAAATAAATTAATAAGTGGGTGTGGTTGGAGTCCGTTCCGGCAGCGACGCTGATTAGAGAAAATAAGAGGCTCATAAGATTGGTCTGTTTCGTAGTGAGAGTAGACTGATTTGGGAAAATAAAAGACCAATTGAAATTTGGGGACTAAGTCTAAGGGTCACTTATGTCGAACTGCATATTTTTGGTTAGGGATCCATATCAATCACTATTTCTTTTTATCACACCGAGGTCTCACGAAGAGGCGAAGACATGCTTATATTGAACTGGGTAGTAAGAGGTCCAAACGTGGTGCGTACGGCCGCGTTCCGATGGGGCGGTGAACGTGCATCACACCGATTAGAGAAGATAAGACGCTGTGACGCCAGTGATATTCGCTATGTCCTTAGAGATGATGGGTTGGGTCTGATAAACCAGGGGACATAGTCGGCATACATGATCGCAATTGTAGTTTAGGAGCCGATCGATGGGTAGAATTGGGTTATAACCTAATTTATGAATTGCAGCAATTGGGTTATAAACCAGGTGTAACGTCCCAGATTTTTTGATCATTTTAATGTGAATATTTAAATCAGTTTAAATATCGATTTGTTAATATTAGTGAATTTTATCGATATATTTTAGGCTTTAAAAACTGTATTCTTTTCAAACGACCTCCATTTTCGACGAAACAAGTTTTATTGGAATGTGCATAATTAATTATTGCTATATTTCCAGTTTGGAGCCAAACGGAGTTGTTTTGTCGATACACTGAATTTAAGGGTGAACCGAAGGTTATAATTTGAATTAAAATACGCTATTTGTACAAACAGAGTACGTATTTAACGAAATTAGTTTCGCTGAGACCAGAACATCAAAACATAGTGGTGTAAATATTCTTGTTGAATATGGGGTTGGTATTTAGTGGTGTGTATATTTAATGATCAATGGTAAATTAGTGGTACCGTAATCTAATAAAATGAAAAGTCAACTGAGCGTACCCGAATTAAAAGAAGACTATACGTAGCAAAATAGACAGATAAAACAAATAGAAACTTACCCAATTTCATTTCTTCGTTCGGAAGTAAATATATGGAGTACAAATACCCATACTGTTGAAATGAAAGAAAAGAAATGGCCTTACCCTATTCTCTGCTCGCACAAGCAAGGTAAATATTTTCAACTCCTATATTCTACGGATCCTAAGCTGTAACATTGAAAAGACATTGCTTCTATCCCATACATCCTTTTTCTATAAATACATAACCGCTCATCCATTTTCTTCCAGCAAATAATTATTTCTTCACCATGAAATGTAAACGCTTCTGCAAATAAAAAGAGCAAAAGCTGCATTCTTCGGTTTGGGAAACCGAACTCTTCCTCTTAAAATAAATAGCGAAGGTCGGGCCTCGAGTAGGGATGGCTAAACGTGGAATATAGGGTTGACCGGAAGACGCAGGGGAGGTGGCCGATGTTTGGAACTAATGAGGGGCTCTGGTCTTGCGTAGGAAAGATGGGAACAATATAGAGGAAGGCTTCCAGGTCTTCCAACTAGCACACCATCAAATTAACACTTCTCTTTGACGTTCACTTTTATGACGTTGTTTATGTGAGGAAGCAGTTGAATATAGCAGGAGCATGGAGAAGAGACAAAAACGGGTAGGAAAGAAGTGGTGAGGTCTGTTAAGTAGGGAAGTTTAGGGACTGGAGAGTTTCACGTGAGTTAACAAGAGAGATGGTGGAAGGGTGCAAGACGTGGAGATGCTGATAAAACAGGAAGTGCGAATTGTTATTACATGGAAAAATGAGTGAGTAGGGTCAGAAGCTTACGTGAGGAGTTGGTTTGTTTTAGAAGCGGTATGGAGAATGAAGGCAGTGATCTTGTGACTTGATGGCTGGAGGTTGAAGTTTAGTTGTCGGTAGCATTGTGATGGTGTTAACGTGAGTTGGCAGTGAGGGAATCATTGTTAGACACGACAGGTTGGTCGCCAGAAAATGAAGTGACGTGTGACGTTGCGGTGGGCACGATGCTTTGGGATGGTGAATATACGAGCGACAGTTCACGGTGGGACGATGATATAGGACACCGTACTGCGCTGAGCAATAGGAACGGGAGAAAAGCATCTTAGCATGGCAGTTCAAGGTAGTAGATGCACTGTAAGGTAATAAAGAAAAATGGAATGGTATCCTAAGTTTTTAAATGCATAAGTATTCATTAAAGAATGCCTAAAACAAGTCATTTTCTATTCAACATACTGTGCCTGGAGTTTAGATAACGTTAACCATCAGTTCGAACTTTGCCTAAACCATTTTAAAGTATACCTAATTACCTTCTTAATTGTGCCCTAATCTCAATTATGAACATGCCTAATTAGGTTGTAACCCCCAAATCCTTTATTATTAAACTACCAAATAATGTGTTAAAACTTTGCTTGCCTAATAGTTATATATATAATATGTGGCCTATATTAATCTATTGTGCCACACTTTGTTTAAAAACAAACTGCCTTATACCAGTGACCAGTATGTTATCGAACAATGTACATTGACTAATATATAACCCACGTTATATACATTATATCATAACTGGGTATCTGTAATGGCCAAAGCATTGTGACGTGCCAAATTATATATGTAACGTGAACCGGTTATTTTAATAACGAGATTAACTGTTTGAAATATACTTAGGATTTAATATATTTAATTTAAAATGTGACCATCTATATTTGGTAACGTTCTTATTGGCTGTTAGAATTCAACAAGTTTAGAGACGCTGGAACCTTAACGACAACGTAACATTTTGGAGTCGGTTTGATCAGATTAAACACAACTGAAGAATTATAGAACAAACTGTCTCGACAACAAACGGGAACCAAGGTGAATCTGGCTCACTCAGTTTATCCCTCTTATAATTTTATAAGCCGGGTTTTTATTTTATGTGCACTGTTTGCTAATGGATGCTGATCGGATGACTGTTTGCATGTGTGTTGAATATATTAAATATTTATTGATTAAATTAAGTGTTTGTTTAATTTAATCAAATTAAATCGTTATTTTAACAATTAAATTCCAAACAAGGTAACTTACCTTATTGGTTAAGTTTATAATAATATAAACAGATTAAATAAATAATTGACTGTTTGAATGGACGTTATTGTTGGCTATTATTTGTTGAACTTTTTACTGTAATATATTATCGTATTGAATTTAAAGTACCCCATTATGATGCAGGGAAGGATAGGTTGGAGGAATCCAATCGGATTCCTCAATACGGTTATTTCTATTATTATATAATATGAACTATTAACCAGTATGATTGAATAGTTGATTTATCGTTGATCGTTGAATTAAAATTCAACATTTGTTGTTAATAACCAGGGGATGACATTGGTTCAGTAATTGGCAACGGTTGGCACAAAAATGTATCATCTTATGAACGTTGATTTACAGTAAAATAAATCGATAGAAATAGGGTTATAAGAATTTATTTATAACCAAAACAGATTATTAAATCTATCTTATATAGATTACTTGAATAATGATTTATTAAAGGAAATAAATAATCATTTTTATCTTGTAATTATAAATCAAGTATATAAAGCAAATTCTTAGGTTGGTGAGTTTATAAGTAGATAAGCAAGGATTATCAAAAATAGTTAAGGTTGGATTTATTATTCCAAATTATAATTAAAGGCAATCATTTAATTTAATTAGATTGTTAATTAAATTAAATGAGATTATTTAAATTGATTTTAAAGAAGGAACTAATGAAATTGGTTAACGGATTAACCTGGTTTTGAGATAATTAAGTAAATGGCTTGAACAAGAATTGATTATTAAAAACAATTATTGGAATGTTAATTATTATTGAAGTTAACTATTATTTTAGAACAACCTTTAAGGGAAATTAACTATTTATAGTTAATGATAAAGTAAAACCTTCAAATGTAAAGGAGTTAAAGTAAATTAATTAACTAAATTAAGGGAATGATCTAGGGACCGGAGCTCGATTAATAAAGTCAAAAGCGGCTTTAAGATCTTATTTACAATTAAAAGGGATTTTAATAAGTTTTACTCATATCTATATGAGTTAGATTTTGGATTAATTTCCGAAAAGGAGTTCTATAAAATGGAAAGGTTCAAACAAGATTAATATGGGTTAGAATTTAGCGGAAGCTTAAGTAAACTGAAATTGATCATTAAAGTGAAGACATAACGATGATATCTAAAGATAAGTATTTTAGATATGGAATGGAGTTATTTAAATCAAAACTAAGATAAATGCTTTTTGAAAGGGATGCTATATAAAATGGAAGTGTTGGAATAATTATTGGAATTGGAGATTCGTTGATAAACTCCTATCTACTCCAAAGATAAGAATGTTGTCGTCTCAAGGTCTGAGAGGTAAATAAAATACCCCAACTTGTAACGACTCCATGATTATCCATGGATAATGTAAGTTTAGAAACAAGGATGATTGAGGGAATTAAATTAATAATTCTGTAAAGGATATTATAAACCATATTCGAAGAATTTTAAGTTGAATGAGGATTGGAAAGGCAGTAATCCAAATGATTGGGAGATTTAGAAATTTAATTAACAACTGTTTAACCAAAGAGGCAAAATGACGTTGTTACTGAACCAATGAAACCATTTTATTTTATATGGATGAGGGTTGTTTATCTCGATAGTTAAATCACCGACTATCAAAATCAAACGATTGTTGGTATGGAAAGACCAGGATCAAATTTATATTCAAAAACCATTCCGACCAGAAAATACGTAAACGTTGAAGATGTTCAGAAGTTGATCGAGATGGAGCATTTAAGACCATGGATCTTCATAAGCAGAAGGATTGCTTGTTGAATATTCTCTGGATTGCAAGCCAGAGGTATTCTGACGTGATTCGGTCGTGAGTGGGATTTTGCGGATTGCAAGGACTACTCGCTACTGATCCATAGGTTAATTCAAGGATGCAGTAGGAGGGTGCCTTCGGTTCATCCTGTTCCTGGATGACTTGTATAGACGAGTGTCTGTCAGCATATTTCCAGATGGTCACGTACATTGATTGCTTCAAATGTGTCCAGTGTATTTTTGAGGTCGTCAATTAGTGATTGAACGAATTTGATGATGTGGAATTCAAAGTGAATGGGGACCAGATGTTATAAGAAGTACACGTAGCCTCAAGCCTCATCAACCAGGAAATGACAGAAATCGGGCAGGCAGCATGGCTAGGTGGGTCATTCCCAAGCAGAGTGTATTATCACCATCTAGAGAAATTCCTTTTTGACTTCTTAATCTATATTTCGCTGCTGCAGCTTTCGGAAGCGGTGGGTCGCTCCCGGTCGTGGGGGTGATAATATATTTGCTACACTCAAGCTAAATGAGTGGGCGGTCATGTGTGGCCGGGTTGCAAGACGTTCTTGTTGAACCCCAGCGTATCCCCTCTAGAATACACTGATCGGAAGGTGGTCCCATACCTCGTCCAATTGGAATCCAATCTCTAATAAGAACCCTGCGGTTTTTGATTATAGACTATATGCGTAGAGGGTGAGATGCAAGTGTTCTACTATTTGGTTATTTATTTGATAGACACTATTATAATATCATTGGATTTTGATATCAAAATTATTTTGGTTTATAGTAAGGTAAAAACCGTCCTTGTTTATTTGTGAGCTGGTCTTACTATTATCCTTTTCTTTCAAAAGGATTTTGGGCTTTAAATCGATATGGATGTGTTTTAAACTATGCGAGTTTTTCTCACTCTGGTTCACCAGACTGACCTGGTATTTGTAATGCTCGGGTTAGACCGGGTTGTACAGGTTCAGGTTATTGGACACCACAAGTTCAGAGACGAGCTGGAGGAGTCCAAATGTACTAATATTTATTCCACTGTGTATTATATGAGGATAGGATATCATAGTTGTCCAGATTGTATGTTGTACTCTGATGTTTGCAAGTATATTTATTCAAATTCTTTATAAAGATTATTTCTATATTATGTTTCATTCCGCTGTGATGTGAGATTTTGTGTAGTGTTAGTTCTTCTTCTTATTCTTCTATTCTAATAGTTCTATCCTGTCTTTCTTATCCTCTTATTTCTTTCTATTAATGATCTATACTCTCGTGCACTTTGGGTTGAAGGTGTAGGATATTAGTCATCTCAAATTGGTACGGATTTATGGGCCATTACAGTTGGTATCAGAGCTGTTTGCTGGCTGTGAGCTAGGTACATAGGATAAGGGGTTCTCGCTTCGCGGTTTGGTGGCGAACAGGAGACTCTTGCGCCTACATGTCCCTCGAGAGTAGCGGAGGGTTGGTCGAGTAAAGAGGTTGGCCGTAAAAGCAGTTCTGAGGTAAGTGTAGGCCACTGGTTGATGGTTGAAAAGCCTAGACCCTTTACAGTTGGTAGCAGAGCAATTGGTTGAGTAGTAACCTTGGCTCTATTGCGTAACTCGATAGAGATGGGGTTTGTAACACCCTAGATTGAGTTTGAGTGTATATACGAGAGAGCGTATTTATAAATTTTATATCAAGTGTTTTGTATTGCGTTGATCAGTTCAAATGTGGGAAATCGTACTGAACTGAGAATTGACACAATATTGTTTTTATAAAGAGGGTAAATGAAATAATTTTGCCCCAAAATATATTTTTATAGAAAAATAATTTATTCTTCTATAATATAGTAATATTTGTTGTTTGATTGTTTTGCTTGGTTGGAATTCAAATCGAATTATGAAGTGAAATTGAACTAATCGGGGAAATCGATTAGTCAATTGAATTGAATAGTTGAATAGAATTGAATTGGTTATAAACCAAAATTCAATATGGAGATGAGAATTAATCTGAAAATGAAGCTGAATAATAGAAATTTGGGATGTGAAAATCAAATGGATAATAATGGAAATCAATTGGATATTAATCGATTGATATCAATGTATATTAAACCAAAGTGAATACAGATCAGTAAGTCTCAATATTGAATATAATTCAAATGAATTAATTGTTTGTTATTTGGATAGTGGATTAATTAAACAAAATTCATCAAATGGATCAACAAAGGAGTTGAATGGATTGAAACCCAATTCCAGTATAATGGATTTAGAATAAAATCGATTATGAAATAAAACAGAATTATTTTACCCTGTATTTGTTATTGGCATCGTCAGTTGAGATAAGTGCAGATTACAGAAGGCTATGAAGTTGATATGGTTACATAGATTGGAAAACGAAGATCAGTTAGTTGATTTGCTTTGGAATTGGAATTGAATTGCCCGACAAAGAGGTAAACCTTATATATTGATTGGAGTGATTGATTTTATATCCCTGAGTGGGATGGCCATTTGGCTTTTGGTTTTATTTTGGAGAAGTTGAGGCCCAGAGTGGCAATGGTAGTTGTACCGATCGAACTGCACAGAGGAGGTGCTGGCAAAATTTTATAAAATTTTAAAGAGTTTGAATTTTATTTGGTAATAATTCAAAAGTAATTATTTTAAAAATAAATAGTTCGGAGAATTCTTCTTACCTTGTAATTTCGGGGACGAAATTCTTTTAAGGGGAGAATAATGTAACGTCCCAGATTTTACGGTCATTTTAATGTGAATATATTAATCGGTTTAAATATCGACTTGTTAATATTAGTGAATTTATCGATATATTTTAGGCTTTAAAAATTGTTTTCTTTTCAAACGAGCTCCGTTTCCGGCGAAATGCGTTTTTATGGAATGCGCATAATTAATTATTGCTATATTTCCAGTTTGGAGCCACTACAACAAAAATACCTTTTTACAACTGCTAAAAACAGTTGTAATAGACCTATTACAACTGGCACCCGACAGTCCTTATATCCCTAGTTGTAGTAAAGCGGATGTTTTAACAACTGCTTTTAGCAGTTGCAAACGATATTTTTACAACTGTTTCCGACACTTGCAAAAGAGTTTTTTACATCTACTATAGACTGTCGTAAAATTCTTTTTCACAACTGCTTTAAACGCTTGTGAAAAATGTTTTGACAACTGCTATAGGCAGTTGTGGTAAAAAAAAATAACAAAATAAAAAGAATATTTTGCACGTTTTGCTAAAGAAGCAAGCAATACGTTAACGTAGATATAATAGAATAAAAATATCGTCCACTATAAGCAACTCAAATATTACATTATTATTACTATTTACAAAACGAATATATCAAACAAACTAAATAAGACAAATTAGGATAATACATTATCAATCTATCATACATAATAAACGTTTTAACATCAAAGACTAAGTTACATTTACCTATATAAACTAATATGTGATACAACAAAGCATGCAAACTTAATTTTAACCTATAATTCCCAAATAAGAGCGTGAATCGATTACCCGAATAAGATATCTGCATTATTATAGGCTATTTGCTCTAATCGAGTCCAGATATCTCATATCAAGCATTCCAACAGATCCATGTTTACAAACCTGTTTAAAAAAAATACAAAATGAGAACCCAATAAATAAAAGGTTGTGTTATATATATCATCCAGCTCAAATGACTAATTCGTCGTAGAGGAGGAAATCGATCAATTTATCATAGCAGTAACTGCAATATTCATGTAAATTGTTTTAAAATTGTTCGGATACGCATTAATATTTATCCATACTGAAACACGTGAGTTGCGATTGTAACCAAACAAAGAAAATAATTTTTTGTTCTTTGGATTCTAAGAACATTGTATTGTTAATATAGACCTAATAGGACTGAAGGATTCATGACTGCAACTACCACGCGAGTTGAAGTGATTTTATGCAAGGATGGAATAATGGTGTTACTATCCGCTTTCAAATGTTGAAGACTTCATATGTGCCTTGTTCATACTTGATGGAAAAGTTACAAGATTTGTTTTTGAGCCTTAAGCCAAATTGGAGGATTTAAGTTCATTTTTTTCATTAAAAACAAGCAGGATAGAAAAAACTGATTGAAAATAATTCTAAAAACGTGTGGTCATATCATGACTGTACTGTATTAATGATATGAACATTCCATTCTGATAAGCAATGCCTCAAGGAAGGATATAGAATGCAAATCAAAACTCCCAAATTTCATTAATCTTTATATAACTGATATAAATTAAACCCAATTGCTAAAATTTAATTAATCTTTATAAACAATCTTAGTTTTAAAATGTCTTACAATTTAAGTTCATGTTATAGCTTCAGGCAATAGCTTAACCAACAACTCTTGTTTTATGACTCAGGTAACAAAATAGAACTGTGTAAGCAAACAAATAAACAAAAATCCTGAAGTGGGAGTTAGCTACTAACATATTACTGTCTAGTTTTTGAGTGATGTTCATCCATTAAATGAGGTAACTACTCACATTCAACTCTTCTTTTTTCTAGAATATTTAACAGATTTTTCTTGTCTGCAGATCACTTTAGTCTTTTCTTCAACATCTTTCTGGATTCTCAGAATGATGTATAATTGATTGCTATTATGAGGGAAATTTAGGAACTTATCAACAACATTATTGTAATGTGAAAGTTATGTCCAATGGTTATTTAATATGCATGGTCTTGCACCAGCTATGTAATGCTCATGTGTGAGTTTTAACAGTAAAGATGAATGGTAACTTGATAAGGACAGGAATGCAAATAGCATTAAAATTAAGAATTTTCTGAAATCGTTCACAATTAACCAAAATCCTATAAAGTTCACAGCTAATATCTTTGAATGGACCAGATCTGTATGTAAATTATATGCCTCTAACATCATGCTCCATTAAAGTACAACTTAAAAGATATTCATTCAATTCAGCTGTTTTGCAAAATGGTAAGGGATTACCTCCACTTTTCTCGCTCACCCATCCTAAGCAATTAATATCTCCAAACACTGCCGTAGTTATGTTATTTATATTTTCTTCCTCTGCCAAAGTGTCCCACGTTTGCAAAATGGCTACTCACTCATATGCATGTCCAGCAGCAAATCCTAACAGTTGTCCTCTGTTTTTTTTCAATCTAGTCCAAAATCAAAAGTCATTTGCTAGCAAATCCTGACCATTGACAAGCTAAGAGCTAGAAAAACGCTTGACATTAGGAACAACTTATTATTGGAAGCCATATTTAAATATTTGTGGTGGATAGTAGTAATGACTTCCATGCTACATACATACATACATACATACATACATATATACATATACATATACATATACATACATACATACATATATACATATACATATACATATACATATACATATAGATATATATATATGTATGTATGTATGTATGTATAAATCAAGGCTGCATGCAAAACTAAGATGCTGCTGACATTTTCATTTGCAAATTGCATGATGATTGGTGTACTATAAAACTATATACAGGAATTGGTTGGAATCGACTTGAGATTAAAGCAATTTGCTTAAGAATAATACAGCCAATTAATCCTAAGCTTCTTTCCCATGTACACATAGTGGTAGGTCATATGTCGTGTGCGCAAAGGAATAATTTATGTCATTAAGAACAACTGCCGGAATGTTCATACTTTTCACAAACGTCTGTATGCCTCGACATGTCTACTTCTCGTTTAAATAGACAATGAAAACAATTATAATTCATCATTCTATCTAAACATTCAAACCCAGAATGTACACATAAAGAAAGGTAGCATGGCATTTACTGCATTTCATAATAAATTAAGATAACCCATTACAAATAAAACAAGTTGAAAACGTGAAGGGTTCACAGCATATAAAATTGATACATACACAAGCTGGTATATGTATCCAAATACCAAACGAAAGTGTACTAGGCAATCAATAAAGAATTCTACGACATAAATTTCTTATAGAGCATTAAACAGAATTAACATGCGATAAAGCGGTTAACAAGAACCAAGAAGGGTAGCTTAAATGTTTAGAAACATAATTAAAAGTTGAACGTTAAATTTCTAACATGGTTCGCAAAATAAAGAACTGAAGAAACAAATACCTGTCCAAGCACTACAGTTGTATCTGTATTTTACAGTTCCAACTTCATTTCAGAACAATCAGGGTGTCCATTGTACCGCCAAAAAAATCTCAAGCTGAGTGTATTCCATTGAGTTCTTCTCCTGGTATACCAAGAGATCTGTCACTTTCTGCACCATAAGCAAGCACCACTATATCATATATGTTTAACAGCTATTGGAGAGAGACATCATTACAAAGTGACACATTTGCAAAGAACGAACACCTCCCATTTGCAGCAACACGTGAAAGTTGATTGGTTACAATCTTTGTCTTAGGATGATCTGGAGCGACTCCGGAACGCACTAACCCGAACGGTGTTGGCAACCGATCAAGTATGTCAATCTGTGTGTTTTTATCGTCCTTCAACACCTTATCTGCAGTGTAAAACCCAGCAGGGCCACTGCCAACAATGTCATACATGAATTAATCATCTAAGTTGAAAACGATGAAGAGCCCTTGTCGATATGAAATGTTTCATCACATGGAGAAATAATGTGCCTATTCCTCTTTAGGGTATATTTCTATAATTCAGGGACAAACTTGATAAGAATGATTGCTCTCTTAGGCTTTTCCACCTACATCAGCAGATAATATGGCACGAGATGGTGCAGATCAAATAAAAGACAGCCTGAAGACGGAAGCAATGGATAGTGAAGCAAATGGGTTTTGGATGGAGGTCGTATACTCATATTCGTCGCAGAATTGGAGTGCAACGGTTGACGAAGAGGATTGGAGCGGTAGGCGTGCATTGCAAGCTGAAAACCGGGAGAGAGCGTATTTTTAATCGGATTCTGTTAGTAAGCCCAAGAAGGAACTAGGAATTATTAGCAAGACCGAGCGTATTTAATATGATTAAATGATTAAATTGATGCAATCTAGGTGATTATGGCAAAGACAGTGTAATGTTATTAAATTTACCATAATGTTTTCACTACTATGAATCAGCAATTATACTGTCGATTTGTTATTATAAACTAATCCATTTTTTCAGCATTAGTTTACTTAAATGAATCCAGGCTATTGTTAAAACAATTAACATATCAAAGTTAGTAAATTATTTTGATAAAACAGTTAACATTTCAAGTCTGACGGATTACCCAGGACTAATATTCTTTTAATATACCTGCGACCAGTCAAATAACCTTCACATTCATCGAACATCCACTGTTGCACCACCACGTCCGTGCATCCATGAGTCCAAACTAATGCAGCAACTAGCTAACCTCCACGTCACCATTGCCAACCACCTGGAATATATCCAAATTCACAACTTGAACCCTTTCAAGCATTGCCACAACTATCTTCAACCTCCGAATCTACAATAACAGAAAGTTAATCACAAAATCAAAATAATAGCACCAATAAATCGTCACCACCTTCAGACATACAACCATACGTTTCTCATCAACTCGCACAACCTCAAGCCATAATTTGTATCCACCTTCTCATCACTGAACCAACTTTCCTTCATAAACATCCACCTAGTTTAGCATCACCCATAAACTGCTCCTCTAACATCTTTTAATCTTCACAAGGTGATAACAACCAGAAGCTACTTTGCCAATAAACCCAAAAATAACCTACAGTTCGAAAACTGCAGCTTCGCAATCCCTTGCCTTAGCCCAAATCGAATCCAAAACTCAATCAAACCCCTCTTTCTCTCATCAAAACCTTAATCTAAATCGCGAAGGTTTAGGCTTCTCCTCCTCAAATCGCGACTGTTTTGGCTACTCCTCCCAATCTTCATCGCAATCAAATCGCCGCTATCGTCGAAGTCTGGAGTCTCGCCAATCATGCGCTATGCCTGGGCAATGTACTGTTCTCTTCTTTCCTTAGTCGCGAATCTAAATGTCGTGATGGAGTGCGTGGAAAATTAAGGGGTTTCGGGAAACCCTAACTGATTCGGGAGATGAAGGATTTGCGATCTGGAAAGTGGAGACGAAAGCGACTAATTTTAGATAAAGTTAAAGCGGTGCAGTGAAATAAAATTGGTGTGCCTGCCATAATATTGGACTACCGCCGTAAAATTTGTGTGCCCTGCTCGCCATAATATTGGGCTACCGATATAATAACCGTCCACTAAGATAACATTGGTGTGCAGTTAAAGATAAAACCAACAAATGTATCCTTATAAAACAAACTCAACCAATGTAATTAGAGTTTAAATGATATATTTCAATGTTTCTGATAATATCATGGTACATTAATTTTTTCTATTTATCGGTTAACCACTCTTTATAATTAATTGATTCTGCTATTCTAAGCCACGTCGATTGAATCATTTAAATATTTGCTTCGACTTTGAAATTCATTTATTGTAAATAAATAGAGAGAGTTTAATGCTAAAATTTAGCAAAAGCGGTAACTAACAAGTTTTTTGAAACTTTTAATATTTAACAAAAATAAATTATTTTTTATTTTTGTTCTTGCGAAAATTTTAAAATTATATTAATTTTTGAAAAATAAAAAAAAATTCAAATATTCAAACTTTTTGAAATATTAAATATAATTATCGACTATAACTACTAAATATTAAATACTAATAATAAAAATTACTTCATAATTATTGAAGATTATTTACAATCATTAATTATTACAAATTAATTAATAAATAGTAAATATTGGTCTCAATTATTAATAATTACTTCTTAATTATTAATAAAAGTTAGTAATTATTAATAATTATTATGAATTATTAAATATTAATTATTATATTTTAAATGTCAATTATATAATATTAATTACTTAATTTTAGTTATCACTCGCTTTATACTGATTATTTAATAAATATTTATTAATTACTCTTCTTAATTACTAAATATTAAAAATTACTTCTTGACTATTAAATATTACTTCTTCACTATTAATATTAGTTATTACTTCTTAATTAATCATCAATAGCAATTATTATTTATTTATTACAATTAATCAAAAATAATTAATAATAAGTATTTATCACTAATTATTACTTATTGATTACCATGAATGAAATATTACTTCTTAAGTGTTAATATTAATTATTGCTACTTAATAAACAATTGTTATTATAAGTAACTAAACATCTTTTTCAACTGACAAAAAAAGTTGTAATAGGCATCTATTACAACAGGTACAATAGGAAGAGTTGTTAAAAACAAACATCTTTTACAACTGCCAAAAAGTGTTGTAATAGGAATCTATTACAACTTCCTAAAACGAAAAGTTGTCACAAATAAGTATCTATTACAACTTGCACACGAGAATAGTTGCAACAGACATCTATCACAACGGTCAAAATAAAAGAGTTGTTGAAAACTCATCTATTACAACTTTCTAAATAAAACAGTTGTAAAAAACCTCTATTACAACTGACATTTTGTGACAGTTGTAAAATTACAGTTGTAATAAAGTCTTTTTTTTGTAGTGAGCCAAACGGAGTTGTTTTGTCGATAGGTTGAATTTAAGGGTGAACGATGGTTATAATTTGAATTAAAATACGATATTTGTACAAACGGAGTTCGTATTTAACGAAATTAGTTTCGTTGGGACCGTAACGTCAAAACATAGCGGTGTAAATATTCTCGTTGAATATGGGGTTGGTATTTAGTGGTGTGTATATTTAACGGTAAACGGTAAATTAATGGTACCGTAATCTAATAAAATGAAAACTCAACAAAGCGTACCCGAATTAAAAGAAGACTATACGTAGCAAAACAGACAGATAAAACAAATAGAAACTTACCCAATTTCATTTCTTCGTTCGGAAGTAAATATATGGAGTACAAATACCCATACTGTTGAAATGAAAGAAAAGAAATGGCCTTACCCTATCCTCTGCTCGCACAAGCAAGGTAAATATTTTCAACTCCTATATTCCACGGATCCTAATTTGTAACAATGAAAAGACATTGCTTCTATCCCATACACCCTTTTTCTATACATACATATCCACTCATCCATTTTCTTCCAGCAAATAATTATTTCTTTACCATGAAATCTAAACGCTTCTGCAAATAAAAAGAGCAAAAGCTCTAATTCTTCGCTTTGGGAAACTGAACTCTTCCACTTAAAATAAATAGCGAAGGTTGGGCCTCAAGTAAGAATGGCTGAACGTGGAATGTAGGGTTGACCGGAAGACGCAGGGGAGGTGGCCGAGGTTTGGAACTGACGAGGGGCTCTGGTCTTGCGTAGGAAGGATGGGAACAATATAGAGGAAGGCATCCAGGTCTTCCAACTAGCACACCATCAGATTAACTCTTCTCTTTGATATTCACTTTTATGACGTTGTTTATGTGAGGAAGCAGTTGAATATAGCAGGAGCATAGAGAAGAGACAGAAACAGGTAGGAAAGAAGTGGCGAGGTCTGTTAAGTAGTGAAGTTTGGGGACTGGAGAGTTTCACGTGAGTTAACAAGAGAGATGGTGGAAGGGTGCAAGACGTGGAGATGCTGATAAAACAGGAAGTGCGAATGGTTGGTACATGGGAAAATGAGTAAGCAGGGTCAGAAGCTTACGTAAGGAGTTGGTTTGTTTTAGAAGCGGTATGGAGAATGAAGGCAGTGATCCCGTGATTTGATGACCGGAGGTTGAAGTTGAGTTGTCTGTAGCATTGTGATGGTGTTAACGTGAGTTGGCAGTGAGGGAATCATTGTCAGACCTGATAGGTTGGTCGCCAGAAAATGGAGTGACGTTGCGGTGGGCACGATGCTTTGGGATGGTGAATATACGAGCCACAGTTCACGGTGGGATGATGATATGGGGACACTGTACTATGCTGAGCAATAGGAATGGCAGAAAAGCATCTTAGCATGGCGGTACAAGGTAGTAGATGCACTGCAAGGTAATAAAGAAAAATGGAACGATATCCTAAGTTTTTAAATGCTTAAGTATTCATTAAAGAATGCCTAAAACAAGTCATTTTCTATTTAACATACTGTGCCTGGAGTAATAGATAACGTGACCCATCAGTTCGAACTTTGCCTAATCGAACTTTGTCTAAACCATTTTAAAGTATACCTAATTACCTTCTTAATCGTGCCCTAATCACAATTATGAACATGCCTAATTAGGTCGTAACCGCCTAATCCTTTATTATTAAACTACCAAATAATGTGTTAAAACTTTGCTTGCCTAATAGTTATATATATAATATGTGGCTTGTATTAATCTATTGTGCCAACACTTTGTTTAAAAACAAACTGCCTTATACCAGTGACCAGTATGTTATCGAACAATGTACATTGAATAATATACAACCCACGTTATATACATTATATCATAATTGGGTATCTGTATCGGCCAAAGCATCATGACGTGCCAAATTATATATGTAACGTGAACTGGTTACTTTAATAACGAGATTAACTGTTTGAAATATACTTAAGGGTTTAATATATTTAATTTAAAATGTGACCATCTATATTTGGTAACGTTCTTATTGGCTGTCAGAATTCGACAAGATTAGAGACGATGGAACCTTAAAGACAACGTAACATTTTGGAGTCGGTTTGATCAGAGTAAACACAGCTGAAGGATCATAGAACAAACTGTCTCGACAACAAAAGGAAAGCAAGGTAAGTTCAACTCACTCAGTTTATCCCGCTTATATTTTTATAAGCCGGGTTTTTATTTTGGGTGCACTGTTTGCTAATGGATGCTGATTGGATGACTGCTTGCATGTGTGTTGAATATATTAAATATTCATTGATTAAATTAAATGTTTGTTTAATTAAATTAAATCGTTATTTTAACGATTAAATTCCAAATGAGGTAACTTACATTGTTGGTTATGTTTATAATAATATAAACGTATTAAATAAATAATTGACTATTTGAATGGACGTTATTGTTGGCTGTTATTAGTTGAACTGTTTACCGTAATATATTATTGTATTAATTTAAAGTAACCCCTTATGATGCAGGGAAGGATAGGTTGGAGGAATCTAATCGGATTCCTTAAATATGGTTATTTATATTATTATACTATATGAACTATTAACCAGAATGATTGAATAGTTGATTTATCGTTGATCGTTGAATTAAAATTCAACATTTGCTGTTAATAACCAGGGGATGACATTTGTTCAGTAATTTGCAACGGTTGGCCCAAAAATGTATCATGTTATGAACGTTGATTTACAATAAAATAAATCGATAGAAATTGGGTTATAAGAATTTATTTATAACCAAAACGGATTATTAACTCTATTTTATATAGATTATTTAAATAATGATTTATTAAAGGAAATAAATAATCATTTTTATCTTGTAATTATAAATCAAGTATATAAAGCAAATTCTTAGGTTGGTGAGTTTATAAGCAGATAAGCAAGGATTATCAAAATTGTTAAGGTTGGATTTATTATTCCAAATTATAATTAAAGGTGATCATTTAATTTAATTAGGTTGTTAATTAAATTAAATAGAATTAATTAAATTGATTTTAAATAAGGAACTAATGAAATTGGTTAACGGATTAACCTGGTTTTGAGATAATTAAGTAAATGGCTTGAACAAGAATTGATATTAAAAAATAATTATTGGAAAGTTAATTATTATTGAAGTTAACTATTATTTTAGAATAACCTTTAAGGGAAATTAACTATTTATTTATTGTTAATGATAAAGTAAAACCTTCAAATGTAAAGGAGTTGAAGTAAATTAATTAACTAAATTTAGGGAATGATCTAGGGACCGGAACTCGGTTAATAAATCAAGTTTTACTCATATCTATATGAGTTAGATTTTGGATTAATTTCCGAAAAGGAATTCTACAAAAGGGAAAGGTTCAAAAAAGATTAATATGGGTCAGAATTTAACGGAAGCTTAAGTAAACTGAAATTGGTCATTAAAGTGAAGACCTAACGATGATATCTAAAGATAAGTATTTTAGATATGGAATGGAGTTATTTAAATCAAAACTAAGATAAATGGTTTTTAAAAGGGATGCTATAGAAAATGAAAGTGTTGGACTAATTATTGGAATTGGAGATTCGTTGATAAACTCCTATCTATTCCAAAGATAAGAATGTTGTTGTCTCAAGGTCTGAGAGGTAAATAAAATACCCCAACTTGTAACGACTCCATGATTATCCAAGGATAATATAAGTTTAGAAACGAGGATGGTTAAGGGAATTAAATTTATATTTCTTTAAAGGATATTATAAACTATATTCGAAGAATTTTAAGTTGAGTAAGGATTGGAAAGGCAATGATCCAAATGATTGGGAGATTTAGAAATTTAATTAACAACTGTTTAACCAAATAGGAAAAATGACGTTGTTACTGAACCAATGAAACCATTTTATTTTGTATGGATGAGGGTTGTTTATTTCGATAGTTAAATCACCGACTATCAAAATCTGGCCAAACAATTGTTGGTACAGAAAGACCGGGATCGAATTTATATTCGAAAACCATTTGGACCGGCAAATACGTAAACGTTGAAGATGTTCAAAAGCTGATCGAGATGGAGCATTTAAGGCCATGGATCTTCATAAGCGGAAGGATTGCTTGTCGAATATTTTCTGGATTGCAAGCCAGAGGTATTCTATCGTGATTCGGTCGTGAGTGGGATTTTGCTGATTGCAAGGACTACTTGATACTGATCCATAGGGTAACTCAAGGATGTAGTAGGAGGGTGCCTTCGGTTCATCCTGTTCCTGGATGACTTGTATGGACGAGTGTCTATTAGAGTATTTCTAAATGGTTACATACATTGATTGCTTCAAACATGCCTAGTGTATTTTTGAGGTCGTCAATCAGTGATTTGACGGATTTGACGATGTGGCATTCAAAGTGAATGGGGACCAGATGTTATAAGAAGTAAATGTAGCCTCAAGCCTCATCAACCGGGAAATGACAGAAATCGGGCAGGCAGCATGGCTAGGTGGGTCATTCCCAAGCAGGGTGTATTATCATCATCTAGAGAAATTCCTTTTTGACTTCTTAATCTATATTTCGCTGCTGTAGCTTTCGGAAGTGGTGGGTCGCTTCCAACCATGGGGGTGATAATATATTCACTACACTCAAGCTAAATGAGTGGGCAGTCATGTGTGGCCGGGTTGCAAGACGTTCTAGTTGAACCCCAGTGTATCCCCTCTAGGGTACACTGATCGGAAGGTGGTCCTATACCTTGTCCAATTGGAATCCAATCTCCAATAAGAACCCCGTGGTTTTTCATTAGAGACTATATGCGTAGAGCGTGAGATGCAAGCGTTCTACTATTTGGTTATTTTTTCGATAGACACTATTATAATATCGCTGGATTTTGATATCAAAAATGTTTCAGGTTATAGTAAGGTAAAAGTCGTCCGTGTTTATTTGTGGGATGGTCTCACTATTATCCTTTTCTCTCAAAAGGATTTTGGACTTTAAATCGATATGGATGTGTTTTAAACTTTGCGAGTTTTTCTCACTCTGGTTCACCAGACTGACCCGGTATTTGTAATGCTCGGGTTAGACTGGGTTGTACAGGTTCAGGTTATTGGACACCACAAGTTCAGAGACTAGATGGAGGAGTCCAGATGTATTAATATTTATTCCGTTGTGTATTATATGAGGACAAGATATCATAGTTGTCCAGATTGTCTGTTATACTCTGATGTATGTAAGTATATTTATTCAAATTCTTTATAAAGATTATTTCTATATTATGTTTCATTCCGCTGCGATGTGAGATTTTGTATAGTGTTAGTTCTTATTCTTATTCTTCTATTCTAATAGTTCTATCCTATCTTTCTCATCCTCTTATTTCTTTCTATTAATGATCTGTATTTTCATGCGCTTTGGGTTGAAGGTGTAGGATATTAGTCAGCTCAAATTGGTACGGATTTACGGCCCATTACACCAGGGGACATGTTGCATTATAACCAACACACTGCACACACTGCATTACATGTTAACTTTAACTCCACACATAAAAAGTATATTGTATAAGGAGTTTTTGTCTAATTAGAAATATATAGGATTATTAATTAAATATATAACAATTTACTTTGACTTAATTGACTTGTCTGATTTATTTGACATGAATAACTTGTTTAACATGGTTGAATTTCATTAGTAGTTGATAGGTGTGTTAAAAATATACATATGCATTTGTGGTTAATATGAGTTTGATGAAAAGTCGGTTGCGGCGACGAATGGATAGTCGCGATACACTGGATCGATGATGGCCAATAAAATTTGAAGCGCAGTAACCACACCAACAGCAAAATAATTATAATAGCAGCGAAAAAATAGAAATTACAAAGTCGGTTTATACTGGTTTGGACTTCCCGTCCTACGTCCAGTCTTGAAGCTCCCCTTCGGCTTTTTAATTATCAAAACAATGCTCACTTCACCCGGGGGAACAAGTTTACAAACACCACTTGATTTCACGGGCCACAAGCTTACTCGCTTGGTTTCACGGGCCACAAGCTTACACACTTGATTTCACGAGACACAAGCTTACCCACCTGATTTGAACGGGCTACAGGCTTACCGGAATTTCCAATACAAAGTAGTAGATGATTGACTACATATTGTGTCTTCAATACATGAAGTAGTCGCACTGTTGTATAACTTTATAGCCTTCAATAAAATAATGCAGATCGAGTGTACAGAGGACCAGATTTGAATATTTAATGGAGTGAAATAGCGCTGATCTAATATTTGTTTTAGAGTATGTATGAAGTTTGAGCGTTTGAAAGCAATATGAAAAAGGTTTTGAATGGAGAGTTGTGTAATTGTAGTGGAGTAATGTAAGGCTTATATAAAGTTGAATAGAAGCCATTGCATAGGTGCAACTCTTGTGAAAACTGATATTGAAGAGATGTATCCATTTAATATATGTAACCATTGGAGAAGATGGATGTGGGATTTTGAACTATTCGTTCGTTAATGTTTATGTTAAGAAGCCACTCATTTCATTCCCAAAGGGATGCATAGGCCAAGCGGTAAGGTGCCTTGCTTTGTTGGTGGAGATGCTGAGTTCAAATCTGCAGGGCTCATTTTTTAATCATTCCGCCTTTTCACCATTTAAACAAATCATTATAGCGTCCCTTTACCAATGAGGTGTGTGGCTGAGTAGAAAAGGCGTTTTCCTTTGTTTCCAGCGGCACAGGTTCAAATCCTGGATTTGCCATCATTTTATCTGCCTTTCTCCATGCATAAATATACTAGACGTTGCACATAATAATGAAGGGCTTTGTAGGCGGGTTGGATGTGACATGCACGTTTCATAAGACAAAACTAAGTTCGAGTCACAGTGTGGGCATTTTTTGTGAAGTGCTTCTCCGTTCTTTTATGCTTTAAAATGGAACACCCGTTTATGGTTAAAAGCGAATGGTCTTCTGGCTTAGTTTGTCGAGACTTCCGTATTTCATCGTTTCATGAACTACTGCTTAAGTTCCACATTCTCTTTTTTTCACATTTATAAAAGTTGTTTCTTGAATTTGGATTTTGCTCGCACGCAACTATCATTACCACTGTATATGTCTTTAGGATCTTAATTGAACACCGTATATATCCATATTTTGCAGTTTCACTTTAAATTGCTTAGAAAACTGATGAAAGCATTGTTCTATGAATTTTGTACTCCATCAAAATTCTGCATATCTGAAATAACTCAACAAATATATTAGTAGCAAGCGTCGTACAGCTGTTGTCATCAAAATACTAAAATTGTGTTCTCAACATACTCCCCCTTTTTGATGATGACAAATATACGATTATATAAATAAATAATAATATTTTACTCCCCCTTAATATTTTCTTCTGTAAATTTGTATACTCTGCCTGTCAATATGCACAATTTTATCCCCCTTTGTCATCAACAAAAAGGATGAAATAGTCATTGGGTTTAGATCGTATATTAATTCAGACTATTTCATGACAATAATAGTTCTTTTTTATATATAAATAATAATAATGATATTCTAAATATTAAAAATACCAACCCCAAAATAAATAAATAAAATGAATTTGATATACCGAATTTGTTGCAATTCTGTATTCCGTGAATGCTCGTTTTCCATTGTATGTAAGGAACACTGGCTGTGTATAATCATTTTGATTTTCTCGGATACCAACAAAAAATTAAAATTTTATTTTGGTACCCACTTCCTCCGTTAGGGTCCAAGAGGTTAGATCGAAAGTAACCATACCCAATAGGGTTTAATGTTACCTTTAAAAATAAAATTTTCATTATTAACTATTGAATCAAAATAATTATTGATATATTTCTCTCTATTTTTCCAATTAACAAAAACCCAAATATTTTCGTAATTTCCTATATTTCATGTTAGCAGTTTTGTACTTCTAGAAATGTTATAAACGTTATTATCTGTAAACGCACTTGGATTTCTATTAAAACTAGTTTTAGAACTAGTTCGAAATTTAATGCTAGCACTAATATTTTTATTATACATGAAAGCGTATCCAGTACTAGTTTTATGATTAGTTTTAATATATCCTAAACCACTTTTGTCGCGTAAAGGTCTAGAACTAGATAAAATCTTATTTAAATCATCTTGACCTTTATTGAATTTCACGAACTCACTTGTACATTTTTCAAATTTGAATCCAAAGTCACGATTAACTTTTTTAAAACATGTTTTGCTATTTTTCAAATCATCAGTTTTCTTATTTAATTCAGAATTCTCATTCTTTAATGTATTATTCTCATTTTCTAGACGACTAATTCGAGATTCTGAATATTTACGGATGATTGTAATAAATTATTTTGTCTTTTCAACTCACAAATTTCTTTTGAAAATTTTTCTTTTTCTTTTTTGAATACGGTATACTGTTCGTCTATAAAATCTTTAAGATTCATAAAATTAATTTTCAAAGTAACATTTTGATTTTCCAAATCAATTTTTTCTTGTCTTAATTTTTCACTTTCAAGTTCGATAGATTTCATCTTCTTTAGAATAATAAAATTAAGTTTTCCTAAATCATCCCTATTTTGCATCAAAATTTGTAAACCAGAAAGTATCTTTTTGTAGTCCTCATTTGTTGTAGCTTTGCTTGTATGAGACTTGATGCTTGCTGTGTCTCGATCACATCTCTTTCTAGCCATTATTCTATGATGTTGTGACGATCAATAGAATCCTGCTCTGATACCAATTGAAAAGTCGGTTGTGCCGACGAATGAATAGTCGCAATACACTAGATCGATGATGGCCAATAAAATTTGAAGCACAGTAACCAAAACAGCAGTAAAATAATTATAATAGCAACGAAAAATAGAAATCACGCAGTCGATTTATATGGTTTGGACTTCCCATCCTACGTCCAGCCCCGGAGCTCGCCTTTGGCTTTTTAACTATCAAAACATCCCTCACTTCACCCGAAAGAATAGGTTTACAAACACCACCTGATTTCATGGGCCATAAGCTTACCCACTTGATTTCACGGGCCACAAGCTTACCAACTTGATTTCACGGGCCACAATCTTACCCACCTGATTTGAACGGGCTACAGGCTTATCGGAATTTCCAATACAAAGTAGTAGATGATTGACTATATATTGTGTCTTCAATACATGAAGTAATCGCAATGTTGTACAACTTTTATAGCTTTCAATAAAATAATGCAGATCGAGTGTGCAGAGGCTATGTAGTGGAATTGGACCAAATTTGAATATTTTGTGGAGTGAAATAGCGTTGGTTTAATATTTGCTTTGGAGTATATATGAAGTTTGAGCGTTTGAAAGCAATATGAAAATGGTTTTGAAAGGAGAGTTGTGTATTTGCTGTGGAGTAATGTAAGGCTTATATAGAGTTGAATGGAAGCCATTGCATAGGTGCAACTCTTGCAAAAATTGATATCGAAGAGACATATCCATTTAATATATTTAACCATTGGAGAAGATGCATGTGGGATTGTGGACTATTCGTTTGTTACTGTTTATGTTAAGAAGCCGCTCGTTTCATTCGCAAAGGGATGCATATGCTAAGTGGTAAGGCGCCTTGCTTCATTGTTGGAGATGTTGAGTTTGAATCACACAAGGCACATTTTTCTACCATTCCGCCTTTTCACCGTTTAAATAAATCATCATAGCGTATGTTCACCAATGAGGTGCGTGATTGAGTGGATAAGGCGTTTTCCTTTGTTTCCAACATCCCAGGTTCAAATCCTGGTTTTGCCATCATTTTATCCGCCTTTCTCTATGCTTAAATATACTAGCTGTTGCACATAATAACAAAGGGCCTTGTAGGTGGGTTGGTTGTGACATGCATGTTTCACAGGGGGGACCCAAGTTTGAGTCCCAGTGCAGACATTTTTTGTGAAGTGCTTCTCAGTTCTTTTATTCTTTAAAATGGAATACCCGTTCATGGTTAAATGTGAATGGTCTTCTGGCTTAGTTTGTTGACACTACCATATTTCACCATTTCATGAACTACTGCTTAAGTTCCACATTCTTTTTTTTTCACATTTATAAAAGTTGCTTCTTAAATTTGGATTTTGTTCACACGCAACTGTCATTACCACTGTATATGTTTTCAGGATCTTATTTCAACAACACATCTATCCATATTTCGCTGTTTCACTTTAAATTGCTTAGAAATCCGATGAGAGCATTGTTCTATGAATTTTGTACTCCATCAAAAATTCTGCATATCTGAAATAACTCAACAAATATATTAGTAGCAAGTGTCGTACAGTTGTTGTCATCAAAACACTAAAATTGTGTTCTCAACATTTGATAGGTTTTTAGGAT
This sequence comes from Allium sativum, assembly GCA_030737875.1. Classification (NCBI taxonomy): domain Eukaryota; kingdom Viridiplantae; phylum Streptophyta; class Magnoliopsida; order Asparagales; family Amaryllidaceae; genus Allium; species Allium sativum. The sequence continues at coordinate 1,032,491,909 of CM060920.1, read as the reverse complement.
AAATAGAAGTTACATGAAATGTTTGGCTTTATGTTTGAATTTTTTAAATTGATGTTCTATGACAAAAAACTTAAATGATTGATTGTTTGGATTAAACTGCTTTACTTAACTTATATCACAGTCTTAAGGATATCTTATCAGAATTATTTTTTAGTCTAGATTAAAATTTCATAATAGTTTTAAGGGAATTAGAGTTTAGGCTAGGTTTAGTCTTATATTAGATTAAGGGGGAGTTTTTTTGTTTCCAGGATTAGTTACAGGGTCAAAAAGTGTTTTTAAATTGACATATGTTATTTTGATTTGGTTTAGATTGCTTAGATTAATTGTTTGAATTGCTTGTTTGGATTAATTATAAATATTGATTCGATTGCATAGTTTATTATCCTTCTATTTAGTTTATTAGACTAGTATAGTCATAATTTTAGGGGGAGTTATAATATTTTGAGTTTAGGATCATAGATTTAGAGGGAAATATAAGGGAGTATTATATATAATCATTAGGATCATTTATAGCATAGATTTAGGAGGAGTATAACTTAGTTTAGTCTAGTATAGTCTACTATAGGTATAGTATAATATAGTCTTGTACAGGGTACTTTTTTTAATGACAAAGGGGAGAAATTATAAAATAAGGATTAGTTAGGCTTGAATATAGGGGAAGTATGTAGGATTCATGGTGAAATGGGAAGTATTAGAAGGACCAGAATCAACAGGTATGAACATGTGTGAATATTTTATAAATCAAGGTTGTCATCATCATAAAGGGGGAGATTGTTGGAGAATGAAGTTTTGATGACAACAACCTTATTTCAACTATCATTGATTATAAAATATATACCACCATTTCTATCTAGAATATATATATATATACATATATATGCAGAATTTGTATTCAGGACTCAAAAACTGAAGACTGTACAGTTCTAGAGTTTCAAGAGATTCCGGATTCAGAAGAGATTCAATACTCATGAGTAATCAAGATATTAAGAGTTCAAGAAAGATATAGTAATAGAGTCTAATTTATATGTAAGACTCTGAATTGCACTCTATGTTCAAATTCAAATTCTTTAGGATCTTATTTCAACACCGCATCAATCCATATTTCGTGGTTTCACTTTAAATTGCTTAGAAATCCGATGAGAGCATTGTTCTATGAATTTTGTACTCCATCAAAAATTATGCATATCTGAAATAACCCAACAAATATATTAGTAGCAAGCGTCGTACAGTTGTTGTCATCAAAACACTAAAATTGTGTTCTCAACATTTGATAGGTTTTAAGGATAAATAGAAGTTACATGAAATGTTTGGCTTTATGTTTGAATTTATTTGAATTGATGTTCTGTGACAAAAAATTTAAAATGATTGATTGTTTGGATTAAATTGCTTTACTTAACTTATATCACGGTTTTAAGGATATCTTATCAGAATTATTTTTTAGTCTAGATTAAAATCTCATTATAGTTTTAAGGGAATTAGAGTTTAGGCTAGGTTTAGTCTTATATTAGATTAAGGGGGGATTTTTTTAGTTTCTAGGATTAGTTAAAGGGTCAAAAAGTGTTTTTAAATTGACATATTTTATTTTGATTTGGTTTAGATTGCTTAGATTAATTGTTTGAATTGCTTGTTTGGATTAATTGTAAATATTGATTCGATTGCATAGTTTATTATCCTTCTATTTAGTTTATTAGACTAGTATAGTCATAATTTTAGGGGGAGTTATAATATTTTGAGTTTAGTATCATAGATTTAGAGGGAAATAAAAGGGACTATTATATATAATCATTAGGATCATTTATAGCATAGATTTAGGAGGAGTATAACTTAGTTTAGTCTAGTATAGTCCATTATAGGTATAGTATAATATAGTCTTGTATAGAGTACTTTTTATAACGACAAAGGGGAGAAATTATAAAATAAGGATTAATTAGGCTTGAATTTAGGGTAAGTATGTAGGATTCATGGTGAAATGGGAAGTATTGGAAGGACCAGAATCAACAGGTATGAACATGTATGAATATTTTATAAATCAAGGTTGTCATCATAAAAAAGGGGGAGATTGTTGGAGAATGAAGTTTTGATGACAACAACCTTATTTCAACTATCATTGATTATAAAATATATACCACCATTTCTATATATAATATATATATATACATATATATATATGTAGAATTTGTATTCAGGACTCAAAAACTGAAGACTGTACAATTCTAGAGTTTCAACAGATTCCAGATTCAGAAGAAATTCAAGACTCATGAGTAATCAAGATATCAAGAGTTCAAGAAAAATATAGTAATATAGTCTAATTTATATGTAAGACTATGAATAGCACTCTAGGTTCACATTCAAATTCGGTTTTTCATATTCTGATTTTTTAATTTCAAATTCTGTTTTCAAAATTCAAATTCTATTTTCAAATAATTTTCAAATTATTCTATCTTAGTTATGGTTTCAAATGAATTTAAAGTTTTAATATATATAGTTTCATAATCTTATGGTTTTATAGTTTTAAACTTTATAATTTTATAAATATATTTATATGATATATAATTATGTTTTTATAAGATTTTACACTTTAGAATATTCATTTATATCACTAAGTTTTAATTCAAGAATTTCCAGAGTAATATATATGTTTAAATACTAAAAAAATAGTTTTAAAAATAAAAAAATAAGGCACATCTGTTGACATACATATAAGGCTATGTTGACGTGCAACCGTCGCAATTTCAATTTTCAAAGGAAGTGTCTTCTCACTATTTGTAATGTACCAGAAGCGTTGCAATCTTTCAAATCTTATAAATAGTGGTTGATTTCGAATTTTTTATTTATTCTTCTTCTCCATCTTCACCACTCTTTATCCCACCATTAATATTCATATTTTATTGATTTCTACACTTCTACTTTGCCGATTTCTACTCTAATTATATAAAACTTCTTGTTTTCTCACTCTTTACTCATTACTCTCTGAATTGAAGTGCTTTGAAGAGTTATAGGGCTGTTGTAATCATTTGGGAAGTGTTTGGAAAAAGGTGTGTTCCTTGTAGCTTTGAAATCAAGGAAAGGGAGCGGTGGTAATCTTGTAGCCGTGAAATCAAGAGTGGTTAGAGCCGTGGTAATATTGTAGTCGTGAAATCAAGAGTGGTTGGAGCGGTGTTAACCTTGAAGCCGTGAAATCAAGGGGATTGTACTTGGATAGTGATATCAACAAAACTCTACGCAATCCAGCGTTGCGTGGGACTGGACGTAGGAGTAATCCGAACCCGTATAAAATCCAGTGTGTTCTTTTCTTTTTTTGCATTTTATATTTGTCTATTTTTATGTTTATGTTTGATTCTGTGTCTGAGATCATCTCTGTTGTGTGTGATTCATATGGTAGATCATATAAGTTTAAGTTTTTCTTAAAAAATTTGAAAACACTATTCACTGCCCTTCTAGTGTTAGTCTTGCCTTAAGATCCGCATTTCCCATTCCCTAACAATTGGTATCAGAGCATAGGTTTTAAAAATTTCATAATCTAATTTTTGGAAATATTAAATGGAAAATTCTGAAATAATTTATAACACTAGTTTAAACTCATAATTTGATTTTTGAAATATGATTTTTAAAATTTGAAATTTTGAAATTTGAAATTTTTAATATTTGAAAATTTTGATACATGGATATATTACGAAACCATCATGATATTATTGTTTAAAATTGTAGTTAGTTATTTTGAAAAGTCATTTGATTATTTTAAAAATTATTTGAAATTTGTTTTGATTTGTAAGAGAAGAGTACTGACGGTTGGTGAAAAGACATCAAGAGGAGGAATGGATATATATAATGTAAATCAATAAGGAAATGGGTACCAGATCAATTTACAACTTTTGATTTTCATCTATAACATAACTTCATACAATTCCTCTTCATATCTCCGCAATGCCTCTGGTTTTGTGAAAATCCATCAAGAAATGACCAAGTTATGATCAAATGAAGTTTTGGTGCACAAAGGGAAGAAGAAACCAAAACTATCAATGGTATTTCTCATATTTCGCCAAAATATTTGTATTCTTTCATCCTAACTCTCTTTCTAGATTGTAGCCCTTGCTCTCGCGGTCGTTTTGATGGGTATATCATCAAATTCTGATCAAAATTGAGTGAGATATGACAGTTTAAAGTTGGTTATCCAAACCTAAAAAACTGTTACGGGATTTCTTGCATATCCCTTACCGTTTCAGCCTAATGCACCGTAATATCATCCACACCAAACTATTACTGAGTCGTAGCCCTTGCCTTCCTCTTCGATTTTCTGCTAGTTTCAACCAGTTCCATTAAGAAACGAAGAAGTTATGCCTCCTAGAAGTTTGATTGAAAGTGGAAAAATGAGAAGAAGAAGAAGAAGAAGAGAAAAGTGTATGAAGGGATATGAATATTGAGACTATTTGTAGTAGTTGAAGTGTCTTTTCATTTAAATTCAAATTCAAATTTCAAAATCTTGGTGCCAAGTTGGTTAAACTACTACATCATCCATATCTTTCTCATTCGGTCTTCAAATTCAGCAAATGAATATACTACACTGACCATGAAACGAGCCCGTCGCAATAGAGCAGATCTCATTGTCAAATTCAGGAAGATGTGAATGTGTAGTTCATGACAATTTAAGAACAACAAAAAGAAGGATTGCAAAAAGAGGTACGCTTTACAATAATTTCATAATTATCATTATATTTAGGAATATAGATCTATGCACATAGTTTGATATAGAAATTTATCTCTAGTATAAGTACATCCACAATTCATTTCCAATATTTACTTTCTTTTAAAATATAATCAAAGAGGTTAAACCATTAATTAGTAAGAACCTCTTAACTTTTATAAGTTAAAACATCTTCTTCAATATCTTTATCCTGAAAGATTATATGCTTGTTTCTATTTTAAAATCTGTTATTAATGATTTTAGTATATTCAAACCATTAAAAAGAGTATTTCCAGTTTAACTATATTACATGGTTTAAAAACAAGTGTTGCTAAAACACTGTTTGCAACAAACCCAAGAACAACTCATTTATAATTACCTTTAAACGTTCGTTTAAAGATCTAATTATATTAACTTTATTGATATAATCTAATATGGTTAAAGATGAATGTAATTAATACGTTATCATGGCAAACCCAAAAACCATTCTAAACTTATCTTTAAAATGTTCCTTTAAAGATTTAAGTATCGACAAATATTCAACAAGGTAAAATACTTTTGTTTTCTAAATCTGACAAAAATAGCTTAAATGATTTCCGAATACATATATGGTAAAAATAACTTAAAAATAGGGTTTAAGTAAAAAGATTAGAAAGTTGTTGTATATTTCAAAACCATTCAATTCCCTTCCCAATTTTTGTTCCAATACGTATAGTTTCCCTATTCGTTTCAGTTATGCCAAACACACAAAAATGTGTGAAACATAACAAGTCAATAGATTATATTAAATAATATATTCACTTCACCACATTTCCACTTATAACAATGTTATATGACCAATATGGCCCACAATCAAGTTTAACGTTCGATCAATTCATATAGCATCATATGAATACAAATACTTAAACAATCTTATCGAGAAATCTTGTTGGATCTGTAACAACCCGCATTTTACGTATCGGAGAATCGTAAAATATTTTTATTTTATTCCCTAAGGGTTGGATCATTCTCATATTTTAATATGTAGTTTATGGAAATGTGAGACCTATGCATAATTTTTACCAATTTTTGTGACCATTTTGCCTCTCTCAGTCTTGAACAGGGGAATAACTTTTGACTGGTGTTGAATCAGGTGTTGAAACATGTGTCATTGGAAAGGAAATGATGTTTCACTTTCCATAGAGTGATCACATTAAAGATTTGGTTCAACGGTTTGGGAGGAATTGCTGTTTTAAGGTTTTACAGTTGGTTGTTCATGTTTTTAAGCCATAATGGGCTGATTTGAAGAGGCCCATTAGTGGGCTGGTGGAAGACTATAAATAGGGGGTAAGAGCATGGAGAATAGTTTACTTTCTCCATTCTCTCATTTGGAAGAGCTAGGGATCCTCCATTACTCCTTCTCCTACATCTTTCCACCATTAGATCTTAGAGAATCAAATATCTACGCAAATCAAAGAGAAAGTTCATCGAATCGAAGAGTTTAGAGAAAATTCTTTGTTGTTTGGAATCTTAATTTCATCATTTTAGATTGTTTTAGAGAATTGGTGAGTGACATGCAGCTCTCACGCAGATTCAATCAAATATATGAGTTATATGATCTTAATTTCATCATTTTCAAGCCATTTTTCTTTAGATCTACATCATAGTAAGTGTATTTTTAGATGAACCACCATAGGATCTAATCTAGTAACTTTAAACCAGTAATTTCTATGTCATTTCATATGTTTATGCAAGTTAGATCCATCATTTTTGGTTTAATTATCGAATTATCATGATTTAGAACATTTCCTATTATTTAATGATGATAATAGTTATTTTGATGTTATTGATGATTTGTTGAAGTGTTTATGATTGATTTGGATGCTTCGGATGAGTGGATTTCATCGTTGTAGTCGTTTGTCGAAGATCTGGTCAAATTTGGAGCTATTTTGATCAGATCTGGAGTCATATCGTTTTCCATGAGTCAAGTTGTTTCTTCCTTTCCAAGACGCAAGAAGTCAAGGCGCATTAAGGCATGTCGGATCTGACATGGTGAGGCATGTCGGATCCGACATAGTGAGTCATGTCGCATGCGACATGGTGTAAACCGACATGGTGAGTCATGTCGCGAGTGACATGGTGTAAACCAATATCGTGAGCAATGTCGAGTCCGACATGGTGAGGTATGTCGGATCCGACATGGTGAGTCATGTCGAGTCCGAAATAGTGAGTCATGTCGCGGACAACATGGTATAAGCCGACATGGTGAGTCATGTCGCGAGTGACATGGTGTAAACCAATATAGCGATCCATGTCGAGTCCGACATGGTGAGGCATGTCGGGTCCGAAATGGTGAGTCATGTCAAGTCCGACATGGTGAGTCATGTCGAGTCCGACATGGGGAGTCAGGTCGAGTTCGGAATGAGTACTCATGGTGTGTTCGGATTGGGAGTCGGGTGTTGGATTAGTCTTAGGTCGGTCATGACCAAAGGGTGACGACATGACTTGAATGTGCTATTGTTGTGCTGTTATCTTTGGTTCAAGGATGATGATGACTTCGAAGTAAATTCAATGGGGAAATGTCGAAGTGTTTTGATGTATTCGTCGTTCGGTATGCAACAAATGTGATGACGACTCAAAGTAATGAGTTCATGGTGAAGTTGCTCAAGAAGGTTGCTTGGGCTACACTAAAAGGTCGTGAGTTGGTGGATAATGGTTACACGAGAAGGTTGCTTGAGATATGAAAAATCGTCAGGTTGGAGGACTAGAGATGCGAAGGCCGAGATATTATCGCTGCCATAGGTTCTAACAGGCTCAAAGCAGAGGTGGATTAGATATATCTAAAAGACCGGAAGGTTGCTGGTCGAGTACTCTGGTTATCGTTGAAAGGCATAGGTACGTATCGTTGAAAGACGTATGGATTTTCTGTTAGAACCAGGGTTACCATTAGCCCTTGACATATGGCAAGGTTGGCCGTCATACAAATAAGGATGGTTTCGAAGTAGGATTGGCGGTGATAGCCAGAGTCTGTCATGAATGATTGGTTGCTTCGTTTGTACCGTCTCACGCATATTATCCAATGTCGAAGGAGATGTTCCTTGGGTGCTTGTCTGATATTGGTTTAGGCTCTAGGGCTTGTGCTTGAGGGATGTTGAATTCGATTAGGATGGTTTCTGTGAGATATATAATATGGATGTTATGAGTGTTGTAGTTGGATTTTTTCTGATTACCATGAATGAATTGTTATTATGGATGCCATGGATGTATGGTTGAGATGTTTGATGTAAAGGCTATCACTGTCCGATGTGGAAAAGACGAAAGTTGAGTTCTTCTCTGATGTTGTGGGTAGATTAATTTGTTTATTTACCCATTCTCATATACTTTATCGATGATGTTAGATAGTTGTTTTATCGCTCACTACGACTGTTGTCTGAATCAAGGTTTATGTTTCCCTCTTATTACCTTGGGTTGTCCATCCGGTTATGGATGGGCAGACTGAGTAGCAGGTGGCAGGTGATACCTTAGTGCAGACGATGATGCTGATCGATGGCGAGTTGGAGTCTTACGTACCAGTTTTATTACTATCTAGTATTTGTTTCCGCTATTTGTTGTTTTACTCTGAGTTCTATAGTGAGGCAAATTTTTACAGACATATATTGAAATCCTGGTGATACTTTCTAGTTGTTATGAAAGTTTGGTTTTTTCTGCTCAAATGTGCTTCACTAGTATTGCCTGTTGTATATGTTCTATTATATTTTATCATTTCCCTGTGAGTTATACGATAGGTTTCGCTTGTGTTTACCTACTCTGATGATCGTCCATAGTTGTCTGGCACACCTTTCAGCGCATCATTTCTCTTGTTTAGTGCAGGGGTTATGGGCGATCGTCACATGATCCCTCCAACCTACTCCCCTGCATCACAGCCATATGTTGGCACATATACTTGTAATACAATCCAAATAAAACTAATTCATATAAGATGAATCTTCCGCTACAAAGCAGGTAGTGTCAATGGTCATCCGCTCCAAGGGCAAGGTATATACAACCAGAAACCAACTGATTACACAGTAAATCATCCAAACAACCAATCACACATATAATATGAAAACAACAATCAATACTATTATATGGTACAATAGTATATCAAAAAGTGTGGGTTAAACTTACGTCCATTCCTAATGACGATTTCCTATTGTTTTATCTAATTTCAAACAGGCATTTGGAATTAGATAAAATTCCGAGCTATCTATAAATCGTTCACATTCAAACAAAATTTTGGGCAAGGCCGACCGGTTTTTAAAGTGGTCCATAATACTTTTATTATAACAAATAACAAATATACTAGTATTTTTTGCCCGCTTTGCTGGGCATTAAAATTTATTTTATTAAAAAAATATTGTAATGATTAAATATCAAAAATAAAAGAATACTAAAGTAAAGTAATTAATATTAAATAGTTACATATATATTTTTAAATATTATAATTTATGCGGCAACAGTAATAAATTGTTTTGTTGTTCATCCAAAAATAATTTTACTATGGATGATTATTTTGAGTAATTGTTCTGTTATCCATCTAATAATTTATGCAGTAACAATAATTAATTATCATGTTGTTCACCCAACAATAATTTTGTCGTGGATGATTATTTGATTAATTATTCTGTTAGCCATATAATTTTTTTGTTATGAATGGTTATTTTTTAGTATAGATTAAAAAAAATTGATTATTTGTGATTTTATTTTGAAAATATGTTCTTAATTCACTACAATTTAACTTATTTTGTGATCTTTAAATGTGAAAATTTGAACAAATAATCTTATGTTTTGTGTTCAACACGTTATACACTTCACAGTACGTTTATACCATTACCTGCATATATACAACACATTTGAACACTAATGAACTCCCCTTTCGATTCACAAACCCATAAACCTCTGCTAAACAAACTACCATCCCATAAAATTTAGAAGGAAATAAATAAGATTAAGGATGCCCCATACAGGACATAGTATCATTAAGTACAAAGGCAACAATTTGTTCGTGACTCCTGTCATGCATGACGCTCAAGTATGGAATCAGGTTGGACGAATGTCTTCTTAGCAAGTCACAATAATTCACCAATTCAATTATGCATATAATCCAATGCTCCTTACGACATGCACAGAAGAAGTCATGCATAAATAGATTTTCCAAGCAACTTCATTTCCCGTACATCAAATTCCAATGTAGAATCCCATTCTAGCAAACTTTCTTTTCATCCTTATGAAATGGCTTTAAGGTGGCCTTGTGGAAAACAAATATAAAATCATGTTAATTTACAAAGTATTCCCAGCCCTGTAGAAGTAGAAAACATACATATGTAACCATTTCATATAAGCACCTATACCTGACACTCTTATAACCATGGATCATGCTCAGTTTCATCTTTATGTAACTGCAGATTGTAACAACATCATGTGCAAGAAGAGCCGCCTCACATGCCGTGACTGTAACTCATCACTGGACATTACCAATTTCCTCGCTGTTTATGGATGAATTGTCAGCACCGCAATCTCCAAGACAGTAAGATTGACTTTTGTCATCCTGCCTTCTTAATATTGTGAAGCAACCCTGAGAATCACACTGTTAGTTGATTGTATACATCCGCATGATTAAACTCGTATATGATCATCAACCCACCGCTTGCGAACAAATATCTTGTCAGCTATATAAATGACAATGAGTCAAATGAAAAGTACAAAGAAGTTAGAAACATGCCTAATTTTATACATTGTGAACAGCCTAAATATAAGTTTCACAAACTCAAACTACTCAAAAACTATATGCAAATCACAGTTTTGAACATGGTTACCATTTTACACCACTCTTACTTATGTCAAACCCTGAAACAATGAGTGAATCAACAAACTTAATAAATTTATTGATTAAATTAAATTATGTTCCATTTTTTAACTAAGTATGAAAATTAAATGTACATAATGAAACCACTATATGAGTCCATATGTTAACAAATTTTACACCTGCATCAAAAAAATGAGCATATGCTCCATGATTAACTTCTTCAATAGTCAAAAGCAAAGCCTGCAATAACATGTGAAATTATAAATTGCATAAATGGATAACATATGTACATCTGTATTTTTCTTTGATTTCAGCTAAAATTAATTAATTTTCAAAAGTGTTATATAGTAGAAAAATAATAGAAATAATATTACAAAAATTTAGGACCTGAAAATTTATTATAGATAACAATCAAATAAAATCATTGAGAAATTGAATGCACATGCCCTATAGTTTGACTTTAATATCCTGTACAGCTTTGTGCTTGTTTCTCTAAAAATGAAATTTTTATATTTTTGGTAGCAAGTGTAGTTAATTGAAAGCAAATCATCAATTTATATCAGAATGGTATGATCGAGATTTATTCGAAAATTTACAATTTGTATAAGCTAACAAATAACAAAAGAAATCAACATATGGAATAGTAACAACAGTGCTTTAATCAGAATACAATCCATGTAGTAATAATTTGATGAACAACAGACAAAAATAGAAAACTGTACTTGAAAACTACTTGTTCTATCTCATATTTAAGGTACAAAATTATAATGTGAGCAATTAATTGTTTTATGGTCTAAAATGAGACCTACATGCTATATACATAACCCAAAAATGATATCACATTCATAATTGTTGAGGTTAACTTCCAAATCAGCACAGAAACTCTTACCACATGGCACAGCTTCTGTTCCTCTATTGCACATCGAGTCTTGTTCTCTTCATCTTTATCTACCAATATATAAAAAGCTCACTGAAATTGCTATGAAAACAACACATAATCCATATGTTAACAAATTTTACACCTGCATCAAAAAAATGAGCATATGCTCCATGATTAACTTCTTCAATAGTCAAAAGCAAAGCCTGCAATAAAATGTGAAATTATAAATTGCATAAATGGATAACATATGTACATCTGTATTTTTCTTTAATTTCAGTTAAAATTAATTAATTTTCAAAAGTGTTATATAGCAGGAAAATAATAGAAATAATATTACCAAAATTTAGGACCTGAAAATTTATTATATATAACAATCAAATAAAATCATTGAGAAATTGAATGCACATAACCTATAGTTTGACTTTAATATCCTGTACAACTTTGTGCTTGTTTCTCTAAAAATGAAATTTTTATATTTTTGGTAGCAAGTGTAGTAAACTGAAAGCAAATCATCAATTTATGTCAGAATGGTATGATCGAGATTTATTTTGATAATCTACAATTTGTATAAGCTAACAAATAACAAAAGAAATAAACATATGGAATAGTAACCACAGTGCTTTAATCAGAATACAATCCATGTAGTAATAATTTCATGAACAACAAACAAAAATAGAAAACTGTACTTGAAAATTACTTGTTCTATCTCATATTTAAGGTACAAAATTATAAAGTGAGTAATTAATTGTTTTATGGCCAAAAATGGGACCTACATGCTATATACATAACCCAAAAATGATATCCCATTCATAATTGTTGAGGTTAACTTCCAAATCAGCACAGAAACTCTTACCACATGGCACAACTTCTGTTCCTCTATTGCACATCGAGTCATGTTCTCTTCATCTTTATCTACCAATATATAAAAAGCTCAATGAAATTGCTACGAAAACAACACATAATCCATATAACACATTTAATTTGTCCTCAAGCATTGATTTTTATACATTAAAAAAATATTAATCTTGTGAACATATAAAGTATTACTGCTAAAATGGAATTGACACTATGAACTATTTGATGGGACCGCCCAACGCTAATTCAGAACATAATACAAATCGTAGTTTATGAAAAAATCAGGGAGTAAATGAATACAAACAAAAGAGAAAGGCAAATATAAATCATATATCAGTTAATTGTAAAAGTTAATTTTTTTACAATTGTCATAATATAACAATTTATTACTAACTTTATAATATGTCAATCAAAATTACTGTAACTTTATAATATGACAATTTATTTCTATGTAAGTACAGATTACTTAATCTGTACTTACACAGAAATAATTGTAAAAGTTAAACTGTTATATTTAATCACAACAAATAAAATAATTGTAAGTACAGATTACTTAATCTGTACTTACAAACAAAACATAAATCACAACAAATAAAATAGTTGTAAAAGTTTTTTTTTTACAATAGCCACAATATAATAATTTATTACTAACTTTATAATATGTCAATCAAAATTACTAACTTTATAATATGACAATTTATTTCTATGTAAGTACAGATTACTTAATCTGTAACAAATAAAATAATTATAAAAGTTAATTTTTTTACCTTATATACCATTTTCTAAACCAATGATCAAGATATGATGTTAACCGACCTTTTGGTCCGGTCACCAAAAGTACTCAAGACACGCTCGACTCAACATATCGCATGATATTACAGCCCAGAGGTGTCGCCAATATCATCCGAGGGCCAGTATCAGAAGAATCGAGTCTGGCCACTAGCAGGATGTCGCATCCCTCAGACACAACCTCCATCAGTATCCATCCGCATCCAAGCCGAAGGCGAGCCGTCAAGCGGGTCCAGGCGCAGCGCCGGTGGGGTCCGGGGCCCCACAGTCCTGGTAGCGATCGACCTAGCCGGTTAGGCTGAAACCGTGGGCACCGCCCGATTCATCCGATTTTCTCCATGCCGGAAGCTCAGATTCCTTCACTTCGGACTAGCAAAATGGTGAATTCCTTCACTTCGTGTTGAGGAGCTTCGACGCCCCAAAAGAACCAACATGCCTCGACCAACGACCCTCGCCAAGAATACTTCGCACCCAGCCGGGTGCGAATTTTCGTACCTCGTAGGTGCGAAATTTCGCACCCAGCAGGTGCGAAATTTCGCACCCAGCAGGTGTGAAATTTCACATCCAACAGGTGCGAAATTTCGCACCTGGCAGGTGCGAAATTTCATACCCTGCAGGTGCGAAATTTCGCATCCTGTAGGTGCGAAATTTCGCACCAGGTAGGTGCGAAATTCCTCACCAGGCAGGTGCGAAATTTCGCACCTCGACTCAGGTGCGAATTTCTGGTGGCCGACAGCTGGAGGCGCGAATTTCCTGTAGATGGTCCCCATTTCTACCTACCCCTACCTAACCACTTCCTATAAATACCCCATGGCCTCACACTTCGAAATGGTGGGATTCTTGAGCTTGGAAACCTCCATAAAGCTTCATTAATGGCATCTCCTCTTCGAGGAAGATGGAGGACAAAATTGCCTTTTTCCTTATTTATTTAATATATGATGATTATGACATCATATATCATGAAAAGTGAATGTAATGAGATATCATGAGATAGTCTCAACCTTGTAATATTCCAAGTGATCAATAAAATTCCAACGACTCTTCAAAGTGGACGTAGGCCCTCACTGAGGCCGAACCACTATAAATTCTTTGTGTTATTTACTACTTATGCTCTATTTTATGTTCTTGTCTATGTGACCATATTTATAATTCCTAGTAATTGGGAATCTTTGGTGTTTACGACATTTTTTGCCGTCAACATTTGGTGCTTTCACTGAGAGAACTTGGATATTGCGTCTTTCTTGCACATTACCATCTCGACTTCGCCGAGCTTAAGGTTCCTTGCTTACCCTGCCGTCGAGTCCGCTTATGATGGTAAAAAAGTCAAAGAAGCAATGATCGGCTCCCCACCGCCGCCGAGGCCTGTACATCTCATCAACCTCAACCGGCGGATATCCCGGCCACTAATGAAAGTGAACCTCCAGTCGCGGACCCCGAAGCGCCCGAAACCCAAGCACAAATCCGCACGCTTAATGAAAAATATGAAAATACAGCTGTCGAGCTTAATCAAGCGCTAAGGAATAACATCGACCTTATGCAACAACTCCAGGAAAGTCAGTGCGTCGTCGCTCGACTACAACTAGCTCGAAACAATGCTCGACCTTGACCACCAACATCGGAAACTTCCTCTTCCGAGTCAAGGGGCCCGCACCAACGAAGGAAGTTTAGCCTCATTAACAATGTTGCCGCCCAAACAAACGCCCTTGACAATGGCAATGGCAATGGGTATGCCAACGGCAACGGCGACCGGACCACGGTTACCTATAGCGAGGGGGGCCAATATCGGGACCGTTCTCGCTTAGTCATTAATGAAGGACCCGCTCCTACTAACCTACCTCCTCCTTGACAAGACCCAACGGTCGCCCACCGAGATAATGAACCTACTTTTTCAGCGGCCCGTGTCTTTCAGGAACCGGATCCGCGTGACCCTGCTCCATATTATCATGCATATAGGATCCCATTATAAATGTCGAGGACATGGAAGAAGACGATCCATACATCCACCATAGAAGACTCCCTCGCACCCGAAGTCCGGAACCTCGCCAAAACCCATGGGTCTCGAGGATAGACCCCCATCCGACCTATCTTCCCAACATGGTCCGAAGAATCATGAGGGAGATGCGAGGGAATGTGCATGATTCATGAGCAACGCACATTAGGCGCAACCCTTTCACTCGAAGAGTCAATGAAGCTGAATGGATGCGATGCTTCAGCATGCCGCAGAAGCCACTCTATGATGGCACCACTGTAACACCCCACGCCCGCTATGGTCACTCTCTAAGGGAATGCCATAACATCGGTGGAGTATTTTAGTGAATATAGAACAGAAAAATTACAACAAGACAGATATAAATAGTACTTGAAATTTAAAACATCATCTCATAACAGCGGAAATAAACATGTCTGGTTACATCATAAAACCACAATAAAAGTCAAGTACAATATCCATCAAAATAAAGAAGTACATAATCCCACTCTCTCATACAATAGCCAGGACAAAAGAAAAGATAACTGGGTAACTGGAGCTTTACATCTACCCAAGCTCCTAAAGACTGGAACAGCAATCCGATCAAGCTCCACTACTGCTAGGATCCACCGTAGGACCTGAGGGTTGGGAAAAAGATAAAAACAACGGGGTCAGACATAAGTCTGAGCGAGTCCTATAACTTTAACAATACAATCATTAAAGTAACCAGAGAAGACATAAACTTGACCTACGGTAATGTCTGGGGATGAATGGCTACACTAAGCAGCTTGGTATACTTAGGATAAACTAAGATAACTGTAAAGACGCATCTACCCACCCAAGGATAATTACTACACTGCACCACACCAGTCATTCCTACTCAAAGATTGATCCCACCCAAGGACTTAAAGAAAGATATAACTAGTAGTTTCATGTACCCCTAGCTGACCACATAGGTGCCGTCTGCCCCTATCTCCACTAGGTGTACCCCACTACTCCCTAAGCGATCGGCTCCCTACCGTAGATACCCGTGCTGGTCCCACAGTGGGGTGTATCACTCCCCTAAAGTGGCCACCTGATAATATCAACGGTGCACGGCTTTATATCTACACGATGCAACAACGGCTTATCTACCAGCCCGGGCCCACACACGCATATGAAACCCGTTGGACTTGCGTTGCCACCGCTAACCCGTTTTGGCCTCTTATAATCAAGCCCAATATGCGTGTCCCGTCACTCGACATGGGTCGAGCCCACAAAGATACGTTTGGGATATTGGTTGAAATGGGCCCCCACAAGCTACCCACCTAAGCTTGTCACTTATCTAGTGAATCCCACTTAACCCTTTAATCATGTTTAATTACATGTTTCACTTGGTTAAGTATTCTAATCGTATTTTCTATTGCCACCCAAGGCAACCCACTAGATTCCACATGCCACCCAAGGCAACCACTAAATTTCCACATGCCACCCAAGGCACCCACTTAACCCCTCATGTCCCACTACATGCTAATATGGTTAAGTGTTTCTTAATTAATTAAGACCGTGATCTCCCACAAAGACCTCCCACATTAGACTGGCTGTTATGACCGCCTGGTTAAGCCGGTAGGGTCCGGGCAGTCTTACGTCATAACAGAGTCTAACCTCGTGTCTTTACTTTTAATCACGTATTTAATTTATGGCTAAGACCTCTCACATTGGGCTGACATTTGTAGTAACTGGTTAAGCCGGTCGGGTCCGGGCAGTTTTACACTACAAATGAGTCCAACCTCGTGTCTTAGTCGATTAATTACACCTAATTAATCACCCCCATATTAATTATCCCTAATTAATATCAAGTTTTTCATAACATGGGTAGACCTAACTCAATAGGTAAATTCCCATGGGGTAGACCTAACTCAATAGGTGAATTCCCACTTATGTTAATTTATTTTTATGGTATGCTTAATCATACCCAATCACACTTTTATTACCATATTTACCAACCCCATCGTTCCCCACGTAAATCGTTCTCATTTCATGACATAATAAAGGGGAAGATCCAACACAAGTATCATGGGTTTAGCATACAACTTTGTCATGGGTTAAGAGGATGTCAACTTGCATATATGAGCATATATTAACCCAACTACATTTTACCCAAACTTGCATATTATCATACACATGATTTGCATAACATGTTGCATATGAGCTTGCATATTATCATACACATATCTTGCATAACATGTTGAACTTGCATATAAGCATTCTCATAACTTGCATAACATGTTAAACATGCATTTAAGCATACTCATAACTTGCATAAACATTCACATACTTGCATAAGCATTCACATACTTGCATAAGCATTCACATACTTGCATAAGCATGCATAACTTGCATATCATGTTAAACTTGCATTTAAGCATATACATAACTTGCATATGAACTTGCATAACCACCTACACATAACTTACATAACATCATACACATAACTTGCATGTGAACTTGCATAACTCACTTTGTTAAACATGCATAAATCCACTTATTAAATATGCATAAACCCACTTGTTAAACATGCATAAACCCACTTGTTAAACATGCATAAACCAACTTGTTAAGCATACATAAACTAACTTATCAACCATGCATAAACCCACTTATTAATTATGCATAAACATAGGAAAACATAGAGTAGCATATCATTACAAATGATTCAAACTTACTAATCCGCATTTAAGACCATAAGTCTCATTTCACCCAATCTACTTACTTTAGCAATTGATGTTAAAGTGATAGAAACTCACCAAAACCAAGATTAGCAAACTTATGAAGTGGAATTAGTTGCTAAATATGAAGATGGTGATGATTAGAGATTGATTAGAGAGTGATTAGCTTGCAACTTCCTTCATAAATTAGTGGAGGCTCCTTCTAGGATTTAATTTGGCGGCATGAGGCCATCATTTCTATTTTTAGTATGGATTAGGGTAGGTTTAGGGTGTATTTATAGATTAGGTGAGTGTTTTAGGCCCTTAGATTAACCCTAGGTTAGATTAGGTCCGTTAGATTTAGGAAATCTCTAGAACCCAGCCCAGCCCTAGCCAGAAAACCAAATCTGGTGCACCCAACCTTCTGGCTCGACACGCCGTGTCGACAGGCAAGTCGACTCCCCCTGTCGACAGGCCTGTCGACAGCCCTGTCGACATGCTCAGGGCGGGATTTTTCCCGCCTGGCCCCGCTGGTTCTAATTTGAAATCTGAATTTAAATTTCTAAATCTGTTTTTAGCTTTAATTTTTCTGCAAACTTCATTGGGCCTTAACTGGGCCATACGGACTCCGATTCTCGAAAACTCGGACTCTATTTCGCGTATTTTTCCGAGACGAACGCAATGACGTAGCCCGTTACCCCCAATTCCCACATCTGAGATTATTTATCCTGTAATTAGTGAATTTTAGTATTAACTAAAATTCGGGGTATTACAACCACTGACCCATGTGCTTTCCTAAACTGTTATGAATGGAAAATGGACTCGAGAAGAGGCGACGATCCAGTCAAGTGCCACTTCTTTCCAGTCTTCCTCTCGGGGACCGCTCTACTATGGTTCTCTCGCCTTCCGCTTAATTTCATCAACAACTTTGGTCAACTGGCGACACAGTTAGTTAAGCAGTTCAGGATGCATATCCCAACTAGGAAGAGTGCCCTCACCCTTTCCAACCTATACCAAGGGCCCTCAGAGTCACTCAAAAGCTACCTTTCCAGGTTCAACATCACCCACGCCTAGGTCGAGGATCCAGATCCGCGCACCATACTCTTCCAGCTAGCTAAAGGCGCCCTTCCAACTTCTGAATTTAGGGCATGGATCGACCGGAAACAACCAAAGAGCCTCGATGCTTTCTATGAGAAAGCGGGGCAGTTCTTATGCCAAGAAAAAGAAAAACAGAACTGCATCTCCGAGACCAATCGCCCCAGTATCCCTCGAGCAAACACTGCCAATAACCGTTCTAGGGGGTGAGAAGCAGGAGGACCCTCCAATCCAAACACAGGGACAAGACCCCCCCCCCAGACAAAGACCAAGCAATAGGGGGCAAGGCAGCCGCAACAACGACCAGGTTTCTACGGAACCCAAAAAGTCCAGCTCTCACCGGACATACAAGATCTGCACCACGCTGAATGAAGACTTGCAAACAATCTATCGGCAAACGTGCAACGCGCTTCAATACAAGAAACCATACAACAGGGAATCCACTAATCATGAGAAGAAGACCGGCAAGTACTGTCGGTACCACGACATGTATGGGAACAATACCAATAATTGTTGTTAATTCAAAGATGTAATCGAAAGGCTTATCCGCGAGAAGCGCCTTGAGTATTACGTCCGAAAAGCATCATGACTCTCGCCGGCACTAAGCATAATTCCAGCAAAACCTAACGCTCATCCTTATTGGCCGCAATTGACGCTGGTACCTCTCACCCGCCCCGAGCGGTAGAGGACCCGCTTCGAAACGGATCTTCTTCCACTTGTGGACCCCGAAGCTCCTGCGACTCAAGTATTGATTCACACGCTTAATAAGAAATATGAGAAGGCAAGTCTCGTGTTAGGCATTGAAGATTATCATCAACCTTATGCGCCAACTTCAAGAAAGTCAATGTATCGTCATTCTACTTCAGCTTGCTCAGAACCTCACCCGCTCGCGGTGCACCGCATCTGACATTTCCCCTTTAGAAGCTAAGGGCCCACGTCGAGGAGGAAGGTTCAGCCTCATTAAAAACATCGCCATCCGCTCCAACATTTTTATGGCGACAACAATAATAACAGAAATGAGATGATGATTGAACCATCATCACTTACGGCCAAGGAACACGGTAACAAACCGGGTCGGTGTAACCAACCTTCTACTCAGAAGAGCCCAACTGTCGCCACTCGCAACCAGAGTCCCTCTCTTCCAGCAGCTCATCAGACCAAAGAACTTCTGAATCCGGGTGCACACTAGCTCGTCCAAACTCGACAGCTATACCAAAACCAGACCCCTATCGAATTACGTCACTCGGAGGGAGGGGGAGGGAGGGGGCATCAAAAGAGTGATCAAGAATCTTGCCACCGATTTGAAAGCTTGACTCGAGCGGTAGGAAGAAGCTTTCAATACCGTCCTCGCCAGAATTGAAGACAAGATAAGAAGCACTTCAGATCCGACTGGCCAAACATACGTTATGGAGGCAAGTATCGATACTCCTGCACCATCAACCCGGGACTTGGGGGCAACCCCGCAAACTAACCGACTGGCCAACGCCACTCCTCGGGACGGTGTCGGTCCCGCTACACTCAGGGGTAACCCTAATCCCAACATCGCCCCAACTCGATGCGGTTCGATTGGTCAGGCCTCGCAGTTGGAAATTTTGCTCAAGCACCAACGCGCGCAGCTTTGGATGGTACTTCTACCATGCTTTCATGAGTTAGAATTACGTTCGATGTGGCCCCTCCAGTTGGAATCCAACAGGACTTTCCTCTCAACCAGCCGATTCCCAACTTGGACATAAGCACTAGAGGAACCAGCGCCACTGTGGGCAAACGAAATCAACTGCTTGCTTTCGAAAATGGTTCAGGGATCGCAGGTGTCATCTGTCGGTACACTCCAGGAATTATCCATTCACTAGGATCGCATGCAAAGTTGAGCGGCCCAGACACTCCAACACACCACATGTGGCATTCCATGAAGGCACGACTGACCTCTAACCTCGGCAATATCAGGGTCACCACCAGAAATGGAACGCGTCATCCCGGTCGTCCCCGGCTTTGACGCTGAAGCTTCCGCTAGGCGGACTCAAGTTACTATGAGTCCATGCTTATCGCCTACGCTTCTAGCATCCAACTGGGCCCGAGGTCACTTCAACCGACTTCCACAACATCATGCAACCGAAGTTGGAGACTCACGGAGTGCCAAAGACCTTCCGTCAAGAAGGTGCGCTAGGCTCCAAAGTCCAGGACTAGATCATGACCTCTATAATGCGGCGGGAGCCCAACCTCTGATTATTGCCAGCATGGTCCGTGAGATCGTTAGAGAATCACGGGGGCACAACCACGACATCTGCAAAACCCGTATGAGGCATAGCCTATTCACTCCGGCTATCCTTAATATCGAATGGTGCAAGTACTTCGGCATGCCAACACCCACTCCTTACTTAAAGAAGCCATGGTCCTCGAAGCTTCATTAGCCGCCACAAATGGCACATGGGTTCATTACACGTCACCAATGCCATAAAATGCAAGTAGTTCCACGTCCCTATCCAAGACGGCTCTATTATGGTCCCCTCAACTTCCACCGTGAACTATCTAAACTCTCGACTAAATCGCCAAAAGAGTGGTCGTGCAGTCTAGGACGCACGTTGTGATACCCAGAGACATCCTCTTAGTCTCGAGCAGTTACCAAGGCGTCCGTGAACTCTCAAAGGCCATCTTGCAAAATTCAACGCCGCCTTTGCCAAAGTCAAGGGACCTAATCCTCGAGTCACACTAGTCCATCTTACGAAGGGCATGCCACCTGATTCCAAACTTGGGGCATGGACCGATCAAAGACAGTCAAGGATTCAGAAGATCTTCCGCATGAATGCCGACTACTTCCTATGCCAAGATCTAGCATAAAGGAATCAAGCTCCTACCCTCAACATCCTACCTCGTGATGACGCCTAGAACTCCAACAACTCTGATTCCACCACTCTGCACAATCTTGCTCACGCCGGCAACGTCAAAGGTAGTCGCAACAATAAAGGGAAACGCCTTCGACTTCCTTCTTTTCGCAGCTATACTGCTTTCAGGGACACCCCCGAGAAAATCCATCTCGTAGCCTGTAATCCCCAACCATGCAAAATGCCAAGACCTGAAAGTCCGACGAGCACACCAAGGGACTCTACAGGATATTGTCGGTTCTACAGCATCCACGGACACAACACAAACATGTTTCGCCACTTGCAGAACAACGTCGAGGAACTCATCCGTATGGGAACTCCAAGCCGCTCAATGCTCATCGAAGATTCCTACTGCACAGGATCTCCGAGCTACTCGACGCTCATCAAGGGTTCCCACTTCGTGGGACCTTCGAGCCACTCGACGCTCATCGGAGATCCGCATTGCATGGGATCTCTGAGCCACTCGATGCTCATCAAAGGCTCCCACTAAACAAAACTTCGATCGACAATTAATCCCATAAGATCATCCCCCCGGCTCGTCAGGGCTATGGCAACAATGAGCATCTATGCCTCACACCCTCCTCACGCAGGCCGCCTTTTGCAACGATCTAGTTGATGTCAGGCCTCAAGTTCTGTAAGCCTTCCGAATGGCTTCTGTCCGACCTACTGTCAACCATTACGACTAATTCGTATACACAAGCGTGCTACACTGGATCAACATCTCCGACCCGGAAACCGGTCCCTTGGATCAAACCTTAAATCAGCAACGAGTAGCCCGATACTTCAACTCCATAGTCCGCCATAAGGACCTCAACATCGGCAACCTCATCTTACAACGGGTCTCCCCTCCACCAGCAAACCTCGCCCCTCGTTAGGAAGGCCCATACTAATACAACGGAAGCTCAGCGATGGAACTTTCAAACTCTCCACCGTGGATGGAGCCGAACTCCCAAGGGCATGGAACAACTAACGTCTTCATCTCAACTCTACACAACTTAGTGTACAATTCCAACGATGTTTTGCTTTCCTGCAATTTGAGGCATTGCAAAGGCTACCACTACCAGAGTTATATGTAGGAGTGATGTTCAGTTTCCCGTCTCCCTTTCATGTTTGCTCCGTTCATGACAATCATGACATGTTTGATTAATCCTGACAACCAGCTTATGTTCAAACTTTCGATCTCCGCATCGGCGCCCCGAGCACGGGAGCCGGTGCCGCCTTCCGAGCCTTGTTCCAACATCGAGGCCAAACAACATTGGCTACGACCGGCACCCCGAACACGGGAGCCGGCCACGCTACTCGAGTCGCCGTCCCGCGGCGCGACCGAGTATAAATAACCTCGAACTCGAACCTCGGCCCAGTGCCGAGGACGAGGATAAATCGTTCTGTGCCCAAGTCCCAAGCGACTTGGGGCCGCCCAACAGACAGCAGCCGGGAGCGATGTAAATTTCCCCTGGCTACGGGTACCTGTCGAATCTCGGTGCAGCACCAAGACTGACATTAAATCGTTTTTCCCCGAAGCTCTAAAGGCTTAGGTGCAGCTCATGGCCACGATCGGACCATACGGGCTGATGATGGGAACTTTTCCCCGACGAATAAACGATGACGTCTCTTGCCCAACCCGATGAACGACGGGGGGGCCACACACCGGACAGACCGCACAACGCGACGTCAAACGCCTCCGCTACACCTGGGATTTCCTCGGTCAACCCAAGTACACAGCAGGCGCTCAGCCTGGCTTCACAAACTACGGGTTTCCTGAGCTGAGGGAAACTTACTAGAAGCCTGCGCTTTATCATGCCCCTCTGGAATAATGACCCAGAGCGCAGCACACAATTATGCCCCTATGAAATAATGACCCAGAGCGCGACACACAATCACACCCCTCTGGACTAATTGACCCAGGGCGGGGTACACACAATCGCTTTTTTTTTAAGTGTAACGATAAGTATGCATATGCAAGTACGGGATGCCTGAAAACATGGGAAGAACATCCGAACACTTACTAATTCATATTTCATCCCCTCCCCCCCCCCCCCCCACACACACATTAAGACAAACTACATGCCTAACATCTGTTCTCTTTGATGACAAGGTGTATATGAATAGCACGCCATGTCCTTAAAAACCAAAAGCGAGGGTCACACTCGCATATACTATTGGTTTACCTAACCCAAAGTATCTCTATTTCCTTTCACAATTACTGATGCTACTCATTCTTTCCCTTTCTTTTCTTTTTTCTATGCAGATTTCGACACAGGCAGGTCACCACCAGTAATGGGCCCTTTCCTTCTAGATCCATTTCCTCCTCCTCAACACAAGAGTAACGGATTCATGAGGCATCGATGCGCGTCGTCGGCCATCATCATGGCCGCTTGTAATTATCATAACCTCCCGAGAGCAATACATGGTGACGGTTTAGGGATGATGTAAGAAGAAAGGACCAATGCAGCCTGGGTTTCTCCTTAAGACTTCCTAGCACCCAGCTCCGCTCTCTTCTCGATATCTTCAGTGGTTTTCTAATTAGCTAGCTCCCTGGCCTGGAGTCGCATAACTGCATCCGGTTAAAGTTGCTAAGGGTTCTCTCGCCCTCTTTTGGTGGGCATCATCGACGGCTTTCCTTTTTTCTAGCCTACTCAGAGACCCTCTCCTTCTCCGCTTCAGCATCGGCCTACCTCTTCTTCACCACAGCAGCATATTTCTCCTGGGCATCCCGACTAGACTTTGCCCGGTCAACTTGTGTGGCAGCCTAATCCTGTTTGTCTTCCCCACTGGCTCCTCTTTGACTTTGCCACCAACCGGGATTCTTGATCCTCCACCTCATCTTGCAATGCTTGCATGCTTACATCAGCTACGCCCGGTCTACCACCAATTCTCCTGCTCCTGAGAGACTCGTATAAATATGGAATCCCGAAGCCACGGGTTCTCCTACTTCTCCGGATTGTTCCCACTATAACTCCAACCGGGACTCGGACGCTTGAGGAAGCACGGGGGCAAAGCCTGGCGTCGGCTCCGCTCCAAGCGGGGCTTCCCAGCACAAGAAGCAACTATTTGAATGCTGAGGGTTCATCACTCGCATTCTCTCTAATTAGCGAGTACTCGAGCTCGGGGGCTGTCCTCGACCTATCTCTCCATCAGCTTATTGATCGCAGGAGATGGGGAGGATCCCTGGTAGCCTCCACGTTGGCATATCCATCGCCACAACCTTCGGGGAAACCATTCTAAAGAAGAAAATACACCTCGCCATGAGGATGATCCAGACCCAAAAGGTCGGGTCTCGAAAACTTCTATAATCCCGCCAATACTAGGCAGGCCGGGCATAGAAGCCCGAACCGAAGGACAGAGTGAGCAATACAACCACCAGTACACTGAGGAATTGGAGAGTTTTGACAAGTTCCCAGTGCGCGAAATAAAAAATTCATATCTCAATGCAAGTTCTTGAGTTTTCCACGGCCGGTTCATTGGATTCCCCAAAGCCTCTATGCCTCACCATCAAGCTCATACGTAAACGCAACGTGAAGTTGATCTAAACCTCTCGACGCCAAAGCTTCCTACTTACAAGCGCATTGGAACGCTGCACAACACCTAGTTTTAATAACTATGGCAGTGATTATCGGTAATTGTCAACACCATTTTCATATCGGATGATGATCACGACATAATCGGGTTGGGACTAACGACTCAACTGTATGTTTACATCTTATGTGCATATCGGAGTAGTCAGTCCGAATAAGTCCATTTCCAGAGTCATTCGCCAACCAATTGTGTTGCGTTCTACTCCAATTACCGACCAGACATGAAACATTGAGTAATGATCTGAACTTGCTAGCTCATCTCTGACGTCGAGCAGAATCAAACAGATACCCGGGCCTGGGGGAAACCTCTACGGATTATCGCACCGGCCCAGCCACCTCAAGACCCGATCAAATCCCCCTCAGTCCCTGCACTGGCGACATCTTCACAGCATCCTACGGAGCCACCACCTCGACAGCACCTTGACCTCGCCATGAAGGCAATCTAAATCCAGAGTTCAGGCCCTAGAGGCTTTTCGGCCTTTCATCAGTGCCCGGACTCCACAAAAAGCAGACACTACGGAACATGGTGGCAACCTTTAGCCTCAACAACTAACGCCACGGCAATCACTAACCGCCAGCGCAATACCGGAGTCAAGATGCGACCGCATCGTGGTTGGATTATTGATCGGATCCCGAATCTAACTGCTCAACTATGTGTCGACATCCTACATAAGCCTTCAAGCGGACAGTCCAAGAAGGTCCATTCCTTGAGGACTGCGTCGCGAGACCAAAAATCACTGATCACTGTCCGCCCATCGGGCGCCATGAAAATATTAAATTTCACTAGCCCAAGCTCGGAGCCAAGATTAAGTCATCGGAATGCAAAGTTATGCGTCGTGCTCCCACGCACTTGCTAGATTATCACGTCCCTCAAAACAACTTCGACCACTTGAAAAATCGGGAGGGTTTATTAAGCGCCGGGGATACAAAGCCCAATCTTGTATTCACACATGCTTGGCGACCTTTATCCAAATTCCTTATCCCGTTTCCCAAGGTTCGCAGCTCCACGTTCTTGGGTATCAAATCTGAAAGCCCTCTTACTTTCCACATCTCCCTTCCCTTCTCCCGAAAACCTAACAACGCCTCGAACATCCAAAGTACAAAAGAAATATTTTGGCATCCTTCATGCCTTACGATGATTTTATATCCGGAGAAGAGGAGAAAGGAAGTGACTACAATCAGGGGACCGGTATGCCCCAAACGAACGTTCCAAGATCGGAATTCGAGATCGTACACCTAAATACGGCTACATCCACTTATCTTCGAAGCCCAAGCTACCAAGTCAATCACGACTCAACGACCACTTGCGTACTCATCAAAGCGCCCGCGTATGCACATCCCCTGCAAGTGTCAAATCGCCTAAAACGTGCGATGACGGCACCATGCGGATACTTAGCAATGCGAGTGCGACACCAAACCAACAACGGCTCTCTCACGATTTCCCAATGAGCGTGCCCGCTAGCTAACATGTTTTTCCTATAACTTGCGGGATAAATCCGCAACCCAACTATCATCTCAACTTTCATTCCAAAGCACAACATGTCAAGACAAGACGTACTTTGGGGGGGCAAATGTTAATCGGCCTTTTGGTCCGGTCACCAAAAGTACTCAAGACACGCTCGACTCAACATACCGCGTGATATTACAGCCCGTAGGTGTCGCCAATATCATCCGAGGGCCAATATCAGAAGACTTGAGTCTGGCCACTAGCAGGATGTCGCATCCCTCGGACGCAACCTCCATCAGTATCTGTCTACATCCGAGCCAAAGGCGAACCGTGCTTCAAGCCGAAGGCGACCCGTCAAGCAGGTCCAGGCGTAGCGCCAGTGGGGGTCCGGGGCCCCACAGTCCTGGTGACGATCGACCTTGCCGGTTAGGCTGAAACTGTGGGCACCGCCCGATTCATCCGATTTTCTCCATGCCGGAAGCTCAGATTCCTTCACTTCGGACCAGCAAAATGGTGAATTCCTTCACTTCGTGTTGAGGAGCTTCAACGCCCCAAAAGAACCAACATGCCTCAACCAACGGCCCTCGCCAAGCATACTTCGCACCCGGCTTGCGAAATTTCGTACCTCGTAGGTGCGAAATTTTGCACCCAGCAGGTGCGAGATTTCACACCCAACAGGTGCGAAATTTCTCACCTGGTAGGTGCGAAATTTCGTACCCTGCAAGTGCGAAATTTCGCACCAGGAAAGTGCAAAATTTCGCATCCTGTAGGTGCGAAATTTCGCACCAGGTAGGTGCGAAATTCCTCACTAGGCAGGTGCGAAATTTCGCACCTCGACCTAGGTGCGAATTTCTGGTGGTCGACAGTTGGAGGTGCGAATTTCCTGTAGATGGTCCCCATTTCTACCTACCCCTACCTAACCACTTCCTATAAATACCCCATGGCCTCACACTTCAAAACGGTGGGATTCTTGAGCTTGGAAACCTCCATAAAGCTTCATTAATGGCATCTCCTCTTTGAGGAAGAAGAATGACAAAATTGCCTTTTTCCTTATTTATTTAGTATATGATGATTATGACATCATATATCACTAAAAGTGAACGTAATGAGATATCATGAGATAGTCTCAACCTTGTAATATTCCAAGTGATCAATAAAATTCCAACGACTCTTCAAAGTGGACGTAGGCCCTCACTGAGGCCGAACCACTATAAATTCCTTGTGTTGTTTACTGCTTATGCTCTATTTTATGTTCTTGTCTATGCGACCATATTTATAATTCCTAGTAATTGGGAATCTTTGGTGTTTACAACATTTTTTGCCGTCAACACATGCTATCAATTTATGCATGAGCTCTTGGGTATTTTACGATCAAAACATGTTATCAATTGTAAAAGTTAATTTTTTTACATGAGCTAATAATTTTTGAAACCAATGGTCAAAACATGTTATTAATTTATGCATTAGCACTTGGGTATTTTACGGTCAAAACA
Organism: Allium sativum; assembly: GCA_030737875.1. Lineage (NCBI taxonomy): Eukaryota > Viridiplantae > Streptophyta > Magnoliopsida > Asparagales > Amaryllidaceae > Allium > Allium sativum. The sequence goes on along the minus strand of CM060920.1, from coordinate 1,032,463,738 downwards.
TGCTATCAATGTACACATGAGCTAATAAATTTCTAAACCAATGGTCAGAACATGATATCAATTGTAAAAGTTATTTTTTTTTACCTTATATACCATTTTACAGTCAAAACATGCTATCAATTGCATGGGAAGATACTATCATCCAGTGTATGCTTTGTTCTTTCTTTTGTCATCGGTGGTTGTGTAAACTATATCATCAGGCACATTAACATTTGAATATGCATAGGCCTCGTCGGTTTTATCTTCTTGAGTAGGTTCATCAGCATTTAGATACATTGGACTGGCTTGCTTCCTCATATTGAAGTATATATACAATGGGTACTGTAGAAATAACGAATACGACACATAAACTACATTATTGCTAAACATTAAAAATCTAGCAGCATATATTTTGCTAAGAACTTACCAGAGACAAAATTAAGTCCTTGCCTAATATGTGACCTACAAAATTCACTAAACATATTACGGTTAAAAAAAGTGAAGCAGTAAATAATTAAAACCAACCTCCAAACCAGTCGTTCTTCGAAACAGGTGATGAAAAAAGCATGCAGACTGACGGAATATAAAGTAGTGTAAAATATTGCATAATATATATATTTAAAGTGGAGTTTACCTGGCAGAAGCTTTTGCAAAGTAGCTAGAAAGGGAGAAAAAAGAGAGTGAAAGAGAGAATTGATCTATGGATTGAGGAATAAAAGAAGGCCTGTGTATTTATAAATGAGATAATGCGGGATTCTAGCAAAAGTATTGACCAGGGAAATATAATGATCCAGTATTCAAGGAGGAAACATATATATCAGCGCAGATAATTAAATAACCTTTTGTAATAATAAAAGGTATAATATATTATTTTCCCCAAATAAGTATAATATAAATTCTAATAGATGAGCATGCGTGAAAATTGCTATGATCGGCGCGGTTTCCATGTTCAAGGAAATCTTTTTATTTGAATTGTTATATCATGCGCCAATGCTAATTTTTTGGTTCTAATTTCGTGCTGAAAGATTCCTTTTATAAATTCTAATATATATGTAGTTCGGTCAATATTCTAATAAATGAAAGATTTCTTTAGGCCTAATTTATAGAAACGTTATTTTTGAGGAGTAGACGGATGAGATTTTTTTTCTTCAGTTTCTTAATTTGATATTTTTTAATATAAATACTTTGTTGAAGATCAAACTACATCTTTCACAGTAATAAAACAAATATGCTAGGTAGAAAAAGAATTATGCTACATTGTAACATTTAAGCATATGAAATGAAATTAATTATTGCATAATTCAAATACATTTTAAGACTTTGAATTTTCTAAAACAGTAGTAAATCATTTAAAACTAAATCTTTCAAACGCTAAAAATGGATATATTTATGAAATGTTTCACAATAAGTAAACATAATTATATTGTCAATTACTACATCTTTTGATGCAATTTATGATTTTAAAATTAGTTAATTCTGCCTAAGACAAACGCATCTGCCAATTTTCGAAATATTCTATAACATTAAATAGTTTGTATTTCTCATTTTGTGCAGTAAACAATCAGTGCAATGCATTTTAGTAAACATTAAAGTAAAAACATTTAAATCAGTGCAATCCTAAAAGCATTAAAGTAATTAAAACTACACATTTAGAATGTAGGAAAATAAATTTAGTTCAAAACCAATTTTTGAAAAAAAAATCTATATAAACTGCATAAAAGTTAAGCAGTTATTTACTGCATTATCAACATAGTTTTAAGGTCTAAAATTTGCCAAAGTTAATAAAAAAACAGTAGTAAATCATTTAAAACTAAAACTTTCAAACGCTAAAATGGATATATTTATGAAATGTTTCACAATATGTAAAAATAATTATATTGTCAATTACTTCATCTTTTGATGCAATTTAATGATTTTAAAATTGGTTAAATCTGCCGAAGACAAACGTATCTACCAATTTTCGAAATATTCTATAACACTAGTATATGTTGAGTTTCGAATTCAGAGCAGAAGATAAATCAGCAAGAGTCATTTGAGGCACACGTAAAATGTTATCCTTAAGGAATTATTCGCCCCCACTACTTTCAGTAAGTACACAGCAAAATTCCTCCAGGATACAACAAACAATGATTTTACAGATGCAGAAACGAAGAAGGAAGAAGATAGATTGGGGAAGATGGATATGAGATGCAGAAAAAACGGCGAATATATAAGGCTGAAGGGGTGTAGCCGTTTGGAGACAGTTGAACTTGATCCGTACGGTCGCCCACGTGCCCACTGCCCTAAGTGCCCATTTTTTGACCCATAATATTTTATAGGCCCAAGCCATTTCAGCCCAAACTATTGTGTTTATCTTTAAGCATATCTTGTTAATCCACAACTTCTTATTCAAACTCTTCATATATATGTTATGCTATACCATAATATTTTCCAATGTGGGACAAATATTTATTGCAATCTTCCCAACAATCCCCCACAAGATTGTAATAATTATTTATTTATGCATAAAATAAAGTACCTTTAGTTTAAACTTTTCTCCTTAGTCCATGTATTTAAGTTTCAACAGAATATTTGGTAGAAAATACTTAAACCAAAATCCTATGCGATGAAATGAAATATATGAACACATAAATATTACCATGCTTCTATATAATGTCATAACCGTAAATTGGTTATTAATTTCCTCCTGCTTTTCATGGACATGTATAAAGTCATATCCAAACTTTATTAAAACATTGTTTCTTATGTCCATATAGGTGTCCATTCTTTCCATCCTTGTTACTGTAGACAAATGATCACCACAAAATGTAACAATACAAACATTGAGATTCAATGTTTATCAATCACCTTTTTGCAACTTGTTATTACCCTTTAAACCTTGAATAATATAAGGTTTGGTTTCCATTGCAGGTGATTAGAATGATTTCAGACCCATTGCACTACTAGTAGCTCTCACCATTTCTCTCGATAATCTTTTTGTTAGTGGGTCTGCTAAATTTTCTTTTGATCTAACAAATATAATAGTAATGATACCATCTACAATTAATTCTCTGACGTATGCATGTCTTAAACTTATATGTCTAGACTTTCCATTATAGATTTTATTATAAGCTCTAGACAATGTAGCTTCCTTATCACAATACACAGAAATGGCTGACATTGGTTGTGGCCGCAACTTTATATCTAATAGTAAATTTCTTAGCCATTCTGCTTCGTTACCTGATGCATCTAAGGCAATAAATTCTGCTTCCATTGTAGAATGTGTTATAACTGTTTGCTTCTTGGAGGCCCATGATATAGCACCTCCTCCAAGAGTAAAAATCCATCCAGTAGTTCCTCTATTATCGTTTTCAGGTGTTGCACCACTTGCATCTGAATATCCTTACAGAACCGCTGGGAAATTTCCATAATAAAGTCCTAATCCTATGGTTCTTTTAAGGTAACCAAGAATTCTACATATTGCTTTCCAATGTAATTTGCTTGGTTTGTGCGTACATCTAGATAGTTTACACATAGCGAAAGCAATATCCGGACGAGTGCAATGCATTGCATACATGAGACTTCCAATATTGCTTGCATACTCTAGTTGAGCTATTGCCCTTACAGAATTTGCAAATAATTTAATCAAAGAATCATAAGGACTACTTGCTTCTTTAATATTTAAGTGTTTATATTTAAGAAGCAATTTTTCAATGTAGTGAGAATGGCATAATGCATATCCACCACTATGTTTCTTAACTTTGATTCCTAATATAGTGTCAACTTCATTTAAATCTTTCATTTTAAAACATGAAGTCAAATATTTCTTTGTCTCATTAATGCCTTCCATATTTGTATCAAATATTAACAGATCGTCCACATATAAGCATATTATAATTCCATATCTATCAGTGAATTTAGAATATATACATTTGTCTGCATTATTATGTTTGAAACCATTAGACAGAATCACAGAATCAAACTTCTCATGCCACTGTTTTGGTGATTATTTCAATCCATATAATGATTTAACAAGTCTGCAAACTTTATGTTCATTTCCAGGCATAATGAAACCTTCTGGTTGTTCCATATATACCTCTTCATCAAGAATGCCATTTAGAAAAGCAGTTTTAACATCCGTTTGATGTACTTGCAACCCATGAATAGAAGCAAGTGCAAATAGAACTCTAATGGATGTTAATCTTGCAACAGGAGCATATGTATCAAAATAGTCAATACCTTCCTTTTGCCTGAGTCCTTTAGTGACCAACCTTGCCTTGAAAGTTCGTATTGATCCATCCGTATTATATTTTCTACGAAATACCCATTTATATCCCATTGGCTTTGATCCGCTAGGTAAGTCGGTTAATTCCCAAGTGTTATTAGATAGAATTGAATCCAACTCATCCTGTATTACTTCTTTCCAAAAACAAGTATCTCTAGAAGCCATTGCTTCTTTAAAAAATTTGGGATCGCCTTCTGTACCTAGGACATAAGTCATATCATTGATAATATCTTTTCTATCACCAATGACAAGATGAACTACATCATCAGGTGAAACGAAATCAGGTCCTAACTCTTTAGTTTTCTTTGTTCTTTGACTTCTTCTAGGCTCTTCTGATATATCAGAAAATTTTCTTTTATTAGAAGAAGTTTGTTCAAAGTTTTCATTATCTTTGTCGTGAAAATTTTGAGTAGGAACTGAGACTTGACTGGAATCACATATAAACTTATTTTCAATAAATTCTACGTCTCTTGATTCTATAATGACATTAGAACTTAAGTCTAGCACCCGGAATGCTTTGGAATTCTCAGCATATCCTACAAATACACCTTTTAAAGCCCTTGGCCCTAGTTTATTTTGTTTTGGATCTATTACTCGATAAAAGGTTAGACAGCCCCAAACTTTCAAATATTTCAAACTTGGTTTTCTACCTTTCCGTAATTCATATGGAGATACTTTAGTTTTCCTTGATGGAATTCTATTATGTAAGTGACATGCTGTTAAAAGTGCCTCCCCCCATATGTTTACATTTTGTTTGGCATTTAAAATCAAAGCATTAGTCATTTCCACTAATGTCCTATTTTTTCGTTCAACCAATCCATTCTGTTGTGGGGTATATGGTGCAGTTGATTGATGTATAATTCCAATTTCCTCACAAAATAAGGAAAACTCTGTAGAGAAGTATTCTCCACCTCTATCACTGCGTAATATTTTAATCTTTCTTTCTTTTTGATTTTCGATTGTAATTTTAAAACGCTTAAACATATCAAAAGCCTGATCTTTTGTTTTCATAAGGTAAACATATGTATATCTGGAATAGTCATCTATAAAAGTAATAAAATATCTATTCCCTCCTCTAGTTAATATACCATTTAATTCGCATATGCCAGAACGAACTAATTCAAGCAACTTTGTATTTCTTTCAGACTTAGGGAATGGCTTTTTGCACATTTTGGCTTCAATACATGTTTCACATTTTTATTTTCATATGAGATTAAACCTTCATTAGACATGAACTTTAAAGATTTAAATTTTAAATGTGCTAGTATACTATGCCAAAAATCAATGGAATCAAGAACATAAGCAAATTCAGTCATTTTATTAATACTTAGTTTGAGCATCCCGTTACAAGCATATCCTTTTCCAACAAATGTTCCCCCCTTTTGTCAAGATGAGACTGTTGCCATCCAGTACACACTTTACTCCTTTATTACAAAGAAGACTTGCAGAGACAAGATTCTTTCTAATATCTGGGACATGTAAAACATTCACAAGGACAAGTTTCTTTCCAGAAGTGAATTCTAATTCTATGGTTCCCTTTCCAATGACATTAGAAGTATTATGGTTGCCCGTTAGTACTTTATTATCATTGGAAACTTTCTCATAGAATTTGAACATTGTTCTGTTGTTGCAGACGTGTATGGTAGCACCAGAATCATACCACCAATCAGTATCCTTGGTGTTATTAGTCATGTTTGATTCTGTCACCATGTCAACATTTAACTTTGATATCATTGCAACAATTTCGGACTCGTCTTGTTGAACCATATTTGCTTTGTGTGAAGAGTCTGAGTTCTTCTTTCCTTGGTTCGAAGTCTGTCCATGTTCCTTCTTTTGTCTCTTAAAAAATCTGCAATCTCTTTTGAAATGGCCAGGTTTTACACAGAAATAACAATCCTTTCCCTTTTCATTGGATTTCTTCTAGTTGTCATCCCTTTTCCGCTTTCCAGTTTCTTTATGCCCTTTTTGGTCGTTGACTACAGTGTTTATATTTGAATCAGATTCAAATATCTTTTTCCCACGGATTCTGGTTTTTTCTTCAATGCGAAGATGCTTTTGAATCTGATCCATAGAGAAATCCTCTGTGGAATGCATTAGCTTTTTACTGTAGTCACTCCATGAGTGCGGACGTTTTGCCATAACAGCCCCGACTTGCAGTGGCTCAGGAATGTTAACTTTAACATCCTTTAATTTATTAAATATAACCTGTAACTCGTGAACTTGATCCAGAACAGAGGTGTTGTCAAGCATCTTAAATTCAAAAAATTCGTAAATTAAAAACTTATCTGCGCCTTGTTTTTCATTGTTGTATTTGGCCTCTAAACTTTTCCATATCTCTCTCGTCGACTTGACAGAAGTGAACAAATCATACAACCAATCAGACAGAGTATTAAGTATATGACCTCTGCAAACAACTTCATCTTCTTCACGCTTCTTTCTCTTTACAGTAACTTCAGCAGTGTCCTTTTCAGTTGGTGGTGGTATCGTTTCCAAGTTATCATTAAGAAAGTATGCAATTCTTAGCGTGGTCAAGAGGAATATGATCTTGTCTTGCCAGCGGGTGTAGTTAGTGCCATCGAAATGATCTAGTTTGGTGAATTCCTGATTCATTATCTCGTACGTTGACTCAGAGGACGCCATAATAATTCCTTAAGAATGTTGAGTTTCGAATTCAGAGCAGAAGATAAATAAGGAAGGGTCGTTTGAGGCACGCGTAAAACGTTATCCTTAAGGGATTATTCGCCCCCACTACTTTCAGTAAGTACGCAGCGAAATTCCTCCAACATACAACAAACAATGATTTTACTGAAGCAGAAACGAAGAAGGAAGAAGATAGATGCGAGAAGATGGATATGAGATGCAGAAAAAAGGCAAATATATAAGGACTGAAGGGGTGTAGCCGTTTGGAGACAATTGCGTGCGAATGGTTGTGTCCGTTCGTTCAAAAATCACGAACGAAAGCCCCAAGGGCCCATCTTTTGACCGACAATATTTTATAGGCCCAAGCCATTTCAACCCAAACAATTGTGTTTATCTCTAAGCCCATCTTGTTAATTCACAACTTCTTATTCAAACTCTTCATATATATGTTGTGCTATACCATAATATTTGCCAATGTGGGACAAATATTTATTGCAATCTTCCCAACAGTATAACCGCATAACGGTGGGAAAACCGACTTTGTAATATAATACAACTGATAAAAAAATTTATTTTGTTGTACTTATTTAATTATTTAAAACTACATATGAATGAAAATATATGAAAGAAAAAGTACATATATTATTAAAAACCAATAATAATTATTTTAACCAATCATGTTAGCACAAAGATTAAATATACAAACAAATTTTCATGAAAAATATCAAAAAAAAAACGGTATGATGATTCAAATCTATTAATGCATATCTATAAAAAAAATCATTTTAAGTAGTAGTGAAATATTTTTATATAATATATACAGCTAGGGAAAGTCCATCTCGGTTTGTTTGGTTAAATTTCACAGTATGGGATTAAATGTGATTAAATTTCACTACATGCTAATCTATAAAAAAATAAAGAGGAGAGAACTAATTGTGTGATTTAATTTCACAATATGGGATCAGTTAGGGAAAGTCCACCTTGATGCAGTTAGGAAAGGTGTGATCTTATTTTTTCATATATCGCATACATACATACCATGTTTATCATTTGAAATCAATTACGCATACATACATATTTTTCCTTGATTGATGTTGTCGTTTTTAGAAGAATTAATTGGCTATCATTTCAGGTATTCCTTTTTTAATGTTCTGAAAAATATTATCAATAATTTAAGGCATGCTATAAAATCTTATTTAAGGCATTGCCTGGTATTTTATTACTCCAACTTTTATTATTCTCCCTCTTATACACCCAAATAAAAATAAATGGTAACATAACTAATTGATTGTGATTGTAGAATGATCACACAAATTAAATGCAGTAAATTAATTGATATTTGGAAGACTACATATTATATTCACCAAGCATGAAACAGAAAATCATAGGAATGATTTTACATTAGAGGAAAAAAGAAACAACAGATTGCATACAAATGATTTTACATAGAAGAAAAAAGAAACAAAATTACGTATATTATACAAATCAAAATAATTATTTTAACGAATCATGTTATTTTGTTATAATTTATATATATGGTAAAAAAGACGGCAATTAATATACATCTTATTAAATCAAATTTTAACTGTATAAGGTTTTTGTCAATATTTTTAAATTAATTAAGTGATTTTCAATTTAAGAAATAAATTTAATCAATAAATTGTTGTCAGATTAACTTATTAACGCTAGGTGTTATGTTTTAAAATGAACACCATGTTCATATCAACAAAAGTGGAAAAAAATTAAGAAATAAATTTAATCAATAAATTGTTGTCAATTTATCTTATTAACGCTAGGTGTGATGTTTTAAAATGAACACCATGTTCATATCAACAAAAGTGGAAAAATTAGCTTTTCTTCCAAATATAAAGTTAATTAAGTCACACAATTAATGAGCATTAATGAATCAAATAGACTACATTAAAAAATAAATCGAGGAGCTCAAATAAGGCAAGGCAAGGCTTCAGAACTACATTAAATTAATGCATAAGTCATAGGAGGACAAAATGGGTATTGTTAAAAAGCTTCAGACGGACGGAAGTTATCGAAGAATCAGTCGAATTAAGAAAAACCGACAAAGTCGGTTTGATTAAATAGTTTGTATTTCTCATTTTGTGCAGTAAACAATCAATGCAATGCATTTTAGTAAACATTTAATTATACAAATGTATTTTATGGTCGGACCAAATAAAATAAAAATCATATAGAAAGGAAATACCTAGAACAAAAGAAATTAATATAGAGAGGGTAATTTGAGTATTTTACGGTCGGACCAATTAGTAATCATTAAAGATTAGTGGGAATTACAATATAAATAAATAGATAGATTTTTACAAGAGTAGACAAGGTGTTTAGCTACTGCATTCGGTTTTTAAGGTGGACTGTCCACCAATTCAAACAGAATTTTAAATAAGCTTCGGAACCAATTTTATTTCACATTAAATTCCATATTCACTTTGTTCGAGTAATTTCAACATTCAGTTACTATTTCATCATTTAAATTCTTAAATAACCATTTTAATATTTAAATAAATTAAATATTCTAATACTAAAAATCTGGATTATTACAACTATAATCTCTAGCCGTTAGAAAGAAATTGAAATATAAATATTATATTGTTCTTTCCTACATTAAAGCTCTCTATAAAAATTCATTAATGATGAAAATGGGCAAAATCAATGTAATAAGCCTCTCGGATTGACCTGATTGGCTAAATAAGGAAAAGACACCCGAACCACCTAGTCAGGTTAAGTGATAAGAATACTCGTAGCATTTGTTATCGTGACTCCGTGGTTTGACATTTTATGACCTAAGCTTGATTACATCTTATCTTGGTGATCACCTCGTTAGGCTCTATTTCAATCCGCTTTCAGAGCTAAAGCTTTGGAATTTTAGATCTTGATGTAGAAAAAATTTTGCACTAAACTTTATTTACTACCTAAGATATGAGAGACCCGTTAAAGGCGTTGAAATAGGTATCTTAAAATTCCAAATTCTGTCTACCCCATAATTAAAAACATATCATATTTGAAAAGACTTCATTCGAAAAATAGACGTAGACACTCGGTACCATGGTAGCATTACGAATATGGTCCCGTAAATGATTGCATACAAATTAAAGGGAATTTCATGGATGTGAAATAAATGTTCACTTTTGTAATCGTTATACCAGTACAACCGTAAAATAGTGGAGAACCGACCACTGAATGATATAATATACTTTTAAAAACAATTAATGTGATCTTTTTTTGATATGATTTAAACATACAATGAAAATATGTTTTATAGAAAATATTTGCATCATTTAACTAAAAATAAAAACATTTATGCATCAGTATGTTTTACTATTTTGGTTATTACGTTAAAAAGCTCAAAAAGAATGGGAAATAAACACAAAAGACTAAAACGCTAAATAAATAAAATATAATCTTCAAAAGTGGACACAACAAGAAATTAAAAGGATAGTAAATCCTTCCATAAAATCATAGACTATAACATAATTTTAATATAGTAGATCAAAATTTTATACAGGCTGTGTGATTCAGATTTCGTTCAAGGTTCGTTTGTTGATCATGTAATATTTGGATATTTGTATTTTTAGCAAACTTAAATCACATAAAAATCTGGATGTATGAAACATTAATTTGTACTTTTTATTGTCAATGGTTACCATGTATGGTTAGTAATGCTCAAATCAAATCGGGTGTTGTTATTGACACTCCAATTATTGTTAAGGGGAGGTCAAATTTTAAAAACACTCCAATCATACAAGAAATGTTAAGGGGGTCACGTACTTAATTTTTTATGTTCCCTTCTTACCCTTGCCATCTTAAATCACAACTAATCTCAAACGCAAAGCAAAAAAAAAAAAAAAAAAAAAAAAAAAATTATCTGCAAACAAAAAAGAACGACTTTTTACGGAGAAATAATGGTGTAAAAGATGAACGTTGCCCTGGAAACTATAAAGGTTAGGGTTTTGTTTATGTCAATCTTGAGAGTCAAATGCCTTAGTGTCAAATTTTATTCAGTGGAAGATGGTTGTTTATTTCTTCGATTTGTCATCGCTGAAATAGGTGAATTACTGCATAACGACATGAACAACATAGGTCTGCCATATTATATATTTTTGTTTGACATGTTAATCATTTTTGAAATTTGTATTCGTTGTTGTGTTTTCAAAGTGGAGAAAATAGGGTGTATGGAAATATTCAGCGGTGGGATAATGTATAAAAAATTGTTTGATATATGTATATCGATTTTCTATGAATGATATATTTTCATCTGATCTGATGCATATCGACAAATGAAATTAATGATAATTTGGTATAAAAATCTGATGCAGTTCGACTAATATAACATATAATTTTTTTTATTAACAACTAAAAAAGTGATTATTGCAAAGAAGGCTAATTTGGTAAAATAAACTTTATTTGTTAAGAGAGGTGCTCTCTGCATTGGTACTCCCCTTAACAGATTCTTTCTTTTTAAAGACTTGACCTCCCCTTAACAATATTTGGAGTGTCAATAACAATCCCCATCAAATCAATGTCAACAACAAGCATAAAATATCTTACGAAATTTGCGGTAGCATGAAGGTTTTTTGTTTTTTCCAATTTCAACCAATTTTATAAACATATTCCATTTACAGTCCAATCCATAAACTTACCAAAAAGTAATCCGTTTTAGATCAGTTTAGCGCCACGTTAAAAAAACTAATAATATAATGACATCATTTTGAAGATTACTATCATTTCCTCTTTTACACTAAAATGTGTCATTTTAACCAAATTTCAAATTTTGTATACTTTTCACTAAAGTTTTAACTAAATTGGTCATTCAGTCTATTTTCCATGGCTGTTTTTATGATAATTATGTAAAGAGGGCCAATTGCATAAATGCGTTGAAAATCAAGCCAAATGAGAAAAACCAGCCTATCCGTGCACAGGGTCTACAAACATACACATAAAATGCACACAATACTACAAAATTTCAAATCAATGATACAAGGCACACAATACTTTAATCTTAACTCACTGGAATCTGGTAAGCACACGTGCGTATTTCAGACACGCAGCCATTGCCAAACAAGAACGGTGCATATTACCTTTGTCCACTGACGAGAGTTATTACTGAAAATCATATTATAAAACAAAAGAAAGGAAAGAGTGAAGAAAAAAAATGAAAGAAGAGGAGCGATCTTATCATCAGTTGAATTAAAAATGACAATATAAATTGAAGATTCAATCTGTACTTCCATGATTTAGTTGATTCAATAGCCGATGAACAAGTTATCATTTTGTCCTCACCACCAAACTTGAGCCTTTGATTATATTCCCCCACCTCCATGAACAAACTCAAATTCAGTACCTATTCTTCAAGAATCCAGGCCATAACCCGCAACTTGAACATAAGCATTGAAGTTTGCAATCTCTCTACGGGAAAATCCATTTCTGGTCTTCAAAATCTCTGATAACATCAACACTTTGCAATCTCTCTACCTGAAATTTATGCTTGTTGAAGCATCTGCAAAAGAACATAAACTATTTGCATTATGTTATGTTTCCTGACATATATGCCCACAGGATCTAAAAAGTTTCTACTACCAAAATGCTTTAAAAGAAAAGGAACAAAGGAGTGATCATATTATATTTAACTAATTCAAGATAGCAAGTTATGTGACTGCACTAAATACTATCATAAGTTTAAGCTGTTGCTCTTACTTGCAACAATAATCACCATCCAAAATGTTATAATATCAATCATCCATGAAATACAAGGGACATGACCTTACAATTAAGATACATATGCCCAGATTGAGTAGTTTTTCTCCATTTATCTATATGCACAGGTCTAGTATCAGCAATACTGACCTGAGTGATACCCAAATAATTTATTTTGATGCACGAGCATTTAAAAAGTTGAAAATAACACGAAGACCTATCTACTTTCATGTCAACTTAGAAATTAGTACCAGAATTACAAATTAAAAGTTCACATGCACCAAGATGTCAAAAATAGCAATAGTAGACGTCAAGACCCCATTGTAAATCAAACATATTACGATGCTTGCACCATAAGCAAGCAAAATACGTGCATTGCTCGAAATTACACAATCATTTAGGTTTGGTTTCTAATGAAGTGGTAATATATACGAACGAATTTATGAAATATTAGAAAGGGTAACCATTTCCATTCAGGTTGCAACTTACGTTAGTACTTCTACTGCAAAAAGGAAACACAACATAGGCTACTTGATCACACTAAAAAGATGAATTATGATTACATTACAGAATGACCTTACAAAATGTCAACATTAGTCATTATATCTTAACCAAATTTACCAATAGATAAACTAATTCATGGGGATTGCATTAGTTTCCATGAAATAAAGTATAAAGAAACTGTAGTTATCATCTCAGCTTGGTTTTGATTACTACATTAGCATAGCAGCAAACAAGGGTATGAACATATCAAGTGACATATCCATCAAATTGGAAAACGGAATGAAATCTCACCGATCATAAGTAGCCGAAATTTAGGCTCTTTCTACCAACAAAATTTTCAAATACCTTCAAAACCAAGCTTAGTAAAAAGAAAAAGGAAAAAAAAAAAAAAAAGGCACAATATAAGTCACTATATCATCTTTGGGAAAAAGATAAGCAATGGAGCAACAAATAGTAAATCAGCGACGGACGGGGCAACCAACGAGGCATTTTGGCGAAGTACTGGACGAAGCAATGGCGGATCTACCATTTTTTTCTTTCAAGCATGAATTTGTTCTGAAAATGTTGACAAACTCAGGTCTGAGTTTCTCAAATTTGTAATGAGCTATGATTTCATATTTTTGGAAATCAGAGACAGATATGAGGTTTAAAGCAACTGATTTCATTTGGAATAAATAATGAGAACTTAAATAATGGAGAATTCAAGACGGACTAGATCCAAAAACAATGAAGGAACGTTGTGTCCATGAGAAACCGAAATAGATTTGCGGTTCCATATAAAATTGGCTTCAAAGAGTTTTACTTTGACTCTCCTACGATAGACAAACGTTCCTAACAGTCGGTTTGATTGATATCTCTAGCTATATTTTCCACTCAATTAGATTAAAAACAACCGAAAGAATTAAACCATTAGACATTTGCATCCTAACGTTCTAGAGCTGACAACACTCCAAATTTCTCACAACTAATTGAGAAAACCAATTATACATGCATGTCGCAATATTTATTATGTGTTAAACTCCGACTATTTTTTCGACTAAAATGAACTACATCAAACTGTTTTGGAAGATAATGCACTTGATACATCATAAATTTGTCCCAATTTTTTAATTAAAAAAAATATGTAGCAAAAGCACCCACATCCAAAATCTGTGAATGCCAATACTTTCTTAAATCCAAGTCAGCTATAGAATGAATCGGAGATCGATAAGGAGGAAGTTGCCGCCGTCCGAGATGAAAGTGCTATCACTATAAAGGAATCAGCAGACAATCACAATTTGCTAACTTTTGACGTAGCTTGATAAGTTCAAAGACCTAGTTATGCGACAATAAGTCATAGTGGTACGACGGATGTACATATTTTATTGACTTAGAGACAAGGGAGGCACATATTTGCATTTTTTTAAATAGAAAATAAAAATAATAAAAGAGCGTTAAGCAGAACTCATTGTAGGTATGGCATGTCAACGGGCCGGGATTGGTCCGAGTATCATAAAACCCAGACCCAAGCCCGATTACAATAAAAATCCGAGTCCACCTCGGACCCACATGATATTCTAAGCTCGACCTGTCAGGCTTTTTAAGGCCATTTGATAATACCCATAATCAAATTCATAATATCAAAGTTCAAATTATACTTTGAACTTGCAATTTTTGCAAAATTTATTCATAAACAATGTCTGCATACAAATTGGATGGTGGTGTATCCAAGTTCACAACAACAGTAAGCAAAAACATCTACATACAAACAATCAAAATGGTAAACGGACAACATAAACACCTATTTTGATACTAAAAAGTAATAATTATTGAATTGGACCAAAAATAGACCAGGTTTTGTAAACCCATACCCAATCCTGATAGTAACATGGTCAGGTCCGAGTCGGGTCTGGGTAGTTATGGCAAAACCCATACCATTTACAGGCCTAATTGTAGGCACTGCATTGGAATATCATGCATAGGGGAAGCATAGCCAGTATTACTACAAGTCTGGTTGTTGGTAAGTTAGAAGAACCGTCTCGACTACAGCTTCCGTGTATGGTGCATAGGTGTTCAATGTTTTGAGTTCTAGAAATGCTTATTGGTATCTCAAAGAGCATCTTAATCTACCATTTATCTAATCAAATACATCTAGCATCCTATATCCCTATGTCAAATACAAAAATTAATATCATATTATCCAAGATGTTAACAAAACCTTTGAGGTTTGAAATGAATGTAACTAAGGTTGGTTTATTTGTTTGGCAATATTAAAATTCTAAAAACAAAAAATTCAACGTAGTACTCGTTGACATGAATATAAAAAATGTGTAGCATATAGTTGCTTACCCAAAATTGAACACTCCACTAATTTATTGCTCTGTTATAATCAGACCACGAGCAAACAAGGCTGCAAGCTGATGCAAGTTGCCACCGATCCATACAACATCTTATTCAGGCAAAATTCAGGTACAGTATTCAAAACACATACTACCCTAATGCTAATACCAGAACTACTTAGTGGTGGCATGTAAGATGCAAACTGCAGTATAAAATGAGAATAGAATACCATCCATCAATATCAACTTACAAAAATATAGAAATTTCGGCTTCCAACCGCAAAATACCTCTAACCACCAAGCACCAATATATGCAGCTTTATAGCCCTTCCAATAAATTTAAGTTCTGCCCAAAGCCTACCTCAAATAAGTCAGGTTGATGCTACCCATAATGCCATTTTTTATGTTTTCTTTCATCATTTACCAAACATAGTGTGTATCCCACAATACCTGTTCGGAAGGCAGTTAGCATCTATATCCACATAAACAAGTAATTTCCTTATCAACAAACAGTACAGACAAAGAACTGAAAATATCAAATCACACAGCTGCACCCGTGGCCTAATGGATAAGGCGTCTGACTTCTAATCAGGTGATTGTGGGTTCGAGTCCCACCGGGTGTGTTATTATCTATTGCTTCAATGGTTTTTCGGAACATAATAAAACAAACTATTTTTTTGGTAGAAAATAAAACTCATCTCTCGCCGTTAGCACCAATATATGCAGCTTTATAGCCCTTCCAATAAATTTAAGTTCTGCCCAAAGCCTACCTCAAATAAGTCAGGTTGATGCTACCCATAATGCCATTTTTTATGTTTTCTTTCATCATTTACCAAACATAGTGTGTATCCCACAATACCTGTTCGGAAGGCAGTTAGCATCTATATCCACATAAACAAGTAATTTCCTTATCAACAAACAGTACAGACAAAGAACTGAAAATATCAAATCACACAGCTGCACCCGTGGCCTAATGGATAAGGCGTCTGACTTCTAATCAGGCGATTGTGGGTTCGAGTCCCACCGGGTGTGTTATTATCTATTGCTTCAATGGTTTTTCGGAACATAATAAAACAAACTATTTTTTTGGTAGAAAATAAAACTCATCTCTCGCCGTTGCCGGGGATCGAACCCGGGTCACCCGCGTGACAGGCGGGAATACTCACCACTATACTACAACGACTTTGTTATTAATCAATCTTTTGTTCCAGTTGAAAACATCACTCACTTGGATCACCCTAGGTGCCAAGCAAAAACATTCAACAATATACAACTACATACTCATTTAAACTTAAACTGTTATTAGGTGAAGCAATAAAATTAACAAGTTTACACACATGCATTGTACACACGGATATACACGTACATATGTATATACACAAACACACAGATACGTACACACGACACGCCCCAGTTCTAAACGTAGCTCATTTGGATCAGGCTGCGTGCCAAGCAAAAACACTTTAACGCTACAACTTCCCTGACAATAAGGTCTGAAAAAAAGCAGATTCTTTGATGTATCTGCTTATTCCCATCCTGTTTATGTCTCCCTGTTTATTTCCACATCCATAAACTTCCTCATTTTGACATTTCCTAACCTCGGCATTCAGCATGATTTCGCTACCATTGTCCTCGTAGCTTATTTACATTTAGTTATGTCTAAACAGATGTAGTCTCTCTCATCCCTCCTCCATGATCGTGGTATATAATAAAATGTAATTTGCATGTCATGTTAGCTTATCACTGTACTCTGCTAAACACCCTGTACAAATTGTACACACAACACACACCCCGTTTCTAAACGTAGCTCATTTAGATCAGGCCGTGTGCCAAGCAAAAAGACTTAACGCTATACTACAACTTCCTTGAAAATAAAGAAAGCAGATTCTTTAATGTGCCTGCTTATTCCCATCCTGTTTGTGTCTACACATTGAACTGTCATATGGTTTCATAACCATTACCAATCAACTACAACATTTTCACTAATATGATAACGTAATCTTTTGGGGAAACTAGACAACATTTTCCCTAATATGATAACATAATCTTTTGGGGAAGCTAGGACGATATTAACAATACATTCCAATTTGTTAATTTTAAAAGCAAACCATTCTCAAATATCGGATGATTTCCCAATAACGCTTAAAGCTTCCCCAGGCAACATCGCTGCAGCGTAAAACATGAATAATAACACAGTTTTTGAAATCAACATAAAACTTGCGATTAAAACAATCAAAATGCAAAATAATGGTTACAGGAGTATATGGGCGGGTTCAAGCAACCCTACCTAAATAACAAAAGAACTCTCATCAGCGTCTTCATCCAGAGTAATAGTCTCCCAACCTCTTCTTTCCAATTCGTGACCTCGGGTTGAGATACGATTTTCTGCAACTTCTCTTGGCTTCTTGTTCTTGGATGAGTAACAAAGCTTTCATGTTCTCTTTCACAATTCAATTAGTAAAGGGTATGATGTAGAATTGAGTGGTTCAGAAATTTCGAAGGTTAGGGTTTCCGTAAATATGGGGATAGAACTGGCGGGACTTCGCAAGCGGGCATTGTTTTTCAGTGTGAAATGGTTTTTTATATAATATTTATCCAACCCAATGATTATACGACTCAGAAGTTGAAAAGCAAGGCATATTGCATCCATTATCAATTTGGACTCATGGGCGCTGTTTTACGAGCACTCGCTGCTTGCTCTCTTTCTTTAATTAGTCAGCTTAATATTTTCATTTTTATTTAAATGCAAGTGGATCCCACTACTGTGGCCCATGTAAGACTAGGACTGACAATTAGAACTGAGAACCGAACCGACCCGAACCCGAACCGAACCCCATGGGTCTCGGTTCGAGTCTAGATGATGAAAAATACCGTCAACACCCGATCAAATCCGATCCGCATAGACCCGACCCAAAAGACCCGACCAAAAAATATTGAAATATATGTATTTTTAGTGTTATTATTCAGTGGGGTCCGACCCGACCCGAGCTTCAACCCGACCCGACCCGAACCAAAGCTCGGGTCGGGTCATGATTTTTGAGATGTATAGTTTAGACCCGACAAAAGTCGAACCCCTTGGAACCGAGACCTGTCGGGTCGGGTCTAATTGCCACCCCTATGTAAGACTATTAGGAAGGCTGATGAGAAGATGCATGGGAACCTATTTTGATAGGCGTTGTACATATGGAAAGAGCACCCTATTTTTTTACTTCTTAATATATATCTTTATTATTGATATTTGTTTTGAAAACACGAACTTTTGATTCGATTACGATCGTCCTAAATACTCATATGTATTACTTTTCATATAATAAACTGTTATTTCACATGATTTCCTTAATCTAAAGCAGAAGAATTTGAAGTTCTCTTCCTAGTTTTAGGTGTTTTCTCTCTTCTTCTTAATCTTCTCTAAATATTTTATTTTTTGATTAGTTTATTAGTTTACACCTACTTAATAATTATCTCCATCATTTTATCTTTCCTTTCTTTTATCATTCTAGTGTGGGCAGTATAGAATTAATACAAATATTTACAAATAATTTATCGATTAGCTCCTAATAGTTTATATGTGCATCCACATATATGAATTAATCACATAACCAATAATTTAAGTATTTAAATTAATTTAATTAACTAATATTTCTTATAAATAGAAGGGAAAATTTATGTTTTTTACTTCAAATACCTGCAATTTAAAATTTCTATAATCATTTACAAAGTGTCTCTCAATTCTTTTCTATTATTTTATATTTAAGGTCATATGTTATATTTAAATAAATAATATGAAAACTATTTAAACAATTTTTATAAACTATTATTCGTCTTTTTTAGCAAGGCAAAACTAAAAATTAGAAACTATTATTCGTTAATTCACCTAATAATTGCATCAATATTAACTATACTCGTATTAACAAAAATGAGGAAAAATCCATTTATAGATATAATAATACGTCCACTTAACATAATTATCTACACAAATAATAAGCAAAAGTTTAAAGTTTAATTCATTTATATCAACATATTTACCCTATATTGCATCAATGCATTGTAATATTAACATTAAGCACCTGTATTTCAAAACCTAGTTATTTGCAAAACTCTCTTTGATACCATAAAACATCATACATTTAAGTCAGTATATTTAATTAATTGTGTGCTCTTAGATTAGACAAATAAATTCAATCAATAAATTAATGCTAATTGTAACAACCCAAATTTTAGGGGTATTGATTTGGAAATTGACTAATAAATTGAGAATAATAATATAAAATATTTTTGGAAAATTATAGATTAGTAAATATATGAAAATAAAATATTAATTTGGAAGAGAGAAAAAATGATCAATGAATCATTTATGCATAATTGATATAATGAAATGCATCTTTTTGTTTGATTTTTGATAATGGAATTTGTCTTATTGAATGAACTAATTTTGATTTTTTTTGTTTTGAAAGTGAGTAAACTTTTATTATGGGCTTTTCGCGGCCTAAAAAGAATTGATGTTGTGCAACATAAAAGCAACAACACATAATATAAGTCTTAACCTCAAACAAGTCATAACGACAGTTCACTTAACCCACTTTCAACACAATTTCCCCAAAATAACTCAAATCCCCCAAATTGCTCCATGGCATTCGTCGGTGACTTCTTCTCTCATGAATTCATGGAGGCCTTAGGTTTTCGGCTTCATCCGTGATACTAGCGTCTCCGATGGATCCCCAACTCCAATATCAAATGGTGGTGCTACCGCTTCTGACGTATGTCTTCTTCTTCTACATTTAAGAATTAATTTGACTTCCGCCTCATTAAGCTTGCTAATTTCACTTACTGATCTTCGTTTATTGTGAAAAATCCTTCTATTTCTCTCTTTCCATAACCACCAACAGCAGACATAATGCTAATGCCATATTATTTTATTTCTGCATCTATCTTCGACTAGTCCCGAACCAGGTAATTTATGATATTCCGAAGATTATTGGATAGTTCGTTGATGTTGTATTTGAGTTGAATGCTATTAATAATGCTCGTTGAGAAATCGCATTGAAAAAAAAATATGATGATGATTTTCTTCACTTTTTTCACAAAGAGGGCAAATGTTTTCAGAGATAATACCCCACTTTAGAAGCATGTCTCTCGTTTGCAATCGATGTAATAAAGCTTTATAAATATTGTTAACACTCTAAAAATCAGAGTTTAAGTAATGGGTCGGATGTACAACAGAACAATTGATCGGGTCGGCCTACTGCAATGGATCGTGTCGGCTTACTGTAATGGATCGGGTTGGTACAGTGGATAGCAGCGGGTCAGTCCAGCTTAATCACACCAGATCGGTCTGTCCAAACTGGAACGGGTCGCCCTAGTTCAGCAGTGTTGGGTCGATCAGGTCTTCTGCAATGGGATGATCCATTCCGCAATAAGGCAGGTCGGACCATTTCTGGGTCGTTTAGATCTGGAGCATAGGACAGGCACCGCTTCATTTGGATCGGGTCAGCATAGTCAATTGGGTCGGGTCGGTGCATTATGTGATGAAGTGGATCGGTTAGTTCACCATATAACGGGTCGGATCAGCATGGTCTGGAAGCAACGGGTCGAATCGACCTAGTTTGGATCGGGTCGGGATAAATCTGGATCGGTCAGGTACTTGTAAACTAGCAATTAGCTGGTAACAGCTAGCGACAGTTGGCAGTGGAATTTTCATAAATACCCAATAGGCCGACCCAAAACCTAAAAGCTATATATTGGTCATTCCTCACTTCTATAAATAGGGGTTCAACTTCACTTCAAGGGGGAGGATTTTTGATGACCCCGAAGGGCTGCCCAATTCAATTCTCAACCTTTTCAAAGGGATTTGACCATCTCTGACCACTTCTAGTTGAAGATCAAACTCCGAATTCAATATAAAGTCATGAAATTCATCAAAGTTCATGAGAAAGACTAGATTCGACCAATCACTTGCCACATTTGAGGAATCTCATCAAGTTTCTCCCTAGCCATTCCAAGAAGATCTAAAGAGAGAAGTGGTGAGGTTAATGATGAATGTAATGAGAGGATATCTTTGCTTTGTAAATCGAGATGTGATAATGCAATTATTCCTTAAAGTGGACGTGGATCACGCTTGATCGAACCACTATAAAACATTGTGTCCTCTACTTACATTTCTATTATTTTGTCGCTCCATTTTTTCTATTTTCTACATTTGTGAAGTATTTTCAATACTTTTGGTGTTGGTTCTAATTTCGGTATCAACATTTGGCGCCCACCGTGGGGCTCGCATTCAATCTTCCATTCTCTCACACTCTCTCACACAAGGTTAAAGGACTTGCATTGAGAATCTAAGCCAATCTCACTACAACCTAATTCAAGCCCTTGCCCGAAATTATGGGTAAAATAGCAGATCATCGAAGATGATCACTAGTCAAAATGTCAAAGATAACGATGACGTCGCCAACAACGAGAATACTCCCCTCACCAACCAATTTGAAGTTGGTGAAAGTTCTAAGGCCGGAGTCGCCGTAACGAGTCAAGAATTGGATGAAGTTGTTGTGACTTTAACTAGCCAAATAGACATTGCAAACAATGCCATGGTAAAGAAACTCCAGTCCATGTTCGTCCCGTGGTCCAGCTCAACGAAGAAGAGCGCATAACTGAAAAGGTGCGCAGAGTTATGAAAAAGAGCTCGAGGAAGCCGGATGATGAGAAGGACTGGGGATTTGCTCCCACCAAAACCCCACTTACAGAAAGGATAAAGATGTCACCATATCCAAATAAATTTAAACCACCAACAGTCCAGGCTTACAATGGAAAAAGTGATCCCAACATATTTCTGTTCGAATACGATCAGCATATGGACGGGGCACAGAGGCACTGACGAGTTGAAGTGCTTATACTTTTCGACTTATCTCGAGGGTATGGCGTCACTTTGGTTCACAAAGCTACCACCCAGATTTGTGGAGGACTTTTCCACCTTGGCCAAACTATTTCGAGAACAATTCAAGCTCCAAGCGATGAAAGTACAAGATGTCATGGAGTTAAACGAGCTTGAGCAAAGGCCAGGGGAAGCTATAAGGGCTTCTCTCACCCGCTTCAACACCGCCGCAGCCGAAGTTGGAAACTATGAGCCACATTTGGTTTTAATGGCTTTGAAGGGAGCCATAAGCAAGAAGACTAAGCTCGGGCGATGGATTAAAAAGAAGAAACCAAGTACTCTAGAGGAACTATTCGATAAAGCCGTGGAGTATATACGCGTGGATGAGGATCTGGCCTATACTGTGGATGTTCCAGAAAGCAGTATACAGCCCGAAAAGAAGAAGAATAATGAAGAAGAGGATCAGAAGGATCCAAGTGGTCAGAAAAGAGGGAACGATGGAAGAGACAACTGACCTAACAAAAAGCTTCGTTTCTTTAAGAATTCAGAATTGACTCCTTTGAACGAAACTGTGGAAAACATATTCATGGCAACCAAAGATACTGAAGATTACCTAGTACCAAAACAAGTGAAGGTCAGTGATGCAGCAATCAAATCAGGAAGAATCTGCCAATTTCATAATCAGCCTGGTCACAATACAAATGAATGTACACACCTGAAAAGCTTAATTGAAGAACTGATAAGAAAAAACAGACTTCAGTAGTATACAAAGAACCCACAGAATGCCCAGAGTACTCAAGGCCAAGGAACCTCTACGGGACAACCTAAGCAGAATGAGAATGCTTCGGTCGCTGCTATTCCAAGGTTGATCATCAATACTATTTCAAGTGGGTTGCACCCAGCCTGGCGAAGTTGGTGGGACATTGTGAAATACTCTAATGAAATGAAGAACCAATCGAAAGGAGAAAAGCTTATGATAATGAATGAGGCATTGTCGGCAAAGATGTCGAGAATTCCATGGGATGACATTGTGATCAAAGACGAGGATGCAGATGGGCTCATAACTCCAACGGTGGATCCTATGGTGATAACCATTGGCTTGGGACCAGCCATTGTTAGAAGAGTCTTAGTTGATAGTGGGGCATCGGTCAATGTCCTCTTCCTCAGTGCATTTCATAGGATGAAAATCGCTATGGACGATGTGAAAGCTTGCCAGAATAAAATTCACGGGGCAAGCTGTTCAACCAATTGGAATCATCAATTTGCTCGTCGAGCTTGGAGAAGGAGAGCGTAAGGCGGCACTAAAACAAGATTTTGTCATAATCGAGGAGTTCTCTGCTTACAACGCCTTCCTTGGGAGGCTAGCCCTCGCAGCATTTAGAATAACTATTGGCACAGTCGAGGGCGACCAACAGGCAACAAGGGAGTGCTGTCTGGTTGAGCTTGCCAAAGCAAGGAAGAAGGAAGTAAGGAAGGATGTGGAGCCTCCGCTCCACGTTCATGATCCCCCTTATAGCAATTAAGGCGGGGCTCTCATACTGGCGAGCATAGCGGAGCCCAGAAGGAAATTGATCCAAGAAAAGCCGGTATGGGGGAAAACAGAGCGGCACCGGCTGAGGACACCATCACTGTTCCAGTACACGATAAAGATCCTGACCGATTCCTAAAGATAGATTCTCAGCTAGGCCTAAAATTGCAGAAGGATTTGATATTGTTTTTAAAAGCAAACATAGATGTTTTCGCATGGAAGCACTCTGACATGTGCGGAATATTACCAGATGTAATTATTAATAAGTTGAATATTAATCCTAGTTTGACTCCTGTAAAACAAAAAAGACGAATGCAAGGACCTGAAAGATCTGTGGCATTAAAAGAAGAGGTAGATTGGTTGTTCAAAAATAACTTTATAAGAAAATCTACGTATCCCGACTGGGTCTCAAATCCTGTCCTTGTTAAAAAATCCAACGGCAAATGGAGAGTGTGCATAAATTACTCGGACCTAAACAAAGCATGTCCCAAAGACAGTTTTCCATTACCGAGAATTGACCAACTTGTCAATGCAACTTCAGAGCATGAATTGTTATCATTTATGGATGCAAACTCTGGGTATAACCAAATCATGATGCATAAGTCAGATGAGGAGAACACAAGTTTCGTAAGTGATAGAGGCCTATATTGCTACAAAGTTATGCCATTTGGACTAAAGAATGCGGGAGCAACCTATCAGCGCCTTGTGAATTCCATGTTCAAATCTCAAATTGGAATACTATGGAAGTCTACGTAGATGATATGATGGTGAAGTCAAAGAAAGCTGAAGATCTTCTAGAGAATATAGCCGAGATGTTTCATATCCTTAGAAAGTACGGTATGAAGTTAAACCCTCTGAAATGCTCATTCGGAGTTTCGTTAGGAAAATTTCTCGGATTTATAGTCAACGCTAGGGGCATTGAGGTGAATCCTTCCCAAGTCACGACATTACGAGAAATGCGAGCTCCAAAGGCAAAGAAAGAGCCTCAAAGCTTGAATGGGAAAGTTGCTGCCCTTAACCGGTTTGTAACACCCTGTATTTTCTATATTTACTAAAGTAATGAATTAAAGAATACTTAATTGTAAAAGTGAGAATTAAGGGAAACGGGTTACGCCATTGTGTTCATCTCGGAATTCTACTTGAGATAGAGTTCGAGTTTGCGTAAATAGGACTTCGTATGAAGAAGTTATGGAGTTCATAAGATTTCATATTAAATCAGAAATTAAATATAAATAATAATTAAATCGAAAAAGCAGTTTGAATTTCAAATTTAGGCAAAAGAGGCTGAGAGGGAAAATTCCCGCTCAGGGGGTCGACCTCCCCCCCTCCCCCAGGGGGAGTCGACATAGGTGTCGACCCCCTGTAGGGGTTGACTCCTGTCTTCTGATCCGGACAGTGACGAATTCTTACTCATTGCTGAGTCACTAGGGCATAGGTGGAGGTTTCTGGATAACTCTATTTGGTATGGATGGCTCTGATTTCTTCTAGATTAATCTAACGGCTTACATTAATTTAAACTTCTATATAAACAACCCTAACCCTCAACCCTAAACCACACAATTTCATTCCAAGGAGCCGTCATGCTGTCCATGGCCAAACTAGAGTAGCCGCCATTTTTCTCTAACTAAAAAGCAAGCTAGAAGCAAGTTAGAAGCCTCAAACCAAATTAAAATTAGAGAACCAATAGTCTACATCAAAGGATAGCTGTAACAATCTGCATTCTACGCATCGAAGGATCGTAGAATATTTATTTCTTTCCCATATGAAGTCGTATGGTCGTGTAACTTTGGGAAACATCCATTAGAGTCATTTCCCATGCTTATGATTTTTGTCGATTTTTAAATGATCATTTTGCCCCTAGCTGATCTTGTTTTGGCCATAACTTTTGATTGGAAAGGAATTTTGACCTGAAACCACCTCCATTAGATTCGTTTGATGGTTTATCTTTCCGTAGAGTGGTCATAATAGCCAAACGGACTTACCTTTTGGGAGAAATGGCTGAAGTAAGGTTTGGAAGGTGAAAAGCTGCTTAATCGGGCCAAATAGGGTGATTAGTGAATAGGCCCATAACCCATTTCAGGATTAGGGTTATGGGGAGGCTGAAATGAGTTAGAGAATCATTCCATTTTCAGTTTTCTAGCCTCCACTTATCTCCAAGAAACCCTAAAAATGGCCTCCAACCTCTAAATCACCTCCAAATCATCTTTTAATCAAGGATTAAGCTTAGCAACATCAAATCAAGGGAGATCTATACCAAATTAACATTGGAGCTACTGTTTAGCATTGGGATTCGCATCAAATCAGAGATTTATTTCAGATCTTAGTTTATTTGTGGCTAAGGTGAGTGATTTGCATAGTTCCTCACTAATTATGGCTAATTATGGGTAATTAGTGTTAATTAGTGAATTTAAACATGATAAAATTCTGGAAAAATGTTCATAAATTCTTAAATGATGTTTTAGACCTCTGATATGAATTTGGGTTAATTTGGTTAAGTTTTTCTGATCCTATCATTAGTTTCACCTAAACATGCTTAAGGGGAAATATGGGGTTTTGGGTATGTTTGATCCATTTTAACCTATCATATTGATGTTTTGATGTTTGCGGTTGATTATGCATGTTGCTATGACTGTATGATATGCTTTGTGATTGATTTCAATAGTTAGGATGGTCGAAAACGTCGTCGAATGGCGTAAAACACTTGCTGGAAAAGTTTCAGGGAACAGTGCAGGTTTTCGGATCGGATCGGATATGGTGGCTCGGATCGGATAAGTGAACTGGGCAAGGGATTCGATCGGATCGGAACTTGACACTTGAGAAATCTGGCAAGAAGGAAGGCCATGATAGCAATATTGGGATCAGATCGGATAAAGGAGGGGGATCGGAGCGGCTAAAGGAGGAGGATCGGATCGGAACAAATGAAGGGCGAGGGAGCTGATCGGAGCGGGAGTACGAACTGAATGGGAGATGGCAACTCGACCCGACCCGAAGTGGGACACCCGACCCGAACCAACGCAATGCAGTGAACCCGAACCGAACCCTTACCAGAGGAAGACCATGAACCGACGCAGCGTAGTGGACCCGACCCGAACCGATAGCTTGAAGGGTAATCCGACCCGACCCAGTATTGACCAATAACCCGAGATGCAAAGGTAGTCCAATATGGGAAGCTAGAGCTTAGGATCTAGTTGGGAACCGATGAGTTCACTTCATGGTTGGGCTTTGCTGCGGGACGTGTGCTAAGGAGTTGTCGATGTTCATAACTTCGATTCACCACTAAAAATGGATGATGGGCTACTTATCAGTGCAGTAGAATCATTATGACTCGAGGGGCAAGGTGATGGTAGCAAGACTACGTTATCAGTGCAGTAGAGTCATTATGACTTGAGGGGCAAACTGATGCGTAATAAGACTATGAGCCAGCGCAGATGGGGTGAATAACTCCATGGGGTAAGTGGACATAGTAAAGGATTCGTAAGGCTATAAGCCAGCGCAGATGGAGTGAATAACTCCATGGGGCAAGTAGACATAGCAAAGGATTAGTGGCTACGTTATCAGTGCAGTGAAGCCATTTATGACTTCATGGGGCAAAGTGATCGTAGCAGGGTATGTTGAGTGATCGAAGTGGTGAATATCGTATGCTTTACGCACTGTGTGAGAGATGTGAGGATGGTTGCTATGTTTGATTGTTTGCCAACACTATGACATGCACACCCCCCACCTCCGTATCTTTACACCGTTTGATATGGCACCTTAGAGTGTTGTACAGTAAGTAGTGCTAACTCTTTGGTTGCAGGTTCAGGTATGTTTTAGTCTACCTGTTATTGTTCTGTTTAGATGCCTATCGCTCATACCAGGCTTTATGTCTGACCCAGAGTTTTATGTCTCCTCTTATTACTCTGGGTGCTCACACGAGCAGACTAGAGACAGGTTAGCTGGTGATGCGCGAGTAGCTGATTCAGAGGCGGGCAGGAGGCTTCCACGTATGATATATAGATATTCTCCCTGTGTCGTTGGTGGTCGCTACTTGGGCATTAGTAGTGTGCCTCCTTTATCTTGCTTTTGCTTTTGAGACAGTTTAAAAATTTGTAATAATGTTAGCTTTGGATCATAAGCTGTACTTGGATTTTCCGCTGCTATGTTAGTTTGTTTTCAGCTTATGCACTGTCTCACCTGTTTTATGTCAAGTATGTTATTATTATATTTTATTATATGCGCTGTGAGACATTCTACAGGTTCTTTGTTAGTTCATTTCCTTCTTCCCTTTCCTTCTGACGACCCGTTCCGTGCTAATTGGACATGTGTACAGCGCACCTTTGGAGTAAATGTCGGTTGATGCGGGGCGGGCCGTCACACTTGGTATCAGAGCTCTAGGTTGCGTAGTTAACCTAGGGAAGTTATCAGGGAGAGATAGTATACGTATACGAGAGAGCGTATTTGTGATTACTTTGGTTTTTTAAAGGCTATATATGTATATACCATTACTAGTATAAGGATGAAGTCGTACTGCACTAGCACCACTATGGGGTCGTTAATTATTTCCTTTTACAGATTGACGATGAGTCGATATGCTAGAGGTGCTGATAGGGGAGCCAATAATGGGGATGCTGCTGACATGAGGGCAATGTATACTGATGTCATGAGAGACATGCTTAGAGAAGTGCAAGGGGCAGTTCCCAATCCCGGAGTTGGTGTTGGCCCAGTAGTGCAAGCGCCTAGGGTCGATTTCACCAAGATGTGCAAGAATTACACTAACCTTGGTGGGAAGCCGTTCCACGGGACGGTGTCGGCCACGGATGTTCAGGCCTGGATGGATAGCTGTGATCGTATCTTCGACGACTTGGGTCTTGAGGATGCAATGAAGAGAAGGCTAGCGTCTCGTCAGCTGCAAGGGCGAGCGATGAATTGGTGGAATGCCATTAGAACAGCTACTCCAGAAGATCAGGTTACCTGGGATCAGTTCAAGGCTCGCTTTAGCGAGAAGTTCATTCCAGCTGCCCAGAAGTCAATATTGTTTAAGAGATTCTTGGAACTCAAGCAGAGTGGTAGGGAAGTCTCTGACTATATTGCTGAGTTCGACACCTTGTCAAAGTATGGACTATCTCTTATCGATACTCCTGAGAAGAAGAATGAGAAGTTCATTACTGGTTTGGATGGATACTTGGGGGAAAGGCTTATCAATCACATCGATGAGACTGTTGATTCGATTGTGGGGAAAGCTTTGAGATCAGAGAGTCTTTACCCTAAGTCAAAGACTGAGGCTGCATCTGCAGAAGGGCCAAAGCCGCAAGCAAGCAGTGGAGGCAAGAATAACTCTTAGAATAAGAGGAAGCAAGACCAATCTAAGGGTGGCCAGAAAAAGAACAAGAAGGATGTTGAGTGCTTCAGCTGTGGTAAGAAGGGCCATTATGCCAAAGATTGTCGAGCCAAGCCAGCGGATAAGAAGTGCTTCAACTGTGGTCAAGTGGGACATTTCAAGGATAAGTGTCCGCAACCTCTTAAGGAGAAGCAGATTGTGAAAGCATATGCTATTGATGTTGTTCCTTCTTCGTCGAATGCCCCAACTGCGGCGGAGAAAGGAAAGAATGTTGTTATTCGAGGTATGCTTTCTATTCATGATGTACCAGATCGAGTTTTGTTTGATACTGGGGCTTCCCGTTCCTTCATATCTAGTGACCTGGTAGATAGGTTGGGACTGGAACCCGAGATAGTCGATAGACCGTTGGTTGTGACGAACCCAATTGGTGGTTCGACTAGCCTTAGTATGATTTGCAGGAATTTGGTCTTATCGAGTCATGGATGTATGTTTGTTTGTGATTGCTTTGTTTTGGGCTTTACTGGGTATGGCATTATATTGGGAGTCGATTGGCTCCAAAGACACGGGGTAGTGGTAGACTGTGAGGGCTTTTTGGTGATAGTTCTGGCGGATGATGGGCGGAGGGTAGTGTTTGGTAGTCTACCTAGTGATGGGGTTATGGCTAGTTTTGTAAATTCCCTCGACATCCCGCAGGATGAGCTGTCAGATGTGCCCGCGGTTGGCCAGTATCCGGACGTCTTCGAGGAGGTGACCGGGCTTCCACCACACCGAGAGATTAAGTTCTGTATTGATTTAGTGAAAGATGCCAGACCTATAGTGATGCCACTTCATCGTATGGCACCAAGAGAGCAGCGAGAGCTCGCGGTGCAAGTCAGCAATCTTTTGAAGAAGGGATTTATTAGAAGAAGTGTCTCCGAGTGAGGAGCACCAGTTGTGTTTGCCACTAAGGCAGATGGTTCCCTTCGTTTGTGTGTGGACTATCGCGAGTTGAATAAGGTGACGAGGAAGAATAGGTATCCTCTACCGCGGATAGATGATTTGTTTGATCAACTGGAAGGAGCAAGAGTGTTCTCCCAGTTGGACCTCGCGACAGGATTTCATCAGCTCCGAGTAGCGGATGAGAGTGTTCCGAAAACGGCATTTAGGACGCCGTCTGGATTTTATGAGTGGTTGGTCATGCCATTTGGGTTGACCAATGCACCAGTCTACTTTGTGGATCTTATGAATTGAGTATTCAGAGATCAATTGAATAAGTTTGTTCTTGTGTTCGTGGACGATATCCTTGTTTACTCAAGGACAGAGGAAGAACACAAGGGACACTTGAGGATAGTGATGGAGGTGTTGAGGAAACACCAATTGAAAGTGAAATTCTCCAAGTGTCACTTTTGGAGAAGGGAAGTGAGATTCTTGGGCCATTTTGTTTCAGAGAGTGGTATTACCGTGGCCCAAGAATGCAACAGATGTAAGAAGTTTCTTGGGGTTAGCTGAATATTACCGTAAGTTTATCCAGGACTTCTCCAAGATAGCAGCACCATTGACTCAGTTGACTAAGAAGAATCACGCCTTCGTCTGGGACGGAGTGTGTGAGAATGCATTCAAGTGTCTAAAGGAAAAGTTGACGCGCGCACCAGTGTTAGTCATTCCGAAAGGGAATGAAGAGATGACGGTATATGTAACAACCCGTATTTTAATAACGTGTTATAACCATAAATCTAGGCAGAATTAAATTTTAAAATAAGAATCAAGGGAAACGGGTTGCGCCATTGCGTTCGTCTCGGAATTCTGCATGAAATCGAGTCCGAGTTTTCGAAAATCGGAGTCCGTGTGACCAAGTTATGGCTCCCCAAAGTTTCAGAAATATTGTGACCAAGTTGTGGCTCCCCAAAGTTTCAGAAATATTCAGAGTTCAAAACAGCTCGAATTCGAATTCAAAATTCGAATTTCAAACGCAGAACAGACTGGGTGGGAAATTTCCCGCCCAGACCCAGGTCGACTGCGGAGTCGACACCCCCAGGACCAGGTCGACTGCGCAGTCGACTTGGGTGTCGACCTGGTCACCTAGCCTGTTTTTGAGCCAGATGTATCTAGTCTCGTTGCTTGTCCAGATTCACTCTCTAAACACTATATAAACAGCCCCTGACCCTAGACTTTCTATCACATTCTTGTCCGACCATATGCTGCTGAAGTTCTGACTGGAAGATAGAGAATAAGGAGGCTATTCAGGACTTTGTTAGTGCTACGTTGGTTTGGGGATTTGCTAGAGATTCTGCTTCTACTCTTTTTGCTTTCTCATTCTCTAGACTACGATCTGTAAGCCCTTTGTCACTCTTAGATTTAAACCGTAAAGTTAACCTGAACACGATGTAAACTGAATTTATGCCTAAACATGATAGCTAAGTTGGATCTACTCTTGTATATCTTGGATCTATGACTATCACTTTTAAATCTGTTATTTTGAATCTAGTTTTGTATACCCCAGATCTATTCATCTTAAATGTTGACTTGTGGAATATCAGTATGAACTTGATTTGGATATATTCATGTTTAATCTAAAACCCCTTTTCGATCGTTATCTTGCCATGCCCTGTGATGTTGAAAACTATTATTGGGGTACTATTTTATGTCAATCCTTTACCATGTCTATAACCATGTCTTGTCAAGTTGATGTTGAGACCCCTATTTCATATGCCTGTAATGTTATGATCATCATACTTAACTTGTGAACACCTTTTCCATTCTATGACTATCCTGTTTGTGTTATTCCCTATTTTGACACGTTGTATTAATGCGAATTCACGTACGTTGGGGGTACGTTTTGGGTAGATTAGGCAAACTTGAAAATTGGCTATGGAATTGACATGATATGACATGAAAATATGACATGAAAACTTGACATGAGAATAAGCTTGAAAACATGAACTTGGGACATGACAATTAGATAACTTGAAAATGGCCAAATCGAGGTTGGGTTGAATTTGCAACGTAAGTCTGCCCGGAACCGCCCGGCAAATCCAGTAGTTGCAAATAATAGGACCCAATGTGGGTAGTTGGTCATATAGCACTTTAAACCCGAGGTTAGACTAGGTTATGGTGTAAAGTTGCCCGGAACCGCCCGACACATCCAGTAACCATAACCAAGTCTAATGTGAGAGGCTGGGTTGCGTTAAGTGAATTAATGCCACATGGTAGAGTTAAGTCATGGACCACTTGAATACACTTTACCAATTTGATACATGTTTGGATAGGGGTTAAGTCATGACCTTTTTAATGACAACACTTAACCCATTAGAAATCCTAGCCACGTGGTCCCTTTCAGCAGTAACCCACTTAGAAGTATCACAATACCCCGGGGACTAGGCAGGGTGGGGCACGATTACCGGCTGATTGTAAGCGACCAAGAATAACGGCTGAGTAAGGTGCGCCAGTGTAGGTTCAGGCGGACTAGGGTCATGCACTTAGTTCGGAGTTGAAAAAGTAGGCATGGGCACCCGTAGTACTACATTGTGCGTGCTTGATTTGTGTCAGTGGTTGACACCCTAGGACCTGATACACCCTAGGGTGGACCTAGCACATGTGACTACATTCCGCGATTGGGCCGTATAACACCGACACACGACGAGTAAAGCCGGTCGATTAGGATGGACTGTTGGACCCCGTATTGGGTCATTTCATGTTATTGGGTTTAGGGATCATTTCTGGACTTATACTTGACATGGATTTGGACACTAGTACAGTTAATGCAGTAAACCTTGTATATGCGATGCCACCCTTATCTTGTTACCTTTTATTATCATGCCAACCCAGTTATTATCTTTATGTTTAATCTCAGTTTCTCATGTCCAGTTAACTTTATTAGTTTTTATGCTGATAGTCACTAGGGCTTACCAGTCTTTTTGACTGACCTGTTTTCTTCCACCTCTCTTCTTTCATTTCCCCCCAGGTTCTCAGGGAGGAAACCCTAGCTCTTAGCTTGGACTTTGCTTGCTTTCTGACAGCTCATGTACGGTTTGGTCTTGAGCTATGCTATGGCTGCACTCATGCTCTTTTTGGGGAATAATATTGGACTTATGTTGTTTTAAGTACTTTGCTTCTTTAGAACTTGATGTAATGAAATAATGACTTGATATTTTGATGTAAGAGGTTTTGACTCTTTTTTCCACGTAATGAGATTTGGTTAAATTTATATCCGCTGCTTTATATACTCTGTTTAATTTATGTTCTATCTTGTGTTATCTCTGTGCCTGTTTACTAGATAATACCCCTCCAAAACTAGTGCATTCCCTTAGTGAGTGACCCTAGCAGAGGTGGGGTGTTACATTTGGTATCAGAGTAGAAGGTTACCAGACTGGGCAAAAGTTTTAAAAACTTCCTGAAAATTATTTTCAAAACCATTTATAAAGAAGCATTTTTCAAGAAAAGTTCTATTTTTAAGAAAAGGCTATTCCCCAAAAGCATTATCACTTTCCTTGTTTCCTCGTTTGAATCTTTTTCTTTTCGTTTTTCAGCATGGCCGATCTTAACCTTCCCGAGGGAGTACCCATACCCGGATGGTTCCGAAGGTACTTGGAAGCTAGGGCCAACGATGCGGGCCCGGCAGACATCCCTCCTCCTCCTCCTCCACTAGCCGCGGTTCCTCCTCCTCCTCCCGGCACCGCCTTCGCCAAAATATGCAAAGACTTTATAGGAATGGGCGGCAAGAGCTTCCTTGGAACTGAGACCTTTGCTGAGGCACGAAACTGGTTAAAGGAGACTGAAGACCTGTTCGTTATCTTCGATATGGAGGATCATAGGAAAGTTCAGTTGGCAGCATGGTTGTTGAAAGAGGAAGCTGCATTTTGGTGGGAAGTCACCAACGCTACCAGACCAATTGAGACTTGGGCAGACTTTAGAGAGAGGTTTGGGCTTAAATTCTTATCGTCAGCAGAAGCGAACCTTCAGATGGAGAGGTTCCTGGCACTCAAGCAAGGGGACATGTCTTTTAGGGAGTACATGAATAAGTTTAATCAGCTTGCTCGGTTTGGTTTGGACTTAGTCAACATGGCTGAAAAGAAGGCTCTACGATTTGCTCGAGGATTGAGCGAGCCACTCCACACTATGGCCATGACTCATGTGCCCATGGGGGCGACCTTTGAAAGCTTGGTGAATATGGCCCTACTTCATGAGGAAGACAAGGGTGACAAAAAGGAGGTTAAGCCTAATGAGACTCAGAACAAGAAGGTTGACATCAAGAGGGAGGCAACAAGAATAAGAAGAATAACAAGGGCAATAACAACAATGCTAACAAGCCACGTGAGACGAGGAAGTGCAACTTTTGTGGTATCATGGGACATATAGCTAAAGACTGTAGGAGGAAGAAAAGAAAGTTGGGTGAATGCTTTCACTGCAGGGATACTGGACACATCAGTAAGGATTGCCCTAAGAAGCAAGGACAAGGGCTAGGGCAGACATAGCGAGCAGGACCTTCTGGAGGGCAGTTGCAGGCTCTCAACACCACTCCAGCTCTTGACCGAGGTAGTAATATTTCTGTAGAAAGCCTTGTTTACATTTCTGAATTTCCTGTTTGAACCTTATTTGACTTTGGCGCATCGCATACTTTTATCTCATCTGATATTGTTGAAAATCTACACTTAAGTACTAGTCTAGTTGATGATCCCGTTAGTGTTTCAAATCCGATTGGGGGCTCCGCCCATTTATCTATGATTTGTGTTGATTTGAGGATTTCCATCTTAAGCGTCGAATTCACGTGTAATGCTTATGTTCTCGGATTCATGGGATATGGTTTAATTCTGGGCATGGATTGGTTGTCCAATTATGGAGCTATCCTTGATTGTGAACGAAGGGTAGTGAGGCTCATGACACGCCTTGGTAATACCCTTGAACTTTCTTATAACCCGAAGGGTCCGGTCATGTTATGTTATCTTGAATCTCTCGACTCGTCCGTCGACAATCTTCAATCTGTGAGGGTGGTCCGAGAATATCCTGATGTCTTTGATCAGGTGAAGGGGTTACCCCCTAAACATGAGATAGACTTCCGTATTTATCTTGTTGATAATGCCAAGCCTGTTTCATTGCCCGTTAGGCATATGGCCCCGCGAGAAAGAAGAGAGCTCAGTAAACAAATCAAGGAGTTGCTCGAGAAAAATTTCATAAGGCGAAGCATTTTAGAATGGGGGTGCTCCGGTGGTATTCACTACTAAGGCGGATGGTTCGCTTCGTCTGTGCATAGATTATCGTGAGTTAAACAAGCTGACGAAGAAGAATAGGCACCCACTACCAAGAATCGATGATCTTTTTGACCAGCTTATGGGAGCATTTGTTTTCTCTTAACTCGATCTAGCCACAGGATTCCATCAACTTAGAGTGGCTGAGGATAACATTGACAAAACTGCGTTTAGGACTCCAGATGGGTTCTTCGAATGGCTCATCATGCCGATTGGGTTAACGAATGCACCCGCGTACTTTGTAGACCTGATGAGTAGGGTGTTTCGGGAGTTCCTTAACAAGTTCGTGGTGGTTTTTGTGGACGATATTCTAATCATCTCAAAGGATGAAGAAGAGCATGCTAGACACCTTAGGGAAGTCATGGATACGCTTAGAGCACACTAGTTAAAGTCTAAGTTCTCCAAATGTCATTTTTGGAGGGAGGAAGTTCGATTTCTTGGGCACGTAGTTTCTAAGCAAGGTTTAGTCGTGGACCCCGCAAAGGTAGTTGCGGTGCAAGACTGGGAAACTCCTAAGAACGCAACAGAGATGAGAAGCTTTCTCGGTTTGGCGGCCTTTTGTAGGAAGTTCATTAAGGACTTCGCTAAGATTTCAGCCCCTCTTACTAAGTTAACGAAGAAAAACCTAGCATTTGCATGGAACATAGAATGTGAGACTGCTTTCCAGAGACTCAAGAGAGCCCTCACCATAGCTCCAGTTTTAGCATTACCCGATGGAGGAAAAATGTTTACGGTGTACACAGATGCATGCAGCACGGGATTAGGCGCTGTCCTAATGCAAGAAGGAAGAGTGATATGCTATGGGGGTAGACAACTTAAAGTTCATGAGAAGAACTATCCCACACATGACTTGGAGTTAGCCGCGATTGTTTTTGCACTTAAAGCTTGGCACCATTATCTCCTAGGGGAGAGATTCGAGCTGTATACCGACCACAAATCGCTTAAGTATCTCTTTTCGCAAAAAGATTTGAATCTGAGACAGCAACGGTGGATGGAATTCTTGGCCTCATACGACTTCAATATAACTTATACCCCTGGCAAGGGTAACGTGGTGGCGGATGCACTAAGTAGAAAAAGGTTGACTTTGAGCCCCTTATTTGTTGAAAGAAAAAGTCTAGAGTTTATAGCGACCTTTGATTTTACACATGCTATTGAGTCATTGACTGGTACGTTAGCATCCCTTGAGCCGAGACCTACGCTTCTAGATCAAGTAGGGACTTCGCAGAAAGAAGACCCACAGATAGTCGAAATCATGGACAAGTTAATCAGTGGTGAGACGTCAAGTCACCTTGGTAGGTATGCCATTGATGACAAAGGATGGCTAAGGCGCGATGGAAGGCTATGTGTTCCACTAGTGGGAGACTTAGTAAATAAAGTTCTCGAAGAGGCGCATCACTCGAAGATGACTATACATCCCGGAGGGGATAAGATGTACAGAGATATGAAACGCATTTTCTTTTGGGCCGGAATGAAAAAGGACGTGGCAGAATTCGTCTCAAAGTGCATGGTGTGCCAACAAGTCAAGGCCGAATCTAAGAAGCCCGGTGAGCTATTACATCCTTTGGAGGTCCCGCAATGGAAGTGGGAAAGTATCTCGATGGATTTCGTGGATGGATTGCCTAGGTCGAGGAAGGGGAATACTAGCATATGGGTCATTGTTGATAGACTCACGAAGAGTGCCCACTTCATCCCGGTGAAAAGCAAAAGGACTGCGTCAGGGCTAGCGTCTATTTACCTTCGAGAGATAGTACGGTTGCACGGGGTTCCTTCTAGCATAGTCAGTGACCGTGACCCAATTTTCACTAGCCAGTTTTGGAATAGTCTGCAAGAAGCAATGGGTACGCAACTTAATTTAAGTACAGCCTATCACCCTCAGACGGATGGGCAGACCGAAAGGGTAAATAGAGTACTAGATGATCTTTTGAGGTTATGCATTCTTGATTTTGGTGGTACTTGGGAAGACCATCTCCCTCTCGTGGAGTTTGC
The DNA here is from genome assembly GCA_030737875.1 of Allium sativum. NCBI lineage: Eukaryota > Viridiplantae > Streptophyta > Magnoliopsida > Asparagales > Amaryllidaceae > Allium > Allium sativum. Next base: position 1,032,426,395 of record CM060920.1, on the reverse strand, counting down.
TTATAATAATAGCTACCAAGCTAGCATAGGGATGGCACCGTTCGAAGCCCTGTATGGAAGACCGTGCAAGTCACCAACTTGTTGGTGGGAGACGACTGACAGACTTATACTTGGGCCCAACATGATACGAGACACTTCTGAGAAGGTGGAGTTGATACGAAGACGAATGAAAGCGGCCCAAGATAGACAGAAATCTTATATGGACAAAAGGAGGACAGACCTAGAGTTCGAAGTCAGAGATATGGTTTTCATAAAAGTCTCTCCTTTACGCAATGTGGTTCGTTTTGGAGCAATTGGAAAGCTAGCACCGAGATTCGTACGACCGTTCCCTATCACTGAGAGGATTGGGCAGATGGCCTATAAGGTAGAGTTACCTGAGAGGCTGGCCGGAGTACACAATGTCTTTCACGTCTCGCATCTCCGAAAGTGCCTACATGAATTAGCTGAGGTGGTTGAGCCAAGCATCCTCGAAGGTGTAGAAGTGGAGAAAGAAGCAACGCTGAGGCGAGTTCCTATTCGTATCTTAGGGACGGAGATCAAGAAGCTAAGGAATCGCAAAGTCAAGCTAGTCAATGTGCAGTGGAGTGAAGCCCAAGAAGACGCAACTTGGGAAACCGAGGAGAAGATACGCGCGCTTTACCCATTTCTTTTTGAGGGTACTTTCTCGATCTCTTTTCCTTTGATCTTGTAAATCTTTCGTATCATGCTTGTCTTGAGAACCTTAGAACCCTCTTTGGATGCAAACATGTATTTGAAGCATGTTATGGTTGATGTTTGCAAATGGTTGCAAGTGTTTGCAAGTGATTTCTAGTGGATGCATGACACACATTAGGCACTAGATCGGCTCAGACACCTTTTCATGTTGCATTTGCATGGGTGCTTATACTTGTACATGGATGAACTTGTTATGCTATCACGTGGATGTTGCATATGGATGATGTTTGTGCACTCATGTAGAAATATTAAGTTATGTTAGGAATTTGCATACATGTTGGACTCATTACACTAACATATCTTGCATTAAGGAGGTTTACTGAATCAGCAACCGCTTGATCTTTTGCATTAGATAAGTACATATACACACACATGCTGCATATGTTCATACAGCATTAGAGATCTTTTTAAGGACAATGGTTGCTCGTGAATGATGTTGTGAGTAGATGGATGTGGATGGTAGGAGGCGTTCTTCCTAACTTAGAGATTTCGGGGACGAAATCCTTTAAGGAGGGGAGAATGTAACAACCCGTATTTTAATAACGTGTTATAACCATAAATCTAGGCAGAATTAAATTTTAAAATAAGAACCAAGGGAAACGGGTTGTGCCATTGCGTTCGACTCGGAATTCTGCATGAAATCGAGTCCGAGTTTTCGAAAATCGGAGTTCGTATGACCAAGTTATGGCTCCCCAAAGTTTCAGAAATATTCAGAGTTCAAAACAGCTCGAATTCGAATTCAAAATTCGAATTTCAAACGCAGAACAGACTGGGCGGGAAATTTCCCGTCCAGACCCAGGTCGACTGGGGAGTCGACTGGGCAGTCGACATCCCCAGGACCAGGTCGACTGCTCAGTCGACTTGGGTGTCGACCTGGTCACCTAGCCTGTTTTTGAGCCAGATGTATCTGGTCTCGTTGCTTGTCCAGATTCACTCTCTAAACACTATATAAATAGCCCCTGACCCTAGACTTTCTATCACATTCTTGTCCGACCATATGCTGCTGAAGTTCTGACTGGAAGATAGAGAATAAGGAGGCTATTCAAGACTTTGTTAGTGCTACGTTGGTTTGGGGATTTGCTAGAGATTCTGCTTTTACTCTTTTTGCTTTCTCATTCTCTAGACTACGATCTGTAAGCCCTTTGTCACTCTTAGATTTAAACTGTAAAGTTAACCTGAACATGATGTAAACTGAAATTATGCCTAAACATGATAGCTAAGTTGGATCTACTCTTGTATATCTTGGATCTTTGACTATCACTTTTAAACCTGTTATTTTGAATCTAGTTTTGTACACCCCATATCTATTCATCTTAAATGTTGACTTGTGGAATATCAGTATGAACTTGATTTGGATATATTCATGTTTAATCTAAAACCCCTTTTCGATTGTTATCTTTCCATGCCCTGTGATGTTGAAAACTATTATAGGGGTACTATTTTATGTCAATCCTTTACCATGTCTATCACCATGTCTTGTCAAGTTGATGTTGAGACCCCTATTTCATATGCCTGTAATGTTATAATCATCATACTTAACTTGTGAACACCTTTGTCATTCTGTGACTATCCTGTTTGTGTTATTCCCTATTTTGACATGTTGTATTAATGCGAGTTCACGTACGTTGGGGGTACGTTTTGGGTAGATTAGGCAAACTTGAAAATTGGCTATGGAATTGACATGATATGACATGAAAATATGACATGAAAATATGACATGAAAATATGACATGAAAACTTGACATGAGAATAAGCTTGAAAACATGAACTTGGGACATGACAATTAGATAACTTGAAAATGGCCAACTCGAGGTTGGGTTGAATTTGCAACGTAAGTCTGCCCGGAACCGCCTGGCAAATCCAGTAGTTGCAAATAATAGGACCCAATGTGGGTAGTTGGTCATATAGCACTTTAAACCCGAGGTTAGACTAGGTTATGGTGTAAAGCTGCCCGGAACCGCCCGACCCATCCAGTAACCATAACCAAGTCTAACGTGAGAGGTTGGGGTGCATTAAGTGAATTAATGCCACATGGTAGGGTTAAGTCATGGACCACTTGAGTACACTTAACCAATTTGATACATGTTTGGATAGGGGTTAAATCATGACCTTTTTAATGACAACACTTAACCCATTAGAAATCCTAGCCACGTGGTCCCTTTCAGCAGTAATCCACTTAGAAGTATCACGATACCCTGGGGACTAGGCAGGGTGGGGCACGCTTACTGGGCTGATTGTAAGCGACCAAGAATAACGGCTGAGTAAGGTGCGCCAGTGTAGGTTCAGGCGGACTAGGGTCGTGCACTTAGTGCGGTGTTGAAAAAGTAGGCATGGGCACCCGTAGTACTACATTGTGTGTGCTTGATTTGTGTCAGTGGTTAACACCCTAGGACCTGATACACCCTAGGGTGGACCTAGCACATGTGACTACATTCCGCGATTGGGCCGTATAACACCGACACACGACGAGTAAAGCCGGTCGATTAGGATAGACTGTTGGACCCCGTATTGGGTCATTTCATGTTATTGGGTTTAGGGATCATTTCTGGACTTATACTTGACATGGATTTGGACACTAGTACAGTTAGTGTAGTAAACCTTGTATATGCGATGCCGCCCTTATCTTGTTACCTTTTATTATCATGCCAGCCCAGTTATTATCTTTATGTTTAATCTCAGTTTCTCATGTCCAGTTAACTTTATTAGTTTTTATGCTGATAGTCACTAGGGCTTACCAGTCTTTTTGACTGACCCATTTTCTTCCACCTCTCTTCTTTCGTTTCCCCCCCAGGTTCTCAGGTAGGAAACCCTAGCTCTTAGCTTGGACTTTGCTTGCTTTCTGACAGCTCATGTACGGTTTGGTCTTGAGCTATGCTATGACTGCACTCATGCTCTTTTTGGGGAATAATATTGGACTTATGTTGTTTTAAGTACTTTGCTTCTTTAGAACTTGATGTAATGAAATAATGACTTGATATTTTGATGTAAGAGGTTTTGACTCTGTTTTCCACGTAATGAGATTTGGTTAAATTTATATCCGTTGCTTTATATACTCTGTTTAATTTATGTTCTGTCTTGTGTTATCTCTGTGCCTGTTTACTAGATAATACCCCTCCAAAACTAGTGCATTCCCTTAGTGAGTGACCCTAGCAGAGGTGGGGTGTTACACTATACACGGATGCTTGTGGTACCAGACTAGGTGTTGTATTGATGCAAGGAGGTAGGGTGGTAGCTTATGCTAGTCGGCAGCTAAAGCCGCATGAGAAGAAGTATCCTACCCATGATTTGGAATTTGCAGCGATCGTGTTTGCGCTGAAGATGTGGAGACACTATCTCTTGGGAGAAAGATTTGAGTTGTTTACCGATCATAAATCGTTAAAGTATCTCTTCTCTCATAAGGATCTGAATCTCCGTCAGCAGAGATGGTTACAGTTCTTGGCTTCGTATGATTTTAATATCGCATACACACCTGGGAAAGGTAATGCGGTAGCCGATGCCTTGAGTAGGAGACATGCCAGTTTAGGGGCAATGTTTCTTGAATGGAAGCAACTGGAGTATATCGCGGGGTTTGATTTCAGACCAAAGTGTGAATTGGATCCAGTCATGCTAGCTAGTTTGGCGATCAGACCCACTTTGATAGAGCGGATTGGTTCCAGCCAGAGGGACGATCCTAATCTATTGGAAATCATCTCCAAGTTAGAGATGGACATCGACGGTGAGGAGATGAATGTGTATGGGCTTGATCGAGATGGATGGCTTCGAAAGAATGGAAGACTAGTTATACCCGACGTGAATGGTTTGAGAGATGAAGTGCTTAGAGAATATCATCACTCAAAACTGACTATACATCCCGGTGGTAATAAGATGTATCGAGACATGAAGCAGACTTACTACTGGGAAGGGATGAAAAGAGACGTTGGGAAGTTTATATCCAAATGCATGAATTGCCAGCTAGTTAAAGCTGAGTAAAAGAAGCCTAGTGGGTTGTTGCAACCATTAGAAATTCCCGAATGGAAATGGGAGCAAGTCTCGATGGATTTCATCGATGGTTTACCAAGAACTAGATCGGGATATGATATCATTTGGGTAATTGTGGATCGATTGACTAAGAGTGCAAGATTTATACCAGTCAAATCGACCAGAACGACAGCCAAGTTGGCAGAATTGTATATGAAGTGGGTAGTGAGATTTCATGGAGAACCTAAAAGCATTGTGAGTGACCGAGACCCGTTGTTCACTAGTGGGTTTTGGAAGAGCTTACAAGAGGCTCTAGGGTCAGGATTACATCTCAGTACCGCATATCATCCTCAGACCGACGGTCAGACGGAGAGGGTGAATCGTATATTGGAAGATCTCTTGAGAGCTTGTATATTGGATTTTGGTGGATCATGGGATGACCATTTGCATCTAGTAGAGTTTGCATATAATAATAGCTACCAATCCAGTATCGGTATGGCTCCATATGAAGCTTTGTACGGAAGACCGTGCAACTCACCATCATGTTGGATAGAGACTGGCGAGAAGTTTATGCTTGGACCAGATGTGGTGAGAGAAACTTCAGATAAGATCAGGACCATTCAACAACGAATGAAGTCTGCCCAAAATAGGCAGAAGAGTTATGCTGATAAGAGGAGAAGAGACTTAAAATTCTCCGTTGGTGACTTGGTGTTTGTCAAGACTTCTCCGTTGAAAAGCGTGATACGATTTGGCAGGAAAGGCAAGTTGGTACCAAGATTTGTTGGCCCATTCCCTGTTCTTGAACAAGTCGGGAATTTGGCATATAGAGTTGGCTTACCAGAGAAGATGGAGGGAGTTCACAATGTATTTCATGTTTCCCAACTAAGGAAGTTCGTTCACGACTCAGATATGACTATTTCACCTGATCAGTTAGAGGACTTCGAAGTAGAACCCGAAACGATTGAGAACCGCAAGCCGATTCGTATTGTGGAGCACGATACGAAGCAACTTCGAAGGAAGGCGGTGAAGCTAGTCAAGGTTCAGTGGGGCGAGAATGAGAATGATTGTACTTGGGAGACAGAGGAGAGCATTAGGAAGGCGTATCCAGAACTCTTTGCCTGGTAAGATTTACTTTGCAATTTAGTTATTCCGCATGCTAGGATAGACTTGTTTTACTTGTTTTGCATGTTTGATTGTTGTTTTATGATTGATAGGCATGCGGGACCCTTTGTGTGTTTTGGTTAGGGAATTTCGGGGGCGAAATTTCTTAAGGGGGGAGAATGTAACAACCCGCATTCTACGCATCGAAGGATCGTAGAATATTTATTTCTTTCCCATATGAAGTCATATGGTCATGTAACTTTGGGAAACATCCACTAGAGTCATTTCCCATGCTTATTATTTTTGTCGATTTTTAAATGACCATTTTGCCCCTAGCTGATATTGTTTTGGCCATGACTTTTGATTGGAAAGGAATTTTGACCTGGAACCACTTCCATTAGATTCATTTGATGGTTTACCTTTCCGTAGAGTGGTCATAATAGCCAAACGGAATTACCGTTTGGGAGATATGGCTGAAGTAAGGTTTGGAAGGTGAAAAACTGCTTAACCAGGCCAAATAGGGTGATTAGTGAATAGGCCCATAACCCATTTCGAGATTAGAGTTATGGGGAGGCTGAAATGAGTTAGAGAATCATTCCATTTTCAGTTTTCTAGCCTCCACTTATCTCCAAGAAACCCTAAAAATGGCCTCCAACCTCTAAATCACCTCCAAATCATCTTTTAATCAAGGATTAAGCTTAGCAACATCAAATCAAGGGAGATATACACCAAATTAACATTGGAGCTACTGTTTAGCATTGGGATTCGCATCAAATCAGAGATTTATTTCAGATCTTAGTTTATTTGTGGCTAAGGTGAGTTATTTGCATAGTTCCTCACTAATTAAGGGTAATTAGTGTTAATTAGCGAATTTAAACATGATAAAATTCTGGAAAAATGTTCATAAATTCTTAAATGATGTTTTAGACCTCTGATATGAATTTGGGTTAATTTGGTTAAGTTTTGCTAATCCTATCATTAGTTTCACCTAAACATGCTTAAGGGGAAATATGAGGTTTTGGGTATGTTTGATCCATTTTAACCTATCATATTGATGTTTTGATGTTTGCGGTTGATTATGCATGTTGCTATGACTGTATGATATGGTTTGTGATTGATTTCAATAGTTAGAATGGTCGAAAACGTCGTCGAATGGCGTAAAACACTTGCTGGAAAAGTTTCAGGAAACAATGCAGGTTTTCGGATCGGATCGGATATGGTGGCTCGGATCGGATAAGTGAACTGGGAAAGGGATTCGATCAGATCGGAACTTGAAACTTGAGAAATCTGGCAAAAAGGAAGGCCATGCTAGCAATATTGGGATCGGATCGGATAAAGGAGCGGGATCGGAGCGGCTAAAGGAGGAGGATCGGATTGGAACAAATGAAGGGCGAGGGAGCTAATCGGAGCGGGAGTACAAACTGAATGGGAGATGGCAACTCGACACGACCCGAAGTGGGACACCCGACCCGAACCAACGCAATGCAGTGAACCCGAACCGAACCATTACCAGAGGAAGACCATGAACCGACGCAGCGTAGTGGACCCGACCCGAACCGATAGCTTGAAGGGGAATCCGACCCGACCCAGTATTGACCAATAACCCGAGATGCAAAGGTAGTCCAATATGGGAAGCTAGAGCTCAGGATCCAGTTGGGAACTGATGAGTTCACTTCATGGTTGGGCTTTGCTGCGGGACGTGTGCTAAGGAGTTGTCGATGTTCATAACTTCGATTCACCACTAAAAATGGATGATGGGCTACTTATCAGTGCAGTAGAGTCATTATGACTCGAGGGGCAAGGTGATGGCAGCAAGACTACGTTATCAGTGCAGTAGAGTCATTATGACTTGAGGGGAAAAGTGATGCATAGTAATACTATGAGCCAACGCAGATGGGGTGAATAACTCCATGGGGCAAGTGGACATAGTAAAGGATTGGTAAGGCTATGAGCCAGCGCAGATGGGGGTGAATAACTCCATAGGGCAAGTGGACATAGCAAAGGATTAGTGGCTACGTTATCAGTGCAGTGAAGCCATTTATGACTTCATGGGGGCAAAGTGATCGTAGCAGGGTATGTTGGGTGATCGAAGTGGTGAATATCGTATGCTTTACGCACTAAGTGAGAGATGTGAGGATGATTGCTATGTTTGATTGTTTGCCAACACTATGACATGCACACCCCCCACCTCCGTATCTTTACACCGTTTGATATGGCACCTTAGAGTGTTTTACAATATGTAGTGCTGACTCTTTGGTTGCAGGTCTAGGTTTAGGTATGTTTTAGTCTACCTGTTATTGTTCTGTTTAGATGTCTATCGCTTATACCAGGCTTTATGTCTGACCCAGAGTTTTATGTCTCCTCTTATTACTCTGGGTGCTCACACGAGCAGACTAGAGACAGGTTAGCTGGTGATGCGCGAGTAGCTGATTCGGAGGCGGGCAGGAGGCTTCCACATATGATATATAGATATTCTCCCTGTGTCGTTGGTGGTCGCTACTTGGGCATTAGTAGTGTGCCTTCTTTGTAACACCCCACCTCCGCTAGGGTCACTCTTTTGGGGGCACTAGCTTCTGGGGGGCGTTAGAACTGGGTAAGCATGCATAATGATATATCAAGGCAGAACAAGAACATAAATATATATGTAAAACAGAGTAAGTGAGAATAAAACAGCGGAATATCTCAAACCATCTCAAAACAAGTCTAGTACATCATAAAGTCAACTGCCAAAATAAACATGTCTAGTACATCATAAACAGAAATACTGAAATACATAGTGTTATCCCCAAAATAAAGATGATAAACCATAGCGAGCTCAATGTCCAGACATACATGAGCTATCCAACAAACAAGCAAGCGATCCAAGCTAAGCACCACTATTCCCTCCCTGAGAACCTGGGGGGGGGGGGAACGGAAGAAAAGAAGCGAAAGAAAACAGGTCAGTCAAAAAGACTGGTAAGCCCTACTACGATCAGTCTATAAACTGATAAAGTTAACATCATGATGGAAACTGAGATGAACATACTGGCAATAGATAAAGGTGTCATCACATAAAGAAGATTAAGCTTTGCACCACAGTGTACTAGCAAACTAACATAACAGGTATTGATCCCTCAGCCCAAACTTTGGCCCAATAACATGAGGTGACCTTAATACAAGGTCCAGCCCAACGGTCTAGTCGATCGGCTCCCTATAAACCTAACACGTCAAGTGTTGGTGTCCATACGGCCCACATATGGTTGTAGTCAGACTGTGCTGGGTCCACCTTCGGGTGTATCAAGCCCTCGGGTGTCAACCCCAGACACCTAAGCAATAATGCACAGTCTAAACCTACTGGTACCCGTGCCTCGAGTTTGTCCAACACCGGACTACGTGCACGTCCGTAGCCCGCCTGGACCCGCACCGTTGTACCACTCAGCCGTCGCTTTGGTCGCTTACATCAGTCCAGTAATCGTGCCCCGCCCTAGCCTAGCCTCTAGGGTTGTGAATGATACCAAACTGGGATTACTGCTGGAACAGACCACGTTGCTAGGGTTTTCTAAGAGGGTTAAGTGTGGTTTAACCCCTCACTAATCATGGATTAAATTAGTTAAGTGTAACCAACAGTTCACCACTTAACCCCATTTAATCCCTCGTATCCCCAAAATTGGTTAAGTATTAGTGGGCCATGACTTAACCCTAATTATGAGGCATTAATTAATTTAATTGTGCCTTAACCTCTCACATTAGACTTTGTTGCGGTTACTAGTTAAGCCGGGCGGGTCCGGGTAGCTTTACACCACAACTTGGTCTAACCTCGGGTCCCAGGTACACATGACCAACTTCTCACATTGGGTCCTATTGTTTGTAGCAACTAGTTAAGCCGGTCGGTTCCGGGTAGGTTTACGCTACAAACTCAACCCAACCTCGAGTTGGCCACACTTATGTTTTCTAAGAGTGATGTCCACTTTATTTTCAAAACATAACTACAAATTTAACAAATACTTGGGTAGACCTAACTTAATAGGTAAATTCCCAAGGGGTAGACCTAACTTAATAGGTAAATTCCCAATCTTATATTTTCATGTATTTTAAGTTTTACCCCAAACCCCCCCAACGTCATTCTATCGCTTACATATTCGTCATAACGCATAAAGGATAGAAAGAGGGAACTTGGCACAACATACATGATGAATCTTACATATCATAATAAACATGCATAACATGTTGGACTTGCATAACTTAGCATAGTGAACTTGGATAAACATGCATAACTTGTTAAACTTGCAAATCATGGCATAGTGAACTTGCATAAACATGCATAACTTGTTAAACTTGCAAATCATGGCATAGTGAACTTGCATAAACATGCATAACTTGTTAAACTTGCAAATCATGGCATAGTGAACTTGCATAAACATGCATAACTTGTTAAACTTGCAAATCATGGCATAATGAACTTGCATAAACATGCATAACTTGTTAAACATGTGTAACATAGCATAGTGAACTCGCATAAGCATGCATAACTTATTAAACATGCATAAATCCCAACTTTCATCACATATTAACTTTAGAGTTTCTAAAATGAAGGTAAGAGGGCTTACAAATATTATGAAGACACAAATCTACTAATAAAGATTGAGAAGCCCTTTATGCAAGCATATAAAAACCCAAAAAAAAGCTCCAACAAGAAAACTCTTAACAAAAATTCCAAAAACTCTAGCTTAGACAATAAAGCTTGCAACTTGATGATGTATGCAAGCTAATGATCATTCATACAACTTAGAAATGCTTGTATGAACATCAAAATCTTCATAGGAATGATTTTTGAAGAGGGTGGAGGCTAGGGTTTTTAAGTGGAGGCCATTTGAGAAATCAATTTGACATAGTTTGGTTGCTAGGATGAATAATGGGGTTTTAGGGTAGGATTAGGGTCTTATTTATAGAAGATTAGAGTGTTTTTAGCCCTAGGATTAACCCTAGGTTAGTTTAGGTCCATCAGATTTCGGAAGTCTCCAGAACATAGCCACAAAACCAAGCCAAGATCCAAAATGGTGCGCCAGGCAAAACTGCCTGGCCACCCTGTGTCGACAGGGCTGTCGACACCTTGGGGACCCTGTCGACATGCCTGTCGACATGGGGGTCCTGGCGGGAATTTTCCCGCCTGCGCCAGTTTGCCCTAATTCCCAACTTTGAACTTGAAATTCAAATCCGTTTTTGACATGGAAATTTCTGAAAACTTCGTTGGGCCTTAATCGGGTCATACGGACTCCGATTTTCGAAAACTCGGACTCTATTTCGCGTATTTTTCCGAGACGAACGCAATGGCATAGCCCGTTTCCCTTGATTCAGTTTTTAGGATTAAATTCTGCCTCGATTTATGTTATAACAGGTTATTGAAAATACGGGTTGTTACATTCTCCCCTCCTTAAAGGATTTCGTCCCCGAAATCTTCAAGTTAGGAAGAACGTATCCTACCATCCAATCATCCATCTACTCAAAGCATCATCCACGAGCAATCATTGTCCTTAAAAGATTGTAAATGTTGTATGAACATATGCAAAAGTGTGTGTATATGTACTTATCTAATGCAAAGATCAATGCAAAATATGTTAGTGAAATGTATCCATATGTATGCAAATCCCTAACATAATGTATAATATCTACATGCGTGCTCAATCATACATCCATATGCAACATCCATGTGATTGCATACAAATTTCATCCAAGAATAAGCATAAACACTCACGCACATGCAATATGAGGAGTGTGTGAGCCGATCTAGTGCCTAATGTGTATCATGCATCCACGAGTAACCACTTGCAACCATCAAACATAACATGTCTCAAACACATGTTTCATCCAAAGGGTTTCTACCTAAGGTTCTCATGACAAGATTAGCACGACAACTAGATAAACATGGATAACAAAGAGAAAGATATGCTAACAAAGGAAAGAGATTGAGAGTGTACCCTCAAAAAGGAATGGATAAAGCCCACGCATCTTCTCCTCGGTTTCCCAAGTTGCGTCTTCTTCGGCTTCACCCCATTGAACCTTCACCAACTTGACCTCTCGATTCCTTAGCTTCTTGGTCTCCGTCCCCAAGATACGAATCGGAGCTCTCCTCAAAGTTGCCTCTTTCTCTACTTCCACGTCTTCAAGAATGCTAGGTTCAACCACGTCAGCGGACTCATGTAGGCACTTTCGGAGATGCGAGACATGAAAGACATTATGCACTCCAGACAGCTTCTCGGGCAATTGCACTTTATAAGCCATCTTCCCAATTCTCTCTATGATAGGGAAGGGTCCAACAAATCTCGGTGCTAACTTCCCAATAGCTCCAAATCGGACCACATTCCGCAAAGGAGAAACCTTTACGAAAACCATATCCCCAACATCAAACTCCAAATCGGATCTTCGCTTATCAGCATAGGATTTCTGTCGGTCTTGGGCCGCTTTCATTCGTCTCCGAATCAACTCGATCTTCTCGGACGTATCTCTGATCATATCAGGCCCAAGTATGAGCTTCTCTGTAGTCACCCACCAACATGTAGGCGACTTGCACGGCCTCCCATATAAAGCTTCAAATGGTGCCATCCCTATGCTTGCCTGATAACTGTTATTATATGCAAACTCAACAAGAGGAAGATGGTCTTCCCAAGTACCACCAAAGTCCAGAATACAAAGCCTCAATAGATCCTCGAGTACCCTATTCACCCTTTCGGTTTGGCCGTCCGTCTGGGGGTGATAAGCAGTACTCAGATCCAACCTCGTGCCCATAGCCTCTTGCAAGCTATTCCAGAATTGACTTGTAAAGATTGGGTCACGGTCACTGACAATACTAGAAGGGACTCCATGAAGTCTCACAATCTCACGAAGATATACGGACGCTAGCCAAGATGCGGTCCTCTTGCTCTTTACTGGAATAAAATGAGCACTCTTCGTAAGTCTATCTACAATAACCCAAATGCTCGTATTCCCTTTCCTTGACCTTGGAAGCCCATCAATAAAGTCCATGGAGATACTCTCCCACTTCCAAAGTGGAACATCTAGAGGATGCAATAGCCCACCGGGCTTCTTTGACTCGGCCTTAACTTGCTGGCAAATGATACATCTAGAGACAAACTCTGCCACATCCTTCTTCATCCCAGGCCAAAAGAAAATACGCTTCATATCTTTATACATCTTATCACCGCCTGGATGTATAGTCAACTTAGAGCGATGCGCTTCCTCCAGAACTTTTCTTACTAAATCTTCTACCATGGGAACACATAACCTTCCATCTCTCCTCAGCCAACCCTTGTCATCAACAGAATATCGAGCGAGGTGACTAGACGTCTCTCCTCGAGTCAGCTTATCCATAATCTCAACTATGTGAGGGTCTTTTCTCTGTGAAGCCCCAACTTGATCAAGAAGGGTAGGCCTGAGTTCCAGAGATGCTAAAGAACCGGTCATCGACTCCATCGCCAAAAAGAAATCAAAGGTTGCCACATACTCTATATTCTTCATCTCAACGAATAGAGGACTTAGGGTCAACCTTCTTCTACTCAATGCATCAGCCACCACATTCCCCTTGCCGGGGGTATAAGCTATTTCAAAATCATAGGACGCCAAGAATTCCATCCATCTTTGCTGCCTCAGATTCAGATCCTTCTGAGAAAAGAGATACTTCAAAGACTTGTGATCGGTATAAAGCTCAAATCTTTCTCCCAGAAGATAATGGCGCCACGCCTTGAGTGCATATACTATTGCTGCCAACTCTAAGTCATGAGTGGGATAATTCTTCTCATGCACTTTGAGTTGTCTACCGCCAAAGCATATCACCCTTCCTTCTTGCATCAGAACAGCTCCCAACCCCGTGCCACACGCATCGGTGTATACTGTAAATAATTTCCCTCCATCGGGCAAAGCTAGAACGGGTGCTGATGTGAGAGCACTCTTGAGCTTCTGAAAAGCAAGCTCGCACTCTAAGCTCCAAGCAAAAACTGAATTCTTCTTCGTCAATTTAGTGAGAGGAGCAGAAATCTTCGCGAAGTCCTTGATGAACTTCCGGTAAAAACCCGCAAGACCTAGAAAACTTCTTACCTCGGTTGCATTCCTTGGAGTCTTCCAATCCTGAACTGCAACCACCTTAGCGGGATCCACCGCTAAGCCTTGCTTGGATACGATATGCCCAAGGAATCTAACTTCCCTTCTCCAAAAGTGACACTTGGAGAACTTGGCCTTCAACTGATGCGCTCTAAGCGTATCCATCACCTCCCCGAGGTGCCTTGCATGCTCTTCCTCATCCTTAGAGAAGACCAAAATATCATCCATGAAGACCACGACAAACTTGTTCAAGAACTCCCTGAACACCCTACTCATCAAGTCCACGAAATACGCGGGTGCATTCGTCAAACCGAACGGCATAACAAGCCATTCAAAGAATCCATCTTGAGTTCTGAATGCAGTCTTGTCTATACTATCTTCAGCCACTCTGAGCTGATGAAATCCAGTAGCAAGATCAAGCTGAGAGAAAACAGAAGCACCGACAAGCTGGTCAAAGAGATCATCGATCCTCGGTAACGGGTGTCTGTTCTTCTTAGTCAGCTTATTCAACTCTCGATAGTCAACACATAGTCGGAGAGAACCATCCGCCTTGGTAGCAAATACCACAGGCGCTCCCCACTCAGATATACTTCGTCTAATGAAGTTCTTTTCAAGCAACTCTTTCACTTGCTTGCTCAGCTCCCGCCTTTCACGCGGAGCCATGTGCCGAACGGGCAAGAAACAGGCTTAGCATTATCCACCAGATAAATGCGAAAATCAATCTCTCGTTTAGGGGGCAACCCCTTAACTTCTTCAAAAACTTCTGGATAATCTCGGACCACCCTTACAGACTGAAGGGTTTCCTCTGACGAGTCGAGAGATTCAAGATAGCACAACATGACGGGATCCTTCGGATTGCATGAAATCTCTAAGGTGTTGCCAAGGCGAGTCACAAGCCTCACAACCCTACGCTCACAATCAAGAATGGCTCCATGTCTAGACAGCCAATCCATGCCCAAAATCAATCCGTATCCCCTGAAACCAAGAACATACGCACTACACAAGAACTCTACACTGAGTATAGAGATCCTCAGATCCTCACATATCATAGATAGATGAGCAGAACCCCCAATGGGATTCGAAACACAAACGGGATCAACCACTAAGCTAGTACTAAGGTGCAAACTATCAACAAGATCAGATGAAATAAAGCTATGTGATGCACCAGAATCAAACAAGGTACGAACTGGAAGATCGGAAACATAAACAAGGTTCTCAACAGAAACACTACCTCGATCGGGAACTGGAGCGGTATTGAGAGCATGAACTTGCCCTCCTGAAGATCCAGCATGCTGAGTCTGACCCTGCCCTTTCTTCTTCGGGCATTCTTTGCTGAAGTGTCCAGCCTCACCACAGGAAAAACATCCACCACTAAGCTTCCTTTTCTTCTTCCTACAATCCTTAGCAAAGTGTCCAGGCGCACCACAGTAATTGCACTTTCCCTTGCCTTTGTTGTTGTTCCCCTTCTTGTTCTTGCTCTGATTCCCCTGACTGCTTTGACCACCTTGATTGCCTTTACCCTGAGAATCAGTCTTCTTTGCTTGAGTATCACTTGACTTGACCTCTTTCTTTCCATCTCCCTGAAGTAGAGCCATATCGACCAAACTCTCAAAAGTAGCCCCATGCGGAATATGTGACATCGCCAAACCCTGCAGCGGCTCATTCAACCCTCTAGCAAATCGAAGAGCCTTCTTCTCAGGAGTGTTTACCATATCCAAACCAAAACGGGCCAGCTGATTAAACTTGTTCACATACTCCTTGACAGACATATCACCTTACTTTAATGCAATGAACTTCTCCATCTGTAAATTCGCCTCAGCAGAAGATAGAAACTTGGCCACAAATCTAGCCCTCAAATCGGCCCAAGTCTCGACGGGCCTCGTCCCATTGGTGACCTCCCACCAATAGGCTGCTTCGTCCTTCAAAAGCCACACTGTCAATAAGATCTTCCTCTCGTCATCAATCCTAAAGATAGCAAACAAGTCCTCAGTGTCTTTCAGCCAATTCCTAGCTTCAACAAAAGATTCCGTGCCTAGGAAATTCTTGCCTCCCATCGCCTTGAAGTCTTTACAAACCTTCGTGAACTCAACCTGAGGATGCTGAGGGGGAGGAGGAGGAATATTAACTACTGGAGGAGGGGGAACAGGAACCACCGGAGGAGGGACATTAGGGGGAGGATTCTCTACTACAGGAGGAGGAGTGGGAGTAGGGTTTGCGGGGCCAGCTGCCGCCCTAGCTTCTAGAAGTCTCCTATACCAGAGTGGTACGTTTACTCCATCCGGGATGGCAAGATTCTCAGCCATACTGAAACGAAAGATAAGACAAGATTAGGTCAAGGGAACGAAGGATAACGCTAATGGCTTTTTGGGGAATAGCCTTTTAAAATACTAGACTTTTCTTTGGAAAATACTTTATACTTATTTTGAAAATAGTTTTTCAAAAGTCTTTTAAAAACTTTTTGTTCTTTCTCGTAAACCATATGCTCTGATACCAAATTTGTAACACCCCACCTCCGCTAGGGTCACTCTTTTGGGGGCACTAGCTTCTGGGAGGTGTTAGAACTGGGTAAGCATGCATAATGATATATCAAGGCAGAACAAGAACATAAATATATATGTAAAACAGAGTAAGTGAGAATAAAACAGCGGAATATCTCAAACCATCTCAAAACAAGTCTAGTACATCATAAAGTCAACTGCCAAAATAAACATGTCTAGTACATCATAAACAGAAATACTGAAATACATAGTGCTATCCCCAAAATAAAGATGATAAACCATAGCGAGCTCAATGTCCAGACATACATGAGCTATCCAGCAAACAAGCAAGCGATCCAAGCTAAGCACCACTATTCCCTCCCTGAGAACCTGGGGGGGGGGGGGAGGGGGGAAACAGAAGAAAAGAAGCGAAAGAAAACAGGTCAGTCAAAAAAACTGGTAAGCCCTACTATGATCAGTCTATAAACTGATAAAGTTAACATCATGATGGAAACTGAGATGAACATACTGGCAATAGATAAAGGTGTCATCACATAAAGAAGATTAAGCTTTGCACCACAGTGTACTAGCAAACTAACATAACAGGTATTGATCCCTCAGCCCAAACTTTAGCCCAATAACATGAGGTGACCTTAATACAAGGTCCAGCCCAACGGTCTAGTCGATCGACTCCCTATAAACCTAACACGTCAAGTGTTGGTGTCCATACGGCCCACATATGGTTGTATTCAGACTGTGCTGGGTCCACCTTCGGGTGTATCAAGCCCTCGGGTGTCAACCCCAGACACCTAAGCAATAATGCACAGTCTAAACCTACTGGTACCCGTGCCTCGAGTTTGTCCAACACCGGACTACGTGCACGTCCGTAGCCCGCCTGGACCCGCACCGTTGTACCACTCAGCCGTCGCTTTGGTCGCTTACATCAGTCCAGTAATCGTGCCCCGCCCTAGCCTAGCCTCTAGGGTTGTGAATGATACCAAACTGGGATTACTGCTGGAACAGACCACGTTGCTAGGGTTTTCTAAGAGGGTTAAGTGTGGTTTAACCCCTCACTAATCATGGATTAAATTAGTTAAGTGTAACCAACAGTTCACCACTTAACCCCATTTAATCCCTCGTATCCCCAAAATTGGTTAAGTATTAGTGAGCCATGACTTAACCCTAATTATGAGGCATTAATTAATTTAATTGTGCCTTAACCTCTCACATTAGACTTTGTTGCGGTTACTAGTTAAGCCGGGCGGGTCCGGGTAGCTTTACACCACAACTTGGTCTAACCTCAGGTCCCAGGTACACATGACCAACTTCTCACATTGGGTCCTATTGTTTGTAGCAACTAGTTAAGCCGGTCGGTTCCGGGTAGGTTTACGCTACAAACTCAACCCAACCTCGAGTTGGCCACACTTATGTTTTCTAAGTGTCATGTCCACTTTATTTTCAAAACATAACTACAAATTTAACAAATACTTGGGTAGACCTAACTTAATAGGTAAATTCCCAAGGGGTAGACCTAACTTAATAGGTAAATTCCCAATCTTATATTTTCATGTATTTTAAGTTTTACCCCAAACTCCCCCAACGTCATTCTATCGCTTACATATTCGTCATAACGCATAAAGGATAGAAAGAGGGAACTTGGCACAACATACATGATGAATCTTACATATCATAATAAACATGCATAACATGTTGGACTTGCATAACTTAGCATAGTGAACTTGGATAAACATGCATAACTTGTTAAACTTGCAAATCATGGCATAGTGAACTTGCATAAACATGCATAACTTGTTAAACTTGCAAATCATGGCATAGTGAACTTGCATAAACATGCATAACTTGTTAAACTTGCAAATCATGGCATAGTGAACTTGCATAAACATGCATAACTTGTTAAACTTGCAAATCATGGCATAGTGAACTTGCATAAACATGCATAACTTGTTAAACTTGCAAATCATGGCATAGTGAACTTGCATAAACATGCATAACTTGTTAAACATGTGTAACATAGCATAGTGAACTCGCATAAGCATGCATAACTTATTAAACATGCATAAATCTCAACTTTCATCACATATTAACTTTAGAGTTTCTAAAATGAAGGTAAGAGGGCTTACAAATATTATGAAGACACAAATCTACTAATAAAGATTGAGAAGCCCTTTATGCAAGCATATAAAAACCCAAAACAAAGCTCCAACAAGAAAATTCTTAACAAAAATTCCAAAAACTCTAGCTTAGACAATAAAGCTTGCAACTTGATGATGTATGCAAGCTAATGATCATTCATACAACTTAGAAATGCTTGTATGAACATCAAAATCTTCATAGGAATGATTTTTGAAGAGGGTGGAGGCTAGGGTTTTTAAGTGGAGGCCATTTGAGAAATCAATTTGACATAGTTTGGTTGCTAGGATGAATAATGGGGTTTTAGGGTAGGATTAGGGTCTTATTTATAGAAGATTAGAGTGTTTTTAGCCCTAGGATTAACCCTAGGTTAGTTTAGGTCCATCAGATTTCGGAAGTCTCAAGAACATGCCACAAAACCAAGCCAAGATCCAAAATGGTGCGCCAAGCAAAACTGCCTGGCCACCCTGTGTCGACAGGGCTGTCGACACCTGGGGACCCTGTCGACATGCCTGTCGACATGGGGGTCCTGGCGGGAATTTTCCCGCCTGCGCCAGTTTGCCCTAATTCCCAACTTTGAACTTGAAATTCAAATCTGTTTTTGACATGGAAATTTCTGAAAACTTCGTTGGGCCTTAATCGGGTCATACGGACTCCGATTTTCGAAAACTCGGACTCTATTTCGCGTATTTTTCCGAGACGAACGCAATGGCATAGCCCGTTTCCCTTGATTCAGAATTTAGGATTAAATTCTGCCTCGATTTATGTTATAACAGGTTATTGAAAATACGGGTTGTTACATTCTTTATCTTGCTTTTGCTTTTGAGACAGTTTAAAAAGTTGTAATAATGTTAGCTTTGGATCATAAGCTGTACTTGGATTTTCCGCTGCTATGTTAGTTTGTTTTCAGCTTATGCACTGTCTCACCTGTTTTATGTCAAGTATGTTATTATTATATTTTATTCTATGCGCTGTGAGACATTCTACAGGTTCTTTGTTAGTTCATTTCCTTCTTCCCTTTCCTTCTGACGACCCGTTCCGTGCTAACTGGACATGTGTACAGCGCACCTTTGGAGTAAATGTCGGTTGGTGCGGGGCGGGCTGTCACAATAGCTTTTCAGTTTCAGAAAACAGATCCTAGAAAAAAAATTGTTCTTTTGTTTGTAAGTTCAGTTATTCTTTCGATGTGAACAAAATAAAAGTCATGATTTGTAATAAAGCAAAACTAGAACGGTGCCTATTTGTAAAATGATCATATTTTCATTATGTTTTCTAAAATTTCCTATGCCTACGAGACTATTGGAATTGATATAATTCATCATGTTGTATAGTAGTTTGGTGATGAATCTATCATGTTATATAGTAATTTGGTGATGAACCTATCATGTTGTATAGTAATTTGGGAATGAACATATCATGTTGTATACAAGTTTGGTGATTCTTTCATGTTATATTACATGCAAGTTTTAGGCTAAGTCATATACACCTATATGTTTAGATCTATGTTCTCATATGTTTAGATCTATGTTAATTTGATCCAACTCAAATACAAGTTCACATTTACATGCCTAATTGGATTTGTGTAATTCTATGCAAGTTCCCATTCATATGCTTAAGATTCATGTTAATTGGATCTAAAATGCAAGTTCATTGTTCTATGCCAAATTTATATGACACATGTTTAGTTAGATCCATATTACTTTATGTTGTTAGAATGGTACATGCTCCTTTCTTTTCCCTTTTTGTTTACGAGTTAGGCTAAGTTGCGAGCCTAACGTTCTATGTGAATTATGCGAGCGTATAATGGGGGTAATGTTGGGAAAAACATTAAATTACATATTATCGGCATAGTTTGGTCAATAATCATGTAAATGATTAGTAGCATGAAATGGTATAATTTATATACCTAAAAATTATGAACATGATTTAGAGGGTAAATGGGGCATGATTTGAATGACAATAATTGTGGATAATTTACATATAAATATGAAGGGTAAATATGTAAATTAAGTAAAAGACGAATATGCGTAACCCGAGGTTAGATTGAGTTATGGTGTAAGACTGCCCGGAACCGCCCGGCACATCCAGCAACCGTAACAATATAGATCTAATGTGAGAGGTTAGCGCATCAAGTCCAAAATAACCCGAGGTTAGATTGAGTTGAGGTGTAAGACTGCCCGAAACCGACCGGCACATCTAGCGACCGCAACAAAATAGATCTAATGTGAGAGGTTGGTTCTTTAATGAATGAATTAAAGCTAAGGAACATGCATGCTAAGAAGGTAGGGTTAAGTTAATTAAGGAAACACTTAACCAACACAACATGTTAACTAAATTGATGGGTGGGGTTAGGTTAATTTGAGAACACTTAACCATTTTAACATGTTGATTAGGAAACCCTAGTAACGGGGACCCATTTCAGCAGTAACCCACATAGATGTATTATGGTACCCTGAACTAGGCAGAGTGGGGCACGATTACTGGGCTGATTATAAGCGGTGAAAACAACGGCGGGTGATGCATCTGTGTAGGTTCCGACAGAGTATGGGCGTGGACGTACTCCGGAGTGGAAAAAGCAGGCACTGGGTATTAGTAGTTATACACTGTGCATCTTGAATTGTGTCGGGTTGCCACCATTGGATTTGATACACCCCATGGTGGGACCAGCACAGGTATCTACAATCAAGCAAGGCCGAATGACACAAGTAGAAAACGTATACGAGTAGGAGCTGATCGATACAGGGGATCACTTTGTTATGAACACGTGAGGCTGGTTGAAACAATAGCCAGTAGGTGCAAAGAAAGAGAAATGGGTGCGATAGTATATTTAGTTTAACCTACCTTGTCTTGTCTTATGTTATCATGTTATTCTGGTATTGTCCTATTTTCAGTTTATTCATGTCATGATCCTTTTTCTTGTTCTCATGCTGAAAAATCACTGGACTTACCAGACTTACATCTGGCCCATTTTTCTTTCGTCTTCTTTTCTTCCGTTCCCCCCGGTCTGCAGGGAGGGAATACTTCAGCTTAGTTCAGACCACTTCCAGCATAAAGAGAGTAGATGTATTGCTTGGATTCTCTTTTCTTGGGCTATGGCTTTGTATACACTCTTATTGGGGATTTATGCTGCCTCATTGTTATTTCATGCTTCTTAATGTTTTAATCAAGACAGAGGTTTTGTTGTAACGATTTGGAAGTTGGTTTGAGACAGTTGTTGTAATGTTTTGACTGAACCACGTACTTATGAAATAAATTTAGTTTTTCCGCTATTTATATGTCTGGCTTGTAAATCATCTGTATCTTTTACCTAAAACGCTCCACCGAAGTTAAGGCATTCCCTTTGTGAGTGACCTTAACGGAGGTGGGGTGTTTCACTTGGTATCAGAGCTGATGGTTGCCAGATCAGATAAAAATTTTGGAAACTAATTTTCAGAAAAGAAGTTTAAAGAAGCATCTTCAAGAAAAAAAAAGTGTTGTTTTTATTGTAAAAGGCATAATCCCCAAAGCCGTATGCACTATCTTTCTATCCTTTGTTTTGAATCTTTTCTTTTTCATTTCAGCATGTCTGGAATCTTAACCTTCCAGAGGGCGTACCGGTACCTGGCTGGTTCAGAAGGTACCTAGAGGCTAAGGCTAACAATGCAGGCCCAGCAGACGTTCCTCCTCCCCCAGCTGCAGCCATTCCTCCTCCTCCTCCACGTGCAAATGCTTTCTCAAAGATATGTAGAGACTTTTGAGCCATGGGTGGAAAGAACTTTAATGGGACTGAGTCATTTGTAGAAGCAAGAAACTGGCTCAAAGAATCCGAGGATTTGTGTAAAGACCCGTAAATTCCCGCTCTTTGGATCGACCATGAACCACACAAGTCTGACCCAAAAGTTGGAAATCCACGAATACTTTAACTTTGGGAATACAACAACATCAGAACAATAACAACAGACTTTTATAAACATTAAAATAATGTTACATCAGAGTACAGAATATCAGAGTGCATCGAATAAAATTACAGCGGAAGATAAATTATAATAAATTATTGTACAATACAGTGCAGCGGAAATAAAATAAATACAGCGGAAGACAACTATGCTCTGGACACAGCTTTAAGCTTTAATCCAGAATCCTGCTCGAGATAAGGACCTGTAGACAAACTACTCGACTGCCCATGTGAAAAAGAGGGCACCCGAGTTTGCAAAGGTGAAAACAAACAATGGGTCAGTCATGAGACTGGTGTGAGAATTCATAACTAATTTAACGAACAGTAATAAAGCAAATCCAAGGACCACGCCGCTAACGCGGAACGGGTTTACTCCAATGGATTACCGTGCATAACTTAAAGTAATTCGTTAAACAACGCAATGCTTTTTGGAAAAATGAAACCATCATAAGACCCAAGTCCCATTATACAATGCAACACAAACCGGAGGATAGGGTTTTACCTTATAATGGTCAAAAATGCTTGATACGATAAAAACGAATTTGAAATTATTATTAGTGTGTATATGTTTCAAAAACATTTCAATCATAATGTATCAATCCTAAGACACATAGATACCATAATACTATGCTTCCATACTAGTAATACAATCAATACCGCATGAGGTCGTATTGGAAATTTGGATTTCCATCATGAGTCAAGGCTAGGGAGGAGCTCCTTACTGATTCGAGACACTCTAGCTAATGTCTCAGGATCCCCTGCAGTGAACCCTTGGATAGCTGCAGGGCTGGTCCACCATACGAGTTGCGGATTAGTTATTCCTGAACACACGTTTCCCGGTCCTATAGGACCTATCATCTGAGGCGCCTCATTCCATCATCCACATAAGTAAAATGCCGGGCCATGTTAAAGCCCAAACACCACTTCTAGCTAGAAAGAAACGTGTTGCTCTCCCTGCGTTCCCTTCTCCCATTTTAGACTCCGCCGGGGTGTGAGGCTCACGAAGTCACGCTATACACAAAGCTATGCCTAAACAGGCTATGCTTTGATCATCCCACAAGGCCTGCTTTTCAACAAAGCCTTGATCATATGCATCTTAGCATGCCACATCGTTACTCCATATCACACTACCAATCCTTTGCCGAAATATATGAAAGGGTGTTAAGCAAGAGAATAAATTCTCCGCCACCAAACATTCATACATTCAGCAGAAAATCAATAAGTACAATATATAAAGGAGTACGATGTCAAATACACATTCCATTTATAAGCGTATGCTCTGGGTCTGAGCGAAAGCCAAATCCATACGGATCAACACTACGTCCGGACAACTACCATCTTAGCCTCGTCTTGGGAGCAAATCAATCAAGGGCCTTAACACTAGTTACCCATTCGATGTGAAGATCGCCGGTTTTCAATCGCTGTCTTCAATTCTTCAAACGTCGTATCATTATTTGGAATGAGAGTAAACTCGGACTTTCCAAATAACTCTCGCATATATAAATTTGAAAACCATTTCATATCGTCGTTAATAATTTATAACGATCTATCGCTATTTGTACTTTACATGCACATCCTAAACATAACAGTATATTTTCCTCTTCCATTTTTTAATTTACACCAAATGTATATTTGGTTTCGTATTTCTTTCTAATGAAAATCCATTCATTAGAAATGTAAATTTCTAATCTTATTATTTACATTGAAAAATGTAAATTCCTATTCCTATAATATTTACATTGAGAAATGTAAATTTATACTTCAATATATTATTATATTGAAAATGTAACCTTTATTTCATATTTTATTTACATTGGGAAATGTAAATTCCTAATCATTCCTTTGTTTACATTGAAAAATGTAAACTCTTTTATTTGCATATAAAAATATAATTTCTATTTCATCCTTATTTACATTGAAATTTTATTCACATTAAGAAAAATGTAACTTTTCTAATTCTTATTTACATTAAGAAAAATGTAAAACTTTTATAATCCTTGTCTTATTATATTAAAAATGTAACTTTCTTTTATAACAAACTTGGAGGTGAAAATATTCATTTCATTATTAACACATAACAGTGTGAAAATAACGTCAATTTCTAAGTTATCCATTTATATTTTAATATGGGCCAGACCTCTCACATTAGGCCTACAACTTGTGGATGCTGGATAGGTCGGTCGGTTCCGGGCAGACTTCTCCCACAAGTTGGGCTTAACCTCGTGTCTTGGCCCAATTTGTATTTGCGCACTTGGACCTCTCACATTAGGCCCAACATTTGTGGCTGCAGGATATGCCGGTCGGTTCCGGGCAGACTTCCACCACAAATGTGACCTAACCTCGTGTCCAAGTACCATTTTAATTAATCGTATAATTGTTCTACTAAAAATTTTATTTCAAAATGTTTCTCACTTCAAAATCCTTAATTTTGGAATATTCTATATTTCCAAAATAACTTGATTTCAAATACTATAACTTACCCTTTCAAATCTTAATTACTTACATAAAGATGTAATTTTCATTATATGGCAAAATCATATCTTAATTAATTACATAAAAATGTGATTTTCATTAACAATGCAATTTCCTACTGTTTAATTACATATAAAAATGTGATTTTATTTAATGTAAATTCTTACTTTTTTTCAATTACATATAATGTAATTCTCTTTTCTTTGTCATCTTGATTACATAAAAATGTAATTCTCTTTCTGTGTTTCAGCACTTTTATTTAACAGTGTATATTATTCTGAATAAAAGACAATTTTTATGTAACATGTCATTATTCTAGATAAAGGACATTTTTATTTACATGACAATATTCCAACAAAATGACATATATATTTGTCATGACAATATTCTAACCAAATGACATTTTAATTCTAATATTTCTAAATCGACCAAATGACATATTTACAATTCTAGCAACAAAATAAAAAGAGATTTTGTCTGCATACAAACTTATGTATTTCTAATGACAAATAAAAAGAAGTATTTATTTGTCTACATGTTTTCAACCTTGTATATGACAAATAAAAAGAAGTGTTTATTTGCATAACCTGTTTTTCATAAATGACATTTTCTAACATGGCATTTTTAATACAAACATAAATGACCTTTCCTAACATGGCATCTTATATTAACATGACAAATTTCCTCTAACATGGCATTAGTATAAATGCACGACAATTTCCCTAATATGACATTAGTGTAGATAAATGACCATTTCCTCTAATATGACATTATTATATTAACATGACATTTTTACCTAACACAACATTTTATAACAAACATGATATTTTTGTTCTAAAGCAACATTTCTAATATAAACATATCTAATGTAAACATATTTTCTCTCAACACTAAAATATAATTCATATCAACTAAATTTACATAATGCTAAAATTATGTTCATTTCAACTAAATTTGACATACATTAAAATGTGTATTCATTTTACCTAAAATGACATATGCTAAAATATGTGTTCATAAATGACATACGCTAAAATATGTGTTCATTTTATCTAAAATGACATACGCTAAAATATGTGTTCATTTTATCTAAAATGGCACAACGACAAAATTATGCTCATATTCACCATATCGACATAACGCTAAAATATATTCATATTCACTAAAGTGACATAGCGACAAAAATGTCATTCTTCTTCATGTTTTTACATAAACACTAAAAATATGTTTATTCCCGTGTTTCTACAAAAACGCTACAAATATCCTTAATTTCATATTTCTACATAAATGATAAAAATAATCTTAATTTCATATTTTAACATAAACGGTAAAAATATGTTTATTTACATAAAGATGTCATCTTTTTGTTCATTTCTTTGATTATAAGAAAATATAATCCATTTTGATTACATGAATGTGTAATCCCTTTTTATTCTCTTCCTACTTTTCATATTTTGCATTAACGCTAATTTGTATATGCAATTTACAAGTTTCATGAGAACGATAAAAATTTCCGAATTCATCCTTGTTTATACTTGTTTTAATGTAAACACTCAACATTAATCTTATGTTCATAATTCATAAAATATACCACACAAATTTTATGTTTATAACTCATAAAAATACACAATGCTAATTTCATGACAACACATACCATTTAATGTTAAGTTTCATGAACCCAAAATAAAAGAGCCAAACTTTATTGATTTTATGAATCAAAATAAAAGATCCACACTTTATCTATTTTATGAATCAAAATAAAAGGTCCAAACTTTATTTTCCATACTGCCATTATTTCATGAATCCATCAATAATGATTAAAACTTCATTGCCCAACTACCCATTATTTCAAATTATCACAATTCACAAAGCAACCAACATCTAAACACAAAGCATCGCAGAAGTGATTATAATCATATATTTAGATATATTAATTAGCGATAAAGAATTAAATATTTGCAGCGCAAGCACAGATCTGAAAAGTAGATCTGAAAATAAAAATTAAGCAATATCGTATTTTAGATCTGAAAGAGATCTAAAATAAAACTACATCCATCACAGACACAGATCTAAGCTATCACATAGATTCATGAACACATATCTATAATAAGAAAAATAATTAAATTAAATTAAATTTTAAATTTCAAATTTAGAATTGCTCACATAAGGCCTTCCACTCTGCCCAAAAGTTGAGACGAGCTCCAAGATTGTTCCAGTCCACCCCATAACGTAGATCACATCCTCACGGTTCTAATGAATTTGATTTCGCTGAGTTTTGACATCGTATAACAAAGTTACAATTTTTTTATACATTAGTACACATAAAAAAAACCGTTAACTCAAATAATTTCAAAATTAATCGACCTTAACAATAGGCTAATCATGTTTACACTGCTTGTTTTTGGTTCCTCATACCGTCTTCTTCATCAGCCAATCAAATCCGTCTCATTTTGAAGAGCTTGAGGAGTACTTCGATTTGTGTTTTGGAATCAAGGCTAACTCGAAAGGAATTGAGAATTATTGAGGGGTGAAAAGGGGAGGATATGGGCCATTGATAAAAGTGGATGGCGGCTGTCATATGAGAATTATGGTTTTGGTTTAATTTTAGGGTATTTATAAATTTGTCTAATCCTCTTTTTTTTTATTAATAAAATTTATTACTACATATTTTTATTTAGAGATGAAACTTCCCACCTCCTTTTGTTTAAGGTAATCAATTAATGAGGGGGGAGAGAAAAACGTTTCATTTCCTTTCTTTAAATTATCTAATAAATGAGGGTAGTTAGAGAAGGAGAACTTTCATTTCCTTTCTTTTAATTATTTAATTAATAGGGAGAATATTATTTGCATCAGTAGATGGTCAATTACATAAAATAAATTGAGACATAGGTAAAAGTTAACATATATGATTAATTGGATTTCTCATTAGGATGCAACATTTCAATGAAATCAACAAGCATCATGACACAAGTATATGCATAGCAAATGTCAAAGCATGTGTTTAATTTTTCTCCTCTTTTAACTTTTAAAGAAAAGAAACTATTTTGTATTATCAGGATTTGAAATAAATAATAAGTTTTTTTCTCTTTTACAAATAAATCCGTTATATCTTATATTTGAAATAAAATATTTTTATTTTCACTAATTTACAGGAAAGCCCCAAATTTTCTAATTAATAATTACTATGATTTGATAACAATCAATCTATATTACAATTTTAATTTATGTACGTTACAACAAAAATCAATATACGTTAATTAGTAATTAATGTATGTTACAAACATAAGAAAGAAATTTAATATATTTATAACAATATAATGTCTAACTAGTGGTATATATATTTGGAGTTTGGAATCATTCAAACATGTGTAAATAGTAAACTTATAATGGAAGCAATGGAAGGAGAATGATACAATTTATAAATGAACGTTGCAAACGGAGAAGAATTAATAGAGATGATAGTTAAATTGAGTAAGCAATCAATTAAGAAAAATTAATTATGAAATGAATGACATTAATTAATAAATTGGGTGGTTTAGGATACATACGTTTTGAAATTGGAATTATGTAATGTGTGAATATAAAAAGGAAACATAATAATGGAGAAATAGGGATGGACCATTATATATATATATATATATATATATATATATATAATGTTCCAATCCCTTAATCACATTAAAGACCCATTAAACCACTTTCTCCTATTCAGGCCCAATTCATTTCAATTCACAAAAGTTGTAATTCTATATGTCATTTACTATTCAACAAAATGGATATTTTGTGCGTCATTCTAATTCTAACAAAAATGAATATTTTGTTTTGCAACAAAAATAATACTTTTTTCTCTTTTAAACATTTTAATGTAAATAAAAATGATACATTTCATTCTCTTTATTGTAAACAAAAATTACAATGCAATTTTTTTTAATGTAAACGAAATGATACATTATATTTCAATTGTGCGACACAACAATGGTTTTATTTTGCCTATATGACAAAAATGCAAACTTGCATATATGACAAAAATGCAAACTTTTATTACCTTGGAAATGAAATCTTTTTATTTTAACAAAATGACAATGTAACTTTTTAATTTAAGCCTTTTTTTTAATTTTGTAAAATATCGACTCTAAAATTGTATTTTTACTATAAAACTTTTTATTCAAATTATATATATATTTTCTTCTATTCTTTAATAATTATTTAAAATTTGAAATTTTAAATCTGGACTCATTTTCAACAAAATTTCTAAAAATAAATTTTTTAATTGTTATTATTTAAAATAAATTATTTTAAATAACCAAAACTCATTAAAATAACTTAAAATAAAATTTTAAATTGGCCCCAAAATTCAGGGTTGTTACAGTCTCCCCCCTTAAAATCTTTTTGTCCTCGAAAAGGAACGAAGATAAAAGTTGTTTAGTTACATAACTCTACTTTTAATTTAGTTCTATATTTGATTTGGTTAAATTGTTACCATTCATGTTATTAGTTAAACTAATTATCAAATAACACAACCATCAATCAGTTAGTTGATTAACTTTTAAAGTATATATAACTTTTATATATTCAAAAGTCATATTTTCTAACATAGATTATAATTACAAATACGTTAATTATATGCTTGTCACTCTCAACTCATTTTAGGGCATTACTAACCCCATCTCTAATGAGTTTCCTCATTCTAGGATACTGCTGATCCTATCTCTAATGAGTATTCTTATTGGATATTACTAATCCAATCTCTGATTAGTCTTTTGTTCAGTTCTAATTAGTTGTATCCCAAAGATTTGACCTAACCAAAGCTCTGATACCAACTGTAAAGACCCGTAAATTCCCGCACTTTGGATCGACCACAAACCATACAAGTCTGACCCAAAAGTTGGAAATCCATGAATACTTTAACTTTGGGAATACAACAACATCAGAACAATAACAGCAGACTTTTATAAACATTAAAATAATGTTACAACAGAGTACAGAATATCAGAGTGCATCGAATAAAATTATAGCGGAAGATAAATTACAATAAATTATTGTACAATACAGTGCAGCGGAAATAAAATAAATACAGCGGAAGACAACTGTGCTCTGGACACAACTTTAAGGTTCAATCCAGAAACCTGCTCGAGATAAGGAACTGTAGACAAACTACTCGACTGCCCGTGTGGAAAAGAGGGCACCCGAGTTTGCAAAGGTGGAAACAAACAATGGGTCAGTCATGGGACTGGTGTGAGAATTCTTAACTAATTTAACTAATAGTAATAAAGCAAATCCAAGGACCATGCCGCTAACGCAGAACGGGTTTACTCCAATGGATTGCCGTGCATAACTTAAAGTAAATCGTTAAACAATGCAACGTTTTTGGAAAAATGAAACCATCATAAGACCCAAGTCCCATTACACAATGCAACGCAAACCGGAGGATAGGGTTTTACCTTATAATGGTCAAAAATGTTTGATACGATAAAAACGAATTTGATATTATTATTAGTGTGTATATGTTTCAAAAACATTTCAATTATAATGTATCAATCCTAGGACACATAGATACCATAATACTATGCTTCCATACTAGTGATACAATCAAAACCGCATGAGGTCGTATTGGAAATTTGGATTTCCATCATGAGTCAAGGCTAGGGAGGAGCTCCTTACCGATTCGAGACACTCTAGCTAATGTCTCAGGATCCCCCGCAGTGAACCCTTGGATAGCTGCAGGGCCGGTCCACCACACGAGTTGCAGATTAGTTATTCCTGAACACACGTTTCCCGGTCCTATAGGACCTATCATCCGTGGCGCCTCATTCCATCATCCACATAAGTAAAATGCCGGGCCGTGTTAAATCCCAAACACCACTTCTAGCTAGAAAGAAACATGCTGATCTCCCTGCGTTCCCTTCTCCCGTTTTAGACTCCGCCGGTGTGTGAGGCTCGCGAAGTCACGCTATACACAAAGCTATACCAAAACAGGCTATGCTTTGATCATCCCACAAGGCCTTCTTTTCAACAAAGCCTTGATCATATGCATCTTAGCATGCCACATGGTCACTCCATATCACACTACCAATCCTTTGCCGAAATATATGAAAGGATGTTAAGCAAGAGAATAAATTCTCCGCCACCAAACAATCATACATTCGGCAGAAAATCAATAAGTACAATATATAAAGGAGTACGATGTCAGACACACATTCCATTTATAAGCTTATGCTCTGGGTCTGAGCGAAAGCCAAATCCGTACAAACACTACGTCCAGACAACTACCATCTTAGCCCCATCTTGGGAGCAAATCAATCAAGGGCCTCAACACTAGTTACCCATTCGATGTGAAGATCGTCGGTTTTCAATCGCCGCTTCAATTCTTCAAACGTCGTATCATTATTTGGAATGAGAGTAAACTCAGACTTTCCAAATAACGCTTGCATATATAAATTTGAAAACCATTTCATATCGTCGTTAATAATTTATAACGATCTATCGCTATTTTTACTTTACATACACATCCTAAACATAACAGTGTATTTTCCTCTTCCATTTTTCAATTTACACCAAATGTATATTTGGTTTCGTATTTCTTTCTAATGAAAATCCATTCATTAGAAATGTAAATTTCTAATCTTATTATTTACATTGAAAAAAGTAAATTCCTATTCCTATTATATTTACATTGAGAAATGTAAATTTATACTTCAAAATGTTATTATATTGAAAATGTAACCTTTATTTCATATTTTATTTACATTGGGAAATGTAAATTCCTAATCATTCCTCTGTTTACATTGAAAAATGTAAACTCTTTTATTTGCATATAAAAATATAATTTCTATTTCATCCTTATTTACATTGAAAAATGTAGGTTTCTATATTACACCGATTACATATAAAAATGTAACTTCCTATGTTCCTTTTATTTAAATTAAGAAAATGTATCTTTTCTAATTTTTATTTACATTAAGAAAAATGTAAAACTTTTATAATCCTTATCTTATTATATTAAAAATGTAACTTTCTTTTATAACAAACTTAAGGTGAAAATATTCATTTCATTATTAACACATAACGGTGTGAAAATAACGTCAATTTCTAAGTTATCCATTTATATTTTAATATGGGCCAGACCTCTCACATTAGGCCTACAACTTGTGGATGCTGGATAGGCCGGTCGGTTCCGGGCAGACTTCTCCCACAAGTTGGGCTTAACCTCGTGTCTTGGCCCAATTTGTATTTGTGCAATTGGACTTCTCACATTAGGCCCAACATTTGTGGCTGTTGGATATGCCGGTCGGTTCCGGGCAGACTTCCACCACAAATGTGACCTAACCTCGTTTCCAAGTACCATTTAAATTAATCATATAATTGTTCAACTAAAAATATTATTTCAAAATGTTTCTCATTTTAAAATACCTTAATTTTGGAATATTCTATATTTCTAAAATAACTTGATTTCAAATACTATAACTTACCCTTTCAAATCTTAATTAATTACATAAAGATGTAATTTTCATTACATGGAAAAATCATATCATAATTAATTACATAAAAATGTGATTTTCATTAACAATGCAATTTCCTACTTTTTAATTACATATAAAAATGTGATTTTATTTAATATAAATTCTTACTTTTTTCAATTACATATAATGTAATTCTCTTTTCTTTGTCATCTTGATTACATAAAAATGTAATTCTCTTTCTGTGTTTCAACACTTTTATTTAACAGTGTATATTATTCTGAATAAAAGACAATTTTTATGTAACATTTCATTATTCTAGATAAAGGACATTTTTATTTACATGACAATATTCCAACAAAATGACATATATATTTGTCATGACAATATTCTAACCAAATGACATTTTAATTCTAATATTTCTAATCCGACCAAATGACATATTTACAATTCTAGCGACAAAATAAAAAGAGATTTTGTCTGCATACAAACTTCTGTATTTCTAATGACAAATAAAAAGAAGTATTTATTTGTCTACATGTTTTCAACCTTGTATGACAAATAAAAAGAAGTGTTTATTTGCATAACCTGTTTTTCATAAATGACATTTTCTAACATGACATTTTTAATACAAACATAAATGACCTTTCCTAACATGGCACCTTATATTAACATGACAAATTTTCTCTAACATGACATTAGTATAAATGCACGACAATTTCCCTAATATGACATTAGTGTAAATAAATGACCATTTCCTCTAAAATGACATTATTATATTAACATGACATTTTTACCTAACACAACATTTTATAACAAACATGATATTTTTGTTCTAAAGCAACATTTCTAATATAAACATATCTAATGTAAACATATTTTCTCTCAACGCTAAAATATAATTCATATCAACTAAGTTTACATAATGCTAAAATTATGTTCATTTCAACTAAATTTAACATGCATTAAAATATGTATTCATTTTACCTAAAATGACACACGCTAAAATATGTGTTCATTTTATCTAAAATGATATACGCTAAAATATGTGTTCATTTTATCTAAAATGACATACGCTAAAATATGCGTTCATTTTATCTAAAATGGCACAACGACAAAATTATGCTCATATTCACCATATCGACATAACGCTAAAATATATTCATATTCACTAAAGTGACGTAGCGACAAAAATGTCATTCTTCTTCATGTTTTTACATAAACACTAAAAATATGTTTATTCCCGTGTTTCTATATAAACGCTACAAATATCCTTAATTTCGTATTTCTACATAAATGATAAAAATAATCTTAATTTCATATTTTAACATAAACGGTAAAAATATGTTTGTTTACATAAAGATGTCATCTTTTTGTTCATTTCTTTGATTATAAGAAAATATAATCCATTTTGATTACATGAATGTGTAATCTCTTTTTATTCTCTTCCTACTTTTCATATTTTGCATTAACGCTAATTTGTATATGCAATTTACAAGTTTCATGGGAACGATAAAAATTTCCGGATTCATCTTGTTTATACTTGTTCTAGTGTAAACACTCAACATTAATCTTATGTTCATAATTCATAAAATATACCACACAAATTTTATGTTTATAACTCATAAAAATACACAATGCTAATTTCATGACAACACATACCATTTAATGTTAAGTTTCATGAACCCAAAATAAAAGAGCCAAACTTTATTGATTTTATGAATCAAAATAAAAGATCCACACTTTATCTATTTTATGAATCAAAATAAAAGGTCCAAACTTTATTTTCCATACTGTCATTATCAGGCCTTTAAATCTCCCCGAGATGGCCGAGATGAAAAATCCGAGATATTAGCCAAAATCCGAGATTTGGCAGCTAGTTTAGTTATAAGTGTTTCAAATATCGCCCGAGATATCCGAGATATTTTTCCGAGATATTAGCCAAAATCCGAGATTTAAAACATTGGTCATTATTTCATGAATCCATCAATAATGATTAAAACTTCATTGCTCAACTACCCATTATTTCAAATTATCACAATTCACAAAGCAACCAACATCTAAACACAAAGCATCGCAGAAGTGATTATAATCATATATTTAGATATATAAATTAGCGATAAAGAATTAATTATTTGCAGCACAAGCACAGATTTGAAAAGTAGATCTGAAAATAAAAATTAAGCAATATCGTATTTTAGATTTGAAAGAGATCTAAAATAAAACTACATCCATCACAGACACAGATCTAAGCTATCACATAGACTCATGAACACATATCTATAAATTAAGAAAAATAATTAAATTAATTTAAATTTTAAATTTAGAATTGCTCACATAAGGCTTTCCACTCTGCCCAAAAATTGAGACGAGCTCCAAGATTGTTCCAGTCCATCCCATAACGTAGATCACATCCTCACGGTTCTAACGAATTTGATTTCGCTGAATTTTGACATCATATAACAAAGTTACAATTTTTTTATACGTTAGTACACATAAAAAAACCGTTAACTCAAATAATTTCAAAATTAATCGACCTTAGCAATAGGCTAATCATGTTTACACCGCTTGTTTTTGGTTCCTCGTCCCGTCTTCTTCATCAGCCGATCAAATCCATCTCATTTTGAAGAGCTTGAGGAGTACTTCGATTTGTGTTTTGGAATCAAGGCTAACTCGAAAGGAATTGAGAATTATTGAGGGGTGAAAAGGGGAGGATATCGGCCATTGATAAAAGAGGATGGCGGCCGTCATATGAGAATTATGGTTTTGGTTTAATTTAGGGTATTTATAAATTTATCTAATCCTCTTTTTTTTTTATTAATAAAATTTATTACTACATATTTTTATTTAGAGATGAAACTTCCCACCTCCTTTTGTTTAAGGTAATCAATTAATGAGGGGCGAGAGAAAAACGTTTCATTTCCTTCCTTTAAATTATTTAATAAATGAGGGTAGTTAGAAAAGGAAAACTTTCATTTCCTTTCTTTAAATTATTTAATTAATAGGGAGAATATTATTTGCATCAGTAGATGGTCAATTACATAAAATAATGTGAGACATAGATAAAAGTTAACATATATGATTAATTGGATTTCTCATTGGGATGCAACATTTCAATGAAATCAACAAGCATCATGATACAAGTATATACATAGCAAATGTTAAAGCATGTGTTTTATTTTTCTCCTCTTTTAACTTTTAAAGAAATGAAACTATTTTGTATTATCAGGATTTGAAATAAATAATAAGTTTTTTCTCTTTTGCAAATAAATCCATTATATCTTATATTTGAAATAAAATATTTTTATTTTCACTAATTTACAGGAAAGCCCCAAATTTGCTAATTAATAATTACTATGATTTGATAACAATCAATCTATATTACAATTTTGATTTATGTACGTTACAGCAAAAATCAATATACGTTAATTAGTAATTTATGTATGTTACAAACATAAGAAAGATATTTAATATATTTATAACAATATAATGTCTAACTAGTGGTATATATATTTGGAGTTTGGAATCATTCAAACATGTGTAAATAGTAAACTTATAATGGAAGCAATAGAAGGAGAATGATACAATTTATAAATGAACGTTGCAAACGGAGAAGAATTAATAGAGATGATAGTTAAATTGAGTAAGCAATCAATTAAGAAAAATTAATTATGAAATGAATGACATTAATTAATAAATTGGGTGGTTTAGGATACATACGTTTTGAAATTGAGATTATGTAATGTGTGAATATAAAAAGGAAACATAATAATGGAGAAATAGGGATGGACCATTTATATATATA
The DNA here is from genome assembly GCA_030737875.1 of Allium sativum. Classification (NCBI taxonomy): domain Eukaryota; kingdom Viridiplantae; phylum Streptophyta; class Magnoliopsida; order Asparagales; family Amaryllidaceae; genus Allium; species Allium sativum. The sequence continues at coordinate 1,032,390,257 of CM060920.1, read as the reverse complement.
TATATATATATATATATATATATATATATATATAACGTTCCAATCCCTTAATCACATTAAAGACCCATTAAACCACTTTCTCCTATTCAGGCCCAATTCATTTCAATTCACAAGAGTTGTAATTCTATGTTTCATTTACTATTAAATAAAATGGATATTTTGCGCATCATTCTAATTCTAACAAAAATGAATATTTTGTTTTGCAACAAAAATAATACTTTTTTCTCTTTTAAACATTTTAATGTAAATAAAAATGATACATTTCATTCTCTTTATTGTAAACAAAAATTACAATGCAATTTTTTTTTCTGTAAACGGAATGATACATTATATTTCAATTGTGCGACACAACAATGGTTTTATTTTGCCTATATGACAAAAATGCAAACTTGTTTATATGACAAAAATGCAAACTTTTATTACCTTGGAAATGAAATCTTTTTATTTCAACCAAATGACAATGTAACTTTTTAATTTAAGCCCTTTTTCTTATTTTGTAAAATATCAACTCTAAAATTGTATTTTTACTATAAAACTTTTTATTCAAATTATATATATATATTCTTCTATTGTTTAATAATTATTTAAAATTAGAAATTTTAAATCGGGACTCATTTTCAACAAAATTTCTAAAAATAAAATTTTTAATTGTTATTATTTAAAATAAATTATTTTAAATAAACAAAACTCATTAAAATAACTTAAAATAAAATTTTAAATTGGCCCCAAAATTCAGGGTTGTTACAATTTGTTTGTTATCTTCGACGTGGACGATAGGCAGAAGATACAATTGGCCGTATGGTTGCTTAATGATGAAGCCTCTTATTGTTGGGAAGTTACTAATGCTAAGAGACCAGTTGAAACTTGGGAGGATTTCAGAATGAGGTTTGAAATGAAATTCCTCTCACAAGTTGAACGAAGCCTACGGATGGAGAAGTTCTTAGCTCTCAAACAGGAAAGTATGTCGGTCAAGGAATACGTCAACCAATTCAACCAACTGGCTAGATTCGGACTGGAGTTAGTGAACACTCCACATAAGAAGGCTCTCCGTTTTGTTAAAGGGTTGAATGAGCCACTGCACAGCCTAGCTATGTCCCATATACCTATGGGCGCGACTTATGAGAGACTGGTGGACATGGCATTGTTACAGGAGGAAGATAAGGACGGCAAGAAAGAGGCAAAAGGTGGAAGTACCTCAAGATAAGAAAGTAGAGGGATCACAAAATAAGAAGACGGATTCCAAGAAGGGCGGGAAGAATAACAAACCCCATGACAAGAGGAAGTGTAATTTTTGTGGTATTCCTGGACATCTGATTAAGGACCGCAGAAAGAATAAGAGGAAGATGGGTGGTTGTTTTCAGTGCGGCAAGACAGGGCACATGGCTAAGGACTGCCCAAGAAAGCAAGGGCAATGGCAGAGGACTGGATCTACTCCTGGAGGGCAGGTTCACGCTCTCATAGCACCTCCGCAAGAACGAGGTAGAGAGTTTAGTTTATCTTTTTGATCATCCTGTTCGTACACTCTTTGATTCTGGCACATCACACTCTTTTATATCCACTGCTTTAGTTGAATCTCTGCACCTAGACACCAGTATAGTAGAGGATCCCTTGGTTGTTTCAAATCCAATTATGGCATTGGCTTATTTATCAATGATTTGTTTGGATTTGGAAATTTCTATACTAAGCGTTGGGTTTAGATGTAATGCCTATGTTTTGGGCTTCACGGGCTATGGGTTGATTCTAGGCATGGATTGGTTGTCCAATAATGGTGCCATCCTCGATTGTGAAAAGAGAGTGGTTAGACTTATGACCCGCCTCGGTAACACTCTCGAAATCTCTTGTAATCCCATGAATTCTGTTATGCTTAGCTACCTAGAATCTCTAGATGCGTCTGCTGAAAACTTGCAGTCTGTTAGAGTAGTCCGTGAATACTCAGAAGTATTTGTAGAGGTGAAGGGCTTACATCCAAAGAGGGAGATAGACTTTTGCATATACCTTGTTGATAATGCAAAATCCGTAGCTCTACACGTTAGACACATGGCTCCAAGGGAGAGGAAAGAGCTCAGCAAGCAAGTTAAAGAGTTGAAAGGGGTTCATAAGGCAGAGTATTTCTGAATGGGGTGCTCTAGTAGTATTCGCAACCAAAGCGGATGGTTCACTTCGCCTATGCATTGACTATAGGGAGCTAAACAAGCTGACTAAGAAGAATAGGCATCCACTTCCAAGAATTGACGACTTGTTTGATCAGCTTGTAGGTGCATCGGTTTTCTCCCAACTAGATTTGGCTATCGGGTTTCATCAGCTATGAGTGGCTGAAGACAACATTGATAAGACCGTGTTCAGGACCCTGGATGGTTTCTTCGAATGGCTTGTCATGCCTTTGGCTTGACAAACGCACCCGCTTATTTCGTTGACTTGATGAGCAGGGTGTTCACGGAGTTTCTTAATAAGTTTGTAGTGGTCTTTGTGGACGACATTTTGATTTTCTCGAAGAGTGAGGAAAAGCATGCTTTGCATTTAAGGGAAGTCATGGATACTCTTCGTGCACATCAGCTGAAGGCAAAATTCTCCAAATGCCATTTCTGGAGAGAAGAAGTAAGGTTCCTTGGACATATGGTGTCCAAAGAGGGGATAGCTGTGGACCCCGCAAAAGTAGTTGCGCTGCAAAATTGGAAGGTTCCATGGAATGCAACCGAAGTCCGAAGCTTTCTCAGGCTAGCGGGCTTTTACCGAAAGTTCATTAAAGATTTTGCGAAAATCTCAGCCCCACTTACAAGGTTGACGAAGAAGAACCTAACTTTCGCTTGGGATTTGGATTGCGATGTTGCTTTCCAACGTTTGTAAAGGGCTCTTACAACAGCCCCAGTTCTGACATTGCCTGACGGGAGAAAAATGTTTACAGTATACACGGATGCATGCGGTACAGGATTAGGCGCTGTCTTGATGCAAGAAGGCAAGGTAGTTTGTTATGGGGGAAGGCAATTGAAGGTACATGAGAAGAACTACCCAACTCATGATTTGGAGCTAGCTGCCATTGTTTGCGCTCTTAAGTCATGGTGTTATTACCTGCTAGGAGAAAAGTTTGAACTGTTTACTAACCATAAATCATTAAAGTACCTTTTCTCATAGAAATATCTTAACTTAAGACAGCAAAGGTGGATGGAGTTCCTTGCCTCATATGATTTTGAGATTTCCTATACCCCTGGCAAGGGCAATGTTATAGCAGACGCCTTGAGTAGAAAGAAGCTGACCTTAAGTCCTCTCTTTGTAGAAAGGCAAAGCTTGGAGTACATAGCAAACTTTGAATTTAGACCCTCCTCTGAATTTGCACTTGGTTTGTTAGCATCGCTAGAAGTGCGGCCTACTCTCTTGGACTCAATAGGTACTACGCAACGTGAAGACCCTCAGCTAGTTGATGTAATGGATAAGCTAATTAGGGGTGAGACTTATAGTCACCTCAATAGATATTCCATCGATGATAAGGGTTGGTTGAGGCGGGACGGAAGATTATGCATCCCACAAGCAAGAGATTTGTTGAAGACGGTTCTCGAAGAAGCACGCCATTCTAAGTTGACCATACACCCAGGTGGAGACAAGATGTATAAAGACATAAAAAGGGTTTTCTTTTGGAATGACGTGAAGAGGGATGTAGCTGAGTTCGTCTCTAAGTGCTTGATATGCCAGCAAGTCAAAGCAGAGCAGAAGAAGCCTAGTGGTCTGCTTCATCCTCTAGAGGTCCCACAGTGGAAATGGGATAACATTTCGATGGACTTTGTTGATGGGTTGCCTAGGTCAAGAAGGGGCAATACCAGTATTTGGGTAATAGTGGACAGGCTCACTAAAAGCGCTCACTTTATACATGTTAAGAATAGAAGGACTGCCTCGTCTTTAGCATCCATTTATCTTAGAGAGATAATTCGAGTCCATGGGATACCCTCCAGCATAGTGAGTGATCGAGATCCTATCTTTACGAGCGAGTTTGGGAGGAGTTTGCAAGAGCCTGTAGGCACACAGCTATGCTTAAGCACGACCTATCACCCCCAAACCGATGGTCAGACGGAAAGGGAGAATAGAGTATTAGAAGATCTTTTGAGATTGTGCATTCTTGACTTTGGAGGAACATGAGAGGATCATCTTCCTTTGGTGGAATTCGCTTACAACAATAGCTACCAAGCCACCATAGGCATGGCACCCTTCGAAGCTTTATATGGAAGATCATGCCGATCACCAACTTGTTGGTGGGAGTCTACAGACAAGCTCATACTTGGGCCAGACATGATCAGAGAAACTTCAGAAAAGGTGGACTTGATATGAAGACGAATGAAAACTGCCCAAGATAGACAGAAGTCCTACGTAGACAAAAGAAGGTCCGATCTTGAGTTTGAGCTTGGAGATAGGGTGTTCCTTAAAGTATCTCCTTTGAGGAATGCCATTCGCTTTGGGTCCGTAGGAAGTTGGCACCAACATTTGTAGAACCATTTCCTATCATTGAAAGGATTGGGATGATGGCTTACAGAGTAGAGCTACCTGAAAGACTAGCTAGAGTTCATAATGTTTTTCGTGTTTCTCAACTACGAAAGTGCATATATGAGTCTGCGGAAGTTGTGGAGCCAAGCATACTAGAGGAAGTAGAAGTGGAATGAGAAGCGACTGTGAGAAGAGTTCCACTCGTATTTTGGGGACAGAAGTCAAAAAGCTACGCAACCGTGAAGTCAAGCTTGTTAAAGTTCAATGGGGTAACGCTGAGGAAGACGCGACTTGGGAGACTGAGGACAAGATACGTGCAGCCTACCCTTTTCTTTTTAAGGGTACATCTTTGATCTATTTACATGCTTGTATCTACCTTTTTAAGTATATCTCCTCGATCCTATTCCTTATCCTTAGGTAGAAACCAATGGATGTAAACATATATTTGAAACATGTTATGATTGATGGTTACAAGTTGTTGCAAGTGGTTGCTCATGAATGCATATACACACACATTAGGTGTTAGATCGACTCAGTCACTTTCATATTGCATATGCATATATGTATTTGTATATGGATTGAAACTTGATGTGTTATCATATGGATGTTGCATTTGTATGAATGATTGTGCACTCATGTAGAAAGTATGATTAGGAATAATTGCATACATAATGGACTCATGGCACTGACATAATTTGCATTAAGGAGGTCAACTGAATCTGTAGATCGCTTGATTTTGCATTAGACAAGGGCATATACACACACTATGCATACATTCATGGAAACATTAGAAATCCTTTTTAAGGGCAATGGATGCCTGTGTTTGATGGTTGAGTAGATGGACGATTGGATGGTAGGATATACATACTTCTTGACTTGAAGATTTCAAGGACGAAATCCTTTAAGGAGGGGAGAATGTAACACCATGTATTTTCTATGTTTATTAAAGTAAGGAATTAAAGAATAATTAATTGTAAAAGTGAGAATTAAGGGAAAGGGTTACGCCATTGCGTTCGTCTTGGAATTCTGCTTGAGATAGAGTCCGAGTTTGCGTAAATCGGACTCCGTATGAAGAAGCTATGGAGCTTAGAAGATTTCATGTTAAATCAGAAATTAAATATAAATAATAATTAAATCGGAAAAGCAGTTCGAATTTCAAATTTAGGTAAAAGAGGCTGAGCGGGAAAATTCTCGCTCAGGAGGTCGACCCCCCCCAGGGGGAGTCGACATAGGTGTCGACCCCCCCTGTAGGGGTCGACTCCTGTCTTCTGATCCGAACAACGATGAATTCTGACTCGTTGCTGAGTCACTAGGGCATAGTTATCGGTTTCTAGGTAGCTCTATTTGGTCTGGATGGCTCTGATTTCTTCTAGGTTAATCTAATGGCTTACATTAATTTAAACCTCTATGTAAACAACTCCAACCCTCAACCACACAATTTCATTCCAAGGAGCCGTCATGCTGTCCATGGCCAAACTAGAGTAGCCGCCATTCTTCTCCAACTAGAAAGCAAGCTAGAAGCAAGTTAGAAGCCTCAAACCAAATTAAAATTAGAGAACAAATAGTCTACATCAAAGGATAGATTTTCAGTTTCAGAAAACAAGATTGTTCTTTTGTTTATAAGTTCAGTTATTCTTTAGACGTGAACAAAATAAAAGTCATGATTTGTAATAAAGCGAAACTAGAACGGTGCCTATTTGTAAAATGATCATATTATGATTTATGTTTTCTGAAATTTCCTATACCTACGAGACTATTGGAATTGATACAATTCATCATGTTGTATAGTAATTAGGTGATGAATCTATCATGTTGTATAGTAATTTGGTGATGAACCTATCATGTTGTATAGTAATTTGGGAATGAACCTATCATGTTGTATACAAGTTTGGTGATTCTTTCATGTTATGTTACATGCAAGTTTTTAGGCTAAGTCATATACACCTATATGTTTAGATCTACATTCTCATATGTTTAGATCTATGTTAATTTGATCCAACTCAAATGCAACTTCACATTTACATGCCTAATTGAATTTGTGTAATTCTATGCAAGTTTCCGTTCATATGCTTAAGATTCATGTTAATTGGATCTAAAATGCAAGTTCATTGTTCTATGCCAAATTTATATGACACATGTTTAGTTAGATCCATATTATTTTATGTTGTTAGAATGGTACATGCTCCTTTCTTTTCCCTTTTTGTTTATGAATTAGGCTACGTTGCGAGCCTAACGTTCTATGTGAATTATGCGAGCGTATAATGGGGGTAACGTTGGGAAAAACATTAAATTACATATTATTGGCATAGTTTGGCTCATATTCATGTAAATGATTAGTAGCATGAAATGGTATAATTTATATACCTAAAAATTATGAACATGATTTAGAGGGTAAATGGGGCATGACTTGAATGACAATAATTGTGGATAATTTACATATAAATATAAAGGGTAAATATGTAAATTATGTAAAAGACGAATATGCCTAACCCTAGGTTAGATTGAGTTACGGTGTAAGAGTGCCCGAAACCGCCCCACACATCCAGCAACCGTAACAATATAGATCTAATGTGAGAGGTTAGCGCATCAAGCCCAAAAGAACTCGAGGTTAGATTGAGTTGCGATGTAAGACTGCCCGAAACCTACCGGCACATCCAGCGACCACAATAATATAGATCTAATGTGAGAGGTTTGTGCTTTAATGAATGAATTAAAGCTAAGGAACAGGAAGGCTAAGAAGGTAGGGTTAAGTTAATTAAGGCAACACTTAACCATTACAACATGTTTACTAAACTGATGGGTGGGGTTAGGTTAATTTGAGAACACTTAACCATTTTAACATGTTGTTTAGGAAACCCTAGTAACGAGGACCCATTTCAGCAGTAACCCACATAGATGTATCATGGTACCCTGAACTAGGCAGGGTGGGGCACGATTACTGGGCTGATTATAAGCGGCCAAAACAATGGCGGGTGGTGCGTCTGTGTAGGTTCCGACGGAGTACGGGCGTGCACGTACTCCGGAGTGGAAAAAGCAGGCACTGGGCATCAGTAGTTATACACTGTGCATCTTGAATTGTGTCGGGTTACCACCATAGGATTTGATACACCCCATCGTGGGACCAGCACAGGTATCTACAATCAAGCAGGGCCGAATGACACAAGTAGAAAACGTATACGAGTAGGAGCTGATCGATAAAGGGGATCACTTTGTTATGAACACATGAGGTTGGTTGAAACAATAGCCAGTAGGTGCAGAGAAATAGAAATGGGTGCGATACTATATTCAGTTTAACCTGCCTTATGTTGTCTTATGTTATCTTGTTATACTGATATTGTCCTATTTTCAGTTTATTCATGTCATGATCCTTTTTCTTGTTCTCATGCTGAAAAATCACTGGACTTACCAGACTTTTGTCTGACCCATTTTTCTTTCGTCTTCTTTTCTTCCGTCCCCCCGGTCTGCAGGGAGGGAATACTTTAGCTTAGTTCAGACCATTTCCAGCTTGAAGAGAGTAGATGTATTGCTTGGATTCTCTTTTCTTGGGCTATGGTTTTGGATACACTCTTATTGGGGATTTATGCTGCCTTATTGTTATTTCATACTTCTTTATGTTTTAATCAAGCCAGAGATTTTGATGTAATGATTTGGAAGTTGGTTTGAGATAGTTGTTATAATGTTTTGACTGAACCATGTGCTTATGAAATAAATTTAGTTTTTCCGCTATTTATATGTCTGTCTTGTAAATTATCTGTATCTTTACCTAAAACGCTCCACTGAAGTTAAGGCATTCCCTTTGTGAGTGACCTTAACGGAGGTGGGGTGTTACACGGTTCATCTCTAAAGCAACGGATCGGTGCAGCCCACTTTTTGATGCTTTAAAGAAATGAAAGAAAGATTTCCAGTGGGCTCCTGAATGTCAAACATCTTTCGAAGAGTTGATAAAGCACATGGAGTCACCCCCGATGCTTTCCAAACCTAGAGATGGAGAGGAGCTGTTCCTATATTTGGCTGTATCATCACATGCCTTAAGCGCTGTACTTGTTCGAGAGGATGTCAAAGTCCAATAGCCAGTTTATCACATTAGCAAGCGAATCGCTGGAGAAAAATTAAACTCCCTGAGGTTAGAGAAACTTGCATAATGTCTGCTTATTGCATCAAAGAAGTTGAGACCATATTTCCAATCCTATCCTATAAAAGTTCTCACTGGTCAACCGTTAAGACAAGTTCTATTTCGTCCAGAAACTTCGGGAAGGTTATTGAAGTGGAACATTGAGCTTAGCCAATATGACATCACTTATCACCCCCGAAGAGCTATTAGTGGACAAGCCTTAGCGGATTTCATCGCTGAATTCATGGAAATGGGAGAGGAAATTGAGGAACTGACAGAGACAGTGGCCAGTTGGAAGCTATACTTTGATGGATCCAGAAACGATTATTATTCAGAGACCGGAATTGTCCTAGAAACTCCAGATGGTCATTCTCTGTGCTATGCCTTGAGATTGGAATTCCCATCAACAAATAATGAAGCTGAGTACGAAGCATTAATAACAGGGATGAAATTAGCAAGGGAATTGAATCTAAAAACCTTACAAATCTTTAGTGATTCTCAACTGGTAGTGTGTCAAGTCCTTAAAGAATTCCAGATTAAAGTTGGAAACCTCCCTTCTTATCTTATCAAAGCCATGGAACTTCTCAACGAGCTCGACCACTACACTATATCTCACATTCCAAGGGAAGAAAACTCAAAGGCTGATTCTCTCGCTAAGTACGCCAGTTCTTCAGATGCACAGTCGCTGGGTCAATACCTGTTGAAATCCTTACAACCCCTGCAATTGAATAAATGGACGTTGATCTGATTATGGAGACGGTCAAAGAGCATATGTCCTGGATGACGCCGATTAAGGAATATATCCTTCACGGAACACTTCCAGAAAAGCCCAAAAAGCGAAGGAAAATATTGCGCAAAGCTCCATTATTCCTTATCTAGGACGGGAAGTTATACAAACAAGGTTTCTTAATGTCATTGCTTCAATGTGTAACAAAAGAGGAATCAAAGGCAATTTTGCATGAGGGAGATTGCGGAGGTCATATAGGCGGTCAAACACTAGGAAAGAAAATTTTGCGATACGGCTATTTCTGGCCCGACGTGAACCTAGATGCAATGACCTATGTTAAAAAGTGTGGTAGATGCCAAAGATTTGGAAAAATTCCAACAACGCCTCCCACTGAATTGACTCAAATGGTCAGCCCATGGCCATTTACTGTCTGGGGGCATAGACATGATCAGAGCATTATCTACAGCTAAATGAAATATGAAGTACACAATAATAGCAGTTGGCTATTTTACTAAGTGGGCTGAAGCTGAACTGCTAGCTACTATTACTTCAAAGAAGGTGATAAATTTTGTATTGAAGAACATCATCTACAGGTTCGGTGTACCATAGAAAATAATCACTGATAATGGAACTCTGTTTGAAAACGGTGAGTTTTTAGATTTTTGTGCCAAGTACAACATCAAGAAGAGTTTTGCAGCCGTTGCCCATCCACAGGACAATGAGCAAGTTGAAGCAATCAACAAAATCTTGAAGTCAACCATTAAAAAGTGACTCAAAAATGCTAAGGGTGCTTGGGTAGACGAGCTTCCGCTTTACTATGGGCATACCGTACCACTCATAAAACTGCGACAGGGTACACTCCATTCTCGCTTGCATTTGGATCTGAGGCTATGATCCTAGTAGAACTGGAGGTTCCAACTCATAGGAGAATCCACTTCAACCGTGAATAGAATGAGAAATTGCAGCTCGAGGCACTCGATTTTCTTGAAGAGAAAAGAAGAGAAGTGGAACTCAGAGTCATGGCACATCAGAGAAGAATAGCTCGTCATTTCAATGCTAAAGTAAAGCACAGAACCTTCCAAGTTGGGGACCTTGTTCTGAAGATGATCATGACAGGAACCGGGGTACTTGGACCCATCTGGGAGGGGCCATATATGATTGACCAAAAATTCTCAAATGGTACATTTGAGTTAAAAAGGACGGACGAAATCCGACTTCCAAGAGCTTGGAATGTTATACATCTCCATCACTACTTCATCTAATGTTTCTTTCATGTGTTCTGAAAAGTTGTAAATATCATGCATTGTAAATACCATGCAGCATCATTACAAGTTTTGTACATACTAATGAAGGAAATTACTTTACTTGCCTAAATTATACGATTTGCAAACTGTTTGCTAAGATTTGATTTTGATCGCAGGTCCCTTAAAAGAACGCTGATGCATCTATGACCTAATAAGACTTGGTGACCATTATAGCACACCCCGATTGGGATAGCTCAGGTATCCATTGCTCCATGCTTAAAACATCATTCGTAACTAATTCAAAGATGAAGAAAATATAAGAGCAAGGAAGGAATACCGGGGATTGGATGGTCAAATGGCACGGTGCTCGAAATTACAAGCAAAGCTGGGAGTTTCACAAAAGGAGCACCTTCTTACTTGCAAGGTTCCAAGCCCCAGTTCTAACAAATCGTGGTAAAACCCGATAAATGAACTGGCGGCTGCCCCGCAAAATAACGCAACTCTAAAACCAAAGACCTCCCCGAGGGGCACCCAGTCAATCGTCGACGCCATTGATGCATGACTGGATTGCGATAAACACTGGGTTTTAAAACCAAAGACCTCCCCGAGGGGCACCCAATAAGTCGCCGATGCCATTGACACACGGTTGCATTGCGATAAACACTAGGCTTTAAAACCAAAGACCTCCCGAGGGGCACTCGATTGATCGTCGAAGCCATGAATACATGGTTGGATAACGATACAAACACTGGGTTCCAAAAGACCCCTTCGGGGGCATCCGATCAGATGTTAGGTCTTCCAAATCCAGCTATTGATTCTCGGTCTTCCAAATCCAGTTACTAAAGGACCCAAATCCCTTCTCGAAGGCACCCTACAAGTTCTACAAGTGGTTGAGTCACTCAGTCACAACGAATAACAGGTTTATAAATGTCTCCTCAGAAGAATAAAACATACGACCTCTCAAGCGGGGGCACAAAAACAGGACTTCATCTCTAAAAAAAAGGCATGAGTAAGGCCAACTAAATTGGAAACCTTTGATCAGAATCATGCCAAAAAGTCCAACAATGGTAAAAAAAAGCATGATAGAAAGGTTCCAAACAAAGTTGGTCACATAACGCTGCACCTAACTTATAAAAGTCTGCAACGAATTTTGGTATGGGGGCATCACCACCGCATTAAAGAAATTTAATGGTGCTCATTTCCTAAGACATACCACAAACTCGTCACAACATTAAAAAATTAAGGGTTAAGTATTTTACAAGAACTAATTTGACCAATAAAAAAGAACTTTGAAATGACAAAGGCAAATCAGTAACGCCGCTATTATGACAAGTATAAAGGCGGTTATTCATATAAATCTCAAAATTGCCATAGTCAAAATCAAGGAAATCCGGCAAAATTGGTCAAGTTAGGTCCAACCGATAAAGATTCGTGGCTATAACTGAAAAATCAATTTTCCAAAAGTACCACGAACTATTGCGATAACAAATGACTTGCAGTGTAAATATTTTGTGTTGTAAGCATGAAAAGAAAACAAGTGTAGAATGCAAAGCAGCAAAGTACGACAAAACTCAAGTACGATAAGCAGAACACAGATTCATTTCAGTAGCATAAGATCAGATCACAGAGTTACAAGTCAAATACAAGGCATCAAACATAAAAGTGTGTAGAGTAATAAGCACAAAGTAGTATGCAAGGGTCGACACCCACATATACAACTGGTCTGAATGCAGTACATAAAAAGAAAATGACAAGAAGTAAAGGAAATTGGTTGTAAGCACTATTTCTTCTTTCCATTCTTAGGATCCCCAGATATCAAACCCGGTCTGTCAACTTTGGAAAGAGGAGATGGGCCAGCTGATTGGCCTTCACCTTTGGTTAATGGCCCACTAGGACTCTCCTGGGAGGATATAGTGATGACGCCCTTCTTCTTCTTAGTAACTACCTTCTTGCTTTTTTGACCCAATGATGTTCCTTGCTTTCATAGAGTCTCAATGTCAAGTCTCATTAGTTTGCTCGGAATCTACCTCACTTGGAAGGTAATCTTCATCCTTATCCAAGTCAGCAATTGCACCAATCTTTGTGTCCTAAGACCTCGGGGTTTTAATGTCAAGCAAAGATCCATCGCCCGGACGAGGAGTACAGGTTGGGGCAGGAGGTGTCGATATCAAGGCCGAATCAGTAATTATGGCTTCAATCATCATGGCAGTAAATCCTCCAGAGGGAGGCTTTGGTGAAATCAAACCTAAGGCAGACAAATAGTGAGCCAAGTATGTGGTTGTACTAGGAGAAGGAAACAAATAGTCTAAGTTTGGTATAATATGAGTAACCTCAGTTTTACCTGTAGTTGTAAGACTCATCTCAGTATTCCTACGTGCTTCGATCTCAAACCCGCCTGCATCAAGGGCACCATCATCATCGTCATCTTCGCCTTTGTCTTTTTGAGAGGTAGGAAGATTAGCGGGGGTCTGTGAGCCAGTGGCCTCAACATCGGTAGTGATTACAAGGGCTTCAACATTTGTATCTTGAATGGGTTCTCCTGAAGGCCCGACTTTGTCATTAAGAAAGCCCCTTGCCACTGCCAACTCAGCCATTCCCATGACTAAAGCATCGCGTGACTCTGGATCTAAGAGGTCTTCGAGGAGATCATCTTCGCTACGCTCGCCTTCGTTAATCTCCAAGATTCGCTTCCAGACAAGAGCCAGAGTGATCGCAAATTTGCCCTCTAAGTAGCATAAACTCCCTTTGTTCATGACACTATAGACATAAAAGTTAAACAAAGAAGTGTCAAAATCCAAGTGGGCCTTTTCAAAATCAGCTGCAGCTTTGAGCTTTTCTCCCTCCAGGGTTTGTTGTGTTGATGAAAGAGTTGTGCTTAGGGAAGTAATCCTCTCATGAAGGGTAGTGCTATCTTGTCATAAAGCGACAGAATTATTTTTCTCTTCAGCTAGTTGGGATTCGGCAAATTGTTGAGCAATTTGAGCTTCTTGAGCTTGCTTCTCAAGTGTAACTTCTCTCTGTTTAGCGATAACAAGTTCTTCTTCAAGCTTGGCAACCTCATCCTCTAAATCCTTTTTGGAACCCTAAGATTTAAGTGCTTGGATTAAAGCAACCTTGTCATTCTCCAACACTTCAATATGGTTAAGGCGAATTGAACTAAGCCTTTGGAGGTCATAGGCAAATGTGTTCCATTTAGAAAGCTGTTTTTCGACACGTTCCTTCAGCTTGTCTAATTTAACCTCAGCTTGGCTTCTAGCAACTTCATATTGAGTAACCATACTGTTTCTGGTACCAGCTATTTCCTTAAGAAGATCCCATTTGTCGTTGGGATGCAGATCCACATTAAAGTACATTCCTCTTAAATCCCAGCCGCGAAAACGCTCAGCAAGCATTAGACTTTTTGGCCTTATCTGATAGCGGGGTTTGTCCATGATTACTTGAAGATCAGAAGAAGCAGGAGTCGCCGGTGCCAGAGCCAGAGGCGAATCATTTCTAGTATCTTGGTTATCTGGCATTGAGTAATCCAACATTGGAAGTTTGTCCGACTTGTGACGCTTCACGTGGCCATTGTCATCTTTACCGCTCCTCCCCTCCTCTTATGATGCTTCTTCTGCCTTCTATGCTTTTCCCTCTCCTGAGCTTCGAGCATTTCAAAATAATCATGCCTCCACTTCCTCTATTGTTCAGTCTCAATAAGATCACCAATCTGGTGAGGCTGGTAGAAATGCTGTGGGTATTGCAAGTATTTTGAATGTTGCGAAGGAAGGGATTTCTTTAAAAAGCGCTTCAGGTCTTGATGGCTTATCACTTCGTTGAAATCTTTCATGAATGAAGTCTTTAGCATTGTTTTTGTACCTGAGGAAAGAGATGTAACAGGAATTTAGAGTTCACATCGTTGAAGGTTAGGACAAGTTTAAAAAGAAAAATACAAAGAACAAGTAAGAGATGGAAAAGGTAAGCGTTTGTCGAGTACGCGTTTAGCGACGAACCAGTTTTCATAATTTTTTCTAAGGATGGATGAGCGATGAGGGACCCAATTATGTTTTCTGTTCTCGTGACTTGAGGCTTGAAAGACTTAATAACAATTTCCCCTTGGACAATGTATCTGGCTGAACTAAGGCCACTTAAGTTCTTATAAGTGTCTGTGGAACTCTCACCTTGAGCAACCTGATCAATAGGACCTTTGCGACTTATCTGCAACATTCTTAGAAGGGGATTCCATGCCCCCAGAATGTTTGGCTGTTGGATTAGAAGGAGTTTCTATTAAAGCCTCCTCTTTTTCAACTAGCTCTGTATCCTTCTCAATTTCCTTACTTCTATCCTCATGCTGTTCAGACTCCCCTTCTTGAATAGAAGTCAATTTGGGTTTGGGGGGTGTTTTACTACTACCAGCAGTGTCAGAACACTTTTGTAAAGGAGATTTCTTAGTGGAACCTTTGCCGACAATTTCTTTCCTAGAAAATAGAGTCAATTTCAAAGTATGGTTAGGGTCCAACAAATGATATTGGTAAAGAAATCGCTCCGTGATCAGGTATCTCCTACTTCTTTCTGCTTCGACTATAGTCAGCAAAGTGTCATACAACTCTTGGCCAGCAGTATCATCTGAGTCAGAGGAAGGAAGCACTGCAAAACAAAGGAAGAATTTAATGCTTGAAAACTTATTGTATGGACAAACAAGGAAATATGATAATAAGTTCTCACCTCCTTCCATCCACTTTCCACAGAAATTATTGGGGCAACGCACAAAGCAATAATTTTCCAAAAATCCCTTGGCAGTATCCATCAGTTTAGTTATGATTTTGTGATATTTCCCTTCGAAATTGATAAACGATGGTGTACCTTGCCTCTTTTTGAAAAGGTACAACGAACAGATCTCGTCAAAGGTTGGAGCACGCTGCTTGGTCCTCGTGAAAAGTATGAAAAGACCAGTTATAATGGCATAACCGTTAGGATGCAGTTGCATGGCAGCAATGGCTAAATGCTTCAGAACCATTTCTATGAAGGGATTAAATGGAGGAACACCACCCGTTGTCATCATATGTCGATTAACCGTAACATATCCGAGAGGAGGAGTGTCTGCAAATTCATTTTCCTCTGGAAATTTGGCTTCAATTTCTGGTATTAAATTGAGCACATAAGCTTTTGTATGCATGCTCACCCATTTTATTTGGTTTCCTATCACCAGGCACTCCTGTAAGGGGTTTGGGTATAGGAAATTCTGGGTTGGTGTTTAACCTAGGAACACTAGTTATAGCAACATCCTTAACCTGAGTAGAAGTATCATCTTGAGTGGACTTTGATATTGTTTCGAGCTGTTGACGTGATTTATGTCTGGTATCCATCTCTACACAAATAACTGTGTCTGACAACTGGCTATAGTATATACTTTCTATAATAGAAAAATGTTGTGTGCAACTAAGCGAAAGTAGGATTCAAGATTTACGAATCATCACAGAATGATTGGTCAATTTCATATTTTACTTTGAATCTATATTTAAATGTCCAAGTGTAATGGCCAGTAGAGCCTTCTAACACAAACGACGTATTCCAATATGAGTGAAAGAAGGTTGCATACAAGTGTTTTAAACCAATTACCTAACTTATTGTCAATGCGGGCAATCGATGATAGAGTATATTGGCCTTTAACAAGTATTTTGGTTGCAGGGTAACAGATAGTAAGGAGTCAAAAGCATCGAGCATAGAAAAGGGGGGTTATAGCTGACCCTAAAATGGGTCGGTCATAACTGATCCAAACTGGATCGACCATGATCGATCCTGATTGGATCGGCTATGGATGATCCAGATTAGGGTCAGCCATGGCTAATCTAGAATGGGTCAGCCAAGACCGATCTAGTTCGGATCAATCGTGCCCAAACCAAAATCGGATCGGCCATGACCCATCCAAATTGGAATGGCTATGACTGATCTAGATTTGGATCGGCCATGCCCGATCCAAGTCTGGATAGGCCATGATTGACCGAAGTGGGTCGGTCGTAAATGGCCCAAACCAGGGCAACCGTGACAGACCCGATATGGATCGGTTGGATCCTGTGCTTTGCGACTTTTAGTGAACACGATCATCGCAACAAGTTAAACGTGAACAAATTACAAAGTTGATCACAACAATGAAAATGAATACAAAAGCATAAGTGTTCAACAAGATCCTGATGTCATGAGCATTTCTACAAACATCCGGTAGGCGTCAAGCCAAAATAAAGTCCAACAAGGAGTTATGGCAAATCAAACTCATCATACACACGCAAATCTATCACGAATAACCCCAAAATTGTTCTATAACACATCAACATTGAGAATTCGCGGCTGTAAAACCATGATCCGCTTCTCAATCACAAACCGCACCAATTCAAAGCACAAACACAAAAATTACCCAGAAGAATGCAAAGTACCTATAGTTGGACGAATTTGGAGAATTAATTCGGGTTTGGAGAAGCATGACTTTGAAGGATTGGATCGTTGCCTCGAGGTAACCGAGGATGGGAAATGGTTTGGACGTGAATTAAAGTGGGGATTTGATTTAAAATCACGAGATAAGCAAATTTGCTTCAGGAGGATGTTGCCATTAAAAAAGATCGATTCGGAGATTAAGAGAAAAGAGGAAACGGAAGAGAGTGGGGCGTATTATGCCTTTATAAAGGCTAAAAGGTTATGGACCGGGTTGAATCAATAAGGGCCCATCACGACTGATCCACCACAGTCAGACATGTCCGATCCAAAATGCAAAAGGCATGCCGACCTGTATAATAAAAAACAAGCCAACCCATCACAAATCCGCTATACATGTGTTTCGAAGCTCATAATGTTTTGTGAATCAAAATATTGTGAACTTCGAAGGGCAAATGTTAACACTCTAAAAATCAGAGTTTAAGTATTGGGTCGGATGTACAACAGAACAATTGATTGGGTCAGCCTACTGCAATGGATCGGGTTGGCTTGTTGTAATGGATCGGGTTGGTACAATGGATAGCAGCGGGTCAGCCCAGCTTAATGACACCAGATTGGTCTGTCCAAACTGGAACGGGTCGCCCTAGTTCAGTAGTGTCGGGTCGGTCAAGTCTTCTGCAATGGGACGATCCATTCCCCAATAAGGCGGGTCGGACCATTTCTGGGTCGTCCAGGTCTGGAGCATTGGACAAGCACCGCTTCATTTGGATCGGGTCGACATAGTTAATTGGATCAGGTTGGTGCATTATATGATGAAGCGGATCAGTCAGTTCACCATATATAACGGATCGGATCAGCATAGTCTGGAAGCAATGGGTCGGATCAACCTAGTCTGGATCGGGTCGGGATAAATCTGGATCGGTCTAGTACTTGTAAACTGACAATTGGCTAGCAACAACTAGTGACAGCTGGCAGTGGTATTTTCGTAAATACCCAATAGGCCGACCCAAAACCTAAAAGCTATATTTTGGCCATTCCTCACTTTTATAAATAGGGATTCAACTTCACTTCAAGGGGGAGGATTTTTGATGACCCAAAGGGCTGCCTAATTCAATTCTCAACCTTTTCCAAGGGATTTGACCATCTCCAACAACTTCTAGTTGAAGATAAAACTTCGAATTCATTATGAAGTTATGAAATTCATCAAATTTCATGAGAGAGACTGGACCCGACCAATCACTTGCCACATTTGAGGAATCTCATCAAGTTTCTCCCTAGCCATTCCAAGAAGATCTAAAGAGAGAAGTAGTGAGGTTAATGATGAATGTAATGAGAAGATATCTTTACTTTGTAAATCGAGATGTGATAATGCAATTATTCCTTAAAGTGGACGTAGATCACATTTGATCAAACCACTATAAAACATTGTGTCCTCCACTTGCGTTTCTACTATTTTGTGGCTCCATTTCTTCTATTTTCTACATTTTGTGAAGTATTTTCAATTATTTTGGTGTTGGTTCTAATTTCAGGATCAACAAATATTATGTGATAATTTAAGAGGTATCTACTTGTCCCAAACTACATTTTTCCATTGCACAGTAGTATCAGCGACTCTGCATGCATTCCAATCATTTTTAATAGTGAAATTATTATTTGATGACCATGTCCATTTATCAAAATCTCTATCAATAAAGAGAGGAATAAATTCTATGTCTCTCTTGAGTGCCTCAGCATAAGGCAGTCTATCACATCTCCATTCACCGCCAAAAATAATATGATTGACATTATGATTAGGACTACCATATGCAGAAAATGTATCCCAACCCAATCTATCTATCTATCAAAGATTTACCTTTTAAACATTGGTCTCTCCATAAATCCGTTTCATTGCTATTAGCAATTTCTCTTTCATAGTTTTTAGCTAGCTTGTTTCTGATTCTAAGAACGACTTTTCCAAGTTGCTGATGCATTATTATTAATAGGCATGGTCCAAAAATTGGTTTTTATATTCCTTCTGCACATCCATCTTGCCTACAAATCCTGATTATTGATGACTTTCCATGCTTGTTTAAGTGTAAAAGAATCCCTCATCTCTTTGATTTTTCTCAAGCCAACTCCACCTTCCTCCTTAGGTCCACATAGGTCTTCAAATTTAATTTTGTGCAATCTACCTCTCCATATAAAATCAGCACATACTTTTTCAATTTTGCTAATCGAAACATCTGGAATTTGAAAAGTTTCTAACCAAAAATTAACTTTTGCCTAAATAACAGTGTGCAATAACTCAATTCTCCCTGCAAAAGATAATAATCTGGAATTCCAGCCTTGTAATTTATCTCTGATTTTAGAAATAAGCTCTGTGCATTCACGATCAGTAATTTTGGTAGATGAAAGTGGAACTCCGAGATACTTCATAGGTAATTCACCCTCTGACACACCCAAAATGTCAAGCATATTTTTCTTGGATAAACAAAACTTGTTGAAATAACATTTTGTTCTCAGTTCATTCATCTTAAGACCCACAAAATTATCCAAATAAAGGAATAATTTTTTTTATCTTCAGAGCAGCTTTAACATTTGCCTTGACACAAATTATCAGGTCATCTGCATACAACAAGTGGCTAATGGAAGGTTGAAAATTGTGAATTGATTGTACCGCTTTATCATACTCTGCAAGTTCCATCTGGAGATAAAATTACTCCATTACGATTGCAAACAGATAAGGGGATAAAAGATCCCCTTGTCTAATAACCCGGTTGCTGGTAATGAATCCTTTTAGTACTCCATTAATAAAAATAGAAAAAGTAGGTGATTGAATGCACTCAAAAATTAATCTAATGATTTTCACTGGAAAACCCATGGACTTAATCATATGTATGATAAAGTGTCGATTAATTTTATCATAAACTTTCTGACGATAAATTTTCAGACAAAATTTATCCGCACCTTTTTTGTTGAAAATTATCACTAGCTCATGTGCCAATAAAGAGTTTTCTGAAATGCTTCTACTCTTTATAAAAGCACTTTGACACTCTGCAGTTAAATCGGGTAGCACCATTTTCATTCTATTACAAATAACTTTGCTCAAGATTTTGTATAGGACATTACAACATGCAATGGGTCTATAGTCAACTATCTTGGTAGGTTTGCCAATTTTTGGAATTAAACATAAAAATGTATGATTAATTTCCTTTATTATTTTACCTAAAGTGAAGGATTCTTGTATTGCTGATACCAAGCAATTTTTCAGGCAGCTCCAATGATTTAGGAAGAAAACTAATTTTGAAATATATATATATAAATATATATATATATATATATATATATATATGTAGATATGTATAAGTTCATGTAAAAAAAAAGAATTTATGTTTGTTTTCATAAAGTGCGTTTATTTTTGTATGAGAACTTTAAATAATGTAAAATTATGTTTTTATGTTAAGTTTCAAGTCATGAGAAAAAAAAGTAGATTTCATTAAATGTATAATTGTGTATAAAATAAGGGAAAAGAAGAATTAATGTTAATTTTTCATAAAAAGGAAAAAAATTAGATGCGTATGGAGAGATCTAGAAACAAACTTAAAGAAACATGGAGACAAATTATCTTAACATGACATGTAATTATTTTAGTTTCATATAAAAAAATGAAAATGGAGGTTTTTGTTAAGAGAAATCAAGAGAGGGGTGTAAGGATAAAATTCGTTCTTACCCTTGACAACGTACATTTCTATTTCTCTCTAAGAAATCAGAAAACTAAACCCCATCTCCTCTTATTCAATCTTTTCTTCTAAATCCATTGTCTTGTACAAAATAATGGATCATAAGTAAAGGATACCCAATTCTTATTCAGTTGAAGGGAGAATCTTGCAATCAGAAGGCTAGCAGTAATAGAGCTTGAAGGTTGCATTTTTGGAGTTTGAGGTGAGTGAGGTTTTATCTTTCTTCTCATCTATCTTATAATTTGATGTTTCATGTATGCCTAAACATTGAATTTAAGCAGAGAGAAAAATTGTTGGATGAAAAAATTGAGAGATGTGCAATTATTAGCCATAATATGGTCATAGATCTCATAAAATTGTTGTTTAATAATTCCATGTTTAATCCATGCATTAAGTTTGTTTGATGGATGATTATTGAAGAGAAATATTTCTTAAGATGTTAGCAAATGATAAATATAGTCAATGCATAAGACATGCTTGTTAAAATGCTACAAAAAAATTAAAGAAGAAGAAATTAATGAAGTGGTATCAAAAATAAAGCTAGAGCTTGATTTCTATTGTTGAATGATGAATTCATTAAAAAAAATTGAAAGTAACTCCTAAACTGCTGAAATTTTAGTACATTCTTCAGTTTTTCTTTACTTAAACATGCATGCGCTGGAAATAAAAAATTGACAAATATGGTGTATTGTAAGGTGAAATCAATTGTTTACAAAGTTGTTTTTGTCCAGATTTTACGATAGAAGTTGTTGGTAATTCGAAATTAATTGAAATTAAAGAAAATTTAATAAAATTCTGAAATTTGGATATGTGCTTTATAAGTCATATGCGCAAACCCGGTAAAAGTTTCACTCGAAAATAATACTTATTAACAGGATTTGTTAGCATTGGCTGTAGCAGCATTCTTATAATTTTTCCATGGGACGAGGTTTTGGACTATGCAGCTTCGACTTTGTTACAACAATAGTTATTAAGCTATTATCGTATGTGTGCTACTGTACATATTTTGGGAGATGATATCATGTGCAATGGACTATGTAATATGAAAATCTACTATTATGATATGTATTATATATTCTACTGTTACTATTGTCCTGTGACAGATTCTATTATATTATGTATTATGTAAATTTAGGAAAAAAATCCTTGTATCATTGCTTTGAACCGAGACTGAGCACGAATGGTAAGTTAAAAAGTTCTAAATTTTTCGTATCGGTGTTAGTTCATGGGAATGAGTACAATATTTAGCCCTATCAAGTTCTATTCTCCGTGCTTTCCAACAGTATTACTTAGTACTGCTCTTGGTTGACATGGGTATACGGGCCGGGCGTTACATTAATTCATATAATTAATGCTAAATAAAATGTTTTAAAATACATGTTGTATTCATATCAACAAAGGCGAAAATAATTAGTTTTTCATTCAAATATAAAGTTAAATAAGTCACGTAATTTAAATAATATACGTAAAAAATAATAATAAGTTTAATATTTTATTCATCTATCTCAATAAACTTATCGTACATTGAAGAAAAAAATAGTTTCAAGTACCTACATTTTAACATTTCTAAATTATTTACTAAGCCCCTTTTATTCTTTCAAGATATTTTTATATTTTAACTTATGTGTTCAAACTATAATGAAATCTTAAATTCAAATTATTTAAATAATCTTAGTGAATATTAAGTCCATTTGAATATTTATATATACATCAAATTATTATATCAAAAAATACACATCAATTTGAATATATATATATACACACACACACACACATATATTAAGCGGAACATATTTCCATTTAAGTATGAAGATGTTAAATCACAAAATAAAAATTATGTAATTAACAAAGTTAGTTTGTAAACAAATTATTATTGTTTTATATCAGGAATTTATCATAGATTGTATCATAAAATTCTATTTTAACATTAATAAATCCATAATAAATTTACACATCTTTTATAAAAATTTCTCAGTTTTTCCTACTATAAGTCAATATATTCAAACTAATTTAATAATTTAAAATTTTTCTCAATTAAATAAAATCCATTATATAATATTATTTAATTCATCTAATAAATTGCTAACATAAGTCAATTTCAACATGTTGCATTTGTATTAACAAAAATGATAAAATTAGTTTATTTCTTGAATACACACAAATAATAAAAATTTTAATTTATAGTTTATATATTTCATCCAAATTTATCGTATATTGCTTAACAAAGTTCTTTTAATATTAAAATTCTAAATACTATTTTTAATACTATTGTCATGTGCAACGCAAGGGTTACACACCAGTAAAATAGAAGATTAAATCTTCGATAATTGCTTTGTACATATCCATACTTAAACATTGATTTCAGTTAACAGAATTGTTCAAATACTAGATATTTATATATACGTCTATCAGTACCTTTTTTGGTAAAGCGAACCGGTTTTAAAAGTGATCCGTAACACTTTTTATTGTAACAAATAATAAACACAAAAAATACAGAAGATAGACAAGTCGCATACCTACTGCATAATTTTTAAAATGGGTCGACCACTCAAACGGTTTTCAAAGTGGGCCGACCACCACATAACCACCACACACGATGTTGCATTACTTTGCTAATTTCCTAAGAAAACCATAAGGAAAACTAAACATAAATAATTACCTATGCAATCTCTATTGTTGAATCTTGCTTTATAGCATTTTGATTATGACAACTATACATGTATACATATATTATTATCGACTAACTCTGTTTTGCAGGAAGAAACTCAACAACAGATTCAAGAGGTAAAATTGAAGATTATATGTGTTTAGGGTCCGTTAGTGTTAGTATATACATTGTTAAAATCTTCCTTAGTGATACACACACATGCACGTTTTAATTTATAAGATTTTATATTAGAAATGCACAAGGCATAGGCATGAAACAACAAACAGACGTCTGAAATTTCCAATTCAGATGTCTGTCTGCTAAAAAAAAAAAATCACAATATTCAAAAGTATGAATACTGGCTGAAATAGCCTATTTCCTTGTTGTTAGAATATTTATTTGAATATTTATTCAAAAACAGACTTCTGAATTTTTAATTCAGACATCTGAATACAAATGGATTCAACTATTCAGCGAAGAGGCACAACTTTTAGTTCACATCTTTTCATCGAATATCTTCATGAATGATTGCAACTATTTGTGTATTATAAATAGATTTTCAATCAAATGTTTTCTTCATCGATTTTCATTCTAATTCTTTCTATCTAATTTGTTGCATTCATATTTGCAAGCACACTCTATTTCTACATTTCTAAGATTACAAATCGTTTTGAATCTTCCATATTCTTTCACGAACTACACTATTATCATCAAGGAAAGATTATAGGAAGGGTGTACATTAATTTGATATACCAGTGTTTGTAAGAACACAAAACGTCAACCAAACTTTTGTATTGCCGAAGTCCTCTTCAGCGGTTGAGGCAAGAAATCCCATTCGGCTGTTTGGGTAGTTGTAAACCTACTCCTCTGGGTTAAGTAAGGGTTGTTAGTAGTGAAATTCTAGAAGAGAGTCTAGGACTAGATGTAGAATGAAGGTTCAAACTAGTATAAAAATCTTGGTGTCACTTTTATTCTGCTATCTACATATTACTCTGCTTACATTGCATATTATACGATCCTACTGCTGCACAAACACTTTCAACTCGTATAATAGCAAGGACATCCTATAACCGTAACACCGTTATTAGATGTATTGATATAGGGCTGCACAAATTATGGGTTGGGTCGGGTTAGACCAAATACTTCATCTGACCTGCAAAGGTATGGTTTAAGGTAGTTCAACCCATATTTGACCCTATATGAGATTGGGTTGGAGTATGGGTTAGGTCTGGTTTAGTAGGGTTGGGTTGGGTTGCTTGAATATAATAAAAGATGAGAATATTAAGGATATTTTAAAAAATATATTATTAAAATATTCAACATAAAATATCATATTTTATCTATTATAATGCATTTAAAATAACTAATTCATTATAAGACATATTTTATTAAAATTTTATTGTAAAACACATCATATGAAATTAATTTACTAAATAGTAGAACAAACGTTTCATTTTAAAATACATTAAAATGCTCTTTAAAATATATTTGTTAAATTCTATCTAGTTTGTATTGACATGAAATTTGTTTTTTGTATATTTACTACAGAATAAATAAACCTTATTCTATGATTATACTATTCTAATTTTAAGTGGACTGATATTAAGTTGGTCTTTTAATATAGGGTTAGGTTGGGTTAAAATAAGGTTGGATTGAACAAAATATCAAACCCGACCCGTATATAGTATGGATTACAAATTGTAACCCATAACTGACCCGAACTAGGATGGGTTGGATTGGGTGTATGTGTGTTGGGTCGGGTTGGAGGATAGGGTCGGATTGGATATGGGTTGTGTGCAGCTCCGTATTGATAATATGGAAAATAACACAAGTACCAACACAACCACTGCCTATAGCTCTACTTTTGTTGAAGGACAATCTACCCAAAAACTTCCCCTATTCAATGGTTTACACTATAATTACTGGGCAACAAGAATGAGAATCTATATGCAAGAAAATAGTTTTGATGCTTGGAACGCAACTTAATCAGAATTACAAGCGTCCATAACTTAATACACTACATGGACACGGAATCAGAAGAAGGAAGCAAGCGCAAATGCCAAAGCTATGAATATGTTATTCGGTGCTTTGGATAGAAATGAATTCAATCGTGTTAGCATCTGTACTAATGCACATCAGATATGGGAAACACTCAACTTTTCATGAGGGTACAAATACAAGGTCAAACAAACAAAGATTTCAATGCTCAAAAACCAGTTCCATAATTTCAAAATGAAGCAGAATGAATCTACGAACGACATGTACTCCAGATTTCAAGACATTCTTCATGCTCTTTGAAGTGACCCGCTTCTCAACTATAATTTTGTTGGTCATTTTTACTTTGGATTTTTTTACTTGATCACTTCTAAAATCAGTTTACATGTCATCAACCCCAAGATCCTATGCAATAATATAAATATATCGGTATAATACATTTCACTACCCATCCAATATATGATGATATGCAGATGCATATAGACTAAAAAGAGTATGTTCTTTAATAAACTCATTTGCATAACAAACCAAGCAGTTCAACATGACTGCAAATAATCAGAGTTATACATTGGATCATGATCTATAAATTGGTATAAGCAATCCATTACTGCTGGATATCAATTTGTTAAAAGTTTCAAATAATATAGTGTCTGACGTATGGGAATAAGTGGTTACAAACTAGGCAATTATACTCAGGTTTGCTATAGTTACACTATAGATATTTGTGTGAATTTAGGTTTAGCCAACTAGTGCACCACTGAGTGGTACTCTTTGGACACTTGTACATATTTAGTTACTTCTTCACATCCATGAACAAATAAGGTCATTATTGAATTAAAGCAATCGGCATACATGTTTAACTTGATGTGAAATAGCATCAGAAATTATACTTAAAAGATCAGATATGTAACTACTTGAATGGTTCACAATTCATTCTTTCATTTAACCAGAATGTCACATATATGCACATATTATTTATATTTCATATATGTCAATTCTACTGATATATGCAATACCCGTATAATACTATTACACGTCTATTCCTTTTCCAGTATCCAGGTAAATTTATCCTGCTCAAAACCATATCAAGATACTACCAGATTTTCTTTACACATACACATTCATATATGTGTTATATGAAATGCTCATGTTCATCAATCTGATATAAAATCTCCATTTAAGGCATATTAATTCATATAAAATACTTAAAATCATTTCAATAACCTTATCACTAGAATATTAGCTATACCGCATTACACAATTAAATTGTACTTAAACTTCATTCATAAAACTTCACTAAATAAAACCGAAGCATATATTACTGCATAGTCTTAAACATTTTCTTGCTTATTCTAGTTAAGTATTAAAAGCCTTTACTTATTCATCATAATAGATCCAACAGAACTTCATTTGTTAACTTGAAGCAAATCCCTGAGCTACCTCATTATCAGTGAGACACCCAGCAGGTTGCAAAGGCAATCAAACTAGGTCAGACTATGTCTAGTATGAACACTTATTAATTAAACATAATAATGTAAGTACATAACATATTCAGGTATACCTATAAATTTTCATATAGATTAATTACTAGAAGAAAAGGAAACATGTTAAATTATTCAAACAACAACAAACACATGCACATCTCTATCCCTTCATGTTTTGCCCACCCATACCATTAATCCAGATTCTACTTCATTAATCAGGTTAATTCGTTTTTGCTATTGAACAACATGTATGCTCTGTTTGAGGACCCCTCGAATTGTTACCCCAAACACAAAGGCCTGTAGCGCATTATATGCCATGCATATACTTAACCTCTATACCCTGAGGTTAAATAGATCAACAACAATCACCCTGGAATTATTATCCTTCATTTATGTGTAAACTCCAATTATTATTGAATGCCTGTATAGTGTGTACCCTTCCCTTACACTCTGGAATTCATACCATTATCATGATATAACACCCGATAAGCTTCTAATTTACACACTATACTAGTTACACATAACAATCCATAATAACCATGGTCATCCATCACAAACATATATGCAATCATTCAGTTATTTGCAAATATAATACCTTGTTATTTTTATTCAGTAAAATCTATTTGCTAGGGTGCATATTTGTATATATTTTATCACCACTGGACATGTCATAACCTCTTTAGTTTGTTGTAAACATATGACTAGAGATTTTAAGGCATCTCATCAACCCACGTCCTTTTTGCAAAGAATGTTTCTCAATTAAATAAATCATTATATGTATATATATTTATATATATATCTGATCTATTTATCTTTTTCTATAATGAATAGGCATAAGCATGAACCTACTTGTTCACATTGGCTATCATTAATCTATTAATCCGACCTCACAACAAATCTTTCTTAATTTAAACCATGCATTTATATAACATGTCCACGTAAATCCATTCAAATATAACCCTATAAATATATTTTACCAATAATACTGCATAGGATATATTAAACACCCATCAAGCAACTGATATATATATATATATTAAATAGGTAAACATATATACATACATAACTTTCTGGATGCCTTTGTCTAGGTCTTAGTGCCTTTAAATATGAGTAATAAATAAATGTTCACCTTGTGTATTCCTAATATTCACTTGCTTCGAGAATGTATTTAATTTTTGGCTACTCTTTCCTTGACCTTCTTCTGAATATTTTGTACTTAAAATAGGTAAAATAATTAAGGCATCTCATCAACCCACGTCCTTTTTGCAAAGAATGTTTCTCAATTAAATAAATCATTATATATATATATATATATCTGATCTATTTATCTTTTTCTATAATGAATAGGTATAAGCATGAACCTACTTGTTTACATTGCCTATCATTAATTTATTAATCCGACCTCACAACAAATCTTTCTTAATTTAAACCATGCATTTATATAATATGTCCAGGTAAATCCATTCAAATATAACCCTATAAATTTATTTTACCAATAATACTGCATAGGATATATTAAACACCCATCAAGCAACTGATATATATATATATTAAATAGGTAAACATATATACATACATAACTTTCTGGATGCCTTTGTCTAGGTCTTAGTGCCTTTAAATATGAGTAATAAATAAATGTTCACCTTGTGTATTCCTAATATTCACTTGCTTCGAGAATGTATTTAATTTTTGGCTACTCTTTCCTTGACCTTCTTCTGAATATTTTGTACTTAAAATAGGTAAAATAATCCCTTGCTTGCTACCTACTGATTTATAGAGATTACTAGGGTCTCCTATTTAGGGAAAGCCCCATTTTATCCTCCCTATGTAGCAAGTTATTCAGGTGCAATTGTGGTCCAAAATGATTATTTTTGTCTTTTCTAAATGATGCCTTTTGTTATTTAATTTTTAAATAATACTTTTAGCACCATTCTCATGCTTCATACCATTTGCATCACCCTTAATTCTCACGTGCCATTCATATTGAAAAATCTGGATATCTCTTCATTATAATGTATATTTAGAATACATTCTTTAGCCTACCAGGTTATATATATATATATATATATATTCACATATATATTTTCCTGCACATACTTTATAAAGGATTATGTTAGCTTTTCCTTTAGAAAAATCTTCTTATTTTAAAATTCACATTAAAAAAAAAATTATACTTAAATTCAGCCACAAACTAATTATTTTCCTCCACTAATTCTCTGGATCTTCACACACTCTTCCTCTCAAAGGAATCATGTATTATCCCCATAATTTAATTATGTATTTAATCATAACATAAAAAGAAAATACACCTTTTCTTTTCATAAGCAGCAACTATCAAGGCTCCTTCACTTCAATGAACATGTTAGGATACTTTGCTTTCACCTTATCCTCAACCTCCCAGGTACAATCATTTGTATCTAAACTCCACTGAATGTTCACCAACCTTATAGTTTTATTCCTTAGTTTCTTCTCCTCCATGACAACTCTTCCCACTGGCTTCTTTTTCATATACCAAACTCTTTTATTTTAACCTGTGTTGGAGAATTTAAGACAGTTCCTTTGTCATGAACCCACCTTCTTAACTGAGACACATGAAATACATCATGTATATTTCCTAACTCCTTTGGTAACTGCAACTTATAGGCTAATATACCTATCCTCTGAATAATTTTACAAGGCCTAATATACCTTAGTGACAATTTACCTTCTTTGCCAAACCTCGGTATTTTTCTCATGGGTGAGAAAAATATAGTGTCCTACATATATTCCACCGGTCTTCTACCTTTGTATGCATAAGCTCTCTGCCTTTCTTGTGCACTTTTCATCCTATGCCTTATCAATTCAATCCTTTTGAAGTCTCCTTCACTTGCTTTGGTCCTAGCAATATTTTTTATCCAACATCTAACCAACATGCTTGTGATAATCAGGGTTTTCCATAAAGGGCTTCAAATGGTGTCTTTCCAATAGTGGATTGAAAACTATTGTTATATGCAAATTCAGCTAAATATAGGTGATCCTCCCAGCTACCTCCAAAGTCAAGAACACATGCTCTATGCAAATCCTCCAAAATCTTCTTTACAATCTCTGTTTTTAGTTTGGGGGTGGTATGTTGTACTAAAGCATAACTCCACTCTCATGGCTTCTTGAAAGCTTGCACGAAACCTAGAGGTGAATAAAGAATCCCTGTCACTAATAATTGTTTTTGGAACTCCATGCAACCTTGCCACATCCTTCACAAATAACTTGGCTAGTTTATTTGCATTTCTACCAGATCTTATAGGTATAAAATGTGCAGATATTGTCAATCTATCTACCACTACCCATATATAATCATTACCCCTCAGAGTTCTTGGCAATCCATCTATAAAATCCATTGAAATACTCTTCCATTTCCACTTTGGCACTTCCAATGGTTACATCATTCCTGAAGGCTTTTGATAATCTGCCTTGACTTGTTGGCAGGTCATACATTTTGACACATATCTTGCCACTTCTTCCTTCATTCCTATCCACTAATAAACCCTCTTTAAGTCATGGTACATTTTAGTTTATCCTGGGTGTATGGTTTACTTTGTTTTATGATGTTCATCTAGAATTTCTTTTTTCAATTCTTCATCATATGGTACACAAAGTGTCCCATTATTTCTGGGATACCCTTGATCATCTAACTCAAAATTTTCTATTGCCACTTCTTCCACCAATGATTCTTTCTTTTCTTTCAGTTGATTTTCTTGTTCTTGCAACTTTCCTATTTTATCTATCAATTGACTTTATAGTGACCTAACTTAAATTTCCATACTCAACCATATCACACGAATTTTTCCGGAATTTACCTTTTCCACTGTTATCTTTATTTCACTTAGCAGTGTCAAATCTTTAAACTCATCTACCATTAACCTTGCTAATTTAACATGGTGTCTACTTAAGGCATCTGCCACTGTATTTGCCTTTCCAGGGGTGTATAAAATGTCCAAATCATAGGCAGCTAAAAACTCTACCCATCTATGTTGCCTCATGTTAAGATCTTTTTGAGAAAATAAATATTTAAGGGACTTGTGGTCTATATATAATTCAAAATTTTCCCCTAACAAATAATGTCACCATATCTTTAATGCATACACTATAGCAACTATTTCTAAATCATGTGTAGCATACCTGGTTTCATTCACTTTAAGTTGTCCTGATGCATAAGCAATAACTTGACCATGCTGCATGAGTACTGCCCCCAATCCAGACCCACTGGCATCAGTGTACACAACTAAACCTTCATTCCCCTCTAGAACTTGTAAAATGGGTGCTTCAATCAGTGTTTTCTCAAAAGCTCTTTCACATTTCTATGTCCATATATATGGTTGCTCTTTTCTAGCCAGCTTGGTTAATGGTACAACTATCCTTGCAAAATCTTTTATAAATCTTGTATAATAGCCTGCCATTCCTAAAAATGATCTCACTTCAGTGACATTTGTTGGTCTTCACCATAACTGAACAACCATTACTTTACTTGAGTCCACTGCTATACGCAATGAAGAAATTATGTAACCTAAGAATTTAACCTCTTTTCTCCAAAATGTGCACTTCACAAATTTAGCTTTTAAATCATGCTCTCTTAGCCTTGACAAAACTAGGTGTAAATGATTCTCATGGTCCGTTTCTGTCTTAGAATAAATTAGCATATCATCAACAAACACTAATACAAAGTTATCCAAGAAATCTTTGAAGGTTCTATTCATTAAATCCACAAAGATGGTGCATTTGTTAAGCCAAATGGCATAACAAGGAATTCATATAATCCATACCTCGTATTGAATGCAGTGTACTTAACACTCTCTTATTCAAACTTCATTTGATGGAATACAGATGCCAAATCCAGCCTTGAAAACATCCTTTCTCCATTGAGTTGATCAAAGAGACCATCTATCCTAGGCAAGGGATATTTATTTCTAATGGTGACTTTATTTAATTCCATGTAGTCTATACACATCCTCATGGTTCCATCCTGCTTTTTTAAAAACACTACTGGAGCTCCCCAACATGAGCTATTGGGCCTAATAAATCCTTTTTGTTCCAATTCTTCAAGTTGAGTTTTCAATTTAGTTAATTCCCTTAGCCCCATTCTGGTAGATTTCTTGATAATGGGTGTTGCACCAGGTACCAACCTGATTTGAAACTCCACTGGTCTGTTATGTGATACACCACTAACTTCCCCAAACACATCAATATACTCATTGACTATTGGAATTTTCTCCAATTCCACATCTATTTCTTTTTCATTAATGCTCTACATTCCTCCTGGACAATAATTCTTCTCCATTTCACACTCCACTGATATTATATTACCCCTTATAGATTGCAGTGTTATAGCGAATTTTTCTAAGTTCAGAATTGCTTTATATTTTCTCAACCAACCTGTTCCCAATATGATACCTAAGTCTTTATATTTTAAAATATATAGGTCTAATATAAATATTTTTCCTCCTATATTTAATTCTATACACACACATTTCATTCCTATCTTGCATGTATTTCTTATAGGGCTTTGTATAAATAAAGGCCTATTAACACTTACACATGTAAGTTCCAATTTTTCAGCTACATCATAGGATATGAATGAGTGTGTGGCCCCTGTATCATATATTATATAATTGGTTGAGTTTTGACATAAAGTATTCCTTCCAATTGTCCAGTGCTTTCACTGTTGCCTTCCACCATTGCTTTTCCTTTTCCCTCTAATGCTCCTGTAACAACCCGAATTTTTACAACACGTTAAATCAAGAATCAAGACAGAATTAAATTATAAATTCTGAATCAAGTGAAACGGTCTGTGCCATTTCGTTCGTCTCGGAAAAATACGCGAAATAGAGTCCGAGTTTTCGAGAATCGGAGTCCGTATGACCCGTTAAAGGCCCAAAGAAGATTTCTGGAAATTTGAACTTCGGAAATAGCTTTGAAAATCAGATCTGGGGCTAGGCGGGAGGTTTCCCCTCCTAGGCCACGTCGACAGGGCTGTCGACAGGCCTGTCGACTTGGGCCCAGACCAAGTCGACAGCCCTGTCGACTTGCCTGTCGACAGGGGGTGGCCGGGGCAAGTTGCCTGGCGCACCTGTTTGTCTCACCTGGTCTTGTTCTTGGGCTGGTTCTGGAAGCTTCCGAGATCTG
The DNA here is from genome assembly GCA_030737875.1 of Allium sativum. Taxonomy (NCBI): domain Eukaryota; kingdom Viridiplantae; phylum Streptophyta; class Magnoliopsida; order Asparagales; family Amaryllidaceae; genus Allium; species Allium sativum. The sequence continues at coordinate 1,032,357,305 of CM060920.1, read as the reverse complement.
ATGGTCCTAATCTATCCTAGATCTAATCCTAGGGCCTAAAACTATCCTAATCTCTATAAAAAGACCCTAAACCTAACCTAAATCCCTAAAAATCAAACCTAGCAACTAAGTGCTGCCAAAATCAATCTTGATCATGGCCTCCATCTCCAATCCCTAGAGCCTATGCATTCAAATCGGGTTCAAATCAAAAGGTGCAAGCTTGCTACACCAAATAGAGGCCAAATCAACGTTGCTATGCGAGTTTCATGACGGATCTTCATCAAAGGAGCCACCTTTCTTCGTCAAAACGATTCATGCTCCTAGTCCTCTTGCCATGCTATGTAAGTTCTAGCTACTTGTAGATTTAAACGATGATTTTGATGTGACATGGGATAAAATGCAAAGTAACATGAGTATGTTAGCCTATGGGAACCTAGTTTGCCTCTTTAACATGAATATATGACTTTGGATGATGTTGTAGCGACTAAACCATGCTATGCATGTTGCATTGGACTTAGTTTGCCATGCAAGATTGGACCTTTGCTTGTGGTATGTTAGCATGCACACTTGAAACCACTTTGACTCATGAAACATGTGCATGAATGTGACTTTGAGGCTATGCAAGTATATGAACCCGAAATCCCTTATGATAATATGCAAGTTTACCTTTTTATCACATGAGTAACATGGGCATGTTCATCCCTTCATGATAGGTTTATGACATGAACACTTATGCAAGTAATCCCCTTTTATGCTATGCATGTTTATGGCCAAATCCCCTTGAGATACTATGCATGTTTGTGGCCAAATCACCTTATGACACTATGCATGTTTTTGGCCAAGGTTGTGCATGTGGAAGCCAATCCCTTTTTGGCATCATGCATGTTTTGAGGCCAATATGTGGCGTAGTATCCTTACTATGTTGACTCGCTTTTGCTTGCATTGAAAAACACGACTTTGGGGTAGTTAGATAAACATGAACATGACGCGAAATCTTGACTTGATTATGACATGTGTTTATACTTGAAAATATGACTTGAAAGATAACATGGAAGTTGACATGTAAGTATGCATAAAAACATGAGCTTGGGAATTTACCTATTAAGTTAGGTCTACCCTTTGGGAATTTACCTATTAAGTTAGGTCTACCCAAATGCTTGAAAACTTGTAACATGTTTTGGAAACATGATGAACTTAGATAATATAAGTGTGGCCAACTCGAGGTTGGGTTGAGTTTGCAACGTAAAACTACCCGGAACCGACCGGCCTAACTAGTAGTTGCAAACAATAGGACCCAATGTGAGAAGTTGGTCATGTCGCGCTTAAGACCCGAGGTTAGACTAGGTTGTGGTGTAAATCTACCCGGACCCGCCCGGCTTAACTAGTAACCACAACAAGGTCTAATGTGAGAGGTTAAGACTGCATTAATTAAATTAATGCCACATGATAAGGTTAAGTAAATTTGACTAATGACACTTAACCGATATGACACGAATAGGTAGGTTAAGTGGGACCGGGCTTGATTTCCTTAATGACACTTAACCATGCAAGATGATTAGGGGATGGGGTTAAGTAATTTACACTTAGCTAATCCGACTGGGTAATTAGATGGGGTTAAGTAATCCACACTTAACTAATCTAAACACGGTAATTCGATGGGGTTAAGTTAAACACTTAACCAATTTAAACTTGGTAATTCAATGAGGTTAAGTAACCAATACTTAACCAACTTAACGTGATAATTTAATGGGGTTAAGCAACTTATACTTAACCAATTATACATGAAGATTTGATGTGGTTAAGTGACCTAAACTTAACCAATCTAACTCGTTAATTTGATGTGGTTAAGTGACCTAAACTTAACCAATCTAACTCGTTAATTTGATGTGGTTAAGTGAACTAAACTTAACCAATCTAACTCGTTAATTGGATGTGGTTAAGTGACCTATACTTAGCCAATCTAACTCGTGAATTTATGGGGGTTAAGTTAATCCATACTTAACCAATATAACGTGAAAACATGATAAGGCTAAGTCATGAATCGCTTGAATACACTTGACCGGTTTGACTAAGTAATTTGATAGGGTCAAGTTAATATATACTTAACCAACTTGTAGGGCTAAGTCTTGAACTTAAATACTTAGCCAATCTTGACGTGATTCGTGGGCGGGTTAAGGCATGGACTTGAATGATAACACTTAACCCAATAAGACAAATCCTAGTTAGAAGAACTAGGTAGAAAACCGTGGTTAATCAAGGATAACGGGAAGGGAAGCTAAGTGGTAAACCTTAGTTAAGGGTAACTAAGTAATAATTCTTAGCTAAGGACATAGGACTGGTTCGCAAAGCGATGAGTAACCTGATACGGTAGGTCATCGCTTAGTATACGAGGAGGAGCAAGTTATCTGACTTGGATAAAAGCTCCAACGAACTGGGTAACGAAGCAACGGCTTCGGGGAACGTGAGGATATTCTTGGGATCCCTCTGTGAGCTGCCAGGTCATTATACTAGGCTCACGAGAGGTTGAGGTCTGCGGTATAAGAACCAAGAATATGCCTTGGTTGCTATGCGAGCGACCTAAAGACTGGGGTGGATAGCAGTGAGTCGACGAATACATAAGGTGCCCGAGATAGCAAGTTTCGTCGATCATCTACCATCTTGAGTCAAGCGTTTACGTACGGAAAGGCAGGGAACACCCAACAGACCATAATTGCTATCTAATTATGGGTGAGGTAGGCCGTAGGATGTGGGCTGGCCGGAGTGTAGTTCTCATGCAAGATTTTCTCTTGTGTTGCCTTTCACTAGTTGAGGGAGGGGTCTCGTGGGACCATAGCCACGTGTAGAAAAGCAGACCTTAGTATCTGCATCGGCAGATAAATCTAAAGCTCCCGACCGAGTCCTGTATTTCTTGTTTTGCCCTGTGACAGGACTCGGATGGCACGATGTGATACATGTGCATACAGTTTTAGAAAAACGATTCACAATGAATGCGTGGGAAAAAGGGCGCGGTTGAGGGTTAGCGTAATCCCTAGTGGCCTAGGTGGTTTAACCCAAACCGAAATACGAAAGCGTGCAATAGGTAAGCGTAATCCCTAGTGGTGCTAGGTGGCGTAAGTCCTAGTAGTTCAAACGATGATTTATATGGAAGAGCCTAGCTAGAACAAGGGTGACAGTCCAAACGATTTCAAGGATAATACGACATGAGGAAGCCCGTACGAGGTACGGCAAAGGACTGAACTTATATACATGGAAAGAAACATATGATTTGAGTAACCTATATATGCGATATATTAGGTTGACATGGACCATTACACGACTTTGAGTAAGGGACATTCATGGTTAACACATAACAAGGTTGGGATACTAGTACGGAGGGTGCAGAGCAAATATACATATAAAAACCAGTAAAGATATATATATATATATATATATGAAAAATTCCATAGAACGTTAGACTAAATAGATACCATGGGACGTGATGCTTGATAGGAACCTGACGGCCTGATACCTTGTTTTATCTGACATCGTAATTTATCATGACACCTTAGTTTATCTGGGTACAGTAGTTCATCCTGTTATTTTGGTTCAGTTTATCTATCTTGACATCATCCTTGTGTTTACTTTCAGTTTATGCATGTCTTGTCACCTTTATCTGTTTTTATGCTGGAAGTAGATAGGACTTACCAGTCTTTATGACTGACCTCGTTTCTTTCGCTTCTTGTCTTCCGTTTCCCCCCCAGGTTACAGGGAGGAAATACTGTTGTTTAGTTCAGACTTCTTCGGCTTGAAGGTCATCTTGGATGGCTTGGACTTTCCTTGGCTATGGCTACTTTACTGTTTTAATTGGGGAATAATTTATGAAAAAGGTTTCATGCTTCTTTATTTCAGCAAGACAGGTTTTGATGTACTCTGATGTAAAAAGGCTTTTGACCTCATTTATTAATGTTATGAAAGTTTGTTTTTACTTCCGCTATTTTTATATGTTCTGTCTTGTGATATTTCTGTGGATGTTTACCAATAATGCCCCTCTAAAGCTAGTGCATTCCCTTGCGAGTGACCCTAGCGGAGGCGGGGTGTTACAGCTCCCACTTTAGCTAACTTCTTAGGTCCTAGGCAAATTCTCTTAATATGCCCATCTTTTCCGTAGTTGTAGCAAATTGAAGTAAGAGATGGGCACTGGTTCTTCATATGTCCTTCCTTTCCATAATTATAACATGTGAATTTCTTCTTGGTACCAGTAGCAACTGCCCTTTCATTCTTCTTACCTTCCTTTTCAGCAATTTTCTTATCTAAGGATGAACTCTCTCCTTACCTTTCTTGTTGTTATTAGCCTTGAGAATTTTAAATTTATCTCTTTCTTTGTCATGATGTTCAAAGGTAAGAGTCAAGTCTATCACTTGATCAAGAGTTTTCTCCTTATAGGGTAGCATTGCCCTACTTAAGCCCGCAATCAGTCCCTTGATATACCTGCTGTTTTTAGCCACTTCATCCCAATTATTTTTCCATACTCGGAGAGACTATCAAACTTTTGAATGTACTCTGTCACACTCATTGCACCTTGTTTTAGCTTAATAAACTCCTTAAGTAATGATTCCATAGCTGATGGTGGAACAAATCTAGCATCAAGCATGTCTTTGAATTGATTCCAGGTTATTTCCTGCTCTTGTCTTCCTGCTACAACAACTTCCCACCAATCTAATTCCACTCCTTTCAACCTTCTCGAAGCTATTTTCCTCTTTCTTTGATCATCCAGTTGTATGTAAGCAAAAATCCTCTCCAAAGTTCTTATCCAAGTTTGAACTCCCATCACTCCTTCATTGCCTTCAAAATCCTTGCCTCCTAAGTTTGAGTATGTTTTCAATAACTTGGATAAATCTTCATGGGGATTTTCTTGTCTATTAACGACACCATCCCTTAAAGCTTGTACAAATTCTCTCATACCCATCATTGGGGTGCACTGGTTGATCCTATGCTTACCATACTTGTATATATATTTGCCTCAGTTAGACATAAATATATATATATATATATATATATCCTAAATTCTATATCTATTTATATAATTTCTCCTAACCAGTATTATATAACTACTAATGGAATTTATTATTTTAAATAGCCACATTTTTGTTAACGTAGCTCTGATACCAAATCTGAAGTGACCCACTTCTCCTATATAATTTTTATAGTCATTTTTACTTTGTATTTTTTTACTTGATCACTTCTAAAATCAGTTTACATTTCATCAACCCCAAGATTCTGAGCACGAATATAAATATATCAGTATAATACATTTCACTACCCATCTACATATATAATGATATGCAGATGCATATATACTAAAAAGAGTAAGTTCTTTAATAATCTCATTTGCATAACTAACCAACCAGTTCAACATGACTGAAAATAATCAGAGTTATACATTGTATCATGATCTATAAATTGGTTTAAGTAATCCATTTACTGGATATCAATCTGTTAAAAGATTGAAACAATACAGTGTCACACATATGGGAATAAGTGGTTACAAACTGGGCAATTATACTCAGTTTTGCTATAGTTACACTATAGATATTTGTGTGCATTTTGGTTCAGCCAACTAGTGCACCACTGAGTGGTACTCGTTGGGTATTTGTACATATTTTGTCACTTCTTCACATGCATGAACAAATGAGGTCATTAATGAATTAAAGCAATCAGCAAACATGTTTAACTTGATGTGAAATAACATCATAAATTATACTTAAAAGATCAGATACGTAACTACTTGAATGGTTCACAATTCATTCTTTCATTTAACCAGAATGTCACACATATACACATATTGTTTGTGTGTCATATATGTCAATCCTACTGATATATCCAATACCCATATAATACTATTACACATCTATTCCTTTTCCAGTATCTAGGAAAACTTATCCTTCTCAAAACCATATTAAATGTCATGATACTACCAAATTTCCTTTACACATACACATTTTCATATTTGTTATATGAAATGCTTATGTTCATCAATCTGATATTAAATCTCCATTTCAGGCATATTTATTCATATAAAATACTTAAAATCATTTCAACAACCTTATCATCAAAACATTAGCTATACCGCATTAGATAATTAAATCAAACTTAAACTTCATTCATACAGCTTCAATAAATAAAACCAAAGCATATATTACTGCATAGTCTTAAACATTTTATTGCTTATTCTATTTAAGTATTCAAAGCCTATAGTTCTTCATCATAATAGATCCAACACAACTTCATTTGCTAACCTGAAACAAATCCTTGAGCTGCCTCATTATCAATGAGACACCCAGCAGATTGCAAAAGCAATCAAACTAGGTCAGACTACGTCTGGTATAAACACTTATTAATTAAACATAATAATGTAAGTACATAACATATTCAGGTATACCTATAAAATTTCATATAGATTAATTTACTGGAAGAAAATGAAACATGTTAAATTATTCAACCAACAGCAAACACATGAATATCTCTATCCCTTCATGTTTTCCTACCCATCCTATTAATCCAGATTCTACTTCATTAATCAGGTTAATTCGTTTATGCTATTGAACATCATGTATGCACTGTTTGAGGACTCTTTGACTTGTTACCCCAAACATAAAGGCTTGGAGGGCATTATATGCCATGCATATACTTAACCTTAACACATTGAGGTTAAATAGATCAATAACAGTCACCCTGGAATTATTGTCCTTCATTTATGTGTAAACCCCAATTATTTTTGAATGCCTGTATAGTGTGTACCCTTCCCTTACTCCCTGGAATTCATACCATTATCATGATAAAAGGCCCAATAAGCTTCTAATTTACACACTATACTAGTTACACATAACAATCCATAATAACCAAGGTCATCCATCACAAACATATATGCAATCATTCAATCATTTGCAAATATAATACCCTCCTATTTTTATTTAGTAAAATCTATTTGCTAGGGTGCATAATTGTATATATTTTATCACCACTGGACATGTCATAAACTCTTTAGTTTGTTGTAAACATATGATTAGAGATTTTAGGGCATCTCATCAACCCACGTCCTTCTTGCAATGAATGTTGCTCAATTAAATAAATCATTATATATATATATTTGATCTATTTTTCCTTTTCTATAATGAATAGGCATAAGCATGAACCCACTGCCTATCATTAATCTATTAATCCTACCTCATAGAAAACCTTTCTTAATTTAAACCATGCATTTATATAACATGTCCAGGTAAATCCATTCAAATATAACCCCATAAATATATTTTACCAATAATAGTGCATAGGATATATCAAATACCCATCAATCAACTTATTCATATCTATATTTATTAAACTGGTAAATATATACACATACATAACTTTCTGGCTACCTTTGTCTATGTCTTAATGCCTTCAAATATGAGTAATAAATAAATGTTCACCTTATGTATTCCTAGTATTCACTTGCCCCGAGAATGTATATAATTTTTGATAATTCTTTCCTTGTCCTTCTTCTGAATAATTTGTACTCAAAATAGGTAAAATAATCCCTCCCTTGCAACCTACTGATTTATAGAGAATACTTGAGTTTCCTATTTAGGAAAAGCCCCATTTTATCCTCCCCATATAGTAAGTTATTCAGTTGCAGTTGTGGTCCAAAATAATTATTTTGGTCCTTTCTAAATGCTGCCTTTTGTTATTTAATTTTTAAACAATACTTTTAGCACCATTCTCATGCTTCATACCATATTCATGACCCTTAATTCTCACATGCCATTCATTTGAAAAATCTGGACATCTCTTCATTATAATGTATATTTAGAATACATTCTTTAGCCCACCAGCTAATATATAGTTATATATTCATATATATTATTTCCTGCACATACTTTATAAAGGATTATGTTAGCTTTTCCTTAAATAAATTGTTAATTTTAAATTCCCATTAAAAAAAATTATACTTAAATTCAGCCACAAACTAGTTATTTTTCCTCCACTAATTCTCTGGGTCTTCACACACTTATAGGATTAGGAGAAACATACATTGATTTTTATATTATATCAAAGGTAATAAACTCCTTAACCGACGAATGGGAAAGAAAGGTTTTAGCCATTAAGGAAGCCAACGACCTATCGACATTGAAACCAGAAGAACTTATAGGTAACCTCATGTCTTATGAAGTAAATCTCCAAGCCAAAAATGAACTGGCACAAGAGAAAAAGAATGTATCTTTTCATGCTGAAAAAGAAGAATCACAATCAGAAGATGAGAAACTAGCTTTTATTGCCAAAAAATTTAAGAAATTCTTGAAATACATAAAAGGAAATAAAAATGGTTTCAAAAAGAATTTCTCAAATAAGCCATCATCCTCAAACATAGAATGCATCAATTGCCACAAGAAAGGTTACATGACAAAAGACTATCCATAAATAAAGAGGGAAAATCAGAAAACCTTCAACAACAAAAATAAGAAAGATAAATTCCAAAGGTAGGCTTTTTCTGTGATATGGGACAATTCAGATTCACATTTATCAGATAGTGATAGCGAAAACGACAATGAACAAGAAAATGTGTGTTTCATGGCTCAAGAATCTGAGGTCCCACTAAAAAGAGAAAATGAATATTAGATAGTGGTTACTCAAAGCACATACCGGAGATAAAGCTATGCTTACAAACATTACACACTTTGATGGTGGCTCTATTACTTTTGGAATGACTCAAAAGGCTATATCATTGGCTAAGGAGATGTGTGCAACTATGGTATATCAAAATTAACCCCTTATTACAAATGTCTCACTAGTTGAAAATTTAAAGCATAATTTATTAAGCATTAGTCAACTATGCGACAAAGGTTTTAAAATTACGTTTTCAGAAAATAAATGTAGTATTTTGATCAAACTCAAAACCTAATTTTTGAAGGAAATAGAGATAGGAATAAATATATATATTTTAAATATGAAAATTAATCATAATAAAGATATGTGTTTAACATCCAAAGATAATGATCCTTGGTTATGGCACAAAAGCTTTTGTCATATCAATTTTAGAACTATTCGAAAACATTCAAAAAGCGAATTAGTAAAAGGTTTACCAAAAATAAATTTTAAAATAAACAATTTTTGCGATGATTGTCAATTAGGAAAATTAACTAAATCACCTTTTAAATCTAAGAAAGTTATTTTAACTTTACAACCATTAGAATTATTACGTATGGATCTATTCGACCAACATAGGTTTAATCCATTAATCATAATCAATATATTTTTGTAATAGTTGATGACTTCTCTAGATATACGTGGATGATTTCTATGAATAACAAAAGTAATACTTTCGATCATTTCAAAAACTTTGTTAAAAGAATTCAAAATATTAAAAATTTAAAATTCAAAAAATCTGGAAATGATGATCCAAAAGTAGGAAGTACTAGTGTTCCTCCTAGCATGTCCGCTATGGAAAGTTGGTAAGCTTGGTACAATCTTTATGGTACTTTTGCATCAAACTCTTTTATTTGCATGGTTTGTAATATTTTTTTGGTACTTTGGTTAATTTGGCAGAAAACATTACCATGTTATTAGATCCAAAAGTGGCTCTAACACCCAAACTATCTGAATATATAGAAATTACTATGTGGAAATGCAAGAAATTACAAAAATACACAAGATTTATAGTGGTTCGACGTTAATGAGCCTACTTCCACTTTGTATCCTTGATTATACGTAAGATTCAAGTACAATCAATGATTTCCCTCTCAATCTCACTTTTACAATGATGGTTCACTCAATAATTTCGAGCTAAGGCTGATAAGAAATAGTAGAATAGCAATGAAGATGAGCAATACTGTAAACCGCCAAAAGATCCTGAAAAATGCCAAGCGCTCGGCTATTTATAAGTGATATCTGCAGGAGGATCGTGATCATACGTGGCACAAATCCCGAGGATCTCGGACTGGTTCATGGGTACGAGGAGAAATGGTCAAAACGGCCGTTATGGATAGATATCGTGAATTCCGAGCCTTTCGGATCGTGGGAGACCAGGTCACTGGCTTCATTCCTTGACCATAAGGATTGGGTCATAGGACAATGATGTGAGCGGATCGGGCCGTGATAGGTGATCACGAACGGGAGTCGTGGTAGCGGTATCACGAGCCGAAGACAATATGGTGACTATGAACGGGTTTAGATGGTTCTAGAGTGAGACTTCATATTGGACTTGCGTCTGAGCCTTGGTGGCTTGGTCCAAAAGCTAGCCAACATTTTGCCCCCTCGAAGCATGTTTTATCCAGGATAGAACGTGCTTCGAAATTGCTGAATCATCCTTTCATGAAACGATACAAGTTAATGGTCGCGTCTGTTTGGGACGTCGTACTGCTTCAAAGAGTCGCGTTTTTCGACGTGTATAAATACCAGATTGAATAATTAATCATTTCTTTAATCATCGGGTAATTTTCATCTCTTGAATTCCAGAGGATATCGTGATCAACTCGTCAGGTAAGCTTTAAAACTTTTTGTGGGAAATAGTGTTTAATAACTTTCATACTTCTATATATATGGAACTCTAGCTTTCCGATCCATTAGTCACTTCATGATTCGGATCGCCACTTTCACGTCACGGCTCGCGACAGGCTATTCAACACATTTGAATAGAGCTATCCTATAGGCCTCGGACTGTTGTCTGGGGAGGCCCATGTACGAATCATGGTGGGCTTTCCGCATGCTCGTGGCCCATCATGGCCTGGCGAGCCGCATGAGACAAAGAAGGGAAGCTCAAAAGTCATCTTCTTGGCTATATAAATCGTTTTAACCTCCTTTTTCCTTTTCACTTTCTTTTTCACTTGCTGCCGCTCTTCCTACCTTCCAACTCCAAAACCCTAATTTTCTAAATCAATTCACTTTCCAGACTTCGGTTCAATTCAACTAGGTAATTATGGGTGGTTTTGGTTGTTGTTCTTAATTAGAGTTATCATTTGTTCCATCCTTTCAAGACCCCCTCTAACATTGACTGTTGCGGCCGTGGACCTCGTGGCATCGGAAATTTAAAACGATGGGTGCGAGATGGGTTTGGTTACATTGACTAGTGGACAAAGGAGGGAAACGACGAGGGAGAAGATATGGAAAAGTAGGTCGTTTCGTGGATGGGGTTACGGCTCAGGTCGTGGTGATAGTGAGATGGAGGGAAGCGAGATGGAGTTGATGTCAACCTAGACAACAAATCGGGTCATGATATTGGGGGGAGTGCTGGCTCGCGGAGATATGGAGCGGATAGGATCGGGGGTCTCTTTCACGAGCCGTTCGGGTAAGGGAGAGTTGTCACGAGCTGGATCGTCCCGCGATCCGAAGCCTATTTCACGAAGCGATGTTCACTCACTAGCGTAACTCGTTAGCAATCCGATATCCACGATCCGATCCCTTTTTCACGTTCTGACATCCGTACCGCGACCCGATCCCTAAGACTTCAACGAACCAGCTTTGTTGACAATCCCATATACATGTTGACTAAAGAACACAGTGCAATCAATATATATCAATGGACAGTTAGGTTAGGGCCTCCGAGACGAACTATTCGGACTGAACAACAGCATAACTTAGCAGCATACAATGGCCATTATCACGCTTATCCAATTCACTTTGCGATTTTATTTTCCTGTATTATGCATACTAGCACTTGTACATGCACAGGGTTCACGGGTAACTACATTCTAATCTTTCATGTTTACTCACCAACATAGCCATGTTAGATAGACGCTCCTCGAGAATATCCGAAATGAGAACAGATCCAGAGTCCTCGAAATATCACAATCCTGATGTGCTCCCTTCAGGCTCGGATTGGAGTAATTCTGACTCCGAGTACAAGACAAATACAGAATTGATTTCATCTGAGAGCACATTGCTTGAAGAAGAGGAAGCAGAGGATGATCGGGCTCCTGACGAGATCCCAGGTGTTGAGGAAGTGGAGGAGGAGAAGCTCAGTGATTCACTGGCTTCCAAATTGGATGACACAAATCTTAAGAAAATATGCTTAAGACATGGGATCCCTTGGGATGATGTGAAAACTCCAGAAGATGGAGATAGGCCTCATTCAGCCCCCAAAAGGGTATATGACTGTCAGCCGGCTCATGTGTTGGATAGGCGCTATTCCTCTATTTCCTCCAATTGTAGTTGATCTTTTAAGATGACTACACATTGCCCCCATGCAACTCCATCCTAATGCTTACGCAGCTTTGTATACCCTATACGTTGCATATGCGAAGATCCTATAGACTGAGCTTACTTTCAAGGACTTGAAATTCTATTACCATTTCAAACACCGCTCCACAGGGACTCTAAACTTCACTTTCTTTCAATCAGTGGCCTACAGGAAGGTTTTATCAAAGGGTCACATCAACATAGGGGATGCCAAAGCTGATTGGTTTTACATAAAGCACCAGGCCGGGTGCGCGAGGAAGTGGCTAACATCAAGTAAGCCTTAAGTCTCTCGATGCATGTCCTAATTACATAATAAAAGTGCTAATGTGCTCCTTTTTCTGTGCAGATCACATTTTCCAAAACCAAAAGGTTCGGTTTATGAAGACTGACTGTCCCACCTTCTCAAAAATAAATTAGACTTCATAAGAATCAAGAAGTGCATATCCGACGAGAATCTTCACAAACACCGTCTTCTGGATGTTAGATTTGGGTTTGGCATAGGTGGCAAGCCTTACAAGTACGTGCCCCCCATCGAAGGAGAGGGAACCTCAAGGGCCACGAGAACAACCGAATTCCGTAAGAGTCCTTAACCAATGATCGACCAGGATGATGAGGACTTGAATGTATACAAGGGAGACGAAACCCGAGCCAAGGAGCCACGGGAGGCTTCAATTTCCAAAGAACAGTTTCTTCCAAGGACTCCACCTCCAGTTGATCCTCTTACTCATGACGAATTAACAGAAAAACACATACTTGGGGAGTTGAGCACCCAGACTCTGAGGAAGAAAATGCTCCGGTTAAAGGAAAAGATACCGCATATATGAGACAATCTATGGGTCCTGGTTTGTTGGGGGGGAGGGGGAACAGAATACACGAGTCACATGCACTACTCACCACACTACTAGTATACTATTTGTGCTCAAGATTCTTATATTCGTTTGCTTCTCATTGCAGAAAAAATTCCTCGGAGATACACTTACTCTCATCGTTCACTTCGTGAGGGCACACCCAGACTCATATCTACCTCTGAGCATGATCGCCGTGACAATCGGGGGAGAGATAGCCAACGACCCCGTGATCTTTATCAACCTCACCCAAAAAGGTCTCGTTATCCTTCGAAGCAAGATTATGGGAAGTACCATAGCCGTCAACTTCCTCCGGCAGGAGGTAAACAACTTCCTAAAGACCTGACTCCCCCCAAGAGTACGCCGTCTCACAATAAATCCTCCAAAAAACACCATGAGCCCAAGGACAAAGACAAGGTTCCAAGAAGAAGTCCTAAAGCAGACACGACAGCTCTCGTTCCAACTGGTCCACAAAAGTCAGGCACTGCCATCGTACATGATGTTGCTCTTACTCCTGATAACAAGGCGAGGATGGAGCGTTTGCGAAAATAGTTTCTTGACCTCTATTTTGAAAGAATGATGTTCGTTCCAGACCTTAAGCCGGTACCTGAGGAATGGGACACCAAGGTTATAGGCAGGTGAGTCACGTGGCCAAGAAGTATAGGGTGATGAAAAAGCATGCCGCGAAGCTTTCAGAGGTTATCCGTAATTTGGAAGCGGACGCATTCTGGGCTAAAATGAAGATTGATAACGATGGTAGGGCCAGGGGTAAAATGGAAAAGGAGCTCGAGGATGCGCAAGCCCAACTTGCTTTAGCCCAGTGAGATGCAGGAAACTACAGGACAAAACTGGAGGATGCCAAGAAACGATTCCATCTTGAGCTCGATTCCCATAGCCAGGAGCATCTAGCTTTAAAAAGGAAATTGAAGATCTCAAGATGACCAGCATTGAACTGAAAGCGGCACAGGACTGTTTTGCTATTGAGAAAGCTGCTTGGGAAAAAGAGAAGGCAAGTTTTAAAGACAACCTTGCTCTTGCCGAAAAAGAAAACGCAAGCTTAAACGATAAGCTTGCCAATTCTGAGGAACGGGCGACTCTTGCCGAGAGTAACGCCGATGTGGCCTTTAAATCGGCCTCCACTACTACCGATAAACTTGCGGCAGCTGAACGGGAAATAGAAGGTTTTGACGAGCTGCTAATGGACTTTTTTGGTCAGTCATAAAGACTCGAGACATCTCTTGGATCCCAAATTACCACACCACTCTGGCCAATATATGGGACATGATTGTTGAGGGAGAGAAACAACACCTCAAAGTTGAGGATATCGATGAAGCTCAGCTCATGCAGACCTTTCTCAAAGGAGGGGAGCCTGAAGATTCGGCAGAGGGTAGAAGCCAGATTCAAGAGATTATGGAGAAGGAAAGAGCAAACTCAAAGGCAAGGATAAGGTAGACAAAGGGTCGGGCTCAGCAACAGAGCCTAGGGCCTCTGAGGTCGTGGAATATAATCTGATGATCCATTGATTCCTGTGGTTCCAACTCCTCCATCTGCTGGAGTTTCTGTTGCAGGTCTAGGCGAAGGGTCGGTGGAAGGTATTCCTGTATTTTCTCCTCAATTCGTCAAAGCTATTACGACTTATCGCCGTATTGCAGAGCAATCAATTGAAGATGCCGCACTTTCTCCCAAACTAATAACTGTTGCTTCTGGTAATATAGGTGTCAGGCCGACAGAGAAAGATGCAGAGAAATCGGTCGTAATTGAGAAGATTGCAGAGAAGCCAGTTGAGGTCGAGAAGGTCAGCGCGCCCCTAGTTACCAAGGTCATTGTAACACCCCACCTCCGCTAGGGTCACTCACAAAGGGAATGCACTAGTTTTGGTGGAGTATTATCTAGGTAAACATACACAGAGATATCACAAGGCATAACATAAATAAAGCAGCGGTAGAAATTAAAAACCAAATTTTTGTTACTTTCAAGAAAAGAGTCAAAGCCCCATATATCCAAGGTACAAATTATTCCATTACATCAAGTTCCAAATAAAGAAGCATAAATATAAGATAACAAAAGTAAATTATTCCCCATAAATAGCAGAAGCAGCCATAGCATAGCCCAAGACCAAACCGTACATGAGCTGTCATAAAGCAAGCTAAATCCAAGCTAAGAGCTAGTGTTTCCTCCCTGAGAACCTTGGGGGGGGGGGACGAAAGAAAAAGGTCAGTCATAAAGACTGGTAAGCCCTAGAGACTTTCAGTATGAAAACTAGTAAACGTAACATGATATGTGAAAACTGGAATTAAACATAAGGATGATAACAGAACTTGTAGGATAATTAAGATAACAGGATAAGTCAAGTCTAGCATCGCATATTCGAGATTCGCTGCACCAACTGTACTAGTGTTCTAACCCATGCCAAGCATTAATCATGAAATGATCTCTTGGCCCAATATCATGAAGTGACCCATTACGGGGTCCTATGGTATGATCTACTAATCGATCGGCTCCCTACAAGTCCTAGCTCATCATGTGTCTGTGTCATACGACCCTATCCTGAAATGTAGTTACCTGTGCTAGGTCCACCATAGGGTGTATCAAGTCCTATGGTGCCAACCACCGACACGAAATCAAGCACGCACAGTGTAAATCTACGGGTGCCCAATGCCTGCTTTTTCAACTCCGGACTACGTGAACGACCATAGTCCGCCTGAACCTACATTGGCACACCTACTCAGCCGTCGTTCTGGTCGCTTACAATCAGCCCAGTAATCGTGCCCCACCCTGCCTAGTCCCAGGGTATCATGATACTTCCAAGTGGGTTTCTGCTGAAAAGGACCGCGTAACTGGGGTTTCTATTGGGTTAAGTGTTGTCATTCAAATTCGTGACTTAACCCTATCCAAATCATGTATCAAGTTGGTTAAGTGTGTTCAAGCGGTTCATGACTTAACCCTATCAAATCATCGTGTCAAGTTGGTTAAGTATATTCAAGTGGTCCATGACTTAACCCTATCATGTGGCATTAATTCATTAATGCACCTCAACCTCTCACATTAGATTAACTGTTGTGGTTACTGGATTTGTTGGGCGGTTCCGGGCAGATTTACACCACAACATAGTCTAACCTCGGGTTTTACGTGCGATATGACCAACTACCCACATTGGATCCTATTGTTTGCAGCCACTGGATTTGCCGGGCGGTTCCGGGCACATTTACACTGCAAACTCAACCCAACCTCGAGTTGGCCATTTTCAAGTTTATCTAATTGTCATGCCCACGTTCAAGTTTTCATGTCAAAATTCATGTCGAGTTTTCATGTCATGTTTCATGTCAAATCGTGTCAAGTTCATGTCCATATCCAGGTTCAAGTTATAACAACTTTCATGTTCAAAGTCAATTCAGGTTTTACCTAGTCTATCCAAATCGTATTCCCATCGCACGTAAGCTCGAATCGATAAAAATAAATCTAATTAGGGAATAACATGAAAAGGGACGGGTATAAGGTGATATGACTTGAGATAAAGATTTATAACATTACTGGCATATGGAATATTGGCCTCAAACATAAAGATTCCAAATCTAACAAAATAAGGTACTAGTCAAGATAACAGTTGTCATAAGGTGATAGTATAGTCATAGTAACGATTGACATAAGGTGATAGTATAGTCATGGTAGCGATTGACATAAGGTGATAATCATAAACTTGTGACTAATAGCAGATTCAACATGATAATATGAGGGGTTTCCCTTTTTGATTTACAACATGAATAGGCCCCAAATTAATGTCATAGTAATATATCCGAAAGTCAAGATCCAAGATGAACAAGAATGGATGTAAAGCAGTCATCATACATAGGTCCAATTTCAATTTACATCATATTCATATTACATTTACAGTTTAAATCTAAAAATAACTGGGGCTTACAGATCGTGGTTCGAGAATTAGAAAAAGAGAGTCGATGTTGAATATGCTTAGTCAAGTCCTAACAGAAATCCCCAAATCAGCAACGTAGTTTCGATGCAGAAGAAGTAGTCCCTTTCTCTAACTTTTCAACCAAAATCAGAGCAGCATAAGGTTAGAAAGAATTTTGTGTAGAGAGACTAGTGTGAGGGGATGTATTTATAGGGTCAGGTCAATGAATGTAGACAGAAACGAGGCCAGAAACATCAGAGTGAATCCAGCTTCAAAAGTGGACTCGGCCACCAAGTCGACCCCCAGGTCGACGCTATGGTCGACCTGGTCCTTGGCAGGTCGACTACATAGTCGACCCCCAGGTCGACCTGGTCCTGGGCGGGAGATTTCCTGCCCAGTCCATTCTGAGGTTTGAATTTCAAAATTTGAATTCGAATCGAGCTGTTTTTGAACTTAAAAACTTCTGAAAACTTCGAAAGGTCATAACTTGGTCATACGAACTCCGATTTTCGAAAACTCGGACTCGTTTCCAAGAAGAAATTCGAGACGAACGCAATGGCGTAACCCGTTTCCCTTAATTCTTAATTTAAAAATTAATTCTGCCTTGATTTATAGTTATTACGTGTTATAAAAACTCGGTTTGTTACAGTCATCCCTGAAGGTCCAAAGAAAACCGAGGTTGGGATGATTAAGGAGGCTACTGGGGTATCAGGAACGGATGCTCCGAAAGATGTCGAAATTATTGGAGCTCTTGACGATACCGACGATGGCCGTGAAGACGAAGAGGAGGAAGTGGACATCATAGGGGAGACCAATCGTGATGACAGCGAGACTCTGGCTGAAATCAAGGCAAAGAGGGATATGCAGTTGGCCCTGAAGATAGAGGAACAACAACCTCTAGATGTTCCACCGATCTCTGTAGCTGCTCCCGGCTCCGGGATAGTCATAAAGTTATCTAGTAAATTGATAACCACGCAACTTGCAACCCAGTCTGGCAATCTTCCAGTGGATCCTCCTTCTGACAAGAAGAAGAGGAAACATGATAAAACTGATGTTGGTAAGGAGGAGACGAAGAAGGAAAGGAAGCTGAGGTCATCCCCAAAGCCCAAACAGTGCTAATTTAGTTATATCTTTCTTTTTAGCATTTCTACTGGCCTTATGATGTAGCTGCGAGTATGGCCCTCGCCTTTTGCTTAGCTTTATTTTGTAAGTTCAAACTTAGTGAATGAAAACCTATTTCTTTTGCATCGTCGCGTATCTACGAGTTTATCATTTACAAGCTTATAATATCTGCAAATTTATCATCCTAAGTTATAGATATTAGATATAATCGCAACTAAATTAAAGTCATAAGTAATTAACACTAAAAATTCCTTGCACTACACTTAAACACCTAAATATGTAATGATATGCCCCCAATCAATCGTCAACATGATGCCTGGCCAGGGCCTATTGAGGATTGATTAGAATAATATGTACGCCGCCCCCCCAATTTCAGAGACGAAGGGTTTAGAGTCAGATTTCAATCTGCTCCCCGATCCTTCAGCGGGGTAAGAATTCTTTGGTGGGGTTAAGTCTCTAGCGCCTTTATACTCTCCTGTCGGATGTCAAGGGTACAGTGTTATCGAGATGGTCTTTTAGTCAAGGTGCACCCTCACGTCTCACGAGCAATTATTTGTCCTTCGTAATCCTTCTCAAATCATGAGAATCGGAGTATTGACGGTAGTGTCATTTATTTCACTATACACTTGGACTCAGATCATTTGAGCCTTGAATTCCTTGAATTAACTGTTTCAAGATCGTCGCAAGATTCCATAATATTTCATAATGGTGACAGCTCACATGAATAAAAAGTAGCAAAATACATATATAGTACAGTAAAAGTAAATGAGACACGATATTTTTATAGTGGTTCGGTCGAATCATGACCTACATCCACTTTATAATCTCTTATTTAAATAACCAGACTGTTCTAGGCAAGTCGTGCATTTTTACATGGTCCTAAAAACAAAAGAATAAATTGACAATTTTATGTCAAGTAGTGCCGCAGATGCTGGTCATTCCACACACTAGGGATTTCATCTCCATCCACGATCGCTAGCTTGAAGGTTCCATTATCGAGCCTTCGGAGGATGGCATACGGTCCTTCCCACTTTGGGCCCAGATATGCTGGGGGTGGAAAAATACGTTTCAAGACTAAGTCTCAGGGTTCAAAGGTTCAAGCTCAAACCTTTTTATTATTGTACCGGGCGACTTGTTGCTTATGCCTTAAAGCGCGGAGGTCGGCTTCATCCCTCTTTTCTTCAACCATATCCAGGCATTCAAGGAGCAACTTATTATTGGTCATTGGGTCAAAATAAGTGGTTCTGTGAGAGGGTACTTCTAATCCAACCGGGATGACTGCTTCTGCTCCAAAAGCGAGGGAGAAAGGTGTGTGGCCCGTTGCCGACTTGTAAGTTGTCCTATAGGCCCATAACGCCAAAGGTAATTCATCGACCCATATGGCTTTGGCTTGCTTCAGTATTTTCTTCAGAATGGATTTAATCACTTCATTTGCCACTTCGACCTGTCCGTTCGATTGCAGATGTGCCACAAAGGTGTACCTTTTCTCGATGTGGTACTTTTGGAAAAGTCTCTGAATTCTATGCTATCAAATTGGGTTCCGTTATCTGTTATAATGACCTTCGGAATCCCGAATCAGCATATGATATTTCTGATGACGAAGTTAATTACTCGCTTGGTTGTGATCATGGTCAATGGCTCCGCTTCGACCCACTTTGTGAATTAATCCACGGCCACAATGGCGAACTTTGCTCCACCTTTTGCTATGGGCAGACTTCCAATAATGTCAATTCCCCCCACTGGGAAAGGCCATAGGCTCATCATCGTATTCAACTGGCTAGGGGTGCCCTAGGGATCTTCGAAAATCATTGACATGCGTCGCATCGACGTGCATATTTAGCTGCGTCTTTATTTACGGTAGGCCAGAAATAGCCATACCGCAATATCTCCTTTGCCAGCGTTTGTCCCCCGGTATGATCACCACACTCGCCTTCGTGCACTTCTTTCAATACGCGCTTGATGTCATCATGGGCTATGCACCAGAGGAGGGGCATCGAGAATCCCTACCTATATAGGGTTTTGCCTTGCATGATATATCTGGAGGCTTTTCGGATAACAACACACCTCTCGCTCTTCTTGGTCGGAAGCGTTCCATTTATCAGAAAGTTCTTCAAGGGTGTCATCTATGACTCCCTTTCTGGTTCAATTTCAAATTCGGGATCAACTTTCATCTGATCAACGCTTGGAGAGTGCAATGTTTCTATAACACCCACCTCCGCTAGGGTCACTCACAAAGGGAATGCACTAGCTTTGGTGGAGCATTATCTAGGTAAACATACATAGAAATATTACAAGACAGAACATATTAAACAGCGGAAGAAGAACCAAATTTCATTGCTTTAAAATCTAGAAAGGTCTAAAGCCTTTTACATCAAAATGCTATTAAATCCATTACATCAAAATATGTCTTGCAATAGTAAAGAAGCATAAAACCATAGTCATAAATCATTCCCAAATAAAGCAGCAAAGCAAGCCACAGCCAAGAGAAATCCAAGCAGTACATGAAAGAGCCTTGGAGCTTGGTAAGATCCGAACTAAGCTGTATTCCCACCCTGCGAACCTGGGGGGGGGGGGGGAGGGGACGAAAGAAAAAGAGGCGAAACAAACTGGGTCAGTCATAAAGACTGATTAAGTCCTAGTGGCTTTCAGCATAAAAACAGATGAAGATAATATGGCATGAATAAACTGAAAGTAAACATAAGCATAATGACAAGGTAAGCTACAGGCACGATGAATCAAGTATAACATCCCATGCTTCCTATCAAGAGTATCATCACAAGGTTCCTACCAAGTATCATATTGCAAGGTTTCTACTAAGTATAACATCGCAAGATTTCTAAGCTTCACTGTTCCACTATTTTCTTTGATTTCCTATATTCTCTGCACCAACTGTACTAGTATCCCAACCCGTATCATCTTTTCCATGTATATGTACATTCCCTTGCCGTATATCGTACGGGCTTCATCACGTATTTCTATACTACTTCAACATAGTGCCACCGTTCTTGAAATCGTTTGGACCACCACCCTTGTTCTGGCTAGGTTTCCTTATCATGAGCTATCGCGTGTTCAACTAGGATTTATGCCACCTAGGACCACTAGGGATTATGCTACCTATTGAACGTTTTCTAGATTCGATTAGGGTTTATGTCACCTAGGACCACTAGGGATTACGCTACCTAACGAATTCAACGTAACGATCTATTAATCGATCGGCTCCCTACAAGTCCTAGCTCGTTCATGTGTCTGTGTCATATGGCCCAATCACGAAATGTAGTCACCTGTGCTAGGTCCAACATAGGGTGTACCAAGCCCAATGATGCCAACCACCGACAAGAATTAAGCATGCACATTGTAAATCTACCAGTGCCCAATGCCTGCTTTTTCAACTCCGGACTACGTGCACGACCATAGTCCGCCTGAACCTACAATGGCGCACCAACTCAGCCGTCGTTCTGGTCGCTTAAAAACAACCCAGTAATCATGCCACCACCCTGCCTAGTTCCAGGGTACCATGATACATCTAGTGGGTTACTACTGAAAAGGACCGCGTAACTAGGGTTTCCATCCAGTAAGTTAAGTGTTGTCATTTAAATTCGAGACTTAACCCCATCGGTCTAGCATGTCAAGTTGGTTAAGTATATTCAAGCGGTTCATGACTTAACCCTATCAAATCATCGTGTTAAATTGGTTAAGTATATTCAAGCGGTACATGAATTAACCCTATCAAATCATCATGTCAAATTGGTTAAGTATATTCAAGTGGTACATGACTTAACCCTATCAAATCATCGTGTCAATTTGGTTAAGTATATTCAAGCGGTTCATGACTTAACCCTACCAAATCATCGTGTCAAATTGGTTAAGTATATTCAAGCGGTACATGACTTAACCCTATCAAGTCATCGTGTCAAATTGGTTAAGTATATTCAAGCAGTTCATGAATTAACCCTACCAAATCATAGTGTCAAATTGGTTAAGTATATTCAAGCGGTACATGACTTAACCTTATCATGTGGCATTAATTCATTAATGCACCCCAACCTCTCACACCACACCTGTTGTTGTAGTCACTGGATATGCCGGGCGGTTCCGGGCAGATTTACACCACAACTCAGTTTGACCTCGGGTTTCAAGCGAGATATGACCAACTACCCACATTGGATCCTATTGTTTACAGTAACTGGATTTGCCGGGCGGTTTCGGGCAGATTTACACTGCAAACTCAACCCAACCTCGAGTTGGCCATTTTCATGTTTATTCTAATGTCATGTCAATGTTCAAGTTTCATGTCGAGTTCGTGTCAAGTTTCAAGGATAAGTTTCATGCCCACATCTAGATTCAAGTTATAACAATGTTCATGTTTCTAGTTTTGCCTATTAACAAGTTCATAATTCATGTTCATAACCAGTTCATGTTTTGCCTAATCTACCCAAATCGTATTCCCATCGCACGTGAACGTGAATCGATCTATACTACAAATAAATCCAAATCTCGAGATAGAGGGAATAACATCAAAACTATGATAGGAAAAAGGGACTAGCATAAAGCGATAAAAGGGGTTACAAGACTAGTATGATATAACTTGAGATAATTGGTTACAACATCACTGGCATATAGGATTTCAAATCTAGCACGATAAGGCGATGGTCATGATAAATGCTGACATAAAAGAATAGGCATGCAAAAGCAAGCCAAATACAAGGGTAATGGATCCAGTGGTTTTGGTGTACATAATTGTGAATTAACTAAGCAAGTCACACACTAGGTATACGATTAAACAAAAATGCCAATTCAGTGTACAATATGGTTTTCAACTATAGTGTTATGGGCATGAACAATCAACTATAATAGTCTTAGGCAATTAACCCCAGTAGTCATAATCATGGTCATAGGTAAAAATCTCATAGTTGTGAATCATAAGCGATTAATCACAATAGTCATGGATACTTATCCAAAATAGTTCTAGGCAAATAGTCATAGGCAATTAACAGTAATAGTTTCAAAGTCATGGTCATAGATAACGGCCTCATGTTCATAATCATAGGTAATAATTATCATAGTCAAGAGTCATAGGTGATTAGCCACAATTGTCCTTGTCATATTCATAGGCATAGTCTTATGTTCACAGTCATAGGCATATGCATAGTCTTATGTTCACAGTCATAGGCATAGTCTTATTTTCTTCGTCATAGGCATAGTCTTATGTTCATCAAATAGTCATAGGCATAGGCAAAACCTTATGTCCACAGTCTCATAGGCATATTAAGGTTTATAGACATGAAAGAATTTGATTTACAACATGAATACGCCCCAAATAGAAATATTCCCACAAGTCAAGATCCAAGAATCTATGTTACAATCTAGCGTTTGAATAATAAACTAGGTCCAACAACATGAATGGGCATGATTCAGTCGATAAGAAATAACCCAAAATCATAGATTCAAGAAGAGACAAGAACAGATCCAATTAGATAATCAAGCTTAGGTCCAATTTCATTTTATTACATGTCCATATCAAAATTTAAAAAGTTTCAATCTCAAAGTAACTAGAACTTACAGAGCGCGGATCGAGAATTAGAGTGCAGAGATTTGATTCTAGAAACGGTTGTTGCAGTTGTCAAATCTCTATTTGTTTAGTCTTGTTCTAGTTGAAAACCCCCAATTTGCAATTCCTAGATGTTGTCTTGACGAAGAAGAAGTAGCCATTCTCTCTTTAATTTAATCATTTCAGAAGCAGCATAAGGACAGAATGAAATGGTGTGGAGAGAATGAAGCTAGGGGTGAGTTTATATAGGATTAGGCAGAGGAATCTGGACAGAAAACAAGGTCAAATACATCAGAATGCATCAGGTTCTTGAAGTGGGCTCGGGAGGCAGGTCGACCCCTAGGTCGACACTATGATCGACCTGGTTCCTGGGAGGTCGACACTATGGTCGACCCCCAGGTCGACCTGGTCCCTGGGCGGGAATTTTCCCGCCCAGCCTGTTCTGGGGTTTGAATTCGAATTTCGAATTCGAATTTCGAGCTGTTTTTAATTCTGAAAATTCCTGAAACTTCGGAGGGTCATATCTCCCTCATACGGATTCCAATTCTGGCAAACTCGGACTCGTTTCCAAGCAGAATTTCGAGACGAACATAATGGCCCAACCTGTTTCCCATGATTCTCATTTTAAAATTTAATTCTGCCTTGATTTCTTGTTTTAACATGTTATAAAAATACGGGTTGTTACATTCTCCCCTCCTTAAAGGATTTCATCCCCGAAATCTTCAAGTTAAGAAGAATGTGTCCTACCATCCAATCATCCATCTACTCAATCATCAATCACAGGCATCCATTGTCCTTAAGTGATTTCTAATGCTGTATGAACATATGCAAAAAGTGTGTGTATATGTTCCTTATCTAATGCAAATGATCAGGCCTGATTGATCTTCTTAATGCAAAATATGTTTAGTGCCACGAGTCCAACATGTATGCAAATAGCCCTAATCACATAAACATTATATGTTTGCTCAAACATCCATCTATATGCAACATTCACATGGTATCACATTCAATTTCATCCGTAAAAAAGTATAAACACTCATGCATAAGCAATATTAAAATGTGTCTGAGCCGATCTAGTGCCTAATGTGTGTTATGCAACCACGAGCAACCACTTGCAACCATCAATCGTAACATGTCTCAAACACATGTTTCACCCAATTGTTCCTACCTAAAGATATAGTCGAACGATAGGAGCAAGTAAAAACTTTGTGTCCATTAGGCAATGTAAAGCTGGATATCTACGTCACATATATACTGAATAGGAGAAGAACTCCCTAAGCACCAACCCATATCCTATAAAACCCAAAAAGTTTAGTCAACCCAACGGACACCCTCAAGCCCCAATAGTATTACTAACAGATAAGTCATACTCCCTATGGGGTTTGCAACAGAAATAGGATTGAGAATAGGACCGAGAGGTTATACTTAAAAGATAGCATGCAAGTAAGCTCTACAGGAAAAGGGGAATCAAGGATATACTCTTAAAAAGAGATATGATGCGCGTATCTAGTCTTCAATCTTCTAAGTCGTATTTTCTTGAGCTTAACTCCATTGTGCTTTGACCGTCTTTAACTTCACAATTTCATAGTTCCTTAATTCTTGTTCCCAGAATATGAGTTGGAACTCATTCCACTGTCGCCTCTCGTTCCACTTTCGCTTATTCTCTTTCTAGTATACCTGATTCAAACATAACTGTGTACTCATGGTTTCGTGCAAGCTCTCCAAAATTCACTAGTGAATCTTGGATCTCGTTTATAGGGTATTCCATGCAGAAGAATTATCTCTTGCAAATAAACAGATGTCAACCATGTTGCCAAGTGTACTTACTAAGGTAATTTTATATAACTCGTGCATAAGCGAGATGAACCATCTGCCTTGGTGGCGAACACTACTCGAGCGGATCAATAAATATATTAAGAGATTCCAGGTAACTAAGCATGGCAGAACCCTAAGGGTTACACTAGACTTTGAGGGCATTACCAGGGCAAACCAAGAGTCTAACTACCCTCTTTTCATACTCGAGAATGGTATCATTTCTGGATAACCACTCCATCCCTAGAAACAACCCATAGCCCAAAAACTTAAGCATTACTTGTAAACACAACACTTAGAATAGACATTCTCAAATCCAAACAAGTCATGAATAAATGAGCCGATCCCCCAACAGGATTTGAGACAAAAATGGGATCCTCTACTACGCTAGTACTAAGGTGCGGAAACTCAACTATCGAGGCAGAATTAAAAGGATGTGATGTATAAAAACAAAGTTACCACGGTATGATAGAAAAGAGAAGCTAAATTTTTAACAGAAACATTACCACCTCCCTTAGGTATGCTAGTAGTGAGAGCATACAATTGCCCTCTCGACGATCTTTTTCTTTGCCCTTGTCCTTGTCCTATAGTACTTAATTACATGTCCCTTTTTACCATACTAAAGATATTCTCTCTTGTCCTGGGTTTTTATTATTCTTTTACTTTGACCTCTTCCCTTTTACCTTTTCCTCCTTCGTGGATTATGCCTTATCAAAAAGTTTCTCATCCTTGGGCTTGTATTCTTTATCCTCGTTCTTACTATTCTTGTATAGCTTTTTGTCAAGTTTCTCGAAAGCTACTTCCATCGCACGGCTACCCTACAAAGCTCGAGATAAGATTAGTCGCAAGTAAAACTACTACGGCTACAGATGGAGGTTGGACACTACTTTGCCCTCCGACATGTGTCGCATGCCTACAAAATATGGTAAAAAAGAAAGAGAGAAGGGACTCAAGGAGTGAATTAAAAGATACTGCATATGACTTTGGGGAATATGCCTTTCGTAAAACAAAACTTTTCTTAGAAAAATGCTTCTTTGTAAACGTTTTGCAAATAATTTCAAAAGGTTTTAAAAACTTTAGCCCAGTCTGGTAACCTTCTGCTCTGATACCAAATGTAACACCCCACCTCCGCTAGGGTCACTCACAAAAGGAAAGCACTAGCTTTGGTGGAGCATTATCTAGGTAAACATACACAGAAATATTACAAGACAGAACAGATTAAACAACGGAAGAAGAACCAAATTTCATTGCTTTAAAATCCAGAAAGGTCTAAAGCCTTTTACATCAAAATTCTATTAAATCCATTACATCAAAATATGCCTTGCAATAGTAAAGAAGCATAAAACCATAGTCATAAATCAATCCCCAATAAAGCAGCAAAGCAAGCCATAGCCAAGAGAAATCCAAGCAGTACATGAAAGAGCCTTGGAGATTGGTAAGATCCGAACTAAGTTGTATTCCCACCCTGCGACCCTGGGGGGGGGGGGAAGGGGGACGAAAGAAAAAGAGGTGAAACAAACTTGGTCAGTCATAAAGACTGAGTAAGTCCTAGTGGCTTTCAGCATAAAAACAGGTGAAGATAATATGTCATGAATAAACTGAAAGTAAACATAAGCATGATGACAAGGTAAGCTACAGGCATGATGAATCAAGTATAACATCCCATGCTTCCTATCAAGAGTATCATCACAAGGTTCCTACCAAGTATCATATTACAAGGTTTCTACTAAGTATAACATCACAACATTTCTAAGCTTCACCGTTCCACTATTTTCTTTGATTTCCTATATTCTCTGCACCAACTGTACTAGTATCCCAACTTGTATCATCCTTTCCATGTATATGTACAGTCCCTTGTCGTATATCGTATGGGTTTCATCACGTATTTCTTTACTACTTCAACGTAGTGCCACCATTCTTGAAATCGTTTGGACCGCCACCCTTGTTCTGGCTAGGTTTCCTTATCATGAGCTATCGCGTGTTCAACTAGGATTTATGCCACCTAGGACCACTAGGGATTATGCTACCTATTGAACGTTTTCTAGATTCGATTAGGGTTTATGCCACCTAGGACCACTAGGGATTACGCTACCTAACGAATTCCATGTAACGATCTATTAATCGATCGGCTCCCTACAAGTCCTAGCTCGTTCATGTGTCTGTGTCATATGGCCCAATCACGAAATGTAGTCACCTGTGTTAGGTCCACCATAGGGTGTACCAAGCCCTATGGTGCCAACCACCGACACAAATCAAGCACGCACAGTGTAAATCTACCGGTGCCCAATGCTTGCTTTTTCAACTCCGGACTACGTGCACGACCATAGTCTGCCTGAACCTACAATGGTGCACCAACTCAGCCATCGTTCTGGTTGCTTACAATCAGCCCAGTAATCGTGCCCCAGCCTGCCTAGCTCCAGGGTACCGTGATACATCTAGTGGGTTACTGCTGAAAAGGACCGCGTAACTAGGGTTTCCGTCCAGTAGTTTAAGTGTTGTCATTTAAATTCGGGACTTAACCCCATCAGTCTAGCATGTCAAGTTGGTTAAGTATATTCAAGCGGTTCATGACTTAACCTAATCAAATCATCGTGTTAAACTGGTTAAGTATATTCAAGCGGTACATGACTTAACACTATCAAATCATCGTGTCAAATTTGTTAAGTATATTCAAGCGGTACATGACTTAACCCTATTAAATCATCGTGTCGAATTGGTTAAGTATATTCAAGCGGTTCATGACTTAACCCTACCAAATCATTGTGTCAAATTGGTTAAGTATGTTCAAGCAGTACATGACTTAACCCTATCAAGTCATCATGTCAAATTGGTTAAGTATATTCAAGCGGTTCATGACTTAACCCTACCAAATCATCGTGTCAAATTGGTTAAGTATATTCAAGCGGTACATGACTTAACCCTATCAAGTCATCGTGTCAAATTGGTTAACTATATTCAAGCGGTTCATGACTTAACCCTACCAAATCATCATGTCAAATTGGTTAAGTATATTCAAGCTCGGTTACCAGACTGGGCAAAAGTTTTTTTTTTTAAAAGCTTCTGAAATTATTTTCAAAACGTTTACAAAGAAGCATTTTTCTAAAGAAAAGTTTTGTTTTACGAAAGGCATATTCCCTAAAGCCATATGCACTGTCTTTTGATTCTCTCCTTGAGTCTCTTTTCTCTTTCTTTTTCACCATATTTTGTAGGCATGCGACACATGTAGGAGGGCAAAGAAGTGCCCAACTTCCATCTGTAGCTGCAGTAGTTCCATCTGCGTCTAATCTTATTTCAAGCTTTGTAGGGTTGCCATGCAATGGAGGTAGCTTTCGAGAAACTTGTCATCAAGCTATGCAAGGATAGTAAGAACGAGGATAAAAGAACACAAGCCTAAGGATAAGAAACTTGTTGATATGGCTTAATCCACGAAGGAGGAAAAGGTGAAAGGAAAGAAGCCGAGTGGAAGAATAATAAAACCCATGATAAGAATGAACATCGTTGGTATGGTAAAAAGGGACATGAAGTTCAGTATCATAGGACAAGGACAAGGGCAAAGAACAAGATCGTCGAGAGGGCAATTGTATGCTCTCACTACTAGCATACCTAAGAGAGGTGGTAACGTTTCTGTTAAAAGTTTAGCTTCTCTTTTCTATCATACCGTGGGAACTTTGTTTTTATACATCACATCCTTTTAATTCTGCCTCGATAGTTGAGTCTCTGCACCTTAGTACTAGCATAGTAGAGGATCCCATTTTTGTCTCAAATCCTGTTGGGGAATCGGCTCATTTATTCATGACTTGTTTGGATTTGAGAATGTCTATGCTAAGAGTTGAGTTTAGAAGTAAAACTTATGTTTTTGGGCTATGGGTTGTTTCTAGGGATGGAGTGGTTGTCCAGAATTGGTACCATTCTTGAGTATGAAAAGAGGGTAGTTAGATTCTTGACTTTCCTTGGTAATGCCCTCAAAGTCTAGTGTAACCCTTAGGGTTCTGCCATGCTTAGTTACATAGAATCTTTTGATATATTTATTGATCCGCTTGAGTAGTGTTCGCCACCAAGGCGGATGGTACATCTCGCTTATGCATGAGTTATAGAAAATCACCTTAGTAAGTACTCTTGGAAAAATGGTTGGCATTTGTTTATTTTCAAAAAATAATTCATTTATGCGGAATACCTTCTAGTAAGTGAACGAGATCCGAGATTCACTAGTGAATTTTGGAGAGCTTGCACGAAACCATGAGTACGCAGTTATGTTTGAATCGGGTATACTAGAAAAAGAATAAGTAAAAGTGGAATGAGAGGAAACAGTGGAATGAGTTCCAACTCATATTTCGGAAACAAGAATTAAGAAGCTACGAAATTGTGAAGTTAAAGACGGTGAAAGCACAATGGAGTTAAGCTCAAGGAAATGCGACTCAGAAGATTTAAGACTAGATACGCGTATCACATATCTTTTTAAGAGTATTTTGCCATTATCTAGTCTGGTAACATACACAGAAATATTACAAGACAGAACAATCATGCTGCTGTTTTCAGGTTTGCTCTGCCGGTGGCCACTTCTCCAACTACATCTGTTGATAGCAATGATACAGCATCTAGCATGGAGCTTATGTGATGCTGATGATGCTTCTTTAATTCTCATCGTAGTATTTGTATAATTATGATGGTTAGCACTTTGATCTGCTTGCTTTTGTAGTTGTATACGTAGTATGCTCTATTTGTGTTGTATGAAGTGTCTTAAACTTGGGGTGATGGTTGTTTTTTGAACTACCAACTGGGTTTGTCAGTTGGAAAACTATTACTATCTATTATTTAACTGGCTGTGTAGCCTCGCGCTACATATCCGATTGCTCTAAAAAAACAGTGGAAGAAGAACCAAATTTCATTGCTTTAAAATCTAGAAATGTCTAAAGCCTTTTACATCAAAATGCTATTAAATCCATTGTATCAAAATCTGTCTTGCAATAGTAAAGAAGCATAAAACCATAGTCATAAATCATTCCCCAATAAAGCAGCAAAGCAAGCCATAGCCAAGAGAAATCCAAGCAGTGCATGAAAGAGCCTTGGAGCTTGGTAAGATCCGAACTAAGCTATATTCCCACCCTGCGAACCTGGGAGGGAGGGGGAACGAAAGAAAAAGAAGCAAAACAAACTGGGTCAGTCATAAAGACTGAGTAAGTCCTAGTGGATTTCAGCATAAAAATAGGTGAAGATAATATGGCATGAATAAACTGAAAGTAAACATAAGCATGATGACAAGGTAAGCTACAGGCACGATGAATCAAGTATAACATCCCATGCTTCCTATCAAGAGTGTCATCACAAGGTTCCTACCAAGTATCATATTGCAAGGTTTCTACTAAGCATAACATCGCAAGATTTCTAAGCTTCACCGTTCCACTATTTTCTTTGATTTCCTATATTCTCTGCACCAACTGTACTAGTATCCCAACCCGTATCATCCTTTCCATGTATATGTACAGTCCCTTGCCGTATATCGTACGGGTTTCATCACGTATTTCTATACTACTTCAACGTAGTGCCACCATTCTTGAAATTGTTTGGACCACCACCCTTGTTCTGGCCAGGTTTCCTTATCATGAGCTATTGCGTGTTCAACTAGGATTTATGCCATCTTGGACCACTAGGGATTATGCTACCTATTGAACGTTTTCTAGATTCGATTAGGGTTTATGCCACCTAGGACCACTAGGGATTACGCTACCTAACGAATTCCACGTAACGATCTATTAATCGATCGGCTCCCTACAAGTCCTAGCTCGTTCATGTGTATGTTTCATACGGCCCAATCACGAAATGTAGTCACCTGTGCTAGGTCCACCATAGGGTGTACCAAGCCCTATGGTGCCAACCACTGGCACGAATCAAGCACGCACAGTGTAAATCTACCGGTGCCCAATGCCTGTTTTTCAACTCCGGACTACGTGAACGACCATAGTCCGCCTGAACCTACAATGGCGCACCAGCTCAGCCGTCATTCTAGTCGCTTACAATCAACCCAGTAATCGTGCCCCATCCTGCCTAGTTCCAGGGTACCGTGATACATCTGGGTGGTTACTGCTGAAAAGGACCGCGTAACTAGGGTTTCCGTCCAGTAGGTTAAGTGTTGTCATTTAAATTCGAGACTTAACCCCATCAGTATAGCATGTCAATTTGGTTAAATATATTCAAGCGGTTCATGACTTGACCCTATCAAATCATCGTGTTAAATTGGTTAAGTATATTCAAGCGGTACATGACTAAACCCTATCAAACCATCATGTCAAATTGGTTAAGTATATTCAAGCGGTACGTGACTTAACCCTATCAAGTCATCATGTCAAATTGGTTAAGTATATTCAAGCGGTTCATGACTTAACCCTACCAAATCATCGTGTCAAATTGGTTAAGTATATTCAAGCGGTACATGACTTAACCCTATCAAGTCATCGTGTCAAATTGGTTAAGTATATTCAAGCGGTTCATGACTTAACCCAACCAAATCATCATGTCAAATTGGTTAAGTATATTCAAGCGGTACATGACTTAACTCTATCAAGTCATCGTGTCAAATTGGTTAAGTATATTCAAGCGGTTCATGACTTAACCCTACCAAATCATCGTGTCAAATTGGTTAAATATATTCAAGCTCGGTTACCAGACTGGGCAAAAGCTTTTAAAAAAAACTTCTGAAATTATTTTCAAAACATTTACAAAGAAGCATTTTTCTAAAGAAAAGTTTTGTTTTACGAAAGGCATTTTCCCCAAAGCCATATGCACTATCTTTTGATTCTCTCCTTGAGTCTCTTCTCTCTTTCTTTTTCACCATAGTTTGTAGGCATGCGACACATGTTGGAGGGCAAAGAAGTGCCCAACTTCCATCTATAGCCGAAGTAGTTCCATCTGCGTCTAATTTTATTTTAAGCTTTGTAGGGTTGTCGTGCGATGGAGGTAGCTTTCGAGAAACTTGTCAACAAGCTTTACAAGGATAGTAAGAACGAGGATAAAAGAATACAAGCCTAAGGATAAGAAACTTGTTGATATGGCTTAATCCACGAAGGAGGAAAAGGTGAAAGGAAAGAAGCCAAGTGGAAGAATAATAAAACCCATGATAAGAAAGAACATCGTTGGTATGGTAAAAAGGGACATGAAGTTAAGTATCATAGGACAAGGACAAGGGCAAAGAACAAGATCGTCGAGAGGGCAATTGTATGCTCTCACTACTAGCATACCCTAAGAGAGGTGGTAACGTTTCTGTTAAAAGTTTAGCTTCTCTTTTCTATCATACCGTGGGAACTTTGTTTTTATACATCGCATCCTTTTAATTCTGCCTCGATAGTTGAGTCTCTGCACCTTAGTACTAGCGTAGTAGAGGATCCCATTTTTGTCTCAAATCCTGTTGGTGAATCGGCTCATTTATTCATGACTTGTTTGGATTTGAGAATGTCTATGCTAAGTGTTGAGTTTAGAAGTAAAACTTATGTTTTTGGGCTATGGGTTGATTCTAGGGATGGAGTGGTTGTCCAGAAATGGTACCATTCTTGAGTATGAAAAGACAGTAGTTAGATTCTTGACTTGCCTTGGTAATTCCCTCGAAATCTAGTGTAACCCTTAGGGTTCTGCCATGCCTAGTTACCTAGAATCTCTTGATATATTTATTGATCTGCTTGAGTAGTGTTCGCCACCAAGGCAGATGGTTCATCTCGCTTATGCATGAGTTATAGAAAATCACTTTAGTAAGTACTCTTGGCAACATGGTTGGCATTTGTTTATTTTCAAAAGATAATTCATTTATGTGGAATACCTTCTAGTAAGTGAACGAGATCCGAGATTCACTAGTGAATTTTAGAGAGCTTGCACGAAACCATGAGTACGCAGTTATGTTTGAATCGGGTATACTAGAAAAAGAATAAGTAAAAGTGGAACGAGAGGCAATAGTGGAATGAGTTCCAACTCATATTTCGGAAACAAGAATTAAGAAGCTACAAAATTGTGAAGTTAAAGACGGTGAAAGCACAATGGAGTTAAGCTCAAGGAAATGCGACTCAGAAGATTTAAGACTAGATACGCGTATCATATCTCTTTTTAAGAGTATTTTGCCATTATCCAGTCTGGTAACATACATAGGAATATTACAAGATAGAACATATTAAACAGCGGAAGAAGAACCAAATTTCATTGCTTTAAAATCTAGAAAGGTGTAAAGCCTTTTACATCAAAATTCTATTAAATCCATTACATCAAAATATGTCTTGCAATAGTAAAGAAGCATAAAACCATAGTCATATATCATTCCCCAATAAAGCAGCAAAGCATGCCATAGCCAAGAGAAATCCAAGCAGTACATGAAAGAGCCTTGGAGCTTGGTAAGATCCGAACTAAGCTGTATTCCCACCCTGCGAACCTGGTAAAGAAGCAAAGCAAGCCATAGCCAAGAGAAATCCAAGCAGTACATGAAAGAGCCTTGGAGCTTGGTAAGATCCGAACTAAGCTGTATTCCCACCCTGCGAACCTGGGAGGGGGGGGGCAACGAAAGAAAAAGGGGCGAAACAAACTGGGTCAGTCATAAAGACTGAGTAAGTCCTAGTGGATTTCAGCATAAAAACAGTTGAAGATAATACGGCATGAATAAACTGAAAGTAAACATAAGCATGATAACAAGGTAAGCTACATGCACGATGAATCAAGTATAACATCCCATGCTTCCTATCAAGAGTATCATCACAAGGTTCCTACCAAGTATCATATTGCAAGGTTTCTACTAAGTATAACATCGCAAGATTTCTAAGCTTCACCGTTCCACTATATTCTTTGATTTCCGATATTCTCTGCACCAACTGTACTAGTATCCCAACCCGTATCATCCTTTCCATGTATATGTACAGTCCCTTCCCGTATATCGTACGGGTTACATCACGTATTTCTATACTACTTCAACGTAGTGCCACCATTCTTGAAATCGTTTGGACTGCCACCCTTGTTCTGGCTAGGTTTCCTTATCATGAGCTATCGCGTGTTCAACTAGGATTTATGCCACCTAGGACCACTAGGGATTATGCTACCTATTGAACGTTTTCTAGATTCGATTAGGGTTTATGCCACCTAGGACCACTAGGGATTACGCTACCTAACGAATTCCACATAACGATCTATTAATCGATCAACTCCCTACAAGTCCTAGCTCGTTCATGTGTCTGTGTCATACGGCCCAATCACGAAATGTAGTCACCTGTGCTAGGTCCACCATAGGGTGTACCAAGCCCTATGGTGCCAACCACCGACACGAATCAAGCATGCACAGTGTAAATCTACCGGTGCCCAATGCCTGCTTTTTCAACTCCGGACTACGTGCACGACCATAGTCCGCCTAAACCTACAATGGCGCACAAACTCAGCCGTCGTTCTGGTCGCTTACAATCAGCCCAGTAATCGTGCCCCACCCTGCCTAGTTCCAGAGTACCGTTGTACATCTGGTGGGTTACTGCTGAAAAGGACCGCGTAACTAGGGTTTCCGTCCAGTAGGTTAAGTGTTGTCATTTAAATTCGAGACTTAACCTCATCAGTCAAGCTTGTCAAGTTGGTTAAGTATATTCAAGTGGTTCATGACTTAACCCTATCAAATCTTCGTGTTAAATTGGTTAAGTATATTCAAGCGGTACATGACTTAACCCAATCAAATCATCGTGTCAAATTGGTTAAGTATATTCAAGCGGTACATGACTTAACCCTATCAAGTCATCGTGTCAAATTGGTTAAGTATATTCAAGCGGTTCATGACTTAACCCTACCAAATCATCGTGTCAAATAGGTTAAGTATATTCAAGTGGTACATGACTTAACCCTATCAAGTCATCGTGTCAAATTGGTTAAGTATATTCAAGCGGTTCATGACTTAACCCTACCAAATCATCGTGTCAAATTGGTTAAGTATATTCAAGAGGTACATGACTTAACCCTATCATATGGCATTAATTCATTAATGCACCTCAACCTCTCACATCAGACCTGTTGTTGTGGTCACTGGATATGCCGGGCGGTTACGAGTATATTTACACCACAACTCAGTCTGACCTCGGGTTTCAAGCGCGATATGACCAACTACCCACATTGGATCCTATTGTTTGCAGTAACTGGATTTGCCGGGCGATTCCGGGCAGATTTACACTGCAAACTCAACCCAACCTCGAGTTGGCCATTTTCATGTTTATTCTAATGTCATGTCCATGTTCAAGTTTCATGTCGAGTTCGTGTCAAGTTTCAAGGATAAGTTTCATGCCCACATCCAGATTCAAGTTATAACAATGTTCATGTTTCAAGTTTTGCCTATTATCAAGTTCATAATTCATGTTCATAACCAATTCATGTTTTGTCTAATCTACCCAGATCGTATTCCCATCGCACGTGAACTTGAATCGATCTACACTACAAATAAATCCAAATCTCGAGATAGAGGGAATAGCATCAAAACTATGATAGGCAAAAGGGACTAGCATAAAGCGATAAAAGGGGTTACAAGACTAGTATGATATAACTTGAGATAATTGGTTACAACATCACTGGCATATAGGATTTCAAATCTAGCAAGATAAGGTGATGGTCATGATAAACGCTGACATAAAAGAATAGGCATGCAAAAGCAAGCCAAATACAAGGATAATGGATCCAGTGGTTTTGGTGTACATAATTGCGAATTAACTAAGCAAGTCACACCCTAGGTATACGATCCAACAAAAATGCCAATTCGGTGTACAACATGGTTTTCAACTATAGTGTTATGGGCATGAACAATCAACTATAATAGTCTTAGGCAATTAACCCCAGTAGTCATAATCATGGTCATAGGTAAAAATCTGATAGTTTTGAATCATAAGCGATTAATCACAATAGTCATGGATACTTATCCAAAATAGTTCTAGGCAAATAGTCATAGGCAATTAACAGTAGTAGTTTCAAAGTCATGGTCATAGATAATGGCCTCACGTTCATAATCATAGGTAACAATTATCATAGTCAAGAGTCATAGGTGATTAGCCACAATTGTCCCTGTCATATTTATAGGCATAGTCTTATGTTCACAGTCATAGGCATGGGCATAGTCTTATGTTCACAGTCATAGGCATAGTCTTATATTCTTCGTCATAGGCAT
Organism: Allium sativum; assembly: GCA_030737875.1. Lineage (NCBI taxonomy): Eukaryota > Viridiplantae > Streptophyta > Magnoliopsida > Asparagales > Amaryllidaceae > Allium > Allium sativum. The sequence goes on along the minus strand of CM060920.1, from coordinate 1,032,320,757 downwards.
AGGCATAGTCTTATGTTCATCACATAGTCATAGGCATAGGCAAAACCTTATGTCCAAAGTCTCATAGGCATATTAAGGTTTATAGACATGAAAGAATTTGATTTACAACATGAATAGGCCCCAAATAGAAATATTCCCATAAGTCAAGATCCAAGAATCTATGTTACAATCTAGCGTTTGAATAATAAACTAGGTCCAACAACATGAATGGGCATGATTCAGTCGATAAGAAATAACCTAAAATCATAGATTCAAGAAGAGACAAGAACATATCCAATTAGATAATCAAGCTTAGGTCCAATTTCATTTTATTCCATGTCCATATCAAAATTTAACAAGTTTCAATCTCAAAGTAACTAGAACTTACAGAGCGCGGATCAAGAATTAGAGTGCAGAGATTTGATTCTAGAAACGGTTGTTGCAGTTTTTGAATCTCTATTTGTTTAGTCTTGTTCTAGTTGAAAACCCCCAATTTGCAATTCCTAGATGTTGTCTTGACGAATAAGAAGTAGCCATTCTCTCTTTAATTTAATCATTTTAGAAGCAGCATAAAGACAGAATGAAATGGTGTGGAGAGAATGAGGCTAGGGGTGAGTTTATATAGGATTAGGCAGACGAATCTGGACAGAAAACGAGGTCAAATACATCAGAATGCATCAGGTTCAGGAAGTGGGCTCGGGAGGCAGGTCGACCCCGAGGTCGACACTATGGTCAACCTGGTCCCTGGGAGGTCGACACTATGGTCGACCCCTAGGTCGCCCTGGTCCCTGGGCGGGAATTTTCCCGCCCAGCCTGTTCTGGGGTTTGAATTCAAATTTCGAATTCGAATTTCAAGTTGTTTTTTATTCTGAAAATTCCTGAAACTTTGGAGGGTCATATCTCCCTCATGCGGACTCCAATTCTCGCAAACTCGTACTCATTTCCAAGCAGAATTTCGAGACGAACACAATGGCGCAACCCATTTCCCATGATTCTCATTTTAATATTTAATTCTGCCTTGATTTCTTGTTTTGGCATGTTATAAAATACGGATTGTTACAGTTTCAATTGGGACTAGCTCAGTGTCTTCAGGACAGTCGGAACTAGCCATCTTTGCTAACTTGTCTGCTTTTTTATTTTCCTCCCGATGGATATGGGATATGCTGTAATGATCAATGTATTCCAGCAGTTTCCTTACTTCTTTCAAATATGATATCAATTTTGGACTCTTGGCCTGAAATTTCTCATTAACCTGGTTCACCACTAACTTGGAGTCGCAGAAGACATCTAGCTTTGTTATCTCCAACTCCTTTGCAAGCTTCAGCCCAGCGATCGGGGCTTCATACTCAGAGTCATTATTGTGGCATGAAACTCCAATATGAGGACGTAGTATATTGATCGATCTTCAGGAGTCACAAGCACAACTCCAGCACCAGATCGTTTGTCGTTCTTGGCGCCGTCAGTATATAATTTCCAGGCACTGGGATCAAGTAGTAGTTTTGGAGAATCAGCTTTTTCACTCACTACATCATCCTCTGGGACAGTGAACTCTGCTATAAAATCCGCCAGCACTTGCCCCCTTATTGATCGTCGGGGCTGGAAATTCAAATCAAACAGACTCAACTCAATGTTCCATTTGAGTAATCTTCCTGAGGCCTCTGGTCTCTGTAAAACTTGTCTAAATGGATGGTCAGTGTATACGGTGATAGGATGAGCTTGAAAATAGTGGCGAAGCTTCCGAGAGGCGATCAGTAAGCTATACGTGAGCTTTTCTATTCTTGGGCAGTTTCGCTTGGCTGCCGCCAACTTCTTACTCACATAGTACACTGGCCTCTGAACCTTATCTTCTTCCCTCACCAAGGCTGAGCTTATCGCATGGGACGACACTGCCAAGTACACAACCAAGTCTTCGTGATCGATAAGTTTTGACAATATCGGGGGTTTTTCAAGATGATCCAGGAGGTTCTGAAATGCCTCTATACAATCAGGAGTCCATTTGAACTTGCGTTTTCCTCGCTTTATCAACTCAAAGAACGGAATACACTTATCCATGACCTTGGAGATAAATCTACTCAACGCAGCCACTATTCCTGCGAGGCTTTGCACATCTTTGATTTGTATGGGTTTCTGAATGTTTCTGATCACCGTGATTTGGTCGGGGTTGATTTCAATTCCACATGAACTGATGATAAATCCTAAGAACTTCCAAGAGGCAACCCTAAATGAACACTTCATAGGGGTAAGCTTCATCCCATATCTTCGGAGGATATCAAACATTTCTACTAAGTCAGCTGTGTGTTTGGACGATTGTCTAGACTTCACTAACATATCATCGACATACACTTCCATTGTCTTCCCAATTTGGTTGTATAACATTCTATTTACCAATCATTGGTAGGTAGCACCGGCTTTCTTCAAACTGAATGGCATCACTACATAGCAATATAATCCTAGATATGTGACATAGCTGGTATGCTCTTGGTCCGGGACGTGCATAGGGATTTGATTATATCCTGAGTAGGCATCCATGAAGGAGAAGAGTTCATGACCTGCCATCGAATCCACCAGCTGATTAATTCTCAGTAGCGGAAAATTGTCTTTCGGGCAGGCTTTGTTTAAATCTGAGAAGTCAATACAGGTGCGCCACTTCCCATCAGCTTTCTTTACAAGGACTGGATTCGAGATCCATTCTGGGTAGGTTGAGTCTCCAATAAACCTATTACTTCTCAGCTTTTCTACTTCTTCCTTCAAGGCAGGGGACCTCTCTAGGCTAAGCATTCGCCTTTTCTGTTTGATGGGTGGATGCTTCGGATTGATGCTTAATGAATGGCTCATAATCTAGGGGGATATTCCACACATGTCATCGTGAGTCCAAGCAAACACATCTAGATTAGCTTTCAAGAAATTCGTTAAATCTCTTGCTCGAAGGGGATCCAACCGAGATCCAATCTTTAGGACCTTCTCTGGGTCACCATCATCGATTACTACATCCACAGTCGTTTCATTAGGAGTCGCCATTCTGCCCCCAGGTCCTTCGTCCTCTCTGGGATCTATGTCCCCGGGCAGTTCTCTGGGCGACTCTACCAGAGTTATCTTCTTTAGTTGCTACGACATCTCCTCCCTTGGGGGGGAGGAGGTGCCCTTTGTTTCTACATCTCTTCCTTTACACAACAACTTTAATTCCTCTTTGTAGCATGCTCGTGCAATGACTTGATCTCCTCTTATTATTCCGACACCAGCATCCGTCAGGAACTTCAACAACAAACACCAAGGTGCAATGCAAGCTCTGAACTCTGCTAGGGTCGGTCGACCCAAAAAGGCATTGTATGGTGACTCAATATCCAAAACCACAAAACGGAGGATTCTCACTCTCCGGCGTTCTCCTTCCCAAGCGTGACCGACAGTTCTACGTATCCCATCGGAGAAGCTGAAGTTCCGCTGAAGCCGCGTATCCATCCTTCGCAAGGCTTCAAATCCTTTGGTTCAAGTTTCATCTGATTGAACATCTTTTTGAATAGAATGTTGACTGAACTTCCGTTATCTACTAAGACTTTGTGAACTATAGCTAGATAATGGTGATCACTATCACCAATGGGTCTTCAGTTGGGGAATGGACTCCAATACTCTCTCTGTTGCGGAATATAACGTCGTCAGTCATTGTTTTCTGTTGTTTGACTAGAGCAGAATCGTCAGGATTACTGCATTCTCCAACTTCAAGATGTTGTTTGGTAGCGTTGATATACTTCTCCATTGCCATAAAGCTGTGTCCTGCCAAATGAAGCCCTCCGACTATGGTGTTGATCACAATATTTTTTTACTTTCTACTAAGGGTAGGTCTAGCAACGGGTTAGTTTTGGTTCAGGGCCTGTCCAGCTTGCCCCCTATCCCTTGGAGCCACCTTATACTCATCCAGTTTTCCTTGTCAAAGTAGCTTTTCAATCACATCTCTCAAATAGCTACATTCGTTGTTGGAGTAACCATGAACCTAGTGGAAGAGGCAGAACTTTCCATTTTCGCGCTCTTTCTCCATTGAATTCCTTGGGGGAGGCCTCTTGTACTGGAGAACATTATAAGAATCCATAAAAATGTTCTCTAGGGAGTCATTTAACGGTGTGAAGTTCTGAAATGGTCTGGATCGAGGCCTCCTCTGTGAGTCGTTTCCTCGGTTTCTCCTTTTGTTACCAATCCTTGACTGACGAACATTTCCCTAGTTCTTGTTCCCAACATTGACCTCCACCTTTCCTGAGCTGTCTCCCATCTGCTTGATGGCCACATTACTCTGAATATCCTCTTTATTGTTAGCCATCTTTTTTCAATTGGCATATATCTCCTCCTGACGTAGGCGAACATCAGCTTTTTTGTAGAATATTTCTCTAGTCAACGACGGCTTGCCAGTTAAGCACCTTCCAAATTCAATATCTTTGTCCATCCCATCTATTAGGGCCATTAGAACAGTCTGCTCATGAGGGTCTTTGACTTCTGTGATAGCTAGGTTGAAGCGATCCAGTTACGATCTCAAAGTCTCATTGGGACGTTTTTTGATGAGGGATAACTCCATAACATTTTTAGACTTCTGAGCATGAAGCTGGAATTGATTCACGAATTTTTCACTTAGTTCCCTGAAACAAGATATCGATCATGCGGGCAAGCGGGTGAACCACAGTAATGCCACATCTTCTAGGAATATCGGGAATGCTTTACATTTTACGGCTCCAGAGGTTGCAGCGGCTTTCATGGACCATGAGTATCTCATCAGGTGTTGGACTGGATCTGTCCTGTCGGTATAATGATTCATAGTTGGCATATTGAAACGCCTCGGGAATGTGACCTCCAATATGTCGTAGGTAAAGGGCGTATGAGTACGCTTTATACCCCAATCTTCGTTTCTTTGTCCATGGCTATCCACTATGATCTGCCTACAACCTTGGCATGCATCACCATATATTCTAGATCGACACTCCTGGCCCTGCGGGGTCCTCGGTCATTCCTTCGGCGGGCCTCCTCAAAGTTTGGAACCTGAACAGAGCTCCCTTGTCCTCTATTACCACGGTCGATCACGCGGCGAAAGGGTTGCGGTGGTCGATTCTCAGTAGGCTCGTTGATAATCTACAGTCTAGGGAGTGCTGCCGGAATATTCAGATTACGGTCGACAGGTCCTAGGTTCAATGATACTTCTTCTCGGGAGGGAAGCGATCCAAATCAGAGTTGTTCTATATTCTCAGCCCTTTCCAATGGTCATCATGGAGGTCTTGGAGATTCCCCTGATGAAGAAGAGTATTCTGGGGTAAGTGGTCGAGCTGGCGGAGGTGTCCTTTGCCTCAGAAGATCACCAATACGCCTTTCCATAGTGGTCAGATTCTGTCGTAGTACGAAGCTCTCTTGCCTTTGATCGGCTAGTTTATCATTCGTCCTATCCAACATTTCAATGATGCGAGAGAGATCTCCTTCAGTAGCTGGGGCAGTAGGGTTGAACTAATCACCAACATTCTCTCTTATACGTAAAGAGCCCGAGCCAGGTCGAGTAGATGCACCAGCGCGAGCAGAACGAGCCATAATTTCCTTTCCAGATCGAGATGTGTTCGTGTGGCCAGAGTGGTTCGTGGTCTCTTCTGGCACTCGATTCGTGACTCCCTCATCGGGCTCCTGATTCGTGATATTCCTCTGGACTTGGCTCATGAAAGCTTCTGCATGGTGGCTCGTGGAAGCATTCTGGAGGCGGGTCATGACACCCCCCTTGGGTCGGGTCGCCCCCATACATCACGAACCGAAAGCTCCTCCTTGGCTTGCTCATGCAAACTTTCTTCAACGGCTTTGTTTGCAGCTTCATTTGCTTGCGAAACACGTACTTCCTTAGACTTCTTTCTAGCCATGATATCTAGGCTTTGCTGAAATTTTCAAAAATCGAAACAGTGGGGTTCTGGACTGTTTTCTTCGAACTTGATTATCCAAACAATAGAGCTACAATCCAATATATTGAGACTTGAAAGCACCAAAAATGTTAGATCCAAAAGTGTCTCTAACACCCAAATTATCTGAATATACAGAAATTACTATGTGGAAATGCAAGAAATTACAAAAAACAGACAAGATTTATAGTGATTTGGCGTTAACGAGCCTACGTCCACTTTGTATCCTTGATCATACGTAAGATTCAAGTATAATCATTGATTTCTCTCTCAATCTCAGTTTTACAATGATGGTTCACTCAATAATTTCAAGCTAAGGCTGATAAGAAATAGTAGAATAGCAATAAAGATGGGAAGAATACTCTAAACCGCCAAAAGATCCTGAAAAATGCCAAGCGCTGGGCTATTTATAGGTGATATCTGTAGGCGGATCATGATCATACGTGACACAAATCCCGAGGATCTCGTACTGGTTCGTGGGTAAGAGGAGAAATGGTCAAAATAGCTATTATGGACAAATGTCGTGAATTTCGATCCTTTCGGATCGTGGGAGACCAGGTCACTGGCTTCATTCCTTGACCATAAGGATTGGTTCGTGGGACAATGATGTGAGGGATTGGGCCGCGATAGGTGATCACTAACGCGGTTCATGGTAGCGGCATCACGAGCCGAAGACAATATGGTAACCACGAATGGGTTTAAATGGTTCTAGGAGTGAGACTTCGTATTGGACTTTCGTGTAATCCTTGGTGGCTTGGTTCAAAAGCTAGCCAACATATGTGCTTGCTATGTTGGTGAAAGTATGAATGTCTTGTATGTGATATTCATGCTTGATCTTATGTTATGTATGTTATTTGCGTGTTTTGCATATTCTTGTATATTGTTATATCACCTTTTTGTCAATGACAAAAGGGGGAGAAAATATATGCATATTGATAGGGGGAGTTATATATATAGTTGTCATTCTCAAAAAGGGTGAGAATATTGAATCTCGCTTTATAGCATTTTGGTTATGACAGCTATACATGTATATATATTATTATCGACTAACTCTGTTTTGCAGGAAGAAACTCAACAACAAATTCATGGGATCAAATTGAAGATTATATGTGTTTAGAATCTGTTAGGGTCAGTATACATATTGTTAAAATCTTCCTTGGTGATACACACATATGCATGTTTTAATTTATTAGATTTTTATAAGACATGCATAAGGCACAGGCATGAAATGACAGATAGATGAAATTTTCAATTCAGATGTCTATCTTCTGAATTTTTTTAATCACAATATTCAGACGTCTGTTCTGAAATATTCAGATGTCTGAATACTGGCCGAAATAGCCTATTTCCTTGTTGTTTGAATATTTATTCAAAAACAAACTTCTGAATTTTTAATTCAAACATCTGAATACGAATGGATGCCACTATTCAGCGAAGAGACACAACTTCTAATTCACATCTTTTCATCGAATCTCTTCATGAATGATTACAACTATTTGTGTATTATAAGTAGAGTTTCAATCAAATGTTTTCTTCATCGATTTTCATTCTAATTCTTTCTATCTAATCTATTGCATTCATATTTGCAAGCGCACTCTATTTCTAAGATTACAAATCATTTCAAATCTTCCATATTCTTTCACGAACTACACTATTATCATCAAGGAAAGATTATAGGAAGGGTGTACATTAATTTGACGTATCACTGTTAGGAAGAATGCGATTAGTAAACAAAACTTTAGTATTGTCGAAGTCCTCTTCAGTAGTTGAGGCAAGAAATCCCGTTCGGCTATTCGGGTAGGGTTAAATGAGGGTTGTTAGTAGTGAAATTCTAGAAGAGAGTCTGAGACTGGACTTAGAACAAAGGTTTAAACCAGTATAAAAATCTTGGTGTCACTTTTATTTATAACTAATATTCTGCTTTCTACATATTACTCTGTTTATATTCCATATTATACGATCCTACCACTGCTTAAACACTTTCATCTATAACTCCATGCAGGGAGATTACAAACTCAAAAATTACATAAAAACTCACATACACAAATACTAACTTACTACTGCATGAGTTAAACACGATAGGAAGGAAGCATGAAGAAAGTACCACAAACTCACTCACTTGTGTTACACGACAACAACATTGCATAAGGAAGTTCCTTCTACAGTTTGCAGTAGCATCCACTATAGCAAATTGACATCCACTTAACACCTTCTTGCATCAATACCAGATTTACACTGCAAGGCACAAAGATGACGATATCAGCAGCACACTTGTAACAACAAATGACCATCACACAACCAGATCAATGACACATCAAATATTCAATAGTAAATAGCATGTTGTTAATTAAATAGCAAATGACATCACCACAAGGATAGCATAACCAACGAAAGATAAGGACAATTAGAAGTACATAAAAGGTAGTAGGCCACACCACCAAGAAACACATCTACCCACCATAGTTATGCTATCGCTATGGAGCATCAAAGCCAAGTGACTAGTCCTCAATGCCGTAAATTAAAGCATAGATACCAGAAGACAATCAACACAATACCCCAGAAATAAACAAGTCCCATAGCCTACACATAAAAAGCAAGCAAGACTTCGAGAGATCTCCTAGCACAAGTCGAACCACCAAAGAAACAATCACCAGAAGACCGATCCAACTAAACAAACAGAAAACCAACAACATAAACTTACCATACCCCACAGTGCCAAACGAAGTCATGTAAACCAATAATCCACCAAGCATGTCAGGACTAGCTCATACCATAGCCAAAATGATACACGAAGTAGCTATCTTATCGAAGATCTGAGTTTATGCCAACTGGAACTGACCTAGAGAATAGGGAAAGCGGAGTCGCGGTTAAAGTCAGTAAAGTCAAAAGGGTGAACATGGACACTACTACAAAAGTGGGCATATTCGACACTATTTTTCTGTGGTCGTAGATCAAAAAAGCATTTCCATAGGCCATTTTTTCAAATAGCAAACTCCAAGGGGGCATGACATCCACGGCCGTTGCATTAGCCATCTAATGCAATGCTTTTTCCCATCTAGGCAACGGAAAGAAAGTGTTGCATTATAACCCTATTGTAACAGTATATGCATGCAACAACATACAGTGTTGTCTTAAGTAGAAGCCAAAACCCGGCTTCCAGGTCATGGTAGTAGGGCCTACATGGACTTTCCACGTCAGCTGCCGACGTGTTACACGCCACGTCATCTCTCCACGTCAGCTGCACATGTGTCACATGCCACGTCAGATATCCACATGGTGCCACGTAAGCTATGGGCCCCACATGCTGTACCATTGTGGAATTAATAATATTACACTTAATGCAACACCACAACACAGTCTAATGCAACACCATAGCAGTCTAATGCAACACCACAGTGCCATCTAATGCGACACCACAATACTATACTGCAACACCAGAAAATATCAACTTCAATGGTAAAAAAATCAAATGCAACAATAGAAAAAATCAAATGCAGTGTAATACAACCCTGTAATTACAAATTCTGCACTACATATATTCAATCCAAAACATTATACCACATTCATATATACCAAAATATTCATACAATAAATCCTCCCAAAACATTCATAACCACAGTCAGACCAACCAATTGTATATACTAACTCAAAAGTGTCACCACCAACACATACCACAAGTGCCATCACAAACACATACCACAAGTGCCATAATTTAAAAGAACAGAATATATCACAACTGCTAACACATACCACCCAAATACTTCAGTCAGTTGCCAGGGTTATAGGGGTAACAATGTCATCTTCATCACTTGTTATGGTGACAGAAAAGTCTCCGATGTCTAAATTAAGATCTGGATTGGCTTCACCTAGTTTTTTTAAGACCCATGACACGTTCTCTTTCACTTTTCTGTTAACCTTTTCTTCCAAATCTGCTTCAAGCTCTTCCCTTACTTTTTGGGTCAGCTCTTGCACATAACTTTCTGAAGAATCAGGAGTTGTTGGAGACTTTTCGGCCATTTTACCTCGCCTTCCTACAAGTCAGTTCCGCGTGTGAGTCTTCCCACCAGAAACAAGTGCATCTGCCTCAGCAATGTTTCCTGCATCCATCATTGCTTGAACCTTCGCCTACAAAATGAAAACCAGGCAAGTATATATATAAATAAGCAGCTAGCAGGAATGAATTTATAAACGGAACCGATTTTCTTTCAAACTAACAATGTGTTTGATTTAATAAGCAGCTCCAACAAATGTACAATGTGCCAATTATACTGACACAAGTACCGCTATTTCAGTATCTGATTATATATATACTCACGTATTTGGCCTTTAGCTCATCCATGTTAGTCCTGTAACTTCTACCCGGTTCTTGTTTATGTGTTTCCAAATAAGCCAAGGCATCGGACGGGGAGGCTTTTTCTGGGTCCTTCTTTCTCTATCAAGTATTAGGATTACCAAAAATTAAACACAATTTGTGACATTCAATATTAAGAATTTACAGATCTAGCTACTGCCTATGAACATTGTGACAATGATATATGAAATATAATTTAATGATATAACAAATTAAAATTATCATGTGGCCAATTCAACCCAATAAAAAAACTTAAGTTCAAAAAAACACATACTATCTTTTCTTTGGCTACTGCATGAATTTTGGGACCCTTGGTATGTGTATCATTTAATGAATTATGATGCGCGAAATTAGTATCAGTTAGGGCCTGGAAATCCAAATAAAAATTAGCACTAAACAAGGACAATGTGAACTACTAAAGAAAAGATTAGCACTAAACAAGCTAATGTGAACTACTAAACATCATACAAATGTGAATATCATTAAAGTCGTACCTGAACTGCTTCATCCCCCCAGTATTCCAAGAGAATTTTAAAATCCTCCAATGGAATTATACTGGGCCTATTTGCGAGCCTTTCCTCATCAGTTGAATATTTTTTTATAATACCTTGCTTTGATGCGAGACTTGTACTGCCTCCAAGAGTCGTTAAGCGTGTTCAAGATCCACTTGTGTCCTTCTTCAGGAATGACATACCTAGCCTACAATATATCAATCACAAAATTCAGGGAACAAACTAATTAATTAAAACCAAACATTTACGAAGTCAGTTGAACTGTATATGGTTAAGGAAATTAGATTGTACCAGAGCATATTCCAACATTTGTCTCTTTAATTGATCAGGAACAACATGCCAATTGATGTAAGTAAGAGACACATTATCCTTTGCTAGTGTCCCAAGAAAATTGCTTAGCACTGTAATATTATCAGATACTAGTTGACCATCCTCATTCAACTCAATGACTACTTTATCATCAGGGGTTCTAGCATGCACCTTGGTCATTTTTGACTTCCCTCTAGGTTTTTCTGGACCTTGTACTTTATCTACCAGGTTCAAAAAAATGAATAGAAAATAGACAAACTCAACAGTGTAGTGCAGTGCACAGATAAAGAAACATTATATTGTACATGTACTTGCTTCATCTTCATGTGCAATCCATTCCTGCTTTAATCGATCAATAAGATTTTCCATTGTTGGAGGTGCTTCAACATTCTGCTTTTGACGTTTCCGCATCGCTAAATAAGCAGCAACTGAACCAGCAGCTTCACATGAATTTGTTGATTGTTTGAACAATTTGCTTTATGTAGGTTTTAAAACGGATGGACAAGACGTTGTAGGTTTTAAAACTCCTGAAAAAGACGGTGTAGGTTTCGTCAATTTCTTTAATGTTTCGACCAATTTCTCCCGCTTACTGAGTTTCTTTGGAGTGGGAGTGTGTGTCATGATCAAATCCTGGGTGGAGCCAGCTTTTTTGGAGGGAGGGGGGTGCAGGTCATCGTTTCCTTCTCAATTTCAATGGCTGCATTGGTTTGTGAACGAGTTCTTGGTCCAGGTAAAGGATCCTTTGACTTAACAATTTTGATTCTCTACAATTAAGTAAAAGTTCAAGATTTTTTACGTTCTTAAAGGCAAAGACAATAAGTAATAAACAAATAACTTCTTTATACCTCCGAATCCAATGAATCATCAGTGATGTCTTCACCAACATTTTCAGGGATGTATTCAACACATCCAGCAACATCTTTACCTTTGTCTTTCTTATTTCGTGTGGCAGCCTCTTGCATACAACTAACCAATGAAGGCACCCCAAGTGTTCTACTAACTGCATTATTTTCTTACATTCGCGCTATTCGCTCTTGTTCATACTTCATCAAAACTGATGGTTGTGAGAACTGCAAGCAAATTAGCATTGTTACTCACCTTCGATGATAAATTTAAGCTAGTTAACCAAACAGAGTCGACGTATAAACAATTCTTGCTATTTTGACAGAATGCATGCACAAGAATTGTAATAAAAAGTAGTTTGAAATACAAGATTTCATCTGGATTAATAAAACTTAAATGAAAACTGAAAAATACTTGAATATCAGCTTCATTCTCTCGGGTATCATCATCATTATCTGTTTCATTTTCTACATTTAATTTCCTCCTGGTTCCTTTATCTGTTTCCTTTTGACCCACTTGAGTTGGGTTGTTTTTCATCATTTGTGTTGCTGCTGAAGTCTATGTGCAACAGTATACTTGCGCTTTTTCAACGGTTTCTTAGCAGAACATGGAACAATAAAAATAATAACGATGGCCTCCTTCATAGTTCTTTACACACACACAGAGATATATATAAGAATAGTGGATCTATATTACATATACATATATACCTTGAAACACCCCACCTCCGTTAGGGTCACTCTCAAAGGGAATGCCCTAATTTTGGTGGAGGTTTATAAGTATAAGTCACAGATATACAAGACAGATATAAAAACACATATTTGTAAACAACAGAAAAGTGGTAACTTTTATTTCATAAAAGCAAATACGTGTTACAACAACATCACCATGATTGTCTTACATCCTTTCCAAAAACATAACACTTTCATAATCTGTCTTGATTACATTATTTAAAGAAGCTTAAAGAAAACATAAATAAACTGCAAAAGCCCCATAGTTGTTGTCCAAAGCCATAGTTCAAAACGAAAAGGTCCAAGCAATACATTTCTCCTCTTCAAGCTGGATATTAAGGCTGGTCAAGCTGCAGTGTTCCCTCCCTGTGGACCTGGGGGGGGGGGGGGAACGGAAGAAAAGAAGACGAAAGAAAAGTAGAGTCAGACATAAAGCCTGAGTAAGTCTAGGACTATTCTGTCTATGAATAAAGAACTGGGTATGATAAGTATAAACAAGAAGTGGGAAAGCACTACAAACTTAGTTAAGTTGTCTAGGGTCGAATATACTATCGTACCCCATATAAATCTCTGAACCCATATAAACTAGTTCCCAGCTGGCACCCCATAATCAGGGTGAAGTGATCCATTCTATGATGATCGGCTCCTACTCGCATAGTTACATGTGTCTTACGGCCCCCGATGTTGTAGTTACCTATGCTGGTCCCACCATGGGGTGTATCAAGTCCCATGGCGGCGGCCCGACACAACCTTAGAATGCACAGGTATGCTACTGGTGCCCAGTGCCTTATTTTTCTACGCCGGAGTGTGTGCACGCCCGCACCCCGTTAGAACCTACACTGCTACACCACCGCCGTCGATTTGACCTCTTACAATCAGCCCAGTAATCGTGCCCACCCTGCCTAGTTTCAGGGTATCATGATACACCTTATAGGGTTACTGCTGAAAAGGGTCCCCCGCTACTAGGTTTTCTATTTCTAGCCAACATGCTAAGTTGGTTAAGTGTTTTATAACCTAACCCCCAATCAGTCTGTTTAGTTTATCATGTTCCATTTTGATTAAGTCTTTAGTCCACTTAATCCTAACAATCCTGACTCAGCCTTAATTGTCTTATTAAAGCTTTGACCTCTCACATTAGACAGGTATTGTTGTGGCTGCCTGTTGCCGGTTGGTTCCGGGCAGTCTTACGCCACAACTCAGTCTAACCTCGGGTCCTTATTGGGCTCCATGTTTAACCACCCACATTGGATAGGTATTGTTGTGACTACTGGACAGCCGGGCGGTTCCGGGCAGGTTTACATCACAACTCAATCCAACCTCGGGTTAAACACATCGTATGTTCTACATTTACATATTTTGTCTTTCTTCTTTATTTTCTTATATGTAAATATTTGCGGCCCATTATTAAAAATCAATGGTGTGAAGGTTACACCAATCATGGGCCCAACCCATACTTGAATTTGGGCCCCTATACTTTAATTTGTTATTTTCACAGTTATAGAATACACAGGGTGTTACATTCTCCCCCACTTAAATGGATTTCGTCCCCGAAATCTTCAAGTTTAGGAAGATGTATATCCTAACATCCAATCATCCATCTACTCATCCATCAAACACGAGCATCCATTGTCCTTAAAAGACTTCTAATGCTTCATGATCATATGCGAAGTGTGTGTGTACATGTACTTATCTAATGCAAAATCAGGCGGTCTACTGATTCAGTTGACCTCCTTAATGCGAATTATGTAAGTGCCATGAATCCATTATGTATGCAAATTTTCCTATTCATGATTCTACATGAGTGCACAATCATTCATTACAAATGCAACATCCATATGACAACACATTAAAGTTCAACCATATACGAATGCAAACATATATGCATATGCAATATGACGTGACTGAGCCGATCTAAAACCTAGATTGTGTGTGTATATGCAACCACGAGCAACCACTAGCAATCACCTGCAACCACTTGCAACCATCATCCATAACATGTTTCAATTACATGTTTCCATCCAAAGAGGTTTCTACCTAAAAGATAAGGTCGAGGAAATATACCTAAAAAGATAGATAAAAGCGCAACTTAAGGAAAAGAAAGATCAAGGATGTACCCTCGAAAAGAGAAGGGTAGGCAGTGCGTATTCTAGCTTCAGTTTCCCAAGTCGCGTCTCCCTCGGCGTCGCTCCACTGAACTTTGACGAGCCTGACTTCGCGGTTGCATAGCTTCTTCACTTCCGTTCCTAAGATGCGGGTTGGAACTTTCCTTATGGTTGCTTCGCGTTCCACTTCGGTCTCTTCGAGGGTATTTGGCTCTACCACTTCAGCAGACTCATGTAGACATTTTCGGAGATGTGAAACGTGAAAAACGTTGTGGACTCCGGCCAACTTCTCGGGTAGCTCTAATCTATAGGCCATTTTCCCAATTTTCTCGATGATAGGGAATGGCCCTACGAACCTTGGTGCCAGTTTTCCTGTGGTTCCAAAACGAACAACGTTTCTTAGCGGAGATACCTTGAGAAAAACTCTGTCTCCAACCTCAAATTCAAGGTCGGTCCTTCTCTTGTCGGCATAGGACTTTTGTCTGTCTTGGGCCGTCTTCATCCTTCTTCGTATTAAGTCTACTTTCTCTGAAGTCTCTCGGATCATATCCGGTCCAAGTATGAGCTTATCAGTAGACTCTCACCAACAAGTGGGCGATCGGCACGGTCTTCCATATAAAGCTTCGAAGGGCGCCATTCCGATGGTTGCTTGATAGCTGTTGTTGTAGGCAAATTCCACCAAAGGAAGGTGGTCTTCCCATGTCCCTCCGAAGTCAAGGACGCATAGTCTTAAAAGGTCCTCCAAAACTCTGTTCACTCTCTCTGTTTGGCCGTCGGTTTGGGGATGATAGGCTGTGCTCAAGCATAACTGCGTTCCTACTGCTTCTTGCAGACTCCGCCAAAACTCACTGGTGAAGATGGGGTCTCGGTCACTAACAATGCTAGATGGTATTCCATGGAGTCGAACGATTTCCTTGAGGTAAAGTGATGCTAGGGATGAGGCAGTTCTTTTACTTTTGACAGGTAAAAAGTGGGCGCTTTTAGTAAGCCTATCCACTATTACCCAAATGCTAGTGTTGCCTCTCCTAGACCTAGGCAGACCATCGATGAAGTCCATTGAGATGCTATCCTACTTCCACTGTGGGACCTCTAAAGGATGTAGCAGTCCGCCAGGCTTTTTCTGTTCCGCCTTAACCTGTTGGCACACCATACACTTAGAAACGAATTCTGCCACGTCCTTTTTCATGCCGTTCCAGAAGAAAGTCCTTTTTATGTCTTTGTACATTTTATCTCCGCCTGGGTGTATCGTCATCTTGGAGTGATGTGCTTCCTCGAGAACCTTCTTTACTAAATCTTTTGTTTGTGGGACGCATAGTCAACCGTCTCGCCTTAGCAAACCCTTATCGTCGATGGAGTATCTGTTGAGGTGACTTGAAGTCTCACCCCTAATTAGCCTATCAATCATTTCCATAAGCTGAGGGTCTTCGCATTGTGCTGTCCCTACTAAATCCACTAAAGTTGGCCGTACTTCGAGAGATGCTAGTAAGCCTGGTACGAAATCGGAGGAGGGCCTAAAGTCGAAGCTGGCTATAAACTCTAGGCTTTGTCTTTCAACAAACAACGGGCTTAGGGTCAATTTCTTTCGGCTCAACGCGTCTGCCACTACGTTGCCTTTGCCCGGAGTGTAGGAGATTTCGAAATCGTACGAGGCAAGAAACTCCATCCATCTCTGTTGCCTCAAGTTAAGATCCTTCTGCGAGAAAAGATATTTCAACGATTTATGGTCAGTGTAAAGTTCGAACTTCTCACCTAGGAGATAGTGTCGCCAAGACTTGAGTGCAAAGACAATGGCGGCTAACTCAAGATCGTGGGTTGGGTAGTTCTTTTCGTGCACTTTCAACTGCCTCCCGCCATAAGCTACTACCCTTCCTTCTTGCATTAAGACGGCGCCTAGCCCTGTCCCACATGCATCCGTATAAACAGTGAACATCTTGCTCCCATCTGGCAGCGTCAAAACTGGGGCTGTTGTGAGAGCCCTTTTCAGTTGTTGGAAAGCAAACTCGCAATTCAAGTCCCAATTGAACACTAGATTCTTCTTGGTCAATTTCGTGAGCGGAGCTGAGATTTTCGCAAAATCCCTTATGAACTTTCGATAGAAACCTGCTAGTCCTAGAAAACTTCGGATCTCAGTCGCGTTCCTTGGTGTCTTCCAATCCTGTACCGCCACTACCTTAGCAGGGTCCACTGCTAACCCTTGTTTGGATACTATGTGCCCAAGGAACCTCACCTCTTCTCTCCAAAAGTGGCATTTGGAGAATTTGGCTTTTAGTTGATGGACTCGCAAAGTTTCCATGATTGCCCTTAAGTGTTGAGCATGTTCCTCTTCACTCTTTGAGAAGATAAGGATATCATCTACGAAGACCACTACGAATTTGTTGAGGAAATCTCTAAATACCCTACTCATCAGGTCCACGAAGTAAGCAGGTGCATTTGTCAAGCCGAAAGGCATGACAAGCCATTCAAAGAAGCCGTCTGGGGTTCTGAACGCCGTTTTATCGATGCTATCTTCAGCCACCCTTAGCTGATGAAAACCGGTTGCTAAATCGAGCTGGGAGAAAACAGACGCTCCTACAAGCTGGTCAAATAAATCGTCAATTCTAGGGAGAGGGTGCCTATTCTTTTTCGTAAGCTTGTTGAGCTCCCTATAGTCAACACATAGACGGAGTGAACCATCCGCCTTTGTAGCGAACACCACTGCAGCGCCCCATTCTGAAATGCTCCTCCTAATGAACCCCTTTTCTAGAAGCTCTTTAATCTGTTTATTGAGCTCTTTCCTTTCTCGTGGAGCCATGTGTCTAACGGGCAACGCAACGGGCTTTGCATTATCTACAAGATATATGCGGAAGTCTATTTCCCGCTTCGGAGGTAAGCCCTTCACCTCTTCGAAGACATCCGGATATTCCCGGACCACTCTAACTGATTGCAAATTTTCAACAGAGGCATCTAGCGATTCAAGATAACTAAGCATAACCACATACGAGGGATTACAAGAAATTTCCAAAGTATTACCGAGCTGGGTTAGGAGCCTAACAACCCTTTTCTCACAATCAAGGATGGCCCCATTACTGGATAGCCAATCCATACCCAAAATCAAACCATACCCCGAAAAGCCCAAAACAAAGGCACTACATTGAAATTCTACGCTTAGAATAGAAATTTTCAATCCCAAACAGATCATAGACAAATGAGCTGGGCCCCCAATTGGGTTTGAAACAATTAAGGGGTCATCTACCATACTAGTTTTTAGGTGCAGAGATTCTACTAAAGCAGACGAGATAAAGGAGTGTGATGCACCAGAATCAAATAAAGTGCAAACGGGGTGATCATAAAGATAAACTACACTTTCTACAGAAGTATTTATACCTCGCTGTTGCAAAGGTGGTGCTTCTAGCACATGAACCTGTGCCCCTGAGGTGGATCCAGCCCTCTGCCCTTGTCCTCGTTTCTTTGGGCAATCCTTAGCCCTGTGGCCTGTCTCACCGCAAGAAAAGCACCCACCATTCTCCTTGGCCTTCTTTTTCCGGCAGTCCTTTACTAAGTGCCCCACTTTGCCACAGAAATTACACTTCCTCTTCTCTTTGCTGCCTTTCCCGCCTTTCTTAAAGTCCATCTTCTTAGGCTGCAAACCCTCTTTCTTCCCTTGAGAGCTTTCTGCCTTTGTCTCCTTCTTACCCTTATCCTCCTCATTCAGCAATGCCATTTGCACCAATCTTTCATACGTGGCCCCCATGGGTATATGGGTCATGGCCAAACTGTGTAATGGCTCATTTAACCCTTTGACGAAACGGAGAGCCTTCTTGTGCGGGGTGTTGACTAGGTCTAGCCCAAACCTAGCCAGCTCATCGAACTGATTCACATACTCTCTGACTGTCTTGTTCCCTTGCTTAAGAAATAAGAATTTTTCCAACTGCAAGCTCCTTTCCGCATCCGAGAGAAATTTAGTCTCAAACCTTGCCCTAAAGTCCTCCCATGTCTCCATTGGTCTTTCTGCATTAGTGACTTCCCACCAGTAGGAAGCCTCGCCCTTTAATAGCCATACTGCCAGTTGTACTTTTTGTCTATCTTCTACCTCAAAGATGATGAATAGGTCCTCAGTTTCTTTCAGCCAATTTCTAGCTGCCACGAAGGACTCAGTTCCATGGAAATCCTTTCCTCCCATAGCTTTAAAATCTTTACATATCTTAGCAAATGTGTTTCCCCGTGGAGGAGGTGGAGGAAAAGGTGCCGCTGCAGCTGGATGATTTCCTACAGCTGGGGGAGGAGGAACGGTAGGACCTGGCTGAGTGGCCCTTGCTTCTAAGAACCGTCTAAACCAACCAGGTATTGGTACCCCTTCTGGCAAGTTAAGTTCTTCGGACATGCTGAAACAAAAAGGATAGATTTAGAACGAAGGATAAGAGATAGTACCTATGGCTTTGGGGAGTGGACTTTGCCTTTTTAAAATAAAATAATATTTTTCTTCTAAAATTGCTTCTTTAAATTTCCTTTTTGAAAATAAATTTTCAAAACTTTTTAACTTATCTGGTAAACCTATGCTTTGATACCAAGTGAAACACCCCACCTCCGTTAGGGTCACTCTCAAAGGGAATGCCCTAATTTTGGTGGAGGTTTATAAGTATAAGTCACAGATATACAAGACAGATATAAAAACACATATTTGTAAACAGCAGAAAAGTGGTAACTTTTATTTCATAAAAGCAAATACGTGTTACAACAACATCACCATGATTGTCTTACATCCTTTCCAAAAACATAACACTTTCATAATCTGTCTTGATTACATTATTTAAAGAAGTTTAAAGAAAACATAAATAAACTGCAAAAGCCCCATAGTTGTTGTCCAAAGCCATAGTTCAAAACGAAAAGGTCCAAGCAATACATTTCTCCTCTTCAAGCTGGATATTAAGGCTGGTCAAGCTGCAGTGTTCCCTCCCTGTGGACCGGGAGGGGGGGGGGGAACGGAAGAAAAGAAGACGAAAGAAAAGTAGAGTCAGACATAAAGCCTGAGTAAGTCTAGGACTATTCTGTCTATGAATAAAGAACTGGGTATGATAAGTATAAACAAGAAGTGGGAAAGCACTACAAACTTAGTTAAGTTGTCTAGGGTCGAATATACTATCGTACCCCATATAAATCTCTGAACCCATATAAACTAGTTCCCAGCTGGCACCCCATAATCAGGGTGAAGTGATCCATTCTATGATGATCGGCTCCTACTCGCATAGTTACATGTGTCTTACGGCCCCCGATGTTGTAGTTACCTATGCTGGTCCCACCATGGGGTGTATCAAGTCCCATGGCGCCGGCCCGACACAACCTTAGAATGCACAGGTATGCTACTGGTGCCCAGTGCCTTATTTTTCTGCGCCGGAGTGTGTGCACGCCCGCACCCCGTTAGAACCTACACTGCTACACCACCGCCGTCGATTTGACCTCTTACAATCAGCCCAGTAATCGTGCCCCACCCTGCCTAGTTTCAGGGTATCATGATACACCTTATAGGGTTACTGCTGAAAAGGGTCCCCCGCTACTAGGTTTTCTATTTCTAGCCAACATGCTAAGTTGGTTAAGTGTTTTATAACCTAACCCCCAATCAGTCTGTTTAGTTTATCATGTTCCATTTTGATTAAGTCTTTAGTCCACTTAATCCTAACAATCCTGACTCAGCCTTAATTGTCTTATTAAAGCCTTGACCTCTCACATTAGACAGGTATTGTTGTGGCTGCCTGTTGCCGGTTGGTTCCGGGCAGTCTTACGCCACAACTCAGTCTAACCTCGGGTCCTTATTGGGCTCCATGTTTAACCACCCACATTGGATAGGTATTGTTGTGACTACTGGACAGCCGGGCGGTTCCGGGCAGGTTTACATCACAACTCAATCCAACCTCGGGTTAAACACATCGTATGTTCTACATTTACATATTTTGTCTTTCTTCTTTATTTTCTTATATGTAAATATTTGCGGCCCATTATTAAAAATCAATGGTGTGAAGGTTACACCAATCATGGGCCCAACCCATACTTGAATTTGGGCCCCTATACTTTAATTTGTTAATTTCACAGTTATAGAATACACGGGGTGTTACATACCTTGAATTATGTTTTCCTTGGCTGTATGATTACATGTGGCTGCAGTTAAATCAATGGCTCAATGTCTTTGTCAATGGTGTTGTCGATGTAAAAAACCACTTCTCCTTGCTTTTTGCAGCCATGTACGTACTCGGTTATGTCCTTGTCATTCAATATTAGCTGTCTTCCACCCCTCATTCCTTTGTTTATGATATAGACTCCTCCTATTTCAGTGTAATGTAGAGCATCTTTAATAAAGTCCATAAGCACACTATAAGAAAAGCGGTCTACATCATATTTTGTTACTGTGAAGGATTCTCCACCGACGCAACATGTCCTTCGAAACTGTCAGCCATGTTGCAGTCGGATACTAATAAGTTCATCCATCCTATACAAAATGAATAGATTAGAAAAAGGTACATGCATGTTAAAGTGGACAAAAACCAACAACTCTAACATTTTGGCCTATAACCAATTTAGATGACAGTAACGAAAGACATTAAATCATAAAACATGTGAACAACGTAGATTGCATTATGAGAAAAGAGTGCCAAATACATTCATCGAAGATAATAATTCCCAGCTAAAACAAAAAGTGCCAAATACATCATATATTAGACCAAGTTAAAGCAATAAGAAAGAGGAATTTTTTGTCCTAACGAGACGGAACAGGATCAGGAACTTCTGCTTCTAGTTCTGTTTCAAGTTGTATTACGGGGACATCATCCCTAATCCAACCCTCATCAATAACTTCTGGTTCTAGTTCACCACCTATGCCAATATCTTGTGAATGTGTATTGCTCAAGTCTTCTTCCATTGCATTTTGATTTTCACTATCACACAAATCTCTCGGTAATTTTTTAATAACTTAATGACTGTTCTTTTTCAACTACATCTTCCACATAAAATACTTGCTGCACTTGCGAAGACAGGACATAAGGATCAGTTTTATGGCACTTGCTAAAATTTACTCGAGTAAGACCATATGAATCTTTTTCCTCTTGGTACCAGCAACACTTAAAAAGGACCACTGTGAAAGCTCTCCAATAATCAAGCTCAAAAGTTTCTTCGATTGATCCGTAGTAATTGACATCACCCACTATTGGGTTTTGGTCTTTCGAACTTGCAAAGTTGGTGATTTTGGCAGACAAAAATACACCACTATTTTGTGCGGTACATCGAGAATCTCTAATTTTTTTGTGGAATCTATATCCATTTCCTATATAACCGGTAAACTTCCCAGCTACTCGATTAGGACCTAATGCAAAAACCTCTAAATCTATTGAAATATTGTCCCTTTTCAGAACCTCTTCTTTAAGCCAATTCCAAAACTCTTTGAAATGTTCTTGTTCCCTCTTGTATCTTCTTGTCTTTGCAGGACCATCCACAAAAGCTCGATGAACCAAAAATAATAATTAAGGTCAAAAAACTATGAAATGCAGATGTTAACTTATATTTAAGGAAAATGATATAGAACTTAAAAAATTACTCGATTAAACTCTCAATTTCTTTATTACCGGAATTGAACTGAATATAGTGATGCATTGCCTTCCAATCTGCATCTTTCAAATTGAACATCTTCCCATCTTTATTCTTCTTTGTTACAATATGATATTCCAAATCTATTGGACATCTTCCAAAATCAATCGACGTGTTTTCTGTTCCTCCATCAATGCTTAAAAATCTTGAATAGAAGGTCACACACTCTTCTGCCAAGCAACCTTCTACAATCGAACCTTCCGGTCTGTTTCTGTTTTGCATATAAGATTTCAACTTTCCTAGATATCGCTCAATTGGATACATTTATCTAAGATGTTCAGGCCCGCCGTATTTGATTTCTCTGCATAAATGAACGGGCAAGTGTACCATTATATCGAAAAAATCCCATGGAAAAATCATTTCAAAATGACAAAGTATCTCGACAATTTCTTTTTGCAGCCTCTTGATATCATCCACTTCAATAACCTTGCTCCATGGTCCCCTAAGGAGTGCACTAAATCTGATCATTGATAATGCAACCTTGGGTTTTTGACGCTTTCTTCACGGCAAATTATAACAAATAGTGGAGCATGAAATGAGCATCATGGCTCTTATATCCCACAACCATTCTCTCTTTTATGTGCATGTACCGACTAGCATTCGGGCACAACCGTAGGGCAGTTTGGCGTTCTTCAATACAAAGCAAAAGATTTCTTTTTCCTTATTTGTCATATCAAATATTGCAGCTCTAATTTCAACATGCTTTCCATCACAACACTCAGCAGGATGAAGAGCCTTCCTTATGCCCAATTCCTGTAAATCCAAACGAGCATTTAGGTGATCCTTCGACATGCGACCTATATTAAGTAAAGTACCTAATATTTTATTGCATATGTTTTTCTCTATGTGCATGGAATCCAGGTTATGTCGAAGGGGATTATGACACCAATATGGCAAGTCAAGCAGTATTGACATTTTTTTAAAAGGGTCGTCTCTTTTACCAGGTTTCTTCGTTTTATCCCCAAACCGATTTTTGAACCCTTGCAATAACTCTTCAATATTAGTTCCTGATAATAATTCTGGATACTCCCCATTTCAGTTTCGCCATTAAATCTCCTCTTATCCAACCTCCACTTATGTGTCGGATCAAGAAACTTTCTATGGTGCATATAACACATTTTTTTGCTATGCTTTAAATAATTTGAAGAACTTTCATAATGGCATACTGGACAAGCTAGTTTCCCTTCATGCTCCAACCTGAGAACATGGCATATCCCGGAAAATCACTAATGGTCCATAAGACGCTTGCACGTAAATTAAAATTCCCAGCAGACAAGGAATCATATGTTTCGACGCCAACATTCCATAACGCTTTCAATTCCGCAATTAAACGCTGCAGATATACGTCAATACTATTCTTTGGAGAATCTAGACTAGATATTAATGTTGAAAGAATCAAATTTTCTTGTTTCATACATAACGAAGGCACAAGATTGTAGTTTACCAGCACAATTGGCCATGTACTATAACTTGAATTCATTGAACGATATGGATTAAATCCATCAGATGCTAGATCCAATCTAATATTACGATTTTCTGATGAAAAATCGTAATAGCGAGCATCCATCATCTTCCATGCCACACCATCAGCCGGATGTCTTAGTTTTCCATCTTCTTTTCGTTCCGCTTGGTGCCATCTCATAAGTTTGGAAAATTCTTTGCATATAAACATCCTTTGTAACCTTGGTCTTAGAGGAAAGTACCTCATAACATTTGCTGACACTTTGGGAATCGACTTTGGTGGATCATTATTATCAACTATGTCTTCTTTTTCTTTTATAGCCCACCTCAAAAAACCACAAATGTCACAAGCCTCTTTATCTTTATTCTCTGTCCAATATAACATGCAATGGTTTGGGCAGGCATGTATTTTATGGTAATCAAAACCTAAATCCTCAATGACATTCTTTGCAACGTAAGAAGATGAAGGCAGTTGGGCATCAGGAAAGGCTTCTTTTATAAGCTTTAGTAATTCCCCAAACGCAGACTCATCAATTCCATAAGCACACTTTAAATGATAAAGCCTAATAAAGAAACTTAGTCGAGAAAATTTAGTGCAGCCATGATATAACGGTTTTTTTCCTTCTTTAACATGCCGATAAAATTTCTCGGCCTCTGCATTTGGTTCTACTACAAAGTCCTTGGGATTTTGACCAAATTTGTAACCCGCACATTTGAACATCACATCTAAATTGTCATCAAAATCCATCTCCATTGCACAATCCATATGGTCATCAACACCTATTAATTTTGTCTGTGAAACTTCACAAATCCACCCGATATGTAATGGAGAAGGGCCATTAAAAATAAGATGATCGTATATGACAATTTCATAATGCCAATTACGTTTTGTACATTTTTTGCAAGGGCACTTCATCTCATCACTTACTTTATAAATGGGAAATGCATTTCTTAGAAAAGTTGTCACCCCTCTTACATATTCTGCACTCGATCTCGGAAGTCCTATCCATATGTAATACTCACTATCCATTGCCACAAACTAACCGCAGCCTAGTAAGACCAAATTTGATACCACTAACAGTTTCAAGACACGAACAAGGGCTACCCTATAAGGTTTGACACTTTTAGAAACAAAAACAAAAAAGTTAATAATTTACAAATATACATAATCAGTGAGATGATACAAAGACAATTGTTTTGATATGAATTATCACTAACTTTTGGAACTGAGTTATCAGGAGAATACATAAAACAAGCAACTAAGGATACTGAACACAAATTATTAACATTACATGACTACACTAAAACACAATAGTACAAATACAAAGACTATATATGTGATACAAAGATGATACGTTGTACCTAATACAACGAACGATGCAATAATTTATTTTTGTCTTCTAATGTTTAGCCCTTGAAGCTAGTCGTTAGGTCTACTAACGTCAGTTCGAAAACCAATAACTCGATTTTGTAGCGTTGTAAGTTGATGTTGCAATTCGTTTGCGTACTCAGCAGCTCGAGTTGGAAACCGTTGGTTAATCCACTGCCAAAAGGTACAACCTATGGGATAAACACGACATCTAAAATAACGACGACCAATGTTGAATCCAATCGAAATAACATCTTCTACAGCAGCATAACAACAATCACACATTATGATTGGTGAGTCAGCTTGTTGTTCGTTAATCACTTGGTTGTTTTGATGCTGATGACGCAAGGCAGCATGACTATGCCGTCGCATCACCCTTTTTTCACGTCGTTCTTCATCTCGCCATTGTCTTCGGAGTTCTTATTGCTCTAGTTCATACTCAAGCAAGTTCCTTTCTTGCATCTTTATATAAAAATCAATAGGAGTTTCTGGTGATGATGGGTTTGATAGTCATAGATCACCCATGTCTAGGGTATCTTCGTAGCCATACGATGTAGGAAGAGAAATAGGCATTATTTAACTACAAGCAGAAATAGATATTTAAACATTTAAATTGGATTTCTTTTGTCCTCTAAATTTTTTTCCACCTGTCGAAATAAGCATTATTTACCAAAACATCAATGGTTTGGCAAACATAAAAATACAGAACTTGCACAATTTTAACACATGCAAACATATAAATACAACCCTTCAAGTATGAAAAACCCTAATTTATGGCAATTGGTATACCCCAACTACCCAGAGACTTTGAATGTTAGACCAAAATAAGCTAGAGATGAAATCATCTAAATAAAACTGAAATGATGAAGGCCTAACTACCTGTAATTGTCTTAAATGATCCAAATCGGAGGAGTAAAGTTTGTAAAATAGGAGCAATCAGAGGTTTATAGTTTGTACCGGTGGTAGAGTAGCAATCGGAGGTCTTCGTGGACGGATTTCATGGAGAGAGAAACATACAGAAGGAGGAGTATGTGAGAAATTTGTTTTGGAGGGAAGTATTTCGTGAATAGGGAAAATATCGCGCCAAATTTTCACTAAACTGAAGCAGGGATATGTTTGAACCGTTGGATTAATCAAAGATCGACGTTATTTATTTGTTTAAACTGATAACGCGGATCGCTGACCTGGTATGTATTTATGTAAAGCAACACTTTGAACTGGTGTTGCAAGTCACAGCACAAGAATTCCAACCGCAACACCGCATTCATATCTAATGCAACAACATATGGATGTTGTTGCAAAAGATCAAAGAAAGCATGTCTTTCGCCACACTTTTCATGCAACACACATAAATTAGTGTCGAATATACCCACTTTTGTAGTAGTGGGAGGAGGAACAAGGGGACACAACGTGTAGAAGAGGCCAGTAATAGGGGAAAGCTAAGTTAATGGTAGAGTGAGCGATAAAGATAAGGAAGGCCAGAAGAAATTAACGAAGAAGAAGAAAAGGAGGTGGCGAAAAAAGAAAACCTAGTCCCCAATACCATCAATCAATTCCTTTAATAATAGTTGTAATATATTTAGTGTCCCACTTTTTGTACTGGCGTTAATTACCTAAAATGTCACTTAAAAATATAATCTACCAAATAACCATTTCTTTTACAAATTCAAATCGCTCTTTTACAACTATAACTAAATCTTAATATCATTTAAAAATAGAATATAACAAATAAAGTTTATTTGCAAGTTTGTTCTTTATTAATTAATAACATAAACTAAAATTAAAACGAACAAAATTTTCGATGTCATAACTCAAAAATAAAAATTCAAACTATTTATGCATGGTTTCACATAAAAATATATGATTAAACATTAATACAAATCATTTATTTTGAATTTTTTAAGCATATACAATTTGTATAATGATAATTCATGCAAGAAGCATGTACCATAATCATGTGCGAAGCACGAGACATAACGCTTGCACAAAAAACTACCATGCTTTTAATACTGGAAAACCACTATTTTAATTTTCCATTCAGCTCTCAGTTAATGAAAATCTAAAACTCATAAACCCTATTGAATTTTCTTCGTCCGTTCATCACTGATCCAGGTCCAACCTTCTGACATCATTGATGAAGGCAGAGACGAACCTATTAATTTTTTACCCTCGGCTATTGCCCTGATAAAAATTGTGATACTGAGATTATACTAATGCAAAATAAAGCCCACTGGAAAATCAACACATTTGTTTTCATCCGATTTTAAAACAAATTAAAGAAGAAAACTAAACTCTTTTGTTTTTGTTCCTGAAGACCGATCTAAAGTAAACCAATACTACAAAGTTTAGTATTTTATCACCTATGTTGATCAATCGTAAGACATAATAAAAGATCTTGAATATTAATATAAAATAAATAAATCTAGAATTGATGAAAGCCACGAATAGAATAAATAAAAAAATCAAGTTGTGTATCATCTTATGTTTCTTATAAATAGGGCAACAATGTGTTTTAGTTAGTTTCTCATTTAGTATCTTTGTTTAAGGGTGCTTCTATTCAAACCCCAATTTACACTTCTAGTCACCAAAACTAAAAGCACCCCAAATATTTCAAATTTTCTCTACTGGCCACCATCTAAATAAATAACAAAAAAATGCAGAGGCCACTAGCTCCTTCCTATATAAGAATGCGTCCTTCCTCCCTTACATCAATGTACTCTGCGAATCAAATACCTAAAATCAAATAGTTCAAGAAAAAATTAACATAATCCATTTTCATAACCACATTAGCAATTTTAATTTTTATAAATGAGTACTTACTTCGTCAGTTGTGAAATGATTTATCAAATCAATATTTATGTCTTTTGATTCATTTGATCGAACATCTTGCATCATATTATCACAACCATCATGTTTATCATCAAATTTATCATCATTTAAATACTTCGTCTACCAAACGACAAAAAAAAAAAAAATCAATGTATCAATTTGTAAAAGAAGATACGTAAATTATGCGAATAAAAACCCTTCATGTCAAAATTTACATTGTCATTCTCTATTACAACGTCGCCAAATTTAATGCCTTTAAACTTGAAATTTCCAACAGAGCGGAAAAAATATCCTTAAACGCGATGGGAAACTCTAACCATTATAAAATAATCTAACAACATATTCTATAACATAATAGAAAACAATAAAAATCAAGCAATTCTAACCTCTTTCTTAGATTCATCTTCCATCTCTATTAGGCACACAAGAATATCTGCTTTTGTTTGGGTTTAGATTTTGAAATGGTAGAGAAGTATGTGTTTTTCTTAAGAGAAGTACAGTGGTGAATAACTAAGTGAAGGAATAATATATGGTGGCCAGAAGAATATAAAAAATTATCATTTGTAATAAATTTAGGAAGGTGGCCGGAAGTGTAAATCGAGGTGTGAATAGTAGCAACCTTGTTTAATTTCATTCAATTTCCATTCAATATTTTATTATCTCTAAAACTTGCAATTATTGAGTTTAGTACAAAATTTAGCTTCACAAATTATAACTATTTTTTCTCCCCAATATTTGTTAAATACAAATATTAGTTAGCTGAGGGTAGCCTAAGTTCCTTGCTCTGTCCCTAGTTGAAGCCTCCCCCTAATGACAGAATTACTATACCATTGCCTTTCCCACCTCCAAACTTCAATTCGCAAAAACCCTATAATGCAACTCCAAAAAGAATATAAATCAGTAGCAGAGTGAATAATAATAGAAGTAAAATATCAGTTGAAGTTATTTTTGTTTTTATCATCGTTTTTGTTGTATTTGAAATTAAGTAGAAATCTTTATATTGCACCAAATATATTTTTTAGGTTTCTACGAATGAGAGTGAAAATAAATATAAGATGTCAAAATTGATAATCTTGTTATGGACAATGTTGATGTAAGTATGGTAGCATAATTCAATGATACAAATAGCGTACACTATGAACATTACATTTTTATTTATAATTTTTGATAACTATGTTTTGTAGGTAATGGCTAACAAGGAAAATATGGACGAAGCGTTAATGTGATTGTTGAGAATCAAACAAATCTCCAAGGTAATGAATAATTATTGTTGGGAATTTGAAGTCGATGAGAAATAATTTGGTAACAAATAAAGTAAGTGGTTTGGATTAAATATTTGGAATGGAGGAAATATTAAATTGTTTGATTTTTAAAATATATTTTAATATTGTTATTTTTGGATTTTGAATCTCTTAGTACATTAATTCATTGATATAAATTCAAGCCAAAAAAATTGAACATTGTAGTAGTAATTGTCAAATCGCGTATATTGGCTCTTGGAAGGAAAAAAACTAGCATTTGGGTTATGAAAGAGGTGACACGTTGTAACGACCTGCTTTTTCTTACCATTTAAGTCGGTAATAAAACCAACTCAAATAATTTGAAAAAGAAGATTGATTTAACTATGTGGTTTAATAAATCAAATAACATAATCATAGGCACAAAATAACAGAATATCTCATAGCGGAATAAATAAAATACAATAGTAGTTCATAGAGCTACTAAATAAAATTTCAAAACTTACACATAATATTAAAGTTACAGAATCAAATGCAATAGAAGTCCAAATACAAGAATTTCTAATACAAAGAAGAAATAACCCGAACCAATAGATTGAGATGATGTGTAACACCCCACACCCGCTATAGTCACTCACTAAGGGAATGCCATAGCATCGGTGGAGTATTTTTAGTGAGTATAGAACAGTAAAATTACAACAAGACAGATATAATGTAATACTTGAAAATTTAAAACATCATCTCATAGCAGCGGAAAGTAAAACATGTTTGGTTACATCATAAAACCATAACAAGAGTCAAGTACAAAATATCCATCCTGAATAAAATAAGTACATAATCCCACTACTCATAACAAATAGCCATAATAGAAAAGATAAGATAAGCTGAGCTCTACATCTACGGTCCAAGCTCCAAGAGATAGATAAAGCAAACTGATCAAAGCCCACTAGCACTAGGCCCAACCTGAGGACCTGAAGGAAAAAGATAAAAACAACGGGGGTCAGACATAAGTCTGAGTGAGTCCTATAACCCTAACAATACAACCATTAAAGTAATTAGGGTATGATATAAACAAGATACGGTACCTCTGGGGATAATGACTACAATAAGTAGCCCACAAAACACAGGATGTACTACGATAATCGAAACGACGTATTTATCCTCCCAAGGATAATTACTAGCTTACACCACCCCAGACCTACCCACCCAAGGGTAATTCCTACACTGCACCACACCAGTTCTACCCACCAAGAGTAATTCCTACTTAAAGGTTGATCCCACTTAAAGACTTAGAAAATATAACTAATAGCTTCTGGTACTTCTAGCTGACCACGTAGGTGCCGTCTGCTCCTACCTCCACTAGGTGTACCTAGTTATCTTACCCAGTAGTTTCGTGTACCCCTACATAGGTGCCGTCTGCTCCTATCTTTACTAGGTGTACCCACTACTCCCCATCGATCGGCTCCCTAACGTAGATACCCGTGCTGGTCCCACAGTGGGGTGTATCACTCCCCTAAAGTGGCTACCCATTACTATCAACGGTGCACGGCTTTATATCTACACGATGCAACAACGGCTTATCTACCAGCCCGGGCCCACACACGCATATGAAACCCGTTGGACTTGCGTTGCCACCGCTATCCCGTTTTGGCCTCTTATAATCAAGCCCAATATGCGTGTCCCGTCACTCGACATGGGTCGAGCCCACAAAGATACGTTTGGGATATTGGTTGAAATGGGCCCCCACAAGCTACTGCTTAAGCTTGTCATTTTATCTAGTGCATCCCACTTAACCCCTTTTTATAATCATGCCCCCTTACATGTTAGGGTTTGGTTAAGTCATCCAATTATATTACAATTGCCACTTAAGGCACTTACTTGATTCCCCCATGCCACCCAAGGCACTTACTTAACCCTTTAATCATGTTTAGTTACATGTTCCACTCTGGTTAAGTATTCTAATCGTATTTTCTATTGCCACCCAAGGCAACCCACTAGTTTTCTCATGCCACCCAAGGCACCCCCACTAGTTACTACATGCCACCCAAGGCACCCACTTAACCCCTCATGTCCCACTACATGCTAATATGGTTAAGTGTTTCTTAATTAATTAAGACCGTGATCTCCCATAAAGACCTCCCACATTAGACTGGCTGTTATGACCGCCTGGTTAAGCCGGTAGAGTCCGGGCAGTCTTACGTCATAACAGAGTCTAACCTCGTGTCTTTACCTTAATCACGTATTTAATTTATGGCTAAGACCTCTCACATTGGGCTGACATTTGTAGCAACTGGTTAAGCCGGTCGGGTCCGGGCAGTTTTACACTACAAATGAGTCCAACCTCGTGTCTTAGTCGATTAATTACACCTAATTAATCACCCCCATATTAATTATCCCTAATTAATATCAAGTTTTCCATAACATGGGTAGACCTAACTCAATAGGTAAATTCCCATGGGGTAGACCTAACTCAATAGGTAAATTCCCACTTATGGTAATTTATTTTTATGGTATTCTTAGTCATACCCAATCATTCACTTATTAACATATTTACCAACCCCATCGTTCCCCACGTAAATCGTTCTCATTTCATGACATAAATAAGGGGAAGATCATCACAAATATCATGGGTTAGCATACAACTTTGTCATGGGTTAAGAGGATGTCAACTTGCATATATGAGCATATATTAACCCAACCACATTTAACCCCAAACTTGCACATTATCATACACATGTCTTACATAACATGTTGAACTTGCATATAAGTATTCTCATAACTTGCATAACACGTTAGACATGCATTTAAGCCTATACATAACTTGCATAAGCATTCACATACTTGTATGGGCATTCATATACTTGCATAAGCATTCACCTACTTGCATATGCACATAACTTACATAACATGTTGAGCTTGCATGTAAGCATAACTTGCATAATATGTCGAACTTACATATATGACTTGCATCTTAAAGGAGGGTAAACATGCATAGCATATAAGGGTGCCATCTTGCATATGTATATACCATATTTAAAAGGGTAAACTTGCATGTCATGATTTATGCATAATACCAAACACTTAGCATGCATAAAACCACTTACTTATCATGCATAGAATCAAATACTTATTATGCATAAAATCAAATACTTATTATGCATAAAACCAAATACTTATTATGCATAAAATCAAATACTTATTATGCATAAAATCAAATACTTATTATGCATAAACCCACCACTTAACTTGCATAAGCCCAAACACTTAACATGCATAAAACCCCATACTTAGTATGCATACAATCAAATACTTATCATGCATAACGTCAAATACTTTAGCACGAATAACATCAAATACTTAACATGCATAACACCAACTACTTAGCATGCATAAAATCACATGCATAACTTGCATATCATGTTACATATAACTTGCATATATTCTTACATATAGTTTGCATAACATGTCACATATGCATAAATGTTTAACATGGTGTTTTGCATCATAAAACATGGCCTTAACTTGCATTTAAGATAAAACTTGCAAATCACATATCATACAAACTTGCATAAATACATTTATCCACAAACATAGCCATGTCTTATCACATCCTACCATAATCAATTTAACAATTGATTATTAAAGCCATAGAAACTCACCAAAACCAAGATTAGCAAATTAAATGAAGCAAATCCCAATGATTAAGTAGAAGAAGATGTAGATTAGCTTGCAAACCCTCTTAGGATTTTTAGTGGAGGCTTTCCAATTTTCTAAGTGGTGGCATAATGGCCTTAGATCTATTTTTTTGGTAAGGATAAGGGGGGGTATTAGGGTGTATATATAGATTAGTTAGATGTTTTAGGACCATAGGATATACCCTAGAACCAATCCTAGCCTTTAAAGCATGTCTTGGGGAAGAAGTCAAGTGTAGGAACCATTTAGGGCCCAAAAAAACAGCCCAAAACTCATCCCGGGCCTCAAAACATGAGCAGTTTTCGTTTTTGATTTTTCGTGAAACTTTGACGGGCCATAACTTGGTCATACGGACTCCGATTTACGAAAACTCGGACTCTATTTCGCGTATTTTTCCGAGACGAACGCAATGGCACAGCCCGTTTCCCCTGATTCATAATATTAAATTTAATTCTGCTCTGATTTATGTTATAACAAGTTATTTAACATACGGGGTGTTACATGATGTCTTCAAAAGCCTCCAGCTTCGAAAGTTGAAATCTCAATACTGCTATACTCAGTCTGACCCGAATAATAATGTAAAACAAAACAACTCGGATCAGGGCTAACATTCTTTTATAAGTTAGTCGACTCAAATCAAATATTCAATGAAATGCATCAGTAACTTAAAGAATGTTTGGGATTCCATTCTTTAAGGATCGGTTAAACAAGATATTATATAATACAATACATTGTTATAATAGTGTCTATGGTTAAATATACTATTGAAAATAGTGTAAACGAGATTACATTTTTACCCTTACACCGTTTATAATACCATAACCTATATAGATACAGCAAAGTCCACTGTAAACTAGTGGCTATCGGAGGCACTCCATAGGTAAGGTATAAATTGAAATCGTATGGGGCTCGATCAATATAATATAATAAGACAACTAGGAATACCCAGGGTAGGATTCTATCAATTGCACACCCAGGCCGGTGGTAACGCATAGCCGCAACTACCGCCCACCTCGAACAACACTACCATAATCAAGGGTGGATACACCAATCAAATTACAAAGTAATAGATATGGTTCGAAGAAGTGCGTCCGATAGGAGGTGCGACCTCACTTAATCACGGTATAGAACCTGTTTTAATCATTTTAATTTTGACCCGAAGATAAAGGATATCCATCATTGTTCTCTTACTTCATTCTAGTAGCATTCACCAAACCAACCAACTTCATTCTGGATTCTCCACCACGTGCATAGTTGTTAAAGTGATATTAGTATTGACAGAGAGAGTGTAAATACTAACTCCGGTCTCTTTAACAACCAAACCTTTATTTCACACCATGGTCATATATATTTGAAATCATATTTTAAAATACCATAAATCAATTAACTCCAAATA
The DNA here is from genome assembly GCA_030737875.1 of Allium sativum. Lineage (NCBI taxonomy): Eukaryota > Viridiplantae > Streptophyta > Magnoliopsida > Asparagales > Amaryllidaceae > Allium > Allium sativum. Next base: position 1,032,286,430 of record CM060920.1, on the reverse strand, counting down.
TTAATTTTATATTTAAATAATTAAGTTCAAATATTTAAACGTATTAACCATGTTCAATATTTCATATTTCATATATATAAATAGTTCGTTAACAAGAATTACATTTGATTTCAAATATCTATCACAATTACCATTATTCATAGATCTTCGTACCAAACATTTCGAATCTAATAGCTCGGATCAGAAATAGACTTTTATTTACAATAGTAAATATAATACAAAATAGTTTAATTTAAAATAAATATTTTTACATAGAACAATCTGATTAAAATGGTTATAAAATATATATACAGTTAAATAATTAAAAAAAATTAAATTTTAAAATAATTATAAGATGTTTAATAGTTGAGTTAAATATAAATAGTTATAAAATAATAATTGTATAAAATATTCTAAATTAGTTTTGTATAAAATAATAGTAGTTTAAAATAATATAGTTTAAAATTATAATCCAATCCAAACGGTATGTCCATATGTTTAATTTCAACTTATAATCACTTCAGTCATCAAAACTTCACTTCAAATTTATTTTAACTTAACAATATACTCTAATTCTAATACATTTCAGACATTATCCAAGTTGGGTTTAGATTTTATTACTTCAATCAACTTCTTAAAAGTTCATACTCTAAATCGCTTTCCTTTCATTTCATGCCAATTAAATCTTAGATTTCAAATTTAATCAATTCTAAATATTGCTTCAGTTATATTTAAATTCAAACCATTCATTTCATAAATTATTATCAAATCAATTTATTAAGTTTCATTGCCCTAACAAACTGACATATAACTCACTTCATTATCTTCTAAATCACATCCAAAAATTAGTTTGACTTAATTTGATAATTTCATTTCAACTTGGTTATTAAAAAAATTAAGTTACAATTATATTCCAAATCTCTCTTTAAACCTTTCTTAATTTAAGTTATTAAAAAAAAATCTAAATTTATATTTTATAAAAATCATCATTTGTATATTAAAAATAAAATTCAAATAATATTAAACTATATTAAAATGTAAAGCATTGTCCGGATAGTGCTACTAGGAAGAACGACTATCCTTTTAATAGAAGGCTTCTACATTAAGGAAGACAAATCGAAAAGTTACAATGTCTGATGACATATATAATTATGGCCTTCCTCATACATCTATGGGACATTCGTTTGCCGATAAATTACTAAACGAGGAGAAAAAATATAACTGATATGACAATTGTGAAGGTTCAATCATGAGAGTTATCAACTACTATTAAAAATATCCATTTCCTGAAATACTTCTATTTCAAAATGGATTTATAGTGCATAATATAAGTTGCAAATTTCAATCGTTGAATATAGATCCACGATGCAACAATTAAAAAAAAATCTTGTAGAGAATTGTTATATTTATTATGATAAAGTTGGTTCATCAAATGATCATTTGGTTGATTTAATATGGTCTCATCCTGAATATGCAAGTTTATGTAATTGTTTTCCATCGGTTTTATTAGTCGATTGCACATATAAAGCAAATCATTATAACATGCATGCACTAGAAATGGTTGAGATGACTTCTGTGTGTCGGAATTTAGCATTACTCGTACTTTTTAACACATGAAAGGGAAGGAAATTATGAATGGGCTATTGTAACAACCCAACTTTCGAACACCTTGGAAGTCATGTCATTATATAAGAATAAAGATAGATAGAAGATAAAACTAAAGAAAACATCAGAATCCCACATCGGAACTTGAACAAAACATAATTACCCGAAATAATACATATCAAATGCAAAGTACATTAGAGTACATCATACATATAGATACATGTCATAAAAAATTACATACTTAAAACATTCGTGATAAACTAACTTGCAGATAATTATACATAACATCATGGATAAACCAACTTGCAGATAATTATACATAAATATGATAGATAGGCCAACATTCAGATCCTTCCCATCCAGCTACTCCAAAAGTTAAGTCAATACTTGGTTCACTTGTCTACTCATAACAAGTGTTATGAGTACCCAAGAGTTAAAGGAAAACACAAAAATAAATTGTGGGTCAGTCAGGGACTGGTGTGAGTAAACGGTTTTAAAACAAGTTAAGAAATAAAAATAACTCATAAGACCACGCCGTAAATACAGAACAGGTTTTTACCTTATAAGAATCAAAACAGTTTGCATATTTAAATCAGATATTATGATAATGTCTAGGGTTTCAACAAATAATGTAAAATCTAGTAGAATGTTTTCATCTCACATTCTACTTAGATAATATACAAACAAAACCACTTAACGCTTATAGACAATGGATTTCCAACTATGACAAGGTAAGGAACCATCTTACGATAGTGTATCTCTAGAGAGGAATACACTGGGTTCAACAAGAACTTCTTGTAACCCGGCCACACATGATCGACCACTCATTTCTCTTGAGTGTATCGAATGTATATCCCCAATGGTTGTATACGACAACCATTTCCTGAGTGGAACAACATCGACAGAATAAGGAATGAAAGAAATATATCTAGACAGGTGATAAAACACCATAATGGGAGCTACCCATATAGCCATGTTGCCTGTCTGATTTTTGTCATTTCCTAATTGTGAAGCTTGAGGCTTAACTTACCTTGACAAACACCTTTTTATTTTCTTTGAATGCCACATTGTCAAGACCCGATAACCACTAATTGACTTCGTTAAAAATATATTATAGGTATAAAGCAAGAGAAACGAATTCCTCTGCCACTATATAAATACGTTTGAAAAGATCAGTGTACATAATTAGTTAGGAATACTCTGTCAGACATTCGTCCATACAAGTTGTCCTGGGTCTGGAAAAACGGAAGACATTATTTTATAAACCCATCTTAGGCAATTTCTACCTAGGATTTATAAAACAATTCTTGCATAACTCCATCTTTTATTATCTTTAATAATCTTCGACTTGCAACATAAGAATCGAATCAAAGTGGAATATATATTCCGGACTCTTCGAAACGATCGACATTAATATCTTTTAGGGACAAGTGATATTTAAATGGATCATAATATATATAAAATTGGATATTTAATATTCACTTTAATTTGTCGTTAATTTGATTATTGAAAAGATTTCTTGACCTAAGTTGATAAAATATTACTTCGCTGTTTTATTCAATTAATTTGAATTTATCATCGACAGTTAAATCACCTTCCCTTAATTCAACTCATCAACTTTCATTTATTTATTTAGTCTTGAGTGACTTAATAAAATATTTCTCCTTTTTATTTAATCGAATTATTCATATGAATAATTAATATTAGACTAATACAACTTATTTAAATATATATAAAAAAGTATATACAATCTATTTCCCATTTGTTTACATTATTTCATTATAACGCTTAATTTATTGTTATAAATTATCAAGGTTATAATCATAAATTATCAAACAAATCGTTGGTAAGTTATTAGAATTTTACTTAACAAAAGTCTAAAATATAATTTAAACTAAACGTCTCTTCCTTTTATTCATTTACTATTTTCAATTAAGACTGGCCTGTTTAAAACTTCAGCCCATTACTCCTCTAACTCTTATCATTTTCTTTTCTATTTAAAACTTAACCCATTTTCACAGCCCACTACTTCTTTTTTCTTTTGTGTTGATTTATTTTCTGCGGCCAATCCTTTTCTATATTTTAATTTGTTTTAAAAGAATCTGCGTTGCCTAGAACTCAGCTGTTACCCTAGATCCCACCTCACCATTTAATTAACTCACGTGGCCTGCCAACCTTCCATGGAACGAAAAGAACCCATGCCCACTTTAATTTAGTTTTGCCAAGACCTGCTATGTATCCCATCCCAAAACTTTGCTCCCACTTCCTATTACTCCCACTTCTCTCTACTGTGTAGTGCTTCTCCTCCACTACATCTTTATTCTCAGGTGAAAAGCTGAACGCATCCCCGTCCATATTTTTACGGATCCTTATCTCAAGTCCCTCTCCTTCTTCTTACTATTACTACACCTTTTTTCTTCACTCCTATACCCATGACATTATTGTGCACAAACTGTGTGCACATGCAAGCTATCTTGTATCCAAGCATCTTTACCGACTCCACATATGCTTGAACCAAACTGGAATCATCTCCGATTTCTCGGCCACCCTCTACTCTTTAGGATAAAAAAAACATATATAAGTTTCTTTTATATATATATACTGACTGGAAAAAACTGGACCAAAAACTTTAATCAAATAATGTTCTCTCGTCGTCCACTCCGACCATCAAATAACCCTGTACTCTCGCTACGTGTTGCCGATACTATGGTTGTACTTCGCCCCGAGTTTCTCGACACTCAGTCATCTCAAAACGAAATTGTTCAAAACTGTTTTACTGTATGTATAAAAAGCCATATACATATTTTATATTCTAATGTGTTATGTTTAATGTTATAAACAAACCTAAATGGTTATTTTCCACTCATAGAACTAAAGTCTAACTTATCCTTAGCAACTAGTTATAAGAATTTAAATAAAACAGAGTAATGTTTTTATCATGATATACTCAGTTTGCATTACAGGGTGTGTCTCAGGTGTGTGATCAAATACCTATGGGTTTAGTAAATACAACCATACTGAGCCGCAACATATCAACTAAATAATAACTCACTTTTAACATAACTGGTAATCTACGAACCAGTTTTCATGAGCGATCAAAGTTCCCATGTACTTGAACAGAACTGTGAGAGTTACTAGAAAATAAAACAATGTATGTTTACAGTATAGCAAATGTCACCGGTTTGAACAATGTATAAGCATATATGATTTCAACATGTTAAATCATATCAAACAAGTGTTGCATGTACACAATCATCCAGTTCTTTATATAAATGATTATGCAGGTAAGAAAAATACAGACTAAAATGGGAGTCTACTCATTTTCATAATGTCATACATACATATGTTAGACATTTATACATATAAAGATGCATATGTATGTAGTTTTAAAAGATTACTTACATTTTTCTACTAGTAATAAATCAATTTCTATTAACATAAATTGGTTATTTATGTGATCATGGATTTACGATTTCGTAATATTTAGTTAAAACACCGGGACATTACAATCTACCCTTATAAAAATTTCGTCCTTGAAATTTGTAAACAACATATATATATATATATATAACCAAAAGGTGATATGTCATAAACCATCATACCAGTTACTACACATAATAAGATAATAAGTACTATACTCGACTAGCTCGAGTTATAATATAATACAGGCTATATGTACAATCATAACATACTATCCTGCTCGGAGTCATCACTGCTGATCTCAATCACGTCATCCATTTTGTCATCCGAAATGTTAATCACTTCCACTACATCGTCTTCCTCCTCAACGTCCCCGTCATCCGTGATGCTGATTACCTCGACTGGTGAAGGCGGGTACAACATCATATCCAGATTTTCAAAATCCACTGGAATTTCCAGATTACCCTCTACAGCTTGGAACTCTAACAAGTCATGTATAATCTGCTCCCACAGTGCATTCAGCTGGTCATTCGGTTCTACAAGTGGAGTCTCTACTATTGGGTCGACCTGCATCGGCTCTGGCATGACTTCCTCTTCTTCTTCTGGCTCTTCCTCCACCTCCTCATCCTCCTCTATCTACTCCAATCCCATATCCATGTCATCGTCGTCATCGCTACTCCCATCACCCTCCCCATCACCATTATAACCTATCTTCCATCCTACCTCATCCTCTACATCATCCTGATCCTTAGGAAGATCCATGATCTCCTCCTCTGACAAAGGCTCTGCATGGCCTGCGCCGGACTCCTCTAAATCCATTTCTCTACCTTCATCATTGTGGGGCTGTACTGCCTCAATGCTATCCCTAGAATCTATTACCTCATGAATACTAATACACGTACAGAGCCTAAATATCTGTAAGGGCTTCAACTTCTTCCTAGTAGTCCTTTTGAATAGGGGTGCCATCTGATAAACAATGAATAGATCTCAGAATAAGTGAAAATAAACTGTAAAAGTTAATAATCCCTAAGAATAACTGAATCCTCCACATACACATGTTGATAAAATGAAAAATTCACAATTTCATTTCAAAACATAGGGCAACATCTAAACAATACATATAGTATCATTCAACGTATGATAACATCTAAATCAAACATATGACAAGCTAACACTTTGTTCATAACAAAACCTGGATAAATCTCTTTGATGTGCTTCCCTGTTTCCCAGGTACAGTCATTTAGATTTTTGCTCCATTGCATCTTGAGTAGCTTCACAATCTTGCTCCGGATATCGAATCACAGTCAAATCTGGTTCAATCTCAAGATCTTCCTGAACGGATGGTTCCAAAATCAAAGACGGGTCGTGAACACATTTTTGAAGATGGGATACATGAAAAACATTGTGAATCCCTGCCACCCTTTCTGGTAATTCCACTTTATAATCAATCAATCCAATCTTCTCAAGAACACAGAAAGGTCCTACATATCATGGAGCTAACTTTCTAGTCTTACTAAATCTGATTGCTCCTTTGGTAGGTGAAATCTTCACAAATACAAGATCTCCCTTAGAAAATTTAAGATCCCTCCGTCTCTTGTCCGCATAGCTCTTCTAGCGATCCTGGGCTTCTTTCATCTATCTTATGACTAACTCAACCTTCTCCATTGCCTCTTGGATCATATCCGGACCGAGAACAAGTTTATTACCGGACTCAACCCAACAAGTTGGCGATCTGCACAGTCTTCCTTAGAGAGCTTCATATGGTGCCATACCTGTACTAGCTTAGTAGTTGTTGTTGTAGGAGAATTCTACTACATATAAGTGATCATCCCATGGTCCAACAAAGTCAAGAATACACGCTCTCAACAGGTCTTCTAATATCCGGTTCACCCTCTTTGTTTGGCCGTCTGTCTAAGGATGGTAAGCTGTGCTCAGATTCAGCCTGGTACCCAAAGTTGTTTGAAGTGCTTCCCATAATTTACTAGTAAAAATGGGATCCCTATCGCTTACAATGCTCATTGTAACTCCATGTACTCGCACAATCTCTCTTATAAAAATCTCGGCTAACGAAGCTGTAGTTCGAGTTAGTTTCATTGGAATGAAATGTGCACTCTTCATCAGTCGGTCTACTATAACCTAAACTCCTTTATATCCCTTTCTAGCCTTAGGTAAACCATCAATAAAATCCATTGATATCATTTCCCATTTCCAATTGGGAATCTCCAAAGATTACAGTAATCCTGCTGCTTTCTGATGATCACCTTTGATTTGCTGACAGCATAAACACTTATTCACATGAATCAAAATATCTTTCTTCATTCCGGGCCACCAAAATACTTGTCTTATGTCTTTATACATTTTGTGAACTCCTGGGTGAATACTCAACTTTGACTTATGGCATTCGGTTAACACTTCCTGCCTTAGCCCGTCAATATTAGGAACACACATTCTTCCATTTATCCTGAGAACACCTTGATCATCTAATTCAAAATCTGACTCCTTTTCCTTTATGACACCTCCAATTGATTTTATCGATTAGCATCTCTTCTTTGATTTCCCATTATTCTTCCTTGGAGTGTCGGAGTAACTTCTAGAAAAGATAAGATTGCATTTCTGCTTAGAGCGTCTGCCACGACATTAGCTTTTCCTGGCATATAGATAATATCCAGGTAATCTGCTGCAAGGAACTCTAACCACCTTTATTGCCTTAGATTTAGATCTTTCTAAGTGAACAGGCACTTTAGCGGTTTGTGGTCTTTAAAGAGCTCGAACTTCTCTCCTAATAGGTAATGTCTCTACATCTTTAATGCAAAGACGATTGCCAATAATTCTAAATCATGTGTAGCATAATTCTTCTCATGTAGTTTCAATTGTCTACTAGCATACGCAATTACAAGTCTATTCTGCATTAAGACCGCGCCAAGTCCAACTCCATAAGCGTCAGCATATACTGTAAATCCTCTTTCCATCAGGAACTGCTAGAATTGGTGCTTCTGTTAACTTATCCTTTAATTCCTTGAAGGCCTCTTCACATTTCGGAGTCCAAATAAATTTCTCACCTTTCTTAGTCAACTTAGTTAGATGCGAGGATATGTTAGAATAATCATGGATGAACCTCCTGTAGTACCCTGCCAATCCTAGGAAAATATGGACTTCTGTCGGCGTTCAAGGTTGTTTCCATTCTTGCACTGCTTCTACTTTGATTGGACCCACCGAGATACCATCTCCATTCATGATATGCCCCAAGAGTCTAACTTCGGATTGCCAAAAATGACATTTGGAAAACTTTGCCCTCAATTCATGCTTCCTTAGAGTTTCTAATACTACTCTAAGTTGATATCAGTGTTCTTCTTCTGTCTTCGAATAAATTAATATATCATCAATAAAAACTAGGATAAATTTGTTAAGAATCTTCCTAAAGACATGGTTCATCAGGTCAATAAAATATGCCGGTGTGTTGGTTAGTCCAAATGACATTACTAACCATTACTAAAAGAAATTTGGTCCTCTGAAAGTAGTTAAAGGAATACTATCTTCAGAAATTCTTAATTGGTGGAAACCTGTTGCTAAATCCATTTGGGAAAATGTAGTAGCTCCACTCAATTAGTCGAAAAGATCGTCAATTCGGGGTAAAGGATATTTATTTCTAATGGTCACTTTATTTAGTTCTCTATAGTCAACACACAATCTTAGTGACCCATCAGACTTAACCACAAAAACTACTGCTGAACCCCAGCTTGAAAAACTTAGTCTGATTAATCCGTTAGCCAATAAATCTTGAGCCTGCTTCTCAAGTTCCATGCCTTCTTTTGGTGTCATTCGTATTTTAGGTTGAACTAACGGTCTTGCTCCTGGAATTAGATCGATTCAGAATTCTATCTCGCAATGTGGAGGTAAACTGGTAATTTCTTCAAATATGTCAGAGAAATCTCTGACTATTTCTAACGTCTCCATATTTTCTTGTGGTGTTTCCAAGGCATACAAGAAACTGCAAGTATGAATATCGGGTTTTCCATACGGTATCCTAGCTTTCCTTCCAATACTAGTTATTAAAGTTACGATTTCTTTGTTGTATTTTATCTTAGCTTGAAATTTACCCAACCAGCATGAAACGAGTATAAAATTAAAACCTTTAAAATCCAAAACATATACGAGATGGACACGTTATCGCAAAATGTTTTTAATTATGTCTTTCCGTCAATGAGATTAGATACACAAATCGGATTTGGGGAAATTTATGGGATAAGTCGAAATTTTCCTATGGTGCTAGATGAAATGAAACTATGTGAGATGCCGGTATCAAATAAAACATGAATATAAATTCCAATTAAATTAAGGTACCTTCTAGAACTCCCTTCCCTTTCAGATGTTGATGGTTCGTTCTTAATAACATAGACCTTGGTTTGTTGTGCTCTCTTCATAAGCGGAAAATCTTTGATCAAGTGTCTGGGCTGATGGCAATTATAGCATAGAGTCTTCATAACCATGGAATTTACAGCTCCTTGCTGTTGTTGTTGATGTTGAGGCCGATGCTGAAATTGCTGTGGCTTTTTCACTACTGGTGTAATAACCCGGAAAATGCGAGCCAGTTTAAAATTTTTATTTTGGCAATTTTAGTGAATCTTCAATATTTAAAATGAATTATTTTAAATAATATCGACGAAAAATTTATTTTGAATATATTTAGAACGTATATATTTATACGCGTCGTCGTTAGAATATAAATAATTATATATAATTATAAATAGAATTGAAAATGGCGTGGTAGTTCGATAATTCGATTTCAAACTTCAATTGAATGTACCGGGTGCAAAGCAAACCGGATTTTAGTGAAACCAAAAACATTAGGATCTAATTGGGAATATCTTTCCAACGAATCCGAAAAATCGAAATTTCATAGCGGGGATCAAAAGATATGTCCAGTTGAAAATTCTGAATAGTTGCTATGGAATTCAGGCCCTTAAAAATGGAAATTTTGCAAACGACCTCAGATTTCGACGAAACCACTTTTGTTGGATCTGGGATGTCAAGTTATTGCTAGGTTCCAAAATTCATAATTTTCTGAATCAATATGTGAGAGTGGCGAAGTTAAACGCGTTTTGAACAGTTTCGGTCAATTTGGGTCGACCAGAAAATGGTCATTTTTCAAACAATCTCAGAATTTGACGAAATTGGTTTCGTTAGGACCGTATCGAAAATACAAAGCTAGAAGTAATTTTTCTGGAATTTTTAAAGTTAGTATGTGGCCCCGGTAATTTGAAATGTACGTTCAAATTGAATATATACTGATTTATGTTTTAAATTTGATGAAAACCTATCGTAACAAGCGAATTGGCATGTGAAACATATCCCATTATGTTCGAAATGAGGGCAAAACGCTAGGGACGACAGTTGGTGGGTCTCGTTTCGACTTCGAAAGAAAAGTCAACCATGGAGATTAAAATAAAATAGAATATAATATATTTCTTTATAAAAGGCCGTCCTCTCCTTTCATTCTCCCTCCCTCAGATCTGAAAAAAAAAAACTTCATCGAACGCTAACCCGCCTCCAGGCGATTTCCACCCCCGCACCTCCCCTCCTATTACCGCCCTTCGTCAGAGCCCTCCTCCACCGCCATCAGAGGCCGCGCGAACTCCCCCCTGCCTTCTCAGTTCAAACCCCTACCCACATCGAGGAACACCCATCGCGACAGGCCTCTGCCGCCACCACGTACCCGACTTCGCCCCCCTGCTGATTCTTACGCACCTGAGCGCCCCCCTCTCCTGACATCAGCGACAAACATCACCCCCCTCCCTTCTAGCTCTACCTACCTGACGCACAACCATCAACCGACGGCTCTCCGCCTTCCTCTAGCCCGCGCAGGCCAGCGCCAAGCCCCCGACTTACTCCGACGTGAAAACCCTCATCCCTCTAAGTACAGTAAGTTTTCTTTATTTTATTTTTTTTATTTCTTTTGTTTAAATCTGAAAATAAAATGGGAGTTTTATATGGAGAATTTGAAAATGAAAATGTGTTTTTTATTTTTGAATAACATTGCATTAAAAATATAAGGTTTATATATTTAGAAATTATAAAGAGGTTTTATTTTTAATATATAAAAATACGGTTTTTAAATATGACAAAGGAGAGATCTTTAGTTTGACAAAGTTAAGATTTTTACTACAGAAAAGACCGGATTTTTAACATAGGAAGAATTGGTTTTTAGCAAAGTAAAATGAGGATTTTTATTCATTTGATTAGCAAAGTAAAGGAATGATTTTTATTTATTCATTAGCAAAGTAAAGTAATGATTTTTATTTGTTCATTAGTAATAGAGAGAAATGGTTTTCATGTATATAGGTATGAAAGGAAAAACTAGATTTTTAAAATATAAAAACACGATCTTTATTATGAAGTAGAGGATAAAAATATGATTTTTATATTATAAAGATATTAAAAATATAATTTTTATATGATGTAGATAATAAAACTATAATTTTTATAAGCTAGAGTATATAAAAAAATTCGATTTTTATATGTGTAGTGAGATAAAAAAATTCAATCTTTATATTTGAAAAGGCGAAATCTTTATATTTGAAAAGGCGAAATCTTTATATAGAGAATGGCGAGAGAAAAATATGATTTTTATTCATGTAGAGTAATAAAAATATAATCTTTATTAGGAGGAGAGAAATATAAAAATATAATTTTTATAACGAAGTGAAGATAAAATTTTGATTTTAATATATATGAGGTAAAGGTAAAAATTCGATCTTTATGTATGTAGTGAATACGGGCAACGAAAGTGACAAAGGGCGAGCGAAGTGAAGATTTCCTACATATGAAGAGTCGTGGCGTTTGGATTAGCTTTGGTGAGAACTTCTCACCTTTTAAATTTTCTTTTTCTAGTTATATAAATATATACTAGGATGCAGACGGTGTTTAGTAGCACCCGATACCATCGTCCACAGACCATGGACTTGTTTGTTTGGTTGTGTAGTTGGTTAGATTATTTGGTTTGAATTAAATTGTTTGGTAAAATGGAATGGATTTGATTGATATGTGTATGGCGTGGGCCATCACCAGACCGGGGATAAGGCTAGGCCTTGTCCCGTTTCTAGTATCGTGCCGTTATGCCGCCAAAATTTTCTAAAATAAGTTAGAAAAATAAAAATATCATTTTATTGTGTAAATGAACTGAATAGAATATTCATTGGTTGAATAAAATATTTTATCGTTAAAAATATAATTTTTAACGTGAACATGGATAAATAAATATTCATTTACAAACCAGATGGTTTGTTTATGTACACCTATTTGAAGGACATTGATTAAGACGATAAATTTTAAACATCGCCCAACTGCACGAATAAAATCTGTGTTTGATTGTTTGAAACCCCACACGGGTATTGGGATAAAATACGGCATACACTAATCCCAATAATTAGTTGTATGTCGATCGATTGATTGACAGGCTGTTATAAGCGTTAGATATCTATATTTGATGCTTATACAGCGTAGTGCACTTTGGATGATGGTTGATTATTTATCGTTGCTATTATATACATGTGTTGTATGGGATCCAAATAGTTAACGCTATATGGTGATTGATTGGGCCTCATTCCAATTTAGAAAATAAAGAATATTATAAAATAAAGGTTCATGTGTTGACAGTACTCATCCGTTGAGATTTGTCATGTGTTGAACGAAATATTTTAACGATAAAATTTACATCCTTAATATTATAAAATAAAGGTTCATGTGTTGACAATACTCATCCGTTGAGATTAGTCATGTGTTGAACGAAATATTTTAACAATAAAATTTACATCTTTATTAGATATAAAATTAGAAACTAACCGAAAAATAGATAAGATGAGTGATCTCCTGGATATTGATTTGATGTTGGATTCGGCCTTCGGGGTTAATATTTAGGGAATCGTTCTCTTACTAATTTACGATTGGAGTCTAATTTGAAATCAAACTATAGATACCACAATTTTTATAAAATATATTAAATAACAAAGATAGTCACACGTGGACAGTACTCATTGGTTTAGATTAGTCGTGTGTTGACAAAAATATAGAATCATGTATTGAAAGAAATATAGATTCATTTGTTGAATGGAATAACAAAGTTATTGAAAAATATAAAGCCGTGTTGATTAGATATGCGCCATTTTGACGCGAACGATATTTATATCGATTATATTCGTTTTTTATAATTGAATTGAATAGAAAACGAATTCGAATAGAATTGAATGTAAAACGAATTCGAATTGAATTGATTATAAAAGAAATTCGAATAGAATTGAATATATAACGAAATCCAAATTGAATTGAATATAAAAGAAATTTGAATTGAATTGAATAGAAAACGAATTTGAATTGAATTGAATATAAAACGAATTCGAATTGAATCGAAACTTGAATTAAATTGAAATGAGTTTAAAACGAATTTATAAGGAAAAATTCAATTTTGATTTGAAATGGGAAATGGAAGTTGAAATGTTTTTGAACGAATTTAAAACTATTTATAAAATTCGTTTTAAATAGAAATCGACGAAATATATATTATATATAAAATATAATGGCTTGAATAGAACGCGCCGCGCCGCGGCAGTTCGTGAATTTCGACCATTTATTTCGAACGGACATTACGGGAGATCCGACCGTCGGATTCTCCTAAAACTGGAACCGTTGGGTTCGTATCGAAAAGAGCTTTCTAACGAATATTATAAACTTGAAATCTAATGGTTGGATTTGGAGATACGTCCAGATCAAATTTGGAAAAGGTCGCTGTAAGTGCAGTTCGATGGCCGTTGATGGAAATCGACTGTACGGGCCTTGATAAAATTATTAAAAATCGTAATAATTTGTGTAGAATCATAAGAAATGATTTGGGAAAAATTAGGATGAAAAACTCCATATTTGAAAAGATAAAAATAGATTTTTATCGAAATGAACTAGTTTTGTACTAAAACTAAACCTGTTTATTTTCAAATAAATAAATTTGATTTGAAATGGGTTTTAAAATAGAATTGATTTGTGGGTTTATCGTGAACGACGTTTTAAATAAAAATAGTTCTTTAACCCGATAATAAATAGAATGTGATTTGGGTTTACCGTGAAATGTGTTTTAAATGACATTAGTTCTTTAACCCAGTAGAAGGAGTTTTAATGAATCTGCAATTAGATTGAAATGTGAATTGATAATCTAAATTATCAAATTTAGAAATTGAGCGAGAATGGAGTATCACCAGTTTTGCTCCAAAGCGATAGTTAAATCTTTAATTAGATTTGAACGTGAAATGGTAATTAATTTTACCGATAACACCGTGGTGTTAGATATGGAGTATTACCAGTTTTGCCTCATGGGATGAATAGGTTGGGATTGGGAAATAAAATAAATAATTACTTCGGTGTGGTTTGCTAATCTCGACTAGTTTGAAAAACCATAATTTGGTTTGAAATGACATCCAAAGGAAGATTAAAGGATAAATTTTAAAGAATTTATCTTGGATAAAATTAATGGGAATCTTTCCCTAAGAATATGAAATTTAGAAACTAGCTGTAGGTTAGTTAAGAAGAATGGTATCCTGGGTATTGATCTGATGTTGGTTTCGGCCTTCGGGGTTAATATTTGGGGAATTGTTCTCTTGCTAATTTACGGTTAGTGACTGATGAATTGGAATGAGGCGTATGTTGTGTTTGTGTAACATTTGTTTTTAATATACGCGGGTTGTTCGGAAAGGCCGGGTTTATACCCACTCCGAATAACCGATTCGACGATATGTCGAAGATGAAGACGGTGGTTGAAGACCGGAAGTCTTCACATCGTTTGGGTGATTACTGATGATCTTGATTGGGCTGTACACCCAAGATGAGGGAATCAGTTGCCGGTCGTCCAGACGTACCTAGAGATCGATGGATATGCGAGGAAAGTGCCTCCGGTTTCGTTCAGACCCAGAACGAACTTGTAAATGGATTGTGTTTCTGACATTGGATTTTATTCTATGTTGATTGATCTCTATTAAATATACTTCTGTTTGACGGCGGAGAATTTATTCTTTTGCTTAACGCCCTTCTCTGAGATGTACGAGCTTAGAGGTTGTATATCGATGGACATCAGTCGCATGGCATGAATTGCCTGTGTGGCACGCCTAAGTGGCAATTGATCAAGGCTTCTGTTGAAAAGCAAAGTCTTGTGGTTGATGATCAAAGCACAGACTGTGTGGCGTAGCTTTGTGTATAACGTGAATTCGCGAACCTCACACCTCGGTATGAGTTAAAAATGGGATAAGGACTGTAGGGAGAGCACGACGTTTCTTTCTAGCTTTGGTGGTGTCAGTGACTTACCAGCCCTGACATTTATATACTTTACACCTATGTGGTTGTTAGATGAGGCGCCTCGATTATAGGTCTGTTAGGACTGGCAAACGTGTGTTTAGGAATAACTAATCCTCAAACGTAAGAGAGGATCGGCCCTGAAGCATCCACGGGTTGCCCAGAGTGTGTAGTCCCGAGGCATTTGCTAGAGTGTCTCGAAGCGGAGAGGAGCTTGCCCCTTGCCTCGACTCATGACAGAAATCCAATTTCCAATACGTGTATTGCGGTTTTAATTGTAGAACTAGTATGGCGACATGATATATGGTACCCATGCCGTCTATGATTTATATTTATGATTGAAATTGTTTTGACACTATACACTTATTATAGTATCAAATGATTCATTTTAAACGAATCAAGCATGTTTGGCTATTATAAGGGAAAACCCTATCCTCCGGCTTGCGTTGCATTGTGTGATGGGACCTGGGTCTTATAATAGCTTCATTTTTCGAAAAAGCATTACGTTGTCTTTTCTATGCACTGGTATTCTTGGGAGGAAACCCGTTCCGTGTTATACGGCGTGGTCTCTTGAATTACTCTCTTTTAAAGTAAAGTTTAAATAACTGTTTTAGTTCTCACACCAGTCACATGACTGACCTGGAGTTTATTGTTTTAACCTAAACTCTGGGTGCCCTTATTTTCGACACGGGCAGCTAGTAGTTTTGGTTTTGCAGATTTATATTCACAGGATCCTGATTAACAGTTGGAACGATGCTCGGAAAGCTCTGTATCCGTGTATTACTTTCAGTTGTGTTTTCTATTGTTTTTCCGCTGCTATGTAATTTATTGTAATCTCTGATATTTATCGAATGTAATTTATTCATTCATACTCTGTATATTCTTGTATTCTGATGGAATTGTTGTAATAGCAATGAAATGTTCTTCCGTCTGCGTTCTGATTTGTCCTGTTCTCAAAACGATCAGGGGTTTCAAACGGTCTTTGTCGGTTTAACGACCGATTCAAATTGAGCGAAATTCCCGGCCGTCACATTTGTTATCAGAGCTTTGGTTTACAGAGCTCGAGAACAAGACACATTAGAACCATACGAAAGAATTCATCAGATATTGGATTAGTTATATCCAATTAGAATGACTTGTTAGAGATAGGATCAGTAGTATCCTAGAACGAGTGTGAAGAGTGTATTTTTCAAATGAAAACAATTTTGATTTGAAATTTAAACCATTTTATGCGTATTTGAATATTTATTTGTTTTGAATTTGGACAATCCAGTATATAAAGGTTTTGCATATACGCGTCATGAACGTATATTCGAAGTTTTAATATACTGGATAGATATAGAATCACATTCTAGACACCCGGAGATGATTCTGATGATTGATATATCATCATCAGAATTTGTATTCGTGTTTCGAAGGTATGATATCTATATATTTCCATTAGACTGGTGTGAGAACCAAAACTAATATAGCTAGAATACATTGTTGTGATTTGGCATCAAAAATATGATTTTTGACTATATATCAAATTATGAATTTGAAACGTTAATCCACTAATTAATTGATGGTTGTGATGTTTGTTTATTTGTTTGATAATTTTGAACCATTTAGCCTAATAGAATCAAATATTGAATTGTATTGAAATTAGTCGCATTTGCTTGCATATACATGTACTTACATTGAATAGGTCATAGCAAGGAGGCTAGAGCAGATAATAAAATTTATTTGCCCGACAAATTGGTACATGTTTACTATAATTTACTGTTTTGTTTGGGTGATGATGATTTTATGAGCCGATTGGCTAGCCCTTGGCTTTTTCTATTTCTTTTTGAGATCAGAAGGCCTGTATGGCAATTTCGGGATTTTCCCGTTGCTCCCGGTGCAGGGGAGGTTATGGCGAAATTTTTCGAAAATTTAGGGTGTTAGCCAAATTTTTGAAGAATTTGAAAATTCTCAGAAACTGAAAAGTTGGAGAATGGAAGCCAGATCGAACGTAGAGTTGATTGATCAAACCACTTTCGACTTTGTTCCTTTTCGGGGATGAAAAGTTTTAAGTGGGGGAGATTGTAATAACCCGGAAAATGCGAGCCAGTTTAAAATTTTTATTTTGGCAATTTTAGTGAATCTTCAATATTTAAAATGAATTATTTTAAATAATATCGACGAAAAATTTATTTTGAATATATTTATAACGTATATATTTATACGCGTCGTCGTTAGAATTTAAATAATTATATATAATTATAAATAGAATTGAAAATGGCGCGGTAGTTCGATAATTCGATTTCAAACTTCAATTGAATGTACCGGCTGCAAAACAAACCGGATTTTAGTGAAACCAAACACATTAGGATCTAATTGGGAATATCTTTCCAATGAATCCGAAAATCGAAATTTCATAGCGGGGATCAAAAGATATGTCCAGTTGAAAATTCTGAATAGTCGCTATGGAATTCATGCCCTTAAAAATGGAAATTTTGCAAACGACCTCGGATTTCGACGAAACCACTTTTGTTGGATCCGGGATGTCAAGTTATTGCTAGGTTCCAAAATTCATAATTGTCTGAATCAATATGTGAGCGTGGCGAAGTTAAACACGTTTTGAACAGTTTCGGTCAATTTGGGTCGACCAGAAAATGGTCATTTTTCAAACGATATCAGAATTTGACGAAATTGGTTTCGTTAGGACCGTATCGTCAATACGAAGCTAGAAATATTTTTTCTGGAATTTTTAGAGTTAGTATGTGGCCCCGGTAATTTGAAATGTATGTTCAAATTGAATATATACTGATTTATGTTTTAAATTTGACGAAAACCTATCGTAACAAGCGAATTGGCTTGTGAAACATATCCCATTGTGTTCGAAATGGGGGTAAAACACTAGGGACGACAGTTGGTGGGTCTCGTTTCGACTTCGAAAGAAAAGTCAACCATGGAGATTAAAATAAAATAGAATATAATATATTTCTTTATAAAAAGGCCCTCCTCTCCTTTCATTCTCCCTCCCTCAGATCTGGAAAAAAAAACTTCGTCGAACCCTAACCCGCCTCCAGGTGATTTCCACCCTCGCGCCTCCCCTCCAATTGCCGCCCTTCGTCAGAGCCCTCCTCCACCGCCATCAGAGGCCGCGCGAACTCCCCCCTGCCTTCTCCGTTCAAACCCCTACCCACATCGAGGAACACCCATCGCGATAGGCCTCTACCGCCACTACGTACCCGACTTCGCCCCCTGCTGATTCCGACGCACCTGAGCGCCCCCCTCTCCTGACGTCAGCGACAAACATCACCCCCCCCTCCCTTCTAGCTCCACCTACCTGACGCACAACCATCAACCGACGGCTCTCCGCCCTCCTCTAGCCCGCGCAGGCCAGCGCCAAGCCCCTGACTGACTCCGACGTGAAAACCCTCCTCCCTCTAAGTACAGTAAGGTTTCTTTTTTTTATTTCTTTTTTTTGTTCTGTTTAAATCTGAAAATAAAATGGGAGTTTTATATGGAGAATTTGAAAATAAAAATGTGATTTTTATTTTTTAATAACATTGCATTAAAAATATAAGTTTTATATATTTAGAAATTATAAAGAGGTTTGATTTTTAATATATAAAAATACGGTTTTTAAATATGACAAAGGGGAGATCTTCAGTTTGAAAAGTTAAGATTTTTACTAAAGAAAAGACCGGATTTTTAACATAGGAAGAATTGGTTTTTAGCAAAGTAAAGTAAGGATTTTTATTCATTTGATTAGCAAAGTAAAGGAATGATTTTTATTTATTCATTAGCAAAGTAAAGTAATGATTTTTATTTGTTCATTAGTAATAGAGAGAAATGGTTTTCATGTATATAGGTATGAAAGGAAAAACTAGAATTTTAAAATATAAAAACACAATCTTTATTATGAAGTAGAGGATAAAAATATGATTTTTATATTATAAAGATATTAAAAATATAATTTTTATATGATGTAGATAATAAAACTATAATTTTTATAAGCTAGAGTATATAAAAAAATTCGATTTTTATATGTGTAGTGAGATAAAAAAATTCGATTTTTATATTTGAAAAGGCGAAATCTTTATATTTGAAAAGGCGAAATCTTTATATAGAGAATGGCGAGAGAAAAATATGATTTTTATTCATGTAGAGTAATAAAAATATAATCTTTATTAGGAGGAGAGCAATATAAAAATATAATTTTTATAACGAAGTGAAGATAAAAATTTGATTTTTATATATATGAGGTAAAGATAAAAATTTGATCTTTATGTATGTAGTGAATACGGGCAACGAAAGTGACAAAGGGCGAGCGAAGTGAAGATTTCCTACATATGAAGAGTCGTGGCGTTTGGATTAGCTTTGGTGACAACTTCTCACCTTTTAAATTTTCTTTTTCTAGTTATATAAATATATACTAGGATGCAGACGGTGTTTAGTAGCACCCGACACCATTGTCCACAGACCATGGACTTGTTTGTTTGGTTGTGTAGTTGGTTAGATTATTTGGTTTGAATTGAATTGTTTGGTGAAATGAAATGGATTTGATTGATATGTGTATGGCGTGGGCCATCACTAGACCGGGGATAAGGCTAGGCCTTGTCCCGTTTCTAGTATCGTGCCGTTATACCGCCGAAATTTTCTAAAATAAGTTTGAAAAATAAAAATATCATTTTATTGTGTAAATGAACTGAATAGAATATTCATTGGTTGAATAAAATATTTTATCGTTTAAAATATAATTTTTAACGTGAACATGAATAAATAAATATTCATTTACAAACCAGATGGTTTGTTTATGTACACCTATTTGAAGGACATTGATTGGGACGATAAATTTTACACATCGCCCAACTGCACGAATAAAATATGTGTTTGATTGTTTGAAACCTCGCACGGGTATTGGGATAAAATACGGCATACACTAATCCCAATAATTAGTTGTATATCGATTGATTGATTGACAGGCTGTTATAAGTGTTAGATATCTATATTTGATGCTTATACAGCGTAGTGCACTTTGGATGATGGTTGATTATTTATTGTTGCTATTATATACATGTGTTGTATGGGATCCATATAGTTAACGCTATATGGTGATTGATTGGGCCTCATTCCAATTTAGAAAATAAAGAATATTATAAACTAAAGGTTCATGCGTTGATAATACTCATCCGTTGAGATTAGTCATGTGTTGAACGAAATATTTTAACGATAAAATTTACATCCTTAATATTATAAAATAAAGGTTCATGTGTTGACAGTACTCATCCGTTGAGATTAGTCATGTGTTGAACGAAATATTTTAACAATAAAATTTACATCTTTATTATATATAAAATTAGAAACTAACCGGAAAATAGATAAGATGAGTGATCTCCTGGATATTGATCTGATGTTGGTTTCGACCTTCAGGGTTAATATTTAGGGAATCGTTCTCTTACTAATTTACAATTGGATTCTAATTTGAAATCAAACTATAGATACCACAATTTTTATAAAATATATTAAATAACAAAGATAGTCACACGTGGACAGTACTCATTCGTTGAGATTAGTCGTGTGTTGACAAAAATATAGAATCATGTATTGAAAGAAATATAGATTCATTTGTTGAATGGAATAACAAAGTTATTGAAAAATATAAAGCCGTATTGATTAGAGATGCGCCATTTTGACGCGAACGATATTTATATCGATTATATTCGTTTTTTATAATTGAATTGAATAGAAAACGAATTCGAATAGAATTGAATGTAAAACGAATTCGAATTGAATTGAATATAAAAGAAATTCGAATAGAATTGAATATATAACGAAATTCGAATTGAATTGAATACAAAAGAAATTTGAATTGAATTGAATAGAAAACGAATTTGAATTGAATTGAATATAATACGAATTTGAATTAAATCGAAATTTGAATTAAATTGAAATGAATTTAAAATATCTATAAGGAAAAATTCAATTTTGATTTGAAATGGGAAATGGAAGTTGAAATGTTTTTGAACGAATTTAAAACTATTTATAAAATTCGTTTTAAATAGAAATCGACGAAATATATATTATATATATTATATATATAATATAATGGCTTGAATAGAACGCGCCGCGCTGCGGCAGTTCGTGAAATTCAATCCGACCGTCGGATTCTCCTAAAACCGGAACCGTTGGGTTCGTGTCGAAAAGAGATTTCTAACGAATATTAGAATCTTGAAATCTAATGGTTGGATTTGGAGATACGCCCAGATCAAATTTGGAAAAGGTCACTTTAAGTGCAGTTCGATGGCCGTTGATGGAAATCGACTGTACGGGCCTTGATAAAATTATTAAAAATAGTAATAATTTGTGTAAAATCATAAGAAATGATTTGGGGAAAATTGGGATGAAAAACTCCATATTTGAAAAGATAAAAATAGATTTTTATCGAAATGAACTAGTTTTGAACTAAAATTAAACCCGTTTATTTTCAAATAAATAAATTTGATTTGAAATGGGTTTTAAAATAGAATTGATTTGTGGGTTTATCGTGAACGGCGTTTTAAATAACACTAGTTCTTTAACCCGATAATAAATAGAATGTGATTTGGGTTTACCATGAAATGTGTTTTAAATGACATTAGTTCTTTAACCCAGTAAAAGGAGTTTTAATGAATCTGCAATTAGATTGAAATGTGAATTGATAATCTAAATTATCAAATTTAGAAATTGAGCGAGAATGGAGTATCACCAGTTTTGCTCCAAAGCGATAGTTAAATCTTTAATTAGATTTGAACGTGAAATGGTAATTAATTTTACCGATAACACCGTGGTGTTAGATATGGAGTATTACCAGTTTTGCTTCATGGGATGAATAGGTTGGGATTGGGAAATAAAATAAATAATTACTTCGGTGTGGTTCGCTAATCTCGACTAGTTTGAAAAACCATAATTTGGTTTGAAGTGACATCCAAAGGAAGATCAAAGGATAAATTTTAAAGAATTTATCTTGGATAAAATTAATGGGAATCTTTCCTTAAAAATATAGAATTTAGAAACTAGTTGTAGGTTAGTTAAGAAGAACGGTTTCTTGGGTATTGATCTGATGTTGGTTTCGGCCTTCGAGGTTAATATTTGGGGAATTGTTCTCTTGCTAATTTACGGTTAGTGACTGATGAATTGGAATGAGGCGTATGTTGTGGTTGTGCAACATTTGTTTTTAATATACGCGGGTTTTTCGGAAAGGCCGGGTCTATACCCATTCTGAATAACCGATTCGACGATATGTCGAAGATGAAGACGGTGGTTGAAGACCGGAAGTCTTCACATCGTTTGGGTGATTATTAATGATCTTGATTGGGCTGTACACCCAAGATGAGGGAATAAGTTGGTGGTCGTCCAGACGTACCTGGAGATCGATGGATATGCGAGGAAAGTGCCTCTGGTTTCGTTCAGACCCAGAACGAACTTGTAAATGGATTGTGCGTCTGACATTGGATTTTATTCTATGTTGATTGATCTCTATTAAATATACATCTTTTTGGCGGCGGAGAATTTATTCTTTTGCTTAACGCCCTTCTCTAAGACGTACGAGCTCAGAGGTTGTATATCGATGGACATCAGTCGCATGACATGAATTGCCTGTGTGGCACGCCTAAGTGGCAATTGATCAAGGCTTCTGTTGAAAAGCAAAGTCTTGTGGTTGATGATCAAAGCACAAACTTTGTGGCGTAGCTTTGTGTATAACGTGAATTCGCGAGCCTCACACCTCGGTATGAGTTAAAAACGGGATAAGGACTATAGGGAGAGCATGACGTTTCTTTCTAGCTTTGGTGGTGTCAATGACTTACTAGCCCTGACATTTATATACTTTACACCTATGTGGTTGTTGGATGAGGCGCCTCAATTATAGGTCTGTTAGGACCGGGAAATGTGTGTTCAGGAATAACTAATCCTCAAACGTAAGAGAGGATCGGCCCTGAAGCATCCAGGGGTTACCCAGAGTGTGTAGTCCCGAGGCATTTGCTAGAGTGTCTCGAAGCGGAGAGGAGCTTGCCCCTTGCCTCGACTCATGACGGAAATCCAATTTCCAATACGTGTATTGCGGTTTTAATTGTAGAACTAGTATGGCGACATGATATATGGCACCATGCCGTCTATGATTTATATTTATGATTGAAATTGTTTTGACACTATACACTTATTATAGTATCAAATGATTCGTTTTAAACGAATCAAGCATGTTTGGCTATTATAAGGGAAAACCCTATCCTCCGGCTTGCGTTGCATTGTGTGATGGGACCTGGGTCTTATAATAGCTTCATTTTTCGAAAAAGCATTGCGTTGTCTTTTCTATGCACTGGTATTCTTGGGAGGAAACTCGTTCCATGTTATATGGCGTGGTCCCTTGAATTACTCTCTTTTAAAGTAAAGTTTAAATAACTGTTTTAGTTCTCACACCAGTCACATGACTGACCTAGAGTTTATTGTTTTAACCTAAACTCTGGGTGCCCTTATTTTCGACACGGGCAGCTAGTAGTTTTGGTTTTGCAGATTTATATTCATAGGATCCTGATTTACAGCTGGAACGATGCTCGGAAAGCTCTGTATCCGTGTATTACTTTCAGTTGTGTTTTCTATTGTTTTTCCGCTGCTATGTAATTTATTGTAATCTCTGATTTTTATTGAATGTAATTTATTCATTCATACTCTGTATATTATTGTATTCTGATGGAATTGTTGTAATAGCAATGAAATGTTCTTCCGTCTGCGTTCTGATTTGTCCTGTTCTCAAAACGATTAGGGGTTTCGAATGGTCTTTGTTGGTTTAACGACCGATTCGGATCGAGCGAAATTCCCGGCTGTCACATTTGGTATCAGAGCTTTGGTTTACAGAGCTCGAGAACAAGACACATTAGAACCATACGAAAGAATTCATCAGATATTGGATTAGTAATATCCAATTAGAATGACTCGTTAGAGTTAGGATCAGTAGTATCCTCGAACGAGTGTGAAGAGTGTATTTTTCAAATGAAAACAATTTTGTTTTGAAATTTAAACCATTTTATGTGTATTTGAATATTTATTTATTTTGAATTTGGACAATCCAGTATATAAAGGTTTTGCATATACGCGTCATGAACGTATATTCGAAGTTTTAATATACTGGATAGATATATAATCACATTCTAGACACCCGGAGATGATTCTGATGATTGATATATCATCATCAGAACTTGTGTTCGTGTTT
Source organism: Allium sativum (assembly GCA_030737875.1). Classification (NCBI taxonomy): domain Eukaryota; kingdom Viridiplantae; phylum Streptophyta; class Magnoliopsida; order Asparagales; family Amaryllidaceae; genus Allium; species Allium sativum. The sequence goes on along the minus strand of CM060920.1, from coordinate 1,032,261,883 downwards.
CGAAGGTATGATATCTATATATTTCCATTAGACTGGTGTGAGAACCAAAACTAATATAGCTAGAATACATTGTTGTGATTTGGCATTAAAAATATGATTTTTGACTGTATATCAAATTATGAATTTGAAACGTTAATCCACTAATTGATTGATGGTTGTGATGTTTGTTTATTTGTTTTATAATTTTGAACCATTTAGCCTAATAGAATCAAATATTGAATTGTATTGAAATTAGTCGCATTTGTTTGCATATACATGTACTTACATTGAACAGGTCATAGCAAGGAGGCTAGAGCAGAGAATAAAATTTGTTTTCCCGACAAACAGGTACATGTTTACTATAATTTACTGTTTTGTTTGGGTGATGATGATTTTATGAGCCGATTGGCTAGCCGCTTGGCTTTTTCTTTTTGAGATCAGAAGGCCTGTATGGCAATTTCGGGATTTTCCCATTGCTCCAGGTGCAGGGGAGGTTATGGCGAAATTGTTCGAAAATTTAGGGTGTTAGCCAAATTTTTGAAGAATTTGGAAATTCTCAGAAACTGAAAAGTTGGAGAATGGAAGCCAGATCGAACGTAGAGTTGATTGATCATACCACTTTCGACTTCGTTCCATTTCGGGGACGAAAAGTTTTAAGTGGGAGAGATTGTAATAACCCGGAAAATGCAAGCCAGTTTAAAATTTTTATTTTGGCAATTTCAGTGAATCTTCAATATTTAAAATGAATTATTTTAAATAATATCGACGAAAAATTTATTTTGAATATATTTAGAACGTATATATTTATACGCGTCGTCGTTAGAATATAAATAATTATACATAATTATAAATAGAATTGAAAATGCCGCGGTAGTTCGATAATTCGATTTCAAACTTCAATTGAATGTATCGGGTGCAAAACAAACCGGATTTTAGTGAAACCAAAAACATTAGGATCTAATGGGAATATCTTTCCAACGAATCCGAAAAATCGAAATTTCATAGCGGGGATCAAAAGATATGTCCAGTTGAAAATTCTGAATAGTCGCTATGGAATTCAGGCCCTTAAAAATGGAAATTTTGCAAACGACCTCGGATTTCGACGAAACCACTTTTGTGGGATCCGGGATGTCAAGTTATTGCTAGGTTATGAAATTCATAATTTTCTGAATCAATATGTGAGCGTGGCGAAGTTAAACACGTTTTGAACAGTTTCGGTCAATTTGGGTCGACCAGAAAATGGTCATTTTTCAAACGATCTCAGAATTTGACGAAATTAGTTTCCTTAGGACCGTATCGTCAATACGAAGCTAGAAATAATTTTTCTGGAATTTTTAGAGTTAGTATGTGGCCCCGGTAATTTGAAATGTACGTTCAAATTGAATATATACTGATTTATGTTTTAAATTTGATGAAAACCTATCGTAACAAGCGAATTGGCTTGTGAAACATATCCCATTGTGTTCGAAATGGGGGTAAAACGCTAGGGACGACAGTTGGTGGGTCTCGTTTCGAATTCGAAAGAAAAATCAACTATGGAGATTAAAATAAAATAGAATAGAATATATTTCTTAATAAAAAGGCCCTCCTCTCCTTTCATTCTCCCTCCCTCAGATCTGAATAAAAAACTTCGTCGAACCCTAACCTGCCTCCAGGCGATTTCCACCCCCGCGCCTCCCCTCCTATTGCCGCCCTTCGTCAGAGCCCTCCTCCACCGCCATCAGAGGCCGCACGAACTCCCCCCTGCCTTCTCCGTTCAAACCCCTACCCACATCGAGGAACACCCATCGCGACAGGCCTCTGCCGCCACCACTTACCCGACTTCGCCCCCCTGCTGATTCCGACGCACCTGAGCGCCCCCCTCTCCTAACGTCAGCGACAAACATCACCCCCCTCCCTTCTAGCTCCACTTACCTGATGCACAACCATCAACCGACGGCTCTCCGCCCTCCTCTAGCCCGCGCAGGCCAGCGCCAAGCCCCCGACGTGAAAACCCTCCTCCCTCTAAGTACAGTAAGTTTTCTTTATTTTATTTCTTTTTTTTGTTTTTGTTTTTTTTAAATATGAAAATAAAATGGGAGTTTTATATGGAGAATTTGAAAATAAAAATGTGATTTTTATTTTTGAATAACATTGCATTAAAAATATAAGGTTTATATATTTAGAAATTATAAAGAGGTTTGATTTTTAATATATAAAAATACGGTTTTTAAATATGACAAAGGGGAGATCTTTAGTTTGACAAAGTTAAGATTTTTACTAAAGAAAAGACCGGATTTTTAACATAGGAAGAACTGGTTTTTAGCAAAGTAAAGTAAGGATTTTTATTCATTTGATTAGCAAAGTAAAGGAATGATTTTTATTTATTCATTAGCAAAGTAAAGTAATGATTTTTATTTGTTCATTAGTAATAGAGAGAAATGGTTTTCATGTATATAGGTATGAAAGGAAAAACTAGATTTTTGAAATATAAAAACATGATCTTTATTATGAAGTAGAGGATAAAAATATGATTTTTATATTATAAAGATATTAAAAATATAATTTTTATATGATGTAGATAATAAAACTATAATTTTTATAAGCTAGAGTATATAAAAAAATTCAATTTTTATATGTGTAGTGAGATAAAAAAATTCAATCTTTATATTTGAAAAGGTGAAATCTTTATATAGAGAATGGCGAGAGAAAAATATGATTTTTATTCATGTAGAGTAATAAAAATATAATCTTTATTAGGAGGAGAGAAATATAAAAATATAATTTTTATAACGAAATGATGATAAAAATTTGATTTTTATATATATGAGGTAAAGATAAAAATTCGATCTTTATGTATGTAGTGAATACGGGCAATGAAATTGACAAAGGGCGAGCGAAGTGAAGATTTCCTACATATGAAGAGTCGTGGCATTTGGATTAGCTTTGGTGAGAACTTCTCACCTTTTAAATTTTCTTTTTCTAGTTATATAAATATATACTAGGATGCAGATGGTGTTTAGTAGCACCCGACACCATCGTCCACAGACCATGGACTTGTTTGTTTGGTTGTGTAGTTGGTTAGATTATTTGGTTTGAATTGAATTGTTTGGTGAAATGGAATGGATTTGATTGATATGTGTATGGCGTGGGCCATCACTAAACCGGGGATAAGGCTAGGCCTTGTCTCGTTTCTAGTATCAGGCCGTTATGCCGGCGAAATTTTCTAAAATAAGTTAGAAAAATAAAAATATCATTTTATTGTGTAAATGAACTGAATAGGATATTCATTGGTTGAATAAAATATTTTATCGTTAAAAATATAATTTTTAACGTGAACATGAATAAATAAATATTCATTTACAAACCAGATGGTTTGTTTATGTACACATATTTGAAGGACATTGATTGAGACGATAAATTTTACACATCGCCCAACTGCATGAATAAAATCTGTGTTTGATTGTTTGAAACCCCACACGGGTATTGGGATAAAATACGGCATACACCAATCCCAATAATTAGTTGTATGTCGATCGATTGACTGACAGGCTGTTATAAGTGTTAGATATCTATATTTGATGCTTATACAGCGTAGTGCACTTTGGATGATGTTTGATTATTTATCGTTGCTATTATATACATGTGTTGTATGGGATCCATATAGTTAACGCTATATTGTGATTGATTGGGCCTCATTCCAAATTAAAAAATAAAGAATATTATAAAATAAAGGTTCATGTGTTGACAGTACTTATCCGTTGAGATTAGTCATGTGTTGAACGAAATATTTTAACAATAAAATTTACATCCTTAATATTATAAAATAAAGGTTCATGTGTTGACAGTACTCATCTGTTGAGATTAGTCATGTGTTGAACGAAATATTTTAACAATAAAATTTACATCTTTATTATATATAAAATTAGAAACTAACCGGAAAATAGATAAGATGAGTGATCTCCTGGATATTGATCTGATGTTGGTTTCGGCCTTCGGGGTTAATATTTTGGGAATCGTTCTCTTACTAATTTACGATTGGAGTCTAATTTGAAATCAAACTATAGATACCACAATTTTTATAAAATATATTAAATAACAAAGATAGTCACACGTGGACAGTACTCATTCGTTGAGATTAGTCGTGTGTTGACAAAAATATAGAATCATGTATTGAAAGAAATATAGATTCATTTGTTGAATGGAATAACGAAGTTATTGAAAAATATAAAGCCGTGTTGATTAGAGATGCGCCATTTTGACGCGAATGATATTTATATCGATTATATTCGTTTTTTATAATTGAATTGAATAGAAAACGAATTCGAATAGAATTGAATGTAAAACGAATTCGAATTGAATTGAATATAAAAGAAATTCGAATAGAATTGAATATATAAAGAAATTCGAATTGAATTGAATATAAAAGGAATTTGAATTGAATTTAATAGAAAACGAATTTGAATTAAATTAAATATAATACGAATTCGAATTGAATCGAAATTTGAATTAAATTGAAATGAATTTAAAGCGAATTTATAAGGAAAAATTCAATTTTGATTTGAAATGGGAAATGGAAGTTGAAATGTTTTTGAACGAATTTAAAACTATTTATAAAATTAGTTTGAAATAGAAATCGACGAAATATATATTATATATTATATATATAATATAATGGCTTGAATAGAACGCGCCGCCCCGCGGCAGTTCGTGAATTTCGACCATTTATTTCGAACGGACATTACGGGAGATCCGACCATCGGATTCTCCTAAAACCGGAACCGTTGGGTTCGTATCGAAAAGAGATTTCTAACGAATATTAGAAACTTGAAATCTAACGGTTGTATTTGGAGATACGTCCAGATCAAATTTGGAAAAGGTCGATGTAAGTGCAGTTCGATGGCCGTTGATGGAAATCGACTGTACGGGCCTTGATAAAATTATTAAAAATAGTAATAATTTGTGTAAAATCATAAGAAATGATTTGGGAAAAATTGGGATGAAAAACTCCATATTTGAAAAGATAAAAATAGATTTTTATCGAAATGAACTAGTTTTAAACTAAAATTAAACCCGTTTATTTTCAAATAAATAAATTTGATTTAAAGTGGGTTTTAAAATAGAATTGATTTGTGGGTTTATCGTGAATGGCGTTTTGAATAACAATAGTTCTTTAACCCGATAATAAATAGAATGTGATTTGGGTTTACCGTGAAACGTGTTTTAAATGACATTAGTTCTTTAACCCAGTAAAAGGAGTTTTAATGAATCTGCAATTAGATTGAAATGTGAATTGATAATCTAAATTATCAAATTTAGAAATTGAGCGAGAATGGAGTATCACCAGTTTTGCTCCAAAGCGATAGTTAAATCTTTAATTAGATTTGAACGTGAAATGGTAATTAATTTTACCGATAACACCGTGGTGTTATATATGGAGTATTACCAGTTTTGCTTCATAGGATGAATAGGTTGGGATTGGGAAATAAAATAAATAATTACTTCGGTGTGGTTCGCTAATCTCGACTAGTTTGAAAAACCATAATTTGGTTTGAAATGACATCCAAAGGAAGATTAAAGGATAAATTTTAAAGAATTTATCTTGGATAAAATTAATGGGAATCTTTCCCTAAGAATATGAAATTTAGAAACTAGCTGTAGGTTAGTTAAGAAGAATGGTTTCCTGGGTATTGATCTGATGTTGGTTTCGGCCTTCGGGGTTAATATTTGGGGAACTGTTCTCTTGCTAATTTACGGTTAGTGACTGATGAATTTTAATGAGGCGTTTATTGTGTTTGTGTAACATTTGTTTTTAATATACGCGGGTTGTTCGGAGTCCGGGTTTATACCCATTCTGAATAACCGATTCAACGATATGTCGAAGATGAAGACGGTGGTTGAAGACCGGAAGTCTTCACATCGTTTGGGTGATTACTGATGATCTTGATTGGGCTGTACACCCAAGATGAGGGAATCGGTTGGTGGTCGTCCAGACGTACCTGGAGATCGATGGATATGCGAGGAAAGTGCCTCCGGTTTCGTTCAGACCCAGAACGAACTTGTAAATGGGTTGTGCGTCTGACATTGGATTTTATTCTATGTTGATTGATCTCTATTAAATATACATCTGTTTGGCGGCGGAGAATTTATTCTTTTGCTTAACACCCTTCTCTGAGAAGAACGAGCTCAGAGGTTGTATATCGATGGACATCAGTCGCATGGCATGAATTGCCTGTGAGGCACGCCTAAGTGGCAATTGATCTAGGCTTCTGTTGAAAAGCAAAGTCTTGTGATTGATGATCAAAGCACAGCCTTTGTGGCGTGGCTTTGTGTATAACGTGAATTCGCGAGCTTCACACCTCGGTATGAGTTAAAAAACAGGATAAGGACTGCAGGGAGAGCATGACGTTTCTTTCTAGCTTTGGTGGTGTCAGTGACTTACCAGCCCTGACATTTATATACTTTACACCTATGTGGTTGTTGGATGAGGCGCCTCGATTATAGGTATGTTAGGACCAGGAAACGTGTGTTCAGGAATAACTAATCCTCAAATGTAAGAGAGGACCGACCCTGAAGCATCCAGGGGTTACCCAGAGTGTGTAGTCCCGAGGCATTTGCTAGAGTGTCTCGAAGTGGAGAGGAGCTTGCACCTTGCCTCGACTCATGACGGAAATCCAATTTCCAATACGTGTATTGCGGTTTTAATTGTAGAACTAGTATGGCGACATGATATATGGTACCCATGCCGTCTATGATTTATATTTATGATTGAAATTGTTTTGACACAATACACTTATTATAGTATCAAATGATTCGTTTTAAACGTATCAAGCATGTTTGGCTATTATAAGGGAAAACCCTATCCTCCGGCTTGCGTTGCATTGTGTGATGGGACCTGGGTCTTATAATAGCTTCATTTTTCGAAAAAGCATTGCGTTGTCTTTTCTATGCAGTGGTATTCTTGGGAGGAAACCCGTTCCGTGTTATACGGCGTGGTCCCTTGAATTACTCTCTTTTAAAGTAAAGTTTAAATAACTGTTTTAGTTCTCACACCAGTCACATGACTGACCTGGAGTTTATTGTTTTAACCTAAACTCTGGGTGCCCTTATTTTCGACACGGGCAGCTAGTAGTTTTGGTTTTGCAGATTTATATTCACAGGATCCTGATTTACAGCTGGAACGATGCTCGGAAAGCTCTGTATCCGTGTATTACTTTCAGTTGTGTTTTCTATTGTTTTTCCGCTGCTATGTAATTTATTGTAATATCTGATATTTATCGAATGTAATTTATTCATTCATACTCTGTATATTCTTGTATTCTGATGGAATTATTGTAATAGCAATGAAATGTTCTTCCATCTGCGTTCCGATTTGTCCTGTTCTCAAAACGATCAGGGATTTTGAACGGTCTTTGTCGGTTTAACGACCGATTCGGATCGAGCGAAATTCCCGGCCGTCACAACTGGCTTCTTACAGAACCTAGCGATGTGTCCTTTTTCTTTACAGTTGTGGCATATGGTATCCCTGAAATGTTCTTTAGCCTTCTCCCCCATATTTCCTTTTCCCTTCCAATTTAGATTAAATTTCCTCTTCAGGGGTTTTCTCCACTGGGTTCTCCCATTTATGCCTTTGCTACTGGCTTATTTATATCAAGTTCTTCATAACGAATTTCCATGTCCACTAAGTCAACAAATGGAATCTTTAGGTGCCCAATCATCTTAGCTTGCAAATTATCCTTCAAGCCTGCTATGAACATCTCGTTTTTCTTAAGCGACATATTGATCTGTTCTGGTCTAAATCACGAGAGTGCATTAAACTTATTCTCGTATTCTGCTATCGGCATGTTTTCTTTCTTAAGTTCTATGAAATCCCAATACATCCTAGTTTTGCCTGCGATAGGAAGAAACTATGCTTTGAACTCCTCTTTGATTTTTTTTCCAAGTAACGTCATCTTCAGAAATGTTCATAGTTTGTGAGTCCTACCAGATTGCAGCAGCTCCTTGAAATTGCATGAAGCTAAAAGACATTACTCCTCAACGTTTAATTTCAGTCCTTTAAAAATCCTCTCACAGGATCTCATCCATGCTTGATCTTCAATGAAAGATTCGGTTCCTTCGAAAACTTTCCCTCCTAGAGTGTTATACTCCATACAGATAGTTAGAAAATTTGATCTAGGTTGGACTGACACAACTTCTTCCATGGTTTCTATGGGATTCTGGGTAGTGTTACGACAATTGATAGTGGTAGTTCCACTAGCTCGACCTCTTCGTCCACGACTACGCATACTTTGTTACCTGAACAGGTTGATACTCAAAACTTGGTCGGATGTTAATTACTCAATTCTATAACTCAAATCGATCTCTCCTAAGTATGAATATATATTATATATAATAATGTCCAATTTCAAATACGATCTCTCAATACTCACCCAAAGCCTAGGTATTCAGTAACCTAAGCTCTGATACCAATTATAACGACGCAACTTTATAACCCCTCGGAAGTCATGTCATATATAAGAATAAAGATAAAACTAAAAAAGCATCAGAATCTCACAGCGGAACTTGAACAAAACATAATAACCCGAAATATTACATATCATAAGCAAAGTACATTAGAGTACATCATACATACAGATACATGTCACCACAAATTACATACTTAAAACATTCGTGATAAACTAACTTGTAGATAATTATACATAACATCATTAATAAACCAACTTGCAGATAATTATACATAAATATGATAGATAGGCCAACATTCAGATCCTTCCCATCTAGCTACTCCAAAAGTTAAGTCAATACATGGTTCATTTGTCTACTCATAGCACGTTTAATGAGTACCCAAGACTTTAAGGAAAACACAGAAAAATAAACTCCAGGGCAGTCGGGGACTGATATGAGTAAAAGGTTTTAAAGCAAGTTAAGAAATAAAAATAAATCATAAGACCACGCCGTAAATACGGAACGGATTTTTACCTTATGAGAATCAAAACAATTTGCATATTTAAATCAGATATTATGATAATGTCTAGGGTTTCCATAAATAATTTAGAATATAGTAGAATGTTTTCATACTTACATGATATACAAACAAAACCGCTTAGCGCTTATGGATAATGGATTTCTAACTATGATAAGGTATGGAACCACCTTCCGATGGTGTATCTCTAGTGAGGAATACACTGGGTTCAACAAGAACTTCTTGTAACCCGACCACACATGACCGACCACTCATTTCTCTTGAGTGTATCGAATAATGTATATCACCAATGGCTTTGTACGGTAACCATTTCCCGAATGGGGCAACATCGATAGAATAAGGAATACAAGAAATATCTATAAATAAGTGATAATACACCCTAATGGGAGCTACAAACATAGCCATGCTTCCTGCCCGATTTTTGTCATTTCCTTATTGTGAAGCTTGAGGCTTAACTTACCTTGACAAACACCTATTTATTTTCTTTAAATGCCACATTGTCAAGACCCGCCAACCACTAATTGACTTCTTCAAAAATATATTATAGGTATAAAGCAAGAGAAACGAATTCCTCTACCACCACATAACTACTTTTGAAAAGATCAATGTATGTGATTAGTTAGGAATACTCTGTCAGATGTTCATCCATACAAGTTCTCCTGGGACTGGACAAAACGAAGACATTATTTTATAAACCAATCTTAGGTAATTTCTACCTAGGATTTATAAAACAATTCTTGCATACCTCCGTCTTTTATTATCTTTGATAATCTTCGACTTGCAACATAAGAATCGAATCGAAGTGGAATATATATTCCAGACTCTTTGAAACAATCAACGTTAATATCTTTTAGGGACAAGTGATATTTAAATGGATCAGAATGTATATAAAATTGGATCTTTAATATTGACTTTTATTTATCGTTAATTTGATCATTTGAGTATTGAAAAGACTTCTTGACTTAAGTTGATAAAATATTACTTCGATGTTTTATTCAAAACTTTTAAATTTATCATCGACAGTTAAATCACCTTCCCTTAATTCAACTCATCCACTTTTATTTATTTACTTAGTCATGAATGATTTAATAAAATATTTCTCCATTTTATTTAATCAAATTATTCACGTGAATAATTAAAATTAGACTAATACAACAATGTAAATATATATAAGTATATACAATCTACTTCCCATTTGTTTACATTATTTCATTATAACGCTTAATTTATTATTATAAATTATCAAGGTTATAATCATAAATTATTAAACAAATTATTGTTAAGTTATTAGAATTTTACTTACAAACAAATTTCTAAAATATAATTAAAACTAAACTTCTCTTCCTTTTATTCATTTACTATTTCCAATTAAGACTATCCTGTTTAAAACTTCAGCCCATTACTCCTCTAACTCCTATCATTTTCTTTTCTATTTTCTATTTAAAACTTAACCTATTTTCGCAGCAAACTACCTCTTCTTTTCTTTTGTGTTGATTTATTTCCTACGGCCCATCCCTTTCTATATTTTAATTTGTTTTTAAATGAATTTGCATAGCCCAAAACTCAGCCGTTACCCTAAACCCTACCTCACCCTTTAATTAACTCACGTGGCCTGCCACCCTTCCATGGAACGAAAACCCATGCCCACTTTAATTTAGTTTTGCCAAGACCTTCTATGTATCCCATCCCAAAACTTTGCTCCCACTTCCAGTTACTCCTGCCTCTCTCTACTGTGTAGTGCTTCTCCTCCACGTCCTCATGCTCAGGTGAAAAGTTGAACGCATCCCCCTCCATATTTTTACAGACCCTTATCTCAAGTCCCTCTCCTTCTTCTTACTACTACTACACCTTGTTTTTTCACTCCTGTACCCATGACATTATTGTGCACAAACTGTGTGCATATGCACATGCAAGCTATCTTGTATCCAAGCATGTTTACGGATTCCACATATGCACGAACCAGACTGGAATCATCTCCGATTTCTCGACCACACTCTACTCATCAGGATAAAAAAAACCGTATATAAGTTTGTTTTATATATAAACTGACTGGAAAAAACTGCACCAAAAACTTTGATCAAATAGCGTTCTCATGTCGTCCACTCCGACCATCGAATAACCCCGTACTCTCGCCACGTGTTGCCAATATTATGGTCGTACTCTGCCCCGAGTTTCTCCAAACTCGATCATCTTAAAAAAAAGTTCAAAACTGTTTTATTATATGTATTAAAAGCCATTTTATATTTTATATTCTGGTGTTCTATGTTTAATGTTATAAACACATCTGAATGGTTACTTTCCACTCATAGAACTAAAGTCTAACTTATCCTTAGCAACCAGTTATAAGAATTTAAATAAAACAAAGTAAAGTTTGCATTATAGGTTATGTCTCAGGTGTGTAATCAAATATCCATGGGTTTAGTAATAAGGTTTCTAATTCAACCGTACTGAGCCGCAACAAATCAACTAAATAATAGCTCACTTTTAACATAACTGGTAATCTACGAACCAGTTTTCATGAGAGATCAAAGTTCCCATGTACTAGAACAGACTATGAGAGTTACTAGAAAACAAAACAATGTATGTTTACATTATAGGCAAACGTCACCGGTTTAAATAATGCATAAGCATATATGATTTCAGCATGGTTTTAAATCATATCAAACAAGTGCTGCATGTACACAATTGTAACGGCCCGGAAAAATTCTATGCTCGAATTTTCAACTATAATACATATAACTGTATTAATTGCCAAAAATCCATGTATCAAAAATCTCAGACTGTTAATAGAAAGAAATTAGAGGATGAGAAAAGAAAGGAATATTAGAATAAGACGATCATCAGAATCTCACAGCGGAATGAATAAAATAAAATATCAAATGCTTTATGCAAAAACTGTATATTACACATCAGAGCATACATACATCTCAATTCAACACACAGCGAAAATATATAATACCATAATATGGCTATACGTCTCGACTCCAGCTCTTCTTCTGAAGCTCCAAGCGAAACCTAACCTGATAATATACTCGGTCTGATCCGAGCACATTTGAAGCAAAGCAAAATTCACCCGGATCAGTCTGGAATATCTTCAGTGATAAATGCATAGCACAACAATCTTGTTTAATCTTTGAAAATCCCTTTGGAAAGAAAAGGACAATATAAGACCATCCTACACATTAACACGAACGGTTTTTACCTTACTATAACTCAAAACATTTTTATATATCAAAATCCAATAATATTATAATAGTGTCTATCAAATCACAAATAAATAACCATCTAGCAAAACGCTTTCATCCCACGCTCTGCATATTAATTATATAATCAAAAACCGTTTGCCGTTTGTTGTAGATTGGATTTCCAACTTGACAAGATATGGGACCACCTTCTGATCAGTGTACCCTAGAGGAAATACAGCAGGGTTCAACAAGAACGTCTTGCAACCGACCACACATGACCAACCACTCATTTAGCTTGAGTGCATCGAATATATTGTCACCATATGGTTTTATGAGCTCACCAAAGTTCCACGGAGATACAGAATATGAAAGAAGTACAAAATATGAATTTTCTCTAGATTGTGACAATACACCCTGCTTGGGTATGACCCACCTAGCCATGTTGCCTGCCCGATTTTTGTCATTTCCCGGTTGATGAGGCTTGAGGCTACGTTTATCTTTAGAACATTTGGCCATCATTCACCTTGGACGCTACATCGTCAGATCTGTCAAATCACTAATTGACATCTTAAAATATTCTCTGGGTGTTAAGCAAGAGAATTTCTCCGCCACCAAACTGGATATATTTGTAAAAATCAATGTACGCGAGTTTTAGGAAATACTCTGTCAGACATTCGTCCATATAAGTCATCCGAAAACAGGATGAACCAAAGGCACCCTCCTACCGCATCCTTATGTAGGAATCACCCCAAGGATCAGTAGCGAGTAGTCCTTGCAATCCGTAGACTCCAACCACTACAGGACCACAGTGTATCTCTGGGAGCTAACCATATATTATAAGTAGTTCTTCCACTTTATGGAAGATATACAGTCTTCAATGCTCCATCTTCATTTGCTGCACATTAGCTTCATGCGCACGTTGTTTCGAAGTGGTTATGGGTATACTTCCCATCCCGGACTCTTCGAAAACAACACGTTAAAAGTTTCGATAATATATTTTATTTGATAGTCGGGTTTTTAACTATCAATATCAAATAGTACGTTAAGTATATTGGCAGCTCAGACCTTACTATTTAAACCATTAAAAATCTCTTTACCAAATCACTTATCGATTTAGAATTCGATTCCATTATTTATCTTGACGAAACTATTCACGTTCGTTACTTAGGATCAATGATTATACTAACCACACTCCATTTTACTAATATCACCTATTTATAAAAAATCCCTTTTATTTCCATTTTTTGGAAATATTACATCATAACTCAATAACTCCTTTAGCCTTTCTTTACTTCTAAAATACGATATATATATATATATACTTTATTCAATATACGATTATCATTCCTATACGACCCAGAACCATGTTGAACGATATGTTATATCATTATATAAAATCGAATGTTAAATTTGAAGATTTCCATTCAGTATGGGTAGTATATAATTAAATCGCCATTATTTATCTCTACTCCTAACTTGGTATCGCTCATGAGGACAGAACCCACTTCTGGAGGACAGGTGAATGCTCAAGTGACTGGTAGATAGGGTAGAAATAAGAAAATTTATGTAGAAGGTTTAATTTCCTTATCTGATTGAGGAGTTAAAAACTCTTTCTGATTCTGGCATTTTGATTCTGTAATTGAAACTCTGCACTTTAATACTAATCTTGTTTCTTTTTCCGTTTTAGTCTCAGACCCCATGAGGGTTAGGACTCATCTGTTTGTAATAAGTTGGGGTTTGAGGGCATCTGTGTTGGGCGTGACGCATACATTCTGAGTTTTTATCATGCTTAGTTTCCTAAGAATCATTTGGTAATCTTATCTATATCAGTAGTCTGTAGGTTTCTGAAAAGGATAGGAGTTTTTACTCAAAATGTGAAATAGGTTTCCAGTTGGGCATTTGTTTAATAGGAGTGATTCTCTGAGCATTAATCTGATGTTGATTTCGGTCTTCGGGGTTGATACTTAGAAGTTGTTCTCTTAAACCGATGTCTAATGGGAACCTAGCTTTAGTTTTATACTTGCTTCTATCACTCGACTTTATCCTTCGACCTTTAGGTAGAAACTAATAGGTGTAAACATGTGTTTGAGATATGTTATGTTTGATGGTTGCAAGTGGATACAAGTGGTTGCTAGTGATTGCTCGTGGATGCATAAATACACACTAGGCACTAGATCGGCTCAAAAACACTCTCATACTGCATATGGATGTGTGTGTATTTTTTTATGGATGCAAAATGGGTGACTCAGCACATGGATGTTGCATATGAATGAGCGGTTGTGCACTCATTTAGAAATGAAGCGTATCAAATAAGATTTCTTGCATACATAATTGGACTCATGGCACCAACATGGTTCGCATTGAGGAGGTCAACTGAATCAGTAGACCGCCTGATCTTTGCATTAGATAAGAGACATATACACACACTTTTGCATATGTTCATAGAACATTAGAAGTTTTCTAAGGACAATGGATGCTTGTGGATGATGGTTGAGTAGATGTATGATAGGATGGTAGGACACATTATTCTTATCTTGAAGATTTCGGAGACGAAATCCTTTAAGGAGGGGAGAATGTAACACCCCGTATTTTCGGTGAACGTATAAGTAACAAATTAAAATATACTTAATTTTTAGGAGAAGAATTAAGGGAAATGGTTGCTCCATTGCGTTCGTCTCGAAATTCTGCTTGAGATAGAGTCCGAGCTTTCGTAAAACGACTATCGTATGAAGAAGGTATGGACGAAAGAAGTTAGGCAGAAAAACAGGAAACATGCCAGAATACACTGACGCACTTGTGTAGTACACCAGTACAAAAATACACTGGCGCACCTGCCAAGTGCGCCCATACCGATCCAGCATAGAATTCTGAAGTGTTCTGTGATGACGTGTCTTCTTCTGAGTGGCTAGATGACCCGTCTTCGAGCTGGGTGGTTCTGATGACTTCTGGACTGATCTGAAGGCTCTAAATCACCCTATTCTCCTATAAAAATACCCCCAAACCTCACTTTCTCTCCACACAATTTCATTCTTCCTATCTGCCTCTATAATAAATAAATAAAATAATGGTGTCGCTACTCTGCTGGGATCAAAACCAGAACTAGTGCATCTTCTTCCAAATCTAAATAAGATTAAAAGAGAACTACTGCAACTCTTCTTCTGTAATCCAATCAAGGCAAGTGCAGTTATTTTCCGATATGAATTTTAATCGTGATCTTGATATAATTATAAAACTGAATCTGAGTCTATGCCCTTTTTCTATTTATCAAATTTGTTCCTCTGTTGTATTATTCTGTTTGTTATGTATTTCTTCCTCTTTTCTTTCTTTTTGTTTAATAGCCAGGCTACCACGAGCCTGAGCTAGATCTCATAAGAGATGAATGCATAAACACTAAATTTGGAAAGAATATTGAATGAGGCATATTTGGGCATAATTGATTTGTAACTAATTTGAAGATACAACGCATGTTGTAATTCTGGACATAAATTTGAGGCATATTGTATAAGACGATCTATGACTTGGAAGGAGAGGATTATTGTGACTTAGAACATAAAGAACAAAGGTTGAACTTAGAACATAAATCTGAGATATACAATTGGGCATGTTGTATTTAAAACATAAGGTGTATTTAACGTATGACTTGGGATTTGTGGCGTAAAGTTTAACTGTGAACATGTAATTGATTTGGATGCATAGTACAAGTTGTAATTCAAGATCTAGATCTGGACATACTATATATATTATGGTCTGAAATTTGGAAAAAAGAGAATTAATTTGCATTTGACTTAGGTGTAAAGATCCATATTAGGATTAGATAATTATTAAGTGTGAATACACCTAAGGAGGGTTTTTTTTGGATATGTGACATGCATTGTATTAAATGGTTATATTTAGCATAATTTATGTGTAAGGTTTTTGGAGAATATTCTGAACTATGCAAGTTTAACTAAAAAATGGGACATATGTTATATGGTGGATTATGACCATAATTTAGGCATATAAGTTTAGGCTTACCTTATGAATTAGGCAAGAAATGTGAATAGGACTTTAAGGAATGTTTAAATCGGCTAAAACTGTTATCTGCTTATTATGTTAAATTTGCCTAATCTGCTAAACCTATTACCTGTTTAATCTGTTGAATTGCCTAAACTGTTACATATGTTGAATCGCCTAATTTGCTAACTTTGCCTAATCTTCTAAATCTATTGAGTTGCCTATTCTGCTAAATCCATTGAACCACCTAAGCTGCTAAATCTGTTAAATCTGTTGAAAAGCTGAATGATTGTAATTTGTGTAAAACATGTTAATTTGTTTAATGTGCTGCGACTTGAAAAGAAGTCAAATCTGTTAAATTAATATAATTAGTCTGAAATTTGTATAATTTGTAATGGAATAAACTGGTTAAAATAAAAACGCTGAGACACGAGGTTAGACTCATGTTTGCGGTAGAAGCCTGCCCGGACCCAACCAGCTTAACCAGCAACCGCAAACTGCTAGTCTAATGTGAGAGGTCGTAGGCATAACTAAAATATGCTTAGACACAAGGTTAGGTCTGGCTTGTGGCAGAAGTCTGCCCGGAACCGCCTGGCTTATCCAGCGGCCAGAAGCTACCGACCTAATGTGAGAGGTCTGCGCATTAATATTTAATTATGCAAATCTGAGATAAATATGATGTCTAAAACGTGTTGGGTAGATAAGGCTAAACCAACTGGACTGATGAATTAATAAACCTGTTTTGTGAATCTGTAGGCCCAATAAAAAATTAGATAATCTGTAAGTCTGTTAAAACTATACATCTGATCCGTTAGTCTGAAAACCTGTTGACTTGATTTTCTGGTCTGTGAACTAGTTGATTCGGAACTCTGTAGACCTAAAACTTGTAAACAAGTTAATCTGAAATCTGTTAGTCTGGGGACACAAGGTTAGGAGGGAAAATACTTGTTTCATCCGTTGTTTGGGACCCATATTAGTCAGTTACCCTTTCTGGTATCAAAACTATGACCCAACAGTAGGTAGGGTCCGGGCACGCTTACTGAACTAATTATAAGTGGTTCATTCTAATAATGGCGAGGGGTGTTGATGGTGCGTTCCAACCGGGTCATGTGCGTGCATGGATCCCGGTCTGCCTCTGAGGATGTAAGACGCCATGACATCTGTAAATAGGTCTGTTTCATTTAGGTTGCTACTTTGGGGAGTGATACACCCTTCTGTGGGGCTGGCACAGGGTATTTATGTATTAGGGAGCCGATCGCTTGGGGTAGATTTAGGGTACACTTAGTTCTGTCTGTTTCCGTTGGGGTGCCGTCTGTTTCTGTTGGGTGGTAACACCTGCCTGTTTCTGCGTGGTACCGTCTGTTGGGGGTGGTAAAGGCCCATTTACTAGTGTACACCTAATTCTAACATTCTGTTTCTGTCGGGATTATTCTGTTTCCGTCTCTGATTCCGTTTATGTACTATCTGTCTGTTGGGGTGGTAAAGGCCCATTACTGGCATTCTGTTCCTGTATAGATTATTCTGTTCCGTTTCTGTTTCAGTTTGGACATTAGGGTAACGTCTAATCTTGTTATACTAGCATTAGTGCAGAGAAGTAAAATATAAGTAAGAAGCATAACTTGGGCTATATCATTCTGTTTCTTCTGTTTAGCTTAAGTATACCAGTTACTCTTGTTGCTGTTGTCTCTTATCCAGCTTTATTTTCATGTCCTGATATTATTATCTGTTCATATGTTGAAAGTCACTGGACTTGCCAGACTTTATGTCTGACCTTGCTTGTTTTCGGCCCTTTTCTTTCATTTCCCCACTCCCCCAGGTTTTTAAGGGTGGAAGTATAAGAGCTTGATTCGGATTTTCTCTGCTTGAAGTACCGGTTGGCCTTGGCTCTATCTTTCCATGGCAGTTTATGTTGGGGATTATGATTTTAAAAACTATGCATTCTGAAGGCTTTTGTACAAGGCTGATATTTTGTACTTGAATTCTGATATTGTGATTTGAATAGATGTAACCAAACGTACTTCGGTTTCTGTTGTAATAAAGTTATTAATTTTTCAAGTATTGTTTTATCTGTCTTGTAAATTTTTGTTCTATCTACTAAAACGCTCCATCAAAGTTAAGGCATTCCCTTTGTGAGTGACCTTGATGGGGGTGGGGTGTTACACTTGGTATCAGAGCTGAAGGTTACCGGATTTGATAAAAAAGTTTCGGAAAACTATTTTCAAAAAGGTTTTTGAAAAGGAAGTTTTTTCAAAAGTAGAGTTTATTTTGAAAAACATAATCCCCAAAGCCATAGCCTATCTTTCTATCCTTTTTTTTGAATCTTTCCTTTTTCTTTCGTTTCAGCATGTCTGGGGATCTTAACCTTCCGGAGGGCATACCGATACCTGGCTGGTTCAGGAGGTACCTAGAAGCTAGGGCTAATGATGCGGTCCCAACAAACGTCCCTCCTCCCCCAGCTGCAGCGATTCCTCTTCCTCCTCTGCACGTGAATACTTTCCCAAAGATATGTAGAGACTTTCGAGCCATGGGTGGGAAGAACTTTAATGGAACTGAATCCTTTGTGGAAGCAAGGAACTGGCTCAAAGAAACTGAGGATTTATTCGTTATCTTCGAGGTGGAAGATAGGAAAAAGGTACAGTTGGCAGTATGGTTGCTTAAGGACGAAGCTTCTTTTTGGTGGGAGGTCACAAATGGAGAGCGTCCGGTAGAGAGACGAATGGATTTCAGGCATATGTTCGAGATGAAATTTCTCTTACGAGGAGAAGAGAGTCTATACGTAGAAAGGTTCTTGGCGTTAAAGTAGGGGGATTTATCAGTGAGAGAGTACGTCAACAAGTTTAATCAATTGGCAAGATTTGGCTTAAAATTGGTAAATACACCGCCTAAGAAGGCACTAAGGTTTGCTAAAGGTTTGAATGAGCCGCTACACGGGTTGGTGATGTCCCACATTCCTATGGGGGCAACCTTCGAAAAATTGGTGGACATGGCGTTAATGCATGAAGAGGAAGCCGAAAGTAAAAAGAAAGAGGAAAAGCTTGAAGGACCACAAAACAAGAAGGCTGGGCCCAAAAAGGAAACAAAAAAGAAGGATGAGAAGACTAAAGATAAGAAAGAGAAGAAGTGCTTTACTTGTGGAGGTTCGACCCATCTGAACAAGGATTGCAGAAAAAGGAAGGGCACTTGCTTCAACTATGGAGAAATGGGGCACTTCACAAGGGAGTGCCCAAAGAAATGAGGGCAAGGGCAGAGGCAGAACCCAATTCTGGAGGACAGGCGAATGCTCCAGTGACTGGTAGATAGGGTAGAAATAAGAAAATTTATGTAGAAGGTTTAATTTCCTTATCTGATTGAGGAGTTAAAAACTCTTTCTGATTCTGGCATTTTGATTCTGTAATTGAAACTCTGCACTTTAATACTAGTCTTGTTTCTGTTTCCGTTTTAGTCTCAGACCCCATGAGGGTTAGGACTCATCTGTTTGTAATAATTTGGGGTTTGAGGGCATCTGTGTTGGGCGTGACGCATACATTCTGAGTTTTTATCATGCTTAGTTTCCTAAGAATCATTTGGTAATCTTATCTGTATCAGTAGTCTGTAGGTTTCTGAAAAGGATAGGAGTTTTTACTCAAAATGTGAAATAGGTTTCCAGTTGGGCATTTGTTTAATGGGAGTGATTCTCTGAGCATTAATCTGATGTTGATTTCGGTCTTCGGGGTTTGGTACTTAGAAGTTATTATCTTAAACCGATGTCTAGTGGGAACCTAGCTTTAGTTTTATGCTTTCTACTATCACTCAACTTTATCCTTCAACCTTTAGGTAGAAACTAATGGGTGTAAACATGTGTTTGAGACATGTTATGTTTGATGGTTGCAAGTGGATGCAAGTGGTTGCTAGTGATTGCTCGTGGATGCATAAACACACATTAGGCACTAGATTGGCTCAAAAACACTCTTATACTGCATACGGATGTGTGTGCATTTTTTTATGGATGCAAAATGGGTGACTCATCACATGGATGTTGCATATGATTAGCGGTTGTGCACTCATATAGAAATGAAGCGTATCAAATAGGATTTCTTGCATACATAATTGGACTCATGGCACCAACATGGTTCGCATTGAGGAGGTCAACTGAATCAGTAGACCGCCTCATCTTTGCATTAGATAAGAGACATATACACACACTTTTGCATATGTTCATACAACATTAGAAGTTTTCTAAGGACAATGGATGCTTGTGGATGATCGTTGAGTAGATGGATGATTGGATGGTAGGATACATTCTTCTTAACTTGAAGATTTCGGGGACGAAATCCTTTAAGGATGGGAGAATGTAACACCCCATATTTTCGGTGAACGTATAAGTAAAAATTAAAAAATATTTAATTTTTAGGAGAAGAATTAAGGGAAACGGTTTGTGCCATTGTGTTCATCTCGAAATTCTGCTTGAGATAGAGTCTGAGTTTGCGTAAAACGGGTACCGTATGAAGAAGATATGGACGAACGAATTTAGGCGGAAAAACCGGAAACATGCCAGAATACACTGGTGCACTTGTGAAGTGCGCCAGTACAGAAATACACTGGCACACCTGCCAAGTGCGCCCATACCGATCCAGCATAGAATTCTGGAGTGTTCTGTGATGACGTGTCTTCTTTTGAGTGGCCGGATGACCTGTCTTCGAGCTGGGTGGTTCTGATGACTTCTGGACTGATCTGAAGGCTCTAAATCACCTTATTCTCCTATAAAAACACCCCCAAACCTCACTTTCTCTCCACACAATTTCATTCTACCTATACTTTGCCTCTATAATAAATAAATAAAATAATGGCATCGCTACTCTGCTGGGATCAAAACTAGAACTAGTGCATCTTCTTCCAAATCTGAATAAGACTAAAAGAGAACTACTGCAACTCTTCTTCTATAATCCAATCAAGGCAAGTGCAGTTATTTTCCGATATGAATTTTAATCATGATCTTAACATAATTATAAAACTGAATCTGAGATTATGCCCTTTTTCTATTTATCAGATTTGTTCCTCTGTTTTATTATTCTGTTTGTTCTATATTTCTTCCTCCTTTCTTTCTTTTTGTTTGATAGCCAGGCTACCACGAGCCTGAGCCAGATCTCATAAGAGATGAATGCATAAATACGAAATTTGGGAAGAATATTGAATGAGGCATATTTAGGCATAATTGATTTGTAACTAATTTGAGGGTACAACGCATGTTGTAATTCTGGACATAAATTTGAGGCATATTGTATAAGACGATCTATGACTTGGAAGGAGAGGATTATTGTGACTTAGAACAAAAAGAACATAGGTTGAACTTAGAAAATAAACCCGAGATATATAATTGGGCATGTTGTATTTAAAACATAAGGTGTATTTAACATATGACTTGGGATTTGTGGCGTAAAGTTTAACTGTGAACATGTAATTGATTTGGATGCATAGTACAAGTGGTAATTCAAGATCTAGATTTGGACATGCTATATATATTATAGTCTAAAATTTGGAAAAAAGAGAATTAATTTGCATTTAACTTAGGTGTGAAGATCCATATTAAGATTGAATAATTATTAAGTGTGAATATACCTAAGTAAGGGGGATTTTTTGGATATGTGACACGCATTGTAATCAATGGCCATATTTGGCATAATTTATATGTAAGGTTTTTGGAGAATATTCTGAACTATGCAAGTTTAACTAAAAATTGGGACATATGTTATATGGTGGATTATGACCATAATTTAGGCATATAAGTTTGGGCTTACCTTATGAATTAGGCAAGATATGTGAATAGGACTTTAAGGAATGTTTAAATCGGCTAAAACTGTTATCTGCTTATTATGTTAAATTTGCCTAATCTGCTAAACCTATTACCTGTTTAATCTGTTGAATTGCCTAAACTGTTACATAAGTTGAATCGCCTAATCTACTAATTTTGCCTAATCTACTAAATCTGTTGAGTTGCCTAATCTGCTAAATCTGTTGAACCACCTAAGCTGCTAAATCTGTTAAATCTGTTGAAAAGCTGAATGATTGTAATTTGTGTAAAACATGTTAATTTGTTTAATGTGCTGCGACTTGAAAAGAAGTCAAATCTGTTAAATTAATATAATTAGTCTGAAATTTGTATAATTTGTAATGGAATAAACTGGTTAAAATAAAAACGCTGAGACACGAGGTTAGACTCGTGTTTGCGGTAGAAGCCTGCCCGGACCCAACCGGCTTAACTAGCAACCGCAAACTTCTAGTCTAATGTGAGAGGTCGTAGGCATAACTAAAATATGCTTAGACACAAGGTTAGGTCTGGCTTGTGGCAGAAGTCTGCCCGGAACCGCCCGGCTTATCCAGCGGCCACAAGCTACCGACCTAATGTGAGAGGTCTGCGCATTAATATTTAATTAATGCAAATCTGAGATAAATAAGATGTCTAAAACGTGTTGGGTAGATAAGGCTAAACCAACTGGATTGATGAATTAATAAACCTGTTTCGTGAATCTGTAGGCCCAGTACAAAGTTAGACAATCTGTAAGTCTGTTAAAACTATACATCTGATCCATTAGTCTGAAAACTTGTTGACTTGATTTTCTGGTCTGTGAGCTAGTTGATTCTGAACTCTGTAGGCCTAAAACTTGTAAACAATTTAATTTGAAATCTGTTAGTCTGGGGACACAAGGTTAGGAGGGAAAAATACTTGTGTCATCTGTTGTTTGGGACCCATATTAGTCAGTAACACTTTCTGGTATCAAAACTATGACCCAACAATAGGTAGGGTCCGGGCACGCTTACTGAACAAATTATAAGTGGTTCATTCTGATAATGGCGAGGGGTGTTGATGGTGCGTTCCAACCGGGTATTGTGCGTGCATGGATCCCGGTCTGCCTCTGAGGATGTAAGACGCCGTGACATCTGTAAACAGGTTTGTGTCATTTAAAGGTTGCCACTTTAGGGAGTGATACACCCTTTTGTGGGGCTGGCACAGGGTATTTATGTATTAGGGAGCCGATCGCTTGGGGTAGATTTAGGGTACACTTAGTTCTGTCTGTTTCCGTTGGGGTACCGTCTGTTTCTGTTGGGTGGTAACACCTGTCTGTTTCTGTGTGGTACCGTCTGTTGGGGTGGTAAAGGCCCATTTACTAGTGTACACCTAATTCTAACATTCTGTTTCTGTAGGGATTATTCTGTTTCCATCTCTGATTCCGTTTATGTACCTTTTGTCTGTTGGGGTGTTAAAGGCCCATTACTGGCATTATGTTCCGGTATAGATTATTCTTTTCCATTTCTATTTCAGTTTGGACATTAGGGTAACGCTTAATCCTCTTATACTAGTATTAGTGCAGAGAAATAAAATATAAGTAAGAAGCATAACTTGGGCTATATCATTTTGTTTCTTCTGTTTAGCTTAAGTATACCAGTTACTCCTGTTGCTGTTGTCTCTTATCCAGCTTTATTTTCATGTCATCATATTATTATCTGTTCATATGCTGAAAGTCACTGGACTTGCCAGACTTTACGTCTGACCTTGCTTGTTTTCGCCCCTTTTCTTTCGTCCCCCCCCCCCCCCCGGTGGTTTTTTAGGGTGGAAGTATAAGGCTTGATTCAGATTTTCTCTACTTGAAGTACCGCTTGGCCTTGGCTCTATCTTTCCATGGCAGTTTATGTTGGGGATTATGATTTTAAAAACTATGCATTCTGATGGCTTTTGTACAAGGCTGATATTTTGTACTTGAATTCTGATATTGTGATTTGAAAAGATGTAACCAAACTTACTTCGGTTTCTATTGTAACGAGTGTGCACCTGTGCTTCGCACACGGAGATGCGGAAGTATTGTGGGCATACAATGAATGAAAGCAAAGTTAAACAGGTGAGGTACATTAAGTTAAAATGCACAGGGTAATAATAGTGGGTGTGCGCAGTGACATTTGCGTAATAATGATTAAGTGTTGTCTCATTATGCGTGCATGGGTAACATACATTGTAGGATATAAAAATACCGTAGCATTTTATTTTTGATATAAAAGTTTGAATACTTGATAGACCAAGCAAAGATTTAGTTATAAAAAATATTCAGAAAGGACAACATGTAAATGATAACAAAGGACGAAGGCTTAGCTTGGGAATGAAATCATTGAATGAATAAATGCCAGCATGCAATATATAATATTATCCATTTGTACAGTCTATTGTAATTGCACACGTACCGTGTGAATGAGTAAAAATTCTCAGAATATGATGTTATAAAGTACCGCTGGCACAGATGTATATTTTGACATGCTGCAAATAGGACTACAGGTCGAAAGAAAACAAAACCATTGTTTAAAGCCATGAAGTAGAAGAAAAATTGGTTCCATAAATAACAAATTTCCTACCACACGCTGGAAATAGGCAGATGGTAGTAATGTGATTTGAAGAAAATTAGATTAGGATGAAAACACTATGCAAATTCCAAACCATTGCATAAATTAAAAAGCATGCAGCATGAATAACGCTGGTATATAACATAAAACATTATGTCGTAGATAAATAACAGGCATTTGCACGGCAGAAAACGCTAAGCAGTCATTGTTTATGAGTTCATTTCTTGTTTTTTGCTGTTGTGCATGCCGTGCCCAGTAACTACCTGCATAGAAAATTCATAGGTCATAGACCGTAAATGTATGGTATGAAAAGGTAGTAAATTGTCACGGTAAAGAACTTCTGATGTGGTAAATGTAAACAAAAATATGAAATACCCAAAAGAACAGTCTTCAACACAAATATTATGACTATAATTATAATAACTAATAATATGTCTTAAGTAAGCCTAGGGGTTAATTACTTCTAACACTCGCAAACAGGACGGTTAACACCTTAACTCTATCACCTGCACAGTTTCATCCGCTTGTCATATCTGGTCCGTTTCGTTCCTCTCGTCTTCCTGGTATACACGTGATAAACCCTATCGCATCTCTCCCCTTTGTACTGTGAACTAATTTTTTCATGTCTGTAATAATTTATGTTCTGCATTCATTCCCTGTTAGTACTTGAACAATCCGCCCCATATTTTCATGCCACATGCAAGTATTCTTCCCCACCTGACAGTCTGAAATCACCATGCCTCTTTTTTATTAATTTTTTGTTTTTTTTTTGTTTTACAGGAACTACTAACTGCCGATAATTCCACCACCACTGCTCCAATGGTGCACCAATTCTGTTGCAGCCACTGCCTGTCAAATCTTCACCATGATATCGAATATTTCGTAGTATCACCGAAGAAGTCGCACAATCTTTGTCGAACCTGACTGCCAATAGTGATAATGTTGCTCCTCTAGTATTTCCAATCGCTAATCCCACGTGTTGTTGTTCTCCCCTTCAGGATGCAACCATCGGTTCGAACTTTCCCATAATATACAGTACCCGACCCAAAACTTCCCTGTTTGGATCTACTCTCCTACCTATATGTGTTGTTATTATACGTGTTTTTATTGAACGCTTAGTGGGAAATAATTGGCAGCATTTCATTTCGGTTTGGTTTATGGATATAAAACCGTGCGAAAGACACCGTATATGTACACGCTGGAACCACCCGCTGTCAATGAGGCATGTTACATGATAGTCAAAAAGATATTCTTCAATATAATGCATATATGAAAGAATATAATGCATAAAACATTAAATATGTTAAGGGACTGATTAAATTTCCAACTGAGCGTACGATTGTTTTATTTTTCAGCTACGTATAAAGTGAACATTATGTTATTGGCAGAAAAAAATATCATTAATTTTATATTATTAAAGTGGCTGTATATACGCACCCTGAATGAGTCATGTGAAACAGTAGTTTAAAAGACATTCTCTAACATAATGCAGTTATGAAAAGAGTAAATATAGAAAAGCAAGTTTTCATTACATCCCTTGTAGTAAGCTTAATTGTTTGTTATATGCATAAATACGTAGGTGTAGACACTTTTGGTTAATAATGTATACATCAAATTCAGCAGCAGGAGATTTAAGGAACAAAAATAACATCGATGCTTACCTTAGCTGTATTAAAATTAGGTGGATCTACATGAAGGTATCAATTTTGGCAAAAAATACATTTACGGCCTATTTTAATATTATGAGTAGTAGGCCTAGGTCCTTCATATAAAACTTGATGCACAAAAATTCGTTCCTAATAATTATTGTAAATTACATTCATAGAATTTAACTACTGTAATAATCAGCACTTTTCATGGAACTTTCGACCATTATTGATTACAAAAAATTATGGGGAATGTGCGCACTTTTCATGGGAAAGTTGCATATATTATTCAATTTTTAGATAAAAGTGCTTAAATATGTGCTATTATTGGCAAAATTAGTGCAAAAAATTAAACGATTATTAGTTAACTTAGTTCCAGAAACTTAATTTATACACCTTTTTTGAAGGATGTTTGACTATTTTGAAACTGAAAAGGGACTTTAACCAAACTGCCCATTTTATATTTGTAATATCGTTTATGCTTGTTCGACTAATGTCAGAAGTAGACAAAATTGTTTCAATGTGTATAAATGGAGATTAAAAATAATAATTGATGGGTGTTCATTAAGTTATTACAAACTAAATAAATACTCGTGCTATTTACAAAGCTCATTAAGCTGAATGCAAGCTTGTTCCAAATGAAAATGTAGATTTAAAATAAACAAACTTCAGAACGATTGAAGCAATGATCGAACCATATCCAAGCCTAGTAAACAATCAGATTGGATACAGATCCAAGGTTTAGTAGGTCGAACACATATACGTATTAACAAAAATTTATGTTGTCATAGCCGACTGAACATTGTTTGTGTATAAAAAATATATAGGGCTAAAATATGACAGTTTGAGGGAAACTGTTATTTTTATGTACATAAGAAATCTGTACTCATTATGGTGTTAGATTGAATTTTAAAACATGCATTCAATCTCAAACATTGAAGTTCCGAGTAAATCGTGAAAAACAGGTTTGTCTCGACAAATTCAATTATAAGAGTAAAGGAAGTTAACCATAGTCATCTCGCGAATACTGTATTAACTATATACCAATAAAAGGCATAATAGATATATATTTAATATTTGAGTTTCAGTTGTAAGAAATCTTGCACACCCGTGATTCACATATGTGTTAGGTAGGACGTACCGATGAGATGCACTTGATGGTTGCATATGTGGATCAGTGGAGAATGCTCTAATGCTGAACTTATGTCTACGCATAACTGAAAGTAAATCCATGCTAGATATGTAGATTCCGCCGACAGAATTATTAATGCGAACGGTCACCTGTTGAAAATAGATGGGGTTTGATGTTTTAGTTATGAATGTGTAAGTATGAAAAAGTAAATATGTTTACCTTGTTTACGTTGTAGCCTGTAGTGTCATTGTGGCATGGGACGTGAGTTTCCAATTTTCTTATTTGCTGTTGTATTTCTAACTGCGAAGGTAAGTATCTCGAACGCTAGGCAAAAATGATGGTAAATGAGTGCTTGAAAATAGCAAACGTGTGGCTTTGTATATTGTGGCAAGGTGTATGTGGTGTACCTGTGCAGATGTCGACCTTTGCATAATGCGACGTAGGAACTTTATCTCATTCCTAGATTGTAGCAAAGCAACATGCAATTCGCGAGGAGGCTGTTGTATAGATTATGTTAGAAAATGAAATTTACAGAAGATGTGGCATTTGTGGATTATTTAATGTCATTGTCGTTTAGATTACTTATAATGGCCAAAGGCGAATAAAAGATATAGTTACAAAAAGTGTATGGTAACTTAGCTGGAAGAGGCGAGATATTGACTTGAATTCCTTGTGACTTCAAAAGTGAGCAGGTCAATGCAATATTTCTATCCATCTGCGCAGATCATATGATTAATATGGAAAAGGAAAGCCGATGGTTAGTATGAGTTAATTAACCTGCTTGCATAGAACGTTGAAAACTTGAGTGTAGGTTTACCTGTCCATGGATTTGGATGTGAGTAGCAGTGTTCTGCAAGTTTTATTTGTTTCACATGTAGTGAGAAGACGAAAGTTAACTTATAAATAGCAAATGGTATATGAGTGGTTAGTGTTTGCAAATAATTGTGCATATTCATTTTGGGGTACATAGAGTAGTGGTTATGTGTATTTATATTTGTATGCATGCATACAGAAAAATAATATGTATTTATGTTTCGTTTGTTGTCTTGTACCTTGTCATGCCCCTTTGGGGATGTTCGATTTGTTGTTAAATGGGGATTGCTAGGTATTTTGCGTACCAAATTGTTGTTGACAGTTAGTTTGTGCCCCCAACTATAGTGGAATAAAGTGTGATGTAAACCTGTAACAGTACCAACGTATGAGGAAAAAGGCAGCAACAGCAAGAATCATATATGTGAAGGAAGATCAAAATTTAAACATTTAAAAATGGTTGAGGAATCAATGATGAGTTTCATGTGCGGGTATTCAAAGTTGGGTAAACAGATAGCAGTATACTATGTATATGCAGCAGTGTGTTTGTATAGTTATACATGTGTAGTTGGTATTATTTATTAATGGAAGGTTAATATGTAATTAACATGTTTGAAATTAGTTACGAAGTGCAGGAGTTTTAAAAATATCCAGTCACAAGCAGTTGTAACTGGATGTTGGAATTAAGGTTTTTTTATCAAAGCATTGTTGTGTACAGGGAATAAAGGTATGTTGAGTTAAAATGGGATAGGAACAATAAAACTGGAACATAAATGGAATAAAATGAAATATAATAGAAGGTACAAATATTCATTCCACACGCAGCAGCACACAAACACAATACATGAAGTACATTATTGAAAACATAGATAGATAGCTAATACGAAGAAGGGTAGAGTGCTTAATCGATTGTCGTACGATATTTCTTCTTAGCTCCTCCCTTGATTTGAGAACCCTTGGTTGAAGTACTTGTTTGAACCTGGAAGTTAATGTATGGAAGATTAGAGGCATATTGGTTGGTAAGAAGTTTTGAAGTTGAGATTAAATTGCTGCTAGTTGAAAATGACATTTGCAGAGGAGGAGCTGGTCTTAGGTTGTTCCTTATCGTTTACACGTGCGATAATCTTAGATGCAATCAGCTTTTTCTGTCCGCCAGAGACAAAGAGTTTGTCAAATATTGCGTGAAACTTTTCATTGCATCCTATTACTTGTTTGAGGATGGTTGCAACCCTTTGTGGACCCCCAACCTTCAGTTATATGAATTGTAAATGAAATTGTGTAGATGGTAACATTACTAAAAATGGGGAGCTTGTACGAAAATGAATACATGGATATATTAACGTTACGCACATTAGACTATTGCATGGTAAACAAAGTATCCGCCTTACATTTGAGGAGGTACTCAGCCACATAGTCAAAAAGGAGAAGCGATCCAGAAGTAGTCCCATCGTCGACTATCAGTTCTAGGCGGAACCTAATAGATGTATATATAGTTTTGTGGTGTACAGTTAAACCCTATCATATCAGGTGTATTTTGGTGATGATGAGATTACCTGCGTAACGGGTAAGATGCGTCTGCATCACATTTTATGCAGTAGTTTGTGGATTTGGAGTTTCCAACTCTTTTTTTGCAAACATTGCAGGATAGGTACTCCCAACCATTGCTGAGATTGACGTCAACGATCTTTGCTTCAAATTCAAATGTGCTATCCTGTGGAAATACAATTTATGTAGATTTACATACACATGTTGGATTAATATATATGGGAAAAAAGCTTAATATGTATGGAAAAAAATGAAAATTATAGTATATAAGAGTATTACATATATGTGTTAAGTAAAAAATGAATTTGAAGTATCCGTTTATTAGCACAAGTAATGTCTTTAGGGACAATGGTCATAGTGTTAGTAAAATATAATGAACACCGTATAAGAAAATTAAAGAAGTTGAAAATGGAAAAAAAGTTAAATTAATAATGTCAATATTCTTGTTGGTTAGAGTAGTATGTGATGCAGCCACTACCGTCTTGTATACATTAGAAGTCAGGCCTTGTTGTTGGAGTATGATGATTTAGAGGTGGTTAAAAATGTAGGTGAGAAGAAAAAGAAGAAAAACTACAGGAGACCAGAAGATGTAAGTTATGTTCTATGAATGAAAAAGGAAAGTTTGGATAAAAATATATCGATACGTATACGTGCATAATGGGTCTATGAATCGTACCTCAAGCTGGTGTAATTTAAGTGGTACTGATATTTGACGAAGTACTATTTATGGCAGGAAAAAAAACATGTATGTCAATTGTTGTACCACGTGCAGCTGTATTTTGGGAAAGCTAATGTGGGCAGCATGCAAAACATTTGATGGATGGAAAACAGTAAACAACTTGGAAAACAAAGATGTTTAGATTATATATCATTACCTCATACCCCAGCAGTTCTAAATTCAGTATGTCCGACATTTTTTCCCCATCAATTATGGTTGATTGTTTGTCCACCTGGATGTGGTCATGTGTAACTGCGGGTAGCTTTATCTTGCGAAAACCGACAAAACCCAAGTTAGTAGAGGTTGTTTATGGTGCGTATTAATAGTGTAATATATTTCATTAAATGATACCTTCTCATCCGCTCGTTACCCTCAGTGGTATCAAGATTAGTGTACACATAGGTCGCTGTGGTGGATGTGAGAGTTGGTTTACCTGGTATGTAAAGAAGATAGAGTCAAAGAGATATCATTGTGATTTAAAGAAGGTGATATTAGCTTTAATGTAGAATATACCTAGATAGTTTTTGACAATCATTGAGGTAAGGATGACAGTTTTGTTGTTTTCATCAAGCACTATTGGGTCGATGTAGGATGTTTTATTTCCCCACAGAGTTGCCAAAATTCGATTGCCACTTCAAACAGAACAAAACCATGTTGTTTGAGCAATTCGTTATTAATTAAGTGATGTAAGCATGTTGCATGTATAGTATTGATACGGAAAAAGTACCAGTGCAAGTATAAAACCAGTTGCCGCTTTGGCGTAGATGCGCTGTTGCTGGTTGATTGGCCAATGATGTCACCAACGTGGTGCAAAATTCCAATGATATCTGCCATGAAGTTGATAACAGCAGCAATAAAGGGTGAATGCTAACGATGCATACTATTGGTCAAAAATAAATGAGTAATTAGGGCAAACCTGTTAGGTACTTAGTTGTGTGAGTTCTTTTAATCATTGTTGGGTAATCGGTGAAGGAGAACTTATGCATTGGTATGGAGGAACAGTAATCTTGAACTTCTGTGAAGGTAGTCAACGCGTTAAATTCAATCTTGATGGGTTTGTGGACTGAGAGGTAATTAGCACTTGCAGCTGTGATATTGAATTCGGCTATGTCATACACTAATCCTTCTTCCAATTTTCCACAGAAGAGTGGCATGTAACGTGGGCCCACTTCTGCATGGATCTCTCCACCCTAGAACATAGGGAATAGTTCAATAATGCGTTATTTTCATACAAAGATCGAGGTTGCAATTAGCAGCAATGAACATGAAATCTGAAGGAAAAAACCAATGGTTGAAGTTAAACTGAAATACATGGTATGAAAGTAAATCAAAGATTAATTGACCATGCGTATAAGATATGCAACTACGTGGTATGAATTGGTAACTGTTATAATGGTTGTTTAATTGAATTTACATATATAATTCTATATGCAATTACATAAAGGGTGAATGGTTGTTGTAGGAAAAGACGCATCAGTTTATAGCAATTGTTGATTAAAAACTGGAAGCGTGGTCGTGTGCGGACAAAACTATATCAATGGTAGGTCAAAATGGGAAAAAAGTATTAAATTATTTTGTTGACTGTAATATAGATCTAACATTACCACAAATGCAAGCGTCAAAGTGTTAATTATTTTAAACTTACAGTTGTGCCAAATAGAACCCAATTTAAGTAAAGGTTATGCAATATTATACGTATGAGTTTAATTTCCAGCTTTGAAAATCGGGTGAATGTACAAAATTATAACATAAATCTGCTGTGCAAAAGAAGATGAAACGTGTAACAGCATGCATACCAAGTTGATGTTGTATATACTATGTATACATATATCAGCGGGGTGGAGAGTTGCAGAATAGTTGAAAACAAAGGAGATGGTACCTCAACGTCGAGTAGCTGCATATTGAAGCCGAAAATGTCATTTGTTCTGAGGTTGACGGAGTCCCAAAGCCTGCTGACTCGCACGCGGATGGTTGCACCTGCAGTGCCAATGGTGAGGGAGTTGAGAGGTGTACTTTGAAGATCCATTGTTGAAAGTAGTGCAGGAGGCAGATAGGGTTTTATGGTAGTGTACAATGTGCTTTTATATGTAGGAGCAAGTTATGTGTAACATATGACTTATGGTAGTCCGTTGAATTTATTGATATAAGTTTTAATTACACAAACTATTGAGATTCAAACTGTGGCAGGTCTGACTAATTTAATACGATCAATAAATGATGTAACTGATGCGTACTTAGTGTATACATATATACATGAGGATAGCTCTTTGACTACCGAATGAATTTCAGGTGAGTAAGAAGGAATATATTTCATCATAATCTGAACAGCCAAAGGAGGACATAAATGTGGATTAATGTGCTAACAACGCTACAGCTGGAAAAATGACAAAATAAAAATAAAATCCTGAAAATTGCCAGAATTATAAATTATCCGTCTTTAACGAAACTTAAAAAATAAAAGTTAAAACTGAACCTGCACAAAATATGTTAGTTTTCCATAAACTAAGATGTTGGAAAAGTAATGAGATGAGGTTTGGTAGTTTAATAAATCATAAAACGTGTATAATATGAATGATGAGCTATAACTAATGATAATTTTCTATAGAGAAATAAAAATTAACCTTTATAATGAACCAAAAATATCGTAGATTTGAAGGTCAAATGTCAAAACAGTCTCAGGTTGGTTGCGCAAAAAAGAGGCACACGATTTTTTTATCAAAGATTGGAATATTATTTGGTATTACGATGAACACAGTGACCACTACCTTTATATACCTATTTAATTTGCTAATTGCTGTGTGTGCATCAAAATTAATTTTGAGCAAAAGAGGCAAGGAATGCGTCGCAAATACAAAAATTGATACTTTTAGAGAAGTTTTTTATTAGATTAGTATACATTTAATCTAAAGGTAAATTTATTAAAAAAATGTATTAATCATTCACTCCTAATACATAAAATTGTGCCGAGTGAGAAAGAGTACACAATTTAAAATGCTAGCACGCATGAGATTACAAACAGACTTAATTAAAAAGCAAATGTTCGAATATAGCAAGTTTAATATGAACAGAAAACTAAACTTAGTAAGACGGGACAGTCCACATTTTATTTATGATGTCCCGTTCCAATGTAGGATTTATAAGAGGAAGTTAATTATGCAAAGGTACCAATTTTTGGTTTGTTTAATACATCAAATTGCTGGTGTCAATATTTAAGCATTACCCTTGATGCATGATATCTTGTTTTGATTTTCTATTAGACAGGAGATCATATTGAAATAATAGTAATATTTAAACCCCACAAATACACCTTATTTTACTAATTTATCTTGTGTTTAACCAAATACAAACCCCCATACTCACATTTTCACACACATAGACACAAATATATATAGTACAGACGCATATGTTCATCAAATTTTGGTGCGATGACAGAAAATAGAAATTAAATTCTTGGTTGTTTGAAATAAATAAACTATGTCACCAATTGGTATAGTCAAAAATAATTTGTTACCATCATCCGTTCTAGGAAAATTAATGCAAAAGAAAAATGTTCATTTGCACGCATATTATAAATGCAATTAAATATCTCAAGTCATCAACTGCAAATTTAAACTTAAACAAATATTTTTTACAACTTGTGTTCTCCATGTCATCTTCTTAGCCATTATTGATTGATATGATTGGAAATAAATATTTTTCAATTTATTTTATTTCTACATTGCTAGGTTACACATAATTATGGTGTTTTTACTTCCAGGTCTTTTTTTAAGTTTAAGGTGAGTTCTTTAACTAAACTTTATGGCTTAATTTTGGTAAATGTTTAAGTGGGGCTATTAAGTATTTAAGTGGGTGCAAATAGTTTAACGCTTTATTTACTTTTAAACGCAAGTTTAAACTTGAATAACTTATTGAGTGCACTTATAAATGATTTTTGTCATATTAATTACTTAAAATTTTCTATAATTTCTCCTTATTACAAAATATAAATGGATTAGTAGTGGTATCTTGTTTACGTCTTAATAAGACCATTATTTTTATTTTATATGTTTTTTCCTTCAGATTGCCTAACCTTGATGTATAAACTTAAAATTTGCAATGAGTTGAGAATATATTTAGTGTAAAAGGACACCATTTTCATTGCAAGGAAACCCACAATTATATGATATCATATCCATATAGTCCATAAACCAAGAGAAAAAAATGCATCATACTAATATCTAAGACACATAAAAGGTAACATGATTGGCGTTCTATATACTTTTGATATGTAATAGTTCAAATCTACTAAACAGAGATCCTTTAAAATCACTGGAGATGGGACCAAATAAGAGATCAAAAAAAAACGAGCAATCATGTACGATATACTTATTTAAGAACATGAAACTAACAAACGTAATGTCAAAACATTGAAAATTAATTTAGAAATACAAAACAAAACGAAAACAGCAAAAAATTCTTCACTTGTTATTCCACCATTGTAAAATACGATTATTGTAAGTTAACAATTATTCACTGAGGTTTATTGCTTCAACGAACCCTATGCTAGGGAAACCATGTACCTGGTCGCTGTTGATTCCAGCCACTTATTTTAATCCGTATAATTTATTGTATTTTATTTTTGATTCTATCCTAGGTTGTGCCAGAATTACAGATCCTTTTGAGTAAGCAAGGAGTTTAGAACTTAATCATAAACATGTATTATAGAACTATTTTATTCTCAATGTCACGTAAAAATAGGACCATTCATCTGTACAGTGGTTATTGGAACAGTATAATTATCACCTGAGAAGCATCATAATCAATACAGGAGAAAGGTAAATGCCACCGACTATTTTATTTAGTTTTTCAAGAGAGCATATTGAATTCAAACTGGAAATACAAAGATTTTCAACATATTATATTTTTTTAGTTAACGTGTAGTTTTTTTAGTTTATGTGTGCTAATAAGAAAGATGGTTCATAAAACTTTACTTCATACTAATGAAGACAATAGAGCCGTTACAATAGAGCCGTTATAGTGTGAACACGTTTTTATCATATTTAGCATGCTTTGTCATTATCTACTAGCCGTTAGGCACATGCATACTTGGTATATTTAATACTAGTCGTTATGCTCATACATATTTGGTATATTTTGTACTAGCAGTTGGGCTCATAGCACTATATATATGTGCACTTTGTATCATGTTTTGTATCAATAAAAAATGCAATTGTTCCTCTCTAATAACTCTCCTCCTCATCCCTTAATATGGTATCAGAGCCAAATTGCCGAAAGGCTTAATCATCAAGTAGAAAGTTGTTTTTGTTTTATGGCCAACAACAATGAAGTAACCTCCGCTGTTTCAGGAAGCTTGGGGTACAGTGCTCCACCTAACCATCATGACCTGATTAAACCAAAAAGCCAAATTATCACCACATCTCTAGACGAAGACAATTACATTCTATGGAAATATCAAGTAGAGATCGCTTTAAGAG
This sequence comes from Allium sativum, assembly GCA_030737875.1. Classification (NCBI taxonomy): domain Eukaryota; kingdom Viridiplantae; phylum Streptophyta; class Magnoliopsida; order Asparagales; family Amaryllidaceae; genus Allium; species Allium sativum. Next base: position 1,032,226,075 of record CM060920.1, on the reverse strand, counting down.
GGTATGATTTACTACAGTACATTAATGGGACAATAACAGTCCCACCAGTGACGATAACCAATTCGGAAGGAGAAACTGTGCCTAACACAGACTACACAAAGTTTCAAAAACAAGACAGCCTCCTCTCCTCATGGCTCCTATCGTCAGTAAGTTCGAATTTATTATCACAAATAGTTGGATGTAGCACGTCTTATGAAATATGGAAAACAGTTGAACAAATTTTCAGTTCACAATCAGCGGCTAGAATCATGCAATATAGAAGGGAATTACAAAATTCTAGAAAAAAGGAGGCAAGCATGAAAGAATACTTAGGAAAAATTAAAATCTATGTGACAAGCTAAATGCTGTTGGTTATAAGATCAGCGACAATGAGCAAATCCTATTTATTATTGGTGGATTAGATGAAGAATATGAATCTCTAGTAACTGTGTTAGCCACACAACAAGCTTTACCTGATTTACAGTTCGTTCGATCAGCACTCCTTGCTCATGAAGGCAGAATTGACCAAAGAAAAACAACACAAAATAAGTTCTCGCCAATTATACCACAGTCAGAAATAAGAAGATACAACGAGATAACAACAACTATCGTGTGAAATGTCAAATATGCCAAAAGTTTGGTCACATGGCGAACAATTGTTACTTCAGGTATAATTCAGACATAGGTAGACAACAGGCAAGCCAAAATTACTTTTCACAAAGAAGAGCACAAGCAAATATGGCAACAACAGGGAATTCAACTCAAAATAATAATAACGCAAACCGAAGACATAATGCTGCAGATGATGATGAAGTAAAAAATGAAGGCAATGGCTTCGAAGAATGGTACCCTGACTCAGGAGCGACTCACCACATAACTAGCAATCTTCAAAATTTAAACATTGGGAGCAGAAATTACTCAGGTATGAAAAATTTGCATATGGGTAATGGTAGTACTGCTAGTATCACACACATAGGCAAAGGGACTATCTTTGGGAAAAGACAACTCAAATTAAACAATCTTCTTAGGGTACCTACGATTAATAAAAATTTGTTAAGTGTATCAAAATTTGCCAACGACAATAATTTTTACTTTGAATTTCATCCTAAGTTTTGTTTAGTTAAATATTCCCTAAATCATGAAATATTACTTCGAGGTAACCTATACGATGGTTTATACAAATTCAAGACTGCAAACTCAAGTGGAGAATTCTGGTATAATAATGTAGATGCTAGTAGTGACAATGACTGTATTAGGAATAGTTGCAATAACGTTGATTATGACAATAATAGCGATGAATGTAACGTGATTAATTCTTGGCATATAAAATTAGGACATCCTAATCTGGAAACTGTTAAGACTGTTCTGCGTAATAATAACATTCATTATAAAAATGTACCTATCAAACACACATGCACGCACTGCCAACTCGGCAAGAGCCACAAGCTCCCTTTTAGTGATTCTGAAACCAGCTATAATGAGCCACTGGAACTTATAGCCGCCGACTTGTGGGGACCCGCGCCTCTAAATTCATATCAGGGACACAGGTATTATCTTTCTTTTGTGGATGCTTATTCTAGATATACTTGGATATACATGCTGAAAACTAAATCAGAAGCTTGCAATACAGTTATGCAATTTATAACTCATGTCGAAAAACAAATGAACAGTACTGTTAAGGTTATTCAGACAGATGGGGGAGCTGAGTTTAAACCTCTAACTAATTACTTTCTCAAAAGAGGGATCAAACATAGATTAACTTGCCCGCATACGTCCGAACAAAACGGTTTAGTCGAAAGAAAACATCGACACATAGTAGAGACTGGTCTAACTTTGTTATCACAAAGCTCATTACCCATGAAATATTGGAATGAAGCTTTCTACACATCTGTATTCCTCATTAACAAGTTGCCAACTAAAGTCTTAAACAATAAAAGCCCACATGAAATGATATACAGTGTTAGACCAGAATATGGTTTTCTGAAAGCCTATGGGTGTCTATGTTTTCCATGTTTGAGAGACTATAACAATCATAAACTAAGTATGAGATCAAGCCCATGCACATTCATTGGGTATGCACAAAACCAAAAAGGTTATAAGTGCATGGACAAAAATGGAAAAATATATATTTCTAGGCATGTGATATTTGATGAAAACAAGTTTCCTTATGCAGAAAAGCAAATCGGCAAAAAGGATGGGGAACAAAGCATAAACAATAACATACGGTTCGAGCCATTCATTACTGAACCACCTTCAATCGATAGAAATGAAGAGCAACAACGCACAAGCAATTTAAACACCCATGAAGAAACTATGGATCGAGCAAACGAGCAAACCAATGAGACACACAATGACTCAGAAGATACAAACATACATCAAAATATGCAGCATAGTGAAGATACAGAAAACAACAACAATGTTGACAATACCAGCAACAATGATACACAGCAGCAAACACCACCACAATCAACTGGACATCACATGATCACTAGGTCAAAGAGAGGCATCTTCAAACCTAAAGTATATAATATTTCTGCCAATGAGATCGAACCATTGAATTTCACTCAGGCTATAAGATCAAACAAATGGAAGGAGGCAATGGACACTGAATATAAAGCTCTCATAAAAAACAACACTTGGAGCTTAGTGACTCAACCAAAACACAAAAATGTGATTGGTTGTAGGTGGACATACAAAATAAAAAGAAAAGAAGATGGATCTATTGACAAATACAAGGCCAGACTGGTTGCAAAAGGTTACGCACAACAATTTGGTTTTGATTTCAACGAAACTTTTTCCCCAGTCATAAAACCCACAACCATCAGAATTATACTGACCATTGCTCTAAATAAAGGGTGGAATGTGAGGCAACTGGACGTCAACAATGCTTTTTTGAATGGGGAATTGACTGAAGAGGTATACATGCAACAGCCTGAAGGATATGGTACTGGTGATAAAGTATGCAAACTACACAAAGCAATATATGGCTTAAAACAAGCTTCGAGAGCTTGGTATGAAAAGCTAAAGTCAACTTTGTCTAACATGGGTTTCTCACAAGTTAAATCGGACAATTCTCTATATATGAAGAAGGGCATACATGGAACTGTGTTCATTCTAGTATACGTTGACGACATGCTAATAACAGGAGACAACAACGAAGAAATAAACAGAATCGTTCACAAGCTGGATCAAAATTTCGCCATTAAAGACTTGGGGGAACTAAAATATTTTCTTGGAATACAAGTGATTAGGAAAAACAATGGTGAATTAATATTATCCCAACAAAATTATATCACTGAAATACTGCAAAGGGCAAATATGCACAAGGCAAACTCATTACCTACGCCTATGATTAGTAACCTAAGACTATCTAAGCATAAAGGAGAAGCTATCGATAATGCCAAACAATATAGAAGCATAATAGGAGCGTTACAATACGCAACTATTACTCGACCAGACATATGCTACAGCGTCAATAAACTCAGTCAATACATGCAGAACCCTTTATCAGAACATTGGACGGCATTAAAGAGAGTGTTACGATACTTACAAGGCACAAAACATTATGGTATACGCCTAAATTCAGAAAAGGAACTTAACCTACAGTGCTTTAGCGATGCCGATTGGGCCAACGATATTGACGATCGAAAGTCTATCTCAGGATACTGCGTTTACCTTGGTTCCAATATCATTTCCTGGTGTACGAAGAAACAACATACCACATCAAGATCTAGCACAGAAGCTGAGTACCGTGCACTGGCAAGCGCTACAGCCGAAATCATGTGGATAGAATCACTGATGGAGGAGCTTGGTTTCACTCCAAGACAAAAGTCGGTCATTTGGTGCGATAATAAGAGCACAGTATCTTTATCTCTAAACCCTATTCAACATTCAAGGACGAACCATCTTGAAATTGATCTCCACTTTGTGAGAGAAAGAACGCAATCAGGAAGACTTGCAATATGTCATGTGCCCGCATACTATCAGAGAGCAGATGCTCTAACAAAGGCCCTTTCGACCAAATTTTTTATCAGAATGAGAGAGGAACTTCGCGTTATCAGTGCAGGCGGAAGCCAGAATGAGCAAGGAAACCCCAGTTCGAACTGAGGGGGCATAATGAAGACAATAGAGCCGTTACAATAGAACCGTTAGAGTGTGAACACGTTTTTATCATATTTAGCATGCTTTGTCATTATCTACTAGCCGTTAGGCACATGCATACTTGGTATATTTAATACTAGCCGTTATGCTCATACATATTTGGTATATTTTGTACTAGCCGTTGGGCTCATAGTACTATATATATGTGCAATTTGTATCATGTTTTGTATCAATAAAAATTGCAATTGTTCCTCTCTAATAACTCTCCTCCTCATCCCTTAATACATACCAGAGCCGACCATCAGGTTTAATGCCGAGTTTCATGTTTTCCTTGTAGTGGCTTTGACGACTTGAAAACCCCATAGAGAATTTTTATCAGCAACTTTACATAATGAAGTTTATCTACAATGTTCCATTTAAAATAAGAAGATTCAAGAGCATATGCCTTATTTGTTGCAGAACTGGCCTCTGCCATTCCTTTATCGATATGCGTACGTTTTTGCCTGTAGGAAGCCATTTACAATGTTATATTGAAACATATAGTTATTTTTTATTTTCCAATTTACTTTTCTTTATTTGATTACATGCTATTTCAAGGAAAATGCACCAATAATACCCAAAAGAGATGACACCTTTTCTCTTTTTAACCGCCTTATCATGTTCCACAATTGATGACATAATTATATAGGGACATATTAGTGAACAGAAGAAAAATATTCGTAATATACATTTTTTCCAAGAAAACGCATGCTACCTTTTAGGAATTGCTTAGTGCAGAGCAAAATGTTGTAGCACAGTTCATTAACTGCATCTGGTTGTCCATCACACGGCCAGTAATCTAATGGAAATGAAAAACATTGGTTATTCAGAATGGCAAATGAAAATAGAAGAATTGATGAAACTTAAACATCGTAAGAATGACGCACTCTACATTTAACAACATAAAAGTATGAAGGAAGTATGTTGCATGGTTTACGATAATTACCCTTTCCATATTCATAGATCCTTAGAAAGCTGAAAAAATTAAGAAACAATATTAAAGTACCTCGATTGTAGGTTTGTTAAGGATGCCCTTTATCGCGTGTGGGTGCAGGAAAGCCATATCGCGTGTGGGTGCAGGAAAGCCAAAAGAGTTATTGTACATTAAATTCGCGAAATCAAAAGTATTAATCCGAGAAAATTAAATAGAAAATTTTGTTATCTAATTGTATTTAAGATTTTGAACGATTAGGAAAAAGAGTACTAAAATACCTCAATCATGAATTTATACATAGATTCTTTAGACTAAGTGCAGATTTAGGAGATCCGCAAAACTATCGCGTGTGAAACCAAACGATACACAGTGATCGGACCATGGAGAGTGGAGGACAGAGCAAAACCTTTATTTTGAAAAGAGTGGAAATATCAAAGAGTCATTAAAAGTAGGGAACATGTTAAAGATTTTTACGAGGACAGAACCATGTTTTGATAGTGCATGTATAACTATAATGCCCCAGAAATTTTGACAACCCATATTAAAAGTAATGCCGCTAAATAATTGCAGTGACCAAACCATTTTTAAATCTAACATAAATTATTTTGTTTAGGAAGGTTTAGTCGAAAAATGTTTTCTATCCTAACACCAAATATCCACAAACAGGTAGAAAACTTAACAAAATCCGACACCATGAATGCATAAACAAATAAAAGAGTCAATACAAATCTGGTCCCATTAAAGCAGGAAGATGCCCTATCAAATTAGTAAGATCTACCAAGAAGAGTATACCATCTAGGGATGCAACGGGAAAAAGACCTATAAATTCCCTGAAATCAAAAAACGAATGATGCAGAAGTACTAAATAGCTTACGACAAAGAACATAAAACAGACTACTGCTTGCTGGCTCATGATGTGTGTTCCCTACGTATACAATCCCACCTTGTTTAGCCTCCCTCATTGCAGGTCTGCATAACAGTAGGATAAGTATTCTACAATATGTTTTTATAAACCATAATAACATGATTATCTATGTGATGATGTCCGGTGGACTAATTTTTATATAACCTTGTAAATGAGTATTCTTTGTCTTTTTATTTATTTCTGAATTATTAAAAAATTTACATGACCACTCTTTTATTAAAAACTTGAATCATATAAATTATAACTAATATCTAGCGTATAATGGTTGTATGCAGTTGTATTAACATCATGTAGGCAGCCAAAATATCGAATCTTTCATTGCCAAAATTAATCATGGATGATCAACAGTTGATGACATAAAATTTTCTGGTACAGTACTTATGATTCGTTCTTTAACATATAATATTGGAAAAACAGAAATAGACGTAAACAAAGAGGGGAACGATTATTGAATACTTGTCATGAACAATAAAGCATAAACTTGTAGTCCAAGTATAATTGCAACATATGAATAAAATCCATAAACATTCATAATCGATGAATTCATCAAAAATATTATTAAGAATGCATTAAAAAAACGTGATGTACGAATTAGATGTTTGTAACATAATGAAGTAATTGGAAATAGAAAGACCTCATTGTGTAAAGCTGTAAATTGAAGCCGAACACATCATTGCTTCTTAAGCTGATGGTATCCTGTAATCTGTCAATTTGCACTCGAATTGTATACTATCAATGCTAAGTGAGTCCAGGGAGGTAAACATAGATTGTGTATTGCTGAAAGTGAAAGAAAAACGTTTAAATGGCTTCTGAATTGATTAATTAATATGTAATAAAAGGCAGAAGCCGAAAAAGGGATGTTGTAAATGTTCATATTTGAATAGCTTTAAATTTTTTGGGCCTTCTTAAAACTCCACCATACTATCCAGCATAAAGGTTAGAACTAATCTAAGCTAAACGCAACCATCCATATCAAATACTTGTAAATTATGTCTTGCAAACTCCAATCATGATATCCAAAATAGCACCAACATGACTATTTCTTTTAGGATGAAGCAGAACGTACGAAAATTTAACAGGAAGACATTTAACAGGAAGAAAAATAGGACAACAAAAACCTTTTTATTTGATAAAATATATCACGTAAGAGAATGAGCAGCATAGAAAGCAGAACTATAAATTGGTATACGCCAAAAGTACCTGAAGCTATAGCAGAAGCATGGAAGGATTTATTTCAGTAGACTGCAGGTATTTCAGTAGAAAAAGCTGGAAGAATAGTAATGTTTTTCAGAGATCGATGCTACAATGTTTGCCAAATATCAATTAATAGAGACAACTTTTATTTTGGTTAGGCAAGTTTATTTGCAATCTGCGTGCACCTGCAGCTTTGACATAAGGATAAATAAAAGAAGGTACACAGATATGATCTTCATCTATCTGTGAATATGTGTTATGCTCGACCCTTTGGAAGCGGTAGATATCCAAGTGACGGGACGTTGATGTATCCAGTGTGATCTTAATCATGTACGTAATAAACTGTCTATCTACGTGCGAGTATATAGTGTACTAAAATTATATGGTAAAAGACAGTAAATATACATGGAAGAGGTCATAGACAATATATAACACAAAGTGGGGGTAAAAAAACATGAGGACAAAAGCATTCAATAGTTGAGAAAGTGATGGCGGAAGAAATTTCAGAATAATATTTTCATACAATCGGGTGTTGTACCAAGACCGGAAAGTCTAAACCAAACACATATGGAAAAATACATCAACTGGACATATTTGTCTTCCAATGCCAGTCATGTGAATAACTATTCAAAACATATTTGTCATCAGCATGTAGCAGCCGTGATTTGTCCATAATTAACATGTTTAAGTGAGTCATAAAGTTGGTGTAGCATACATTGGAAACGTAATAAAAAAATTCAACCATCAAGCTGTAATTATTTGAACAATGGAACAACTATTATAAAGAAAGGTAACACAAAAACTAAAGGCAAATCTGCGTTCTTGATAACCATGGAACACAGACGTGCAACTGGTCGGAATGTACATTATAAAAGGACATTTATTTGCTACTTTCACCTTTCATCATCGAAGATGAAGTAACGAAAACAAATCAATTTGTAAGCATGTTTGTTTATAAGTTGTCAAATATTTCACGAAATACAATATTTTCAGTGCTTCCTACTTTCTCTGAACTTTGTTGTTTGATAAGCAGTTTAAGAACGTGGTGTGATGTTGTTCTTGAAATAGCAACATATAATTGGCCATGTGAAAATACAGGTCTTGGCAGATATACACCAACATTATCCAAAGTTTGCCCTTGACTTTTGTTAATGGTCATTGCGAAACAAACCTTCACTGGAAATTGCAACCGATGAAGGACAAAAGGCCATTTTGTATTTGATGACGTATGCACAATTCGAGGTATCAACACGCTATTCCACACATTTGCATCCATGATTATCTCGGCTTATATGACTTTTGATGCCATTTGGGTGACAATCAAACGTGTTCCATTACATAGACCCATACTTTGGTTTAGATTTCTAAGAAGCATAATTGGAATGCCTACTTTCAGGATTAATATATGATTTGGAATTCCTAAAACTTGAAGAGTGTTTAGAAATTCAGTTGGAAACGATATGTGTTGATCCTCTATTCCTTCTGAAGCAGGGCTAATTGTATCAGCACTAAGGTAAGTAGTTAAAGATCCAGATAGAGATGTTGTTACATAAGTATTAATCTCTTCGACAGAATCATTCGTCGGTGCCAAAACACAGCGAGATCGCAAGTAATTTAGTTCATGCAGTCGTGTTTGTAAGTCGGGGTACGTACTGTTTACGATATCTCTGATCGGATTGGATGTTTCATTGATTAACAAATCTTCTGGTATTTGTATCCATGTTGGCTCAGCTCCTGCTTGCAATGCAATGGCAGGGATTTTCCCATCACCTACATCCAACACCCATTTGGTGAAGTTTTGTAGTTTTTCTATTTCGTTAGGTGAACCATCAGTCGATGCTAAGCGCATGTTAAAGTTTAATTTAAAAGTACGACACTCAACCCATGGGTGGGATTTGTTTATAGAGGACTGAACAATCATATTCCGTGGTCCTTTGGGTATGACTGGCAGGACCTGCCTAAAATCACCTCCCAACGATACGATTTTTCCACCAAAAATGCGCTCAGCGAAGCAATTAACGCCATCATCCATTAAATCCCGAAGAGTCCTATCAAATGCTTCTAAAGAATTACGATGTACCATAGGAGCCTCATCCCAAATTATCAAGTCTGTTCTTATTATAAGCTTAGCAAGGTTTGATTGTTTTGGAATACCACACGTTGCATCTTCTGCGGCATCAATTGGTATTTTAAATCTAGAATGGGCAGTTCTGCCACCGGGTAATAGTAGAGATGCTATACCTGATGATGCAATAGCCAGAATAATTTTACCCCTTGAACGTATATCGGTTATCAATGTTTTCCAAAGAAAAGTTTTCCCAGTACCTCCACTACCATATACAAAATAAAAACCACCTAGGTTATGATTAACAGCATTGGATACTACATCAAATATAGTCTTTTGTTCCATGTCAAGTTGAGATAGCATTGTTATAGCTTCTTGCTCCTAACCAACACAGTCGTAGTTTAATTCTTCCTCAATTAATCTATTCTGATAAGGACGCTGCATCGATAAGTCTGGATTTGGCATAGCGGGGAAGTCAAGCAAAGAACGATTGGTTAAAGTAAGAATATTTTCAAGTTCTATTAAACAACAATTTTTTAATTCTTCTTCTGTCAAAACCAACGTTGCATTGTTGCGGATACGTCGTTGATGCCATTGTATATCATCTGCTAGCAAATTCCAATTTTTATTCCATACTTCGGATGGATTAGAAATTTCACAACAAAGGAGCATCGTTACAAACATTTGACGTAAGCTTTTGCCTGAACACCAATTAGCTACTTCTAAAAGAGCATTATTCCATTCATTGTCGTTTTCAAGAAATCCTAGGGCAACACATGCAGATTGAAAATCAGCATATACCATACCATTAACTGTTCTGATGTCTTCATAGCATGTTGGTCCCTTTACAACATTAAGTAGCATCTGTAGGTAGAACCTTTCTCCAGATGTTGGGTGCGCATAATAAATCCTGCCTATTTTTTCACCTTGTTGTCTTCTTTTCCAATGTTTCTCGTCTTTGTACCATACCCACTTTGTTGGGAAATCTACATAGGGCAAAAGCCTAGAATCCGAATGGAGCGTATTTGTTTTCATCCATTCTGTGAACATTGTTCGTTCTATATTCGGTCATTGTATAATTTGTGGTACCGTATCGCTGTTGGTGAAAGTAAAAGTGTGTTATCCAGGGAGATGAAAACTTAGTCTTTGTACGGAGGGTTTACGATATTGTACCTCAAACTCAAATATACGCCAACATGCTTCGGAAGCGGAGACATACCGACAATCAAGATATTTTTTAACCTCATCAACCTGTTCGGGATTTCTTTGTGTATCATTGACGTTTTCTTCAATTACAATTGTTGCTCTATCATGCCCCTTGTTGATATATTTAAAAAGATATTTGACAGATTTAGTTTTATTGCATAACTCTACATTTATATGCGCATTATACTTAACCAATAAATCTACATTGTGTGGTACTATCCATCCACTGTCGATGTTAAGTTCAGATGATGTGAGGATGGAATGCCCATTTTTACGACGTTTATATATTGGGAAGCCATCCTTATCAAAGGTTGTATCGTTTGAAAAAGGCTTTGGATAACGCTTACCACAAGCATTACTGTGACGAAAAAGAATTTCGCTCGGTCCGAACCAGTCGCTAAACCGACCCAGACCGTTCGAAATGCCTGATCGTTTTGAGAACACGACAAAACAGAACGCAGACGGAAGAACATTTCATTGTATATTACAACAATGCATTAGATTACAAGAATATACAGAGTATAAATGAATATTACACAGAAATATCAGAGATTTAAATTACATTTAAATACATAGCAGCGGAAAATAATACAATACACAACTGAAGGTGATATACGGATACAGAGCTTTCCGGATATCATTCCAGCTGTAAACCAGGATCCTGTGAATATAAATCTGCAAAACCAAAACTACTAGCTGCCCGTGCGGAAAATAAGGGCACCCAGAGTTTAGGTTAAAACAATAAACTCCAGGTCAGTCATGTGACTGGTGTGAGAACTAAAACAGATATAAATCTTTATTTTAAAGTTAGGTAAATCAAGGGACCACGCCGTATAACACGGAACGGGTTTCCTCCCAAGAACACCAGTGCATAAAACAAACAGCGCAATGCTAAATAAGGAAAAATGAAGCTATTATAAGACCCGGTTCCCATCACACAATGCAACGCAAGCCGGAGGATAGGGTTTTTACCTTATAATAGCCAAGAATGCTTGATACGTTTTAAAACAAATCATTTTGATATACTATAAGTGCATAGTGCCAAAACAATTTCAAATCATAAGTATCAATCATAGACGGCATGAATGACCCATACCACTATGTCGCCATATATAAGTTTACAATCAAAACCGCAATGTCGTATTGGAAGTTGGGTTATCATTTATGGTATGAACCGAGGCTAGGGGCAAGATCCTCACCGATTCGAGACGCTCTAGCCCGTGTCTCAGGCAAGCGCGCAGACAAGCCTTGGATCGTTAGGGCCGGTCCACCGATGTGGATTATTATGCCTGAACACTGCGTTTCCCCGCCCTTTGGGGCGTAAGCCTGGCCCGTCAGCCGACCAGAAGCATCGGCCGAAACCGATATCACGAGGCGCCTCGCTTTTCAGCAAGTAATAATAAGCAGCATCCACATGAGTCAAACTCGTCAGCCAGTTCAAGCACTGACGCCACTCCTAACTAGAAGAAAACGCATGTCCTCCCTGATGTCTGTATCCCGTTTTTGGTTCATACTGGGTGTGATACTCGCGAATAAACGTTACACAAAGCTACGCCACAAAGGCCGTGCTTTGATCATCAACCACAAGACTTTGCTTTTCAACAAAATCCTTGATCCATGCAACTCAGCATGCCACATTGTCAGTCCATACTGTACCACTGATTTCTGCCAATATATAACCTCTAGGCTCGGAGAAGGGTGTATAACAAGAGAATAAATTCTCTGCCACCAAACAGATATATATTTAGCAGGGATCACCAAATACAGTATAAAGGAATACAACGTCGACACACTATCCATTTACAAGTCCGTTCTGGGTCTGAACGAAACCGGAGGCACTTTCCTCGCATATCCATCCATCTCCAAGTACGTCTGGACGACCACCAACTATTTCCATCCTCTTGGGTGTACAGCCCAATCAGGATCGTCAGTAATTACCCAAACGATGTGAAGACTTCCGGTCTTCAGCCACCATCTTCATCTTCGACATATCGTCGAATCGGATATTCAGAATGGGTATAAACCCGGCCTTTCCGAACAACCCACGTATATTAAAACAAATGTTACATAAACACAACATACACCTCATTCCAATTCAGAATATTCTTTTATTCACAAAATCACATTTTTAGGGAAAGGTTCCCATTAATTTTATCCAAGAAAAATTCTTTAAAATTTATCCTTTAATCTTCCTTTGGATGTCATTTCAAACCAGATTATGGTTTTCTAAACTAGTCGAGATTAGCGAACCACACCGAAGTAATTATTTATTTTATTTCCCAATCCCAACCTATTCATCCCATGAAGCAAAACTGGTAATACTCCATATTTAACACCATAGTGTTGTCAGTAAAATTAATTACCTTTTCACGTTCAAATCTGATTAAAGATTTAACTATCGCTTTGGAGCAAAACTGGTGATACTCCATTCTCGCTTATTTTCTAAAGTTGATAATTTACATTATCAATTTAATTGAAGATTCATCAAAATTCTTTTTACTGGGTTAAAGAACTTGTGTCATTTAAAACACAGTTCACGATAAACCCAAATCACATTCTATTTATTATCGGGTTAAAGAACTAGTGTTATTTAAAACACAGTTCACGATAAACCCATGAATCAATTCTGTTTTAAACCCATTTCAAATCCAATTTATTTATTTAAAAATAAATGGGTTTTAATTTCAGTTCAAAACTAGTTCATTTCGATAAAAATCTATTTTTATCTTTTCAAATATGGAGTTTTTCATCCCAATTTTTCCCAAATCATTTCTTATGATTTTACACTAATTCTTACTATTTTTAATAATTTTATCAAGGTCCGAACAGTCGATTTCCATCAACGGCCATCGAACTGCACCTATAGCGACCTTTTCCAAATTTGATTTGGACGTATCTCCAAATCAAACCGTTAGATTTTGAATTTCTAATATTCGTTAGAAAGCTCTTTTCGATACGAACCCAACGGTTCCGGTTTTAGGAGAATCGGACGGTCGGATCTCCCGTAATGTCCGTTTGAAATAAATGGTCGAAATTCACGAACTGCCGCGGCGCGGCGCGTTCTATTCAGGCCATTATATAATATATATAATATATATAATATATATTTCGTTGATTTCTATTTAAAACGAATTATATAAATAGTTTTAAATTCGTTTCAAAAACAATTTCAACTTCCATCTCAATTCAAATCAAAATTGAATCTTCTTTATAAATTCGTTTTAAAATTCATTTCTATTCAATTCAAGTTTATATTCAATTTGAATTCAATTCACTTCGTTTTAAATTCAATTCGAATTCGTTTTCAATTCGATTCAATTCGAAGTGGTTTTCTATTCGATTCAATTCAAATTGGTTTTCTATTCGATTCAATTCAAATTGGTTTTCTATTCGATTCAATTCAAATTGGTTTTCTATTTGATTCAAATTCGTTATATATTCAACTGAAATCAAATTCGTCTCCTATTCAAATCAAATTCGTTATATATTCAATTGAAATCAAATTCGTTTTCTATTCAAATCAAATTCGTTTTCTATTCAAATCAAATTCGTTATATATTCAATTGAAATCAAATTCGTTTTCTATTCAAATCAAATTCGTTATATATTCAATTGAAATCAAATTCGTTTTCTATTCAAATCTAATTCCAATTCAATTCATTTCGAAATCGTTTTAAAATATTCGATTTCGAAATCACTTTTCAACATTCGTTTTTAAATGAATAAAATCGATATAAATATCGTTCACGTCAAAATGGCGTCAATCTAATCAACACGGCTTCATATATTTCTATTTTCAAATATTTTATTTCAAATATTTCTTATTATCAAAATTTTTCGTTCAACACATGACTAATCTCAACGGATGAGTACTGTCAACACATGAACCTTTATTTTATATTGGTAAATATGTAAATTTTATTATTAAAATATTTCGTTCAACACATGACTAATCTCAACGGATGAGTACAGTCAACACATGAACATTTATATTATATTGATAAAGATGTAAATTTTATTATAAAAATATTTCGTTCAACACATGACTAATCTCAACGGATGAGTACAGTCAACACATGAACATTTATATTTTAATATTCTTTATTTTCTAAATTGGAATGAGGCCCAATCAATCACCATATAATGTTAATTATATGGATTTCATACACACATGTATAAAATAGCAACGACAAATAATCAGCCATCATCCAAAGTGCACTACACTGTATAAGCATCAAATATAGACATCTAACGCTTATAACAGCCTGTCAATCAATCGATCGACATATTTAATCAATCAGGATGAGTGAACTTCAAATTTCATCCCAACACCCGTGTGGGGTTTCAAACAATCAAACACAGATTTTAGTTGTGCGGTTGGGCGATGTGTAAAATTTATCGACCCAATCAATGTCTTTCAAATAGGTGTACATAAACAAACCGTCCGGTTTGTAAATGAGTATTTATTTATTCACTTCATGTAAAAAAAAATTTATATTTTTAACGATAAAACATTTTATTCTAACATATGAATTTATATTCCGTTCATTCTTTAAATAAAATGATATTTTTATTTTTCTAACTTATTTTAGAAAATTTCGGCGGCATAACGACACGATACTAGAAACAGGACAAGGCCTAGCCTTATCCCCAGTCTAGTGAAGGCCCACGCCATTCACACATCAATCAAAATCACCAAACAACTAAATTCCAATCAAATAATCTAACTAATTTTTGCAATCAAACAAACAAGTCCATGGTCTGTGGACGATTGTGTCGGGTGCTACTAAACACCGTCTGCATCCTAGTATATATTTATATAACTAGAAAAAGAAATTGAAGAGTGAGAAATTCTCACCGAAAGCTATCCCAACTTCACGACACTTCATTTAGAGCAATCTTCATCGTTATCGCATCTTCGTCATCTTCGTTGCCCGTAGCCACTACATATATAAAAATCACACATTTTTATATTTTGATGTCTTTAAAATAAAAATCACATTTTTATTTATTCACTTTCAATTTAAAAATCATATTTTTGTAATCGCTTCATACATATAAAAATCGAATTTTTATTTCGCTATTCAATATAAAAAAATCGAATTTTTACTATGTTATTCAATATATAAAAATCGAATTTTTACTATGCTATTATATGAAAAGATTTCGCCTTTTCAAAAATATCATTATAAAAATCACATCTTTATTTTGCTACTCATATAAAGATGATATTTCTAATATTCCCATCATGTAAAAATTATATTTTTAATACTTTAAAAATATAAAAATCATATTTTTAATACTTTAAAAATATAAAAATCATATTTTTACAACTTCTATATAGTAAAGACTATATTTTTAATTTTCACTTACAATAAAAATTATGTTTTTATTCGATTAAAAAAAATCAGATCTTTTATCATATATTAAAAATATATAAAAACTGAATCTTTTCATGTTATAAAAATCTAATCTTTTTTATTTTAAAAAATTATATTTTAATATTTCAAAAATCAGGTTTTTCCCTCTCATTAAAATCGGATAAAACGATATATAAAAAACAATACTTTAAGTAAATAAAAATATATATAAAAAAAAACGTACTGTTCATCTTCGAACTGAGAGGAGGGGTCCACCTGCGGCGTCAGAGGTCGGGGAAGGTGGTTGTCGGGGTCTGCGTCGCGGGTTGAATTCGAGGAGGGGGGGTAGCAGAAGGAGAAGAGGGGATCGAGGTGGGGGTCGATGACGGCACAGGGATCAGAGGAGGAAAGGGAAGGCGGGACGGTTGTCGGAGGCGTCATCGCGGTGGCTCGACGTCGACGAAGGCGGCTGGAGGTCACGGTGGGTTTAGCGATGGGGGGGGGGGGGCGTTCGATCAGCGGAGAGAGGAGGAAGAAGAGGAGGGGCGAGGCTGCGGCCAACTCTGGCGGTGGTCCGACGAGGCCTAGGGAGGAGGCGATTAGGGCATAGGTTTCTCCTTTTTTTTTCATTGGCCTGAGCGGGTTTGGGGAGGGAGAAAAAGGTAGGGGGCCTTTTATAAAAATTATTATATATAATATTCTATTTTATTTTAATCCTCATAATTGACTTTTCTTTCGAAGTAGAAATGAGACCCACCGACTGTCGTCCCTAGTGTTTTACCCCTATTCCGAACACAATGGGATATGTATTCGCAAGCCAATTCGACTGTTTCGATCAATTTCCGTTAAATTTACATTTAAATCACTTTATTGAATTTTAAACGTACATTTCAATTTACCGAGGTCACATACTAACTCTAAAAATTCCAGAAAAATTATTTCTAGCTTCGTATTGACGTTATGGTCCAAACAAAACTAGTTTCGTCGAATTCTGAGACAGTTAGAAAAATGACCATTTTCCAGTCGATTAAAATCAACTGAAACTGGTCAAACGCGTTTTCCTTTGCCACGCTCACATATTGATTCAGAAAATTATGAAATTTGGAATCTAACAATAATTTGACATTGCGGATCCAACAAAAGTGGTTTCGTCGAAATCCGAGGTCGTTTGCAAATTTGCTATTTTTAAGGGCCTGAATTCCATAGCGACTATTCAGAATTTTCAACTGGACATATCTTTTGACTCCCGCTATGAAATTTTGATTTTTTGGATTCGCTGGAAAGATATTATCAATTAGATCCTAATGTTTTTGGTTTCGCTAAAATCCGGATTGTTTTGCACCCGGTACATAAAATTGAAGTTTGAAATCGAATTATCGAATTACCGCGCCATTTTCAATTCTATTATAAAATTATATATAAATATTTATATTCTAACGACGACGTATATAATATATACGTTCGAATTATATTCAAAATAAATTTCTTGTCGATATTATTTAAAATAATTCATTTTAAATGTTCAAAATTCGCTAAAATTGCCAATTTAAAATTTTCAAACTGGCTCGCATTTTCCGGGTTGTTACAATCTCTCCCACTTAAAACTTTTCGTCCCCGAAAAGGAATAAAGTCGAAAGTGGTTTGATTAATCAACTCTCCGTTCGATCTGGCTTTCATTCTCCAACTTTCTAGTTTCTGAGAATTTTCAAATTTTCAAAAATTTGGCTAACACCCTAAATTTTCGAAATTTTTTGCCATAACCTCCCCTGCACCGGGAGCCACGGAAAAATCCCGAAATTGCCATATAGGCCTTCTGATCTCAAAAAGAAAAAGAAAAAGCCAAGCGGCTAGCCAATAGGCTCATAAAATTATCATCACCCAAACAAAACAGTAAATTATGCAGTAAACATGTACCTATTTGTCGGGCAAACAAATTTTATTCTCTGCTCTAGCCTCCTTGCTATGACCTGTTCAATGTAAGCATATGTATATGCAAGCAAATGCGACCAATTTTAAGTATAATTCAATATGTGATTCAATTAGGCTAAATGGCTAAAAATTAGCAAACAAATAAACAAACAACACAAACATCAATCAATTAGTGAATTAGAGTTTCAAATTCATAATTTTGATACATATACAAAAAATCATGTTTTTGATGCCAAATCACAACAATGTGTCTATATATATATAAGTTTTGGTTCTCACACCAGTCTAATGGAAATATATAGAAAATCACACCTTCGAAACATGAACATAAATATTGATGATGCGATCGCTATCATCAGTATCATCTCCGGGCGACTAGAGTGTAATCCTATATCTATCCAGTATATTAAAACTTCGAATATACGTTCATGACGCGTATATACAAAACCTTTATATATTGGATTGTCCATATTCAATACAAATAAAATATTCAAATACGTATAAAGCGATTTAAACCTTCAAAACTAAATTGTTTTCATTGGAAAAAATATACTCTTCACACCCGTTCTAGGATACTACTGATCCCATCTCTAATGAGTCATTCTAATTGGATATTACTAATCCAATATCTGATGAATTCTTTCGTATGGTTCTAATGTGTCTTGTTCTCGAGCTCTGTAAACCAAAGCTCTGATACCAACTGTGACGAAAAGGAATTTCGCTCGGTCCGAACCAGTCGCTAAACCGACCCAGATCGTTCGAAACGCCTGATCGTTTTGAGAACACGACAAAACAGAACGCAGACGGAAGAACATTTCATTGTATATTACAACAATGCATCAGATTACAAGAATATACAGAGTATAAATGAATATTACACAGAAATATCAGAGATTTAAATTACATTTAAATACATAGCAGCGGAAAATAATACAATACACAACTGAAGGTGATATACGGATACAGAGCTTTCCGGATATCATTCCAGCTGTAAACCAGGATCCTGTGAATATAAATCTGCAAAACCAAAACTACTAGCTGCCCGTGCGGAAAATAAGGGCACCCAGAGTTTAGGTTAAAACAATAAACTCCAGGTCAGTCATGTGACTGGTGTGAGAACTAAAACAATTATAAATCTTTATTTTAAAGTTAGGTAAATCAAGGGACCACGCCGTATAACACGAAACGGGTTTCCTCCCAAGAACACCAGTGCATAAAACAAACAGCGCAATGCTAAATAATGAAAAATGAAGCTATTATAAGACCCGGTTCCCATCACACAATGCAACGCAAGCCGGAGGATAGGGTTTTTACCTTATAATAGCCAAGAATGCTTGATACGTTTTAAAACAAATCATTTTGATATACTATAAGTGCATAGTGCCCAAACAATTTCAAATCATAAGTATCAATCATAGACGACATGAATGACCCATACCACTATGTCGCCATATATAAGTTTACAATCAAAACCGCAATGTCGTATTGGAAGTTGGGTTATCATTTATGGTATGAACCGAGGCTAGGGGCAAGATCCTCACCGATTCGAGACGCTCTAGCCCGTGTCTCAGGCAAGCGCGCAGACAAGCCTTGGATCGTCAGGGCCGGTCCACCGATGTGGATTATTATGCCTGAACACTGCGTTTCCTCGCCCTTTGGGGCGTAAGCCTGGCCCGTCAGCCGACCAGAAGCATCGGCCGAAACCGATATCACGAGGCGCCTCGCTTTTCAGCAAGTAATAATAAGCAACATCCACATGAGTCAAACTCGTCAGCCAGTTCAAGCACTGACGCCACTCCTAACTAGAAGAAAACGCATGTCCTCCCTGATGTCTGTATCCCGTTTTTGGTTCATACCGGGTGTGATACTCGAGAATAAACGTTACACAAAGCAACGCCACAAAGGCCGTGCTTTGATCATCAACCACAAGACTTTGTTTTTCGACAAAAGCCTTGATCCATGCAACTCAGCATGCCACATTGTCAGTCCATACTGTACCACTGATTTCTGCCAATATATAACCTCTAGGCTCGTACGTCTCAGAGAAGGGTGTATAACAAGAGAATAAATTCTCTGCCACCAAACAGATATATATTTAGCAGGGATCACCAAATACAGTATAAAGGAATACAACGTCAGAAACACTATCCATTTACAAGTCCGTTCTTGGTCTGAACGAAACTGGAGGCACTTTCCTCGCATATCCATCCATCTCCAAGTACGTCTGGACGACCACCAACTATTTCCATCCTCTTGGGTGTACAGCCCAATCAGGATCGTCAGTAATTACCCAAACGATGTGAAGACTTCCGGTCTTCAGCCACCGTCTTCATCTTCGACATATCGTCGAATCGGTTATTCAGAATGGGTATAAACCCGGCCTTTCCGAACAACCCGCGTATATTAATACAAATGTTACATAAACACAACATACGCCTCATTCCAATTCAGAATATTCTTTTATTCACAAAATCACATTTTTAGGGAAAGGTTCCCATTAATTTTATCCAAGAAAAATTCTTTAAAATTTATCCTTTAATCTTCCTTTGGATGTCATTTCAAACCAGATTATGGTTTTCTAAACTAGTCGAGATTAGCGAACCACACCGAAGTAATTATTTATTTTATTTCCCAATCCCAACCTATTCATCCCATGAAGCAAAACTGGTAATACTCCATATTTAACACCATAGTGTTGTCGGTAAAATTAATTACCTTTTCACGTTCAAATCTGATTAAAGATTTAACTATCGCTTTGGAGCAAAACTGGTGATACTCCATTCTCGCTTATTTTCTAAAGTTGATAATTTACATTATCAATTTAATTGAAGATTCATCAAAATTCTTTTTACTGGGTTAAAGAACTTGTGTCATTTAAAACACAGTTCACGATAAACCCAAATCACATTCTATTTATTATCGGGTTAAAGAACTAGTGTTATTTAAAACACAGTTCACGATAAACCCATGAATCAATTCTGTTTTAAACCCATTTCAAATCCAATTTATTTATTTAAAAATAAATGGGTTTTAATTTCAGTTCAAAACTAGTTCATTTCGATAAAAATCTATTTTTATCTTTTCAAATATGGAGTTTTTCATCCCAATTTTTCCCAAATCATTCTTATGATTTTACACTAATTATTACTATTTTTAATAATTTTATCAAGGCCCGTACAGTCGATTTCCATCAACGGCCATCGAACTGCACCTATAGCGACCGTTTCCAAATTTGATTTGGACGTATCTCCAAATCCAACCGTTAGATTTTGAATTTCTAATATTCGTTAGAAAGCTCTTTTCGATACGAACCCAACGGTTCCGGTTTTAGGAGAATCCGACGGTCGGATCTCCCGTAATGTTCGTTTGAAATAAATGGTCGAAATTCACGAACTGCCGCGGCGCGGCGCATTCTATTCAGGCCATTATATTATATATATAATATATATAATATATATTTCGTCGATTTCTATTTAAAACGAATTATATAAATAGTTTTAAATTCGTTTCAAAAACAATTTCAACTTCCATCTCAGTTCAAATCAAAATTGAATCTTCTTTATAAATTCGTTTTAAAATTCATTTCTATTCAATTCAAGTTTCAATTCAATTTGAATTCAATTCACTTCGTTTTAAATTCAATTCGAATTCGTTTTCAATTCGATTCAATTCGAAGTGGTTTTCTATTCGATTCAATTCAAATTGGTTTTCTATTCGATTCAATTCAAATTGGTTTTCTATTCGATTCAATTCAAATTGGTTTTCTATTTGATTCAAATTCGTTATATATTCAACTGAAATCAAATTCGTCTCCTATTCAAATCAAATTCGTTATATATTCAATTGAAATCAAATTCGTTTTCTATTCAAATCAAATTCGTTATATATTCAATTGAAATCAAATTCGTTTTCTATTCAAATCAAATTCGTTATATATTCAATTGAAATCAAATTCATTTTCTATTCAAATCTAATTCCAATTCAATTCATTTCGAAATCGTTTTAAAATATTCGATTTCGAAATCACTTTTCAACATTCGTTTTTAAATGAATAAAATCGATATAAATATCGTTCACGTCAAAATGGCGTCAATCTAATCAACACGGCTTCATATATTTCTATTTTCAAATATTTTATTTCAAATATTTGTTATTATCAAAATATTTCGTTCAACACATGACTAATCTCAACGGATGAGTACTGTCAACACATGAACCTTTATTTTATATTGGTAAATATGTAAATTTTATTATTAAAATATTTCGTTCAACACATGACTAATCTCAACGGATGAGTACAGTCAACACATGAACATTTATATTATATTGATAAAGATGTAAATTTTATTATAAAAATATTTCGTTCAACACATGACTAATCTCAACGGATGAGTACAGTCAACACATGAACATTTATATTTTAATATTCTTTATTTTCTAAATTGGAATGAGGCCCAATCAATCACCATATAATGTTAATTATATGGATTTCATACACACATGTATAAAATAGCAACGACAAATAATCAGCCATCATCCAAAGTGCACTACACTGTATAAGCATCAAATATAGACATCTAACGCTTATAACAGCCTGTCAATCAATCGATCGACATATTTAATCAATCAGGATGAGTGAACTTCAAATTTCATCCCAACACCCGTGTGGGGTTTCAAACAATCAAACACAGATTTTAGTTGTGCGGTTGGGCGATGTGTAAAATTTATCGACCCAATCAATGTCTTTCAAATAGGTGTACATAAACAAACCGTCCGGTTTGTAAATGAGTATTTATTTATTCACTTCACGTAAAAAAAATTATATTTTTAACGATAAAACATTTTATTCTAACATATGAATTTCTATTCCATTCATTCTTTAAATAAAATGATATTTTTATTTTTCTAACTTATTTTAGAAAATTTCGGCGGCATAACGACATGATACTAGAAACGGGACGAGGCCTAGCCTTATCCCCGGTCTAGTGAAGGCCCACGCCATTCACACATCAATCAAAATCACCAAACAACTAAATTCCAATCAAATAATCTAACTAATTTTTGCAATCAAACAAACAAGTCCATGGTCTGTGGACGATTGTGTCGGGTGCTACTAAACACCGTTTGCATCCTAGTATATATTTATATAACTAGAAAAAGAAATTGAAGAGTGAAAAATTCTCACCGAAAGCTATCCCAACTTCACGACACTTCATTTAGAGCAATCTTCATCGTTATCGCATCTTCGTCATCTTCGTTGCCCGTAGCCACTACATATATAAAAATCACACATTTTTATATTTTGATGTCTTTAAAATAAAAATCACATTTTTATTTATTCACTTTCAATTTAAAAATCATATTTTTGTAATCGCTTCATACATATAAAAATCGAATTTTTATTTCGCTATTCAATATAAAAAAATCGAATTTTTAATATGCTATTCAATATATAAAAATCGAATTTTTTACTATGCTATTATATGAAAAGATTTCGCCTTTTCAAAAATATCATTATAAAAATCATATCTTTATTTTGCTACTCATATAAAGATGATATTTCTAATATTCCCATCATGTAAAAATTATATTTTTAATACTTTAAAAATATAAAAATCATATTTTTACAACTTCTATATAGTAAAGACTATATTTTTAATTTTCACTTACAATAAAAATTATGTTTTTATTCGATTAAAAAAAAATCAGATCTTTTATCATATATTAAAAATATATAAAAACTGAATCTTTTCATGTTATAAAAATCTAATCTTTTTTATTTTAAAACATTATATTTTAATATTTCAAAAATCAGGTTTTTCCCTCTCATTAAAATCGGATAAAACGATATATAAAAAACAATACTTTAAGTAAATAAAAATATAAACAAAATAAAATAAAATAAAAAAATGTACTGGTCATCTTCGAACTGAGAGGAGGGGTCCATCTGCGGCATCAGATGTCGGGGAAGGTGGTTGTCGGGGTCTGCGTCGCGGGTTGAATTCGAGGAGGGGGGGGGGGGGGGGTAGCAGAAGGAGAAGAGGGGATCGAGGTGGGGGTCGATAACGTCACAGGGATCGGAGAAGGAAAGGGAAGGCGCGGCGGTTGTGGGAGGCGTCATCGCGGTGGCTCGACGTCGACGAAGGCGGCTGGAGGTCACGGTGGGTTTAGCGATGGGGGGGGGGGGGGGTTCGATCAGCGGAGAGAGGAGGAAGATGAGGAGGGGCGAGGCTGCGGCCAACTCTGGCGGTGGTCCGACGAGGCCTAGGGAGGAGGCGATTAGGGCATAGGTTTCTCCTCTTTTTTTTTTCATTGGCCTGAGCGGGTTTGGGGAGGGAGGAAAAGGTAGGGGGCCTTTTATAAAAATTATTATATATAATATTCTATTTTATTTTAATCTTCATAGTTGACTTTTCTTTCGAAGTCGAAATTAGACCCACCGACTGTCGTCCCCAGTGTTTTACCCCCATTTCGATCACAATGGGATATGTATCGCAAGCCAATTCGACTGTTTTGATCAGTTTCCGTTAAATTTACATTTAAATCACTTTATTGAATTTTAAACGTACATTTCAATTTACCGAGGTCACATACTAACTCTAAAAATTCCAGAAAAATTATTTCTAGCTTCGTATTGACGATACGGTCCTAACAAAACTAGTTTCGTCGAATTCTGAGACCGTTAGAAAAATGGCCATTTTCCAGTCAATTAAAATCAACTGAAACTGGTCAAACGCGTTTTCCTTCGCCACGCTCACATATTGATTCAGAAAATTATGAAATTTGGAATCTAACAATAATTTGACACTGCGGATCCAACAAAAGTGGTTTCGTCGAAATCCGAGGTCGTTTGCAAATTTGCTATTTTTAAGGGCCTGAATTCCATAGCGACTATTCAGAATTTTCAACTGGACATATCTTTTGACTCCCGCTATGAAATTTTGATTTTTCGGATTTGCTGGAAAGATATTATCAATTAGATCCTAATGTTTTTGGTTTCGCTAAAATCCGGATTGTTTTGCACCCGGTACATAAAATTGAAGTTTGAAACCGAATTATCGAATTGCCGCGCCATTTTCAATTCTATTATAAAATTATATATAAATATTTATATTCTAACGACGACGTATATAATATATACGTTCGAATTATATTCAAAATAAATTTCTCGTCGATATTATTTAAAATAATTCATTTTAAATGTTCAAAATTCGCTAAAATTGCCAATTTAAAATTTTCAAACTGGCTCGCATTTTCCGGGTTGTTACAATTACCTTCCATACATTGTGCATTTGGATAAGCTGGCCCGTAGGGGCCGTGAACCATAAATTGTCCGACAACATCATAACCAATTGGATCTATGTTAGGATTTGGCACCTCTGCGCTTATTACTCTATCAGCCTGTAATGGAGCTTTTGGTTTATCTTCGGAATGTAAGAACAGTAAGATGTGAGCATGCGGCAGCCCTCGTTTTTGGAATTCTACGGTGTATATAACTGTTAATAAGCGTAAAAAAAAGGGTTATAAGACATGAACGGAAAAAAGTTAATACATGTTCATTTTTATGAACAATGTTTAAATGTGCGTGTTGGCAAAAATAGTACCTGCTTTAGCTCGACCTAAATGCCCATCTTCATAAATATCCCGGAAGAAAATTTTCAGTTTGATGTGGAAAACACGGGCGATGATATCAGGGCGATGTTCGGGTTTTTGGCCTGGAATAACGTCCAGCATGTATGCAATTTCTGGCCACTTTGCATTACAGGTAAAAGTGATAAATAAATCTGGACATCCACCCCATCGACAAATAGCTATTGCATCTTGATAATTTTGAACCATATATCTAGGACCTCCGGTAAAACTGGAGGGCAAGATCGTACATTTACCAACTGATTTAGCAGAAATATCTCCAGCAAGGACAACATCTTGCAACCCTTTGTACAGTTATGATCGTATGTTTGATTGGTTGTTTCTAATCCATCTTAACCATTCTTCTTCAATACAGGTGTATGCATCAACAATATACTGTTGCAACAAACGACCACCCCTAAGTAATGTTTGTCCTTCATTATCCCTATTCTGCAAACGAAACGCGTAGTACTCGCGAATCGTTAAATAAATTCTCTCACCATTATCAGCAAACTGAGGATTGCGATACTCAATATTAGGCCTAAATCCGTCTTCGGCAAAAGGAAAAAGGATTGGATACTGCATTGCCATAAAAGAAGGGTGTTTTTCGTTTATACGACGTAGGACACCCATCTGTTCTTGTAAGATAATATCGCGATACACATCAGCTTGGTTGTCATCGCCAACTATTAAAGCAGCTATTTCTGAAGATGTAGGTAATTTTTATTGTCTCCCGTCACTGTTTCTTCTACCAACAATTTGAATAGTAACATTATGCAAATTAGCCACTGTAAATCGATCTCTAGCCATTCTGAACACCTTTGCTAGTTCATTTATCTCATCGAACATGGCAATAAGTCTATCAATCAATCTACGATCAACTTCCTTACGGTTGCCATTTCCACATGCACGAAACCTATTCTCCCTTTCATTTTCTATGTCGTAAATGTATAACTGTGCAAATTTGGGAACACCATCAACGGGGAGGAGTGAACCAATTTTGTGATGGTTTTGACCGTTCAATCGAAATACGTAGACGCCTTTACCATTATTAATGTTATTGTCCACACGTCCGCCCATTGATGCGAAAGCAAACATGGAGTTGTAAACCCGTATTTGTTCACAAAAACGTGCAGATATTCCTCCTTTGTTATAATCCAACAAACGTTTTAGAAGAGGAGGGGTTTTCTGTAATAGCGGCAAACAAACTTTTCCCCCTTGACAACATATGGAGAATCTAGCAGACGTTGGATTATCATTTTTCCTGTTTCGCTTAGCGTACCAAACTACTGCACTACATTCCGCACACGTGCTTGTTGGAGGCCTGAAATTCCAAGGTTTGAAAATGGTACCTATGATGGAATAAGCACAAAATTATGTTTAAATTGCGAACATGTGGAGATGTATGAAATGTGTAAGATAAAACTCATGTTGATGTACGTTACATGTGGCTAGCCCAGGCATGCGTCGGAAAAAAATAGTCAATGGATTGCTGGTACGAAGTTCAGTGACAGATATCCCATTATCATTTGTAATTCCATCAGTATCATCTAATGCATTATATCCCGTAGAGAGTGCAGCGGAGTGTGAAGAAAGACTACACACTAAAAGGAAAAGAAGGTCTTAGTTCACATTTGAAACACATTGTCGGCTAAAAAGTGGGATTTATCACGTAGACAAACACAGTACCATGTCGTATATTTCTGGATGTGTATATATTTTTGGATTGCAACACGCCAACTCGATGATGTCGTTTCTTCCATTTAACTTCAAGCATAACACAGGGTACTAAGATAACTTAACATCGAAGAACAAAAGGTATGTTCACGCGTTGGATGCAAACACATTACGTATATCACCATGAAGGAATACAGGACGCAAAGAAGAGGTGGATGCACTTCCAGATGACTTAGGCAAACAATGCGTTGTAGATGGTACAGATGGATGTAGAACGGAGCATGCACGTTGAATGGTAGGTTTTGCTATGTTTTTTCCCATTGAATAATGGACGCTGAGGAAGTTGAAAGGTGTTTGTTTTTTCGACCAAGTAGAGTAGGTTCTGCATCGGTCAATATTGAGTTTAGTACCTGAATGGAGCAAACGGTAAACGTGAGAGCGGCTAAATCATGAATAAATGACAGGTAAGGTGAATGACGATTGTAATTTGTTGAAAAAAAAGAGAAAGTAGACCCATATAGGAAAAAGTGAAATGAGAAAAGTTGTCAAATATATGAGAACGGCTAGAAGACATGCCTGGTTTGTCTGGTTGTTGTTTCCCGATGCATTAACAGACAAAGGTAGATTAGAATTTCCGATAGAAGGGAAGTAAGCTTGAGACATTGAGGTCGACCCGCAAGATGCTAAAGAACTTTCAATTATGTCTGAACGACGACGACTTTTTCGTTGACGATGTGGCACGGAGCAAACCTCACGGGTACCTAAACCAAATTCCCTTATGTTGTCCAAAAACGACTTTGAAGATCTGGATCGTTTACGCTTGGGTTGAACATCGTTATTGATTTTTAAACTATGAGTACAGGCTGAAGTACGAGACTGTATCATTGGAGGTTGGCCAGCAGTTGAAGACATGTCATGTATGGTTGTTTTTGTTTTTTTACTCAGAGTGGATCATTCCATTTCCAAAAGGCATTCTAGCAAAAAGGCGAATAAAACATGACATCACCTATAATATACGTTCTCATATGCAAGCTTATCGGGGATACAAAATTTCCAGAAGCTGTAGTCTCTTGAACGAAAAAAGTCAACTACTTTTCAAAAGCTTACCTTGTACGTGAACT
This sequence comes from Allium sativum, assembly GCA_030737875.1. Taxonomy (NCBI): domain Eukaryota; kingdom Viridiplantae; phylum Streptophyta; class Magnoliopsida; order Asparagales; family Amaryllidaceae; genus Allium; species Allium sativum. The sequence goes on along the minus strand of CM060920.1, from coordinate 1,032,197,916 downwards.
ATAACCGCAAGCATCAACCATCATAGCTATCGACGTGCACGCGTAGACGCGTGTGAGGGCAGAAAAGTCCTACCGTTAAGGCTTGCGCCTTATTGCAATTTAAGTGCACGTTTTTGCAGTTTGAGTGTGCCTTTTTTTGCTAAATTCATTGTTTTGTTTATAAACAGTTACATAAATTTTTTTCCCGGTCAATAAACTATGAAGTATGGTTTAAATTTCAAATCTTATTAATAAAATATGTAGATAATTGAATGAATTATATAATATGGTTTAAAAATTAATTTGTGGTTAGTAAAATTGCAGGTGAAACTCATATAAAAGGCATAGGAAGAAGACCAAGGCCAAAAAAAACTCCCAAGCTCAATGCTTGTGTCGTTTGGCGCCTTAGCGCGTTGACTACTATGTCAACTATATATGTATATGTATATACGTATACACACAGACATATATATATATATACTTATATATATACATATTTATATTTATATATATAGAGAGAGAGAGACACACAAGCACTCTGTAGGAGCAAATTATTGTAGCACAAACAGGCACTACATCATTTAAGCATATGAATATTAAAATTGTGAAAAAATTCATGTGCAAGGCGAACGTAAGGAAGAAAATATCCTGCGGGCACGGTATGAATATGGAAGAAGAAGTACGTTGATGATTAAAATTTGGTGTGTCATCAAAAAAAGTGCACATCCAAGTAGAAGGAAGAAAAAATGACCGAACAACATTGCAAGAATGGAACAGGTAGTATGCTTTAATTTGAACTAAATGTTTGTACGGGCGGAGAAGTAGAAAATAATGGATGAACATATAAAGGACGGAACATGGCGAAGTAAGAATAGGTAATAGATTGGGGGGGGGGGGGGGGAATGGGATTAGTTACTGAATTCAAACAGCAAATGATTAAATCAATGAAGGATTCAACTTGTACTTACACAAAGTTATCAAAATAATAATAATTTTTCAGCTTTGCAAGTGCATGTGATACAGTCAACATGCATAAGGAGGACACTACTGACATAAAGGCTCGACTGTTGGGAACATGCATTTTTAACAATAGAGCCCACAATACAATCAATATACGTACACAAAATTAATGAGAAATAGATCTGTGGGTGAATATAAATAAATCATAGTTAGACGCTAGTTTGAAGGAAAATATCATTTACCCTTTATATTTGTAAATAATTGTTTCGTTTATTTCACAATGAGTAACCAGTATGATATTATGTATGAAGAGGTAGGTACCTATGTAGTGAAGACGAAAAGAAGGAAAAAAGGCCAAGGCCTACGGGTTGATGTTTTTCGAGCATTGCGCCATTCGGTGTGCCGTTTTTGCGCCTTTTTCATGCTGGAAAAAATAAAATGAAACTGCTGTTTTTTTATGCAGGTTTAAGGAAATTGTATGCAGTTTGCTGCATTTTTGTGTTTTTTTGGCATTTTTAATGCAGTTTTTAGTCTGTTAGAACCAAAATGTAACGTAGCTTGCAATTTAACACATATGTTTAGCATTTATATGCAGTTTCGTGCATTTGCAATGCAGTTTTCAACCTGGTAAGAACAAACTATAGCATCAGTTTGCAATTTAAAAATTAACTTCATAAGTTTATGTCATATACCAAAATGAGTAGCTGAAAAGTCGATTCGGAGATCTCGAAGTTTTGGTTCAAAAATGTTGAGTTGGAGTAAAACAACAAAAATTTCATTCAACACCAAATTTGGCGGTTTTTTATTGTTTCAGTTTTTTTTTGCCGCAGGGCTTTTTTGCGCTCTTCTTCCCACTTACTAACACCTGCGCGCTAAAACGTAAAAAAGCCCACCTAGTGCGCCTTGCGCCTTCTTGCGCATAGGTGCGCCTAAGGGCGCACCTTGACCACATAGGTAGGTATGATATTTTTATGAATAAGTACAATGTTTTACTTATTTATTTCCCAACGTTGACTAAAAGAAGAAAGACATGTTCGTGTCCATTTTTAAAATAAATCATGCTTAAGTAAGAACCATTAATCGATTAAATAGATAAGCAAATGCTAGCTAATAGAACAAAGTGTTTTCAGTAGCTACTTGTATTGGTGTCAACATACGCTCAACGGGAAAACAAACATGCTATAACATTTGGTTGTCATAACCTGATCAGTTAACCTGATCATATATTAAAAATTGATTTATATTTAAAATTAGACTCTATGATGCCTTTATCAAGAAGGAAGTTGTTGTTATTTTAGGCAAAACAATTGTGTCGTCAGCATGGCAAATAAATAACAAATAATAGATTTGTTTACCTTTGCACAAACTGGATCATTTGGTTAAGTAAATGTATAAGTAAAATTAACAAATCAAAACTAAGGGAAGATAATTCCCATGTAAGATAATGCTTTATAACTTTGTATGATATTTGCACCAATTATAAATTTATTACCATATATCAGATTTGTATTATAAGAAATTATAAGTTCCACCATACTTCCAAAAGTGTTTAAATTACGATAAATGATTATCAAATAAATATAGTAATCATCATTTTGAAAAATTAAATTGCAATGACTGAATATATTTTAATTGTAAATGATTATCAGATGACCTTTGTATTAAACATATATAGCAGTAAATTTATAACATGATATACTATAAGCATCTATATGAAGTCATACATGATATAGTATAATATAAAGGAAATGCGGTAATTGTGATGGATGAGAAATACAATTACATGAACATGTATAATTTAATAAAATGAAACATAAATTCATGTTAGGATAGAATACAACCGAATTGCAATGAACATGAAGCATACATTTCAATGTCTCTACAGAAGTAATTTAACACGGCTTAATCATAGTCCCCTTCGCCCATGGTAGTCATACTTGTAATTTAATTGGGCAAATTTTGTACAATAGCGTTTAAGAATTCGGCCACTCACATGTAGAAGTGATGGATAATGAAGGCTTGTGTTAGCATTCCCCATATATTCAAACATAATTTCTTTGCTGTTATGTTCCCAATCTCGATATCGTATATAATCAATGTCGATATGCAGACAAAGGGAAATTGAATCAAAACAGCTTGAATATATAGTAATAGGTCATGTGTCACCTCATTAGAATGAAGTCAGCAGCCCGTACATTGTGAGGTTTGTTCAAGTAGGCATTGTGAATCAACTTTTATATAATTATGCTAGTTATTAGAAGCAGTAGAGTTAATTTGGTTGCAAAAATAGGGTGCAATCGACAGTAAGGGTAGTACAACATTATTCATAAGAGATTTTCTTTCCATTTTAAAATAAGGTTAAAGTAGTTTAGTCAACAATGTAAAAATATTTCTAAGGGGACGTTATAATAGTTAAGCCCTAAAAAAAACAATGAACATACTGAAATAAACGGAAGATTTTATTTCGAACAAAGATAAAGTTACATATAGTCATATCAAACAGTTGATATTAGTTTCGTCACAGAAGAGTACAAAAGTTCATATGAATGTAAAATTTCATATTATATCACAATAATGTCGAATGTAATTGAATATTACATCCTAATTGTCAATGATTGAATTGCTAAGTTAAAAGCTCATAATTACTTCAAGTTGAAGTTACGAAATTTGAATATCATTATAACCTACATAATTTCGGGTACCAATCTTTATGGTTGATTTTTGAAGTTTAAGGAAAAAAAAAAGTTTAATATATACATTTTCAGTCTGACGGAAACGATCAAAGGGGCTTAGCTAACTTGAGCCAGCATGAGGAAATAATGGATTATAAATGAATAAACCAAAGCTTTTCAAATAAAACATCATATGTGAAGGCACTAAAGAGCACAATCTATTTTGTTGAATTTTGGAAATGAGGAAAACAAAAAATTTACTAAAGTTCAACCAATATGCTCACCTAGAACAAAATGAATGGTATATTAGCTGATCGAGCTTATCATTAACGAAAAGTAGACGGTCAACTCTGATTGATGTTGTAGAAAACGGATGTTAATAGTAAAACAAATTGACCGAATATAAACATTCATTATCGTTCAAAGTTATGTTAAAATTAACTTCAAATATTAATAAATAGAAAGGATTAGCTGAAAATATAACAAACAATAAATCATTTTAGAAAATTTAAAGGTCAAGCTTATGTACAGAAAAGAAAATCAGTGCAATCAAGTTCAAATTCATTTGCACAATTAAAGTATGAGAGCTAGAGCTACAATCTAAAGTGGAAGATAGACCATTCTTAATCTTCAAGGGAAACAGGATGACGGAGTTAGACAAACAAAAGGACAAAAACGTTTTTTACAATTTTGAATTTTGAGCAAAGAAACATTAACAGAAATAAACACGCCTTCATTACCTTTCGTTCAATCCAACTAAGTTGTGTATGCTTTGTTTACTTTATTTACTCTAAAAAGCAAAGTAGATATTATTTACTGAAAATCTCAGTGCCATAGTATAAAATCATAAGTAGATATGATAGGTAATTGTTTATGGAAAAAGGTGGAACAAATTGTGAAGGAAAAAAAATAGTGAAGTATGGAAAGAAATGGAAAGAAAACATAACAAAATTAGTAAATGAACATATCCACGCGTAACAGACCGTAATTTTGAAAATATGATTAATTATATCATTAATAGTTTTAACATGTAACAATGTGATGTTCACATGGCTCACGTAATATGTGCGTGTATGTGAGCAAGAAGCATAGAAGGAAAACATTTTTCAAATACACTAAAACTGGAGATGTAAATTAAAGTAAATCCATAATTCATATACACGCAAGCAGCACGTATACACCGTCATAAAGTCGAAACCACTAAAGTCATGATGCAATAGATGACCCGTGCGGTAGTTTGTTGTAAAAAACCTACAATCAATTGCTGGGGAAAAAAGTAGTAGGGAAAAAGAGATCGTGCGTTGGATTTCTACTGACGGAGGTGGGGTGTTACAGAATCCAAAAGATGTGAGAGTTAACTCACATTGGATTTCGACTAACGGATCGTGCGTTGTTTCATTTTAAAATTAAACGAAAGTTCTAGTTACATCCAACTCTTTTCGAACCAGCTTAGTAGCGTATGCTCCATACTGTGATTCCAACGTGTTTGGGTTTGACGCAAATCCGATAACATATGTAATAGATATCCTAATTACAAAATTTAAACTATTGTTAAAACTAATTTAATTGTTAATTAATTAATACCTTAACTATTGTTTTTACCTTAATTAATCCCAAATTAGTCCCAAGTGATTTCACCTAGTCGATGTCTCGAGCCCGACTTGTTCTCCACTATGATTTTCACAATCCAACGTTCTCTTTTCTCCCTCTTCTTCTTTATATAATTTTTTTTGTTTTGTTTTGCAAAAACCCATACGTTGCTTTCATCTCCCAATCTTTTCTTTTTTCTTTCTATATGTATTTTTACAATGTCCATCCCAACGTGCCAAAGACCAAGCCCACGTCGAAATGCACCCTACCTTCCACATACTCCTTCTTCCCCTTAATTGATATTTCTTTCATCTCCCTTCCTTATTAAAACAACCGAACCCCCGTTACCTCTTTTTCCTTCTACCAGTTTTAAACAGCAGTCTTCAACTGAACCCAAACTTGAATTTCAAGGAAACCTCAGCACCCCCTATACTTCCATGTACACTGCAGTTGCATGGATACCGAGAACCCCATCGCTCTTCACGTTTTAAACAAACCCAACCCCCTGTGCTATTTCTTACGTTAAACAAACTCCACCGCAACTAATAAACCCACTTCACCATCTTGGATTGACAGAGACCGATCCAACTCCACTGCACCCATCTTCTTTCCTCCACGCATGAGACCAGGTCGACATTACTTTACAACAACTCCTCCATTCAAAACAAAGCTGCTGCCACCTATATTATACACAAAATCTCACTGACTTCACTGCTGAATCACCATGCTAACACCGCCATCAACCCCAATATGGACATCCGCGGTTTCCAGCAACCTAGGCGACTATAGGAAGAACGTCACTTCCTGTTCAAAAATCGAGTGCCGCCAACCTGAACCTCATCGGCACCTCGTTTGGATCACCACTTCTCAGACTAGTGCTACTGCTTCAACCTTGTCTCCATATTCCGAACCGATAGTCCACTTTGGCCATCACGAACAAACAAGACCAACCCCTTCAGCTTCTGTCGAGTGCCAATCCTCCCAACCCATTTACAACTTCCAATACCTCTGCCAACAACAATGATCAAAATCCCCTGCTACTACCAATCATCACGTCACCCCCGTTATCACATCATCAGAGACCCCATACACGACCACGGATTCCAACGCTAGCCTATTTGTTCATCCACCCACATCGCCCTACCCAAACCGCGAATAACCCCCTCGACCTCATGCCATAGGAATGGCTTCGCTTCCCAAATCCTCCATCACATCTCCACATAAGCCTCCGCTTCGGAACAGAGGTCATCGCGATGCTATTAGTCACGATTTGATCTGTTGCCCCCTTTTTTTCTTTTTATTTGATGTGATAATGATTTTTCTTTTGATTTTAGCGAGAATGAATGTTTTGAGTCATTTGGGAAAGAATGGCCACGTTTTTATTAAAAGAGGTAAGGATTGAGGATAATATCCAAGTCGTTTTCAATAGAGGAATGAATACATCGTAGGGGAATGGCTCTTTTCTTCTCATTATGGTCATTGCCTGTCCTTATTAAATTTCTGAAATGAAATATGATGCTGCCTATACCGCTAGGGTGAAAAAAATACAACATAGGGTTGGAACGAAGTATGTTTCAGCATAGTGCAAAGAAAAGTGATGTATGGACACAACGTTGCTTCAATTTTAATTTTAATTTCGAAGATGTGGTGTTCGCTGGTTTCTGAGATAAGATTAGATAGTATTTTATGATATTCAATTTTAACGTTAACTTACACTACACATTCTTCATTCGTATGGTTACAAATGATATCCGATTTCAATGAAAATGGACAGTCTGATATATCTTGTTGTAACGGACCCAATGAAATCTATTTCATCGCAAACAGACTCCGTTTGCACAACAACGTTATTTTAGTTTATCGGTTCACCTCTAAATTTCACGTATCGATAAAATAACTCTGCTTGGTTCCATATTGGAAATATAACGATAACTAGTTGTACGTTTTCCAATAAAACTTGTTCGTTGGAAACGGAAGTCGTTGAATAATAGTCCCTTTTTACATGTTCAATGTGCATTAAAATAAATTAATTAAAATACCTCAATAATATAATAATCAAGATATTATTATTATCCGCCATGCTTAACCAGAATTTCATATATTTTCAAAATAAAATATTATGGGTTGAAATCCGGGCCAAGACGATATTCAATAAATTAAAAACCATTTCCTTTATAAAATAAATCGTTATATTTCAATAACGAATTCCATAGCGACTATTTGAAAATTTGATTTGGACATACAACAAAATCTACAATACGAAAATCCGATTTTTCTGCTTCATTAGAAAATTATTACCAAATAGAGTTGAACGTTTCTTGTTTCAAAGAAATCTGACTTATTTTCGATCCTGTATAACCAATTGAAGTTCAAAACGTTATATTACGAACTACCACGCCACTATAGTTCGTTTTATAATTAATTTATAAATTAAACATTCAATCTCATTTTAATTAATGAATAAGTTATTATATTTCCAAATAAATATTTAAATTAATAAAATAATTTAAATATCTGACTACAGAAAATACGGGACGTTACATACCTTCCCCCTTAAAAGAATTTCATTCCCGAAATTACTATAGTAGAAAGAATGCTATGACCCATTATCTTAACAAATAAAACTTCAGTTTCGTTTCCCAAACTGATATGATTGGTTTTAAAACCAATTTATTTCTAGTAACAAATTGTCAAATAATTTTTCTAACACCTTAAATTTTGGAAAAAATTTGGTACCCTCCCCTGTATTGGTGACTTCTACAATATTGCAAGTTCAACAATTATATATACATGGACTCATACAATTGGAAAATTTCAAAATTCAATCTCAAAACCCCAAATAAAGACCAAAATTCTATATTTTGCGTAGGCATACCTTTTTGCGAGCGCTCTCAAGCGATTAGCAATATATTACACTCGCGTCTACTCAATTATAATGCAGCTCTAACCAAACTGGATTCAATCAGCTCCAGAACTCTACCAAAATTGGTCTTGCACTTGTCTTTAACTCAAACAGACTTCATTAGTTTCAAACAATGTCAGTGAGGTTCAATATCCATATCATCCATTCCAAACAGTTTCCTATATAACTCAATCATTTCTATATATGATAAAATTCTCATGGACCTCTTAACAATCCATTTATTTCTTTAAATATCCATACAGATTCATAAGATCTGGTCGATTCTCAATTAAGTTTTTAAATGTATACCCATGTAATCAATCATCCATTCCAAACATTCTGTATACTTGTTCACTGCATATGATTTTTCTCCATAACCATTTCTTTTCAATCCTTTTGGATACGTCAATCAACTCCTTATATCTTATTCAAATTCATTTTCCTGGATTCATTGAATTCCATTCAAATTTATTAACTTAGATTCATTTTCATTTATTTAAGATTTGTTTTCAAATCAAGTTTATCCTATAATAATGCAACCAATTTCAACCATATAATTCGCTTGGTTTTTCAAATAATCCAATTGGATTATTTGCATATATTTTAATTTTCCAAACCCAAGTCAAATTTTCATTGACTTATGTCAAATTTAAGTACTCGAGTCAAATTCCTTTACTTTACCCGATTTATTCAACTCAACATCTGTTAAATTAAATATTAAACTTTAATTCATACATTTCATATTGGGAATCCTAATTGCACTCAGATTATACCTTAATTCATCCCAATATGTCCAACTCATTCATTCCAGATTTGTTTTATCTAAGGTTTAACTTATATTCATGTAATCAATTTCAGCCATTTCACTTGGATTTACTCATTTCTATTGACTTGCATCTAGTTTTATTTCAATATTCAAATTTCAACTTATAAATTCAATTTAACCTAAGTTAAATCCATATTTGGAATTCCTCTTAGTTGAACTTTCAATTCCATAATCAAATCTATTCATGTCAACCAATCAAGCCAATACGAGCTTAAACAACCAATCAATAATTTAAGAGAAATATTTTTCCTTTTTCTATACAAAAATATGTTTGGGTAAAATTATTTCGTTTACCTTCATTTCAAAATAATTCAAAAATAATTTTATATTCAAATTACAAATACGTGCTCTCGTATATGTATATTTTTAACTCAATCTAGGGTATCACTAACCCCATCTATATTGAGTTATACCACAGAGCCAAGGTTATTCCTAAACCATTGCTCTGATACCAACTGTAATGGCCCGGAAAGATTCGATGCTCGAATTTTCAACAATAATACATATAACTGTATTACTTACCAAAAATCCAAATATCAAAAATATCAGATTGTCAATAGAAAGAAATTAGAGGATGAGAAAAGAAATAAATATTAGAATAGAAGAATAAGAATATCATCAGAATCTCACAGTGGAATGAATAAAATATAATATCAAATGCTTTATACAAAAAATGTATATTACACATCAGAGTATAGATACATCTCAATTCAACGCACAACGGAAATATATAATAACAGTAATATGGCTATACGTCTCAACTCCAGCTCTTCTTCTGAAGCTCCAAGCAAAACCTAACCTAATAATATACTCGGTCTGACCCGAGTACATTTGAAGCAAACAAAAATTCACCTAGATCAGTCTAGAATACCTTCAGTGATAAATTCATAGCACAACAATCTTGTTTAATCTTTGAAAAATCCTAATAGTAAGACCAGCCCACACATAAACACGGGCAGTTTTTACCTTACTATAACCAAAACATTTTTATATATCAAAATCCAATGATATTATAATAGTGTCTATCAAATCACAAATAAATAACCATCTAGCAGAATGCTTGCATCTCACGCTCTACATATTAATTATATAATCAAAAAACGTTTGGCGCTTATTGGAGATTGGATTTCCAACTTGACAAGGTATGGGACCACACTCCGATCAGTGTACTCTAGAGGGAAATACACCAAGGTTCAACAAGAACGTCTTGCAACCCGGCCACACATGACCGACCACTCATTTAGCTTGAGTGTATCGAATATATTGTCACCATATGGTTTTATGAGCTCACCATAGTTCCACGGAGATACAGAATGCGAAAGAAGTACAAAATATGAATTTTCTCTAGATTGTGACAATACACCCTGCTTGGGCATGACCCACCTAGCCATGCTGCCTGCCCGATTTTTGTCATTTACCGGTTGATGAGGCTTGAGGCTACGTTTATCTTTAGAATATTTGGCCATCATTCACTTCAGATGCTACATCGTCAAATCCGTCAAATCACTAATTGACGTTCACGAATATTATCTGGGTGTTAAGCCAGAGAATTTCTCCGCCACCAAACTGGGTATATTTGTAAAAATCAACGTACTCGAGTTTTAGGAAATACTCTGTCAGACATTCGTCCATACAAGTTATACAGGAACAGGATGAATCGAAGGCACCATTCTACTGCATCCTTATGTAGGATTCACCCCAAGGATCAATAGCGAGTAGTCATCTCAATCTATAGACTCCAACCACAACAGGACCACGGTGTATCTCTAGGAGCTAACCAGAGATTATAAGTAGTTCTTCCACTTTATGGAAGATCTACGGTCTTCAATGCTCCATCTTCATTTGCTGCACATTAGCTTCGTACGCACGTTGTTTCGAAGTAGTTGTGGGTCTACTTCCCATCCCGGACTCTTCGAAAACAGCACGTTAAAAGGTTCGATAATATATTTTATTTGATAGTCGGGGTTTTAACTATCAATATCAAACAGTACGTTAAGTATATTGGCAGCTCAGACCTTATTATTTAAACCATTAAAAATCTCTTTACCGAATCACTTATCGATTTAAAATTCGATTCCATTTATTTATCTTGACGAAACTGTTCACTCTCATTACTTGGGATCAATGATTATATTAACCACACTCCATTATACTAATATCACCTATTTATAAAAATTCCCTTTTATTTCCCTTTCTTGGAACTAATACCATCCCTCGATAATAGTGAAGTCGTTCAAGTTGGGGTATTTTATTTACCTCTCAGACCTTGATCGTCAACGTTCTTACCTTAGAATAGATATAAGTTTGTAACTCTAAACTCCTTATTACTTATAATATCCCTCAAACCGTATTTCTTGTTTTATTTGGAATATGGTTTTATAATCACCATATCCTTACTTTGAAACTCAGTTGTTTATAACTATTTATATTAAATATTAATTCTTTGCTTCATCTTACTTATACAATTCCATTTATAACTTCTTTTATCAAAAATCATTAGCGCTCTTTGTCTTTTGACATTTCTCTTTCTATTTGAATCATTATACCTTATTCAGGTAACCTCTCATTACAAATTTAATACTATCTTAAACGAATTCCTTTTAAGAAACAATTACTTTAATTACATAATAATTAACTTGATCATTGCTGAAGTAAAACAGTTTACTTCATTATTGATTTTAAAAATAGATTAGTTGCTTACTTTATAAACAATAACTAATTATATTAGCCCACTAATCATTTAAACTTCGTTAAATGAAAAGGTAATTAATAAATAAGGAATCCTATTTATTTAAACAATCAATTTCTAAACCATTATCATTTGATTAATTGAAAATTGATTTATCAAATAATCAATTTCTAACAAAATAGTTGATTTAATCAACTACACATCATCAGCTAATTTGTTAACTGATTTTAGTTACTCCGTACCACTAGATTAATAAAATTAATCTAAAAATATTGATTAATCCTTTTTGTCATAAAATGATTATCCTCGTAGGACAATTTATAGCTTTACTTGATTTAAAATAATCGTTTTAAATTTCTTAATTAACCACAAAATGTTTATAATAGAACTTCTGTTATAATTAGGACTTCGCTTTAATTATAAAAATATATTTTTTATAAATTCGTTGATTTGCCAAACGGGAAATCAACCTCTTAATAAAAAGATGGATTTATGGTTGGTTGCTGCCAATTTCTCAATCAATATCGTTTATTGATTAAATCACAAAAATATTTGAATTTTCATTCAACATCAATATCTAAACAGGTTTCAATGTCAATTTGGGTTCGAACGGTGCATATAAAAATAATGTGCAAATAAACAACACATATAATATTTGAGGAATCCGGTTGAATTCCTCCAACCTGTTCTGCCCTGTATCATTGTGGTTATAACATTTTATAATAATACATGAAACAAAAATTCCATCCATTGCATTGAATGGCGTAAATAAAATTATTGTCAATCATCAGTTAATTTGTTAACTGATCTTAATTACTCCTTACCATTAGATTAATAAAATTAATCTAAAAATATTGATTAATCCTTTTTGTCTTAAAATGATTATCCTCATAGGACAATTTGTAGCTTCACTTGATTTAAAAATAATCATTTATAAATTCTTAATTAACTACAAAATGTTTATAATATAACTTCTGTTATAATGTAGGACTTCGCTTTAATTATAAAAATATAATTTTTATAACTTTGTTGATTTGCCAAAAGGGAAATCAACCTCTTAACAAAAAATGGATTTATAGTCGGTTGCTGCCAATTTTTTAATCAATACCGTTTACTGATTAAATCACAAAAATGTTAAATTTTCATTCAACGTCAATATCTAAACATGTTTCAATGTCAATTTGGGTTCAAACGGTGCATATAAAAATAATGTGCAAATAAACATGAAACGCCCCACCTCCGTTAAGGTCACTCACAAAGGGAATGCCTTAACTTTGGTGGAGGGTTATAGGTACAAGACACAGAAAAATCTACAAGTCATATATATTTAAGTAGCAGAAATTCAAATATTTATTGAATATGTAGTTCAATACAAAAGCATTACATCAAATTGTCTCAAAATAACTTTCAAAACATTACACCATAATTTATGTCTTGATTATTCAATAAAGAAGCATAAATCATAAATAAAACTGCATAATCCCCAAGTGTAGTATCCAAAAGCCATAGCCAAAGTAAGAGAGTCCCAATCATACATCTACTTTCTTGTAGCTTGCAAAGAGTCTGACTAAGCTGGAGTATTCCCTCCTTGTGGACCGGGGGAGGGGGGGGGGGGTCGGAAGAAAAGAAGACGACAGAAAACGGGTCAGACAATAAGTCTGGTAAGTTTAGTGATTACTAGTATTTAAACAAGGAAAGGGATCATGATAGTGATTACAGAACATAGGACAATACCCTGATATAAGATAAGAGGAACATGTGATCGCACCCATTACTATAGTCTCTGCACCTACTTAGCCATTGGTTCAACCAGCCCCACGTGTTTATAACAAACGATCCCCTTAATGATCGGCTCCTACTCGCATGCATTCATATCCTGTATCATTCGGCCCCGCTTGACAGTAGCCACCTGTGCTGGTCCCACCATGGGGTGTATCAGTCCCTCTGGTGGCAACCCGACACGATTCAAGATGCACAGTGTACACTACTGATGCCCAATGCCTGATTTTTCCACTTCGGGGTACGTGCACGCCCATACTCCGTCGGAACCTATACTGGCCCACCAACCGCTGACATTTTAACCGCTTATAATTCAACCCAGTAATCGTGCCCCACCCTGCCTAGTTTCAGGGTACCATGATACATCTATGTGGGTTACTGTTGAAATGGGTCCCCATTACTAGGGTTTTCTAATCAACATGTTTATTTGGTTAAGTGCCCAAGTTTACCTAACCCCGCCCATTCGTTTTAGTTAACATGTTGAATCAGTTAAGTGTTTTCCTAATTTACTTAACCTTACCAATCCTGACTTAGCTTTAATTTATTAAAGCACCAACCACTCACATTAGACTGGTCTTGTTGTGGTCACTGGATTTGCCGGTCGGTTCCGAGCAGATTTACCCCACAACTCAGTATAACCTCGGGTTCTTTTTGGGCTTGATGCACTAACCACCAACATTAGACAGGTCTTGTTGTGGTCACTGGATATGCCGATCGGTTTCGGGCAGATTTACACCATAACTCAGTCTAACCTCGGGTTAGGCATATTCGTCTTTTCTAAATTCATATTTTTCTATATATGCCAAATTTCTTTATATGGATTAAATTTAGTTTAATCATGCCATAATTATCCTTGGATTATGCCCACCATAAATGGTATATCAAACATACCATTTAATGAACAAATCTATGCCATGAATTTCCATATTTTCCCATCGTTATCCCCGTAGAACGTACGTATGAATTACATAAAATGTTGGGCCAGAAAATTAGCCCAAACCCATAACAAAAAAAGGGGTAATAAACAAGGAACATGAAATAAACATAAAATAGTATACATTTAACTTGTTACATGTAACTTGGCATAGATGTATCATTATCTTAACTAAACAGGTAAAGGTGAACTTGTGACTAAGTTGGATCTAATTTTCTTGTAAACTTGATATGGGTCTAACATGGAGGTTTAACATATAAACCACAATTTAGCATACTAACTTATGTATGTCATAGCATAAGAAAGCTATTATAATCATTTTAATCACAATTTAGCATGATACTTATGTGTTAAAAACATAAGAGGACTACAATTCTAATTTTTACAACATAATTAGATTCAACCTAACATGAATATACATGAGTGTTGATCTAACATATAAGCATGTGTTTTAGATCATAAACTTGCAAATAACCACTAATTTATAACATGACATGTTTTACCATTTAATTGGCAAAATAAATCCATTACCCAATTATAATAGATTCCAATAACATAAAATGCTGTTCATCACCACAAGCATATAGATATGATTAATATACAACATGTTCATCGCTTTAGCATATAGACATGATTAATTACAATGATACTTTAAGATAAACGAGAATCAAATCTTATACATAAGCATCATTCTATACCCAAATTACAACATGTCATGATTCAATTAAAAGAATGTTTAAATCTGTGTAACAACTAACTTACAAACTAAAAGGAATTTCTTGATTTCTGAAATCTGAATTCTGAAATTGGAGATGCGCGCCTTTGATGAAGATCATTGAATTAGACTAGTTTTAATTTGATTCTTGATTCAAGTTCTTATCTTGTCTTTGAATCGGTGACGGCTACCTCAAGTTCTCAACTGACAGCATGATAGTTCTAGGATCATTTTTGTGTGAATTTTAGGTTAAGCATTGAGTTGTTTATATAGAATTTCAATTTAATTATAGCCGTCGGATGAACCCAGAGTTAACCACAACCATTCATACCAGATCAGGACCATCAGAAACCCTAGTGACTCAGCATCAAGTCATCAGTCGATCAAAATTCAGATCTGGCCGGGGGCCAGGTCGACCCCCCAGGTCGACCTCTAGGGGGGAGGATGACACTAGGGTCGACCCCCTGGTCGACGTGTCTGGGCGGGAATTTTCCCGCCCAGCCCGCTTCTGACTTTTGTTTGAAATTTGAAATCTGGCTTGAGCTGTTTGAATTTATTTGAATTTCTGAAACTTCTGGAGGCCATAACTTCTTCATATGAAGTCCAATTCATGCAAACTCAGACTTTATCTCAAGCAGAATTCCGAGATGAATGCAATGGCGCAACACGTTTCCCTTAATTCTCACATTTTAAATTAAGTATTCTGGGATTCATTATTATAACGTTAATATAAAATACAGGGTGTTACATTCTTCCCTCCTTTTAGGATTTCATCCCCGAAATCTCCAAGTCGAGAAGAACTTATATCCTACCGTCCAATCACCTATCTACTCAACCATCAAACACAGACGTCCATTGTCCTTAAAAGATTTCTAATGCTTCATGATCATATGCATTGTGTGTGTATATGTCCTTATCTAATGCAAAATCAGGCGGTCTACTGATTCAGTTGACCTCCTTAATGCAAATTATATCAGTGTCATGAGTCCATTATGAATGCAATTTTTCCTACTCAAAATTTCCTACATGAGTGCACAATCATTCATATAAATGAAACGTCCATATGATAACACATCAAGTTTTAATCCATAAACCAATACATATATGTGTATGAAATATGGAAGTGACTGGGCCGATCTAATACCTAATGTGTGTGTATATGCATCCACTCCATCAATCATAACATGTTTCAATTACATGTTTACATCCAAATGGGTTCCTACCTAAGGATAAAGGATAGGATCAAGGAGATAAAAGATAGATACAAGCATAAACTTGAGGAAAAAGAGATTAAAGACGTACCCTCAAAAAGAAAAGGGTAGGTTGCGCGTATTATGTCCCCCGTTTCCCAAGTCGCGTCTTCCTCGGTGTCGCTCCATTGAACTTTGACGAGCTTGACTTCATGGTTGCATAGCTTTTTGACCTCTGTTCCCAAGGTATGGGTTGGAACTCTCCTCACAGTTGCTTCTCGTTCAACTTCAACTTCTTCTAGCATACTTGGTTCTACCACTTCCGCAGACTCGTGTAAGCACTTCCGCAGGTGAGAGACATGAAAGACATTATGAACCCCGACAAATCTTTCGGGCAGCTGTACCCTATAATCCATCTTCCCAATCTTCTCGATGATAGGGAACGACCCTACTAATCCTGGTGCTAACTTTCCTGCAGATCCAAAGCGAACGACGTTCCTCAAAGGAGATACTTTAAGGAACACCTTGTCACCAACTTCGAACTCAAGGTCAGTTCTTCTTTTGTCTGCGTAGGACTTCTGTCTATCTTGGGCAGTATTTATTCTTCTTCATATCAAGTCTACTTTCTCTGAAGTCTCCCTAATCAGGTCTGGTCCAAGTATGAGCTTGTCTGTGGACTCCTACCAACAAGTTGGTGACCTGCACAGTCTTCCATATAAAGCTTCGAAAGGTGCCATGCCTATGGTGGCTTGGTAGCTATTGTTGTGAGCGAATTACACCAAAGGTAGATGATCCTCCCATGTTCCTTCGAAGTCGATAATGCATAACCTTAAGAGGTCTTCTAATACTTTGTTGACTCTTTCCGTTTGGCCATCGGTTTGAGGGTGATAGGCCGTGCTTAAGCATAACTGTGTGCCTACGACCTCTTGTGAACTCTTCCAAAACTCGCTCGTGAAGATAGGGTCTCGATCACTCACTATGCTGGAGGGTGTCATATGGAGTCGAACTATCTCCTTAAGATATATGGATGCTAGAGATGAGGCAGTCCTTCTACTCTTGATGGGTATAAAGTGGGCGCTTTTTGTGAGCCAGTCCACTATTACCCAAATGCTAGTATTGCCCCTTCTTGACCTAGGCAACGCATCTATAAAGTCCATCGAGATGCTATCCCATTTCCACTGTGGAACCTCTAGAGGATGGAGTAGACCACTAGGCTTCCTATGCTCCGCCTTGACTTGTTGGCATATTAAACACTTAGAAACAAATTCAGCTACGTCTTTCTTCATGCCATTCCAAAAGAAAACTCTTTTGATATCTTTATACATTTTGTCTCCGCCTGGGTGTATGGTCAGCTTGGAATGGTGTGCCTCTTCTAGAACCACCTTTACCAAGCCCCTTGCTTGTGGGACACATAGTCTTCCATCTCGTCTCAACCGGCCCTTGGCATCAATGGAGTATCTATTGAGGTGACTAGAAGTCTCACCCCCAATTAACTTGTCCACCACATCGACTGGCCGAGGGTCTTCTCTTTGCGCTGCTCCGATTGAGTCTGATAGAGTTGGCCGCACTTCTAAAGTTGCTAGCAAGCCAGGTACAAAGTCAGTGGAGGGTCTAAAGTTAAAGCTTGTTATGAACTCCAAGCTTTGCCTTTCCACAAAGAGAGGACTTAAGGTCAGTTTCTTTCTACTCAAGGCGTCAGCTACTACATTTCCCTTGCCATGAGTGTAGGAAATCTCAAAATCGTACGAGGCAAGAAACTCCATCCACCTTTGCTGCCTCAAGTTGAGATCTTTCTGCGAGAATAGGTATTTCAACGATTTATGGTCAGTATACAGTTCAAATTTCTCACCTAGGAGATAATGGCGCCAAGACTTGAGCGCAAAAACGATGGCTGCCAGATCTAGGTCGTGGGTCGGGTAGTTTTTCTCATGTAATTTCAATTGTCTTCCACCATAAGCCACTACCTTCCCTTCTTGCATCAGAACAGCGCCTAGTCCCGTTCCGCATGCATCTGTGTATACTGTAAACATCTTGCTTCCATTAGGCAATGTCCAAACTGGGGCTGTTGTTAGAGCCCTTTTCAAACGTTGGGAAGCAATATCGCAATCCAAATCCCAATTGAAAGCTAGGTTCTTCTTTGTCAATCTTGTTAGTGGAGCTGAGATTTTTACAAAATCTTTGATGAACTTTCGATAAAAGCCTGCTAGCCCGAGAAAGCTTCGGACTTCGGTTGCGTTTCGAGGAACCTTCCAATCTTGCACAGCAACCACTTTCGCAGAGTCCACAACTATCCCCTCTTTGGACACCATATGTTCAAGGAACCTAGCTTCTTCTCTCCAGAAATGGCATTTGGAGAATTTTTCATTCAACTGATGTGCACGGAGCATATCCATGACTTCTTTTAGATGCTGAGCTTGCTCTTCCTCATTCTTTGAGAAGATCAAAATATCGTCTACGAAGACCACTACAAACTTATTGAGGAACTCTCGGAACACCCTGCTCATTAAATCAACGAAGTAAGCGGGTGTGTTTGTCAAGCCGAAAGGCATGACAAGCCACTCGAAGAAACCATCAGGAGTTCTGAATGCGGTCTTATCAATGCTGTCTTCGGCCACTCTTAGCTGATGAAGCCCGGTAGCTAAATCTAATTAGGAGAAAACCGATGCACCTACAAGCTGATCGAACAAATCATCTGTTCTTGGGAGTGGGTGTCTATTCCTCTTGGTCAGCTTGTTTAGCTCCCTATAATCAACGCACAGGTGAAGCAAACCATCAGCTTTGGTTGCGAACACTATCGGAGCACCCCATTCAGAAATACTCCATCTTATGAAACCCTTTTTAAGCAGCTCTTTGATTTGCTTGCTGAGCTCCTTTCTCTCCCTTGGGGCCATGTGCCTAACGGTTAAAGCAACGGGCTTTGCATTATCAACAAGGTATATGTGGAAGTCTATCTCCCACTACGGAGGTAAGCCCTTTACCTCTTCAAACACATCCGAGTTTCACGGACTATCCTTACAGACTACAAGTTCTTAACAGACGCATCAAGAGATTCTAGATAACTAAGCAAGACGGAGTTCATGGGATTACAAGAAATTTTGAGAGTGTTACCGAGGCGAGTCATGAGTCTTACCACTCTCTTTTCACAATCGAGGACGACACCATTACTGGATAGCCAGTCCATGCCTAGAATCAACCCATAGCCCGTGAAGCCCAAAACAAAGGCATTACATCTAAACCCAACGCTTAGTATAGATATTTTCAAATCCAAACAAACCATTGACAAATAGGCTGAGCCCCCAATTGGATTTGAAACAACCAAGGGATCCTCTGCTATACTGGTGTCTAGGTGCAGAGATTCCACTAAAGCAGTAGATATAAAAGAGTGCGATGCGCCAGAATCAAATAGTGTACGAACAGGATGATCAAAAAGATAGACTAAACTTTCGATAGAAATATTTCTACCTCACTCTTGCGGAGGTACCGTGAGAGCGTGAACTTGTCCTCCAGATGAAGGTCTAGCTCCCTGCTCTTGCTTCCTTGGGCAGGCCCTAGCCATGTGTTCTATCTCACCACAGTGGAAACAGCCACCCATCTTACTTTTCTTCTTCTTGCAGTCTTTGATCAGATGCCCGGGAATGCCACAGAAATTACACTTTCTCTTTTCACGGGGTTTGTTGTTCTTCCTGCCTTTCTTCGAATCAGCCTTCTTGTTCTGTGACCCTTCCCCTTCTTATCTTGAGGCACTTCCTCTTTTGCCTCATTCTTGCCCTTGTCTTCCTCATGTAAGAGTGCCATATCCACTAACCTCTCGTAAGTAGCCCCCCATAGGTATATGGGTCATAGCCAAGCTGTGAAGTGGCTCATTCAATCCCTTGACAAAAAGGAGAGCCTTCTTATGAGGAGTATTCACTAAGTCCAGTCCAAATCGGGCCAACTGACTGAATTGATTGACGTACTCCTTAACCGTCATACTTCCTTGCTTAAGAGATAAGAACTTTTCCAGCTGTAGACTTCGTTCAGCCTGTGAGAGGAATTTCATCTCAAACCTTATCCTGAATTCCATCCATGTGTCAACAGGTCTTTCAGCGTTAGTGATTTCCCACCAATAGGAATCTTCGTCTTTGAGCAACCATACAGCCAACTGTATCTTCTGCCTAACGTCCACCTCGAAGATAACGAACAGATTCTCAGTTTCTTTGAGCCAGTTCCTTGCTTCTACGAAAGATTCAATCCCTTGAAATCCTTTCCACCCATGGCCCTAAAGTCTCTACAAATCTTTGAGAAATCATTTGCACGAGGAGGAGGAAGATCTGCTAGGCCTGCATTATTGGCCCTAGCCTCTAAGTACCTCCCGAACCAGCCAGGTATCGGTACACCCTCCGGAAGGTTAAGATTCCCAGACATGCTGAAATGAAAAAGAAAAGATTCAAAATGAAGGATAGAGAGATAGTGCATATGTCTTTGGGGATTATGCCTTTTTTAAATTCAAAACAACACTTTTTCTTGAAAGTTTTTTCTTTATATTTCTTTTTGAAAAAATAGTTCTCATAAACTCTTATCTGATCTGGTATACCTTTGCTCTGATACCATGTGATACACCTCACCTCCGTTAAGGTCACTCACTAAGGGAATGCCTTAACTTTGGTGGAGGTTTATCGATACAAGACACATAAAAATCTACGAGACATATATATTTAAGTAGCAGAAATTCAAATATTTATTGCAGATGTAGTTCAATACAAAAGCATTACATCAAATTGTCTCAAAATAACTTCCAAAACATTACACCATAATTTTTGTCTTGATTATTTAATAAAGAAGCATAAATCATAAATAAAACTGCATAAATCCCAAAGTGTAGTATCCAAAAGCCATAGCCAAGGTAAGAGAGTCCCAATCATACATCTACTTTCTTGTAGCTTGCAAAGAGTCTGACTAAGCTGGAGTATTCCCTCCTTGTGGACCTGGAGGGGGGGAACGGAAGAAAAGAAGACGAGAGAAAACGGGTCAGACAATAAGTCTAGTAAGTTCAGTGATTACTAGTATTTAAACAAGGAAAGGGATCATGACAGCGATAACAGAACATAGGACAATACCCTAATATAAGATAAGAGGAACATGTGATCACACCCATTACTATAGTCTCTGCACGTACTTAACCATTGGTTCAACCAGCTCCACGTGTTTATAACAAATGTTCCCCTTAATGATCGGCTCCTACTCGCATGCAATCATATCCTGTGTCATTCGGCCCCGCTTGACTGTAGCCACCTGTGCTGGTCCCACCATGGGGTGTATCAGTCCCTCTGGTGGCAAGCTGACACGATTCAAGATGCACAGTGTACACTACTGATGCCCAGTGCCTGATTTTTCCACTCCGGGGTACGTGCATGCCCATACTCCGTCGGAACCAACACTGGCCCACCAACCGCCGACGTTTTGACCGCTTATAATTCAGCCCAGTAATCGTGCCCCACCCTGCCTAGTTTCAGGGTACCATGATACATCTATGTGGGTTACTGTTGAAATGGGTCCCCGTTACTAGGGTTTTCTAATCAACATTTTTATTTGGTTAAGTGTCCAAGTTTACCTAACCCCGCCCATTCATTTTAGTTAACATGTTGAATCGGTTAAGTGTTTCCCTAATTTACTTAACCCTACCAATCCTGACTTAGCTTTAATTTATTAAAGCACCAACCACTCACATTAGACAGGTCTTGTTGTGGTCACTGGATGTGCCGGTTAGTTCCGGGCAGATTTACACCACAACTCAGTCTAATCTCGGGTTCTTTTTGGGCTTGATGCACTTACCACCCACATTAGACAGGTCTTGTTGTGGTCACTGGATATGCCGGTCGATTCTGGGCAGATTTACACCACAACTCAGTCTAACCTCGGGTTAGGCATATTCGTCTTTTCTAAATTCATATTTTTCTATATATGCCAAATTTCTTTATATGGATTAAATTTAATTTAATCACACCATAATTATCCTTTGATTATGCCCACCATAAATGGTATATCAAATATACCATTTAATGAACAAATCTATGCCATGAATTTCCGTATTTTCCCATCGTTATCCTTGTAGTAAGTACGTATGAATTACATAAGATGTTGGGCTAGCAAATTAGCCCAAACCCATAACAAAAAAAGATGTAATAAACAAGGAACATGAAATAAACATAAAATAGCATACATTTAACTTGTCATATGTAACTTGGCATAGATGTATCATTATCTTAACTAAACAGGTAAAGGTGAACTTGTGACTAAGTTGGATCTAATTTTCTTGTAAACTTGATATGGGTCTAACATGGAGGTTTAACATATAAACCACAATTTAGCATACTAACTTATGTATGTCAAAACATAAGAAAGCTATTATAATCATTTTAATCACAATTTAGCATGATACTTATGTGTTAAAAACATAAGAGGACTACAAGTCCAACATTTACAACATAATTAGAATCAACCTAACATGAATATACATGAGTGTTGATCTATCATATAAGCATGTGTATTAGATCATAAACTTGCAAATAACCACCAATTTATAACATGACATGTTTTACCATTTAATTGGCAAAATAAATCTGTTACCTAATTATAATAGATTCCAATAACATAAAATGTTGTTCATCACCACAAGCATATAGATATGATTAATATACAACATGTTCATTGCCACAAGCATATAGACATGATTAATTACGATACTTTAAGATAAAAAAGAATCAAATCTTATACATAAGCATCATTCTATACCCAAATTACAAAATGTCATGATTCAATTGAAAGAATGTTTAAATCTGTGTAACAACTAACTTACAAACTAAAAGGAATTTCTTGATTTCTGAAATCTGAATTCTGAAATTGGAGATGCGCGCCTTTGATGAAGATCGTTGAATTAGATTAGTTTTAATTTGATTCTTGATTCAATTTCTTATCTTGTCTTTGAATCGGTGACGGCTACCCCAAGTTCTCAACTGACAGCATGATAGTTCTAGGATCATTTTTGTGTGAATTTTAGGTTAAGCATTGAGTTATTTATATAGAATTTCAATTTGATTATAGCCGTCGGATGAAGCCAGAGTTAACCACAGCCACTCAGACCAGATCAGGACCATCCAGAAACCCTAGTGACTCAGCATTAAGTCATCAGTCGATCAAAATTCAGATCTGGCCGGTGGCCAGGTCGACCCTAAGGTCGACCTCAAGGGGTAGGTCGACACTAGGATCGACCCCCTGGTCAATTTGCCTGGGCGGGAATTTTCCCGCCCAACCCGCTTCTGACTTCTGTTTGAATTTTGAAATCAGGCTTGAGCTATTTCAATTTATTTGAATTTCTGAAACTTCTGGAGGCCATAACTTCTTCATACGAAGTCCAATACACACAAACTCAGACTCTATCTCAAGCAGAATTTCGAGACGAACGCAATGGCGCAACCGTTTCCTTTCCCTTAATTCTCATATTTTAATTAATTATTCTTGGATTCATTATTGTAATGTTAATAGAAAATACGGGGTTTTACAAAACAACACATATAATATTTGGGGAATCCGGTTGAATTCCTCCAACCTGGTCTGCCCTGCATCACAATGGTTATAACATTTTATAATAATACATGAAACAGAAATTCCATCCAATGCATTTAATGGCGTAAATAAAATTAACGTCAACCAATAGCAAACAATCAACATCCATGGCATCCAAATCAATCAACTGGTAATATTAGTGATATATTTTAACTATATCAATTTAATCACATCATGGAATCCAGAAGGTGTGAGAGTTAACTCACATTGGTTTTCTATTGACAGATCATGCGTTGTTTCATTTTAAAATTAAACGAAAGTTCTAGTGGCATCCAACTTTTTTCCCAACCAGCTCAGCAGCGTATGCTCCATACTAAGATTCCGATGTGTTTGGGTTTGGCGCGAATCCGATGGCGTATGCAATATATATCCTAATTACAAAATTTAATCTATTGTTAAAACTAATTTAATTGTTAATTAATTAAAACCATAACTACTATTTTTACCTCAGTTAATCCCAAATTAGTCCCAAGTGGTTTCATCTGGTCGATGTCTCGGGCCCGACTTGTTCTCCACTATGATTTCCACAATCCAACATTCTCTTTTCTCCCACTTCTTCTTTATATTTTTTTATATTTTGTTATGCAAAGACCCATGCGTAGCTTTCATCTCCTAATCTTTTCTTTTTTCTTTCTATATATATTTTTAAAAGGTCCATCCCAACGTGCCAAAGCCCAATCCCACATCGAAATGCACCCCACCTTCCACATACACCTTCTTCCCCTTAATTTGCCTGTAACCGATATTTCTTTCATCTTCCTTCCTTATTAAAACAACCGAACCCCCGTAACCTCTCTTTCCTTCTACTAGTTTTAAACAGTAGTCTTCAACTCAACCCAAACCCGAATTACAAGGAAACCTCAGCACCCCTTATATTTCCATGTACACTGCAGTTGCGTGGATACCGAGAACCCCATCGCTATTCACGTTTTAAACAAACCCAACCCCCTGTGCTATTTCTTGCATTAAACAAACTCCACTGCAACTCATAAACCCACATAACCATCTCGGATTGACAGAGACCAATCCAACTCCACTGCACCCATATACTTTCTTCCATGCGTGAGCATATGCCCACATTACATTACAGCAACTCCTCCATTCAAAAGAAAGCTGCTGCCACCCATACTATACACGAACTCTCACTGACTTCACCGCTGAATAACCAAGCAAACACCGTCCTTAACCCTGACATGGACTTCCGCGGTTTGCAGCAATCTAGGCGGCCATAGGAAGAACGTCTCTTCCTGTTCAAAACTCGAGTGCCGCCACCCAGAACCTCTTCGGCACCTCGTTTGGATCACCACTTCTCAGACCAGTGCTACTGTTTTAGCCTTGTCTCCATATTCCAAACCGACAGTTCACTCTGGCCATCACGAACAAACAAGACCAACCCCTTCAGCTTCTGTCGAGTGCCAATCCTCCCAACCCATTCGCAACTTCCAATACCTCTGCCAACAACAACGATCAAAATCCCCTGCTACTACCAATCTTCATGTCGCCCCCGTTATCACATCATCAGAGACCCCATATGTGACCACGGATTCCAACGCTAGCCCATCTGTTCATCCACCCGCATCGCCCTGCCCGAACCGCGAATAACCCCGACGACCTCATGCCATAGGAATGGCTTCGCTTCCCAAGTCCTCCATCGCATCTCCGTATAAGTCTCTGCTTCTCAACAGAGGTCATCGTGATGCTATTAGTCGCGATTTGATCTGTCTCCCCCTTTTTTCTTTTTATTTGGTGTGATAATGATTTTTCTTTTTGATTATAGTGAGAATGAATGTTCTGAGTCATTTGGGAAAGAATGGCCATGGTTTTATATAAAGAGGTAAGGATTGAGGATAATATCCAAGTCGTTTTCAATAGAGGAATGAATACATCGTAGGGGAATGGCTCTTTTCTTCTCAGTATGGTAATTGCCTATCCTTATTAAATTTCTAAAATGAAATGTGATGCTGCCTATACCGCTAGGGTGAAAAAAATGCAGCATAGGGTTGGAACAAAGTATGTTTCAGCATGGTGCAAAGAAAAGTGATGTATGGACAAAATGTTGCTTCAATTTTGATTTTAACTTCGAAGATGAGGTGTTCGCTGGTTTTTGGGATAAGATTAAATAGTATTTTATGATATTTAATTTTAACGTTCATGTTCTTCATTCGTATTGTTACAAATGATATCCGATTTCAATGAAAATGGACAGTTTGATATATCTTGTCATTCCGTACCCGATGAAATCTATTTCATCTCAAACGGAATCCGTTTGTAAGACGACATTATTTTAATTTATCTGTTCACCTCTAAATTTCGCATATCGATAAAATAACTCTATTTGGCTCCAAACTTGAAATATAACAATAACTAGCCGTACGTTTTCCAATAAAACTTGTTTCGTTGAAAACGGAAGTCGTTTGAATAATAATCCCTTTTTACATGTTCAATGTACGTTAAAATAAATTAATTAAAATACCTCAATAATATAATAATCAAGATATTATTATTATCCGCCATGCTTGATGAGAATTTCACATATTTTCAAAATAAAATATTATGGGTTGAAATCTGAGCCAAGACGATATTCAATAAATTAAAAACCATTTCTTTTATAAAATAAATCGTTATATTTCAATAACGAATTCCATAGCGACTATTTAAAAATTTGATTTGGACATAAAACAAAATCTACAATACGAAAATCCGATTTTTCTACTTCATTAGAAAATTATTACCAAATAAAGTTAGGCGTTTCTTATTTCGAAGAAATCCGACTTCTTTTGGATCATGTATAAGCAATTGAAGTTTAAAACGTTATATTACGAACTACCGCGCCACTGCAGTTCGTTTTATAATTAATTTATAAATTAAATGTTCAAAATCATTTTAATTAATGAATACGTTATTATATTTCCAAATAAATATTTAAATTAATAAAATAATTTAAATATCTAACTATAGAAAATACGGGACGTTACAACAATCATCCAGTTCTTTATATAAATTATTATGTAGGCATGAAAAATACAGAATAAAATGGGAGTTTACTCACTTCCTTCTTGGCTTTGAAAAATAGTTCTCTGGTTTGAGTCTTCTTAGATTATAAATGTTGTGCAAAAAAATATGTATCTAAGCTCCTATTTATAGCCGCACTAAAATATTAAACTAATAATGTGTATTAATTTCTTACATAGGATAGGAGCTTTTTTACTAAATAAGCAGGAATGTTTCAATAATGATAGAACAGAAGAATGTACAAGCTCTACTTAGCTGTGACTAGTATTGTTCAGGAATGAGCTGCGCAAGGTTTTTCTTTTGTTCTTAATTTACTATAGATCTATTAATTGTCCATTATTGTTTTAACTAGCCAAAAATAGTAAATGCATATGGTACCTTATGGAATTAAAATCAAATTCTTCTTACACATTGATGGGAATAAATGAATTATTCTCTCTAGCTAGATGCTAACTATTTCATGCGGCATGAAGTATTTTTGGCTATATATATATATATATATATATATATATACACATTTATGGATTTATATACTTTCTTAGCTGTTAAGTTCTTACCATTCTTAATTCTTCCTGAACGAAAATGTCTCTCTTGTCATCAATGAAGGCAAACTATCTTCCATCAATCTACTTAAGTGTTATGTTTCTTTTCACCATTTTTCTTATGTATGAAGCAACCATAAAATTTCCTTAATTAATTTTGTTCTTAAATAAGTTAGATTTGATTTAGTATGTGAAACTAAGATGCTTCTCTACTCATTTTCATAATGTCATATATACATAAGTTAGACATTTATACATACAGAGATGCATATGTATGTAGTTTTAAAAGATTACTTACATTTTTTTACTAGTAATAAATCAATTTCTATTAACATAAATTAGTTATTTATGTGATCATTGATTTACGGTTTCGTAATATTTAGTTAAAACGCTCGGGACATTACAGCTTTGTAAAAGCTAAAGCATTTACAGATGCCAAATAAACTACTAGAAGACATAATCACAAATCGAGAATGAACTCTAATCAATCGTGGAAAGAAAGTTTTGGCCAAAGAAAATTTAATGCTTTGTTTATAGTGTATGGGAAATAACATTATAACAAACTGCAAATCGAAATTTTGAAAAAATTAATCTCTTTGCAACTGTAAATAATGCCCTTATGTTAAATTGACTTTTAAATACGACATGTATACTATACTCGTAGTTATCTTTTGACATAAATTTGCAAGTGTCGAGGCTTTACGTTAGAGCAAATTTTTATTGATCGTTAAATAAAATTTTGTGAAAATTCAACCTTTAGTTACCGCAACTAAAGATGTTTTTGTGTTGTAGGGTATGCTATTTTGTGTTGCACGATATATTGTTTTATGGAAATTTGTATTTTAAAATAGATTAATGAAATGTGATGCTTTCTACCTATATTTGTATATTGGATCGCTGTATTTTAAAATAGATCAACGAAGTGTGATGCTTGTAATCCATGTTCATATATACACATATGTATATATATGTATATATATATGTATGTATGTATCTGTATGTGTGTGTATATATAGATTATATGATTTGTCGATGTGCTTGTGTTACGTATATTTGTGTTATCAATACGTAACATACCCACTATTTCGATAATCAAAATTTGACACGGAATACATCTACAGTATTCAATTGACGATCACTTAATCATCAAAAAAGCATATTGTTATGGTAAAAGGTGAAATAAAACAAACAAGCGAAAGACAAAAAACAAAAGAAACATAATCTCACTGTGGAAATGACAACATATAGCAATCCAAAATACAAATTATATTAGAATTGAAACAAATCACACCATCGAATATTTATAACATTCTGACCTAACAATCGCTGATAGGTAAATAATACTACGGAAAATAAAACACTATGGCAGACGAACATCCATCTCTATTAAAGTGGTTAAGGATCGAGTAATATGAATATTTTTTATTATCAAATAATTATAAATTCTAGTGACGGTGATAAAGGAAATAAAATAGAAAAGATCACACCAGCGATTGTATACTGGTTTGGACCTCCAGTCCTATCCGTTCCTTAACAATTTTTTTAAATTTTACTAACAACACCCTCTCTTAGTATGGAGGAATATGCATATGAGTAGTCAAAGAAGATTTTAGTACGCTCACCTGAGCATTCGAACATGACTTCAAACCTTGCATGAGTAATTGAACATGACTTCAAATACAAGAGTAATAATTGTAATTGACTGTGACGATCCCAAAATCCGTGTAACGGTATTAAGGATAATCATTGGAATATAACACATCAATCATCATAGCAAAGTACAGATAATAGCAAAAACAATAAATAGAATAATTTTACATGGATATGACAGCGGAATCACAACATGTAACAACATCAGAATAGCACAACGTAGGATATAACTTAGTAAATAAAAGGGAAATGATCAGTCACCATCACCATAGGCGGAATATATACATACAGTGAGACATAATAAGGGTATCAGTCTACTTCGCCGAAGGCGGTACATAATATAAATACAATAATGGCGGAAAATGTTAAAGTCATCTCGGTGAAGTCAGCCTCGCCATGAGCCAAAAGTGCACTCCATACTACAGTGCTGAGCCAAAAACAACCTATCACCTATGAACTAGGCTGCCCGTGTGAAAATAAGGGCACCCGCGTTTGCAAAGTGAAACAAACAACGAGTCAGTCATGGGGAATGGTGTGAGAAATCTACTTAACAGTTTAAACAACAGTAATAAGCAAATCATAGGACCACGCCACTTTCACGGAATGGGTTTACTCCAGTGATTGCTGGTGCATTTAAAACAAAGTAAATTCTTTAAAACAACGCAATGCTTTTAGAAAGAATATAGCCATTATAAGACTCAAGTCCCATCATACAATGCAACGCAAACCGGAGGATAGAGTTTTACCTTATAATGGCCAAATATGCTTAATACGTGTAAAGCAAAATCATTTGATATTATTACTAGTGCATATATGTTTCAAAAACGAATAGCATCATAAATATCAATCATAGGCGGCATAGCTACCATCTACTATGTCGCCATACTAGTTCTACAATCGAATTCGTTATTTCGTATTGGAAATTGGATTTCCATCATGAGTCGAGGCAAGGGGCAAGCTCCTCTCCGCTTCGAGACATTCTAGCAAATGCCTCGGGACTACACACTCTGGGTAACCCTTGGATCTTCAGGGCCGGTCCTCTCTTACGTTTGAGGACTAATTATTCCTGAACGCACGTTTCCCAGTCCTTACAGACCTAAAATCGAGGCGCCTCGCATTCCAACAATAGGTGAAAAATAGATATAAATGTCAGGGCTGGTAGGTCACTGACACCACCATAACTCATACCGAGGTGTGAGGCTCGCGAATCCACGCTATACACAAAGCCAGGCCACGTAGGCCGTGCTTTGATCATCAAACACAAGACATTGCTTTGCAATAGAAGCCTTGATCACAGCATCTTGGCATGCCACATAGGCAATCCACTCCATACGACTGATTTCTATCGATATATTACCTCTGAGCTCGTACGTCTCAGAGAAGGGCGTTAAGCAAAAGAATAAATTCTCCACCGCCAAACAGATATATATTTAACAGAGATCAATCAATATAGAACAAAATCCAATGTCAGACACACAGTCCATTTACAAGTCCGTTCTGGGTCTGAACGAAACCGGAGGCACCAAATTCCTCGTATATCCGTACAATCAACACATACGTTCAGACGGCTACTACTTCCGTTCCTTCACGGTAGCTACTCCAATCAGGAACCTCAGCAGCGCCCATCCAACCGATACGAAGATCGTCGATCTTGAATCGTCTTTGTATTTTCGCCTTCGAATCGTTCGATCAATTATTTGAAATGAGGTTAGCTCGGCCTTTTCAAATAATTCACGTAATTAGAATTCAAAACAATTCTTTCCATGGTTATATTATTCGACTTTCATATTTCAGTTCTTTAGTATTATTTTCGTGTCAAACACATACAACCATCAAATATCAAGCAGATCAAGCCAAACTGGTTTATTTCCAATCCATGTTGCTTATAATATTTTATAACGATTTTTCGCCATTTTTATTTATTTAAAAATGGCCATATTTAATTAAACGACGTTTCAGGTCGTGCTGTGGCACTGGCGCTGTTTTTCCGCTAATTTGTTTTACACATATCGGAAAATCTAACCATTGGATTTCTACAAAGTCTATACCACTGGGAAGATATTCCCAAAGCGAACCCAACGGTTCCAGTTTCGTGAAAATCCGATGGTCGGATCTTCCACACTAGTCGTTTGAAGTTACGGTTTCAAAATTCGAACTACAGCGTCGTTATTCGATTTAATTTAATTATATTTATATTTATATATAAATATAAATGATTCTGGCGTTGTTTTTCTTTAGATTTGAATTAAACATTCCGGACATTCCAACCGTTGAATTTTTACAAAGTTGGTGTCGTTGGAAAGATATTTCCAAGGCGAACCCAGCGGTTGCGATTTCTGGAAAATCCGATGGTCGGATTTCTCGTACTAATCGATTTAAATTACGATTTCAAAACACAAACTGCACGGCTTCGATTCCTTTCCATTATATATATATATATAAATATATAAATATAGTTCATTCTTTAATTTCAACCTCGTTTTCACTTCTTTAATTTCAACATCGGTTTCACTTCAAATATTTTAACATCGTTTTTCACTTCAAATATTTTAACATCGTTTTCACTTTAAATATTTCACTAACGCCTTTATATTTCGAAAAATTTAGCCATAACCTCCTTTGTACGGGAAGGGGTTTGGAAATTTATTGGGCCGTGTTAGGTA
Source organism: Allium sativum (assembly GCA_030737875.1). Classification (NCBI taxonomy): domain Eukaryota; kingdom Viridiplantae; phylum Streptophyta; class Magnoliopsida; order Asparagales; family Amaryllidaceae; genus Allium; species Allium sativum. Next base: position 1,032,166,211 of record CM060920.1, on the reverse strand, counting down.
CCCAATAAATCCTATAAAGCATCCACATATTTATAGTGATATATTCTGGTGTTTACAGGGGAGCGTGTATTGATAATAACTCCAGGGAATAAATTCTCGTCACCATGTCAAGCCTGAGGGAGCGTGTATTTTTAATTACTCCAGAGGATAAATCCTCGTCACCTCGTCCCGTGTGGGAATAAGTGCCGTATCTAATGACTAGAGAGACGTGATTATTGTCAACTCCAGACCCGTGTGGTTTTTTTTAATCTGGCAATTTATCTTTATATTTTATATAGTCCATATCAGTTATCAGTTCAACCTGTAGTATATAATCATCGCCATACAAGCCTCTCGCTCGTATGGTAAATCTTCCATCTCGTCACACAAGCTCTAAATGCTTATGTGGAATATGATGAAGTATGCCTATCGTCAAGGAGTATGCCATGTAGTGTAGTTCAAAATTAATTGTTACTATCCTATGGCGATGTTTATTATTTCACACAGGATAACCAGCACTCCGCATCCAATGGCATTCACAGGAGTTGATATAAAAATAAAATTGCGCAGCCAACTCATCAAGGCTTACCTATTTGTCGGGCACGCAAATAATTTCTTTACTCTACAGCTAATCCATTTTTCCTATTCGACAAATGTATATATATGCAGAACAAAGCTAATAATAATATTTCTAGCGAACTAATTTTTATTTCAACACGTGTGTATTTTTATCAAAGCGTATACATGATAAAAGAAACATTTTTATCATCCGAAATATTTATTCAACACGTGAATGTTTTTAACACTTCATATTCACAATAAAAATGTAGTTTTTATTGTCTATTCATTTTATTTTAAAATACGAATAACATTCAACACATGAATTTTCAATTCAACGAATGAATTTCAATTCAACACATGAATATTCTCTATAGTTTGTATATATATAAAAATGTGATTTTTATCGTTAAATCTATTTGTTTAAAATTTGAATAACATTCAACACATGAATTTTCAACTCAGCGAATGAATTTCAATTCAACACATGAATATTCTCTATAGTTTGTATATATATAAAAATGTGATTTTTATCGTTAAATCTATTTGTTTAAATTTCGAATAACATTCACCACATGAATTTCAACTCAACGAATGAATTTCAGTTCAACACATGGATATTCTCTATAGTTTGTATATATATAAAAATGAGATTTTTATCGCTAAAGCTATTTATTTAAATTTCGAATGACATTCAACACATTAATTTCAACTCAACGAATGAATTTCAATTCAACACAATTTAATTTAGATTCCTCACATTGGTTTTTGGAGTGATAAAACTCGTATGAAGATCAGAAAAATCCGCGGCTTCTGCTAAATGGTAGAGAGCCTCCCTGCGGTCCCGATGTTTCCTGTTTCATCGAATTTCGTTAACACACTAAAAAGATATGATTTTCAAAGTTTTGCAACACTTAAAAGTGTTATTTTCAATTCAAAAATTCAGAGCAGATATGTTTTCAAACCTTCAAAACTAGGTTTTAGATTCACGACCAATCCGTGCAGTTTCGTCACGATCGGATGCTGCAACGTCGAAGAGCTTCGAAAAGGCTTTCCAGCGCCTGTGGTGGCAACGAACTCGACAGTCCCTACGTGGCTCGGCGGCGCTCCAAAGGTGGAGACTTCCACGCTGAAATTCGACGAAGATACTAGATGGTTTCAGTCGAGGCTTGGGTTGATTGAAAGAGGGGAGAAAGGCGATCGGAAAAGCCAACTGGAGGGGGTGGCGAAAACGCCTATGGCGGCGGCGATGAGTTCTGGAAGTTTCAAGCTGGTTTCGCCGTTCGTTCGTAGGAGGGCTGACCAGTTTTCAGATGAGAGAGAAAATGAAGGGTATTTCCTATTATATTAAAATTTTAAATTCCTAAAATATCCTTTCTAGCTAACGTACACCAATTTCAACCCAACGACTGTCGCCCCTAGCTAAATACCCCCATTCCGGACAAAATGAGATATGTTTTGTTGGCCTATTCGACTGTTACAGTCAGTTATTTTTCAAATTAAAGTATAAAACATTTAATATTCAATTTGAACGTACATTTCAATTTGCCAGGGCCACAAACTGAATCGAAAAATTCCAGAAAAATAAATCTAGCTATGTTTTGACGATACGGTCCCAACAAAACCAGTTTCGTCAATTCTGAGATCGTATGCAAAATGTCTATTTTCAGGTCGACCCATTTTAACAGAAATTGACCAATCACATTTTCTTTTGCCCCGCTCACATACTAGCTTCAAAAATTATGAAATTTGAAACCTAGCAATAGTTTGACATCCCGGATCCAACAAAAGTGGTTTCGTCGAATTCCGAGGTCGTATGCAAAATATCTATTTTCAAGGGCTATATATCCTATATAGCGACCTTTCTGAAAATTCATTTGGCCATAACTTTTGATTCCTGTTATGAAACTTCGATTTTTCAGATTCGTTAGAAAGTTATTCATAAACAGATTGAAATATTTTTGGTAAATCTGTTATATTTTCCACCCGTACGGTTAGACAAAGTTTGTATTCAAATTTTCAAACTGCCTCACTATTCCCAATTCATTATTTTATTGAAATATGCTATTTCAATTGTTTAAATTCTTTGACAATAACCAATTTTAAAAATTTTAAATTGGTTCACATTTTCTGGGTTATTACATTGACTTTGCGTGTTCTTGTATAATATAGATGTGTCATTTCAGTATACCATTCTTATAATCTTCTCTTCAAGTGATGCATACGTGTTTTCGTGGAGATAAGGAAAATGATGATCACTTGAATATTTTAATTGTAAAGGTGATTGTATTTTGTGAGTAACGTGTAGAATATGAAGCATAAGAATAATTAAGATAGAAATAAATTGAGAAAAGTAAGTTTGTTTCAATATTGATTTTGTTTTTTATATAAATGTTGTCTAGTTGTAACATTTGGAAAAATAGAAACAAGAACTGAGAAAGATTGCAATCATTTTTTATAAATACAACTCTTTATTGAAAAGAGGTGTCTCCTCAGGATTTTTTAAACTTATAGCAGTTATATACTTTCAGTTGATTGAATCAAGGAGGTCAACTGACTAAATTTTATTCAAGAAATTCAGGAAGGAACTAGTACAAAATAAGGTTGTTTCGATTGATTGAAAAAGTGGAGTTAGTCGACTGAAATATGACAATCGACAAAAGTTGTTTGTATATTAAATTACATACAAACAAAATACGTGTAGTTTCACTGTTACTTACATATACAAAATTAAGGTAGTGTTACATTAAAATTGTTTTATTGGAACTATAAAGAGTTCAGAGGGACATTTGGTTTCAGCGTACAAAACAAAAAATAATGATAAAAACCAACGTTTAAAAATTACGTATGCAGTTTGCATGCATAACTTAGTTAGGTTTTGCATACCATTCTCACTGAACCAATATTTGGACAGGATACAGTCAATCATTATTTAAACTTTCAGTAGATAGATTTTAATTTAAAATGAAGGCTCAATCATTATTTAAACTTTCAGTAGATAGATTTTAATTTAAAATGAAGACATCAAAGCGAAGATGAACGAACTGACATGAGACTATATGTGCTAAAAAGGATTCATAACTTTTGTTAAACTTTAAAACTAGATGGCAACCAATTATCTAATAAATCACCAAATTTTCTCTGACTTATAAGTAGTTCATTAAACGCCATCACTTCACTAAAATTATATTGCAACATAAATGCCTAATGTGAAAAACATCCAAAAGAAAATTGCACAACTTTTGCGACTAAAGCTTTGAGATCCTTATATGCCAACCATATATGCACCAATCTTTTTTGCAATCTCCTTGTTTTTCCCATTCGAAACACATTTGGCTCCTATCCCTGCATTCATTATCAAAAGATTAAGTAGGAACTCAACATCTGCATTCACAGTCCAAGTATAAAATGATTACATTTGGTAGCATACCATTTCCCACTTTCTATTACTGGATAACTTCAATGTAAACTTTCATGATCCGGTTCACCATCATAATTAAGGTTAAAGAATAGTGCTACATCCCCTTTATATGGTTGTACTACACGTTATATTTAAATATCAACCGTTTTTCAATAATTTTTTTGATGCAAAAAGTTAGTGAATCGCTAGATTCACGCCTTCATTCATTCATTAAACATAAAACAAGTACAACGTGTTCAGCATGCATAGGGCTAGCTACTAGTTACATAAATAGTTACAAATATTTACATAAACATGTACAACCAAAATACATGCACGCAGGCATGTTTACATAGTGCCCCAAAATTTTATGAAACGACAACAAAAAAACAGCATGCAAACCCAGTAAAGTGAAGCATGGCAACATCAAGCTCTGCTACCACGAGCCCTGTCCATCACTCGAGCTCCGATTGTGTCAACAAACTTGATTTCTTCCTTGCCTGACCAAAGAGAAACAAAATTAAGGATGCGAATGAGTTGGGCCGTTTCATTTTGCATTTAAACTTTCGTGAGTTGCGTTCATGCCAGAGGATCCAAACATAAGCAAAGTTCAAAAGAGCAAACATATGGCGCATGTCAGTGTCAGGTAATGTAATAATAGTGCTATTCCAGAAAAGAAATTGGTCAGAGATGAAGTGAGACCAGTCTAAGCAGATATTAAGGCTAACTAAACACTTCGTCCACACGTAAAAGGCGAAATCGCAATCAACAAAAAGATGCTGATAATCCTCGTCGTCGTCAGTGCAGAAAACACATCCCCCAGTAACATGAACACCTTTTAGCCGTAATCTTTTCACTGTATTGAGCTTGTTGTGCATGATCATCCACATATGTATCTTGACCTTAGCAGGTACGGCCTTAAAACTCCACATTCTCATGAATCCATCATACTTTCTTCCTGCGAAGTTCATCAACTTATAAAGTGCACTCACGCAAAAGTTACCACCAATCTTCCACACAAAGTCATCCTCCTCATTGCTATGAAGGTGTACATCTTCTAACAAACGAATCAGGCCACATAGTTGAAGCAGAGCATTACCAGTTACAATACGACTAAAGGACAGGTTCCATTTAAAATTGGCAGAATTCGCATTAAACATTGCACAGACTGAAGCACTTTTGTTGCATGCAATAGCAAACAGATCGGCAAATTCATTACGCAAAGGGATAGGAAGCAACCAACAGTCATACCAGAAAGAGACGCTTCGGCCGTTTTTAACTACAATCTCAGTCCCAATCTTCATCCAGTGAACATTTGCCATGACACCACGCCAGAATGTTGAGCAATGGGAAACGTCCGCATTCCAGTCAAATCTACCACCATAGTAAGTGTTTAAGATCCACTCCTTCCAGAGAACTTTCTTTTCGCTAAGTATAATCCACAGCCATTTACAAAGTAATGCAGAGTTCATGTTTTTCAAGTTGATGACTCCCAAACCTCCTTGATCTTTGGACTTGCACACCTGATCCCACGACACTAGACAACAGGCTTTGCGCGTGTCCTTCGTACCGGTCCAGAAAAAATTCCGACGAACAGCATCAATCTTCTGAACAACCCAACCCGGACACGAATAAAAAGAGAGCCAGTACAAAGGGATAGCCGCCAGAACAGAGTTCACCAGCACCAGACGTCCAGCCCTTGATAGACAATTTCCTTTCCACCTCGCTAATCGCCTGTCCACTTTATCAATCACATATTGCCAATCACTCTTCATCAATCTCTTTGGACGGATGTAAGCTCCAAGGTATTTGAGAGGGAAAGAATCCGCCATGCAGTTGAGCATTTCAGCACATTTCCTGTTCACATCAACGCTACAGCCCAAAGTGTAAACACTGCTCTTATGAAAATTAATCTTTAAGCCAGATAAACTTTCAAAAGCATAAAGCAAAAATTTGAATAATCTTTAAGAGGCAATATTCTTGCAATCAGGGTTGCAAAAAATAATAGTGTCATCAGCATATTGTAGAGAATTAATACCCCCAATGATGTGATCACGCCCAAAGCTTTGAATAATCTCATTAGAACTTGCCACCTGAAGGATCCGACAAAAGACATCGACAGCCAAGTCAAAGAGGAGTGGGGAAAGTGGGTCACCCTGGCGCAGCCCTCGCTTGGATACAATAGTTTTGCCAGCCACTTCATTCACACAAATATTGGATCTGCTTGATGTTAAAATGCAATGAATCCAGTTTAGCCATTTACACGGAAAGCCTCTCGCGCTAAGAAGATCCATGATAAACCTCCAGTCAACTGTGTCAAAGGCCTTAGCGAAGTCCAGCTTCAGGATTGCGCAAGGCACATTATGTCTATCACTATGGGAGATAACTTCCTGGACAAGTGCCGCACCATCAAGAATGAATCTTCCCCTAATAAATGCTGTCTGCGAAACATCAATCAGGTTGTCCATCTTCGCTTTCAGTCTGTTTGCGAGAACCTTAGTGATCAATTTGAAACTACTATTCAAGAGACTAATAGGTCGAAAATCCGCAGCCGAGACATTTCCTCCTTTCTTAGGGATCAAGACTACATTAGCGTACCCCAACATGTCCAATCTCAAGGAACCAGAATGAAATTCTTTGAATATGTTAATAACATCCTGTTTAATCACATCCCAATATTTCTTATAGAAGAAATTTGGAAAACCATCAGGGCCAGGGGCTTTATCACCAGGCATTTCGTTTAAAGCCGCGACGATTTCCTCTTCTGAGAACTCCGTATCAATGCCACTAAGATCAACAGATGAAGGATACAGCATCTTCCAATCAACATTCACACGATTCTCAATGCGTTCACCAAAGATTCCCTTATAAAATTCAGTAAAAACCTCCTCTATCCTTTGATGATCACAAATTTCAACTCCGTCTTTCCAAATGCTACATATTGTGTTAGTACGCCGTCTACCGTTCGCTACTTTGTGGAAATAACTTGTGTTACTATCACCAAGCTTAAGCCACTGAGTTCTCGACCTCTGTTTCCAAAAAATCTCTTCTTGATCAATCACCATTAGAAGCTCCTTTTCTTTAGATTTTAACAAGGCACGCTCAGCCTCACTTAGATTACGCCCTTCCTCAAGCACATTAAGCTCCATAATCTCAGATTCAAGTCTCTGCTTCTTAACTCTGATGTTTCCAAAGACTTCTCGATTCCATTTGGCTAAAAATTTACGCAAAAGTCTCATTTTCCTACAAAAATTGCTACCTGCATCCCCAAAGTTGCGAAATTCTACCCACTGCCAATGGATGACCCATCCCTCTTGCGCTGCGACGTAGCATGACCACACCATGATCCATTGCACGCTTGCCTTTACCACTTGTAGCCGAGCATTCCCCTGAGCTGGTTGGGGCCAACGCCAAATCCCCAGCCAAATTTAAATCTTGTGATTCGTTGTCCATGACTTGTTCATCCACCGCCTCCCTGGCACCTTGCATGTTGCCTCCCTCCCCAAGATCTTGCAAGCCTACTCCATCATTTTCGTTGACGGCGATGATCTCTCTGGAGTTTGCACCCACTCCCACAATGTTGCCAACCTCGTCAACCTCTACTGCCACCCCATCATCAAATCGAACCACATAATTATCATTATTCCTCCTTGCGAAAACATCCCCTTCTCCTTCAATAGCCGAATCTGCCACCGAAGCAATAACTTCCTCCACATGCATTTTGGCACCCCCATCCTTGCTACTCAAAACTTTAAGCTTCCCCTCTCCATCGGTTGCAAACACCCTCTGCTTGAAAAGAGGAACATTGATTTTCGGTGGAGAATCTTCCTCGCATCTTTCAATCTGCACTACATGGGAAAAACCTTCGATTGGAATTGCCACTGAATCCGGCAATGGGGTGCCCACCTCCTTCGTAAATTTGGCACGCAAACAAGTATAATTCACGTCATGAATTGCACCGTACTGGACCCTCTCCACGTCTCCATAATTTTCCAGAGCTGCTTGGAGGACGTCAAGTTTACGACATACTAGCGGGGCATTTTTCAAGAGGATCCAAAAGGTTTCCTTCTCCCTCGAGACACTGCCGAAACGCGGACTCCACCTCCTTAAGTTAATTCTCCCCATGGTAAAATTGAAGTTGTATTGGAAGTTTACTGTCAGCAGATGCTGTGGGAACCGAACAACAAAGACATCACCCATTCGCTTGACGTTCCAGTCCCAGGATGGGGCACGACGGCCATATCTGGCTTTCAAAATCTCCTCAATCTGCCGTATCGAGAAAGATCCACTCACAATAGAGATGATTACCATCGATCGAGCCCAATCAAAAGAATTTTGGTAGCGATTAGCGGAAATTTGTTTTCTGGATCTTTCAGCCATTTTTGGGGGTGGAGAACGAAAAGATTTGCAATTGAAACCCTTATGCCCTGTCTTATGACATTTAAAACAAATAACTGGATTTCGACATGATCTCGCCCAATGATCTGTCGATCCACATCTGAAGCAGCCATTTTTTGATTTGATATTATTGAGATTTTCATTATAGCTGTGGAGGATGCGAGGAGACGGTTTTGAAAAAGGTCTTTTATTATTTAAAAAAATCGGATCTGGATTTCGCTTTACAGCTGGCCTGAGCAGAATATCCTTAAAAGATGGATTAGCAGAAACATTTTTAACGTTATCATCTTGGTCAACATGTAAAGAAGAGATTTAAGAGGAGAGAGACGATTTGAGAGAAGAAAAAGCGTGTTTTGAATTTTCGAAAAGCGATCGCCATGACGTCGCCATTAACCGTTTTCCAATAATAATATAATGATTTGATTGTTCACCTAAATATCCAATTTCACAATCTAGTATGTTTGTGTTATTTGTTTCCGGATATTGAGAAACAAACATAAACCATTAATAGAAAAGGAAAACTATTTATCTGCATAATGAATTTGAAACAAAGTTATATTACTCATTTTTCAATGGTGAATTTTAATATCTGGATAATATAACAGACCACCTCTCTTTCCACTAACAGGATCGACAAAGTAGTTGTTATGTGTCTCGTATTGTTAACTATTTTTTAATGGTGAACTTGAATTGCTTCACCATTTTTCAATTGTTTAAGTTTTTAACTTTTAAGTTAGCTCCATCATGTTGTGGCATATGTTATGTTCATAAATAAAGTGAAGAAGTTATATGGTTACCAATTGAAAGAAATGTCCAAGAAGTAACTTATATTATATTTTTAACATGATTTCATCCTTTGAAGTCAAAAAGAAAGTAATCATGACATTAGCAAAAAATGTTTGAAATTATTCCAATATAATGCTATGCTTGGGTATACATTTTAAAATATTCAATTTTTGTAAAATTGAGCCAAATGACATAAACGTAAACATACCTAGAACTTACCAATGAACATGCCAGAACTAATAATGGTTATTTGTAAAATTTTATACATACGTGATGATTGAATTTCAATAGGTATTTAACTGTACTGAGTTAAAATTACAAAGTGACTTACTTTCTGGATATGGTTTACCTTATAGGAAACCAAGGTTACGTTTTTTGCACCAATGACAAAATTTTAATTTTAATTTAGCACATTTGAATTTCAAAATGAATGATTTAAGTTGTTTTGTTCATTTGAATTTTAATATTTAGATAATATAACAGGCGAAGTTGATCTCTCTTTACACACACGCGCGCGCGCATATATATATACATATATATATATATATATATGTATATATATGTATATATATAATAAGCCGTTAAAAAGCCAGTCACTGCAATGAATTGTAAAGATAAATTTGAAAAGGGATAAAAGTTCACCTTTAATTAAGTACCAATCAAGGAAAACGGCAATTACAATTAATCTTCAAGAGGATATCGTTTGCAATAGAAAATTCTATCGAATTTGCAAAACAAAAATAGTTTTTTTATAATTGAGATGCAAAACAAATGATATTGGTCCGAAAATCATGTTTTTCTTTTCTATTGACGACATGTGAGTGTCTATGTACTTACGTATATATGCACATGTGCGTAGCTCAAAACTTAAATTCAGACTTATATCTCCCTACGTAAAATGATAATGAAGCCAATAAATGAAACAGCGAGTAATAAGCTACATATATGCAAATAACATGAAAACCAATCAATTGTTTTGTTTAAATTCAATAAAAAATCATCAAATATATGAATATCATGTATAAACTATGATAAATCGAATGAAATGTCAAAAGAACTGAAACTGTAGTTAGAATAACAGCTACAGGATGATGACATATCCTTCAGAGTGTGTGTGTGTGTGTGGGGGGGGGGGGGGGGGAGTTCTGCTTCACCTCTTATATTGCACGTGAACTCTTCTCCTGAATCTCAGCCATTGACCCCCCCCCCCCCCTCATTCTCTCTCTCTTAGTGGAAAGAGAGAGAATGAGTGGGGGAATGAATGACTGAGATTCAGGGGGAGAGTTCACGTGCAATATAAGAGTGCGGAACGCTGCCCTATGTATATGTGTATATATGTATATATATATGTATATATGTATTGGTTTCATTGTCAATTAGGATGAATAGTTTCAGCCAAAACAGCAATGAAAATACAATAAAAATGACCAACTAACAATATCTCAAATCCGGACACATATAGCTATATGAAATGCAAGAAAGTTACCTATTTAGCTGAAGCAGAGGTAAAGGGATATTTCTGTTGTTCATCAAACAATTGAATGAACCAAAGAAGGGATTTCAACATTAAAATTTAAAGAATCAAGCGGTACAGTAAAAGAATACAAAAAGAAGGGAAAAAATAAATATAAATCAGCATCAAAAATTTATGAAAGGGGTACATGTGCACAGTTGACCTTAGCATCTTATTTGAAAATACATTTTTAAACAACCTCCTTACCTCATGCAAGAGAGAGTACAACAGAGAAGGCATTTTTATCATGTTAATACTGAACATACGATATATTCAAATAAAATTATGTTATCAATCGTTTTATTTTATTTATATGATATTGAAATATTGAATAATTAATAAATATTATAGCTAAATAATTAATTTATCCCTAAAATGGTTGCTTTAATTTTGAGTAAAAATTTCCAAATTAATTGTCAACACAAATTAGATAATTCTATTAGAAAAACTATGTTACTAAAGAAGTTATATGGTTATAAAAAACTATAAAAAATTGTGTAGCCCTAAAGGAGAAGAATATAATTCACTGCACTATCAATGAACTAAAATGTCTACACTCAATGAACACTGATTAGTAGGCATGATATAGTTGTAATTTATGGACTTTGCTAGGAGGCTAGAAAAAATATGTATGAATTCAGGCCTAAAGCGCTAATCACTATCTGATGATACGAATTGAATTCGGCAGGAACATTGATGTTATGTCCACACTAATTTTTGTCTATTTTTTTGGGGGCATCAAAGCATTTCTGGTAATATATAAGGCCCAAAACCGAGCCCATAAACAATATCAGAAATGCTTTGAGACTCCAAAAAAATAGACAAAAATAGTGCGGGAATAACATCAGTGGCCGTCTGAACATCCATCCGACGGTGATTAACACTTCAGGCCTGAATTCGTACACATTTTTATGGCCTTCTAGCAAAGTCGTATAAATATTAATTTATACATGTAAACCGAAGTATAAAATCTAAATGAGCAATACAGATATGAGAACGTAGTTGAACATGTATATAGATTTTTTTTTAAAGAATCGATGGGAACTAAAAAAATGTAATCAATGAATACAACATGAAAAAACATAAAATATAATAAACATAATGTTATCAATATGGTAAGGTAAAGGGATCAAATGCATGTGGTAGCCTATGTACAAAAAAAATTCTTTCTACAAATAAGGGACGCTTCAACTTTGAAAGCTCAAGGTTAGGAATAGAAAGAACGGAAGGGCAGAAAGACTGAAATGTTTTATGTAGAAGGAAGTGGGGGATGAGCAGAGCAGAAAGAACATATATTTTTTTTATAGAAAGGGCATCTGTTCATTTCATAGAAAAATTCAGGATGCTCGTGCGCCCTTTTAATCTAAGTTAGTAATTATATAATAGTACAGATTGTTTCTTTGGGGAATTCATCAGACCAAAGGTAATAAATGCAAAATATTGAAGTTTTGCAGAGAAAAGGAAGATAAATATATGAATAAAAATAAACTAAGAAGAAAACTCAACTTATTTGAACATCAGTTTGAATGATGAGCTGACCATCAGCTTATCTCTTAATATGCGGTGAAATACCCATTTCTTAGATTGGCTGAAATGATGAAATCAAAAAATGATGATCACAGCAAGTAAAGAACTTCAGTCCATTAAAAAACCATAATTTAAATCTCCATTAAAGACAACATTATTTACTTGTAATGCTAGCTCTGCTTCTTGCTTTTTATATATCGAATGTGGTATCAGACTCAAGTTGCTTGATCCGGATATTTGATTCACAACCGCAAACATTCAAATAGAGAACATGTATCCTACTTCATATGTAAAAATCAATTAAAGTATTAGCTTATAAAATGAGCTATTTGGTTCAATAGTAATATGGTTTGCTCAGTGCCAACTTCACCAATTTCAACACCTTTGTAAAATAAATTGATATGTGACAATCATGAAAATAAATTAATAAAATTAAGAATCTAAATCATAATAATTTAATACCAATGTACCATGGTAGACAAAATATTATGAGTGAACGACGTTTCCTTGTTCCATGATCGTTTCCCCAATATGTAACACATTTTTCTATTGCTTTCATTAGTATATGAAACAATGTATTGCTCAAAATCATTTGAAAATATTGTTTATTTATAAGCGAAATGATGATATAACGTGGACAAAACAAATGATACCAAAGCATCATAACCCTTAGCCAAGCCCATTATTGGAAAATGCATTTAATCAATAAGCATGCAAATGTAAACCAACAATAAAGAACATATGAAAAATTAAAGAGCAAAAACACGGCATGATGCCTTAAAGAAGAATGGTGTGGGATTTGCTGCAATTCGTAGATAAAGGTTGGTTAAAAGAAACTTAAAGTTTTGATTTGCATAGTCAGACATGCAGAATTTAGTTATAGTTAATTTCCAATGTGTAGATCAATATAAATACACGAAAGACCACAGTAAAATTTGGGCCTGAAAAGCAGAATGGATACTATGGATTAATTGAAAATAAACATACAAAACTCTCATGACCGTGCAAGGCCTTTTTGTATTATTAGGTAAAGTATAGATGTATTAAACATCTTCCATGATGAAATTAAAGTATAATAAGTGCCTCAAGAGCAATGTAAACTCCAGAAATGAAGTATCTTAATTAATCAGCTGAAAATGTTCAGGTTTTGCATTTGCCATAGCCATGGTACAAAGGATTAAACTGCATCTGTCGTCAACCATGAAACCTTCTATCAATATTGTTCATTTCAGTGTATAGCATAGAATATATAAAATACTTAAAAGGATAACAAATCCAAGTATTTATTTTACAAGTTTAATGAATAACTGCCCCTAATACCAACGTATCTTTGTTCATCGGTTAGCGTTTCATCAAAATTAGAAGAAAAAATATGCACATATATAAAATTCATCCACATGACTTATTGTTCCTCTTCCTTCCATGGGTTTTAAAATGTTTAGATTAATCTATAATGCAAAGAGCTGGATTTAGACGCGACGAACATATGTGTTTTTTATGTTAAACTAAAAAAACAAAACGATAATTCAAATATTTTATTATTATACATGAGTATGTGCATGGCCAGTAAAATCGGCTGCAAAATAGAGTTCAAATACATATTGCCTACTTTGTTATGTAGTTGTCAAGTTCAATTTTTTTGTAAAAAAACCATTACTGTTGTTCATAATATACCGTTGTTTGGCATGTACATAATCTGTAGTAGAAAAATATTTGGTTCCTGCTACAATCATGGAACCAAGGACTTCCAACCTGTGAAGTTTTACAAAGGCTTTGTCCAGCTATAACATGAAAAATATGTTTGCATAAAATTTCAGATAATGATGATAGCCTTATTAGAACCAGCGTAAAAACATGCACAATTAGACTAAATAGTGGATTTTGCGACCCAACTATATGATTGTGAAATCTTAATGGGATAAACATTACTTTATTGTAGAAAACAACATAAATTCTCAAGGTATTGATCAAGCACTTTGGTTGAAACTTGAAACCCTTAGGTCAAAAATTAAGTTATGCAGAACAATTGATATACAATTTGTATTTGAACTTTTTTTTGTAAAACATATGAACTGATCTCATCTTATACTTCCAGGTGAAAATGTTTAAAAGATACCCAGTGGAATGCACGCTCTACAAAACCATTCACATTCCAAGTAATGTCAGACTTAATAGGAAAAACGTAGGTCAATAAACAAATGTATGCTTTGGTTACTCCTACTCTAACTCCGTAACGAAAATCCCTATGAAAGAAACAATCATAAACCGGTAGATTAGTTCAGCCGGAACAAACTCTAAAAGAACCGACAAACTGTAGTCAATCCAAATGCATGAACTGCATCCCAACTTTATGTGTTCAGCTACATTTACAATACAAAACAATAAAAATTATAGTTAACACAGCCCAAGTTTATTGCATAAAGTATGTTCATTTAACCACTGTAGCAATGAAGAACGGTGTGTTTTTAGCATTTCTTCATAATAGATTGCCTCATAAATCCACAAAATACAGTCAATTCAGGTGATGTGATGCAGTTCATGTACTAAAATCATCAATAACTAGCACCAAAATCATATATAAATACCTGCCAGCATATACATATCGATCAAAAGTATCTGTACGAAAAGGAAGATCCTTAGCATCACCTTCAACAATAGCACACTCCTTCAAAGCCACCTTATTCATAGCCATGTCAAGCTGAAACCAAAATCGTAACTTTTTAGGGTTGATGTGTTTTACAATCCCCAAAGTAGGGAACCCAGTTCTTCCTTCTACATCCACCTCATTCATCCCAGAATCGTATAGTTTCACTGAAAGGCTTATGCGCCCAATTACCTAATTGAACCCAATGCAGGTGTAGCAATTTAAGCTGTAGGCTGGAAAGCTTTGATGCTGCTTGAAAGGGAGAAGGTGGAAAGATAGACGTTCAACATCAGATCGCCCATGTTTTGACCGAACAGGATGGCGACTTCGCCTTGCAGGGCTTTGAAGCAATTTGACATAAACTGGCAGGGAGAGACGTCAAATTACAATTCAGCACACATGAAAAGGGAAAGGCTGGTGGTAGGGATAGTCGACGATTTGAAGAGAACAAAAATTTGCGGGAATTAGAGAACTAAGAGAACGTAAGGTGGAGAAGCGATTTATGGGTTTCCTTTTCTAAAGCTATAAACCTAATTGTTCGATGAAGCATCACGACAGAGAAGCCAAGCAGAGAGAAAGGACGATAAAAAAAGACGATTTCCCAAAGGCTTGTGCGCCCTTGAATGGTAACTCGGTAATAATATCAGGGACAGAAGAAGCAACTGAAGCAGACGCGAAGAGTAGTCGTCGAAGATGAAGAGTTTCGGAACACGATGGAGTTGCTGTAGTTGTGAAATTGGGGAGCAAGTTTTAGGTTAGAGGAAATCTGATTTAGGTCAAAAAGGGAGTTGAGATGCAAAAAAAAGAATTGCTAGCTCCACAATGAAATTTAGTTCTAGAAGAGAAGCGTAGATGTATTGTGGGAAGGGAAGAGCTGCATATACAAGGATATACGGGACGATTGACTTGCCAAATTTTAAGAGGGCTTGTGCGCCCTTCAAGTAAAACCCTGCCTTAATACAGTAGTATAGATGTGCATAGTTTCGATCGAATAAAGGGATTGATTCTGTCAACTGGAGAAGTATAATCTTTTATCTTGATAATGTGATTGCTTATAATGATTCATGTGTGTACTTACCACTTGAGGATAGATTTTGACAATTATGTAACTCGATTATAGAAATCTACGATAAATTTAAACTTGCAGGTGTCGTCATGGTCTTCTTTTCATCCTTCTATTTGAATAATATTAGATATAATATGTAACAACCCGAATTTTTAAACAACGTGTTAAGACAAGAATCAAGGCAGAATTAAATGTTAAATTCTGAATCAGGAAAAACGGGTTGCGCCATTGCGTTCGTCTCGGAAAAATACGCGAAATAGAGTCCGAAATTTCGTAAATCGGAGTCCGTATGACCAAGATATGGCCTCGCGAAGTTTCACGAAAAATTCGAAAACGAAAACAGATTCAAATTTCAGAAAATCAGAAGTGGCGGGAAAATTCCCGCCAGACCCAAGGGGGTCGACCTGGGGGTCGACTGGGGAGTCGACCTCCCCCCCCCCCCCCCCCCCAGGTCGACTGGGGAGTCGACCCCAGGGTCGACCTGGGAGTCGACCTGCCTGGTCGGACCCAGGCAACCTGGTGCACCTGTTTTGCTGTTTGACTCGGTTTTGGAGGCTTGTGACGATTTTTGAGGGCTTGGATCTATCCTAAGGTTAATCTAACGGCCTAAACTACTCTTAATCACTATAAAAAGACCCCTAAGCCTACCCTAAACCCTCATAAACCACTCTTGCAACGAAGTGCTGCCCAAATGCCAAGTGATCATGGCCTCCATCTCCAACTCCAAGAGACTATGCATGCAAATCGGATCCGAATGGAAAGGTGCAAGCTTGCTACACCAAATCGAGGCTAAATCAACGTTGCTAGGCGAGTTTCATGACGGATCTTCGACAAAGGAGCCACCTTTCTTCGTCAAGATGATGCATGATCCTTTTCCTAAGCCTCTCTATGTAAGTTCTAGCTACTTCTAGATCTAAACGGTAGTTTTGATCATGGCATGGAATAAAATGTGGTTAAACATGAATGTTATAACCTATGCGAGCCTAGTTTGCTCCTTTATCATGAACATACGACTTTGGGTTATGTTTTAGCGACCAAACCATGCTATTCATGTTGCATTGGACTTAGTTTGCCATGCAAGATTGGACCTTTTCTTGTAGTATGATAGCATGAACACTTAGAGCCACTTTGACTTGTGAAATAGTTGCATAAATTGGACTTGGGGGATTATGCATGTAAATAAAACCAACCCCCTTATGATATCATGTTTATGTAAGGTCAAATCCCGTTATGACAACATGCAAGTTTGTGAGCAAATTTCCTATGATAATATGCAAGTTTGTGGCCAAATCCTTTATGACATTATGCATGCTTATGGCCAATCCCTATATGACACTATCATGCATGTTTTAAGGCCAAACCCCCTTATGATACCATGCATGTTTGGAGCCAATCCCTTTTGTGGCATCGTGCATGTTTTGGGGTCTATATGTAGCCATAGTATACCTACTATGTTGACTCGCTTTCACTCAAGTGAAAACACGATTTTGGGGTAGTTAAATAAACATGAACATGACGCGAAATCTTGACGTGAATATGACATGAAAACTTGACTTGAGGTTACATGTGAACACGACATGTAAGTTGAACCAAAATGGGGGCATGACATGTGGGGTAAACATGGAACTTGAACTAGACGTGGGAGGGTTGTAAGTGTAATATGATACTAGACCAAACATGAAAGTGGCCAACTCGAGGTTGGGTTGAGTTTGTAGCATAAATCTACCCGGACCCGCCCGGCTTAACTAGTGGCTACAAACAATAGGACCCAATGTGAGAAGTTGGTCATGTCGCGCTTAAGACCCGAGGATAGACTAAGTTGTGGTGTAAAACTACCCGGACCCGCCCGGCTTAACTAGTAACCACAACAAGGTCTAATGTGAGATGTTGAGAGTGCATTAATTAAATTAATGCCACATGATAAGGTTAAGTAAATTTGACTAATGACACTTAACCGATATGACACGAATGGGTAGGTTAAGTTAAGTCGGACTTGGTTCCTTAATGACACTTAACCATGCAAGACAATTAGGGGATGGGGTTAAGTAATTTACGCTTAACTAATCCGACTTGGTAATTAGATGGGGTTAAGTAACCTTCACTTAACTAATCTAAACATGGTAATTAGATGGGGTTAAGTAACTTAGACTTAACTAATCTAAACACGGTAATTAGACGGGGTTAAGTAACCTACACTTAACTAATCTAAACACGGTAATTAGATGTGGTTAAGTAACCTATACTTGACTAATCTAAACACGGTAATTCGATGGGGTTAAGTTAAACACTTAACCAATCTAAACTTGGTAATTCAATGGGGTTAAGTAACCAATACTTAACCAATTTAACATGATAATCTAATGGGGTTAAGTAACTTATACTTAACCAATTATACGTGATGATTGGGTGAGGTTAAGTAACCTTTACTTAACCAATCTAATAGGTAGACCTGGTAGGGTTAAGTCACAAGACCTTTTAATTTAGGCTTAACCATTGTATACGATTAGTGGATGGGGGTTAAGTTAACCTATACTTAACCAATCCGACTCGATAATCTGATGGGATTAAGATAATCTATGCTTAATCAATCTAACATGATAATCTGATAGGGTTAAGACAAATAAATACTTAACCAGTTTGACTTGATAAGGTTAAGTCATGGGCTTCTTGGTACACTTAACCAACCTGTAGGGCTAAGACTTGAACTTGAGTACTTAGCCGATCTTGACATGATTCGCAGGCGGGTTAAGTCATGAACTTGGAAAACAACACTTAACCCATTTGACAAAACCCTAGCTCAGGGGACTAGGTTGGAAATTGTAGTTAACAAGGGAACGGAAAGAGGAGTTAAGTGGTAAACCTTAGTTAAGGGTAACTATGTAATAATTCTTAGCTAAGGACATGAGACTAGTTCATAAAGAGATGAGTAACCTGGTACGGTAGGTCATCGCTTAGTATACGAAAGGGAGCAAGTTATATGACTAAGATAAAAGCTCCAGCGAACTGGGTGACGAAGCGGAAGCTTCGGGGAACGTGAGGGTACTCTTGGTATCCCTCTGTGAGGGGGCAAGTGGTCCATGAAACCCGGCCTCACAGGGGTTAAGGTCTGCGGTAGAAGAGCCAAGAGTATGCCTTGGTTGCTATACGAGCGACCTAAAGACTGGGATGGATTAGCGTGGAGTCGACGACACTTGATTTTGCCCCGGGATAGCAAGTCGCCGACTACTTACCATCTTTAGTCAATCGTGTACGTACGGAAAGGCAGGGAACTCCCAAGAGACCATATACTAGCTATCAAGTTATGGGTGAGGTTGGCTATCTGGAAATGGGCATCGATGGGCCTAGTGTATTTCTCATACATGATTTTTCTTGGATTGCCTTTCAGTATTTGAGGGAGGGGTCACGTGGGACCATAGCCACGGGTACAAAAACAGACCTTGATATCTGCATCAGCAGATGACTTAAAGCTCCCGACCGAGTTCCGTATTTCTTGATTTGCCCTGGCACGGAACTCGGATGGCACATTGAGGAACATGTGCGTCTAGACATGGAAAACGATTCACGATACATACGCGGGATAAAGGGCGCGGTTGTCGGGTGGCATAATCCCTAGTGGCCCTAGGTGGCTGAACCCAAACCGAGACATGGAAACGTTCATTAGGTAGCATAATCCCTAGTGGTCCTAGGTGGCATAAATCCTAAGTGAACACACGATAGTTCATGGTAAGAAAACATAACTTGATCAAGGGTAGCAGTCAAAAATAACCTCAAGGATAAAACGTTTACATGGGAAAGCCCGTATGGCCTACGGCAAAGGACTGAACTTATACATGGAAAGGAACATACGAGTTGGGAAAACCTACATATGATATATATTAGGTTGACGTGGACCATTACATGACATTGGGCAAGGGACATTCATAGTTAACACATGACGTGGGTTGGGATACTAGCACGAGAAGTGCAGAGCAAATATACATGTTAGAACCATGAGAAATATACATGTTAGAACCATGAGAAATATACATGATAGATACCGTGGGATGTTATACAGGATAGGTACCTTGGGATATTATACTCGATAGAAACCGGACGATGTGATACCTTGATTTATCATGACACTGTAGTTTATCATGATATCTTAGTTTACCTTGCTACAGTAGTTCAGCCTGTTACCCTGGTTTAGTTTATCTATCTTGTCGTCATCCTTATGTTTACTTTCAGTTTATGCATGTCATGTTACCTTTACCTGTTTTTATACTGGAAGTAGATAGGACTTACCAGTCTTTATGACTGACCATGTTTTGTTTCGCCTCTTTGTCTTCCGTTTCCCCTCCAGGTTTCAGGGAGGAAACACTGTTATCTAGTTCGGGCTTCTTCTGCTTGAAGGTCATCACGCATGGCTTGGCTATGGCTACTTTACTGTTTTACTTGGGGAATAATTTATGAAATGGTTTTATGCTTCTTTATTATTGCAAGACAGGTTTTGATGTATTCTGATGTAAAAGGCTTTAGACCTTATTTTATAAGGTAATGAAATTTGTTTTACTTCCGCTGTTATATATATATATGTTCTGTCTTGTAATATTTCTGTGCATGTTTACCTCGATAATGCTTCACCAAACCTAGTGCATTCCCTTTGTGAGTGACCCTAGCGGAGGTGGGGTGTTACATTTGGTATCAGAGTAGAAGGTTACCAGACTGGGCAAAAGTTTTTAAAACCTTCTGAAAACTATTTGAGAAACCGTTTTACAAAGAAGCATTTTTCAAGAAAAGTTTGTTTTAAAAGGGCTATTCCCCAAAGGCCATTAGCATTATCCTTCGATTCCTTGATTGAATCTCCTTTCCTTTCTTTCCTCCATATGTGGTCACAGTAGTTCTGACTATGACTAATCTTTGTCTAGCCACGAAGGTGTTTCCCGTACGATGGAGGTGGTTCTCGAGAGACCTGTTGCCGTGGTACAAGGAAGGATAATAAGAGTAAGGATAAAGGACGCGAGCTTAAGGATAAGCAACTGTTGCTATGGCTTAGTCCATCAAGGAGGACAAGGACAAGACCATCGGAGAGGGAAATTGTACGCTCCCATTTCTAGGGTACCTAAAAGAAATGGTACCGTTTCTGGTGAAGGTTTAGTCGTTCTTTTCTATCATCCCGTCCAGACTTTGTCTTGATCATCATATCATTTAAGTCTGCTTGGATAGTTGAGTCTCTGCACCTTAGTACTAGCATGGTAAAGGATCCCAGTTTTGTCCCAAAAATCTGGTTGGAGAGTCGGTCCATTTATTCATGACTTGTTTGGAATTGAGAGTGTAAATGTCAAGTGTTGAGATTAGAAGCAATACTTCTATTGTTGAGCCATGGATGGATTCTAGGGGTACAGTGGTTATCCAGTAAGGGATACCATTCTCGGTTTTGGAAAAGAGGGTAGTCAGACTCTTGGCTTGCTTTGGTAATACCTTCGAGGTCTCGTGTAACCTTTTGGGTTCTGTCATGGTTAGTTACCTAGAATCTCTTGATGCATTTATCAGAAATCTCTGATCCAGTCGAGTAACGTCCGCCAATAAGACGGATGGTTCATTCCGCTTAAGCATGGGTTATAGGAACCACCCTAGTAAGTGCACGTGTTAACATGGATTGACATCGGTAAACGAGATCCAGAATTCACTAGTGGATTTTGGAGAGCTTGCATGAGTATGCAGATATGGTTGAGCCAAGTATACTAGGGAAAGAATAAGTGGAAGTGGAACGAGAGGCGATAATGAAATGAGTTCCAACTCATACCTTGGAAATAGGAATCAAGGAGCTACGAAATCATGAAGTCAAAGGCGGTCAAGGCACAATGGAATTAAGCTCATGGGAATGCGGCTTAGACGCGCGCATCAAGTCTCTTTTTAAGAGTATATCTTTGATCCTTGGTTCTCCTGTAGAGCCTGCTTGAATGCTACTGCTTGGTGGATATCCTCTCGGTCCTATTTCTGTTACAAACCCCGTAAGGAGTTTGTCTTGTTTATCTCTTCGATCCTATCTTGGGAACCTTAGATAGAACTCTATGGATGTAAACATGTATTTGAAACATGTTATGATTGATATGGTTGCAAATGGTTGCAAGTGGTTGCTCGTGGATGCGCGAATACACATTAGATACTAGATTGACGCGGTCACGTTTCATTGCATATGCACAAGTATTTATACTTGTTTATGGATGAAATTGAATGTGTTATCATGCGGATGTTGCATATGAATGAATGTTTGTGCACGCATATAGTACTTATATGACTAGGACTATTTGCATACATGTTGGACTCATGGCACTAAACATATTTTGCATTAGAAAGATCATTCAGGCCTGATCATTAGCATTAGCTAAGGAGCATATACACACACGTTTTGCATATATTCATATGGCATTAGAAATCGTCTAAGGACCATGGTTGCCTGTGGCTGATGTTTTGAGTAGATGGATGATGAATGGTAGGATACGTTCTTCCTAACTTGGAGATTTCGGGGACGAAATCCTTTAAGTTGGGGAGAATGTAACAACCCGAATTTTTAAACAACGTGTTAAGACAAGAATCAAGGCAGAATTAAATGTTAAAATCTGTATCAGGGAAAACGGGTTGCACCGTTGCGTTCGTCTCGAAAAAATACGCGAAATAGAGTCCGAAATTTCGTAAATCGGAGTCCGTATGACCAAGATATGGCCTCGCGAAGTTTCACGAAAAATTCGAAAACGAAAACAGATTCAAATTTCAGAAAATCAGAAGTGGCGGGAAAATTCCCGCCAGACCCAGGGGGGTCGATCTCCCCCCCAGGTCGACTGGGGACTCGACCCCAGGGTCGACCTTGGAGTCGACCTGCCTGGTCGGACCCAGGCAACCTGGTGCACCTGTTTTGCTGTTTGGCTCGGTTTTGGAGGCTTGTGACGATTTTTGAGGGCTTGGATCTATCCTAGGGTTAATCTAACGGCCTAAACTACTCCTAATCTCTATAAAAAGATCCCTAAGCCTACCCTAAACCCTCATAAACCACTCTTGCAACGAAGTGCTGCCCAAATGCTAAGTGATCATGGCCTCCATCTCCAACTCCAAGAGACTATGCATGCAAATCGGATCCGAATGGAAAGGTGCAAGCTTGCTACACCAAATCGAGGCCAAATCAACGTTGCTAGGCGAGTTTCATGACGGATCTTCGACAAAGGAGCCACCTTTCTTCGTCAAGATGATGCATGATCCTTTTCCTAAGCCTCGCTATGTAAGTTCTAGCTAATTCTAGATCTAAACGGTAGTTTTGATCATGGCATGGAATAAAATGTGGTTAAACATGAATGTTATAACCTATGCGAGCCTAGTTTGCTCCTTTATCATGAACATATGACTTTGGGTTATGTTTTAGCGACCAAACCACGCTATTCATGTTGCATTGGACTTAGTTTTCCATGCAAGATTGGACCTTTTCTTGTAGTATGATAGCATGAACACTTAGAGCCACTTTGACTTGTGAAATAGTTGCATAAATTGGACTTGTGGGCTTATGCATGTAAATAAAACCAACCCCCTTATGATATCATGTTTATGTAAGGTCAAATCCCGTTATGACAACATGCAAGTTTGTGAGAAAATTTCCTATGATAATATGCAAGTTTGTGGCCAAATCCTTTATGACATTATGCATGCTTATGGCCAATCCCTATATGACACTATCATGCATGTTTTAAGGCCAAACCCCCTTATGATACCATGCATGTTTGGAGCCAATCCCTTTTGTGGCATCGTGCATGTTTTGGGGTCTATATTTAGCCATAGTATACCTACTATGTTGATTCATTTTCACTCAAGTGAAAACACGATTTTGGGGTAGTTAGATAAACATGAACATAACGCGAAATCTTGACGTGAATATGACATGAAAACTTGACTTGAGGTTACATGTGAACACGACATGTAAGTTGAACCAAAATGGGGGCATGACATGTGGGGTAAACATGGAACTTGAACTAGACGTGGGAGGGTTGTAAGTGTAATATGACACTAGACAAAACATGAAAGTGGCCAACTCGAGGTTGGGTTGAGTTTGTAGCATAAATCTACCCGGACCCACCCGGCTTAACTAGTGGCTACAAACAATAGGACCCAATGTGAGAAGTTGGTCATGTCGCGCTTAAGACCCGAGGTTAGACTAAGTTGTGGTGTAAAACTACTCGGACCCGCCCGGCTTAACTAGTAACCACAACAAGGTCTAATGTGAGAGGTTGAGAGTGCATTAATTAAATTAATGCCACATGATAAGGTTAAGTAAATTTGACTAATGACACTTAACCGATATGACACGAATGGGTAGGTTAAGTTAAACCGGACTTGGTTCCTTAATGACACTTAACCATGCAAGACAATTAGGGGATGGGGTTAAGTAATTTACGCTTAACTAATCCGACTTGGTAATTAGATGGGGTTAAGTAACCTTCACTTAACTAATCTAAACATGGTAATTAGATGGGGTTAAGTAACTTAGACTTAACTAATCTAAACACGGTAATTAGATGGGGTTAAGTAACCTACACTTAACTAATCTAAACATGGTAATTAGATGTGGTTAAGTAACCTATACTTAACTAATCTAAACACGGTAATTCGATGGGGTTAAGTTAAACACTTAACCAATCTAAACTTGGTAATTCAATGGGGTTAAGTAACCAATACTTAACCAATTTAACATGATAATCTAATGGGGTTAAGTAACTTATACTTAACCAATTATACGTGATGATTGGATGAGGTTAAGTAACCTTTACTTAACCAATCTAATAGGTAGACCTGGTAGGGTTAAGTCACAAGACCTTTTAATTTAGGCTTAACCATTGTATACGATTAGTGGATGGGGGTTAAGTTAACCTATACATAACCAATCCGACTCGATAATCTGATGGGATTAAGATAATCTATGCTTAATCAATCTAACATGATAATCTGATAGGGTTAAGACAAATAAATACTTAACCAGTTTGACTTGATAAGGTTAAGTCATGGGCTTCTTGGTACACTTAACCAACCTGTAGGGCTAAGCCTTGAACTTGAGTACTTAGCCGATCTTGACATGATTCGTAGGCAGGTTAAGTCATGAACTTGGAAAACAACACTTTACCCATTTGACAAAACCCTAGCTCAGGGGACTAGGTTGGAAATCGTAGTTAACAAGGGAACGGAAAGAGGAGCTAAGTGGTAAACCTTATTTAAGGGTAACTAAGTAATAATTCTTAGCTAAGGACATGAGACTAGTTCATAAAGAGATGAGTAACCTGGTACGGTAGGTCATCGCTTAGTATACGAAAGGGAGCAAGTTATCTGACTAGGATAAAAGCTCCAGCGAACTGGGTGACGAAGCGGAAGCTTCGGGGAACGTGAGGGTACTCTTGGTATCCCTCTGTGAGGTGGCAAATGGTCCATGAAACCCGGCCTCACAGGGGTTAAGGTCTGCGGTAGAAGAGCCAAGAGTATGCCTTGGTTGCTATACGAGCGACCTAAAGACTGGGATGGATTAGCGTGGAGTCGACGAAACTTGATTTTGCCCCGGGATAGCAAGTCGCCGACTACCTACCATCTTTAGTCAATCGTGTACGTACGGAAAGGCAGGGAACTCCCAAGAGACCATTTACTAGCTATCAAGTTATGGGTGAGGTTGGCTATCTGGAAATGGGCATCGATGGGCCTAGTGTAGTTCTCATACATGATTTTTCTTGGATTGCCTTTCAGTAGTTGAGGGAGGGGTCACGTGGGACCATAGCCACGGGTACAAAAACAGACCTTGATATCTGCATCAGCAGACGACTTAAAGCTCCCGACCGAGTTCCGTATTTCTTGATTTGCCTTGGCACGGAACTCGGATGGCACATTGAGGAACATGTGCGTCTAGACATGGAAAACGATTCACGATACATACGCGGGATAAAGGGCGCGGTTGATGGGTGGCATAATCCCTAGTAGCCCTAGGTGGCTGAACCCAAACCGAGACACGGAAACGTTCATTAGGTAGCATAATCCCTAGTGGTCCTAGGTGGCATAAATCCTAAGTGAACACGCGATAGTTCATGGTAAGAAAACATAACTTGATCAAGGGTAGCAGTCCAAAATAACCTCAAGGACAAAACGTTTACATGGGAAAGCCCGTATGGCCTACGGCACAGGACTGAACTTATACATGGAAAGGAACATACGAGTTGGGAAAACCTACATATGCTATATATTAGGTTGACGTGGACCATTACATGACATTGGGCAAGGGACATTCATAGTTAACACATGACGCGGGTTGGGATACTAGTACGAGAAGTGCAGAGCAAATATACATGTTAGAACCATGAGAAATATACATGTTAGAACCATGAGAAATATACATGATAGATACTGGGGGATGTTATACAGGATAGGTACCTTGGGATATTATACTCGATAGAAACCGGACGATGTGATACCTTGATTTATCATGACACTGTAGTTTATCATGATATCTTAGTTTACCTTGCTACAGTAGTTCAGCCTGTTACCCTGGTTTAGTTTATCTATCTTGTCGTCATCCTTATGTTTACTTTCAGTTTATGCATGTCATGTTACCTTTACCTGTTTTTATACTGGAAGTAGATAGGACTTACCAGTCTTTATGACTGACCATGTTTTGTTTCGCCTCTTTGTCTTCCGTTTCCCCTCCAGGTTTCAGGGAGGAAACACTGTTATCTAGTTCGGGCTTCTTCTGCTTGAAGGTCATCACGCATGGCTTGGCTATGGCTACTTTACTGTTTTACTTGGGGAATAATTTATGAAATGGTTTTATGCTTCTTTATTATTGCAAGACAGGTTTTGATGTATTCTGATGTAAAAGGCTTTAGACCTTATTTTATAAGGTAATGAAATTTGTTTTACTTCCGCTGTTATATATATATATGTTCTGTCTTGTAATATTTCTGTGCATGTTTACCTCGATAATGCTTCACCAAACCTAGTGCATTCCCTTTGTGAGTGACCCTAGCGGAGGTGGGGTGTTACATAATCAATGATATTTCTACATCAGTTTTTAGCATGCATATAGTCGTTATTATTAAAATAGGAGATTCTAACATTCTTTCCCTTTTTAACAATGATAACTATACGAACAATCTTAAGAAAATTCACCCACAAAGGAGTGCTTCCTTACATATAAAATTGTTACCTATTCTCCCTCTTTGTCATTGATAAAAAGAAGATTGAATAAAGGACATCCACAAAAATTGAAACCTTTTCAACTTCTCAAACTGAAAGAGATTAATTTTTTGATATTCATTTATGTATGTTTGGAATCTATATGCAACACGATACAACAAATTGCACTGGTGGCCTAATGGATAAGGTGTCCGACTTCTAATCAGGCGATCGTGGATTTGAGTCCCAACAAGTGTGTTATTATTGATTGCTTTGATATTTTTTAGTACAAAATAAAACCCAATGGGTTTTTGATATGAAAATAAGCCCTCTTGTCATTGTCGAGGAACGAACCCAGGTCACGCTTAACAAGCACTAATACCTACCATTATACTAAAAAAATTGTTGTGACTTGATCTTTTATTTCAGTTCCAAATGTTTCTCATTTGGACCACCTGTAAGGACCCGTAACTTCCCCGTGAAGGAAAGAGCGGATACTTTGAGAACAACACACAAAAGGACGCAGACGGAAGAACATTTCATTGTTATTACAATAATTCCATCAGATACAAGAATATACAGAGTATAAATGAATAAATTACATTCGATAAATATCAGAGATTACAATAAATTACATAACAGCGGAAAATAATACAAAAGCACAACTAGAAGTAATGCACGGATACAGAGCTTTCCGAGCATCGTTCCAGCTGTAAATCAGGACCCTGTGAATATAAATCTGCAAAACCAAAACTACTAGCTGCCCGTGTCGAAAATAAGGGCACCCAGAGTTTAGGTTAAAACAATAAACTCCAGGTCAGTCATGGGACTGTTGTGAGAACTAAATCAGTTATTAATCTTTATTTTAAAGTTCGGTAAATCAAGGGACCACGCCGTATAACACGGAACGGGTTTCCTCCCAAGAATACCAGTGCAGAAAACAGACAGCGCAATGCTAAATAAAGAAAAATGAAGCTGTTATAAGACCCAGGTCCCATCACACAATGCAACGCAAGCCGGAGGATAGGGTTTTTACCTTATAACAGCCAAAGCATTCTTGATACGTTTAAAACACATTATTTGATACTATTATAGGTGTATAGTGTCAAAACAATTTCAATCATAAATATCAATCATAGGCGGTATGAATGACCCATACCACTATGTCTCCATACTAGGTTCTACAAATAAAACCGAATTATCACGTATTTTAAATTGGATTCCATAATGAGTCGAGGCAAGAGGCAAGCTCCTCTCCGATTCGAGACACTCTAGCAAATGTCCCAGGACCCCACTCTGATCCTTGGATCTTCAGGGCCGGTCCTCACCTAACTTTGGAGGATTAATTATTCCTGAACACACGTTTCCCGGTCCTTACAGACCTATATCCGAGGCGCCTCGTTTCCAACAACCACACAGGTGAAAAGTATATAAATGTCAGGGCTGGTAGGTCACTGACACCACCCTAGCTAGAAAGAAACGTCGTGCTCTCCCTGCAGTCACTATCCCGTTTTTGACTCATACCGAGGTGTGAGGCTCGCGAATTCATGCTATACACAAAGCTACGTCACACAGACCATGCTTTGATCATCAACTACAAGACTTTGCTTTTCAACAGAAGCCTTGATCAATTGCCACTTACGCGTGCCACACTGGCAATTCACTCCATGCAACTGATGTCCATCGATATACAACCTCTGAGCTCGTACGTCTCAGAGAAGGGCGTTAAGCAAGAGAATAAATTCTCCGCCGCCAAACAGATGTATATTTAATAGAGATCAATCAACACAGAATAAAATCCAATGTCAGACACACAATCCATTTACAAGTTCGCTCTGGGTCTGAACGAAACCGGAGGCACTTTCCTCGCATATCCATCCATCTCCAAGTACGTCTGGACGATCACCAACTGTTTCCCTCATCTTGGGTGTACAGCCCAACCGAGATCATCAGTAATAACCCAAACGATGTGAAGACTTCCGGTCTTCAACCACCATCTTTATCTTCGACATCTCGTCGAATCGGTTATTCAGAATGGGAATAACCCGGCCTTTCTGAATAACCCACGTATATAATGAACAAATGTTACACGAACACAACGAACGCTTCATTCCAATTCAGAATATTCTTTTATTCACAAAATCACATACTTAGGGAATAGGTTCCCATTAATTTTATCCAAGATAAATTCTTCTAAATTTATTCTTTAATCTTCCTTTGGATATCATTTCAAACTAGTCGGGATTAGCGAGCCACACCGAAGTAATTATTTATTTTATTTCCCAATCCCAACCTATATATCCCATGGAGAAAACTGGTAATACTCCACATCTAACACCACGGTGTTATCGGTAAAATTAATTACCATTTCACATTCAAATCTAATTAAAGATTTAACTATCGCTTTGGAGCAAAACTGGTGATGCTCCATTCTCGATCACCTTTCAGATTTGATAATTTAAATAATCATTTCACTTTTTAATCTAATTAAAGATTCATTAAAACTCCCCTTAGTTTTAATCCTTTTAAAAATCAACATCTTGCCATTAACTGGGTTAAAGAACCAATGTCATCTAAAACACGATTCACGATAAACCCAAATCACATTTGATATTAAATACAAGGCTCTGAATAGAAAATATACCGGCTTATATTCAATATCAAATTCTGAAATCAACAAATATCGTATTGGAAATAACGATATAAAATATATCTTTCAAATTCCCATAACAATATCTGTATAGTCACGAAATCCAACATCGAAATATTCCGAAGATAATTTCGATTCAACTCCAGTCCAATTCACATATTAGGAATATTGATTATTTTTAAAATCACTTTCAAATTCAATTTATTTATTTCAAAAATAAATTGATTTTAATTCTAGTTCAAAACTAGTTCATTTCGATCAAAATCTATTTTTGTCTTTCTCAAATGTGGAGTTTTTCACCCCAGTTCTTCCCAAATCATTTCTTATGGTTTTACACAAATTACAGATATTTTTAATAATTTTATCAAGGCCCGTACAGTCGATTTCCATCAACGGCCATCGAACTGCACTAACAGCGACCTTTTCCAAATTTGATTTGGACATAATTCCAAATCCAACCGTTAGATTTCAAATTTCTAATATTCATTGGAAAGCTCTTTTCGATACGAACCCAACAGTTCCGATTTTAGGAGAATCCGACGGTCGGATCTCCAGCAACGTCAATTCGAAGTCAATGGTCGAAATTCACGAACTGACGCGGCGCGGCGCGTTCTATTCAGGCCATTATATATATAATATATATTATATATATATATATATATATATATTTCGTCGATTTCCTTTTTAAAACGTATTTTATAAATCGTTTTAAATTCGTTTTCAAAACCATTTCAACGCTACCTTCAATTTCAAATCGATTTGATTTCAATTCAATTGGAATTCATTTCAATTTTATTTAATTCGAATTCAAATTCGTTTCAATTCAATTCAAATTCTAATTCGTTTCAATTCAATCCAATTTGAATTTACCTTCTATTTAATTCAATTCGAATTCAATTCGAATTCATTTCAAATTGATTTCAATTCAATTTCAGTTCGTTTTAAATTTCATTCAAAACGATTTCAATTCGTTTTAATTCAATTTCAATTTAATTCAATTTCAATTTAATTCAATTTGAATTCATTTCTATTCAATTTGAATTCAAATTCACTTTCTATCCAATTCGAATCGAATTCATTTTCTATTCGATTCGAATTCATTTCAAATTGATTCAATAAAATTTCAATTTGAATTTTAATCTAATTTAATTTGAATTTCATTTCAAAATATTAAATTTTGAAATCACTTTCCAATATTCATTATAAAACGAATAAAATCGATATAAATATCGTTCGCGTCAAAATAACGCATCTCTAATCAACACGGCTTTATATTTTTCAAAAACTTCTTTATTCTATTCAACAAATGAATATTTATTTTGTTCAACACATGAATCTATATTTCTTTCAACACACGACTATTTTATTTATGTAAAATATTTTATAAAATCATGGTATCAATCGTTTGATTTTTAATTAGACTCCACCGTGAAGTAGTTCTAATTTTAAATATGATGAAGATGTAAATTTTATTATTAAAATATTTCACTCAACACTTGAACATCGTCAACACATGACTATTTTTATATTCAACACATGAATTTTCTTTTATAATATTCATTATTTTCCCGATTGGAATGAGGCCCAATCAATCACCATATAATGTTAATTATATGGATTCCATACAACACATGTATATAATAGCAACGATAACTAATAAACCATCATCCAAGGTGCACCACACAACTGCATAAGCATCAAATATAAATAATCAACGCTTACACAGCCTGTCGACCAATCGATCGACATGCAATTAAATAATTGGGATTAGTGTATGCCAAATATCATCCCAATACCCGTGTGGGTTTTCAAATCAACAAACACATATTTTTATTTGTGCGGTTGGGCGATGTGTAAAATTTATCATCCCAATCAATATCAGTCAAATCAGTGTATATAAACAAATCGCCCGATTTGTTTATAAATATTTATTTATTCACATTCACGTTAAAAATTATATTTTTAACGATAAAATATTTTTAACTATATAAATATTTTATTTCCTTTCAACACAAGAATATTTTATTATTCAATCATTCCACAACACAATCAATTTTCACAACACATCAATCAAACAAACAAGCCATCCATGGTCTGTGGATGATGGGTGTCGGGTGCTGCTAAGCACCGTCTACATCCTAGTGTATATATATATATATATATAACTAGAAAAAGAAATTTAGAGTGAGAAGTTCTCACCGAAAGCTATCCCAACTTCACGACACTTCATTTATAGAAATCTTCATCGTTCTCTCCTTTTTGTCATCTTCGTTGCTCGTATTCTCTACATATGTAAAAATCAAATTTTTACTTTACTATTCAATACATAAAAATCAAATTTTTACTTCGCTATTCAATATATAAAAATCGAATTTTTACTTCGCTGTTCAATATATAAAAATCATATTTTTACTTCGCTATTCAATATATAAAAATCGAATTTTTACTTCGCTATTCAATATATAAAAATCATATTTTTACTTCGCTATTTAATATATAAAAATCATACTTTTATTTTGCTATTATCTCTCCTTTACCTTTCTAAAGATCATAACTTTATGTGTCTAAACCTCTTAACTTTATACGATAAAAAATCCTACCTTCATACAATTAAAAACCATATTTTTACCCAATCAAAGATCTAATCTTTTCTTACACAAAAATCTATCCCTTTTATTTTATAAAAAAAAACAATTCTTTCCATATGGAAAAATTGTATATTTTGTAAAATAAAATAATATATTTTCTAAACTAAAATAAATAAATTCCTAAACTGAAATTGAAAGGAAGAAAAGGAAAAATAAAAACTTACAGTATATTTTCTTAGGGTTTTGGTCATCGGAATTTCAGCGATGGTGATTGGGGCTCGCTGCGGAGGCCTGAAGCGGCGCTGGTGAGGTAGAATGGTGGGGGATGGGGGTGCGGGTCTGGGGTGTCTGCGGTTTTCAGTAGGAGAGGAAAGAGAGAGAGAGCGGAAGTAGAAGAACGGAGGGGGAGAGGATGTTGGTCGGAGGGCAGTGGAAAGGGGCGGCGCGGTCCTCGTTGGCGCTGGAGGGGTTGGGCTCGCGACATTCAATAGAAGAGGAGGAGGGGTTCGCGAACAAGGGGCGCGGAGGTGGAGATGAAGGCCGGAGGATCGGAAGTGGAAGGGGGGCCGCCTGGTGGCGCGGTGGCGCGCTACCCGGAGGAGCGGCGGTGCTCCTCCCCTTTCTTCTTTTTTTCTTTGAAATGAAATCGGGAGGGGGGGGGGGGGGCTCAGAAGGTAAAGGAAGAGGGAGAGAGGAAATTTTATTTTTAATTATTTAATTTCAAAAAAGGTACTTTTTATTTCGACCTCAAAACGAGGCCCACCGCCTGTCGTCCCTAGCATTTTACCTCTATTCCGAACACAATGGGATATGTATCGTAGGCTGATTCGATCGTTACAATCAGTTTTCGTCAAAATCAACATATAACTCTATATATTGAATTTGAACACGCATTTCAATTTACCGGGGTCACATACTAACTCGAAAAATTCCAGAAAAATATTCTCTAGCTTCGTATTGACGATACGGTCCTAACAAAACTAGTTTCGTCGAATTCTGAGACCGTTGGAAAAATGGCCATTTTCCAGTCGACTAAAATCAACTAAAACTGGTCAAACGCGTTTTCCTTTGCCATGCTCACATATTGATTCGAAAAATTATGAAATTTGGAATCTAACAATAATTTGACATCACGGACCCAACAAAAGAGGTTTCGTCGAAATCCGAAGTCATTTGCAAAAATTTCATTTTTAAGGGCCTGAATTTCATAGCGACTATTCAGAATTTTCAACTGGACATATCTTTTGATTCCCGGTATGAAATTTCGATTTCTCGGATTCGTTGGAAAGATATTCTCAAATAGATCCTATTATTTTTGGTTTCACTAAAATCCAGTTTGTTTTGCACCCGGTACATTCAATTGAAGTTTGAAATCGAATTATCGAACTACCGCGCCATTTTCAATTCTACTATATTTATATATAATTATTTATATTCTAACGATGACGTATATAATATATACGTTCGAATTCCATTCAAAATAAATTTCTCGTTGATATTATTTAAAATAATCTATTTTAAATATGCAAAATTCGCTAAAATTGCCAAAATAAAATTTTTTAAACTGGCCCAGATTTTCCGGGTTGTTACACCACCCTAAGTGCGAAGCAAAAACATATAACAATATACAAGATGTACTCATTTAAACTTAACTTTTACTAGGTGAAGCAATACAATTAACAGGTTCACACACAAACAGTACATACATACATACATCGTACACACAGATATACGTGTACATTGTAGGGTATGTGGATTATGGATCTTATGGCTATTTTAACACTAGAGGAGGGGGGGGGGTGAATAGTGTTTAATTGAATTTATGAAAGTTTTGATTTTTTTTATTATATCAGAATCAGATGCAAATCACTGATATTAAACAAACACGGAATCAATCACGGTGCAAATAATAAGTAAAAGCAATAAAGGAAAAAACATATTGATATTTCATAATAGTTAAGAGTTATCCTACTTCCAGTCCCACATAGCTCATGTTTGTGCAGATTTCTTTTCAAATAATATTCAATATTAAAATCATCGATTTCAGGGCTATGAGACCCACCCCACCCACTTTCGAGCATAGATCTCTCTTGATTTAACCAGGCTACAAGATCACCTTATTGATTTATGGGCTACAATCACAACTAGGTGATTTAAACGAGCTATAACCATACCTTTTTAGTAATAGTTTGGTAGAGAGACTCGATTGGGCTTTGACCTTTCGGTCTTTGATTACAAATTCTCCTATAACTCTAAATAACACTTAGATATTTGAGAGAGAGGGTAGAGAATTAAACTAGAGATATCTTGGTTTGATTCTCTTTGAATTTCGGTAGAGTACAGTTAAGAAATCTTGAAATTTAGAAAGCAAATGGAGTGGAGAAGGAGTGAAGAAGATAATGAAAAGTAGTTACAAATCTGTTTCCTTATTGAGTTTTTATAGTGAAAAAATAGCCATGTCCATTCATGAAGAGATTTAAATGAAGAGATACTTCTTTTAAAATATGAATTTGTAATGGCCCGAATTTCCGTACCCTTTGAATTGACTAACTACACCACATGTCCAATCCAAATTGCACGGAAATACGAATCATTAATAGAAAGAAGTTAGAAGATGAGAAATAGAAAGAAAGAAAAGTTAGAATAGAAGAAAAGGAAGAACAGAAATTTCACAGCGGAACAAATAAAATATATTATATAACATTGAAATACAAATTTGTTTTATAGATACATACCATTATCAGAGTACAACAAAGCACATCACAGTGGAAATAAATAATTGCTACCTAATGCTGAAGCCTCCTGCTCCAAGCTCCTCTAAGTATATCTTTAAAATCCCGACTACTTGACTGCCCATACAAATTTGGGCACCCAAGAGTTTAGGGCAAAACAAAATAAAATAAACTCTGGGTCAGTCATGGGATGGGTGTGATTAAACTCCAACCATTTGATTAACTTTCAAAAAAACTGTTCAAAAGAAAAGATAATCGTAAGACAAATCTACACATAAAAACAGACGGTTTTTTCTTATGATAACCCAATTTTTTTTTTGATATTAAATACTTTGATATTATAATAGTGTCTTAATCAAATAAATAATAATCTAGCAGAACGCTTGCTTCTCACGCTCCATATGTAATATAAAACCAAAAACCACAGGGCGCTTACTGGAGAATGGATTTACCACTATGATAAGGTGTGGGACCACCTTCTGATAGTGTATCTATGGAGAGGAATGCATTGGGTTCAACAAGTACATCTTCAACCGGTTACACATGACTAACCACTCATTTAACTTGAGTGTACCAAGCATGTTATCACCAACGGTTGTGATCGGCAACAGTTACCTAAAGAATAAAACAACAAATAGAATAAGAAGCAAATGGAATTTCTCTAGATCAGGTGATAATACCCCAAATCAGAATGACCCACTTAACCATGCTGCCTGCCAGATTTCTATCATTTCCCAGATGATGAGGCTTGAGGTCACAATTATCTTTTAAGAACATCTTGCCATTATTTACTTTGAATGCCACATCGTAAGATCCGTCAAACTTGGTACATTTGAAGAAATCAATGTTACATGGCCATCTGGAAATACTCTATCAGACATTCGTCCATATACGTTGTCCTGGGACTGGACAAAATCGAAAGCACCATTCTATTAATCCATCTTGGCAATTTCTACCTAGGATTAAAAGAACAGCCCTTGCATTTTACTTCCTCTTCAATCATCTTCAACATAAGTTGATTCGTAACGCTTATGTCCATACGGAGTGGTTTTCAAATAATAACCTGATCACGGTCTCTCCGTATTAACAACAAAGGGACAAAAAATAACCAAAATTTGATAGCTGGTAATTTAACTATCAAAGGTACATCCATACAACCAACAATCATATTTCCAAATGGAAGTTTCTATCGATCAAGCATCAAACAACATTAGCCCCATTTAAATCAATTTCTAATTAATTTACCATTTCGCCATTTTCTCATTTTTTCTATCCAGATATTTCTCAAAGCTTGCTTATTTCAACGATCCTTGGAAAACATTTCCATATATCACAAAATTATCCATTTTCCATTTCCATAAAATATCACTTATTATGGTTGGAAAACATTTCCATATATTCACATATTCTTATTTTCTATATTTAGAAAATATACATTATTAATATCGGAAAACATTCCCATATTCCACTTCTTAACTTCCCATTAACCAATTCATTTCATTTTCTATACTTAGAAAATATCTCTGATTTAATTTGGAAAAACAATTCCGAAATCTTTTTATTTGATTAAACCGATGTTATATAAAACATCGTTATTATATTTAACCCATTGATCATTCATTAATCGTATCTCTAACCAATCTTGCTACCGAACCTTAACCATTCCTCAGTCAATCATGAAGTCAATCAAGTTGGGATATAATTAGATCTTAGACCATAATTGAACAACATTCTCAACTTCGAAATAGTCAAAGCTCACAACTTCAAACAAACACCATTTTCGCGACCCTCGGTTTCAATTTAAGAATTCGCTTCTTTTACGGAATACCTTGATTATAATGATAACATTGTAATCCTTGCTTCCAAAATATTTAATTTAAAAATATAACTTATGTTCATTAATTTGAATAAATAATTATATAATTAAATATTGATTATAATGGAAAGTAAAAATTACTTCCTGAATTCGATAGAATCGAATCCCAATAAATAACTCCCTTTCGAATATTCTATATTTGATTAATATTCCGAACTTCGGAATGATCTACCATTTCAGGTTAACTCTGTTGGCCTTATAATAATTTCCATTCGCAAAATATTTTCTTTCAAATCGTTGTTCACTTTCAAGTATGAATCTCATTCCTAGATAGGAACCTAGACTCATTTATCAACTCAACTTGATTTCATTTGAAAATATCGTTTCAAATTCAAATCGAGTTACTTTATGAACCAAAACATTTTTTTATAAATTTCATTCATAAAACGGCTACTAACGCCTTTCTATTTATATCAAACAATTCAAATTCCCTTTTTTATGTATTTTCAAACCTGGAATTTCTGAACCAATTTAAAATTTTTATTTTAGCTATTTTAATGAGGTTTGAATATTTAAAATGATTTATTTTGAGAATTTACGATTTCAAATTTATTTAAATCGAAGTTAGAATGTATAAATTTATTTTAATTATTCAAACGAACTTGAAATGGCGTGGTAGTTTGAAAATTCAATTTTAAATTTCAAATGAATGTACATAATGTAATATAAATCAGATTTCTGTAAAACCAGGAACATTTGAATCTGTTTAATGATATCTTTCTAACAAATGTGAAAAATTCAGATTTCATAATAAAAATTGTAAGTTATGGCTAGTTTAAAATTTTAGTCGCTGTGGAATTACTATATATTTTAATATAACATATAGCCCTTAAAAATAACAATTTTGCAAACGACCTCTGTTTTCGAAGAAACCACTTTTGTTAGATCCGGGACGGAAAATTGTAGCCAAGTTTCAATTTTCATAATTTTTGGAATTAATATATGAGTGCAGTGAATTTAAATGTGTTTGGCAATTTTTGTTTGAATTTAATCGACTGGAAAAAGGGCATTTTTCAAATGGTCTCCAAATTCAACGAAATTAGTTTTGTTAGGATCGCATCGTCAAAATATAGCTAGATTTATTTTTTGTTATTTTTGGAGTCAGTATGTCGCCCCGGTAAATTAATATGTACATTGAAATTCAATATATATTGATTTATATTTTAATTTTAATGAAAACTGATCAAAAGAGTCGAATTGTCTTATGAAGCATATCCCATTGTGTCCAGAATGGGGGTAATTAGCTTGGGGTGACAGTCGTTGGGTCCGATTTGGAGTTAGTATCAATGAACAAGTATTTTTCAAATTAAAAGAAATAAATATTATTATAAAGTGTATATAAATAACCTCATTTTCTCAACAAAACCCTAAAAACCTTTTATAACGTTTAGCCGCCAGTTAGAAATGAACGCTCCCTGTCGTTCGAAACTTCCTTCCTCCAATCGTTCAAATCCATAAATCGATCGATAAAATCTCCAATAGCAACCTTGTTCAACATCGCGAGATGCTCCTCCTCAATGGTCATGATCTGAAATGAGGCTACATAGTGGTTGAAAGCATGCCAGGAAGGCGCATCATTTGCACCGATTTGGAGGGCCTGTGGGAGTTCGAGTTTGGGGCATGGGGGTGGCGCAGGATAGCGACGATGAGTTAGACAAGGTGGTGGTGGATCGTTGGTCAGAGGCACAGTGGAGGGCGGCGGTTGGTCAAGGGGGTTGAACGATGGGTTTAAAAGGGGACGATGAGGTTTTCTGTAGGAAGAAGGATTAGAGAAAATTAATGATGTAATTAATTTATTAGTTATATTTTAATTTTCTCGAATTGAAATGAAATATAATTACTATCACATCTTCTTTATACGAGGTCCAAATCTGACGATTTCTGTTGCATTGCGATCGTGACAACGATCTGTAAATTTCAGAACTGACCAGAACGGAAACATACCAAATTTGAATTTGAAGCGAATTTAAATCAAAACAATATAGAAATTCAAAAATAAAGAATGACAAGTGGAAACGAATGTGTGAATTTTATCACTAAAATTTTGTACAGTTAATTAATTTATTTTAAAACTGTAAATATATAGAAATTCACCGGTATAGATTTTTATCTGTTGTATGGATTTCAACACTCGAATTCACACCAATCACATAAATTGGAAGCGATGTATGGATATTAACGACACTCGGATTTCATACTTCGCGAATGACCACTTACGGCGCCGTGAATAACATTGGGTAGCTGAGTAGTTATTTATATGGATGATTTGATTATTGTTTACAGTTTAAAGTTATTATTATTAAACTATGACTATAAATATTTATAAATAATAAATAAATTCACATGGACTGTGATGTAAACCCCACACGGGTATTGGGACGATAATTTTACACATAGCCCAATTATTGTTGATAGCTGAAGCCCCATATGGGTCAGGGGACGATAATTTATTCACATCTCCCCTGAATTTGATTATATATCAATCGATGGGTTGACATGATGTGATGAGTGTTATTTATTTATTTTAATGCTTATACGGTTTTGGAATGCACTCTGGATGATGTTTGAATTAGTAACGATTATTTATCATTATTGTTGAATACATGCGATGTATGAAATCCATATAACTGAAATTATATGGTAATTGATTGAGTTGCATTCTGATTCATAAATAATGAATATTTTAAAATAACGAATATTTTAAAATAATATTTAGTGAAGAATTAAAATATGATTTTGATGTCTGATTTTGGATGGACATGAAAATATTGGAATATATGAAACCGAGTACGTAGATATTCGCCATTTTACCCTGAACGGGTTATCGGTCGATTTTGTTCATTTTATAATGAATATCGAAGAGAATTGATTTCAAAATCTGGTATTTTGAAAATATTATCATTTTAATATTACAAGGATATGGACTATTCAATTTTGAAATAAATTTAAAAATGAAGTTGAAATCGTTTTAAAATGAATTTATAAACGATTTATAAAATACATTTTGAAGGAAATCAATGGTATATATATTATATATGTTTAAATGTCCTGAATAGAATGCGCCGTGGAGCGACCGTTCGCGAATTTGAACCATTAATTTAAATTGATGTAACCGGAGATCCGACCGTCGGATTCTCCTAAAACTGGAACCGTTGGGTTCATATCGAAAAGTGCTTTTCAATGAATATAAGAGATTTGAAATCTAATGGTTAGATTTTAAAATATGTCCAAATCAATTTTGGAAAAGGTTGATATGGATGAAGTTCGGTTGCCGTTATTGGAAACCGACTGTAAGGGCCTTAATAAAATTATTTAAAATATAGAAAAATTGGTCCTCAAAAATTGGTCCTAAAAAATGGTGATCCAAAAATGGCGATCTCTTGGTGATCGTTTTTTGAAAATTCAAAATACGCTTTTTCTTCTCTAAAGTCGTCCTCCTTACTAATCTCATCTTTGAACATTGAAAACGTTGAGAATGTTAACAAAGTTTCTGCTAATCCATCTTTTAAGGATATTTTACTTCGGCCAGCTATAAAGCAAAATCCAGATCCGAATGTTTCAAAATATAAAAAACCAATACCGAAACCGTCTCCTCGTATCCATAACAGCTATAATGAAACTCTTCATAATATCAAATAAAAAAATGGCTGCTTCAGGTGCGGATCGACAAATCACTGGGCACGATCATGTCGAAATCCAATTATTTGTTTAATATGCCATAAAACTGGGCACAAGGGATTTAATTGCAAGTCTCATCAGATTCCATCCCCAAAAATGGCTGATAATAGATCCCGCCATCAAATCTCTGCAAATCGATTTCAAAAATCGTTCAATTGGGCTAGATTGATGGTTATAATCTCTATTGTGAGTGGATCCTTTTCTATTCGTCAGATCGAGGAGCTTCTGAAAACCAAATTTGGTTGTCGTGCCCCATCTTGGGACTGGAATGTCAAACGCATGGGTGATGCATCATTGTTCGATTCCCATCGCACTTGCTGACTGTTAAATTCCAATATATTTTCAACTTGACCATGGGGTAGATTTGTTTGAAGCGGTGGAGTTCGAGGTTTGGCAGTGTATCAAGGGAGAAGGAAACCCTCTGGATTTGTATGACGGATGCACCAGTTATTTGTCGTAAACTAGATGTTCTCCAAGCAGCCTTGCCTGACATTGGCAATGTGGAGAGGGTGCAATATGGAGCAATTCATGATGCGGATTATGCTTGTTTACGAGCTAAGTTAACAAAAGAAGTGGGAAAGCCGCTGCTTTTGTCAATGGCAGTTCCTATCAAGGGTTTCTCTCATGTGGTGCAGATTCAGAGAGGTGAGGAGGATTCAGCACCCAAAATCAATGTTCCTCTTTTCAAACAGAAAGTTTTTGCATCTGGCAGCGATGGGAAGCTTAAAATAATGTGTAGCAAGGATGGGGATGCCAAAATGCATGTAGGTGTTGTTAGTAATCCTTTGACTAACTTTTCGTCCAATGGTGAAGGAGGTACTGTGGAAGCGAGGGGAGATAATGATAATTATGTGGTTCTTTAATGATGGGGTTGCGGTAGAGGTTGAAGCCGTTGGTAACATTGTGGGTGTTGGCAATGATTCTATACACATCATTTCTGTTAACGGGGATGAAGGGATTGGTTTGAATGATTTTGTGGAGGGGAATGAGGTGCATGGTGATGGTGACGCATTTGATGAACATGTTGTGGACAATGAAGCACAAGATCCGAGTTTGACTGGAGATTTGGTATTGCTCTTGCCAGATCTGGCGAATTCTCAACATCAAGGGGTAGAGGTAAACGTGCTATGGGTCAAGGAGTTGTCATGCTGCACTGCAGTGCGCGAGGAATGGGTCACCCAATGGTACGTAGCATTTTTGTTCCTGCTATTCTTAATACTTTGAATAGTGATCAAATGTGCAACACCCCGAATTTTTTGTTAACAGTAAATTAACAAATTAAAGTATAATTATTTCTAATTGAAAGAATTAAGGAAACGGGTCATGCCATTGCGTTCATCTCGGAATTCTGCTTGAGATAGAGTCCGAGTTTGCAGGAATCAGACTCCGTACGAAGGAGTTATGACCTCCAGAAGTTTTAGAATTCAATTTAAAATTCAGACGGTTCAAAATTCAGTTCAAATTTCGAATTCAGACCCAAACTGGGCTGGGCGGGAAAATTCCCGCCCAGGCACCAGGTCGACCTGGGGGTCGACCATAAGGTCGACCTGGGGGTCGACCATAAGGTCGACCTGGGGGTCGACCTGCCAGTCGACTTGGTTTGTCCCTGGCTGGCCTGGTCGGGTTCTGGTCGATTTCTGAGGCTTGGCTGTGTCACTAGGGATGACTTGTCGGATTTTGGTTGGCTCCTCTCAAAGTGAATGGTCTAGCTTCATCTATGATCATCTGACGACTCAAATCAATCTGAAATTCTATATAAACAACTTAAGACTCCAACCTAAA
The DNA here is from genome assembly GCA_030737875.1 of Allium sativum. Classification (NCBI taxonomy): domain Eukaryota; kingdom Viridiplantae; phylum Streptophyta; class Magnoliopsida; order Asparagales; family Amaryllidaceae; genus Allium; species Allium sativum. The sequence goes on along the minus strand of CM060920.1, from coordinate 1,032,123,868 downwards.
TTCACATAAGAAATTAGAGACGGAGCCGCCATGCTGTCGGGAGAAAATTGAGAGGAGCCTCCACTAGTAGAAAAGCTTAGAGACGAGCCAAATTAAAGTTAAATCAATAATCAAATCAACGTTAGTCTACCCAAAGGAAAGCAATTCAAATTCAGAACTAAAAAATCAGAAAACAAGTCCGTCGTTTGTTGTAAGTATAGTAATTTTTCTGATGTGAATAAAAGTTAGGATTTGATTCGATGTAAAATGAAGATGGAATTGTGTTATTGTGTAACAACGATGTTAATTCACATCTATGTATTGAAATGATTGTGGTATTGTGATGTTTGTGGCATAGTTGAGTTGATATTGATCTTATTGTACATTTAGAATCACATGCAAGTTGTATAGTTCATGTTGTAATCTACATCTATATGTTTGTGTGATTATATAGGTTGTATGTGTTATGACTAAGGCAAGATCTCATGTACGTACTTTATGCTAAAACTCTATTCCTAAATGATTAAGTTTATATACATGCTTATATGTCTATACAAAAGTTGCAGGTTCATAATTGGATCCATGCCAAGATCCATTTTAATACAAGTTTCATGTTATAGTTGTAAACATGATTTGGATCTAGTTCACACATGCGATGAAATTATACATACTTTGAGGACATGTTATATTCTTGTCATATGCTAGTGATGTTCGATGTTATGCCTAGATCTAAACATGTTTAGGCTTTTGTTGTCTAAATCATATGTTAATTCATGTGACACCTATTTGGTTAGACCCCTATTTCAATGCAATTTCACATGTATATAAGTTGATTTAGCCTATGTTGCAAGTTCACACCTATGATATTCATGTTGACTATTTTGCAAGATCACACATATGATGTTCATATTGACTGTGCCAAAAATGCCAAGCTTACACCTATGTCATGTTTATGTTTATGAATTCCCTTATGCCAATTTTGTGTGCGCTAAATTAGGCTAAGTTTTTAGCCTAATATTATATGTTAAAAACCATGCGAACGAAAATTAGGCTAAGATTGTTAGCCTAATATTTAAATGGGGTAACGTTGGGAGTATTGGTAAAACTTGACATAAATTAGTGAAAACATATAAAATTGGCATGTTTGTCACAAGCCAAAATTGGTTGCACTTGAATGGTATAAATTCTTATACCAAAAATGTTGAACTTGGAAAGTGGGCCACAACATTTAATTGTTGAAAAATTTACATATAATAAGTGATAAAGACAAATATGTAAATGTAGAAAATACGAGTATGCTTGACACGAGGTTGGATTGAGTTGTGATGCAAACCTGCCCGGACCCGCCCGACTGTCCAGTAGTCACAACAATACCTATCCAATGTGGGTGGTTAAGCATGGAGCCCAATAAGGACCCGAGGTTAGACTGAGTTACAGTGTAAATCTGCCCGGAACCGACCGGAACATCCAGTAACCGTAACAATATCTGTCTAATGTGAGTGCTCGGTGCTTTAAAAAGCTAAGGACACGCAAGTCAGGATGGTATGGTTAAGTTAACTAAAACAATTAACCAATTCAACATGTTAATTTAAACTGATGGGTGGGGTTAGGTAAATACAGACACTTAACCACTCAACATGTTTGACTAGAAAACCCTAATAACGGGGACCCATTTCAGTAGTAACCCAATTAGGTATCATGGTACCCTGAAACTAGGCAGGGTGGGACACGATTACTGGGCTGATTGTAAGCGGTCAAAAGCGACGGCGGTGGGTGCAATAGTGTGGGTTCTAACGGAGTGCGGGCGTGCACACACTTCGGAGCAGACAAACAGGGCACTGGGGTCACCAGTAGTATAACCTATGCATTCTAAGGATTGTGTCGGGTCGCCACCATGGGACTTGATACATCCCATGGTTGGGCCAACATAGGTATCTACACTCTTTGGGGGTCGTAAGACACAGATGATTATGCGAGTAGGAGCCGATCTTTAGAAAAGGGGATCACTTCACCTTGATCATGGGGTGCCAATTGGGACAATGCAAGTAGGTGCAGAGATATAGTGTGGGGTGCGATAGTATATTCGATTCAAACCGCTTTATCTAGTTTATGACACTTTCCTATTTCCAGTTTATACCTATCATGCCATTTTTCTTATTCTCATACTGAAGAGTCACTAGACTTACCAGGCTTTATGTCTGACCCTATTTTCTTTCGTCTTCTTTTCTTCTGTTCCCCCCTCCCCCAGGTCCACAGGGAGAAAACAACCCAGCTTAGTCAGACTCTTTGCAAGCTTTAAGATAGTAGATGTACGGTTTGGACTCTCATTCCTTGGCTATGGCTGTTGGACACACTTTATGGGGATTTATGCAGTTTTAACTATTATGCGACATAAATGATGCTGTAATGTTTTGGAAGCTATTATGTGACAATTATGGAAATGTTTTGTATGAACACATTTTTATGAAATAAAAAGTCTGTTGTTTTCCGCTGCTTATATATATATATCTGTGTGTGTTTATATCTGTCTTGTGTTTTATCTGTGACTTTTACTTACAAACCTCTACCAAAGTTAAGGCATTCCCTTTGTGAGTGACCTTAATGGAGGGTGGGGTGTTTCACTTGGTATTAGAGCACAATTTTACCAGACTAGATAAAAGTTTTTTTGAAACTATTTTCAAAATGAAGTTTAGAGAAGCATTGTTTTCAAGAAAAAGAGTTATTTTTAAAAGGCATAACTCCCCAAAAGCCATATGCACTATCTCTCTATATTTGTCTTGAATACTTTCCTTTTGTTCCATTATGTCTGGAGATCTTAACCTTCCGGAAGGAGTACTGATACCCGGCTGGTTCCGAAGGTACCTAGAGGCTAGAGCCAATGGTGAGGGCCCAGCAGATATTCCTCCTCCAATAGTGGCAGCGGTTCCTCCTCCTTCTCCTCCTCGTGGAAATACTTTTGCTAAGACGTGTAGAGAATTCAAGGCTATGGGTGGAAAGGACTTTTATGGAACTGAATCCTTTGTAGTAACAAGGAACTGGCAGAAGGAGACGGAAGACTTGTTCGTCATCTTCAAAGTTGACGACAGGCAAAAGATACAACAAGCAATGTGGTTGCTTAAAGATGAAGCTTCCTATTGGTAGGAAGTTACCCATGCTGAGAGGCCAGTGGAAAGTTGGGAAGATTTCAGGATGAGGTTTGAGATGAAATTCCTCTCCCAAGCTGAAAGAATCCTGCAAATGGAGTTCCTAACTCTTAAACAAGGAAGTATGACAATAAAGGAATATGTCAATTAGTTTAATCAAATGGCCAGATTTGGGCTGGATTTAGTAAACACCCAACACAAGAAGGCCCTTCGCTTCATCAAAGGTCTGAATGAGCCTCTACACAGCCTTGCAATGACCCATATACCCATGGGAGCAACTTATGAAAGCTTGGTGGACATGGCGCTACTACATGAGAAATATAAAGGAAAGAAAGAGGCAAAGGCGGAAGTGCCTCAAGAAAAGAAAGAGGGTTTACAGGCTAAGAAGACAGACTTCAAGAAAGGCAGGAAGAACAACAAAACCCGTGAAAAGAGAAAGTGCAATTAATGTGGCATTGTGGGACATATAGCAAAAGACTGTAGGAAGAAGAAGGAAAAGATGAATGGGGGTTGTTTCCATTGTGGAGAGACTAGATACTTGGCTAAGGACTGCCCAAAGATGAAGGGGCAGGGACAGAGGACTGGATCCACCTCAGGAGGACAAGTTCACGCGCTGGTGGCACCTCTACAGGAACGAGGTAGAAATATTTCTGTAGAAATCTTAATTTATCTTTATGATCATCCAATTCGCACTCTCTTTGATTCTGGTGCATCACACTCCTTTATTTCATCTGCTTTAGTAGAATCTCTGCACCTAGACACTAGTATGGTAGAAGATCCCTTGGTTGTTTCAAATCCAATTGGGGGCTCGGCTTATTTGTCGATGGTTTGCTTGGATTTGAAAATCTCTATTCTAAGTGTTGAATTTAGATGTACTGCCTTTGTTTTGGGCTTCTCATGATATGGACTGATCTTAGGCATGGACTGGTTATCTAGTAAGGTGCCATTCTTGATTGTGAGAAAAGAGTGTTTAGACTCTTTATTTGGCTCGGTAACACTCTAGAAATTTCGTGTTATCCCTTGAATGCTGTTATGCTTAGTTATCTAGAGTCACTTGACGCTTCTGTTGAGAATTTGTAGTCGATTAGAGTGGTCCGGGAATATCCAGATGTCTTTGAAGAGGTGAAAGGTTTACCTCCGAAGCGGGAAATAGACTTCCGCATATATCTTGTTGATAATGCAAAGCCCGTAGCTCTTCCTGTTAGACACATGGCTCCAAAGGAGAGAAAGAAGCTCAGTAAGCAAGTTAAGGAACTTCTCGAGAAGGGGTTTATAAGGAGGAGTATCTCGGAATGGGGTGCTCCAGTGGAGTTCGCCATCAAAGCAAATGGTTCACTACGTCTCTGTGTGGACTAAAGGGAGCTAAACAAGCCGACTAAAAAGAATAGACACTCGCTTCCCAGAATAGACGATTTGTTTGATCAGCTTGTAGGTGCGTCAGTCTTCTCCCAATTTGATCTGGCTACTGGGTTAGCTAAGGGTAGCTGAAGATAGCATTGATAAAACGACATTCAGAACCCCAGACGGTTTCTATGAGTGGCTTGTCATGCCTTTCGGCTTGACAAACACACCCGCTTATTTCGTGGACCTAATGAGCAGGGTGTTCAGAGAATTCCTCAATAAATTTGTGGTGGCCTTCGTAGACGATATTTTGATCTTCTCAAAGAATGAGGAAGAACATGCTCAGCATCTGAAGGAGATTATGGAAACTCTTCGAATTCATCAGCTAAAAGCCAAATTCTCCAAGTGCCACTTTTGGAGAGAAGAAGTAAGATTTCTTGGACATATATTGTCCAAAGAGGGGTTAGCTGTGGACCCCGTAAAAGTGGTGGCAGTGCAAGATTGGAAGACACCAAGAAATGCAACCAAAGTCTGAAGGTTTCTTGGGCTAGCCGGTTTTTACCGAAAGTTCATTAGGGATTTCGCGAAAATCTCAGCTCCAATCACAAGACTAACAAAGAAGAAACCGGCATTCACTTGGGATTTGGATTGCGAGTTTGCTTTCCAACGCTTAAAAAGGGCTCTTACAACAGCCCTAGTTCTGACTTTGCCGGATGGAAGAAAAATGTTCACAGTATATACGGATGCTTGTGGTACGGGGCTAGGCGTTGTTCTGATGCAAGAAGGGAGGGTAGTAGCTTATGGTGGAAGACAATTGAAAGTGCATGAAAAGAACTACCCAACCCACGATCTTGAGTTGGCCGCCAACGTCTTTGCGCTTAAGTCTTGGCACCATTATCTCCTAGGTGAGAAATTCGAATTATATACTGACCATAAATCGTTGAAGTATCTTTTCTCGTAGAAAGATCTTAACTTGAGGCAACAAAGATGGATGGAGTTCCTTGCCTCGTATGACTTTGAAATTTCCTATACTCCTGGCAAAGGCAACGTAGTAGTAGATGCGTTGAGCAGAAAGAAGCTGACCTTAAGCCCTCTCTTTGTAGAAAGGCAAAGCTTGGAGTATATAGCCAGTTTTGACTTTAGACCCTCCTCTGATTTTGTACCTAGATTATAGGCACCCCTAGAAGTACGACCCACACTTTTAGACTCAATAGGGGCTGCACAACGTGAAGACCCTCATCTTGTGGATGTGATTGATAAGCTAATTAGGGGGTGAAACTTCTGGTCACCTCAATAGGTACTCCATCGATGATAAGGGTTGGCTGAGACGGGATGGAAGGCTATGCGTCCCACAAGAAAGGGATTTAGTAAAATTGTTTCTCGAGGAAGCACATCATTCCAAGATGACAATACATCCAGGCGGAGACAAGATGTACAAAGACGTAAAGAGAGTTTTCTATTGGAGTGGCATGAAGAAAGACGTGGCAGATTTCGTTTCTAAGTGCGTGACATGCCAACAGGTCAAGGCAGAGCAAAAGAAGCCTGGAGGACTTCTTCATCCTCTAGAAGTCCTGCAATGGAAGTGGGATAGCATTTCAATGGACTTCATTGACGGGTTGCCTAGGTCAAGAAGAGGCAATACTAGCTTTTGGGTAATAGTGGACAGGCTTGCTAAAAGCGCCCACTTTATATCTATCAAGAGTAGAAGGACTGCCTCGTCTCTAGCTTCTCTTTATCTCAAGGAAATAGTTCGACTCCATGGAATACCCTCCAGCATAGTGAGTGACAGAGATCCCATCTTCACGAGCGAATTTTGGCGGAGTCTGCAAGAAGCTGTCGGCACACGGTTATGCTTGAGCATGGCCTATCACCCCCAAACTGATGGTTAGACAGAAAGGGTGAATAGAGTACTAGAAGATCTTCTAAGACTGTGCGTTCTTGACTTCGGAGGGACTTAGGAGGATCATCTTCCTTTAGTGGAATTCGCCTACAACAACAGTTACCAAGCCACCATCGGTATGGCGCCATTCGAAGCTTTGTATGGAAGACCTTGCCGATCCCCAACTTGTTGGTGGGAGTCTACTGACAATATTATACTTGGGCCAGACATGATTAGAGAGACTTCAGAAAAAGTAGACTTGATACGAAGGAGAATGAAGACTGCCGAAGATAGACATAAATCCTACACCGACAAAAGAAGGACCGACGTTGAGTTTGAGGTTGGGGACAGGGTTTTCCTTAAGGTATCCCCTTTAAGGAACGTCGTTCGCATTGGATCTACAGGAAAGCTAGCACCAAGATTTGTAGGACCGTTCCCTATCGTCGAGAAGATTGGGAAAATGGCTTATAGAGTAGAGCTGCCTGAAAGATTGGCTAGAATCCACAACGTCTTTCACCTTTCTCATCTCCGAAAATGTCTACATGAATCAGCGGAAGTGGTGGAGCCAAGCATTCTAGAAGAAGCCGAAGTGGAACGCGAAGCAACTGTGAGGAGAGTTCCAACTCAAATCGTAGGAACTGAAATAAAAAAGCTACGCAATCGCGAAGTCAAGCTCGTTAAGGTTCAGTGGAGCGACGCCGAGGAAGACGCGACTCGGGAAACTGAGGACAGAATACGCGCGGCCTACCCTTTTCTTTTTGAGGGTACATCTTTGATTTCTCTTTTTCCTTAAGTTGTGATTGTATCCAAATTTTTAGGTATAATCTCCTCGATATTATCCTTTATCCTTAAGTACAAACCCTTTGGATGTAAACATATATTTGAAACATGTTATGGTTGATGGCTGTAAGTGGTTGCAAGTGATTGCTAGTGGTTGCTCGTGGGTGAATATTCACACACAACCTAGGTTTTAGATTGTCTTAGTCACTTCATGCTACATATGCATATATGTATTCATATTTGTATGTGGTTGAAACTTGATATGTCATCATATGGATGTCGTATTTGTATGAATGATTGCGCACTCATGTAGAATTATGAGTAGGAAAAATTTGCATACATAATGGATTCATGACACTTACATGATTTGCATTAAGGAGGTCAACTGGACCAGTAGACTGCCTAATTTTGCATTAGATAAGAACATGTACACACAATATGCATATAATCATGAAGCATTAGAAGTCTTTTAAGGACAATGGACGCCTGTGTTTGATGGTTGAGTAGATGGACGATTGGATGTTAGGACTTATGTTCTCCTAGACTTGAAGATTTCGGGGACGAAAACCTTTAAGGAGGGGATAATGTAACACCCCGAATTTTCTGTTAATAGTAAATTAACAAATTAAAGTATAATTAATTCTAATTGAAAGAATTAAGGAAAACGGGTTACACCATTGCGTTCATCTTGGAATTCTACTTGAGATAGAGTCTGAGTTTGCGGGAATCGGACTCCGTATGAAGGAGTTATGACCTCTGGAAGTTTCAGAATTCAATTTAAAATTCAAACGGTTCAAAATTCAGTTCAAATTTCGAATTCAGACCCAAACTGGTCTGGGCGGGAAAATTCCCGCCCAGGCACCAGGTCGACCTAGGGGTCGACCATAGGGTCGACCTGCCTAGTCGACCTGGTTTGGCCCTGGCTGGCCTGGTCGGGTTCTGGTCGATTTCTGAGGCTTTGCTGTGTCACTAGGGCTGACTTGTCGCATTTTGGTTGGCTCCTCTCAAGGTGAATGGTCTAGATTCATCTATGATCATCTGACGGCTCAAATCAATCTGAAATTCTATATAAACAACTTAAGACTCTAACCTAAATTCACATAAGAAATTAGAGACGGAGCCGCTATGCTGTCGGGAGAAAACTGAGAGGAGCCTCCACTTGTAGAAAAGCTTAGAGATGAGCCAAATTAAAGTTAAATCAATAATCAAATCAACGTTAGTCTTCCCAAAAGAAAGCAATTCAAATTCAGAACTCAGAAATCAGAAAACAAGACCGTCGTTTGTTGTAAGTATAGTAATTTTTCCGATGTGAATAAAAGTTAGGATTTGATTTGATGTAAAATGGAAATAGAATTGTGTTATTGTGTAACAACGATGTTAATTCACATCTATGTATTGAAATAATTGTGGTATTGTGATGTTTGTGGCATAGTTGAGTTGATATTGATCTTATTGTACATTTAGAATCACATGCAAGTTGTATAGTTCATGTTGTAATCTACATCTATATGTTTGTGTGATTATATAGGTTGTATGTGTTATGACTAAGCCAAGATCTCATGTACGTACTTTATGCTAAAACTCTATTCCTAAATGATTAAGTTTATATACATGCTTATATGTCTATACAAAAGTTGCAGGTTCATAATTGGATCCATGCCAAGATCCATTTTAATACAAGTTTCATGTTATAGTTGTAAACATGATTTGGATCTAGTTCACACATGCGATGAAATTATACATACTTTAAGGACATGTTATATTCTTGTCATATGCTAGTGATGTTCGTTGTTATGCCTAGATCTAAACATGTTTAGGCTTTTGTTGTCTAAATCATATGTTAATTCATGTGACACCTATTTGGTTAGACCCCTATTTCAATGCAAGTTCACATGTATATAAGTTGATTTCGCCTATGTTGCAAGTTCACACCTATGATATTCATGTTGACTATTTTGCAAGATCACACCTATGATGTTCATATTGACTATGCCAAAAATGCTAAGTTTACACCTATGTCATGTTTATGTTTATGAATTCCCTTATGCCAATTTTGTGTGCGCTAAATTAGGCTAAGTTTTTAGCCTAATATTATATGTTAAAAACCATGCGAACGAAAATTAGGCTAAGATTGTTAGCCTAATATTTAAACGGGTTAACGTTGGGAGTATTGGTAAAACCTGACATAAATTAGTGAAAACATATAAAATTGGCATGTTTGTCACATGCCAAAATTGGTGGCACTTGAATGGTATAAATTCTTATACCAAAAATGTTGAACTTGGAAAGTGGGCTACAACATTTAATTGTTGACAAATTTACATATAATAAGTGATAATGACAAATATGTAAATGCAGAAAATTCGAGTATGCTTGACACGAGGTTGGATTGAGTTGTGATGTAAACCAGCCCGGACTCGCCCGGCTGTCATGTAGTCACAACAATACCTATCCAATGTGGGTGGTTAGGAATGGAGCCCCATAAGGACCCAAGGTTAGACTGGGTTATGGTGTAAATCTGCCCGGAACCGACCAACACAACGAGTAACCGTAACAATATCTGTCTAATGTGAGTGGTCGGTGCTTTAAAAAGCTAAGGACAGGCAAGTCAGGATGGTAGGGTTAAGTTAACTAAAACACTTAACCAATTCAACATGTTAATTTAAACTGATGGGTGGGGTTAGGTAAATACAGACACTTAACCACTTAACATGTTTGACTAGAAAACCCTAGTAACGGGGACCCATTTCAGCAGTAACCCAATTAGGTATCATGGTACCCTGAAACTAGGCAGGGTGGGGCACGATTACTGGGCTGATTGTAAGCGGTCAAAAGAGACGGCGGTGGGTGCCACAGTGTGGGTTCTAACGGAGTGCGGGCATGCACACACTTCGGAGCAGAAAAACAGTGCACTGGGGCACTAGTAGTATAACCTATGCATTCTAAGGATTATGTCGGGTCGCCACCATGGGACTTGATACACCCCATGGTGGGGCCAACATAGGTATCTACACTCTTTGGGGGCCGTAAGACACAGATGATTATGCGAGTCAGAGCCGATCTTTAGAAAAGGGGATCACTTCACCCTGATCATGGGGTGCCAGTTGGGACAATGCAAGTAGGTGCAGAGATATAGTGTGGGGTGCGATAGTATATTCGATTCAAACCGCTTTATCTTAGTTTATGACACTTTCCTATTTCCAGTTTATACCTATCATGCCCTTTTTCTTATTCTCATACTGAAGAGTCACTAGACTTACCAGACTTTATGTCTGACCTTATTTTCTTTCCTCTTCTTTTCTTTCGTCTTCTTTTCTTTCGTCCCACCAGGTCCACAGGGAAGAGACCACCCAGCTTAGTCAAACTCTTTGCAAGCTTCAAGATAGTAGATGTATCTTTTGGACTCTCATTCCTTGGATATGGCTATTGGACACACTCTATGGGGATTTATGCAGTTTTAACTATGTTTTTATGCTTCTTTATTTAATAACCAAGACAGAAATGATGTTGTAATGTTTCGGAAGCTATTATGTGACAGTTATGGAAATGTTTTGTATGAACACATTTTTATGAAATAAAATATTAGTTGTTTTCCGCTGCTTATATATATATATATATATATATATATATATGTGTGTGTGTGTGTGTGTGTGTTTATATCTGTCTTGTGTTTTATCTGTGACTTTTACTTACAAACCTCCACCAAAGTTAAGGCATTCCCTTTGTGAGTGACCTTAATGGAGGGTGGGGTGTTTCACTTGTTTTGAATGAAGATGTGATTAGTGATATTAGGAATAAAGAAATCGAGAGGGCAAATGTAACAACCCGAATTTTAATAACATTTTAAAACCATGAATCAAGGCAGAGTTAATTTTTAAAACAAGAATCAAGGGAAACGGGTTGCACAATTTCGTTCGTCTCGAAATTCTTCTTGAAAATGAGTCCGAGTTTTCGAAAATCGGAGTCCGTATGAGGGAGATATGACCCTCCGAAGTTTCAGAAATTTTCAGAATTGAAATAAGCTCGAAAATTCGAATTCAAAACCCAAAACAGGCTGGGCAAGAAATTTCCCGCCCAGGGACCAGGTCGACCTGAGGATCGACCGTAATGTTGACCTCCCAGGGACCAGGTCGACTATAGTGTCGACCTGGGGGTCGACCTACCTTCCGAACCCACTTTCTAAACCTGATGCATTCTGATGTATTTAGACTCATTTTCTGTCCATATTCGTCCGCCTAATCCTATATAAATAGCCTCCTAGCCCCATTCTCTTTACACCATTCTTCTCTGAACTTATGATGCACAAAATCTTGATGATCATGGTTTCTTCTTCTTCCTCTAAATTAAATTAAGATAAATTAAATTAAAGCGCTAAGATTATTTCTTGAAGACTACGGCTAGGAGTAGGGGATTTGCTTCTACAATCAAAGCAAGATTCAACGATTCAGCAATTCAACGACAAATTTCTAGACTTGACTTCTGCATCTAAATTTCTTAGCCCACGATCTGTAAGTTCAAGTTACTTTTAGATAAAAACTATAAACATAATATGGACATGTTATAAATTGGAATTGGATCTATGTATGATTCATATCTATTTTTGTTCATCTTGGATCTTGACTTTCGGGAATATTGCTATGAAATTGGTTTGAACCTATTCATGTTGTAAATTAGACTCTTTCATGTCCATAACATTATTTTTCCTATGACGTGGAAACTATTGTTATTTCCTAAGTCTATGACGGTGAACATAAGACTATACCTATGTTTATGCCTATGACTGTGAACATAAGACTATTCCTATGCCTATGACGGTGAACATAAGACTATGCCTATGCCTATGACTATGGACATAAGACTATTGCCTATGCCTTTGACAAGGACAATTATGGCTAATCACCTATGATTCACGAACATGAGGTTATTGCCTAGAATTATGACTATAAAATTGGATCTAAGCTTGATTTTCTATTCAGACATATTTTCTTTATTTGTCCTTGGATCTTGATTTTGGGGATTTTTCTATTTAAGTTAGATCTATCCATGTTCTTGAACCTAGATTATTATTCAAACCTTTTCATGTTCATAATGTTATCAGATCTATATGCCTGTGATATTTAGTCAATTTATTCAGCTATGTCATGCCTTGGAAATAAATTGATAATAGAACATTGTTTATTATGTTATATGTGGAATTTAATGATATTGATATATGCCTGTGGTTCTATTTGATTATCATGTTGAACTGGGAATTAATAAATATGTCTATTCATATGTATATGAACTTGGAGTATAACCTGTTATGACAAGTTGTGTAGTTTGTCATGTTATGCAAGTTTTAGGTTGTAAAATCATATCACATATGTGACCTAATGTTAGATCTACATGTTTATGTGTATATGTTAAACCTATGTCATTTACACTTATTCATATGCTCGTGATTGATTTGGAAGTTCACATATATGTAAGTTGATTTAGTCTATGTTGCAAATTCACATATATGTATGTTGATTTAGTCTACGTTGCAAGATCACACCTATGATATTCATGTTGATTGTTTTGCAAGTACACACCTATGGTGTTCATATTGACTATGCCAAGAATGCCAAGTTTACACCTATGACATGTTAATGAATTTCTTTATGCAAACTTTGTGTACGTTAAATTAGGCTAAGTTTTTAGCCTAATATTATATGTCAAAAATCATGCGGATGGAAAATTAGGCTAAGATTGTTAGCTTAATATTTAGACGGGTTAACGTTGGGAAAAATTGGTAATTATAGGAAACTTGATATGAAACTCGCCATGAAACTTGACATGAATCTTGAAACATGAACATTATTATAACTTGAATCTGGATATGGGAATGAAACTTGCCTTGAAAACTTGACACGAACTTGACAAGAAAATTTGAACATGGACATGACACTAGAATGAACTTGAAAATGGCCAACTCGAGGTTGGGTTGAGTTTGAAGTGTAATTCTGCCCGGAACCGCCTGACAAATCCAATTACTGCAAACAATAGGATCCAATGTGGGTAGTTGGTCATATCGTGCTTGAAACCCGAGGTCAGACTGAGTTGTGGTGTAATTCTGCCTAGAACCGCCCGGCATATCCAATGACCACAACAACAGGTCTGTTGTGAGAGGTTGGGGTGCATTAATGAACTAATGCCACATGATGGGGTAAAGTCATGAAATATGAAAGACAACACTTAACCAACTTGAAACATGGTTCATAGGCGGGTTAAGTCACGAACTTGAATGACAACACTTAACCAACTTGACATGCTAGACTGATAAGGGTTAAGTCACGAATTTAAACGACAACACTTAACCTATTGGACGAAAACCCTAGGTACGCGGTCCATTTCAGCAGTAACCCACTAGATGTATCATGGTACCCTGGAACTAGGCAGGGTAGGGCACAATTACTGGGCTGATTGTAAGGGACCAAAACGATGGCTGTGTTGGTGCGCCAATGTAGGTTCAGGCCGGCTATGGTCGTGCACGTGGTCCGGAGTTGAAAAAGCAGGAATTGGGCATCAGTAGGTTTATCTGTGCATGCTTGATTCGTGTCGGTGATTGACACCCTAGGGCTTGATACACCCTATGGTGGACCTAGCACAGGTGACTACATTCGTGATAGGGTCGTATGACACAGACACACAATGAGCTAGAACTTGTAGGGAGCTGATCGATTAGTGGATCGTTCCGTTGGACCTAGTAATGGGTCATTTCATGATGTTGGGCCAATGGATCATTTCATGATTTATATAAGACATGGGTTTGGGATTCTAGTACATTTGATGCAGAGAACCTTGAATATGTGATGCTACACTTGATTTATACTTGATTTATCATGTTATCTTAGTCCATCTTGCCAATCTTGACAGCATCCTTATGTTTACTTTTAGTTTATACATGTCATGTTACCTTTACCTGTTTTTGTGCTGAAAGTCACTAGGACTTACTAGTCTTTTTGACTAACCCGTTATCTTTCGCCTCTTTTTCCTTTCGTTCCCCCCAGGTTCTCAGGGAGGAAACTCTAGCACTTAGCTTGGATTTCGCTTTCTTTCGGTTCAGCTCATGTATGGTTTGATCTTGAGCTATGCTATGGCTGCATTTCTGCGAACTTTGGGGAATTAAGCTACTTTTGATGCTTTAAGTCTATGCTTCTTTATTTATGCAAGACAAAATTTGTTGTAATGGAAAATAATGACTTGGCTATTTGATGTAAAAGGTTTTGACTCTTTTTGAAAGTAATGAAATTTAGCTTTCCGTTGTTTTATTTATGTTCTGTCTTGTAATATTTCTGTGATTGTTTACCTCGATAACACTCCTCCAAAACTAGTGCATTCCCTTTGTGAGTGACCCTAGCGGGGGTGGGGTGTTACATTTAGTATCAGAGCAGAAGGTTACCAGACTGGGAAAAAGTTTTTAAAACCTTCTAAAACTATTTTCAAAACCATTTACAAAGAAGCATTTTTTTAAGAAAAGTTTTGTTTTATTTAAAGGCTATTCCCCAAAAGCCATTAGCACTATCCTTTGTTTCCTCGTTTTGAATCTCTTCTTTTCCATTTCAGCATGTCTGGGAATCTTAACTTTCCAAAAGGCGTGCAAATACCTGGCTGGTTCAGGAGGTACTTAGAGGCTAGGGCCAACGATGCAGGCCTAACAGATATTCCTCCTCCATCTGCAGCGATTCCTCCTCCTCCTCACCCTCCTCGTCCAATTGCTTTCTCAAAGATCTGTAAAGATTTTAGGCCATGGGTGGAAAGGATTTCAAGGGAACTGAATCATTCGTAGAAGCGAGGAACTGGCTCAAAGAAACTGACGATCTGTTCATTATCTTCGAGATGGACGATAGGCAAAGGTACAATTGGCAGTATGGTTGCTCAAAGACGAAGCTTCCTATTGGTGGGAAGTCACTAACGCCGAGAGGCCGGTTGAAACATGGATGGATTTCAGAGTAAGGTTTGAGATGAAATTCCTCTCGCAAGCTGAACGAAGTCTACAGCTGGAAAAATTCTTATCTCTTAAGTAAGGAAGTATGACGGTCAAGGAGTACGTCAATCAATTCAATCAGCTGGCTCGGTTTGGACTAGACTTAGTGAATACTCCTCATAAGAAGGCTCTCCGTTTTGTCAAAGGATTGAATGAGCCACTTCACAGCTTGGCTATGACCCATGTACCTATGGGGGCTACTTACGAAAAGTTAGTAGACATGGCGCTCTTAAATGAAGAAGACAAGAATGACAAGAAGGAGGTCAAGGCGAATGAGACTCCAAACAAGTAGGTATACTCCAAGAAAGGAGGCAAGAACAACAACAATAATGATAACAAGACACGCGAGAAAAGAAAATGCCACTCATGTGGTATTGAGGGGCATATAGTCCAGGATTGCAGTAAGAAGAAGAAGAAGATGGGAGCATGCTTTCAGTGTGGTGATACTGGACATATCAGCAAGAACTGCCCTAAGAAGCAAGGGCAAGGCCCGCAGGCAGGACCTTCTGGGGGTACATCTTTAACTTCTTCACCTAGATGCTTGGTTTTATCTTGCTTATCATCTCAATCCTATCTTTAGAACCTTAGGTAGAAGCCTTTTGGATGTAAACATGTGATTGAAACATGTTATGGTTGATGTTTGCAAATGGTTGCAAGTGATCGCAAGTGGTTGCTCGTGGTTGCATAACACACATTAGGCACTAGATCGGCTCAGACACATTTTCATATTGCATATGCATGAGTGTTTATACTTGTTTATGGATGAAATTAAATGTGTTATCATGTGAATGTTGCATATGGATGGATGGATGTTTGTGCCCACATATAGTGTTTATGTGACTAGGACTATTTGCATACATGTTGGATTCATGGCACAAAACATATTTTGCATTAAGAAGATCAATCAGGCCTGATCATTGCATTAGATAAGGAACATATACACACAGTTTCTGCATATGTTCATATGGCATTAGAAATCTTTTAAGGACAATGGTTGCTTGTGGATGATGGTTGAGTAGATGGTTGATTGGATGATAGGATGCATTCTTCTTAACTTGAAGATTTCGGGGACGAAATCCTTTAAGAAGGGGAGAATGTAACAATCCGAATTTTAATAACATGTTAAAACCATAAATCAAGGCATAATTAATTTTTAAAATAAGAATCAAGGGAAACGGGTTGCACCATTGCGCTCGTCTCAAAATTCTGCTTGGAAACGAGTCCGAGTTTTCGAGAATCGGAGTCCGTATTAGGGAGATATGACCTTCCGAAGTTTCAGAAATTTTCAGAATCGAAATCAGCTCGAAAATTCGAATTCAAATTCGAATTCAAAACCCAAAATAGGCTGGGCCTAGGGACCAGGTCGACCTGGGGGTCGACCATAGTGTCAACCTCCCAAGGACCACGTCGACCATAGTGTCGACCTGGTGGTCGACCTGCCTCCCGAACCCACTTTCTGAACCTGATGCATTCTGGTGTATTTAGACTCATTTTCTGTCCAGATTCGTCTGCCTAATCCTATATAAACAGCCTCCTAGCCTCATTCTCTTTACACCATTCTTCTCTAACCTTATGTTGCACAAAATCTTGATGATCATGGCTTCTTCTTCTTCCTCTAAATTAAATTAAGATAAATTAAATTAAAGCGCGAAGATTATTTCTTGAAGACTACGGCTAGGAATTGGGGATTTGCTTCTACAATCAAAGCAAGATTCAACGATTCAGCAATTCAACGACAAATTTCTAGACTTAACTTCTGCATCTGAATTTCTTAGACCACGATCTGTAAGTTCAAGTTACTATTAGATAAAAACTATAAACTTAATATGGACATGTTATAAATTGGAATTGGATCTATGTATGATTCATATCTATTTTTGTTCATCTTGGATCTTGACTTTTGGGAATATTTCTATGAAATCAGTTTGAACCTATTCATGTTGTAAATCAGACTCTTTCATGTCCATAACATTATTATGCCTATGACGTGGAAACTATTGTTAATGGCCTAAGACTATGACGGTACACATAAGACTATACCTATGCTTATGCCTATGACTGTGAACATAAGACTATGCCCATGCCTATGACGGTGAACATAAGACTATGCCTATGCCTATGACTGTGAACATAAGACTATTGCCCATGACTTTGACAAGGACAATTGTGGCTAATCACCTATGATTCACGACCATGAGGTTATTGCCTAGAATTATGACTATGAAATTGGATCTAAGCTTGATTTTCTATTCAAACCTATTTTCTTTATTTGTCCTTGGATCTTGATTTTGGGGATTTTTCTATTTAAGTTAGATCTATTCATGTTCTTGAACCGAGATTATTATTCAAACCTTTTCATGTTCATAATGTTATCAGGTCGATATGCCTGTGATGTTTAGTCAATTTATTCAGCTATGTCATGCCTTGGAAATAAATTGATAATAGAACAATGTTTATTATGTTATATGTGGAATTGAATGATATTGATCTATGCCTGTGGTTCTATTTGATTACCATGTTGAATAGGGAATTAATAAATAAGTCTATTTATATGTATATGAACTTGGAGTATAACCTGTTATGACAAGTTGTGTAGTTTGTCATGTTATGCAAGTTTTAGGTTGTAAAATCATATCACATATGTGACATAATGTTAGATCTACATGTTTATGTGTATATGTTAAACCTATGTCATTCACATTTATTCATATGCTTGTGATTGATTTGCAAGTTCACAAATATGTAAGTTGATTTAGTCTATGTTGCAAATTCACATATATGTATGTTGATTAAGTCTACGTTGCAAGATCACACCTATGATATTCATGTTGATTGTTTTGCAAGTACACACCTATGGGGTTCATATTGACTATGCCAAGAATGCCAAGTTTACACCTATGTCATGTTAATGAATTTCTTTATGCAAATTTTGTGTACGTTAAATTAGGCTAAGTTTTTAGCCTAATATTATATGTCAAAAATCATGCGGACGGAAAATTAGGCTAAGATTGTTAGCCTAATATTTAGACGGGTTAACGTTAGGAAAAATTGGTAATTATAGGAAACTTGGTATGAAACTCGCCATGAAACTTAACATGAATCTTGAAACATGAACATTGTTATAACTTGAATCTGGATGTGGGCATGAAATTTGCCTTGAAAACTTGACACGAACTTGACATGAAAATTTGAACATGGACATGACACTAGAATGAACTTGAAAATGGCCAACTCGAGGTTGGGTTGAGTTTGAAGTGTAATTCTGCCCGGAACCGCCCGGCAAATCCAGTTACTGCAAACAATAGGATCCAATGTGGGTAGTTGGTCATATCGCGCTTGAAACCCGAGATCAGACTGAGTTGTGGTGTAATTCTGCCCGGAACCGCCCAGCATATCCAGTCACCACAACAATAGGTCTGATGTGAGAGGTTGGGGTGCATTAATGAATTAATGCCACATGATAGGGTTAAGTCATGAACATGAAAGACAACACTTAACCAACTTGATACATGATTCGTAGGCGGGTTAAGTCACAAACTTGAATGACAACACTTAACCTACTTGACATGCTAGACTAATAAGGGTTAAGTCACGAATTTAAACGACAACACTTAACTTATTGGACGAAAACCCTAATTACGCGGTCCATTTCAGCAGTAACCTACTAGATGTATCATTGTACCTTGGAACTAGGCAGGGTGGGGCACGATTTCTAGGATGATTGTAAGCGACCAGAACGACGGGTGTGTTGGTGCGCCAATGTAGGTTCGGCGGGTTATGGTCGCGCTCGTGGTCCGGAGTTGAAAAAGAAGGCATTGGACATCAGTAGGTTTATATGTGCATGCTTGATTCGTGTCGGTGGTTGACACCCTAGGGCTTGATACACCCTATGGTGGACCTAGCACAAGTGACTACTTTCGTGATAGGGCCGTATGACACAGACACACAACGAGCTAGAACTTGTAGGGAGCCATTCGATTAGTGGATCGTTCCATTGGACCTAGTAATGGGTCATTTCATGATGTTGGGCCAAGGGATCATTTCATGATTTATATAAGACATGAGTTTGGGATTCTAGTACATTTGATGCAGAGAACCTTGAATATGTGATGCTACACTTGATTTATACCTGATTTATCATGTTATCTTAGTCCATCTTTCCAATCTTGACAGCATCCTTATGTTTACTTTCAGTTTATACATGTCATGTTACCTTTACCTGTTTTTAGGCTGAAAGTTACTAGGACTTACCAGTCTTTATGACTGACCCGTTTTCTTTCGCCTCTTTTTCCTTTTGTTTCCCCCATAGGTTCTCAGGGAGGAAACTCTAGCACTTAGTTTGGATTTCGCTTGCTTTCGGTTCAGCTCATGTGAGGTTTTATCTTGAGCTATGCTATGGCTGCATTTCTTCTACCTTTGGGGAATTAAGCTACTTTTGATGTTTTAACTCTATGCTTCTTTATTTATGCAAGATAGAATTTGTTGTAATGGAAAATAATGACCTTGGCTATTTGATGTAAAAGGTTTTGTCTCTTTTTGAAAGTAATGAAATTTAGCTCTTGAATCTTCCGCTGTTTTATTTATGTTCTGTCTTGTAATATTTTTGTGATTGTTTACCTCGATAACGCTCCTCCAAAACTAGTGCATTCCCTTTGTGAGCAACCCTAGCGGAGGTGGGGTGTTACAGCCAACGCTTCACTATGATAATTGTCACCTAGAATGTTAGGGGCCTAGGAACTTTTGATAAGTGCATTAGGGTTAAGAATTATCTCAAATCTGTAAAACCTAATATTATTATGTTGCAAGGGACTAAAACTGAAACCCTGAACCATTTATTTTTATATTTTGGGGTGGGGAGTTATTGATGAATGGGCGTTTATTCCCGCGGTGGGGTCTTCTGGTGGTATATTTACTTGTTGGAGTAGCACTTCATGGGCTGTTAAGCAAGAAATAAAACAAACTTATTGTCTGCATGTGGCTCTTGAATGCAGATCTACCAATATTTTGTACTTCTTTTCTAATGTTTATGGACCCAACACTAGACGTGAAAGAATGAACTTGTGGGAGGAGGGCTTGGTTTTTCATAATATTATGTATGGCCCTTGGGTTATTGGCGGCGACTTTAATGTTACCAGAATTTCTTTTGAAACAAATGTTGAGAAAACATCTTGCTTGGGTGATATGAATGATTTCAGTGATTTTGTTAGTGATTGTGGCTTAATTGACCTACCCATGACAAATAGAAAGTTTACATGGAGTGACAGTAGAACCCCTCCTACCTTAGTTCACCTTGACCGTTTCCTCATTAACTCTGATTTTGAAGATCTGCACCCCATGAATATCCAAAAAGGCCTTTTGTCCCTAATTCCTGATCATTGCCCAGTGGTCCTTGACACAAACACTGCTTTAAAAAGGAAAACGTTTTTTAAATTTGAAAATATATGGTGCATTGAGCCAAATTTTGATGAGATGCTTCATCAAAAATGGTTGGAGTTTCGTAGCTTCGCTGATGCGGCTAGCAACTTTTGTAGAAAGATGAGACTCCTACGAATTTTTTTATCCAAATGGAATAGAGAATTCTTCAGCAATATTAGAATTAAAAAACAAATACATGAAGCTGAGATTATGGAGCTTGATGTGTTGGAGGAATCAAGAAATTTGGATGAAGCTGAGTGAACTTTGTTAAAGAATAAAGAGAAGGAGCTTCTCACAGCGATTGATCAAGAGAAGATATTTTGGAAGCAGAGATCGAGATCTCAATGGCTGAAACTTGGTGATAGTAACACGAGTTATTTCCATAAAGTTGCGAATGGAAGATGGAGAACGAATACAATTTGTAGCATTTGGAAGGACGGAGAAAAAATTTGTGATCAGCAGAAGATAGGAGAAGTGTTTACCGAGTATTACAGAGGTATCTTTGGAGAAAGAAATGAGAATCGGGTGAATGTAAATTGGAGCATGTTGTATCCATCAAATATTGATTTAAGCGGCATTGATTCTGAGTTCTCGGAGGAAGAAATAGTAGCAGCCTTGAACGAGATGCTCAGTGATAAAGCCTCTGGACCTAATGGTTTTCTGAATTCTTTTTATAAGAAATACTGGCATCTGATTAAGCATGACGTCATTAGCATTTTCAAAGAATTTCGTGCGGGTTCTTTGAGATTAGATTTGCTTGGGTATGCAAATGGGGTTTTGATACCAAAAAAATAAGGAAATGTCTCTGCTGCGAACTTTCGACCAATTAGCCTTTTAAATAATAACTTCAAGCTGATTACTAAAGTTCTCGCGAATAGGTTAAAAGTGAAAATGGATGATCTCATTGACATTTCGCGGACGACATTTATTAAAGGAAGGTTCATTCTTGATGGAGCAATGCTTGTTCAGGAAGTCATCTCTCAAAGAGACAGACATAATGTGCCTTGTGCAATTTTGAAACTGGACTTTGCTAAGGCCTTTGATACCATTGATTGGAGGTTCATCATGGATTTGCTTCATGCGAGAGGTTTTGCTACTAGATGCATAAACTGGATTCATAGCATTTTAACTTCAAGTAGATCAAATATTTGTGTGAATGGTGTGGTGGGCAACACTATTGTCTCCAAGCATGGCTTGCGTCAAGGAGATCCTCTTTCCCTTCTTCTTTTTGATTTGGCAGCAGATGTCTTTCGTTGGATTCTTCAGTTGGCAAGCACTAATGATATCATCCAGAGCTTTGGAAGGGATCATATCATCGGGGGAAATGTGCCGAAATGCTCAATTGTAAGGCAGATTCATTTCCTCTCAATTATCTCGGGGCTTGCATTCGTCCAAAAAGATTGATGAAGAGGGACTAGCAATTCGTTATTGACAAAGTTGATCGGAGATTGGCGAGATGGAAAGGAAACTGCTTATCCAAGGCTGGTAGACATGTGTTAGTGAATTATGTTCTTTCTGCTATCCCTTTGTACTGGCTTTCTTTCTACTCTTGTCCTAGATGGTGGTTGAGAAAATTGATGTAGTTCGTCGCAATTTCTTCTGGACTGGAGAAAAAGACACATGTAAAGTTAGCTGTCTTGTGTTGTGGGATCAGGTTTGCAAATCCAAAGATCAGGGTGGACTGGGAGTTTTAAATTTGAGAAACATGAACTCGGCTTTACTTTGCAAATGGCTGTGGACAATGTTAAGAGACAAGAAAGTTCTTTGGAAGGAGTGAATTTTAAACACTTGTTATGGAGGAAGATTTGACTGGAACGCGGATGCCTCTCATTGTTCGGCTTTTTGGCATGGTGTTATGTCAAATATACACTAGATTAAAATTGGTGCGGGCATCGTAGTTAAGAACGGACGCAATGCATCGTTCTGGTTTGATTGTTGGCTGCTTCCCATTCCTTTGAGAGTTGAATTGGCTGATCTTTTTGATATTGCCTGCAATAAGAACTTTACAGTCAATGAAATGTATAACATGAATGCGGCCAACTTCAAGTGGAGGCTGACTTTCTGCCGTCTTTTGGCCGGTAACACATTGACTCAGCTATGTTGTTTGATTCGTTTGCTTGAGGATATTCAACTTTCGGATGTTGAAGATGATGTATTTGTCTAGAAGATTGAGGGGAATAACAAATCTTTTCGTGTTAGCCAGCTTTATAAGATGATGAACTTTGCAGGAAGGAGTTTCGTTGGTTTTGAATGCATGTGGAGCTTTAAAGCAATACCTACTAAAGTCAAAATTCATATGTGGACGATCATGCATAATAGGCTAAATACGGTGACCAAACTTCAACAAAAAGGAGTTCATATTGATGGGGGCTGTGTCTTTTGCGCTGAAAATGAAGAGACTTACCTGCATTTATTTGTCGAATGCGATTTAGCCTTCTATGTTTGGACGAAGTGTTTGGTCAGCCTTAATGTTTGTTTAGATTGGTATGACTTCATCATCGACCAATTCCACTTTTTGGCACACCACTTTTGTTTCACTCCCTGATACACCCATGTGACTATTGTTTACTGTCTTGAAATTTGCTTATGTTTGGATTTTATGGCATGAACGAAACTCATGCAAGTTTAAATGTAAAAAAATCACCCAATTTTGTTATCTATTGCATTCTCAAATATGTTTTTCAATGGCCAGGCAGCGAAGAAGTCAAGTTTGTGGACACCATTGGCGCAAGAATCATGGACAGAGCTCGTAGCAGACGAAATTGTTGTTGTTTCATCCTTTTGGCTTTAGACAGTTGGGGATATTAGCTGTTACGGGGATGTTTTATGTATATTTTGGCTACTGTGATACCATGCTTGCGTGCATGTGTTATTTCTTGGACTGTACATATTCTTGTAAATATTTGTAGTACGTATGTTGTATGTTGTAATGAACACCATGATGTATTAGCTTTATGTTGAATGAAAGAAGGCGTGAATCTTGCGATTCACTACCTTTTTGCATCAAAAAAATATATGGAAAAATTGTGTAAATTCATAATAAATGATTTGGAAAGATTTTGGATGAAAAATTCCAAGTTTGAAAAGATAAAAATATATTTTCATCGAAATGAACTAGTTATTAACTAGATTAGAAATCCAAGGGTTTTTTAATTAATAAATTGGATGTGTAAAGGGGTTTTGAAATAACTAGAATTTTCCAGCGTATGAATTAGAATTGATTTAAGTGGAAATAATCTTCGGAATATTTCGATATTGGATTCCATGATTATACGGATATTGTTGAGGAATATGGAAGATATAAATATCGTTATTCCCAATACGATATTCGTTAGTTTCAGAATTTATGTTGAATATAAGCCGATATAATTTCTATTCTGAGCCTTGTATTTAATATCAAATTGGATTTTGGGTTTATAGCAAGCGATGTTTTAAATAATGTTAGTCCTTTAACCTAATTAACAGAGAAGACATGATTTGGAATTTATAAATATTTTCTAGGATTTAATGGAAGTTTTCCAAAGTGAAGTTTTCCAATTTAAAATATTAAATTGGAATTGAATGGAATTCGATTTGGTAATAATTGATATGAGCTTCTATGAATGAAGACCGTTACTATTTATGGAATTTAAACGGCCTTACCGCTGTTCCACTTATAGTACTAGTATGATACAGAAATTTATATCGCTTATATACTTTTATGATTTCCGTGAAAGTTCCATTTGAATGGAAGATGATTTTGGGTTTATCGTGAATTGTATTTTAAATAACATTTGTTCTTTAACCGAGTAACGACAAGATTAATTTCTAGAAAGTTGAACAATCAATAAGTAATGATTTTAGAGATTAAAACGAAGAAGAGTTTTAATAAATCTTTAATTAGATGTGAAGGAATGACTGGTAATTAAATTTATCAAAACATGAGGTGTGGTATAAACCAAATATACTTGGTTGTTGATATTGATTGTGATTGATTGATTGTTTCGATTGTGCTCGACTAGTTTATGAGCAAAATATGCTTTTACATTTAGCATGGGTTGGGTAGAAATATTTTTATGCTAACACTTTGTGAAACACTTCATGATTTGACTATGATATGTTTAGCGATGTGGTTGAGTTCATTTCAAATTTAATGAAGGATTTTTAAATGATATTTTCTGAAGTGAAAAGAAACGTATTCCTGATTTTGGATAGGGAAAGTTTTATAAAAATGTTTTATAAAACATAAAGGATTTTGAGGCCTAAACCTGATGATTTCTGTAACACCCCGAATTTCGGTTAATGCTAAAATTCACTAATTGCAAGATAAATAATCTCAGATGTGAGAATTGGGGGAAACGGGCTGCGTCATTGCGTTCGTCTCAGAAAAAATACGCAGAATAGAGTCCGAAATTTTGTAAATCGGAGTCCGTATGGCCCAGTTAAGGCCCAATGAAGTTTGCAGAAAAATTAAAGCTAAAAACAGATTTAAAAATTCAAATTCAGATTTCAAAATGGAGCCAGCAGGGGGCTAGGCGGGAAGCTTCCCGCCCTACCCATGTCGACAGGGCTGTCGACAGACCTGTCGACTGGGGAGTCGACTTGCCTGTCGACTTGCCTGTCGACTTGGGCGCGGCGTCCAGAGAACCTGGGTGCACCAGGTTGGGTTTTAGGCTGGCTTGGAGGGCTGGGTTCTAGAGATTTCCTAAATCTAACGGACCTAATCTAACCTAGGGTTAATCTAAGGTCCTAAAACACTCACCTAATCTATAAATACACCCTAAACCTACCCTAATCCATACTAAAAATAGTAATGATGGCCTCATGCCGCCAAAATCAAACTTGAGAGAGCCTCCACTAGTTTATGAAGGAAGTTGCAAGCTAATCACTCTCTAATCAATCTCTAATCATCACCATCTTCATATTTAGCAACTAATTCCATTTCATAAGTTTGCTAATCTTGGGTTTGGTGAGTTTCTATCACTTTAACATCAATTTCTAAAGTAAGTAGATTGGGTGTAATGAGACTTATGGTCTTAAATGCGGATTAGTGAGTTTGAATCATTTGTAATGATATGCTACTCTATGTTTTTCCTATATTTATGCATGTTTAACAAGTGGGTTTATGCATGCTTAATAAGTTGGTTTATGCATGTTTAACAAGTGGGTTTATGCATGTTTAACAAGTGGGTTTATGCATATTTAATAAGTGGATTTATGCATGTTTAACAAAGTGAGTTATGCAAGTTCATATGCAAGTTATGTGTATGATGTTATGTAAGTTATGTGTAGGTTGTTATGCAAGTTTAACATGATATGCAAGTTATGCATGCTTATGCAAGTATGTGGATGCTTATGCAAGTATGTGAACGCTTATGCAAGTTATGTGTATGCTTAAATGCAAGTTTAACATGATATGCAAGTTATGCATGCTTATGCAAGTATGTGAATGCTTATGCAAGTTATGTGTATGCTTAAATGCATGTTATGCAAGTTATGAGAATGCTTATATGCAAGTTCAACATGTTATGCAAGATATGTGAATGATAATATGCAAGTTTGGGGTTAAATGTAGTTGGGTTAATATATGTTCATAAATGCAAGTTGACATCCTCTTAACCCATGACAAAGTTATATGCTAAACCCATGATATTTGTGATGGATCTTTCCCTTTATTATGTCGTGAAATGAGAACGATTTACGTGGGGAACGATCGGGTTGGTAAATATGTTAATAAAAGTATGATTGGGTATGATTAAGCATACCAAAAAAATAAATTAACATAAGTGGGAATTTACCTATTGAGTTAGGTCTACCCCATGGGAATTTACCTATTGAGTTAGGTCTACCCATGTTATGAAAAACTTGATATTAATTAGGGATAATTAATATGGGGGTGATTAAGTAGGTGTAATTAATCGACTAAGACACGAGGTTGGACTCATTTGTAGTGTAAAACTGCCCGGACCCTACCGGCTTAACCAGTTGCTACAAATGTCAGCCCAATGTGAGAGGTCTTAGCCATAAATTAAATACGTGATTAAAGTAAAGACACGAGGCTAGACTCTGTTATGACGTAAGACTGCCCGGACCCTACCGGCTTAACCAGGCGGTTATAACAGCCAGGCTAATGTGGGAGGTCTTTATGGGAGATCACGGTCTTAATTAATTAAGAAACACTTAACCATATTAGCATGTAGTGGGACATGAGGGGTTAAGTGGGTGCCTTGGGTGGCATGTGGAAATTTAGTGGTTGCCTTGGGTGGCATGTGGAAATCTAGTGGGTTGCCTTGGGTGGCAATAGAAAATACGATTAGAATACTTAACCAAGTGGAAACATGTAATTAAACATGATTAAAGGGTTAAGTGGGATGCACTAGATAAGTGACAAGCTTAGGTGGGTAGCTTGTTGGGGGCCCATTTCAACCAATATCCCAAACGTATCTTTGTGGGCTCGACCCTAGTCGAGTGACGGGACACGCATATTGGGCTTGATTATAAGAGGCCAAAACGGGTTAGCGGTGGCAACGCAAGTCCAACGGGTTTCATATGCGTGTGTGGGCCCGGGCTGGTAGATAAGCCATTGTTGCATCGTGTAGATATAAAGCCGTGCACCGTTGATATTATCAGGTGGCCACTTTGGGGAATGATACACCCCATGGTGGGACCAGCACGGGTATCTACGGTAGGGAGTCGATCGCTGGGGAGTAGTGGGTACACCTAATAAAGATAGGGGCAGACGGCACCTATGTAGGGGTACACGAAACTACTGGGTAAAATTACTAAGTACACCTAGTGGAGATAGGGGCAGACGGCACCTATGTAGTGGGCTAGGGGTACACGAAACTTCTGGGGAAATTTTCTAAGTCCTTGGGAGGGATCAACCTTTAAGTAGGAATGACTGGTGTGGTGCAGTTAGTAATTATCCTTGGGTGGGTAGATGCGTCTTTACAGTTATCTTAGTTTATCCTAAGTCTACCAAGCTGCTTAGTGTAGCCATTCATCCCCAGACATTACCGTAGGTCAAGTTTATATCTTCTCTGGTTACTTTAATGATTGTATTGTTAAAGTTATAGGACTCGCTCAGACTTATGTCTGACCCCGTTGTTTTTATCTTTTTCCCAACCCTCAGGTCCTACGGTGGATCCTAGCAGTAGTGGAGCTTGATCGGATTGCTGTTCCAGTCTTTAGGAGCTTGGATAGATGTAAAGCTCCAGTTACCCAGTTATCTTTCCTTTTGTCTTGGCTATTGTATGAGAGAGTGGGATTATGTACTTCTTTATTTTGATGGATATTGTACTTGACTTTTATTGTGGTTTTATGATGTAACCAGACATGTTTACTTCCGCTGTTATGAGATGATGTTTTTAAATTTCAAGTACTATTTATATCTGTCTTGTTGTAATTTTTCTGTTCTATATTCACTAAAATACTCCACCGATGCTATGGCATTCCCTTAGTGAGTGACCATAGCGGGAGTGGGGTGTTACACGTGGTATCAGAGCAAAGGTTACCGGAACAGATAAAATTTTTAGAAAACTATTTTTCTAAAAACATTTTTGGAAGAGATATTTTCAAAAACATGTCTTTAAAGCGAAAAAGTTTTTGAAAGAAAAGCATAATCCCCAATAGCCATATCTATATCCTTCGAATTCTCCGTTTTGAATCTTTCCTTTTTCGTTTCAGCATGGCTGAGGATCTTAACTTTCCGGAGGGTGTGACGGTACCAGTATGGTATAGGAGATTGATGGAGGCTAGGGCCACCACTGCAGGTCCAGCAAATGTTCCTCCACCAACCGTAGCACCCGATCTTCCTCCTCCCCCTCCTCCTCGCACGGATACTTTTGCTAAGACTTGCAAGGAATTTAAAGCTATGGGAGGGAAACCTTTTCAAGGGTCTGAAACTTTTGTGGAGGCTAGAGATTGGCTTAAGGAGGTGGAAGAGTTGATAGATATCTTTGAGATGGAAGAAGGAAAGAAAGTCAAGTTAGCTGCTTGGTTAATGAAAGGAGAAGCCTCATTCTGGTGGGAGGCCACTAATGGAGAACGCCCCGTTGACTCTTGGGCGGATTTTAGGCAAAGGTTTGTGGCAAAGTTTCTCTCAAGGGCGGAGGAAAACTTGTATATGGAAAGATTCTTGACTCTAAAGCAAGGAAATCTCTCAGTGAAGGAATATGTCAATAAGTTTAATCAACTGGCAAGGTTTGGCCTAGACATGGTGAATACACCGGAGAAGAAGGCTTTGAGGTTCGTGAAAGGCTTGAATGAACCAATGCATGGGTTGGCTATGACTCATATCCCTATGGGGGCCACCTTCGAGAAGCTAGTTGACATGGCACTCATGCATGAAGAAGAGAAGGGTCCTAATGCTAATAAGGCACCCGAGAAGAAGGGAGATCAAAAGAGACCTCAGCAACAACAGCAAAATAAAGGTGGGAAAGGCAACGGTGGCAAGGGCAAGAAGAAGAAGTGTTTCAATTGTGGGACACCTGGCCACCTAAGCAAGGATTGTCGCAAGAAGAAGAAGACTGGCTGCTTCAACTGTGGAGAAGCAGGGCATTTAGTGAAGGATTGCCCTAAGAAGGGGCAAAGGACGGGATCTACCTCAGGAGGACAGGTGCAAGCTCTTATGGCACCGGGTCAGGCTAGGGGGCAAGTACAGGCTCTCGCGGTCCCACCGATTCAGGAAAGAGGTAGAACTATCTCCGTTGAAAGTCTGGTTTTTCTATTTGATCAACCTGTCCGTACATTGTTTGATTCAGGCGCATCGCATTCGTTTATCTCATCATCATTAGTTGAGTCACTGCACTTAGACACCAGTCTGGTAGATGATCCCTTGGTTGTTTCAAACCCAATTGGGGGCTCCACTTATTTGTCCATGATATGTTTGGGTTTGAAGATTTCTATACTTAGCATTGAGTTTAGATGTGATGCTTTTGTTCTGGGCTTCACAGGCTATGGGTTGATTTTGGGCATGGACTGGTTATCCAGTAATGGTGCCGTTCTTGATTGCGAAAGGAGAGTTGTTAGGCTCATGACCCGCTTGGGTAACACTCTCGAGATTTCTTGTAATCCCATGGACTCTGTTATGCTAAGTTATCTTGAATCGCTTGACGCTTCGGTCGAGAGTTTGCAATCTGTTAGAGTGGTCCGGGAATATCCGGATGTGTTTGAGGAGGTGAAGGGCTTACCTCTGAAGCGGGAGATTGACTTCCGAATATATCTGGTGAATAATGCTAAACCTTTATCTTTACCAGTGCGCCACATGGCTCCTCGTGAGAGGAGGGAACTCCATAAGCAAGTAGGGGAGTTGCTTGAGAAGGGGTTCATAAGACGAAGTATATCGGAGTGGGGTGCTCTAGTAGTATTTGCTACAAAGGCGGATGGGTCCCTCAGACTTTGTGTAGACTATAGAGAACTCAACAAGCTCACAAAGAAGAATAGACACCCATTGCCGAGGATTGATGATCTTTTCGATCAGTTGGTTGGCGCTTCAGTATTTTCTCAATTGGACTTGGCCACGGGGTTTCATCAGTTGAGGGTGGCTGAGGATAGCATAGACAAGACTGCCTTTAGGACTCCGGATGGTTTCTATGAGTGGCTGGTGATGCCATTTGGGTTGATGAACGCCCCTGCATACTTTGTTGATTTGATGAGTAGGGTGTTCAGGGAGTTCCTTAATAAATTCGTGGTGGTCTTTGTGGATGATATCTTAGTATTTTCTAAGAGTGAAGAAGAGCATGCCCTACATCTTGGGGAGGTATTGAAGACTCTTCGAGCACATAGCCTTAAGGCTAAATTCTCTAAATGTCACTTCTGGAGGAAGGAGGTGCGGTTCTTGGGGCACGTGGTCTCCAAGGAAGGGATAGCTGTGGATCCCGCAAAGGTAGTACAATTCAGGATTGGAAGGTTCCGAAGAATGCTACCGAAGTAAGAAGTTTCTTGGGGTTGGCGGGTTATTATAGGAAGTTTATCAAAGACTTCGCGAAGATATCAGCCCTATTAACCCGCTTAACGAAGAAGAATCTTGTTTTCGCATGGGACGTAGATTGTGATGATGCGTTCCGACGGTTAAAGAGAGCTTTAACCACCGCTCCAGTTTTAGTGTTGCCAGATGGGAGCAAGCCATTTGTTGTCTATACCGATGCTTGTGGGATAGGACTAGGCGCAGTCTTAATGCAAGAGGGAAGGGTGATAGCCTATGGTGGAAGGCAGTTGAGAGTGCATGAGAAAAATTACCCTACCCATGATCTAGAGTTGGCCGCTATTGTTTTTGCGCTTAAGATTTGGCGCCATTATCTTCTTGGTGAGAGATTCGAATTGTTCACTGACCACAAATCATTGAAGTACTTGTTTTCTCAGAAGGATTTGAATCTGAGACAGCAAAGGTGGATGGAGTTCTTAGCATCCTATGATTTCGAGATAGCGTATACCCCTGGCAAGGGTAACGTGGTGGCGGACGCCTTGAGCAGGAAGAGGTTGTCCTTGAGTCCATTGTTCATGGAACGACGAAGCTTGGAATTTATCTCGATGTTTGATTTCAGACCTTCCATTGATTATGTACCCGGTTTGCTAGCATCCTTGGAGGTCAGACCTACTCTTTTGGGGCGGATTGGAGAAGCACAGAGGGACGACCCACAGTTGGTTGAGTTGATGGAGAAGCTCATAAGGGGGGAGTCGTCCAGCCATTTGAGTAGGTACACCCTAGACGATAGGGGGTGCTTGCGTAGGGACGGTAGACTTTGTGTACCGCAAGACGAGGGTTTGAGGAAGGTTATTCTTGATGATGCACACCGTTCTAGGATGACTATTCATCCCGGTGGGGACAAGATGTACCAAGACATGAAGAGGGTTTTCTTCTGGGCCGGTATGAAGAAAGATGTGGCCGAGTATGTCGCTCGATGCTTGGTGTGCCAACAAGTGAAGGCGAAGCAAAAGAAACCAGGTGGGTTGCTTCACCCATTGGAAGTTCCGCAATGGAAGTGGGATAGCGTCTCGATGGATTTTATTGACGGGTTACCCAGATCAAGAAAGGGTAATACGGGAATTTGGGTTGTGGTAGACAGACTTACTAAAAGCGCGCACTTCATACCTGTGAACAGCAAGAGGACTGCTCCATGGCTAGCTTCAGTATATCTTCGAGAGATAGTTCGATTACATGGGGTACCCTCTAGTATAGTGAGTGATCGAGATCCTATCTTCACTAGTGAGTTCTGGAGAAGTTTGCAAGAAGCAGTGGGAACTCAATTGTGTCTGAGCACCGCATATCATCCTCAGACGGACGGCCAGACTGAGAGGGTGAATCGTGTTCTAGAAGACCTTTTGAGGCTTTGTATCTTAGATTTTGGAGGTACACGGGAAGAGCATCTTCCATTGGTGGAGTTCGCATATAATAACAGCTTTCAGTCCAGTATTGGTATGGCTCCTTTCGAAGCTCTTTATGGAAGGCCTTGTCGATCACCTGCATGTTGGTGGGAATCTACGGATAAGATCTTGCTTGGGCCTGATATGGTTAGGGGGACTTCTGAGAAAATTGACTTGATTCGAAGGAGGATGAAAGCAGCGCAGGATAGGCAAAAATCTTATGCGGACAAGAGAAGGACGGATCTTGAGTTTGAGGTTGGGGACATGGTTTTTGTCAATGTATCTCCGTTGAGAAATGTTGTTCGCTTTGGATCCGTTGGGAAGTTAGCACCGAGGTTTGTTGGGCCGTTTCCTATTAAGGAAAGGATTGGACGGATGGCATATAGGGTGGAGTTGCCCGACAGACTTAGTGGTGTTCATGATGTATTCCATGTATCACATTTGAGGAAGTGCTTACATGAGTCCGCAGAGGTGGTAGAGCCGAGCTTGCTTAAAGAAGTGGAAGTAGAGCGTGATGCGACTATTCGACGAGCTCCTACCTGCATCCTTGGGTCAGAGACTAGGAAGTTGAGAAACAGAGAGGTTCAACTAGTCAAAGTGCAATGGGGAGAAGATGAGAGCAACGCAACTTGGGAGACGGAAGCAAAGATGCGTTCATTGTACCCATTTCTTTTTGAGGGTATGTCTTTACTTTCTCCTCTATCGTTGTCTAGTACTTATCTTATCTTTAGTATATCCTCTCGTTAGTACTGATTGACCTTTAGATAGGGTAAACCTATGGTTGAAACATGTGTTTTAGACATGTTATGGTTGATGGATGCAAGTGGATGCAAGTGTTTGCTAGTGGTTGCTCGTGGATGCATATACACACACTCTAGGCACTAGATCGGCTCAATCACTTCATATTGCATATTGCATAAAATTGTGTGTAGGAAGCTATATTTATGGATGTATAATGATTGTGTTATCATATGGATGATGCATTTTGGTGAATGATTGTGCACTCATGTAGATATTGTATGTGTCGATAGGGTTCTCTCGCATACATAATGGATGCATGGCACTATCATGGTTTGCATATGTTCATACATTAGATAGGGAACATATACACACACTTTTTGCATATGCTCATACATCATTAGAAATTGTTTTAAGGACAATGGATGCCCGTGTTTGATGGATTGAGTAGATGGTTGTTTGGATGATAGGATATGCATTCTCCTTAGCTTAGAGATTTCGGGGACGAAATCCTTTAAGGAGGGGAGAATGTAACACCCCGAATTTCGGTTAATGCTAAAATTCACTAATTGCAAGATAAATAATCTTAGATATGAGAATAGGGGGAAACGGGCTGCGTCATTGCGTTCGTCTCGGAAAAATACGCAGAATAGAGTCCAAAATTTTGTAAATCGGAGTCCGTATGGCCCAGTTAAGGCCCAATGAAGTTTGCAGAAAAATTAAAGCTAAAAACAGATTTAAAAATTCAAATTCAGATTTCAAAATGGAGCCAGCAGGGGGCTAGGCGGGAAGCTTCCCGCCCTACCCATGTCGACAGGGCTGTCGACAGGCCTGTCGACTGGGGAGTCGACTTGCCTGTCGACTTGCCTGTCGACCTGGGCGCGGCGTCCAGAGAACCTGGGTGCACCAGGTTGGGTTTTAGGCTGGCTTGGAGGGCTGGGTTCTAGAGATTTCCTAAATCTAACAGACCTAATCT